>CM028133.1:510772500-512012500 GCA_016271365.2 Neoceratodus forsteri | reverse complement strand
GCAACTAAAATGGTGCAGGGTCTGCAAGAGAAGTCATACAAGAAGAGACTAAAAGAGCTTAATATGTATATACTTGAGGAAAGGAGGGATAGGGAGGGCGTGATAGAAACGTTTAAGTACCTCAATGGAATCAACAAAGTCCAAGAGGGTAGCATCTTTCAGAAAAAGGGATGTGCAAGAACAAGGGGACACAATTTGAAGATAGAGGGGGGGATGGCTCAGGGGCAATGTGAGGAAGTATTGTTTCACGGAGAGGGTGGTGGGCGCATGGAACAGCCTTCCTGAGGAGGTTGTGGTGTCTAAAATTGTGGGAGAATTCAAGAATGCATGGAACAGACATAAGGCAATTTTTGTGGGGGGTAGGAAGAAATAGGCTGTTGGTTAAATAGGATCTGCAGCTTATCCTCTGGGTAGGGAAATGAGCAGACTAGGTGGGCCAAGCGGTCCTTATCTACTGTCAAAGTCTATGTTTCTATGTTAGGTAGGGTGATGGCTTGGTTACAGTGGAAATCCAAAACCACCTTGGGGAGGAGTCTCCTGTTTGTTCTTAAAACTATCTTATCCCTATGGAATGAGATGTAGTCTTGTTCAATGCAGAGACCCTGAAGCTCATTGATTCTCCTTGCAGAGGTCATTGCCACTAGGAAAACAGTTTTCCATGTGACATATTTTAGATGGGCTGAAGACATGGGTTCAAATGGATGTCCCATGAGTTTGGCTATGCACACACTGTGGCCCCATGCTGGCACCAGTTCCCTATGGGGGGTGCAGATGGGCCAGACCCTTAAGGAACCTCCTAAAGATAGGTTCTGAAGCCATTGTTACCTTTGCTCCAGCAGAAATGTAAGCAGATACTGCGGCCAGGTGACCCTTCAAGGTGCTGGGCTGTAGTTCCAGAGAATGTAAATGAGAGAGGTAGTCAAGAATAGCTGATGCCCCAGCCTGTACTGGCACCAATTCCCTGGTCGAACACCAGATAGAAAACCTTTTCCATTTTGAAGAATAGGTTTTCTTAGTGGAGGGTTTCCTGTAATCTCTCAGGATGTCCATCACTGCTTCAGAGAGGTGTAAACTCGCATATTCTAGGTCCTCAAGAGCCAAGCCTTGAGATTGAGAGACCCGAGATTCGAGTACAACAGGGTTCCCTAATTGGAGGTTAACAGGTTGTGCCTCCGAGGAAGGTGTATTGGTTTGGCTACAGACATGGAGAGCAGAAGAGAGTACCATGGCTGCCTGGGCCAGTCTGGAGCTATCAAGATTAAAGATGCTGAATGGGACCTGAGCTTGAGCAGTACACTGAATACCGAGGAAAGGCATACAGGTACTTCCCTAACCAATCCAGAGCCAGGGCATCCAGAGGCAGTGTACCCCGATCTGGTGGCCTGCAGCAATACTGTGGCAGGTGGTGGTTCTGGAGTGATGTGAACAAGTCTATCTCTAAAGTGCCCCGCCTCCTGAAAATCACTTGCACTACTTGCCTGTTCAGAGTCCCTTCCAATGGTCTTGTTGATTCCACTCAGGGCATCTGCCAGGGTATTGTCTTTTCCTGGCAGATGGATTGCCTGCAGGGAATACTCCCAAGGAGTAAGCCAAGGTCCACATTTTCATGGCTTCTGTGCAGAGAGGGTCTGACCTGGTGCCTCCCTGCTTGTTTATGTAGTACATTGTGGTGGTGTTGTCTGTTCTGACTTGCACCAGTGCTGTAATAGCTTTTAGTGCCAGAAACACAGCTCTGAATTCAAGCAAGTTTTTGTGCTGGAGGGACTCTGCAGCTGATCAAATACATTGAGTTGTATGATCCCCTAAATGAGCACCCCAACCCAGTAGAGATGCATCTGTTGTGAGAACAACTGATGGAGACTCATTGAAAAGGAACCCCCTCCCTTAGGTTGAGTTCCTCCTTCCACCACTGAAGTGCTTGTAACAAAGTCCTTGTTACTGGGATGGGCTTTGAAAGAGGGTCTCTTCTCTGGCTCCAGTGTGCCCTTAGACGGAACTGGATGTCCCTCATTTGGAACCTGGAGCCCAGGACTGTGCCTGTGGCTGCGGCCATATGGCCCAGTAGCTGTAGAAACTGTCTTGCAGTTTTGTGCTTATGTAGGCTGAATGAGTTTGCAATTAGCTGGAGATTTCTTACCCTGTCCAGAGGCAGGTAGGCCCTGCCTTGCAGGGTGTTGATCTCTGCCCCTATGAATTGCAAGACTTGTGCAGGTATGAGGACTGATTTTTTGTGATTGATCAGGAACCCCAAAGACTCCAGGAGCCCTTGGATGCTCTGCAGGTGTTGTCTGATCTGGTCTGGTGATTTTTCTACCACCAGTCAGTCATCCAGATATGGGAATACTGTGATATCCTGTCTTCAAAGGTGTGCCACAACTGCTGACACGCACTTTGTGAACACTCTTGGGGCCAAAGAAAGGCCAAAAGGCAGGTATGAAAATTGGTAATGGCCTGATGGGAGTCTGAACCTGAAATACATTCTGTATGGCTCCCTTATGGGGATGTGGAAATAGGCATCTTTTAAGTCCAGTGATGCCAACCAGTCCCCTTTTTGGAGTGTTTGCAGTATCAAATCAAAAGTTGTCATTTTGAACTTTGGCTTTTCCAGATGTTTGTTCAGTGCCCTGAGGTCCAATATAGGCCGCCACTCCCCATTTTTCTTTGTGGTGAGGAATTACCGGGAGTAAAAAACCCTTCCTCTGTGGTGGGTTGGGACAGGTTCTACTGCCCTTAGCAGCAGCAGGTTTTGAATCTCTGCCTCCAGCAGTTTCTTTTCTGCTGAGGAGGGTGAACTGAAAACCCTGCTTTTTTCATGAGGAAGGGATTTGAAGTTCAGAAACAGATCCTGACTCACTACCCCCAGGACCCACTTGTCTGTAGTGATGTTTAACCAAGCCTGGAGGAAGTGAGACAATCTGCCTCCGATAAGTAGTGAGGAGGTGACCTGTGCAGACATGTTAGGGTGTTTGTTTTGCTTGGGGCTGCGGCTGGGCTTGTGACCCCACCTGGAGCCCCTTCTACCCCTGCCCCTGAAGTACCCTTGCTGTGGGTACAGCTGGTACTGGGGTGAGGCCACTGGTTAAAGGAAACATAAACAGGGGTGCCCGATCATGGCCCCCAAACCACAGCAGCGTCAGTTACCATTTTACTCACAGAATGCTGCGGTCATTTTGCTTGAGAAATTTGTCACCCTCGAGTCACTACAGTTTAAACATCACGGTACTGTGTAAACAAATCCCTCGGTCTGCATTGAAACTGGACAGTCCTGCAGCCTCCTAAGATGGTGGCTACGTCTGTACGTGATGATGTAATGTAAGCGACATCGCTCCCGAGAGCTACTGTATTCTGTATGGGGACCTTATAAAGTATGTATGATAACTTCATTAAAAAAAGCGCTGCTTCTTCAAATTCTATACTGTGCAAGTGTAACAACCTTATCACACCTGCACAGTATAGGGTTTGATGCAGCAGCACTTTTTTTAATGAAGTTATCATATATACTTTATAAGGTCCCCATATAGAATACAGTAACTCTTGGAAATGATGCCGCTTACATTACATCACCACGCACAGACATAGCCGCCATCTTAGAAGGCTGCAGGACTGTCCAGTTTCAATGCAGACTGAGGGATTTGTTTACACAGTACCGTGATGTTTAAACTGTAGTGACTCGAGGGTGACAAATTTAGCAAGCAAAATGACCGCAGCATTTTGTGAGTAAAATGGTAACTGATGCTGCTGTGGTTTTGGGGCCATGATCAGGCACCCCTGTTTATGTTTCCTTTAAAAAAGAGCCTGGAGTGGAAGGACCTGCCCCGGCCTCCCTTTCCATGAGTCTTGCTGGATGGTGACACTTTCTCCTTAGCAGAGCTGCTTCTATATGTGGCCTTGTTCTCATCCACCTTTTTCATGTAGGCCACTGTTGACTCTCCAGATAGTGCATTTCCTTTCAGAGGGAAATCAAGAGCCTTTGACTAGGTGTCCTGAGTGAGATTTGTGGCTCTTAGTCAGGCAAATTTCTTCTGGGCTACCAAATTTGCCATCCATCTGGCTGCAGTGTCATTTATATCAGCAGCCATCTGGAACTGGTATTTAGCCGCCTCTAACCCAAATCTGGCAGTTTCTGCCAGGTTGTCAGACAGCGGTAAGGGGGCTTTCTATGCCATGGCCAGAACTGCCTGCCACAAGGACTTCTGGTACTGGGCAACGTAGGCCTGAAATTTTGCCTATTTGGCCAAATAAACTGACAGATACCCCTTCGTTGCCATACTGTCTATTTTTCTAGAGTCCTTGTCTGGTGTGTGTGAAGCCAAAGTGACTCTAGCCTTATCACAGGTAGCCACCTGTACAACCCTTTGATGGTCTGGATGGGTAAAGAGGAATCCTGCCCCTTCCCTTTCCATCTGACACTTTTTATCCATTCTCTTGTCAAGAGGGGGTTGGAATTAGGGGTTTGGAGGATTTTTAGAGCATCTTTTTTAAAAAAACGTGTTGACAGGCAGGAGGAGAGCTCTGGTGGGGCTTAGCCCCATCATTCCTAGGTATTCCACCTCTTCTTCATCTTCAATCTCCTCCTTTGTGGTGATGTCCAGTGCATCAGCCATATTCCTCACAAAGGTAAAGTGTGAGGAGTAATCATCAGAGGATCTGTTGGGGGAGACAAATTCCTGCTCAGAGGATACCTCAGGTAAATTGGTTCCCCTCCCTCCTCCTCACATTCACTATATTCTTCCTCTTCTATGAAGGAAGATCTCCCTGTGCTGCCAGCCTGTACCACAGGAGTCTGGGCAGGTGGCAGTAGGCACAATGCCCTGTAAGGCTTGAATTACTCTGAATGCCTGAGCAATTTCCTGGGGAGAAGGCATTGTGAAGACAGGCACTGAAATCCCCTTTTTTGTAGTTGGGGGTTCTGTGTGTTTTAGTTGTTTAGTTTTCTTAGAGGCAACCGGGGAGTCAGCCAGTTCAGCAACGGTCTTGATGCCCTTGTCACCCGTCTCAGCGGTAGAGGCAACAACAGATGTGGTTCCACCCACATTAGAAGGGGGTATCAGCTGGTCAGAGCCAGAGGGACCCTTAGATGGAGGAAGTTTTTTCTTTTGCCATTCCAGGCATTTCTCCACAGTTTTTTCAGGGAATGTTTTGCAAATGTCACATTCCTCCTTAAGATACTCATAACCAAGGCAGGCCACACACGAATTGTGTTTGTCTGCCTTAGCAAACACTTCCCCACATTCGGAACAGTTTTTGAAACTGGGTTCACCAGTTTTCTTTTTCGTTTTTTCTAACATTTTTATCAGGTACTGATAAAAAAGTAAACCGCTAAACAAGTTATAAAATTTAGATAACGTTTAGCAGTTGCGGTCGGTTCCAAAACTGATAAGGAACCCAAGGAACCGAACTGAAGAGAATAAAAAGAACCAGGATTAGCAGTTCAGTAACCAAGTGAAAACGGTTACAAAAACAAATTTTAAAACTAAAATTAAGTAAGCTAACAAGGTTTTAGTCAGAAAACCTCGGTCAAAGTAAACTAACTCCTGCTTCAGGTTATATCGAACCGAGAGGAACCAGTAAAAACAGCTAAATAACTACTAAAGCTAAGTCTAATTTACAGCAAACAATAAGTATAAGGCAGCAAATGAAATGAAAGGATACTTATGATATTCTATAAGTTTTTTCACATCAGAAGGTAAAGTAGAAGAGCGACACTCTGAGTGACCAGACTTTTCAGGCGGAGAGTGAAATCTGAGGAGTTTAGAACACTGGCAGTTAATATAGGGCAGCATTGGAAAAAGTTGTCACATGCAAAGAATTCCGTCATGTGCATGTGTTCTATTTTCTTTGGGCAGTCCTACCTGGAAGGCTTATACCAACATTCACTCTGCACTCAATAGTGCAATAATAACCCAGAGAGTTAGTTGTGTTCCCACAAATGTTCTTCTTATTGTGGATGATTATAAGCTTTGTCCAACACTTCTTTCATTCGTTTCACTCAGCGTTTACAGCATTTGCAGCTATTCAGCATCAACCAGAACTTCTCTCGGTGCCTTCACAGCTGAACTAACCCCAGCGCTTTGACCAGGGTGTGGTCTTCCTCAGGGGGTCATTAGTGTTCAGTTATACCCTTCTTAAATAGTCAACTTAATTATTAACACCTGGAGGTTCCCTGGTGTTCATTTAAATCTATGGCATTTTTTTTTCCATTCCAAGTGGCTCTGGAGGGATTTGAACCTTTTACCCTTTTAAAATCATCTTTGTTTAATTTTTTAAAACTTTTTTCATTACTTTGTATTTTTAATATCAAACTTACTTAAATAATGAAAATAAAGTAGCTATGCAACATAAAGCTATATGTTGTCTCTTTGTTACTGACAATATTCTTACACTTTAACTTTTTTACTGTTTTAATCAGTAATGGTTATTGAGCCATAGCATTTTTTAATAATGATTAATGAGATCCAAACACTTTTTTGGTATGTTTTTTATGGTCTCAATATTTCTGTAGAGCATTGCTTGGTAACTTCTAATACCGTCTTCCTTACACTTCATTGTTTACCATTTGTGTTTGTTGTTTGGATTTGAGATCATTTCCCTGTTCTGCAGTATCCATGTGGATAATCCTAGATTTATGGAGTAAATAAGTCAATTTTGGTGATCACATACATTTCTGTTCATCCTAGCTTATTCCTTTCCCTTTTTTCTGTAATAGTTTCTTCTAGCATGGGGATCCACCAAATTAACTTACTTAGCCCCATTTAAGTGGAGTACTTTTCTTTTGCACAGTGTTTGTGAACTGCGTACCTCTGTTTTCTTAGAAAAGGCTTTAGGTCCCATTCTGAGTTCAAGCCTTTTGGTTGTACAGTATCCAGGGTGAATATCCAGAAACTCTATCTTTGGAGAAGGGTATTCAATCTGTCTCCTCCTCTCTCATGTCTATCAACTTTTTCTATTGCCATGAATCTAATGCCGTCCGTGTTATTATTGTGCTTTTAAAAAAATGCTTATTAATAAGGCCAGCTTTTATATTTCTGAGGTGTTTCTGCACTCTCTGTTTAACTGGTCTTATTGTTCTCCCTACATACATAAGATTACACGTGTACCAGATTGTGTATACAACATAAGTACTGTTGCAATTGAGAAAGTTTCTGACATTCACCCTGTAACTGTACCCATTCACTTCTAAAGTCTTTCTTTGATAACAATATTCACAAACACTGTACCTTCCACATTTGTGCATCCCTGCTGGGGGTGGGGGTAGCCACATTCTATGTGCTTCTTTTTGTGACATATCTACTATGGACTAACTTTTCCTTTATTGTCTCTGCTTTTGAGAAAGTAATTCTTGGACTTCTGTCTAGTTCAACAGATAATACTGGATCATTCATTAGAATAGGCCAATATTTTCTAATGATGGCCCCTACTTTGCCAGCCTGATTTCCAAATTTTGTAACAAAGGTTACTGATTGTTTTTCAGCTGTCTCAATTTTCCCTTTATTCTGTTCTTTCTTTTTTGCCTTTAACAGTACACTTTTCTCTTGCCTGCTTGCCTTTTCCAAGGCTGAATCCAAAAGTTCTTTTTTGCTAAGAATCTATCATACATTTCTGCAGAATGACTTTCAAAATCCTTTTGTAGCGAACAGTTCCTACGCAATCTTTGGAACTGTCCAAAAGGTATAGATTTAACCAATGTTTGTGGGTGTGAACTGTCTGCTGATAATATAGTACCTGTGGCTTTTTCCTTTCTAAAGTTTTTTGTCTGTACTTTATTCATACTATCTATAAATAGTGTTACATCTAGAAAGTTAATTTCCACTGGATCAGTGGTGTACGTGAACCTCGGGTTTACTTCATTTTTCTCATTCAGCCAATTAATGAAGTTTCTCCTCCCTGGGGTCCTTCCCAAACACATAATAACTTATCAATGAAATGATTCCATTTTCTGATATATTTCAGAAATGGATTTTCTGTAGACAAAAAGTCTGTGTTTTCCCAGAATCCAAGGAAGAGATTGACATAACTTGGTGCCATCGCTGCACCCATAGCTGTTCCCTGTAACTGTAGATAGTATTCCCTATCAAATTCAAAAAAATTATGAGTCAAGGCTAACAGTAAGGCTTTTCAAATAAAGTCCAGTGGGCTGTCTGTTTTTCGGGGGGTTTTGTGAAAAAATTCTGAACATGCCTTGAAGGCTTACTGCAGAAAGTTATGAATACCTGAGTATTACTGGGGTTAGAACTACTATACCTATTGCTGGATGTCATGCTAAAACCACTCTCCACCATTCTTAACCTGTCCTCGACCCTTAGACAATTCCCCAAGCAGTGGAAGGCTGCAGCTGTCACACCTGTATACAAATGCGGTGACAGATCACTAGTCTCTAACTACTGACCTAGCTCGATTCTCCCGCCACTATCCAAAGTCCTTGAGAGAGTTGTGGCTGATCAACTCACCGAATTTCTTGCCAAATACAATATCAAATGCCCCCAGCAACACAGTTTCCACCCAGCACATAGTACCAGCACAACATTATTGGAATATACAGATTATATTCACAAAGCCTTGGACCGCAGTCACATAGTAGGGTCAATTTATATTGACCTGACCAAGGCTTTTGACACTGTGAACCACTCCCTCCTTCTAAACAACCTCCCTTCCCTTGACCTCTCCCCTTTCATAGCAAACTGGTCCAAAAGCTATCTTGATAACAGAACACAACATGTCAAAATAAATGGCTCCATATTGAGTTATCTGCCAGTCCGCACTGGCGTGCCACAAGGATCCATCCTTGGGCCCTTGCTGTTCAGCCTGTACCTGAATATGCTACCCAAAGCCTGTGACAGCATTCTTGTCCTATATGCTGATGATGCTGTACTCTTCTCTAGCCATTCAGACTTACTCCTGCTCTCTAGTGACCTGCAAATAAACTTCACAAAAGTTGAATCCTGGTTTGCCAACCACAAACTGTTAGTGAACTATAAAAAAACAAAGACAATGTTCTTTGCTAGCCCCCACAACAAATACAAGTCTGCAGCCCTAACTATCTGCAATAACATAAATGAACCCCTGGACATGGTTCATGAATTCAAATATTTAGGAATCACACCGGATAGCTCACTCTCTTATGCCCTGCATGTTAATCATATTTCCAACATTGTAAATAGCAGGATTGGGGTCCTCTACAAACACAAGCACTGTCTCACACCTGCTGCCCTAAGGCTAGCAGTCACCAGCACCATACTATCCATCGTAGGCTATGGCCTGGTAATTTACAGTGCTGCTACTGAAACCACACTCAAGTGTTTGATGATCTCATGTTTATTTTTTATTTATTTCATTTTTGTTGACCGGGTAAGTGCACTAGATAAATTTTTGCCTATTTTCAGGCATGACCCAGGAGAGGGGGGATACAGATGAATGCCAACTGACCTTAAACCAGATTAAACTGTTGGTGGTATTTTTAGTGAATGGGGGGAAAATTTGGCCAGGGCACCTGGGAAATTCCCCTACTGCATTGCTGTCAGTAGGGGGAGGTGTTGGAGTCTGTCTACAGGATGGCAGACTGTGCTCAGCCTCTCATGGAGAAGGACGTGTTGCTGGATTCTACTGAGATGTCTATGGATGTTACTGTTCTACCTGAAAATTCTATACCTCTCAATACAGGAGGAAATGGTATCTGCGGTTATTGTCCCGGAGCTTCAACAGAACTTGCAGAAGAATACTGGTAAGCAGCCAGTTTTGGAGAAAACGTCTGAATCTGTTCAGAATACCACAGCTAGTGAGCTGATTACAGACTATTCAGGACCGCAACATATTTCTCCCAACTCTGCGAAGGGCAAACCGCTTTTGGAAAAGGTTGCTTTCACTATAATTTGACTTCCGGGTACTACAAAGAGGAAACAGCAGGATGGGGAATTCGCTCCTCCTACCAACCAAAGCAACTTGCTCTACGTCGCAAGCTGTGTGACAGCAATTTGGACTACCTTTAGACTCTGCAGACTTTTTAAGTCAGGACTGGTCAGCCGATGAAACGCTTAGCAATTCTGGTTGGAAGCGTACGGCTTCTGGACATTGGACCCCAGATTCGAACTGATGTGATGATTCATCAATCGACTTGGCCACTTCAAAGCATGCTACCTTGGTTTTAACCCTGAGCTCAGGTAAAGAACTATCTGTTCATACAAAGGCCATACCTAATAATGCACAACCAGTAGAGGATCGAGCTGCAGCCTTGTCTAGGTCCAGCACATCCTCTGGAAGGGATGGGGATGGTAGAAAGGGGCAGGCAGGTTATGAGAAGGCAAATTCAGAGAAAACTAATGCACAACACTCTAAATGAGTACCAATGTCAGAATTATTTAAAAATGAGCTAGAGCAAGCATCTAGATGGAATGCAATTAGACTGCATTATAGGGGAGGGCTTGCTGAACAACCAGATAGATACTACATTGCTAAACAGCTTTTGAGGGGTTCTATGCAATTTTTCCCTGCAGATATTTACACCTTAATTCATATTTCAGGTGAAGATACCTTTGATGTTAGTTTTAAAAACAATAACAGCTTAGAAACATTTTGGGACAAATATTCTAGTTTGAAATCTACCCCTCTATGGACCCCCTTCTATGCAATCCCCCTTACAAAACCACAAATTAGACATATTACCATCATGTTTTGAAACAAAGGGGTCAATGTAAGTGATATCAGTCATTGGCTACAAAACCGTTGTGATATTCTAGGCCCCCCAAAGCCATTCTTGATTTAGAAGGGATTTGGACTTGGGGATGGAAGTTTAAGGTGAAGTTGTTTCAAGTTAATTCAGACATCATTCATTTGCCCAATAGTTTTTTCTTGGGTAAGGATAGAGGGGTCTGATTTTAAGGGGGAAAACCCAGAGCTTGCTATAAATGTGGTGTAAAAGCTCATATTAGCAGTTCCTGTGTCATGCTGAAATGTTCACTATGTGGGGGGGGGCGGTATGGTCACTCGGTAGATCTGTGTGAAAACGTATTTCAATGTAATCTTTGTGATGAAAAAGGACATGCTTTTCATCAATGCCCTTGGGTTAAATGTAATAGGACTTAGAGGTGGGACCAGGATGATTTAGTTAATAAAGCCCAAGAGAAAATAAGGGATTCTAGTTTTAATACCCCCCCCCCCCGAGCCACAAGAAGAGGAGACAAACCCTAGGGATTCCTTAATTCCACATAAAACTGTAGCAAATAGAACCCTATCTCTAAAAAATAGGCCTATACTTTCTCCCCCCCAGCAGGAAGATAGGAATGATATCATTGTCATTGCTCCTACTGAAGTTCCTTCTTCTGTGACGAAACAACTTACTACAGTAGCTATGCCTCCCCTATGTATAAAACTGTCAAAAGTCAAAGGTTCACTAGGACCTCTCTTAGGCAGTCTGTTCCTAGCTCTATACCCATGGAAAATCTTTTTGCACCCCTACAAGATGACTTAGGGTATTCAGATTTAGAATCTGACACTTCCCATAGGTCTGAAATGGTGACTGAGGATGAGGATAGTAAATCTACTGAGTTGGTTAAAGAAAAAAAAGGAAAGAAAGGAAAAAAAAGGAAAGCAAGACTTAGTCAAAAAGGGGGTCCTTAACTTCACTGGAAACTTAGTTGGTGACATTACAGCTTGTGTCATATAATGTTTGTAGTCTGAAAAACTATAAAAAAACAAATCTCTGTTTTTTTCCTATTTTGACTCCTTCAAAGTGGACATCATCTTTGTTCAGGAAACTAGAGTATCCTCTCTGTATAAAATCAAACATGTTAAAAAACGATGGCACTGGGGACCTTCTTTCTGGATGTTTGGATCAGATTCTGCTGATGGGATTTGGATTTTATTTAAAACTACTAACTTTCGAATTTCCAGACATATAGATATACGACTAGGACGGGCTCTCATACTCGATTGTTCTCTTGGGGATTTTTCTTTCCGTCTTATTAATATATATGCTCCGAAAGTAAAAACTGCCAGAATTGAATTGTTTGAAGAAATAAAACCCTTTTTATATACTAAGAAGCATCTTATATGGGGAGGGGATTTTAATTGTGAAATAGATATAAAATTTACAGGACATATTCAGAAAAAAATGTATTGTGATTATCATGCTTTAAAACAAATTATGTTGGACACATGATTATTGGATATTTATACATTCTTAAAAACTGATAGTGGAGCTACATATCATAGGCATGTCTATGCTACACGTATAGACATGTTTTTTGTTTCCAAATATATCAATCTAATTTTTAGTATTACCAAACCTACTGAATTTTCAGATCAGCAGATTTTGTTATGTAATTTTAGTCTAACTGATGTTCCCACTAAAATGTTTTCCACTATACAAATGTGGAGGTTAAATATATCACTTTTGGATTCACCAGACTGTGCCCATAGCTTAGAGGTTTTTTTTGAAGCTAGAAACTCTACTATGTGCTTATATGATAATATCTATGATTGGTGGATAGACACTAAAATGGAGTTGAAAACCATGTTACTTGGTTTGGGAAGGAGGAAGGCTAATTCTAATTATTTGCAATATTTACAACTCAGAAATCAATTATATAAACTTTACATATTTTCCTCCACGTGATAGTGTGAAATTCAAGTTACCAATTTTTGAAATAAAAAAACAAATGGAGATCTATCAGTACGATAGCGCTAAATCATTAGAGATGGAATTTAGATATGGAACAAAAAAACAACCTGCCTCAGATCCCTATAAGGCATGCAAATAAAGATTAGATGGAACCTTAATGGCTAGTCTCCTTAAAAATGATGGTACTATAGCTGACACAGATTTTGAAATGTTACTAGTTGTACAACAATTTGTTACAAAATGTATTTAGTGATACCTTTAAAAACACTACAGTCTTTCCGGACAATTTTATAGCACAGTTTCCCCAAGTAGAGGAATCCATAAAGCAATGTCTGAAGGAACCCATCTCTTCTCAAGAAGTGGAAGAGGTGATTAAAAAACTGACTACAGGGACATCCCCAGGAATTGATGGTATACCCAATGATTTTTATAAAAAAATTATTTCCCATATGAGTTATTTTTTATCCTTAGTTTTTAACTTTATGTTAACCTCAGATTTACAGTTTGAAGGATTTAGTACCTCTCTTCTTAATTTTTTGTATAAAAACAGAGATAAAACAATGCTTTCCAACTGGAGACCTATTAGTCTCCTGAATAGTGATTACAAGATCTTAGCAAAAAGTATTGATAATAGATTATTACAGGTAGCGGATACTCTCATTCATCCAGCCCAGACCTGTGCAATTCCTCATCAGAAAATTCAACATAATCTTTATCTACTCAGAGAACTGTTTGAGGCTGGTAAACTGGTAAATGTCTCAGGTTATGTGGTAGCATTAGATTAGGCCAAGGAGTTTGATAAGGTCAGACATGAATACTTCTTTAATTTATTATTAAACTATAGTATTCCCCATCAATTTGTACAGTGGATCGCTATGTTATACATTAATGCCACAATAATTCCTACTGTTACTGGCCTATTTGGGTCTGACATTAAACTCACCAAAGGTATTAGGCAGGGATGTCCTTTAAGTCCCCTTTTATGCATTTTTGCCCTTGATCCAGTTATTCAACAAATACAATGGGATCAACATATTGTTGGTATAGCCCCCTCTCCTTCGTTAATACCTGAGAAAATCAGAGTGTATGCTGATGATGTTGTTACATTGTTGGTATGGGATGTTTTCTTCACTAAAACATGCACTAGAAATATTTCATTGTTGTGGGCAATCCTCCAGAGCACACCCTAATACAGAAGAAAGTTTTATTCTTGCCCTAGATCAAACAGGACAGAGACATTAGATTTTATTGAAATTTCTCTTGTCACCACCCCTCAAAAAATCTTGGGTGTTTGGTTTGGATAAGGGGATCTGGCTACCTATAATTGGGAACAGCAATTGATGTTCAGAGAAAAAAAGTTAATATATGGAAACAATGGAAATTTTGGAGAAAAAAGTATTATGATAATTAAGAAATTTTTCTTACCAGTTTTTCTTTATATAGGTAATCTTTACCCTCCTCCAGTTAATTTAGAAACAAGACTTTTTAGTTTGTTTTTTCAGATGGTTTGGAGCAATAGATTAAATCTGGTAAAAAGGGATATTACCTACTTACCTGTGAAAAAAGGTGGATTACATATGATAAAGCCTATTGTTTTTTATCGTTCCATTTATTTATTTAACTCCTCTAATTATTTATGGAATTCAGCCACTATGACATGGCAATTATGGTCCCAATATTTTTGGAAATGTTATTTCCAGAAATGGATTCTTTTGCCTCCCAAAAATATTAACTCAAGATTGTATTCCTATTTATGGGATTTCTACTATTAAAAAGATGCAACAATGGAAAGTATCATTCCAGAGATTAATTTCATTAGATAGAAAATCATTTTATTCTTATATGGTTTATGATGTACAGCAAGTTTCTCTTATTTTCCCTGAATGTGTACCTACTAAAATAACCTTTGCCTTAAACAAACTAATGTATTTTAGGCTCCCTGTTCATATACGAGATATTGTATGGATCTCTGCCCAAGAGAAATTAGGAGTTAGGGGTAACCTTAAATATAAACCACGAACAGACAGATATTGTCCCAGACTTACATGCTCTAATATAGAGGAAAGTATGTTACAATTTTTTTATTGATTGCTCTTATAGTAAGCTGTTTTGGAATGAGGCAGCAATCCACTTGAAAATGCCCTTTCCAACACTAATTTTATATCATACTTTGATTCTGGGAGATTACATGGGAGTATGGAAAAAATAACATAAAAGTACTTTGAATGTGTTTTTTGCATATGTTCAATATTTTGTATGGCAGGCTCAATGTCAATATGTTCTACAGCAACAACAAGTGTTAAATGTTACTATTATTTCACAAATTGAGGCAGGATTGTTACTTGTTAAAGAAAATAATTTGCATAGGTTTTCACAGGATACAGTTGTTCAGCTCTGGAAACATTTTTCTGTGTAACACTAATAGTACTTCTTGTATATTATATTATTGTATATTTTTTGTAATTTTATGATTTTTTGTTTATTTACTTGGAGTTTTTTGTTGATTGCACCCTGAATGATTTTGTGATGCTATGTTTCTTTTATTTAATAAACTTCCCCTACTCTTTTCGAGAAGTGCCATGGGATCTTTAACATCCACCTGAGCTGCCAACAGAATAGGAAGATGAGACCTCGGTTTAAAGTCTCATCAGAAAGATGGCACCTCTGGAGTGCAGCAACCCCCTCATGCTGCACAGCAGTGTCACTATTGGGGTATTAACCCAAGTGGCTGGTGTGGGGATAGAACCCACAGCCTTCTGATCTCCTGGCCTCAGAGGTGAGTGTGCTATCTGCTGAGCCACTGACACTGACTTAACACTCAGTAAAGCCTGTAGGTTATAACTGGAGCTGACAAATGGACTCACACCTGTGACCTCTAAAGTCAAACCAAGTGGCTCAACCTTCATAGTAGAATCAAATACCAAACCTGTCTTTATGCAAAAAAGATTTACCTTGCCTTAACCCCTCCCCAGCTACCCAGTCTCTGCTACTCCCCTCGACAAACCCACACAGTACCTGAAGCTCAGCTAAGCTGGCTTTCCACAATCCCCGGTGCTGGACCTCCTACACCCAGCATACTTTGAGCTACAGAGCTCCAACCTGGCTGAATGACCTGCCCCTGATGTCCTCTCTAAACCCAAACTAGGCCCTTTCAAAGCCAAACTACAGGGCCACCTTGTAACTCTAAGTAAGTGTGACTGTGCCCTTTAGTTCCTATGTTCAGCCCCTTCCTCTGTACATCCCTCCCCTAGTTACCTCTATGCCCTTCCCTCATGCTACTATCTCTACCCCTCACCACTCTTTTCCTATTCCAACCCCCACCCCCAGCTTCGCTGCCACCCCAAACTAAATCTCCCTGAGGTTTCCTTGCACTGTTATAACTTTATCTGAGACAAAGTCGGCTATATTTCCTGACTGCATACTTATTGCTGGTGTATTTCTTTCTGTGTTTTTTCCCACCTGTTTGTGCTGAATAACTTTTTTTATTTTCCCTTGGCTTCACACCCTCCCCAGCACCACTAACTCCTTAAACATAATCTCCCTGAGGTCAATAGCCTATCTACTCCTTGCTATCAGCTCTTAGTTTTGACAAAGTCTGCTGTTTCACTGGACTGCCTACTCATTACTAGTGTTTTATACCATGGATTTGCACTGTCTGGCTGATCCAAACTGAATAACTACTGTATAGCCTTCTTCTCCAATGGTAACACCACTGTATTTATTTGCTTATATGATTTCTGTACATTGTCATTATGTCTATTGTGTTATATTTGTTCCTTTCTTTCAGCTATTGTTCTGCATTGATTTTCTCACTTGACATGGAACCTTTATAAAAGAATCCCTGGTTCAAAGGTATTTTGTAATCCTAGTAATGAATGAATAAATAAATAAATAAATAATAAATGCCACCTTGTTCTTGTACACCTTCTTTTTTGAAAGATGCTACCCTCCTGTACCTTGTTTATACCCCTGAGGTACTTAAATGTCTCTGTCATATCCCCCCTCTCTCTCCACTCCTCCATGGAATACATATTGAGGTCCTCTAGTCTTTCCTCATATGACTTTTGGTGCATTCCTTGCACCATTTTTGTTGCCTTCTCTGGACTGTCTCTATTTTGTCTATGTTATTCCAAAGATGTGGCCTCCAGAAATGGACACAGTATTCCAGATGAGGTCTCACTAGTGATCTGTACAGTGGCATAACCACCTCCCTTTTTTCTGCACGTGTTACCTCTCCCTATGCACCCTAACATCTCACTGAGTCTACCCACAGCCTTCTCACATTGTTTGGTTACCTTTAGGTCATTTGATATTTCAGCAGTTCCCTCAATACAGCAGTCGATGTTGACTCTAGATGACACTCCCATTGAGACTGTCCTCAAACCGATTTACCAGGAGTCAGATGTGAACGAGGCTTCATTCCTCTCCATGACCTCAGTCCTAGCTGAGCCCTCCCAGGCTGGAGAGGTGGTTCATCCCATGAATCCAGTTGAGCTGACTCAAGAGCAGCCTCCACCAGTGGTCTCTCCTCAGGTACCCACCACAGTCAGTGTTGGAATTATGCTTTATGAACTTTGGGAGCCAGGGGGTCCCATAAGGGCCCTATCCTTAAACTGAGCTCCCCTTCCTATTATAGGTCAATGGCAATGATGCATGAGCTACCAGAGTTCACTTCAGAGCTAAGGGGTCCAAGCTCTGGCAAACCCCCTGTAATTCCAACAATGGCCACAGTGTCCCCATTATGGTTATGCTGCCTCAGTAAGTGATCTATATGGCACCACCACAAGACCCTCGTCAACCTCAGTAAGGTCACCGGTCAAAGTCAAGATCCCCGTCGAGGTCTCGATCTCACTCAGGTCAACACAACTGCCATATGCACATGTCAAGCTTAGCTGCCTCTTCAGACAACTTTGATGGGATTGACTGTGTAGGAGGTATGGGAACCTCCTCTGGCACCAATGGGCCATGTTGGGTAAGGGGTGTACTAGGCCCATGTTGTAGGCCCCCTTGACTCCCTCTTGGGTGCCTACATAGTCACAAGCCTCATACAGAGGCTCTGCCTCCCCTGGTTCCTCATCCTTGACTGATCTGGATGGAGTCTCCAGCTCTCCAGCTCTGCAGCTGTGGGAGGAGGTACCCACCAAGGCTTCTCTACCAGGTTGCCTGGCATCCATTTGGTAGTGGTCCCCGAGATAGTAGGGTGGTCCACACCCCTGAACATAGGCCTCAAACTTTGTTCAGAAACTACAACTAGGAGGTGATAGGTCCAACACAGGTGAGTCAACATCCATTGCTGCTCTATGTACTATTAGAGGAGGTCCAGAAACACAACTCCTACCTCTAATGGACATGCTATAGCAAAATAACTCCTCAGGGTGTCATTCCCAGTAGCCAATGCTGTTTTGGGCCCTGCACTCATGAGTTTTCAGCACTCTGCATCCTGTCAGACTCCTCTCACCATATGGACTGCAAGTATGTGGTCCTTATGGGAGGTCTCTGCAGAGTTTTGGAGCACCCCTCAGCAGAGTGGCTAGTCTTGAACTCACAGACTAAAGGTCCAAGAAGATGCAGACAAGACGCTGGAAAAGGAATCCAAGAAGCAGGACTTCCTCGCATGTAAAGTGTATGTGTTGGCTACTCTGGCCAGCTATGTGGCTTTGATGGCCCGTTATGGTCATGTGTTTTTTTGACGAGCTCACTGATTTACTTCCTCTGCTCCAGGCAATCAGCCTGGCAGAGGCCAGGACCCTGTGGATCTGAGACATTCATTGTCCAAGAATCAGTTACAGGATTCAGGCAGCTTGTGTGCTTGCACATTGGCCACCTCAGTGTTCATGCACAGGAGAGTCTGGCTGTGTCTCTTGACTTTTGCCTTGAAGTCCCATCACAAGCTGATGAATGTGCCTTTTCTGGGCACCAACCTCTTTAGCCCTGGAGTGGAGAATCATCTGACCCAGACTGAGAAGTTCAGGGTCATCCTAGACTCAGTGATATCGCCTCTGCAGGCTAAGCAGCCACCAAAGCCTAAAAAGGCTCCTTTGCATGGCTCAGGTTACCAGTCCCAGCAGAAGCAGCAGCAGAAGCAGCAGTACCAGCACTGCTGTCTGGAAAAGCCCAAGCCTGGCAGTCAGAGCCAGAAAAAGGGTGAGGCAGTGGTGCATTTAGAAGCCAGTCCTCTGTTATCCCCTCAAAGAGCAAAAAGTGATGGGTTGCAGGGTGCAATTAGCCCTCCTGTACAGTCCCTGATGCAGCTCCTGGTCAGGGGTTGGGTCATCCTCTTCCATCCAGTTGTTTGCCATCATATTGGACAAGTGGAAGCTGGAAGTGGTGAGTTCAGATCTTTCTCTGAAGTTCCAGGCAGAGCTCCAGGCAGCATAGCTGGCACTGATAGAGTTTCCTCATTGATTTGAGGTCAGGTTGTGCAAGTCCAGACCGACAATATACCACAATGTTCTACCTGAACAAGCAAGGAGGGATGCACTTCTTTCCTCTGAAACTAGAGGCACTCTGAACTTGGTCCTTGCTATGCAGCCTGCAGGTGTAATTCTTTGCAGTGCACATAGCAAGGGAGAGCAACCAGTTGGCAGACAATCTCAGCCAAGTAGGCAAGATGTCTCCCAAGTGGTCCTTGCACCAGGGTGTGGTGACACAACTGTTCACCCACTGGGGCACACCTCTGGTGGACCTGTTTGCCTCCTGGGAAAACAGAAAGTTGAGGCACTTCTGTGCCTGCCCTTTGAGATGGGAATGCTGTTGGGTGATGCCTTCTGTCAGCCCTGACCCAGGGTCTTATATGTGCCTTGATTCACAAGGTGGTGATCAAGGCATGCAGTGACAAAGCAAACCTGATCCAGATAGCTCCAAACTAGCCCAGACTGTTCAATTACCAGCATCTCCTCAGCATCAGCAGCAGGTCCTCATGAAGACTTCCTCTCCACCTGGACCTGCTGATGAGACATCAGGAATGGTCCCTGCAGCTCTCAGCTTGGTTCCAGAGTGGCTAGAGTTTCAGGCTTTGGTCCTTTAAGAAGAGGTTCTCCATGTCCTGGAGGCACACTGCAAGGAGTTAACTCATATGATGTATTTGTTCAAGTGAACCAAGTTCTTGTGCTGGTGTGCAGGCAAAGAGATTGATCCTCTCTCTTGTCCTGTGGGACACAGTTTCAGCTACCTGTGGTCCCTGTCTCAGTTTGGGTCATGAACTAGATTTCCATAGGGTGCCAGAGAAAGCATGTGTAGTGCACTCTTAAAACACAAACAGGAACCAATATTAATGCAAAATAGTAGCAAATCTATTCAACGGTGACAAATGGCAAAAAAGTAAGAAGACTGTCAGAAGGACTACGTCTCCATCCGTCATGACCTGGCTGCCATGTCTGCATATCAGGCATAGACAAGTATGCTGATAGTCGCACAGGAGAAAGTGGTTGAGCAGTTTTTCAAAAGCCTGGACCATCTGTCCCCTTTGGTGTGCAAGACTCTGCCTCCATGGGGCATATTGCTGGTTCTTGCTAAACTGATGTGTAATCCATTCAAGTAGATCCACAAGTATGAGATGTCTCACTTGTCAAAGAAAACTGTGTTTTTGATCACTATCACCTCAGCCAGATGGATGACAGAACTCCAGGTGCTCTCAGTGGAGTCTTTGTATTTGGTCTTCCACAAGAACTAGGTTGCCCCACCCCATGAAGTTCCTTCCCAAGACAGTCTTGGAGTTTCACTTTAACCAGGTGCAGTTGTACCTCTCTGTCCACATTCCAAAGCCATGCTGAGCATGCACTCCATACTTCAGATGTACACCAGATGCTCCTTTACTACAATGAATGCACAGCAGGGGTTCACGGCAGCCAGCTGCTCATGGCCTATGGTAAAGCTGCTCTGGGCTACTCCAGGCATATCAGCAGCTTAGCACACAATTGGCCAATATATATAACCTCTTGCACTGATCTATGCTGCTGGTTGGCTGGTAAGGAGCTTCCAAGGAGCTGAATGTTCATTCTATCAAACATACTGCTGCCTCCATTGTTGCTGCCAGTTACATCCCAACTGAGGAGATCTGCAGGGCTGCTACCTGGTCCAGCATGCATATTCATTTCCCACTACAACAATGACATGCTCAGTCATTGTGATGCTGCGTTTGAGGCCTTAGTTCTCCATTCTCTGTTCTCTAAAATGGACAGGGTGTGTACCTTGCTTCCTCCTCCCAGAGGACTTCTAGAAGTCTGCGTAAGTGTGAATAGTGACCTGAATCCCAATTTGTAGAAATATAGGTTAATTGAACATGTAACCGTAGTTCTACCATGGGTACTCAGTCACACAACCCACACAGCAAGGTTCCCTGCTTGCAGTGTGCAAGATCTTACATAAGATGGAGTGGAGAAGGAGGATAATACCACAGGTGGTGGGAGGAGCCAAGCTTAACGATGTCTGGTGATTGAAAAGAGCCCAAATGAACTGCCTAAGTGTGGATGTGAACCGAATACCCATAGTAAAAGAACAGTTGCAGGTAAGTAACCTGTTTCCTCACGTCCCTCCTACATTTCCTTCCTACCAGCTTATAGTTGTGGTCCTTTGTGATGGACCACTTGCCTAGCTTACACTGTTGCTGGCTGTCTACTCTGTTTATTCCCTGCAGGCATTTGAAGGTTTCAATAATTTCTCCCTCTTTTAAGGCCTCCAGTGAATACATATTAAGGGTTCAGAGTCTTTACTCATCAGTCCTCCACTGCTGGCCATTAATCAGTTTAGTCACTGTCCTTTGTACTTACTCCATGTGGTCCTTGTCCTTTCTTAGGTGAGGGTTACAGCATCGTACAGAGTACTCCAGGAGTAGCCTCACTAAGGACCTGTACAGGGCTAAGATCCCCTCCTTTCCATGTGCTTCAGAAGGACATACCTATGTATTCCAGCATCCTGCTAGCTTTCTCCTATTCCTTGTTGTTGCTCCACTTCTGTGAAACTCATTACCTTCGAGTATCTGATCTGTCCACATGGTGGTGGCCCTTAAGACCTCTCTTAAACCTTATCATTTTAATCTGACCTACCCAAGTGAAGCTTAAGTTTAAACTAAGTTTAATTATTTAATTGTAGTATCTGGACAGAATATCTGGCACCTATTTTAATGTTATGTTTGATCAGTTTATTTATTCCTCTTTATACACTTATGTTGCCTGATTATATGGTACTCTGAGCCCTCGGGATAGGGTGCCATATAAAATAGAGTTGCCTTGCCTTATGTTCTTGCACTGGGCTAGAGTCTTTGGGGCTATCACTAATTATAATCCCTAGAGTCTTCTCTTCTGAGGTCTACTCCAGTTGTACACTCTCCATCCAATATTCAGTCCTTGGATTCCACCTCCTGAGTACCAATAACCTTGCAATTTTTAGCACTGAATTTCAGTTGCCAAACCTTGGATCACCTTTCCAATTTGCCCATGTCTCTTTTCAGTTCCCTCCTACCCTCTCCTCACCACCTCGTCACCATATATTTTTATGTAATCCACAAATACACACATCTTGTCCTTGATCCCTTCTCTAGTGTTACAGATGAACACATTAAGGAGTACTGTTCCCAGACTGACTCCTGTGGGACCCCACTCATAACTCTGCTAACCTCAGAGTACAGTATATATAATTTAATGCAACCCTTTTGGGTGCTCCCCCTAGCCAATTCCCCACCCATCTAGTGGCTTTCTCAACAAAACAGATGTTCCACAATTTCTTTACCAGCCTCTTGGGGTACAGAGTCAAAGGCCTTGCTAAACCACAGGTGAAGGATGTCCAGTGAAGAACAAACAAGTCAGGTATTCTCAATGCTGCATTGTGGTGCTCCCTTCAGAGTGGCTAACTCTGTACATGTATGCAACCGATTCAAAAGTTAGGGGCACATGACAGTAGCAAAAAATAAACTGTCCAAAAAGGCATAGATTCTCCCAATTTTTATTTCCAAAAACCACCAGTGGAAAATACAACATAAGGCATCACTTCACAGAAACTGGAGGACTCCCACTGCTACTCCAACAACTTTGTGTCTTATTGCCACATCCTCATGGAGTGGAGCTAACTTGTGGCTGGCTTGCTTTCATATTAGCCAATTAAAGCAGCACTGTCCTAATATCAAAAATTAACAAAATAACAGACTCAAACCCACTTTCACTTTATCTCAAAAGTCCTGAATTAGTACACAACATCCACTTACAACTAAAACTAGTATAGACTAAGACAAATTAGCCCTTTCAAATAGTCAGACATAAAGTGATCATACAATTACATTATCAGTCATGACTAAAGAAGTGAATTGCTTCCGGATAGTATGGATTCACTTATTCAGTCTAGTTAAACAAATTTTATAGATACCATTTATTTGGATATTTTGAACTCTGGAAGCTGTTCTAGTGATTCCAGGAGACTCAGGGGGAACAAGTTGAGAAGAATCTTTGTTACATAAATTCGTTATCATTAGAAAAGAAAAATATAAGCCTAAGAGTAATGTTTGCCCAAGGGGCACAATCCCTGTTATCAGTGTATATCAGGAACCAATCAAAAAAGGATATAGATGACTCTGTTAAAAAGAGGTCAACTGTGCAGCATTTCAGAGTGCTTGAGGATAAACAACCTGCATTAGGGAAATTAAAAATAACAGAGCTTTGGTGATAAAAGAATGGATAAGGGAGGGATACAACTATACTTAATACCGAACAGAATCAGAAAATGGTCTATGAGTTGTTGAAAATGAGGAACATTTTTGTAAAACTGGGTTAAAATCCTATGGGCCAGATATTCAAAACTTTGCCCCAGGGCTAAATTAACATTGCCCGGCATGCTAAAATAGCCCTGAACCAATAGCCCACTATATTCAAAAGGGATAGCCCCAGTGCTAAATCTGCTGAATATAACATGCTAAGGAAGCTGGGAAAACTGGGCTGGGAGTGCAGTGCAACAATAGCCCAGGAATAAGAACGCTCTGAATATAGCAACCAGGACATGCAAACCACAACAGCATCCCAGTTCACAGCAACTGGAAGGACTGTAGAGGTGAAATATGTGGTCAATGTGCATGCAACAAAGCAGAGGAGTCAGTAGAGCTGCAAGCATCAGCACATGTGAATGTACAGTGTGCAAAAATGTAAAATGATTCCGTAATGTTTGTGCGGTGCACATATGTTTGCTCAGGTCTTGCACGGCACTAAGCCATTTGCCTAGCGCTATTACATTTGCCCGGGGCAAAAATCTGCTACATTCAAAAGTGACATGCAAAGGAGCCTACTTAGGCAGTCAGTGGGCAAACATCCAGATTAGCATCTCATTATGCCCTGATTTGCATGCAGTTTTCCCAGTGCTATTGCAGGGTCCCACAGCTCCACCTGTAGGTCAGTCTGGAAGTATAGAGGTTGGCTGAGTCTGCCCACAGCTCCACCTGTAGGTCAGTCGGGAGGAGCATGGTGGTAGCTGCAGGCTACATATGTACAGAACTGCGTACAATAATGTGCTCTAGGGGACTGCACAGCACAGGCACTGGTGGTGGTGCTGGATGCAATAGTCCAACCGTAGGTCCTGCTATACAGTGCACAGCAAACAGTATAGTGACACAGGGGCCAATGGTGTGTGGGACACAGCACTGCCTATGGTGTGGTGGGCAGCATTGACTGCAGCACTGTACACAGTGACAGCACCATCTTGTAGGTGTATACTGAGAGTGGACAGTCCTGTACTGCTGCTGTGCGACTCACAGGTGCTGTGCTACTGGCATGGGATGCTCACAGTGACATATACATTGCTGGGCAGGGGTGTCAGCAGGCATACGCACTGTACTCAGCAGAGTACAGTCAAACATCAGGCAGGGGCAACAAACAGAGGGAAGCAGGGACATTGTAAGTCACACTGTCTGTGTTGTGCTGAGCCCTTTTGCCTTTATTGTTCACTACGAGACACTGATGTCACCAGCCAAATACACAAACATGAACAACGTACCAGGGAAGTGGAAGAACCAGGGAAGGGGGATTACAGGAAGAAACCAATTACTGGAACTCAGACATGGCAAACAGAGTGCGGGCCTAATGTTGGTGTAGCATGGCAACACATGCTTTGGCTTATGTTTACATAACGGGGGCAATGGTGCAGCTGTTTTGAGTACATGTTTACTGTTTCTGGCTACACCCCTGTTGCTGGGTGTGTGTGCTGAGGTGTATGTACAGCTGTGTGGTATGTGGCTGGCGGAGGCCCTTACCATCGGACAGGCACACAGGTGTTGGGGTATTCCCTGCATTGGACCATTTGCACTGTGTGGCTTGTCCCAGCCATGTGGCAGCACCCAGTATGTGGTGCAGACTAGTCACCTGTATACCCCCCAGGCCCCCAGTGCTGCACGTGTGTGCTGGCATCTGTTGGTGTTCACAGAAGAGTGGTCAGCAGGTGTGTGATGTATGGCCGCACTGCCATGGTGTCCACTGGAGGCTGGGTCACCACTTACTGCCTGGCATAGCTGGGACTGGTGGCAGATAATGGCATCAGAGTGATGCCATCAGTAGATAGCATGTTTCCTCTACGTCTGACTTATTTCTATGTGTCATACTTACTGGTTAGGGTCGTGCCAAGCCGCACAGACATCATGTAAAGCTGCACAAAGCCACATAGTCACACAAAGCTGGTTTGCCCAGAGTTAAGACAACCTTTTCCTGGGCAGTAATTTGCACCACACAAAGTGTTGCACTCAGTCATGCAAAACCACTTTGCGCAGTGCTATTCACTGACTATAGCATTGCGCTGACATGCCCCCTCAGTTTGCCCCTTGCATACATTATCATTTTGCCTGGCACTGATGAGGTTTGCATGTGCTATTTGACCTTTTGAATATAGCAGACCCAAGCTAACCCAGTGCTAAACCTGCACAAACAGTATGCGCCCAGTGCAAAGTTTTGAATATAGGGTCCTATGGCTGCTTATCAGATTGAATTTTATGGAATGATTAAGAAAACTGTGAGGGCTGGGAAAAGCAGTGAAAAAGAATCAACATTTTATTAAAAATGTAATCAACATTTTATTAAAAATTGAACATCTCAGTATTCCCACATTCTATTTTATTTATTTATTTATTGAAGTCTTGGATTAACACCTTTGAGTGGATGCTGTTTACATAGGTTCCATGTTAGTAGACAAAACAGTACGGTAACAGACAATTATGCCATTATGTACAGGTTGCACAAAGGATTACAGTGTCAAGTGAGAAACTTGAAAGACAAACAGTAAAATATACTAGCACAACAGCACAGGACAGAAGCAGCTGAGGCATCGTACAATGTATGTCATATTCAGTATTAAGTTACTTTGCCAGATCAGACAATAGGGAATAATATGTGGTAAAGAAAGAGAGGAGGGGTCAGGTGGGGGGAGAGAGGACAGGAAGGAAAGGAGGCATAGTGGAGAGGAGGGGCGACATGGAGACAGTGACTGGGAGGGGGGTGTAAAGGAGAAAACAATGAAGAGTGCTAACGTTGGCCTGCCACAAACAGAGGACAGCTTTGTAAAGTTATCCAAGTGCTGGCGGGAATTCCAGTGGGAGGGGACCTTAGTGAAAGCATTCACAGGCGACACTAGTAACAAGGTGCTGTCGCAGTTTCCATTTAAATGAGTTAATTGTTGCAGAAGCGGTTATGTCTGGGTCAAAAGAGTTGATCCAGAATGGAGCACAGTGGGAGAATGTACATTGAGCCAGGGCTGTGCGACATCTGGGAACATCGAAGACTTGACTGATAGAACTTCTGGTTTGACAAGTACTCAGATGTGGGGTTAGAAGGTTCTGGACCCCGATTGGTAGCATATTTAGAGCAACTTTTTGGTTAGCAGGCAGGTTAGATATCTGATTCTGCCATTCAGTTGGAGTCAGCCTGCCTGGGTGTAAAGATCACACATGTGTGTGTGCCACACAGCACCAGTGAGACATCAGCATGCCTTGTTTAATGCTATGGAGATGCAGCAAAGGGCCGTGTCAGCTGCCGACCCATAAATAGCCAGACCGTAGTCTATAAATGAGATAACTGAACTGTGAATGGCAAGGTTCAGTGCTGCATGGGTAAGACAGAGTTTGTGAAGATAAAGCATCCCAATTCTCATATTAATCACCTTAGCAATAACATGCTATGCCCTCCAGAACCTATATAACAATTTAGAGCACTCTACTGGCTACTCCATTGTGTCTGTGGTTGGGGGGGCCACTACAGAAACTTGACTAACTTTATAGATTCCTTTCTAATTGACACTGTAAAAACTTTGCCTTGCCACCTTCAAGAAACAATGGGGCGTTATCTATATTTGAGAAGTTTGCCTGGAAGGAAGATTACTTTTATGTGGGCATAGATGTGGGAGCCTTATATACTTCAGTTTGTCATACTGATGGGCCAAGAGTAGTGAAATTATGCTTCTAGAAAGCCCTTTCAGAGAGTTAATATGAATCAGATGCATTATGGATGGACCTGAGTTCATTTTGAAACATTTTTTTTAAAACCTTCATTTATTAAAAGTGCATGACAGAGCAGTACTGAGACAAAGCTAAAATACAGAGCATGACCCCTGAGTATTATCCTGACAAAATGATCTGCCCTAGGTTCTATCCTCTTCAATACGTTCATCAGCTACACTGGAGAGGGCATCTGGGGCAAGTGGTGTCTCTTCGCAGATGACATAAAGCTCTCCAGTAGAGCAGACAGCGACAAGGGGATCAGGGAGATGCAGAGGGATCTGCAAAGGCTAGAGAGGTGGTCTAAGGTTTGGCAGTTAAAATGCAATGCCAAAAATTCAAGGTTATGCTCCTAGTGAAAAAATAGGACAGAACACGGGATGGGTGGGGTTAAACAGAGCACTACAGCAAAGGAAAGGGACCTGGGAGTCATCATTAGTGACTCCCTCAAACAATTAAGCCAGTGTAACAAGGCCTATAGTAAGGCTAATAAGATGCTGGAGTGTATCAGAAGGGGTATTGATAGCAGGAAAAAGGAGGTACTGCTACCTTTATATAGGTCACTGGTGAGGCTGCACCTGGAATACTGTACTCAGTTCTGTAGTCCTCACCTGAGGAAGGACAGGGACAGGATGGAGACAGTGCAACACAGGGATACCAAGATAGCGAGGGCCAATAGGGCAGATTTTAAGAAGATTGTCTCAAGGCACTGAACAGTAACACACTGTAGATCAGGTGAGAGAGGGGGAAAATGCTAGAAATGTTTAAGTTCCTGAAGGAAATAAACAAGGTGAACTGCAGGAAGTTCCTGAAGGGAATAAGCAAGGTGAACTGCAGGAACTATTTAGCAGGAATAGAGTCAAGCACTCAAGGTCACAAGTGGAAACTAGTGGAGGAAGATTTAAGAGGGATGTGAGGAAGTTCTATCTTACAGAAAGTGTGGTGGAGTCATGAAACAGTCTGTCAGCAGAGGTGGTGCATGCCAAGACCATAAATGGCTTCAAGCATGGCTTGGACAGAGTGAAGTGTTTGGTGGTTGCTCAAGTCTGTAGCAGTATGGAGGGGGGAGAAGGGGGTGGACCAGGAAGGATAAAGCCCCATATGGACCATAGGTCCCAGGGTAGATAGGGAACTCTGGGCAGATTAGATGGATCGTTGGTCTTTTTCTGCCATTATTGTCATTATCTATGAGATTCTGAATTTTTCATGACTCATACTGTTCTAAGCTAGCCAGAATACAAAGCTAAACAAGCTCTCATGTCATTTTATGGACTACATACAATCTATCTAACATCAGTATGGTAACTTTTGAAGTACAGGATAAAAACTGTACAACATCCCGTAACATCAGGGAGTAAAAGATGGCAGGAGATTCTATTAGCATTTATAAGTAAAATAGAGACAACAAAAACAGACATACTCCCACAATTAGTGTTTTTGTATAGATTCCTACCAATTTCACATACCTAGAGTAGACTGGACAGAACTAACAAAAGCCATCAGTTGATTCAGCTGGCAAGGCAGGAGGCTAAGACTTAAGCAGGAGGCACTTATCCATAGGAAGGAGGAGGGAGGCATTAGACTCCAAGATTTCTCACTCTATTATGAGGCAGCACAGCTGGTACAATTTTAGATGAGACATTAAACTGAGGACTCTTGTGCCCATCGCTGGTCACTGTCCAGGTGGAAGAAGAAGATACCATGGCACTTATCTAAGAAGAGTAGGGGAGTTTCCCTTGTGTCATGGCCAACATTCCCCATCAATAGAACAGGTGCATACAACCCACCCACAGGACACCCCTGGAAACAAGCTTTAATAGCTTACTGTGCCTTTCCTGGTCATAAATCTCAAATAAATTAAATAAAAATAAAACAACAGGTAGACTTAGTGAGGACCAAGCAGATGGGGGATGGGTTTCACTAGAGAGACAAGCACACCCACAATACCCAGCAAAATACTTCCCTGGGTCACATCAGATCTAAAAGAAGTGAGACACATGAGAAATGTCTAGACAAGGCATTCCATTTCCTTCTGGGTTAAAATCAAGCTTCAACTCCTAGCAGGGGGACAACAGTGGAAATGGACTGCAGGGAGACACCACATTTCTTTTGAACAAACACAGATAGATACTGCCTTCCTCAGATGGGAGAGGAGAGGACTAATGTACTTTACACAATGTTTAGCATAAGGCATAATGAAATCCTTCACCACACTGAAAGAGGAATTTGGACTAACTGAGACCACTTCAGGTATCTTCCAGTCAGGAACTTCTTATCAAATGTGGTATAAATAATGAAAAATAATGGCATAACAAATGGAGATTATTACAAAGACAGTAGCAGTGACCCAAAACAGTACTCAAAAACATCAAGTAACACACCTACATAGGACATTTGTAGAAACAAAATGGGAAGAGAGATGTACAAAAAAAACAACAGAAATGGGGAATAGAATCTGGAGAAGTTATTACAGAAGAGGAACGGGAGACAATATGGCAGAATGTACACAGAACCACAGTGCCTGGTAGCTGGAGGAAATTCAGGGGGAAGGTAGCATCAAAGACATTGTATAACATCAGATAAGTCTAAATACTTCCAAACACTGAATATAGAGCTCTGTTGGAGAAGGCGTGAACAGAGAGGTACACCTCTCCATATTCTAGACCTACCCAGTTATTCAATGATACTGGGAAAAAATTAAACAAATTAGGACCAAGGCATTAAGCAAAACAGAAATAATTAAATTCAAAAATATGTTGGGACTACCCCTTAGAGGGCATACTCAGGAAATAAGAGGTATATCTTTAATGTATGGATAGCGACAGCTGGAAAATGAGGGTGGAAGATTGGTTCAAGGTATGCAATAAAATCAATGAGATGGAGACAATCATAGCTTTAGTATGGTTGGTAAAAGAGAAGTATAGTACCAGATACCTGCCTCATTTTGACATACTGGAGGAGAGGGAAGGTTTACCAGTCCTGGAACAGATACTCTGAAGGGAATGGGAGAGACAAGAGCATGAGACAGTGCAAAACAGTTAACCACTGGAAAAAGAAAACAGCAAAGTTATACACAGAGGCCGGGATATTCAGACTGCGCCAGGCAGTGGCACAAGCCTGGGCGCGGCGCAACTGTGATGTGCTGGGGCCAGGTCCAGGTGATATTCAACGGTGCGCAGCACTGTTGAATATGGCATGGGCAGTGCACAAACTGCACATGGCGCAGTGGCACTGCACTGGCGCAAGCCACTGAAAGGGAGCACAGGGATGCACCAGCACAAGTGCAGTTGTGCTAGGTGCATCACCCGTGATATTCAGCAGGGGGCATGCAAATGAGGCCATAATATATGCAAGGCACAAATGAGGCCATTTGCATTTCATTATGGCCCCATTTGCATGCCTTGCACTGGGCAGGCTGGCAACTTGCGCCTGGCGCCCTGCAAAGCATGACGTGTGCTGTGGGGATCCTGGGGCATCCTCCGGCCCGTAGCCATGGTTGCATGGTATATGTTACTAAAGATAGCCCTGGTAGTCTAGTGGCCCCCTCAGTCCCCAATGTGTATGAAACACAACCATCCCTGGTGGTCTAGTGGTCCTCCCTCCCACCCGAGTCCCCGATTCCCAATATATGACATTAAGATGACCCTGTTGGTCTAATGAAACCCCCCCCCCGCTCATTGCCAGGATCGCAGTACCTCCCGTGTTAAATCCCTGGTGATCAGGTAGCACCCCCCACCCACCCACCATACAGAACCCTTGCCCACCCCTCCTCCCGTCATCCAGTGGGAGGCTGCATCCCGCCGCACACTCCCGACCGCCGCAAATGACCAGTTACAGTATGGGCTGTAAGCCCATTGGTCCTAAGTGTGGACCAATGGGCTTGCAGGCATACTGTACTAGACAATCCCGAATATGTGAATGGGGCCATTCCAGATATGGGACCATCTATACAGGCCGCACAGGCGATGATCACTGGGGACCAATGAGCACAGCCTGCCTGTCATTGGCAGCGCGAGCAGTGTCGCGGGCGAATCAACCACCCGCCGATGACAAGGGGTGGGAAGAGCCTTATGAGAGACTGGATCACCAGGGCATTTCAATACAGGATTTTACCACGATCATGGCAATGGGTGAGGGGGATTTCCAGTAGACCACCAGGGTCATCTTAATGTCATTCATTGGGGAATCAGGGACTCAGGTGGGAGAGGGAACCACTAGACCACAAGTGATGGTCGTGTTTCATACAGATCAGGGCATCAGAGACTGGGGGGCCACTAGACTACCAGGGCTATCTTTAGACACATATACCACACGATCGTGACTATGGGCAGGGGGGTTCCACTAGACCACCAGGGTTGTGTGTGCTTGCGGACGGTGTTCTGGGCAGGCGGGTGGCCACTGATGGCTGGTCTGCTGTGTTGCACCCTGCAATACAGCAGCCTGCCTGTGGGTGGCTGGGAATTGCTTCTACTCTGCATGGGCTCAACTTTGAGTCCCCGGATGTGGCACAGTGCAGGGGTGCGCCTGCATATGTGCCGCATATCTCGGGCTGAATATTGGGATGTGCCGCATATGCATGGGCATGCCCCCTGCATCTGCACCACATACATTATCATTGCACCCTGGTGCATCGGGATTTGCACTGCGCCAGGCAGCCATCTCAATCTCAAGCAGGGAAGGCAGTAAGGCAGGCAAAGGCCCAAACTGAGGAAACACTAGCACAAACAATAAAAGAAGGTGACAAAACTTTCTATAGATACATTAGTGAAAGGAGAAAGTCCAGATGGGGTATTGCTAAGATCAAAGGAGATAAGGGTGTGTGTGAGGAGTAGGACCATGTAAAAGCATCTATTCTAAATAGATAATTCTGCTCAGTAGTTACTGAAGAGAAGGTAGGACAGGGCCCACAGCTCAGCACCATGGACATGGGAGGGGGGGAGATGTGCACTAGTCCCTTCAAAAAGAAAGGGTCCTACAAGAGCTTGATAAGCTCAGGGTAGACAAGGCAATGGGACCTGATGGCATACATCCCAGGGTACTAAAGGAGCTAGGGGTGGAACTAGCAGAGCCATCATCAGAACTGTTTAGTGAGTCTCTGAGCACAGAAGAGGTCCTAGAAGACTGGAGAAGGGCTCATGTGATCCCGCTCCACAAGAGTGGTAGCAGGGAGGAGGCAGAGAACTACAGACCAGTCAGTCTTACCTCAGTAGTGGGCAAGATTATGGAGGCACTCCTTAAGGAAAGGATCGTGCAACACCTGGAATCCATAGGAGCACAGGATCCAAGACAGCATGGGTTTACAAAAGGAAGGTCCTGTCAAACTAATCTCATAGATTTCTTTGACCAGGTAATCAGAGTGGTGGACCAAGGGGGAGCAGTTGATGTCACCTACCTTGACTTCAGCAAAGCTTTTGATACTGTTCCACATAGAAGATTGATTAATAAGCTGGGTAGGCTCAGGTGGGTCAGGAGTTGGTCAACTGGGTGGCAAACTGGCTGACATGCAGAAAACAGAGAGTGGTGGTAAACGGTATACAGTCAGAAGAGATGCAAGTCACAAGTGGGGTACCTCACGGATCAGTCCTGGGGCCAGTCCTCTTCAATATCTTCATCAGTGACATTGCAGATGGACTGGAGGGTAAGGTTTGGCTGTTTGCAGATTACACCAAGATCTGCAACAGAGTAGATGATCCAGATGGGGTGGGCAGGATGAGAAAAGATCTGGATAAACTAGTAAAATAGTCAGAAGAGTGGCACCTGGGGCTTAATGCAAAGAAGTGCAAGATCATGCACATAGGGAAAAGAAACCCTGAAGTCACCTTTAGGTTTGGAGGGGAGTTGCTGGCAGTCACAAGGGAAGAAAGAGACTTGAGCATTATCATCACCGATGACCTGAAATCATCCAAGCAGACCACTAAAGCAGTAGGTAAGGCTAGGGGGATGTTGGGGTGTATTAGTAGGGGTATCACACAAGTCAGAAGAGGGAGCTAATAATCCCTCTTTACAAGACACTGGTTAGGCCCCATCTGGAGTACTGCGTGCAGTACTGGAGGCCACACCTTCACAAGAACATTAACCAAATTGAGGCAGTCCAGAGAAGGGCAACCAAAATGGTGCAGGGACTGCATCAGAAAACATATGAGGACAGATTAATGGAGCTCAATATGTATACCCTAGAGCAAAGGAGGGAGAGAGGTGATATGATAGAAACATTCAAACACCTTAAGGGCATTAACAAGGTGAAAGAGTCTAACATGTTTCAATATAAGAAAAATAGCAGGACAAGAGGACACAGCATGAGATTAGAGGGAGGCCGATTAAGGGGAAATGAGAGGAAGTTCTTTTTCACAGAAAGGGTGGTGGATGCATGGAATGGCCTACCTCAGGAAGTGATGGATATGAATGCAGTGCAGGGCCTTCAAACAGGTATGGGATAGGCATAAGGAAACAATACAGATGAGTATGAATAGATATGCCATTGACAGAGCAAAGGCTGATGGCAATTTATAAGGTAGAAAAAGAAATGGGCAGACTGGATGGCCTTGCGGTTCTTATCTGCCATCAACTTCTATGTTTCTATATTTCAATATCTCACGAGGCGCAGTATGCAGGGTTGTGCCAAGCAACTTACTATAGCCAGGCGCAACCCTTTGAATATCCAGGCCAGACTTCTTAGCTTGACAAGGTGGAGTTAGCAAAGGCTGTGGGGGAAGGGGACACATTCAAGGGGAAGTTTTGAAGTTTAAGGTTTCTTTATTTAATAAAATATATGTACTGTATATTGACACTCCAGAGGAGGAAATAGAGACAGACACAGGCAACAACAACCAAATGACACAAGGTTTTTTTACAAGATATTTACTCTAAAGATAAGCTGAGACATGCAAAACGAGTTATGCATAATGACTTAGATACAGACTTGCTTGAATGTTTGTATTGAAATGTCGATAATGTATAACCACAGGTACAACCAAAAGGAGGGGCACAGCTGAGGTATAGTACGTACCCACCAAAGCTGGATGTGTTTCTTTTACAGGCATAACTGGGAGCATAGATGCATGCAGTAGCCTTGGATGGGTTTGGTACATGCAGGTCCAGCTAATGTAAGTGCATGTTTCGGCCAAGCCCATCCTCCCCTCAGGTAATGCAGGTTTGTACAGGAGAATCTTTTCAGTCAAAAAAAAATGAAATGGGAACAAAATAATAAAAGGGATATATGGCAGTGCATTAAAAAAGCCAAAGAAGTACAGCAAATTCAAGGGAGAAAGTAGAAGGGAAGGAGATATGCATGTTGAATGTTAAATAATGTGGTGTTAAATATAAATAGCTACCCATGAACTTATGAAGAAAGAGGAAGCAAGAAGGCATGCAAGAAAACACACCAAAGACAATGCTGAGTGAAAGAAAAGATTTGATTCTCACCTTCCATACAGGGACTGAACTTTGGCAGATATGTACGCATGTACTACCATAGTGATTGACAAGCACAAGAGATGCATTAATTCCTGGAATGTAAATATCATAATGTATTGCCTTTGAAGTGTCAATAAAATATTAAGTTAAAAAAATACATGCTTTTCTATTTCTAAATATATGTCAAGTTGCATTTTCCTTCCTAGCTTTCAGATAAATCATGAAGCAAGTTATTTTATTTATATTTAAAACATATTTTACCAGGTAAGCAAGCAGAATACAAACTGGCTCATTTCCAGCTACCACCAGGGATGAAGGAAAATAGGGCACAGTAGATACTAAAACATAACAAAATGTGTTATGCAAAAATTTCCTCTTTGCACTAAGGGGAGTGGGTCTGCGTCAACTGGTGAACTCACCCACTAGAGACAGAGCAATATTAGACCTAGTACTCACAAACAGCTCTAGGGTCTCAGAAGCTCAAGTAGGAGCCAATCTGGGGACCAGTGACCACAGGTCAATCTGGTTAATTGTAAACCAGGAGGAAGACACTAGTCACACTAAAATCAAGGTAATGATTTCAGAAAAACTAACTACACCAATACACGAACTATGTTTACATCCATAATGGAAGGCAGAAACTCAGGGGATGTAGAGGACTGCTGGAATATCCTAAAGACTGCTCTGCCCACAGTAACAACTAAATGCACGAAGCTGACCAGCAAGTCCAGAAGAAGAAAAAAACATCTCTAGTTCTCAAATGAAGTAGTGACCAAAATCAAAGAGAAACAAAGGGCATTTACACAATTTAAATGAACAAAGCAAGAAGCAGACAGAGAAGAATACAGGAAAAAACTGAAAGAGGCAGGGAAGGCAGTAGAAGGGCAAAAGCGCAGACTGAAGAGAAAATAGCACAGGGTGTTAAGAAGGGAGACAAAACCTTCTACAGATACATAATGGAGAAAAGAAAAACTAAGGGAGGAACAGTCCGAATAGCAACCAAAGAAAGTAAGATGGCAGTGAGGGACGAGGAAAAGGCTGAAGCCCTAAACAAGTTATTTTGCTTTGTCTTCACTATAGAAGACAGTGGCAAAGGTCTCACGCTAGGTCAGACAGAGCACGATGGTCAGGGAGTGGACACTAGCCCCTTCACAAAGGAAAGAGTCCAGGAGGAGCTGAGTAGACTCAAGATGGACAAGGCCATGGGACCTGATGGCATACACCCCAGAATTTAAGAAGAACTTCAAGAGGAACTAGCCACACTACTGGCTGAGCTCTTCAACAAGTCACTAGACAGTGGGGAAATACCTCAAGATTGGAAAAGGGCAACAGTGGTGCCCTTGCACAAGAGCGGGAGCAAAGAAGAGGCAGAAAATTACCACCCTGTCAGTTTGACCTCAGTCATAGGAAAAATTATGGAGTCATTACTTAAGGAGAGGATAGTGGCATAACTGAAAGATATCAGAAAAATGGACCCAAGGCAACATGGCTTCACAGCGGGATGATCTTGTCAAACCAACATGATCAACTTCTTCGACTGGGTCACCAGAATAGTGGATCAGGGAGGGGCAGTGGACATTGTATACCTGGATTTCAGCAAGGCCTTCGACACCATCCCTCACAGAAAGCTTACAAACAAGCTGGAACATACAGGAGTCAGACAAAAGGTAGTTAATTGGATCAGCAACTGGCTAAACAATAGGACACAGAGAGTACTAGTAAATGGATCTCTGTTGAGGGAAGGTAGTGTAACCAGTGGCATCCCACAGGGGTCAGTACTGGGACCTATCCTCTTCAACATCTTTATAGGAGATCTCGCAAATCATTTGAAAGGGAAAGTTTGCCTGTTCACAGATGATACTAAGCTCTGCAACAGAGTGGACTCACAGGAAGGGACAGACAACATGAAAGCTGACCTTAGAAAGTTGGAGGAATGGTCCAGGGCTTGGCAGTTAAAAATGAAAAAAGAATTTTATCATACAGTGGTGTTCGTCCTTTATAATTTTTTTGTCACCTGAGACAGTACCCACAGTAAGTAATGGCACAGATTCTATTTTGGACAAAAGTACCCTGCTGAGCAGCGGTAAAAATATTGAAATTGCTAAACCACTTACGGGTATAGTCCAGGGGTCAATAAATCAAGAAATGCCGAATTTAGGCTTGAGATTTGGTAGGAGAGAAGAGAGCGATGAAGTTACAGAACACTCAAATGCTGAACAATGGTCTGTAGGAACAGCTTTAACCCAAGCAGGATGGGTCAGAAAGGAAGGGGGTGGATGGATACCAGTCCCGGAGGAAATATTGACCCCAGGAGTTATCACGAAAGAACTTTGCAAGGCAGCAAAAGAAAATAGCTTAAGACCAGAGAATCCAATCCCTCAAACTGGGGTTCAAGAAGGTTTAAGTGAGGGAGTTGTCCCTAAATGTATTCAGCAAGTTACTGAAGCTCAGGACCTAGCAGACAGAGGGGGGCCAACAGAGTGGGGAGACAGAGTGGAACAACAGGAACCGAGTGGCCAATAAAGCCCTGTACCAGTGAACCTTTCGAGGCTGTGGTCACAATTTAGGGAGTGGGACCCTCTCTTTACCTGTAACAACCCTGCAGAGTGAAAGAATGTAGTACGCATCCAATACCAAGGAGGTCTATCTCATCCCCCAGATAGGATATATGTAGGCAAAACTCTCATAAAAGAATCCCTGCGTTTTTTCCCAGTGAAATATACATACTTATTCATGCTTCTGGGAACACTGTCTATGACATTAGTTTGAAAACACCAGCGGGCCTAGATCGTTTCTGGGTGTGATATGAAAAAAAGGTCATACGGCCTTGTGGGCCCCTTTCGGAGGGACAGCGCTTACAAAGCCAGCTATAAAACAAATGACCATCCTCTTTAGAAAGGAGGGTGTGGTGGTGTATGATGTACAATACTGGCTGCAACAAAAATGCGAGCTGTTAGGTGAGCCTGCCCCAATCTTAGATAAGGAACATATATGGACGGGTGGATGGACATTCTGTGTAAGGCTGTGAAATAGTGCACAAGGCCCACAACACCTCCCCAGCTCTTTTTTGGAGGGCAACAAAAAGGGACATTGTTTCTATCTGGGTCAGCCCAAGACATGTTTTTGGTGTGGCTTTCATCTACATCTGAGTGGGACCTGTGACAGAACAAGATGTACAAATTGCATGGAATGTGGTCACACAAGTGGAACCTGTCAGAGTGATCAAAAATGTAACTTATGTGTGCAGAATGGTCATGTCTATCGTAACTGTGAGTGGGCAACGCACAATAGACAGGATTGCCCCAATCAGGAATCTGTGGTGGAACTAGCCCAGAAAAGAAGCATTGAGACACAATGAAAAGTGAGAGCCAGTAATGAGGAGACTGAGAGGCTCTGTCAGGAGACCCAGGTGACCCCCCCCCATGCAGGACAAACTGATCTAACAATACAGGACCACACACACACACACACACACACACACACACACACACTAGAAGTGGAAGTGCAGGATACGGTCCAGAGTGTACCCCAGGATAATTTAATGGATCAGATGGATACCACCAAGGAGGCAAACAAGCAACCACCTCAGGAGGGGCTGCAAATCCAGCCTTGCCAAGAGAAGTGCAGGAGATGCCCCCACCAGACATTTCAGTAGTTGCCTCAAAGAAGAGGCCCTTAAAAAAGGTAAATCCAAAAACTAAAGTGCAAAAGATGAGAGCAGTGCAGGATCCTGTCCCCCTGTCAAACTCATACAAAGCATTTTTGATGCAAGAGTCAGAACCGGAAGAACACTTGGAATCTTCATCTACTTTTTCTTCACAAAAGGGTTTAACATCAGATTCGGATGACAAGAGCCTAGTGGTAAAAGTTCAAAAGGCGAGGGAAAAACACAAACATTTAGGGCCTGCACCCAGGAGAAGCAGTAGGCTGGGCAAACAGGCAGGCATCTGAGACAGTACTCATTCCTATGATGGTATAATACACATTCGGACCTAATTTCCTCCATTGACTTACTTTACATGTCTGCAATACATGCACTAATATTAGCATCTTTAAATACTAATAGTATTAAAAATTGCAGGAGACAACTAGTTACATTTTCTATTTTAAGAGATCAGAAAATAGATATTGCTTGCATACAAGATACTAGAATGCATACAATTAATGAAATGAAGACTGCTAAGAAACTGTGGTGTTGGGACCCATCCTTCTACTCCTTGAGATTAGAAAAGTGTGGGGAGTGAGGGTGCTTTTCACAGGGTTCGAATATTTTGATTACAAAAGTTTTAGATTTAAGTCTAGGTTGAGTGCTACTGATAGATTTTAAATTTCAAGTTATGACATGGAGATTGGTGAACCTCAATGCACCACAAACTAAAAAAGAGAGAGGAGATCTTTTCAAGATGGTGAAGCCATACCTATTCATTACAAGGCAGGTGATCTGGGCGGGCGATTTCAACTGCGTCCGAACGAGGGAGGATAGAGGTGCAAGGACGGAAAAACAATTCTGTGACACCGGTGCATTAAATGAGATTGTTAATCAATCTGGTTTGATGGATACATCCACAGCCCACCCAAACTCACTCCCCCCCTTTTTTCCTGTCCCCTCTCACTTACTCTCCCGCTCACCACCTTTCCCTCCTCTCTAGCCTCCTTTTGGCGCCTAATGATCACCCTCTCCCTGGAAGTTTCCTTAACCTCGAAATTGTCTACTCGCTTGAACCTGTTATAGCTTGTTTTTCTATGAAACTTAAAAACGTTACTGCCTTAAACTGTTAATAGCAAATTTATGATGTAACTTTCCTGTCTGGTTTTACCTGTAATGTGTATCGTGCTTTGTTAAATGTTCTTTGTGACGTGGAACCTTTGTAAAAGAACCCTGGCTCAAAGGTATTAATTCCTAGACTAATAAACTAAACTAAACTAAACAGCCATGCATCCAGCAGGAGGATACATGTTTTGTAAGGCCAAGCTTGCTACCCACATAGATTTTATTTTCATCTCCCCTACGCTACACTGCCTGACAGCTTTTACTATTCCGGTGGAAAATACGGATCATTTAATGATTAGAGTATGTGAGGCAGGCAGCCAAGGTATTTCCTGAGGGAGGGGGCTTTGGAAACTCAATAAAACTCTTGAGTGACCAAAAGGGATTAGAAATAGTGAGGGACATACTGAATTCCAGGAAGTCAATCATCTGTTTGGAGGACAATCTCAGCAGATGGTAGGTACAGATGAAGGGAGACATTAGAGAGGCAATGCAATCCCACTTCTATAAAACACATACTGACATGTATTTTAAATATCTAACTTTAAAGTCACAGTACACAAGACTGATTTCGTTAGCTAATGAAGGGTATGGGGAATTTGCACCCCAAATTTAAAACAGCAGACGCCAGATGGAAGAATACCAATATGAAAGTGCACTCTCCCTCTTATATGAGCTCTGGATACATACCCCTAGGAAGGCTACCACAGGTGACATATTTGAAAGCTGCAAAACTAGAGTGCAGCAACGGACCATGGAAGCCTTGTGCTCCCAAGGGGGAACTAAAGTGTCTTCCTCACAAGATATTTTGACAGAGGTGACTAGACAGATGACAACATTATTCTCTAACCCAGGTATCACAATGGAGATGGTATTGGAGATGTTACAGCATTGTAATGTACCAAACATACTGCCATTTTTGACAGATCAAATGATAGTACCTATTACAGAAGAGGAGATTAGAAGTACCATACGGTCCTTAAATAATAATATTACACTGGGCCCAGATGGATTGACTTCTGAATTTTTTTAACTTTTAGAACCTGAAATGGCGGACATACTATTTGTAATGTTCAATAAACTACTGATGCAAGACGACGTGGCCCCACAAATGGGACAGGCTGCACAACTTTTCATATACAAAAAACGGAGACAAATTAGCTCTAAAAAACTGGTGCCCTCCGGCCATCATGAATACAGACTTGAAAATACTCATGAAAATCATGGCGTCTCGATTAGGACAGGTAGTGCCACATGTGATTGACCCTAGCCAGACATGTACGGTTAAAGGCAGGAAAATTTGCTTTTGTTGTGAGAGGGGGTGGAGCAGGGATGACAGAATTCGATACATGGGTATATTTTAAGCTTGGACCAGGAGCAGGCATTCGATAAAGTGTCACACATCTACCTGAGAGAAGTTTTGACCAAATATGGTATACCAAAGGTATTCATAGCATGGCTTATGAAATTATATAACATATCCTCCTCGATGCCACTAATTAATGGTCATGTGGATAGGGAAGTGCATATCTCCAGAGGGGTGAGACAATGGTGCCCGATGAGCCCCATATTATATGTATTCTGTCTAGACCCTCTGTTGAAATTAATTCAACCGGATATATGCATAAGGAGAATAAGACTGAGGGATGGGGTACACCTGCCAAAAACAATAGCATATGCAGATGATGTGTGTCTGCTGTTACCAGATAAAGAATCAGCCGTGACAGCATTAAAATTGATCCAACACTATTCCACGCTGACAGGTTCTGCCTTAAACATCCATAAATGCTGTGAATATATACTTAGCAAAGAGACTGAACAGGTGTCAGAAATTCATGGCATTCAGATGTCAGACTCCCATATCAAAATTATGGGGGTGGTGTTTGAAAATTTGGATATGGCCATGGAAAATTGGCACAACAAACTGATACAAAGTAACATACAGGTCCAATGCTGGAAACAATGGCAACAGACCAAAAAGAAAAGCATAGTGGTGCTGAAGAGGTTTTTTTTTTGCCTGTGTTCAATTACCTAAACACTGTCTTCCCCCCTCCTGGTACCTTAGATGTTTCTATTCTGATTCAGATGTTCCAGTTAATATGGGGGAGCAAACTTAACCCTATCAAGAGAGAAGTCCTGTACAGAACACAAAAAAATGGGTGGATTGAACGTCATAAATGCCATTAGTTATTTCCATAGCCTCTTTTTATTTCACACCATTTCAACCTTTTTAATGCCAGGTCTTGCAGCATGGAAAGTGGTACTCGACTGCTGGATCGCACTGTTACTTCAGAAATGGAGACAAGGGCCTCAACAGATGTGCATGCAAGGGACTTGGCCAACCTATATATGCGACCACCAGTAGAAAAAATCAGGAAATGGAAACTTTCCTTGTCCCAGGTATCGGTGATCAACAGGAAGGTTTTGTATGGTGCAATACAGGACATAGCGTACAAGATCCCTATAGTGTATAAGGACATAAACCCAGCATCCCACCCATTATTGGAAAAATATTTTATGGATCCTAGAACCCCAGCAAGAATGTGGGATGTGATATGGTTGAGCGCACATGGGAGATTGGGAGTAAAGGGAAACTCCAAGCATAAAAGTGTGGATGAACGATACTGCCCAAGAGTCACTTGTGTACAACAGATAGAGGCTGTGTCACATTTTTTTTATACACTGTCTATATGCACAAAATGTTTGGGAAATACTGGGTCAGAAATGGGGGAATCCAGGTTGGACGAGGGCCTCCTATGAAAATGTTATAACTGGTACGCTGCCAAACATACATGGTATGGAGGAAGGTACGGTGAGGCTCTCATTCACATGTATTACATTTTTCATGTGGCAAGTCCGCTTTGAGTATGTACTCCAACAGAAAGACGTGACACCCACAATTTTGGTGAGCTTAATTGAGAAAGAAGTAAACCAGCAAGCCCAGTATGATAAGAAACAAATGACATGGGAACAATGGAAAAAGAGATGGAAGGGGGTTCCTTTACACCGAATGTGCTAATAGAAGTTGTGTAATGTTACACTTGGTGTACCTATCTGGGTAATTGATGAAGTCTGAGAAAACAAAGGAAAAAAAAACATCTTAGTGAATAAGATGATGGGATATTGGAAGGAATGTTTTTTTTTTGTGTGTGTGATGGTAATGTATTATTTGTTCCTAAGCTAATCAGTGCAATTGGTGTTGCCTTGATATGATAGTTACTGTTTTTCTTTTACCTGACCCTCCCTACCCTACTTACTTTCCTTATTACCTGCTTAAGCTTTTTTTTCCCTTGCCCTTTGTTTATGATGTAGTATGTCATGTGGTTTATATGTTTCAATATGTTTGATTTTATTTGTATAATTTTGTACTTCTTTGGTTTGCAATAATAATTCCCCTTCTCTTTTCGAGAAGTGCAATGGGAGATCTTTAACGTCCACCTGAACAACCACCAGAACAGGCAGACAGGACCTTGGTTTAAGGTCTTATCCAAAAGATGGCACCTCATGCTGTACTACAGTGTCAGTATTGGGATTTAACCCAAGTGCCAGGTGTGAGGATAGAACCCACAGCCTTCTGATCTTCCGGCCTCAGAGGTGAGTGCGCAACCTTCTGAGTCACTGAGTTTGGCATAGTGATCACTGATAACTTAAAGGTAGGAAAACAGTGTGAGAAGGCAGCCCAGAAAGCAAATGGCATCCTCAGCTGTATTAGTAGAGACATTACTAGTAGGCAGCAGGAGGTTATCTTGCCTCTCTACAGGTCCTTGGTAATGCCACACTTGGAATACTGCAGTCAGTTCTGGATACCTCACCTCAAAAAGAACATTGACCATTTGGAGATGGTGCAAGAAGAGCTACAAAAATGATGCAGGGTGTACACCACAAAACGTATGAGGTGCAACTTAAGGAGTTAAATTTATACTCCCTTGAGCAAAGAAGAAACAGAGGTGGCATGATTGAAACATTGAAGCATGTGAAGGGGCTAAACACAGCTCAGGGAGGTAATCCATTTCAGCACAACACAACAGCAAGTACGAGGGGCCATAATTTGAGGTTGGTGGGAGGTATGTTCAAAAGCAACCTCAGGAAGTACTTCTTCATGGAGAGAATGACAGAACCATGGAACAGCCTGCCTCAGGAGCTGGTAGCATCAAAGATGATTAGAGATTTCAAACTTGCATAAGATAGGCATTGAGGACAGGTTAGGTTGCAGGCAATGTAGGGGGGGTAGACTTTTGGGGCCGACAAGATGGATCACGCGATCCCCATCTGCCGACATTTTTCTTATGTTCTTATTTACATTAACAAGATAAAATACATGGAGGCAAAATTTACAAATATACAACGGCAAGAAATAATCCTGGGCTCTGAATGAACAGACTGCCCTATCGGCAGTGATGTTATCTCACAGTAACATCACTGTATGTAGGACAGGCACTCAAAAGACTGCATCACCACATCATGAATCACTGCCTGCTTAATCCCCACACAGAAGCTAAACAGTGCCAGATAGTAAATTACTCATGGCTTCACGCACCCCCCAAACACCAATTCCATCACTCACTATGCCAGTCATGGCAAACATCGTACTTCAGCATACAAAATAACTTTAATTTCCATGCCAGGTTTTTCCCCTGAACTGCGTGGCTTCACTAAACTGCCAAACCATAACTGCTGGTATCATAGTTCACTGAAGCCGCTTGCTTCATGCAAAAATGGTGACATGAAAAAGTAAGTTATTTTATATGCTTGACTTAAGCAGTGGCACACAATCCAATACAGTAACATTTGTTAAATGAAAAGAATGTAAGAAATGGTTGGTCTGTGTGATTGGCTTCGGTGTCCTTGCCTGCAGCACGCACTCAGTCCTCTGCCCTGAGCCATTTCTCCAGAAAGCTGCATCCAGCACATCATGGTTTCACTTTGAATTAAACAAAAAAAGACACACACCTTCACTTGGTCCCAGGCCAGACAGCAGGACCGGGTTAATGACTCTCAAATGGCAAACAGAGGTTACCAAAGATGAGTAAGTTTGGTGTATGTGGGGGAGAGGGGAGGATAGAAGAAGCCCACTGTACCAAAAAAGCATCAGCTGCACCTAGTGGCAAAACAATACAGCAGCACTTTTCTTTTTAATATGTATACTTGCTCAGTAAAGAAAATTGAGTAAAAAAACATTTTAAACATATTTTTAATCTGTTTTTTACTTTATTACAAAGAAACCATTGTATAATAGCAATAAGGCACTGCAGGGATGTGTGTAATTGTGTAATAACATCACTTATCGGGTGTTTGAATGCACTCAGCCTGCGGCCTTGTGCTTCAACCACCCGAGGCATGACATTATTACACAACAACACACACACACACTATCATGCCTTATTGCTTAAATATACAGCACATATATGCAGATAATGGATGGGGTAAAAACAAAGGTGACTAAGCCCATAATATATGGCAAGGAGTATACACACAGGTGTATTTACACAGGCAGAAACAATGTGTTGTACAGCAGCTACAGCTGTGGTAGATTATACCAAAGGGATCTGATGCAAGAGTACTTGGAGAGCATCAGAGCAAATGCAATATGCAGTACACTAATGAAAATAAAGTCAGGATACCTAAGACCGAGTACCCGATTGTTAACTGAGACCTTAACTAGGTGAGCCTGGGCCATCTACAAAACATTAGAGATCAAGGGAGTATTGTTGGAGGCCACCTTAAGGGTATCCATAGGATGTCAGATGAGCCTTTTAGTATTTCTTAATCAGTGACAACTGATGGGAAATTGGGGTAAGAAGTTAATGTGGGGGGAAGGCTGTTCCAAATATTTCTAAATCTATATCTGATTGAGTCATGTTCAGCATTACACCTACAATATGGCATTTGGAATCTTTTGCCTTCCACAGATCTTAATGCATAGGAGGGACTGAAGGAGGGGATGAAGATGGCCCTGAGGTAGCTCATTAGTCTATCTGACCAAATGTCAACTGCAGGGCAATGTGGAGTGCCTCACCGAGAGCGCCCCCCCCCCCTCCGGTTCTTATACATAGTGCAGTGATGGGTGCAAGGTGGTCAGACCAAGATTAATCTACAAAGGACAATGAATAGTGGAAAGGTTGCTGTAGATGCACCAGAGAATACCAAACCACTACAGTCTAACAAAGGGGAAAACATACATTTAACTATGTGTTTCCAAGAGAGAAGGGGAGGCAGTTATTAACCCTATAGAGGATCTCAAGTTTGGTAAAACACTGTCATATTGCATGAGTTATGTGTTTGGAGTAGTCTGAGTGTTGGTCCAGATACAGGCCTAGATATTTATACTTTTTATAGGAGGTTACCAAATCAAGAAGGACTCCTGGAGGAGAGTGAATGTTCAGTGAGGGAGAGAAAGTGGTCAGCCAGTGTTTGGAGCCAGATAGCATGACTGAAGTTTTCTATTGATTCACAGATAACCGGTTATTGAGAAACCAGTTTTGTACACCAGTTTTGTACATTAAGGAAGCATAGCTGGAGGGCCTGCTCAACCAGGGGTGTAGCCAGGAATTTTAAAATTTTGAGTACTTTGTACTCAAAACTGATGCACTGTTGCCCCCCCATTATGTAAACATAAACCAAAATATGTGCTGCCACGCCACACCAGCAATAGCCCCCAACCCCCCTTCCCCGTTTGCAATGTCTGAGTTCAACTAATCAGTTTCTTCCTGTAATCCTCCTTCTTTTGTTTTTCTGCCTGCCTGGTAAGTTTTTCTTCCTTGTATATTTGGCTGGTAGCATCAGTGCCCCACAGTAAACAACAAAGGCAAAAGGGCTCAGCACGACACAGGCACTTGGACTCACAATGTCCTTGCTTTCCTCTTTTTGTTGCCCCTACCAGATTTGTTGCCCCTGACTGATTTTTTTTTCTGTACTCTGCTGAGTACAGTGCATATGCCTGCTGACGACCTTGTGCTCAACTGAGTAGGAAGTAGGTCTAGAAGGCAAGATAATAGTAATGTCTGCATACATGTGAATTTTGCAAGAGGTTAAGGAGCTGGGTAGGTCATTTATATACATTAAAAATAGGAGGGACCCAAGGGACATAGTGAGATGAAGAGCAGGAAGAACCCAGTTTAACAGACTGAGCTTGATTATCATATAAGATTTGACCCTGCAAAAAGTGGAAGCAAAGACACCCAAGGATGCTAGTTTAGTTAGGAGCAGGGAGTAACTTACAGTATCAGGGGCCCAATATTCAAAAAAGTGCCTGCAGGCAAAGTTTGCACTGCCTGACACATAGCATTAGCCCACAACACACTGCACACAATATTCAAAGGGGTAATCTGTGGGCAAACACTGCTGAATATAGCATGCAAACGGAGGTGTGAAAAGCCAAGCCCAGAGTGCAGTGCAAAGACTGCCCAGCACTGAAGACAGCTCTGAATATAGCAAATGGGCAGTGCAAACAGCTGCATCAGCCCAGTGCACAAAGAGGCGGTGTTAGGCACAAGTGAACCAAGCAGCCACTGGGGGCACCAGTGCAATGCAGGGCACAGTACAGTAGTAGTGGTACCACATTTTGGATATGTAGTAGGGAAGAAGGGTGGAGACAAGGCAGTGAGAGTGGTGAAGGCGGCACCACAAATAATGCTGTATGGGGGTCTAGTAGGTCTAAAACCAGTCCTGATTGTGCAAAGGGGAGGACACATGGAACCCTGACATGGAGCAAGTGACAGCACACTGAATGGCACACATCACTGGGACACAGGGGGATGGCTATGCCAACAAGGACACAGCCACGGACAAGTCGCAGAGGCCACCCTGCTGGGCAATGCAGGAGGGGAAGTGCCCCAAGTACAGGGACCATCCTAGGACAATGGACAGCCACAACCCAGATGGTGGCCATTACGCACAGATGTTTGGGAAACACATGGGGACCAGAACATGTCCACCAACAAACCCACCACACCCAGAACACTGTAGAGGTAGAAGCGCAGTCACAGACAACTGCAGGGACAGCAGTGGTGACCTTGTGATACAGGATAGGCATGGACGTCACCCACAAGGGGAGGGGCTAGGTGGGCAGAAGGGGCAATACAGCAAACCAGAGAAATATGTCAGCAAAGCCCCAAAAAAGATGCAGGACACAGGAGCATAACATAGAAAAAGTGTTTAATCCAAAAAAATAGTACAAAACATACGTCCGGAAAAAAACTGAAAAGGACTGCAACGTGTGTGTGTGTGTGTGTGTGTGTGTGTGTGTGTGTGTGCAAAAACAGGAGTAGATAGGTGAGGGGGAATGAAAAAGGAATTGTGGGGGAATCTACTGGTGCCCCTATGCAGGCCTGTGGAGCCGGACAAGTTCTTCCACGAGCTCTACCAGCCTCCCCATCATCTGCTCCATGTTGGATTGGTGCTCTAGGAGGATCCTCTGCTGCCTCTTCAGCCATCTGAAAAATTAATCCCCACTCTCACCCTCTTCAGGACATCCTACTCACACTGCTGTACAATGTGCATCTATGTGGAGAAATATGTGGGCTTAAGTACGGTGAGTAGACACTATGTGAGCATGACACTGTCAGCAAGCACAATGATCCAAGTCCCACCAAGCACTGCCACCAGCATGGTACATGTAACATATCTGCAGCACAGCACCCCTGAAGACTGTGGACACACCAACACATATGGACAGTCAGACAGGAGTGGTTGCCACACATGCCCCACAGCACTGCACAGGGGGTGCAATACAGGTAGACGTGATCACAGATGCAGAAAATGCTACATAAAGTGTGCACAGAGCATGGCCTGACCATCCCCAAAAGACATGTCACAGGCCACAGTGTGCAACACTTCTGGTACAAGGAGGCACACGGAGTGGTACAATGCACTGTGACCAGTATACGTGCATGTCACAGATGGATCCCACACACCCACAGCAAATTGATGATGCCACATCTGGATACCAGAGACCCAGGCCACGGGCACAGTAGATGAATGGAGCATGGTGCAGGCAAGCACACATCCACAGTGACCGTACAACATGCCGACCCTGCATGTCACAGACATCATGACCCCCAAATTCCTGCTGTGCAATGTGTAGGAAGCAAACATGTGAACAACATATGTATGGGAGCACAAAACAAAATGTCACAGGAAGAGAGCATCCCATCACCTGGTATAAAACAACAGTACAATGGCAGCAGAACAGTTATGTACAGCACTCCAGCAGCACACAGTGGAACAACATGGCCCTGGCCCTGACCCTGACCCTGACCCAGAGGCAGCGTATGCATGCATCCCACAGGAGACCATAGGCCAGAACGTGGTTGCAAGTGCACCAAGTGCTGGGTGGCCAACAGTGCAGCAGCAACAAGTTGCAGGCATACAGGTGTGACAGGTCCGTAACATGCAAAAAATGCCATCCTCCAGGGTGCAGATGCAGGACAGCAAACAGACTTGCCTAAGGAAAGTGTGTGCCCATGTAGTGGAGTGCAAAGCACTGAGTAAATGTAGCACTTGTGCTGTCAAGGCCTGGCGCACTGTGCTACATCAGTGCATGGCTGAGTGGTGTACATAAGCCTACACAACAAAGAACAACAGGCTGTGTGGTCAGTGAACACATTGGGCAGGTACAGACGTGCCGCCATAGGGGTGTGTGTGTGTAACCTGATAAAAAAGCACATCAGTACAGTTGACTGCATGGTACACCAACACCTGAGGGCATTAGCATAGGACATCAATCCTGTAACATCAATGTACATGACACATGCCCCACAGTTCAGTAAGCATGGGCCACAAGCAACACAGAACAGGCCAATGTGTCCCTGGATCATGGTACCACAAGACAGAGTTCACGGTGTGGGCGATGCACCAGTGGGTGACATGGACTGGCAGAAACAGGAACGCAACCCATGCACCCAGCCTAATGAGACAAACAGCCCAAAATGTGGAGCTGCAACTGACAGTGCCCAGGCCAGACAGAGGTATCACAACCTGTGCAAGTGCAACACGAAGTGAAGGGTCATGTGACATAATAGGTGACAGATGGGTAGGGAATGTGATGAGTACTGCACCTGGGAGACCACAATGGCAGAGAGGCCAGCATCCAGCAAACCAGGCCACAATAGGCATGTTGAACTGCATCCCCACCAGCCATGGATGTCCAGCAGACAGCCAGCACAAAGGTGACCCAGTGTGTACCCAGTGTATGTGTGTCTCCTCCAATGGACACTGAAGGAGGGCTGCATATAGTGCCAGGGTACATGCACACCATGTCACTGTAGCAGGCGTGGAACCCTGCATTGTGTGGAATGAAACATGGAAACATAGAAACATAGAAGTTGATGGCAAATAAGGACTGCAAGGCCCATCCAGTCTGCCATTTCTTTTTCTACCTTATGAATGTGCCATCAGCCTTTGCTCTGTCAATGGCCTATCTATTCATACTCATCTGCATTGCTCCCTTATGCCTATCCCATGCCTGTTTGAAGCCCTGCACTGTATTCGTATCCACCACTTCCTGAGGTAGGTTGTTCCATGCATCCACCACCCTTTCTGTGAAAAAGAACTTCCTCACATTACCCCTTAATCGGCCACCCTCTAATCCTATGCTGTGTCCTCTTGTCCTGCTATTTTTCTTATATTGAAACATGTTAGACTCTGTCACCTTGTTAATGCCCTTAAGTTGTTTGAATGTTTCAATCATATCACCTCTCTCCCTCCTTTGCTCTAGGGTATATATATTGAGCTCCGTTAATCTGTCCTCAAATGTTTTTCGATGCAGTCCCTGCACCATTTTGGTTGCTCTTCTCTGTTGTGCCTCAATTTGGTTAATGTCCTTGTGAAGGTGTGGCCTCCAGTACTGCATGCAGTTCTCCAGATGGGGCCTAACCAGTGTCTTATAAAGACGGATTATTACCTCTCTCTTCTGACTTGTAATACCCCTACTAATACACCCCAACATCCCTCTAGCCTTACCTACTGCTTTAGTGGTCTACTTGGATGATTTCAGGTCATCGGTGATGATGACGCCCAAGTCTCTTTCATCCCTTGTGACTGCCAGCAACTCCCCTCCAAGCCTATAGGTTGCTTCAGGGTTTCTCTTCCCTACTTGCATGGTCTTGCACTTCTTTGGCGTTAAACCCCAGTTGCCACTCTTCCGACTATTTTGCTAGTTTATCCAATCTCTTCTCATTCTGCCCACCCCATCTGGATCATCTACTCTGTTGTAGATCTTGGTGTCATCTGCAAACAGCCAAACCTTACCCTCCAGTCCATCTGCAATGTCACTGATGAAGATATTGAAGAGGACTTGCCCCAGGACTGATCCGTGAGGTACCCCACTTGTGACTTGCATCTCTTCTGACTGTTTACCGTTTACCACCACTTTCTGTTTGCTGCCTATCAACCAGTTTGCCATCCAGTTGACAAACCTCTGACCCACCGAGTGCCTACTCAGCTTTTTAATCAGTCTTCTATGTGGAACAGTATCAAAAGCTTTGCTGAAGTCAAGGTAGGCAACATCAACTGCTTCCTCTTGGTCCACCACTCTGGTTACCCAGTCAAAGAAATCTATGAGATTAGTTTGACAGGACCTTCCTTTGTAAACCCATGCTGTCTTGGATCCTGTGCTCTTATGGATTCCAGGTGTTGCACTATCCTTTCCTTAAGGAGTGTCTCCATAATCTTGCTCACTACTGAGGTAAGACTGACTGGTCTGGTTGGACTGCAGACCGTCAGTAATGTGCACACCATAGTATGTATGGCCATGCAGGACACACGTGTGTCTGTGCATGTGAAATGATGTGCACAGCACAACGGGCATGTGCACAGCAACTGGGTGTCCCAGGAGATGGACCTCACAGGCATGGGCACCCTGTGGAATGACGTGACACTGTGCACAGCCAGGAGGTGGTGCCAGGAGATGGCAGTACATACTGGTGAAACTAGCATTATCTGTAAGTTGGGCAGGGGGTGGTGACGCACACCAGGGCCATGTTCCACTGTGATGGGTGTACTGACACATCGCAAAAGCATGGCAGGTGATGTGGAACAGTTGTGAAGGGGTATCAACCCTGTCACAAGCATCCTGGTAGGGGGTTCAATCAAGGCAGAGCAACATGAATCCAGTCGCTGTAAATCAGAGTACCAGAAACATGTCATCCAGAATGACCATGGCCCCACATTCTGCCGCAACACATCTAAGCCACCAACAGACAGCAGTGGAATAGAGTTCAGTTTTGTGGGTGGGCAAAGTCCCCACCCACAACACTAATTATAATCACCTCTGGGTCTGGGCATGAGAGGAAGGGAGGAGAACAGTATGGATGGTGAAAATGTCATGAGTGCAGGGTGCTAAGAAATCCAGAATGTTCCTGTCATTCACGAGCTTTTCCTATTGCTCTAATTGGGGTGCCCTAATTGCAGTGTCCCCCAAACAGTATACCCTGCTGGGGCAGTGGTGGTTGCAAACACATAGCATACTCATGCGCCACAGTCCTATGGGCCATTCCTGATGTCCTGGGAGGATGTCCCAGGCTCTGCCCCTCTTCTGGCTGTTGTCCGTGCCCTGGTCCAGGCGCCACCCTCCGGTGTTACAGTTTATGGAGTGTAGGGAAAAGGACATCAGCATTACCATCATGGACAACCGTGTCCCCCCCATTCATTGGCCATGGACCATGTGACAATGGCGTCATGAAACAGAGGAGAGCCATAAAGCAGGGATCATACTATCATTGTAGCCATACAACAGTGTGATACCAAAGACTCAATAATACAGCTGTGGAAGCACACAATTCCTAGCGGCACTGGAGACAACAGGAACCAAAACAGACAGATGTGCCTGAGGCCAGACACAGAACACAACAGGCACTCGTCCCTGATGCAAGGGTCATGCCATACTGTACCTCCCAGAAAGTGCCAGGCTCTAGCTGTCCCGCACTGACATGTTGTCATGCCAGGAGCTTAATATGTATACCCTCGAGGAAAGAAGGGAGAGAGGGGACATGATAGAAACTTTCAAGTACCTCAAGGGAATTAACAGAGTCCAAGAGGGTAGTATCTTTCAGAAAAAGAGAGGTGTAAGAACAAGAGGGCACAATCTGATGATAGAGGGGGAATGGCTCAGAGGTAATGTGAGGAAGTATTTTTTCACAGAGAGGGTCGTGGAAGCATGGAACAGCCTTCCTGAGGAGGTCGTTGAGTCAAGAACAGTGGGGGAATTCAAGAATGCATGGGACAGACACAAGGCAGTTCTAGTGGGGGGTAGGAGGAAGTAGGCTGTTGGTTAACTAGGATCTGCAGCTTATCCATCAGGTAGGAAAATGGGCAGACTAGGTGGGCCAAGCTGTCCTTATCTGCCATCAAATTCTATGTTTCTATGTTCAGCCAATCAGCAGAGCCAACATACAGCAATGTTCACGCACCCATCCAAATGGGATAAACAATGTTACTTGTGCAAACAATATGTTCTCATATGTAAGCCATCCGTAGTGACATGAATGAGGCCATGCTCCTTACCAGGACTTGACCCTATCAGGCAATAGCCTGCAGGCCCAGCTCACAGAATGGACATGGCAGACATGTCAGTAACACACATACCACCCAACCAGTGCTGGTGGAGCATACCAAAAAGTGGGGGCAGAACTGTATTGGCCCGGGGATGGATCACTGCAACATCCAAGCCCAGGACACAGTACATATTGATACCATATTGAATACACTACTGTCAACAGACCTCATTCGGTATACTCCACACAGCGGTATGAACAAACCACAGGTGCTGCACAGAAATGTGTATATCATATGTGGTTAGCACAGCACCACAGGGTTAGGATTTGCAACCATGGACAGCCTTAAAAGTGAAACAAAGCCCAACAAACTGTACAGTGCAGCCCACCCAATAGAAAGGCATGTAACATATGGCCTTTACCAACAAAACATATCTGTCTGGTGACCCGGTACACATTGCATAGTTGATGGTCAACATCATGTTGCTTGCTGCTCCCAGGGTAGGAATATCAGCTGCAGTACTAGTTCTTATTGCCTCCCTGACTGATATGGGGGGACAGAAAGGCATTGGCAGGCCCCCAGCTACCGAGGTGAGTACTCGGCCGATTCCTCTGACCCCCCAACCCCAGCCCCCAATGCATCCAAACCTGCCCCATACAGCAGGGACAAAGGGCTAGAGCCATCAGGGGAACAGACCCAGACTCACAGTCACATTCTACAGATTGGTAATAGACACTCAGACAGCTGACAGAATAAGGTGATTAGCATAACATGTACAGTCTGAAATCAACACAGGTCTGTAACCCCCAACATTTTGCATAAAGTTGTCCTGACACTCACCACTGGCCAGACACAGACTCACAATGTATAAGTGGGACAGGGGTATATTATGAGCCAACAGGAGGAACATCCCTGAAAATCAGGAACAGATGGGAGGCATGGGAGCACATGTTGCAGAGATCAGTACATGTATACCCGTGTCTGGCCATGGTGTGCCAAATTCGCCACCCACACCCAGCCCCACCTATGCCCAGGATATATTAGGCATGCATGGGACCACTTACCTAGCTGTGATACCATGCCATCATGCGCCATCTGCCTGTACTGCTCAAGCCTCTGTAGCTCTCTCCTGATAGGGTCCCCATAACTATGCTGGCATTGCTTCCCCAACTGTGTCACCCCAGTCCTCAGGTGCCACCCCACAGTGGCCCACACCTCACAGCAGGGTCACAAGCCTTCCTCCACCTCCCTGAACAGGTGACATTCCCTGGCCAATACAAGGTCAACCAAGCTGGCTAACTCTACCTCCCTCCACCTCTGGTCATGCTGTTGGACACTCTTACTCACCTGCGGGATGACATTGTGTGCTATAAGATGAAACACTGCCAATCCTCCTGCCTCTCCCAAACTCTAACAGCATGTGTAGAATGGTGCGGCCATTGCATGGTGTTTGACTCAGGCCACATGCTGCACAAGCGTCAGTAGCACCGTGCAATCACCAGGGATGCCGATATCATGCAGGCGTGACCCCGCGCATGACCCATACTAAGTCATGATATGCATAGCACCACGCAAGACTCACATATGCACATTCATGCTGCTTACATCATCAGAGTACAGCACAAATGCGTATGTCATGGTGCAGCACCTTGCGTGACATGCTAACACAAAACCACATTGTGCAATGCGCAAAATCGCGATATTCAGCCAGACTAAGCATATTAGCCTCATTGGGCAGTATGTGGGCTAATGGACACATTAGGATGTCATTACAAATGGATCTGCATACATTACCTTGTGTAACTGCACCTGGGCTATTTAAAGGAGACCAAATCCCACCCTACATTATGCATTGGAACTGCAGCCAATACACAGCTCCAGTGAAGTGGAAGAAGGCCACAGCCAGAAACAGAAACATGGAGGAACAAAACAGTGTCTCAGCAACCGCGGATAGGTGTCCCACATGGCACTGTCATATTACTACTCTGTGCTAAATGGGATACGACCACTGGCAGGGCCATGGGTGGGATATATTGCAGGGAAATTACACATTGCATTGTTGTTTTTGCATTGTACACCAATAACAAGCAAAATGTGCACTGTATCCCTCAACTGTCCCTGAAGTGCAGGAATGTCTCTGTATGTGGCTCACTAAATTCCTATGCCCCCCCCCCCCCAAAAAAGGTTGTGTTTATGTGACTGTACTGTGTAGAGTGTCTGTACAACATATAGACAAACATTACAGGGGAACTGCTCTGCATCTATATGTGGGTTAGCCCATAGGATCTGTGTTCAAAATGATGGTTCGAGTGCTGTCCGTGCTCCTCCTAGCCAGGCTATTGCGTTATGTCACTGGTGTTTCTGCTGTACATTCTGCTGGTGAGAACCGTTTTGGAGCTGTATGCTGTAGTACATGTCCCTGCACACTACCTCTTGTGATGGCTCCATGCATAGATGTGTCACTGTTGAACACAGGGTTCTTTGAGACATGATAATCATCATACACCTGTACACTAGTACGTTACAGCAGATGGCACAGAGGACACACACACTGAGTTAAGCAAAAGGTCTATACAGATCTGAAACAGAACAGATAATCACCAGCGCATATAAAGGGGATACTCTTAGGCCAGTTAGCTTCCTGGGTCTGCACACTTCCCCTTGACAGCTACACATGTGTGTGATCCTCAAACCTTACATCCCATACTACGACCCTAGTATGTCATTTATCTGGTTGACTTGTACCACTTTATAGGATTTGTACCTGATTCAGGGTTACTGCCCCTGCTTGTCATAGGCCATGTCCCTGTGATATTAGGCAACTGCTTGTGAGGTATGGTGGGCCCTATCACCACAAACAGTGGCGTTAACCTTGGCAGTTTTTTTCCCTACACAGAGCAGTACACGTTGTGATTGTATGGACCACATCCTACTGGCAGGCCAGTGAGTGGCCTCTGTTCTGTGTCCCTGTGCTTTGTGTGGCAACTCTTCATTGAAGCACCTCTGCACAGCAATACTTGCAGACTATGGTATTTGCACATCACATACATACGGGTGAATGTGGTCCTTGGGGTAGCACAGACTGACACCTGTCAGTTCTGTACCGGCTGTGTGCAAATACCTAACATAGCTCACCCAATGCTGCACGTGTGGTATGGGGAATGGAGCAACCGCACCCCACAACCAACACCTGCCCTACCCAGTCAGGAGGCTGTACAGGTCTGCAGTATATGAGCATGCATATGGTATGGGGCACCATAGTAAAGGAAAAATAATAGGAGTCCATGACCAATTTATGGGGACAAAGGTTGAAAGGTGTTTTTTATATGAATAAATGGTGCTAAAACAGATGGGCTTGGGGAACCCTCTCAAAAATTTGGGAAATTACTGCTATGTGGGCAAATTCAAGATGGCCACCAAAAATCTCTAAAATGGCATATGAGGAAGACTCTTTAGAGTCGAAGCGCTGGGTTGCCAAGGAGTGCACTGCTTTTCAGACCTCTCTGCTGCACATAAATAAATGCAATTCACTTATATTTGGAGTTTGGATTCTTTATATTCTTTGCGAAGGTCTCGAGTGACACCATCTTTTCGACACTGTTGTCATAGTTGAGCAGGATGTACACCTGGTAGTTAACTCGCTTCACCTTCAAATCATGTGAGTCACAGTGAGGAGGTATTCTCTGGGTTGACTTTTTCTTCATTTTGTCCCACTTTGATGTCTGAGCCTCAGCTAGTATCTTGCTGTTACTATCTCCATAGACAAACCTGATAGTGAACTTCACCATATTGTGCAGATTATTTGGTGTCACTGGGAGACTCTTTCCAACACCTGACAACAACCTTTGTGCTGCTTCAGATTTCAGTACACTTGTAAATACTTACTTCATTCCATGTTCAAAGAACCCTGAGACTGCATTTGCTCCTGTGTGTATATGAAGAGGTACAATGACTTGAGCAACTTGTGGTGTATGGTTCTTAATTCAACAAAGACCAAATTTATGCTGTTCACAGGACCCAGGATGAAACCCATTCCTCCCTTAAATCTCATAGTAGATCTTAGAGGTGAGGTTATAGAGAGGGTAGATAACTTTAAATATTTAGGAGTTTTGTTGGATTCCCACCTGTCCTTTGAGACACATATTTTTTTCTTATGGAAAAAATGTAATCAAAGAATTGTATTACTGTATAGGGTCAGACCCTTTCTTACAAAGGAATCACATTTACTTTTAACTCACAGCTTTTTGTTAAGTTTACTTGGTTATGGCTTAATTGTACATACTGCCATCTCAAAAAAAATTCATGATAATCTTAGGGTTACCTATAATTCTATCCTGAGATTTATGACGGGGTCAGCCTATCACATTCACCATTGCGAACTTATTAAACTATCTGGCTGCCTGTCTCTACAAAATAGAGTATGTTACATTTTCAAGGGTACCCTGGGCCTTTTACCACCTTCTACATATGCCCTATTTCCAAGGGCTCTGAATGGTTGTGAAACCAGAACACAAAGCAGATTTACTTTTTCGATCCCATTTTTTAGGAAAACTTTTGGCAAAGGTCCTTACTTTACAAAGCTCCTCAACTGTTTAGCACACTTCCATCTAATAAAGTCAATTGCTCCACTGTTTATCTGTTTAAAAAAATTACAACAATGGCTCTATGACTCGGATAAATGTACTTGTTTTTAGGCCCTGAACTGTTTGCAGTGTATTTATTTGTTATGTCAGTTGATATTTTTGTCCTTTTTGTCATGTATTTATTGTACAATATCTTGTAATGTTTTTTCTAAACTTGTCGCATATGAAAATGGGCAGACATGCTCATTGTGCTTACAAGTATAAAAAATAATATTAAATGAAATTAAACTTCTTTTGAACACAGTGCCTTGCAGTCAATATGTCCTTCTTCCTCTTCAAGCCGAGAACACTGTTAACCTGGTGTGACACATATGCAGCTAGGACTACTACGTCAGTGTCTTATGCATCAAGTACAACATCCTTTACTCCATTCTTCCTCAGTTGTGAGTATATATGCAGAAGTATCATGTCTGCTTCTACGGGGTGACACTGGAGCTCTAATCTGCACGTCCATCCTCAGAGACCAGATCCCGACAGTTGCTCCTCAAAGAATATAGAAATCAAATGGCTGGATGTTGATGTGCAAACACCCTGAATTCACCCTTCAGGAACTGCTGGATACATATTTTGTTGCCTGGGTTTTTGAACATGTTGTGGAACTCATTTGAAGTAAGCAGCTTATCTTCTCTCTTGATATATATATTCTGCATTTCTCCTGCGTATGATGTGCATGTCGTTCTACGTTCATGCTCACTGTCTTTGATGCTCATCTCCAAGTCATATGGATCATTCACAAAGGCGATCTCAGAAGCTTTGGAGTGTCAAGCCAGGACAAGTGCAAATACCTTATGAGCATAATCTGCCCATGTGAAGTCAAGTCTTATCATGCTTTTCACTATCCTCTGCAGGAGGAGTGGCAAGCCTCCAAATGAATTGCCTGTCTATCAGGGCAATGTAGCTACTGACAAGGTGTAATGGAGCCAGGTTTAACTTTCAACTAACTTAGATTTTTGCACTCTGACAATTGTTCCATTAGGAATGAACATTGAGATACATTCTTCTGTCACATGATGTTCCATTACTTGTGACAGGTCAAATTTCTCCTTGTACTTTTGAGCAAGAGAGATTACTTCTGTCATGACATTTTTTTCCATTACACTAGTCCTTGTTACAATGGTTTTTGTTCCATCCCTGATAATAGGTTGTCTACTGAAGTTGTACCTTGAGTTTCTCTGAACTGTTGCATCAATTGATTTCTTAGTTGAAAACATCCTCTCCTGAAATAATTCATTGACTAGTGATTCACCACCCTCACGTGCTGTTTCAAAGTACTGGACAAGTTTTTCTGATGCAATCATTCCAGATTGGAGAGTCCTCAGAGTAGGCTTTGTAAGGACTAAAGGATGACAGTCAAATTCTGTGAAGCAGCTATTGAGATCCTGTACTGCCTGTTCATCTGCTCTGAGTCAGGTAGTTGAATTCTCACTGTGGCATTGAGAGGTTGTCTTCTTGTTTGTGATGACATGCAGAGAGACTCTAATTCTATAAAGTTTGCATTTTGAATGTGAGTTAGCAGCATCTTCTCATTCTTCAAAATTCTCATCCAACTGGCTTTCACCTTTGAGCCCGTGTTCATTGTCATTTCTATCCATAGATCCAGTGGCAAGCAAGAGTAGGGGTTCATTGTCATTGATTGTGCAAATAAACCATCACACATGTACTTGACTTTCTCCTCAGGCAGACAGATAATCTCTAGCTAGAACTCAACGAGCCATCTTCCATGCTTGTCATTGTTATATACTTGCAGCCATGGCAACATCAATCTGAGTGATGTCTTGAAAGCCTCCCAATCCTGAGTTCTTAATGCATGGATATTCATCAGCAGTATTTCAGTCATGTACATGAAACTGAGCCAATACTTTGCCATTGAACTGTCAGAATTTTCAGCCGTTTCAAATGCTGTCACAACAAATAAAGATAACTCTTGATCAGCCTCTAGTTCATTACAGATCATTTTAAGCTCTTCTTGTGCATTTGTGGAGGGGTGTCTTTGTTTTTCCAGATTATCTTGTAGCTCTGGAGACAAGTGTAGACCATCACTAAATCCTTTTCAGATTATTCTGTGAGCCAGTACCTTGCACATCAGTCAGACATCTGATGCTTCTCTTATAATGTTTTTCCATGCAGTGCTTTGTCATTTGAACCCTCTGTAATCAGACTAGCTGCAACAAGAATGTCAGATAAACCAGATCATTTGAATCACTTGTTGATTGCTGATATGAAAGAACACTGCACATGAAACGGACCTAGGATTGGAAGGATGAGTTAAAACTGTGTAGGAGTCTCATTTTTCAAGTGTACAATCAGAGCATAGACTGGCTGGTCTCCAACCAGTTGAATGAAAGGCATTTATTTATTTTTTTCTACACTGACTATGAGACACATCACCTCATGTACTACTGACTTGTGGGTAGCTTGGGCAATGTGAGGTAATAGTATGTGTTGCTCTTTGTAGCCAACTTCTGGACATTGGCTTGAAATTCTGCAAGTGCTCCAATCTTCTGGCTTTCTGCTAGAACCTTTTTCCCATTGCTATCAAGGTGAGCCAAAGAATGGATCATTCCTTGAATCTTTTGGTCCTGAGTGCATTGTGGTGAGATATCAGCTTCAGCTCGAACTGATGGTAGGCCACGTTTGACCATCTTGTACAGTTGAACTCTGTGTTGTTCTGCACTGATATTTTTCATCTCAGGAGGCTTTCCCATGGCTAGTTTAGGATGATTCCCAGTAGAAACTTTAGTAGTAACATCCTCTGGTTGAACAAACATCACGTTTGTGCGGTGAGATGTACCTGCTCTAGTCAATGTGTCATCCTGAAAGTCGTCATTGTCTAGAATAGCAGTTCCAGGAAAATCATTGGCATGCTCTTCAGGACAGCTGTCATTTTTCTCAAGCTCAAACCTGGCCCATGTAGCATACGGATTAAGAACATCCTGGTAGCTTATTCCATGTGATAAATTTCTTCATCATGTCTATAATCTCAGGCCATGAATCATCATTGATAACTTGACCTTTAAGGAAGTGTGTTTCCCCGTGATGAATGAAAATAACAGTGATGACAAGGCTGCAATCTCTGGATCCTGGCAGGCATCACTGAAGTCACAAGCATCAGGGTTCTTTAGCCAGGTAAGAAACTTTCGCAACTCAGGATTAGGTTCTTCAGTGTTCTCGAGCTCATCAATATGTGGAGGCCAGCTCATGCCTGTACCATGTGATAACTTATCTTTCAAGAGCCTGGCAATGGTATTCAGTAATTGTTCATCACTCACAGCCCACGAGTAGATTGCTGCTTCCACATAACGTCCACCTGCAGATGTGTCATACACTATGCTACTCTCATTTTTGTGGAAAGGATCATGAAATCCAATCCTGTTTACAAACTTCTTTTGAATTATCTGCTTAATTGTGCTTGACTTTGTTGTACTTGTATCATAACTGAAATTCCTCAACAGGTTATTGTAGTCTGTCAGTAGTCCTTGTAATGTTCTTGTCATATCCAATAAAACTGTCCATACATGTTTGAAGAACATTCCTTGAACTTCTGCAAGACAAACCTGTTGTAAGTGGAGATCTGAATTAATGTTTTTGTCCTGGTGGTATATTGGAGAGACATATTTTTTTCAACAGGAACAATGGTACCAAATCTCAGCAGCAAAAGGATCTGTTGTACAGTCGATTACAGCTAAGATACAGTCACACATTCTAAAATCTTCTAGGTACACTGTGTGAGCCTTGAACGTGTGCCATGCATCCATTTGTTGGAGAAGACACCACTTGTCTTGGCCAGGATGTTTTTCCTTTTCTGGCATCATCCACCAGGCACAGAGATCCCTGTCATGTAGAGGACCACTCTATGAATGTCTAGCAGAAGGACCAGGAGCATTTTCAGGGTTACTGCCATGCTTATATCGGGATACGAGGATTTCTTGCATCTGCTGTTTCTTTTTCATAGTTTTGGCTTGCTGAAGCTTCCTTTTACGCGTGAATCCAGTCTTACACAATTTGTGAAAAAACATGCCAGTTGGACCATCAGTTGGACACTCATCCCAGTTTACTTTCTCAAAAACACTTCCATTTTTATCCAACCCCCTCCATTCCAGTGCTAGACTCTTCAGTTTGTTCCGTGAATCAATTGGATAGTCATTTTTGTCTTCATCAAACTTTTTAGCACATAATATAATAGGCCAGATATTCAAACTGCATGTTTGTGAGCATAAATATGCTCACCAAAAAAATAGTTGCGCGGGGTGTGGCCAGGGCGTTATTTAACGGAGTTGCACTATGGCACAACTGCTTTGAATATCACCTCTGGCCACCCCCACTGTGCATGGCGCAGTGGAACTGCGCCAGCGCAAGTGGTCAGAGTGGAGCATTGAGATGCAGTGGCACAAGTTCCATTGCGCCATGCACAGCACCTGCGATATTCAAAGGGTGACATGCAAATGGGGTCATAATTTATGCAAGGCGCACGGGGGGGCCATTTGCATCTGATTACGGCCCCATTTGCATGCCATTAGCATGCAGGTGCGCCGATCCCCGACGACTTGAGCCTGGTGCCCTGCCAGGCAGCAGCCGTCGGGGACCGACGCCCCCTGCAGCCCGATCGAGGGATGTCCCATAAGGGACAATGAATGTCTCCTATCCCTGGTGGTCCAGTGGACCCGGAGTAGCCTGATCTCGGGCATAACTGTATCCCCCCTCCCGAGTAGCCCAATCACGGGCATAACTGTATCCCCCCTGAGTAGCCCGATCGTGGGCATAACTGTATCCCCGAGTAGCCCGATCGCGGGCATCAGTATCCCAAAGTCCAGTGGACCGCACAGAGCCTGATCGCGGGTGGCATTCATCACCCCCAAGTCCGAAATCCCTGGTGATCTAGTGGACCCCACCCACCCACCCACGGAGCCACCACCCTGCTCCCCGTCAGCGGAGGTGGCAGCACCCTGCCGCCAGCCATCCCGCTGCCGCCCGACTGACAGCTCGGTATGGCTGACGCCCATTGGTTCAGAGCAGCAGGCCAATGGGCATGCATCGCCTCGTCTAGTCAGTCAGATATGTGAATGAATTCATTCACATATCTGGACGACTAATATATATGACTCACACCCATTGGCTCATGCTCTGAACCAATGGTGCAGTCATACTGAGCTGTCAAGTCGGCAAGCGGCGGCGGGCGAGTGGTGCTGCCGGCTGATGGGGGCCGGAGTGGTGAGGCCGTCGGATCCACTAGATCACCAGGAGCTAACAGAATTGAGGCTCCGCCATGATCGAACTCCGTCCGGACCACTGGACCACAGGAATATTGTACTTTGGGGGATACTGATGCCCACGATGGGCTACTTGAGGGATACAGTTATGCCCGCGTCGGTAGTTACCGGGTACAGTTATGCGGTGATCGGGCTAATCACGGTCACTGGACCACCAGGGATATTGGACTTGGGGGGGATACTGATGCCCATGATCGGGACATGGGGGGGCGCTGCCAGGTGTGGCGGGAACAGTTGATGGCCACCCACAGATGGCAGCTGCTATGTTGCACCCTGCAATGCTGCAGCTTACCTGTGGGTGGCCCTCGACTTGTTCCTTTGTTTTTTAGGCGTAACTTTGTGCAGGCGCAGGTAGGGGTTGTGCCTGCATAACTCTGCAAGGCCCGGGCTGAATTTCGGGCTGTGCAGTTCATGCATGGGCACACCCCCCCACCTGTGCCTGCATATATTACTGATGCGCCCCGGCGCATCGGGATTTGTGCAGCGCACTTTTCCCTTTTAAATATTGCACTGGGGTGCATCTGTGGGTGTTGTGCCATGCGCAACCCTTTTGAATATCTGGGCCATGGTTCTTTAATCATCTCAACTTGACTCCTCTTCATTCCTCTTGACTGTTGTACTGGTTTTGTCAAGGGTGTCGACATCTTTTCATGTACCAATCACAGAACTTCATTTGGACACACCTGCGAAAGATAATACACACACACATATATATATATATATATATATATATATATATATATATATGTATATATATATATGTATATATACACACACACCACATATACAGTATATATACATATATACACACATATATATACATACATACATATATATATACATACATACATATATACATGCATACATATATATATATATATATATATATACTGGGTGGGATATTCAGAGCTGTTGCGCAATGTGCAATGGGGATACGCCTGCGCAAGAGCGGACATGCGACATAATGCGATATTCAGCGGCAGCATATACACAGCACAAAACCCGATGAGCCGTAGCGCAATGGTAATGAATGCATGCACAAGTGCAGGGGGCGTAACCAGGAATATGTGGCGCAGTGTGATATACAACAGCAGGCGACGTGCACAACAGTGGAGCAAGTGGAAGTTGTGCGATAGCGAATATGAGTGAACAGAAAAAGGAGCAAGTGAGGGGAGGATTGCACTAGAGAGGAGCCATAGCGGGGGAGAGTGGAGATGGAGCGGCAGGGAGCCAGGGCTAGACACAGGCAATCAGAGGTGGCCAAGAGGTGGACAGGGGGCCACAGGAAGAGTGTGTGTGTGTGTGTGCGCGCGAGTGTGTGTGAGGGTCTGTGCATGCCACAGAGGAAGGAGAGCAGTGGGGCATAGGCAGGGCATGCAGTGGTGTAGTGCCAGGGGTGCACCCGGTGCAAGGGCAGGACCAGCAGCACACAGCCAGGGGGGAACGAGTAGTCAGCCGCCCGGGGGGGACACCAACCCGGGACATGGCCAGTGCCACCTTCCAGATGGAGGCGGTAATGAGGAGTGTGAGAAGGCAGGCTGCAGGGAGGCATGGCCATGGAAGGGCCCGTCGGTGGTATGCCCAGAACAGGCTGTACCGTGCCCATGTCAGCTTCGAGCTGTACAGTGACATCGAGATCGTGGGCCGGTACCACCTGAACCGGGCCATTCTGAGGCGGCTCTGTGAGCTGTGCAGTGAGGAGATGCAGGCACCCACAAGACGGAACCATGATCTGTCCGTGGAAACAAATATTTATTTATTTATTTTATTTATTTCATTTTTGTTGACCAGGTAAGTGCATAGACAAATCCTGCCTATTTTCAGGCACGACCGGGGAGGGATACAGATGAATGCCAACTGATCTTGAACCAGATTAAGCTGTTGGTGGTATTTTTAGTGAATGAGGAAATTTGGCCAGGACACCAGGAGACTTTCCCTACTCTTTTCGATAAGTGCCATGGGATCTTTAACATCCACCTGAACTACCACCAATCCAGGCAGATGGGACCTCGGTTTAATGTCTCATCCAAAAGACAGCACCTCAGAACTGCAGCACCCCTCTCATGCTGCACTACAGTGTCAGTACTGGGATGTTAACCCAAGTGCTAGATGTGGGAACTGAACCCACAGCCCTCTGATCTCCCAGCCTCAGAGGCGAGTGTCCTACTACTGAGCCACTGACACTGATATCACAGCTGTCATGTGCCTGCTCGCCACGGGCACCTTACAGAGACCAACAGGGGACACAACAGGCATAACCCAGTCAACCACGTCACGCCTACTCACACAATTCCTCAGCGCACTGCTGCCACATGCTGCAGAGTACATCTATTTCCCCAGGACACAGGCGGAGTGCACAGCAAACATGCAGGAGTTCCACAGGGTAGCACGGTTGTCTGGCATGCTCAGGGCCATTGACTGCACCCATGTTGACATCTGCATGCCATCTGGCCCGGAGGGGGTGGCATATATAAACCACAAGGGATACCCGAGTGTCAACTGCCAGTTGGTGTGCAATGCCAGGGGCGCATAATCAATGTCTGTGCCATGTACCCTTGGGGAGCACATGATGCTTTCATCTGGCACCAGTCTGCACTGTGCCATAGGTTCGAGAGTGGGGACATCCCCACTGGCCATCTGGTAGGTGAGTATGCAGTGCATGCCAGATGCTGAGAGCAGCTGGGGGTGTGTGTGGGGCAAGGGCAGGGGTGCCATGGGGAGAGGCCTGGAAGGCAAGGGGCACAGGGTCACAGACCACCATGCTAACGATACCTCTCTACACACAGGTGACAGTGAGTACCTGCTGCAGCCCTGGCTGCTCACACTATACTGGCACCCCATGACCCCAGTGCAGCAACAGTACAATGAGGCACACATAGAAACATAGAAACATAGACTTTGATGGCAGATAATGACCACTTGGCCCACCTAGTCTGCCCATTTCCCTACCTACAGGATAAGCCGCAGATCCTAGTTAACCAACAGCCTATTTCTTCCTATCCCCCACAAGAATTGCCTTATATCTATCCCATGTATTCTTGAAGTCTCCCACAGTTTTAGACCCCACAACCTCCTCAGGAAGGCTGTTCCATGCATTCACTACCCTCCCTGTGAAAAAATACTTCCTCACATTGCCCCTGAACCACCCCCCCATCTTTAAATTATGTACTCTTGTTCTTGCATGTCTCTTTTTCTGAAAGATGCTACCCTCTTGGACTTTGTTGATTCCACTGAGGTACTCAAACATTTCTATCATGTCCACCCTCTCCCTCCTTTCCTCAAGGGTATACATATTAAGCTCTTTTAGTCTCTCCTCATATGGCTTCTCTTACAGACCCTGCACCATTCTAGTTGCCCTCCTCTGGACTGCCGCTATCCTGTCTATGTCCTTGCAGAGATGGGGTCTCCAGAACTGGATGCAGTACTCCAGATGGGGTCTCACCAACTGTCTGTACAGAGGGATAACAACTTCCTGTTTTCTGCTGGTGATGCCTCTCTCTATGCATCCCAGTACACCCTCAGCTCTCCCTACTGCCTTCTCACATTGCTTGCTAACCTTAAGGTCATGTGATATGATTACCCCCAGGTCCCTTTCCTTTTTTGGTTTTGTTACTACCTCCCCCCCCCCCATTGTGTAATCTTCCCCTGGGTTTTTGTTTCCCAGGTGCATTATTTTGCATTTCTTTGCATTGAATCTTAGCTGCAATACTTCCGACCATTCCTCCAACCTTGCCAAGTCCCTTCTCATCTTTTCCACGCCTCCTTGTGTATCAACCCTGTTGCAGATCTTTGTGCCATCTGCAAAGAGGCATACTTTTCCTTCCAGTACCTCTGCAATGTCACTTATAAAGACATTAAAAAGGACTGGACCCAGTACTGAACCTCTGCACTCCACTAGTAACCCCTCTTTCTTCAGAGTGGACTCCATTTACAATTATCTTCTGTGTCCTGTTGTCCAGCCAATGTTTTACAGGCTACCACCCTGGGACCCACTCCCAGGCTGGTTAATTGACTATTAATCTTTTGTGTGGGACTGTGTCAAAGCCTTGCTAAAGTCTAGGTAGGCCATGTCACAACCCCTCCCTGGTCTACTACTTTGGTCACCCAGTCAAAGAAATCAATTAGATTCATCTGACATGACCTTCCCACTGTGAACCCATGCTGCCTTGGGTCCTGTGCCCCACTGGCCTCTAGGTACTCAACAATTCTTTCCTTCAGAAATGATTCCATCACTTTCCCTACTACAGAGGTCAAACTGACAGGCCTGTAGTTTCCTGCCTCTGTCTTGGTCCCACTTTTGTGAAGGAGAATCACATCCGCCCTCCTCCAGTCCTCGGGTACCACACCATCCTCCCATGATTTGTTAAAAAGGGTAGTCAGTGGTTTCACTAGCTCTCCCCTTAATTCTTTTAGAATTCTGGGGTGAATTCCATCAGGCCCCATTGCTTTGTCCACCTTCAGTTTTAGGAGTTCTTTCAGAACTCTTTCTTCTGTGAAAGGACTGGGATCGACCCCCCTATCCAGAGTGCTTCTGTTAATTGGATTAGGCACCTCCCCCTCCTTTTTTGTGAATACTGAGCAGAAATATTCATTCAGTATCCCTGCTTTTTCACTATCCCCCTCTGCCCACCCAATGTTCATTCTATTCAGCCTCACTATCCCTCCCTTTGTCTTTCTACGCACCCTGATGTACCTATAAAAGGTTTTATCCTCCTTCTGAAGTTGGCTATCATTTCCTCAGTTTGGGCCTTTGCTATTCTGACTTCCCTCCCTGCTTCCTTCTGCCTTAACTGGTACAGCTCTCTGTCCTGCTCCTTCTGTGTTTCCTTATACTTCCTGAATGTTATCTTTTTCTACCTGACTTTCCCCACCACCTCTTTTGAGAACCACAGTGGCTTTTTCTTTCATTTTGATTTGTTTAGTTGCTTCACACAAAGGCTTGTTGCCTCTGTGATGGCAGTTTTGATTATTCCCCATTGTTGCTCCACCCCTCTTTCTAGCCTGTTTGCTAGTGCTTTTCTGAGGCACTCTCCCATCTTGCCAAAGTCAGCCCTCCTGAAGTCCAGTACCCTCACTTTTGTATGGTTTGACTCTGTAGCTGAGTTTAACGTGAACCACACTGTTTGATGGTCACTTGTTCCCAGATGGCAACCCACTTCTAGATCTGAGATCCTCTCACTGTCCCCATTTGAGAGTACGAGGTCTAAGATTGCTCCCTCATGGTATTCCTCATGGAATAGGTTCCAAAACTAGCTGTCTGAGGCATGCCACCTGTAGGGCATCGAGAATGGCCCTGCTCTTGGATGTGGCTGCAGCAAGTGTGATCCAGTTAACATCTGGCATATTCAGGTCTCCCATCAACAGTATGTCCCCTTTCTCTGCCATCCTAAGAATGCCTCCTATCATATCCTTGTCCATTTCCTCCCCCTGACCTGGGGTCTGTATACAACCCCTGTGCAGATTGTGGTGCCACTTCCAGTCTCCAAGGTGACCCACAGTGCCTCCTCTCCTCCCTGTTTACTCTTTTGTTCAGTTGCTTTTATCCTTTCCTTTACATAGAGAGCTACTCCTCCCGCTCTTCTCCCCTCCCTGTCTCTCCTGTAGGTTATGTACCCTGGTATGTTGACATCCCAGTCATGGTTCTCTGTGTACCATGTTTCTGTGACTGCTACATCACTCTTCCATCAAGGCCACCAGTTCAGGGAGCTTGTTGCCCAGGCTATGGGCATTGGTACTCATTATCCTCCATTTCCTGATGGCCTTACTCCTTTTTGCCCCATCCCTGTCCTTCTTGCCTTTGTCACTTTCTCCATTTACCCCTGCCCTTCTCCCTATCGACATCTCAATGTTGGTGTTTACTGCATTTACTACCGTGACTTTTTTGGGGGGGCTAGGATTTCCCTGTTCCTTTCCAGTGCCTCCCCCCCTTGGCTAGTTTAAATACTTGCCAATGAAGCATTTAAACCTATCACCTAGGATCCTGGTTCCCCTCCTGGACAGATGCAGCCCATCATGCCAGTATAAGCTTGCATCACTCCAGGTGGAACCCCAGACCCCAATGAAGCCAAATCCCTGAGCTCTGCACCAGTTTTTCAACCACTGATTGAATCCCATGGTGTGGAGCACCCTAGCCTCTCATAAGCCATAGACAGGCAGCACCTCCGAGAAGGTTTCCGTGCATGCTACTTGTCTAAGGCCCCTCCCCAATTCCACACGCCACCACATGGAACATCATTGACCAGGTGTTTGGGCTGCTGAAGGCTCGGTTCCGTTGCCTGCACAGTTCTGGCTGTGCCCTACAGTACAGCCCCTAAAAGGCCTGTGGGCTATTCCTGGCCTGCTGTATCCTGCACAACATGGCCACCAACTGTGGGATAGCCATTGAGGTCAAAGAAGGGGACAGCAGTGGGGATGATGAGGACACCAGTCCAGCTGGTGTTGGGCAGCCACCCCCTGCGCAAAGGGATCCCCGGCTGGCCTGGATGGCCCAGCATCACTGGGACACCATTGCAGAGGAGCACTATGGACCACACAGGTAGGTGAACAGGGCCACGAGCAAGCACCAGGAGCAACAGCACAGCTGACAGACAGGCAGGGGCAGACACCAAGGCAGGTTCGGTGGCAGGGGTGTGGGAATGGGCAGGGGCCTACACACAAGGCAGAGCACAGCAGGGCTGCACACAGCACGCACACACAGGCACACACACCCCATCCCATGCCCACAGGGCCACATCCACCCCCATACGCTCCCCCCACACCCACACAGGACCCAACAGAACCACACCCAGTGGCAGGCACTGTGCGTGTCTCAGACACTGAGCACCATTGCACAGTGGCAGACAGCGATATTTTGGCATCATCATGCACACGCCACAGTGGCCAGCATCTGGGCGGGAGTGCACAGGGCCTGTGTGAGTGCAGGACAGGGTACCACACCCCTGCATCACACACGGAACACCTCAGTGCACACAGTGGTAGACAGCAGTCGTGGAGGGGGAAGGGTCAGTCACACTGCACAGTAGCACAGCCACCATGGACGTGTGGGCCGCCCTGCTGAGACCCACCAGCTGTAACAGGCTGATCAGTGGCTTCATGGGGTGGCACTGATGGTCCCCCAGGGGTGACACTGTGTGAACATGACCGTGTCCATGCAGGCATCTGCAGGCCACCGAACATGCCTGCACCGGGCATGCTTGGTATGCCCACAGCCGATCCTGGCGTCAACATGGTAGGGGTCGCCTGACGCTGAGAATGAGGGGTGGACTTTGCACTCAGAGGGGTGTGTGGCAGCTGGGCACACAGCCGGTCAGTCAGTGTTGCCACGACAGTCGCCATCGCAGTGGTGTGCCTATCGATGGCTGCGGTCACATCTGCCAGCTGTTGAGCTAACTCTGCCAGGACACAGGGCATGGTCCCTGCTGTGCCGCTTCTCTGCCTGGTGCAGCTCCGCACAGAGTGCATCCACCACTACCATGAGCCATACCTCCTGATCCACAGAGGCCTGGATCAGGTGTCTGTGGTCATCCAAGGGGTCGTCGGCATGGCCATCATGCTGACCCCCATGTGGTTCCTGACCCTGGGTGCCGCACAGCAGTGCCTTCCTGGGGTACATCCTCATGTGGTGCACTGTTGCCATCCCCTGCCCCTGTCCCCCATCAACACTGTCCAGCCACTGCCACTGCCCCTCTGGCTGCTGAGCGCTAGACACCACCAGCATGGCTGCATCAGCACCACCAACACCACTGCCTCGTCTGCATGCCAGTGCTGCCCCACTGGATGCCACATACACTACAGGATCAATGGCTGGTGGGCAGGCAACCATGCCAGTGCTGCCCGCACTGCCACCTGGGCGGATGCCAGTCGTAGGATCCCCCTGTGACCCACCAACATCACTGTCCGGGATGTGCATCACATCATCATCAGTACTGGAGTTGGCCCTGATCTGTGTCTCAACACACAGGACACTGTGCCTGGCATCCCACTGGAACACAGCCAGAGCCTCATCCTCACTCGCACCATAGGCATCAGTCCAGACAGCTGTGCAGGGCTGCAGGCAGTTGGTCCCTTGGATACCAGTGGAGGTGGATGGGTGCTCCACCGGTTCCAGGGCTGCCCCCTCGGTGGACACACCCACCACTGCTGCCCCATGCAGATGCTCAGGAGCTGTAAAGGAACACAGTACCATTAGTGGTTCCACCTGAACCCTGGACCCCACCCCCGCCACCCACACTGCCAGCACCAGTCCTACCATGTAGTGATGGGCTGCGCCCATCTGGAAGCCTCCGCCAGGCACACCCTCAATGGCACAATGCCACATGCTGCCAGCCACCTGCTCCTCCAGCAGTGTCAGGCGTGGCACATCTTGCTGGCCCCCACCAGTGGTGGCACGCACTGTCCGGATGGCAGCCACCTTGTCCTTTATCCTCCTCCTGTCCGTGCCAACCTTCTTCTTGCATTCCTGCATGGAATGCTGGTGGCTGCCCTGCTGGTTGACCGCACGTGCCACCTCACCCCACGCCACCGCACAGGCCTGTGGTGTGCCCCTCTGTCCACTGAGGAGTGGCTCCCTGTCGAGGTAGACCTCAAACAGGGCATCCAATTCTGCCCTGGTGAAGTTGGGCCTCCGATTCCGCATCCTCCCCTGCTCCTCATCTTCTGCACGTTCGGTCTTGCTTGAACCTGGGGAGGTGGACAGGTGTTACCATGGACTGTTCAGTCCCACACAGCCCTCCCAGACCACTGTCCCGACGTCTCCATTGCATGGTACGTACCTCCAAAGGCTGCAATACCGATCCATGGCCTGTGCAATTCCATGGTGCCTTTATAGCGTGTCGCATGCAAATGAGGGTATGCGCAACTGTAATGGGATGCAAATGCAGCAGATGCACTGCGGAATGGGTAATGAGCTGATTTGCATAACCTGGCTGAATATCACGTGGATGCGCCTTGCGCAATGGTGTTGTGCATGCTCAAGTCATGGCGCACCACTGTGACGTGCGTAATCAGACCCACCATGCATGCGCCGCGGTACTGACAGCACTCGCCGGGCGCAGCGGGTGCACATAGCTTAGGGGCAGTACAGTGAACAGCCACTACTGTGCCTTTAGCGCTCATGCGCTGTACATCCTATGGGGCACACATGCCATAGGATGGCGCAGTGCCATCATGCCCCATATCACACCACTGCACCATGGGTGCCATGGTGCCTCTGCACAGTAGGCCACTGCATGGCATCACACACATGCACCCTACTGCGCACCATACAGGGGCCTCCCAATAGCGCAGTGGCACTCCGTGCGTGGCCAGGCCATTGACCCTGCAGCTGACTTTTGCCCTCTAGGTGCCATGCGGCTACATGGCTGCCCCCCATTGTGCAGTCCGGTGCCAACATGATTGCGAATAGCAGCGCAGCACCATGCTGTCTCAGCATGTGGGACACATGCGATACTGGGTGTCATTTTGCACTGTGGACAACGTAGAAGATGCCGCACACCAGAGCCCCTGTGTGGAGTGCCATTGAGCTGGCCAACCTGGTGGCTCTCGTGGAGCCACATGCAGGTGCCCTGTTTGGGCAGGTGCCCCTCCAGAGGCCTCGCACCTCGGTGTGGCAGGAGGTTGCGGATGGACTGGAGGAGGCCAGGCCACTGGGAGCCGTCATTCTGGGGAGCAGTGTCGCAACTGCTACTATGACCTCCAGTGGTGTGACTCTGACTGCCTGAGGTGCCTGCAGGCACGTGCCCAGTGGGGAGCTGTGCCATGGCCAGGTAGGTGCTCCTTGACCATCACTAGTGATCTCTGACTGTCCTCGGGGCACAGAGGTCGGCAGGCCAGGCTGGGGGGGGCCAGCACCTGTGTTGTTGGGTGTGGGGGTGCATCATGTCCACCCTACACCACCGCGACCCAGACGTGCTGTGCGGGTCATCACACTGGTGGGGGGGGCAGGGGCCTATGGGTCAGACGTGTACTGATGTGCCACTCTCCATGTTTCCCCCCAGAACTGGAGGAACGCCATAGAACACAGATGGCCAGGGAGCAACAGGGCCAGGACCAAGCTGGGGGAGTGAGCATGCGGGCAGGCCACAGTGGTGGTGATGCGGGTCAGCAGCGCCCTGCTGACCAGGACACAGGTGAGTACCGTGATTCCCTATACACCTGTGCAGGGTGGGTTGCAGGGGTGGTGGTGTGGTATGGCCCCTCTGCACATGGCCCTTCCAGCAGTGCACTTCCCACGGTGCCCTCTGCACCTTCCTGTAGGCCTGCACATGTGGGTGGGTGTTGCAGGTGGGCTGTGGGTGCACTCGGTGCCTGGCTGTGCCACTGCCTTCCCATTGCATTTCCATACCACCAGACGGCCAGGATGGTACTGTGCGGTGCATGGGTGGTGATGGTGTGCAGCGGTTTGCATGGCTACGGTTGCCCAGGTGGGCGGCTCATGTGGGCGCACTCATTGTTGGTGGTCACATGCCATCCCAGGGGCGCCAGTCACTGATGCACGCCATGCACATTGGGTGGGCTGCATTAGTCTGGCCAGTCACTCATACTGTATCTGCTTCCTTGTCCTAGGTGGACATCATTGGGAGGCCGTGGAGCAGACACTCCAGGAGATCCTGCAAGTCACCCAGGCGACACTTGAACTGCTCAAGAGGATGGACGGGGGGACCAGCGGCGGCACCACAGGTGCCACAGGGTGGCAAGAGAGGACCGGGGCTGACAGTAGGGCCTGCTTCTAGTGGAGTCACTCCATCCCTCCATGGACTGTACCCCACACCCCCATGTCCTCCACCTTTGCCATTCCCATTGTCCCCTGACCCTTCCCCCCCTTGTAGCATCCTCACCCATCCTCATCTCTACCGTACATAACTGTAAATAGATATTGTTGCTGTTGTAGATGTTGTTGTTCTTTGTAATACATACATTTCTATCTATGTCCATGTTGGCCTCTGATTTGCAGCAGGCACATGGTGCCTTGCTGCAGTGGTGTGCATGGATACTGTGGGGTGGGGCTGGCTTGGGCATGGTGTGCCTGGCGGAGCTCCTCCACTGGTGTAGGTGGGGGCCATGGGCTGTGTCTAGAGGCATGTGTGTTGTGCCCTGTGCAGTGTTCACCTGTGTGCAGCAGGCTGTGGTGCATGTGTCATATCCCAGCCACCCCTGTTGGTGTGTACTTTGCCTGTGCGGCTGTGGCCATTGCTGCTACACTGCCACCATGCACGACTGTGGTACACATGGTCATGTGGCCCCCACCACCGCATGCTCAGTTGACGGCGTGCCTTCAGGGGCAGGCCATACCTGTCACCTTGCAGGCACGGTGCCCTTGCAGCTGGCATTATGACCCCTGGACTATCGCACATCTGTCCCTGTTGCCACTGTGGGTGATGCTATTGTTTGCTCCCTCCATGCAGTCCATGGTGACTGGTGTGGTGCCTGTGGTCTGGTGACTGTCACATGGGGTCCTGCTGCATGCGGGTGGTGGCTTGGTCACAGGCCCCTGCACCTGCCATCAGGGTGGCCAGGCTCATGGGTCAACCACCACATGGCAGGCTCACCAGCACCCTGGTGGTGGGCAGGCTGCAGGTTACACAGCACCATGGGCTTCATGACGGCAGTGCCTGTCACACTGTTTTGTGTGGCTGTTTGCCAGAGTACCCATGAGACTAGGAGGTGGGCATTGTGTGTGCCCTGTGTTGCCTCCTGTGTGGCGCATGCCTCCATGCACCATGGGAGGGTGCTGTGTTGCCTGGTGGTGCCAGTGCTGTGGCGGGGTGGGTGCATGGGTGGCGGACCGTGCTCTGGTCCCGTGTTCAGAGTGCCTTCCTGTTTGTGGTGGTGTCTGGGGTGGCCCTTGTCACGTGCGGGGTCCCTCGGGTACTGGTACCAGGTCACCCACATTGCTGTGCCTCTGTGGGGGCCATGCTGGAGGGCCTTGTGTGGGTTGTGGTGGCGTTGGTGGATGGTGTCACCACCTGCATTGGGTGGTCATGGTGGGGTTGTGGTACATATGCATTGTGCTCCAGGGTGACTGGATGTCTTGGCACGGTGGTGCCATACTGCCTTCAGTGCCATGCACTGTTTGGTCATGCTTCTGTGCTAGGTGTCTCGGGCGCTCTGTACTGGGGGGATCAGCATTGGTGTGGTGCCGTGGCATGGGTGGGGCTTGGCCATCCTTGTGTCCTGGTCTCTGTTGGCCGGTGGAGGGTGCAGGGGCGCCATGTCCAGTTGGTGGGGACTGCTGGGTCACATCTGCTGTAGATTCAGCACCGGAGTTCAAGGGTCTGTGGGCCGTCCTGCACCCATCTGGTTGTGCTGTTCATGGGGGTCTTGCCCTGGTGGGGGTGGGGATGGGTTTGGGGTGATAGTCTGTCTGTCCTGGTGCATGCTCCTCAGTGCATGGCGCATCCATGGCTGCTGCTCAGCTGCTTCCTGTCTTTGTCCATGCGCATCCCTAGGGGTGCTATTGTGCATCGACCCTGCTCCATGGCACATCCTTCGTTGCACTATGGCGCATCAGGAGCGACATTCAGCCACGTGTGCAGGCGACCCTTGTCCTGTGCATGGTTTGAATATCGTACCCGTTGCGCCATGGCGCACTGGACATGTGCCTACTCCCACTATTGCACATCTTTCTGGTGCAGTCGGAATATCCCGGCCACTGTGTATATGTAAATTTGGCTTCAAGAAAGAACATTTTTATTATAATAAAACAAAATACAGCTTTATATGACAACTATGAGCTGAGATATGCCATTTTTTAGATTTTTGGTGGCCATCTTGAATTTGGTCACCTAGCAGCAATTGCCCAAATTTTTGAGAGGGTCTCCCAAGCCCATCTTTTTTAGCACCATTTATTCATATAAAAATCACCTTCAAACCTTTGTCCCCAAAAATTGGTCACAGACTCCTATTATTTTTCCTTTACTAACCATGGACCTGTGGGGTGTCATTGCAAGGCCTGCCCACCATGTCACATGCTCCCATGTGTCTGGGTGTGTCTCATGTGTCACATGTTGTGTGACATAGACCTGCAGTCCATGGCCCAGGCTCAAGCTGTACAACCTGTGCGTCACAGCACACCATTGCCCCCTGTCCATACCACAGCCTATGACTGCATGAATTGGTACAGAGGCCTGTGGCCTGGCACCTATCTGTCACATGGCAGCATGGACGTGTTCTGCCAGCCAGGTTCTGTCCATAACACTGTCATGCACGGTGGTGTAAGGCAGTCCCATGTGCCAGATGTGTGGGGCCATGTCAGGTCAATGGACTGTGTGTGCCAAAGGGGCGGTATACGGAGTGGCCCATCACACTCTTTGCCCAGGTGCAGTAGTCATGTTGTACATACATTCAACTCACATGCACACAGCACTGAGCACTATCCATCTCATGTCTCTTACAGGTCACATGGATGACAGTGACAGACTTAGGGCCCATCGCTTCGGTAAAGACAAGCTGCACCCACGGGCCAAGGCCCATAGAGAGGGAGAGGGAGAGGAAGTTGGTCCTGTTGCGCAGCTAGACCACAGATGCCATGCTCCAGCAGCCATGGATTGAGAAAACAGGGGCTGTCAGTGCTATGGGTGGTCAGGGCCACACAGTAGGGGCTGTGCGGAAGCATTTCCATGACTTTTGCAGTGGGCCAAGAGTACCCTGGCCACCCTTCATCGTGTCCAGCAGGCGACTGGCAGGAGATGCCCATCTGCAGCTGCTACTAGGCTCATGGACACTGCGGAGGACGAGGAGGAAGAAGAATAATCAGCATTTATATAGCACTTTTCATACACAATGTATCCCAAAGCACTTTACAAGCAATGCTAGCCTGGTAGTGAAGTGACTGAATGTGTAGTGGTAACCATATCACACATCAACACCCACACACAGCCTGGACAATTGCATGAACTGGTTTTATGGGAAGGGGAATATTGGCCAAGACACTGGGAATGTCCCCTACTCTTTGCGAAGGATGCCTTGGGTTCTTTTACTTCCATTTGGACACCTACCAGGACAGCACCAGGATGGGTAGAAGGGACCTTGGTTTAACATCTCATCTGAAGGATGGCACACCCCAACAGTACAGCACCCCCCTAATACTGCACTCAGGTGCCAGAGTTTTTAGGTATGAGTCTAGTCCCATTGTGGGACAAGAACCCATGACCTTCTGGTCCAGAGGTGGATGTGCCAAGCTGACACCTAGTGGTGTGACCTGGTGGAGGTGGTGGTGGTGTCTACCCTGAGGGCCGTGGAGGTGACAGGTGTGCTTGGGTGTGGGTATGAGATCCAGGTGGTGTGCAGCCAGTCATGTAAGCATACAACTGGTGCACATCCTTGTGAGCATGGGTACATGTGTGGGTCCTGCCACTGGTGGGGCACATTGCAGCCTTGGGTGTGGCACACATAGTATGTGGTGTCAGCAGTCTTTGCGCTCCTTGACGTGCTGCTACATGGCACACTGTTGCCCCCTCTGCTGCATGTTTCATTGAACCCCAAGGGGTAGTGCGTTGCTCACAGCTCCACTGCAGTGTGTCCATGCACATAGGAAGTGTGTGTGTACTGTTGTGCCATTTGCTGTCCATGGATGCTGAAGCATGCAGATATGTGTGCTGGGTGGGTTGGTCTGTGTGGGGGGTAGTGGCATGTGCTGTAATTGCATCTGTCATATTTCTCAACTGTCCCTGACTGTCAGAGATGTCCCTGATGTAGCCTCAGGGGTTTCCTCAGTCCCTCCTACATTCTGACTGCATGCAATGATGAACAGTGCTGTGGATCACATCTTGATAGCAGCCATTGTTGTTACAGTCTACTTCACTGTACAATATATTCATACCAAGCGACATATCGTACAGTGTCTGGCTGTACTAATACAAATATATGTATGTGTGTATATATATATATATGTGTGCATATATATATACTGTATATATATATAAACACAGAAATATAGAAAGTGAAAGCAGAAGGGGGCCATGTGGCCCATCTAGTCTGTCCATAATCCTACCCCTTCCCTTAACTGCTTTTCAGTGTTATGATGCCATTGTATCTATCCCACACCTTCTTTAAAGTTTCTACCGTTTTTGCCTCCACTGCCACCTGTGGATGGCAGTTCCATGGTTCAACCACTCTCTCGGTGAAGAAGAACTTGCATGTGTTGCCTCTGAATCTGCCCCCCTCTAGCTTCATGTTGTGACCTCTGGTTCTTGAGTGATTTTTGATATGAACAGGTCCTGGACCTGCTCCTTGTTTATTCCTTCTAGGAATCTGAAGGTCTCGATCATGTCTCCTCTGCCCCTCTGCTGCTCCAAGGAGTACAAGTTTAATTCATGCAGCCTCTCCTCATATGATTTGTCGTGCAATCCATGAATCATTTTAATAGCATTCCTATGCACTGTTTCCGGTCTGGTAATATCCTTCTTGAGGTGTGGTCTCCAGAATTGTACACCGTACTCCAGGTATAGCCTCACCATTTATCTATAGAGTGGAAGGATGACCTCCTTTTCCCCGCTGGTAATCCCCATACTTATGCATCCCAACATACCATTTGCTCACAGTGCTGCTTTCTTGCATTGCTTGGTCATTTTTAGATAATCTATTATAATTATTCCCAGATCCCTTCCTATTTAGATGCTTCCAGTTTTTCCCTCCTTAGGTAGTAATCCACTCCTGGGTTAGTCCTTCCGAGGTGCATGATTTTGCATTTTTTAGTACTGAAGCTTAGTTGCCCGGTTCTTGGCCACTTTTCTAGAGATTCCAGGTCAGCCGTCATCTTCTCCACTCCTCCTGGGGTGTCCACCCTGTTTCCTATCTTTGTGTCATCACGGAACAAACTCACCTTGCCCTCCAGTCCATCAGAAATGCCACTAATGAAGATGTTGAATGGGATTGGGCCAAGCAGTGAACCCTGTGGTTCTCCACTAGCAATGTCTCTGTCCTCTGAGAGTGAGCTGTTCATTAATACCCTCTGGGTCCTATCGTTAAGCCAACTCCTTACCCAGTTCACCACCTGATGACCTACTACCATGCTGTCTAATTTGCTTAGCAGCCTTCTATGTGGGACCGAGTCAAAGGCTTTGCTGAAATCCAGGTACACTATATCTACCGCACCTCCCTGGTCTACTATTTTCATTACCCAGTTAAAGAAGTCAAGTCAATTGGTTTGACATAACTTCCCTTTGGTAAAGCCATGCTGTTTAGTGTATAATTTGTTGTTGTCCTTGAGAAAAGATATAATCCTGTCCTTGAGAAGGTCTTCCATTGTTTTGCCTACAATTGATGTGAGGCTTACCGGTCTATAGTTGCCTGCACTCAATCTGCTACCACTTTTGTGTAGAGGGATAACTGTGGGTATTTTCTAATCTTGTGGGACCTCACCCAGCTGAAATAAGTTAAAAAGATCAACCAGTGGAGCTACCAATTCCTCTCTTAGTTGTCTTAGTAGCCTAGGGTGCATTTCGTCTGGTCCCATGGCTTTGTTTGTATAGAGCTTCTCCAGTTCCTTTAGAACTTCCTCTTTTGTAAAGGGTCCTGAGTATACTCCATTACAGCAGTAGAGTCAAGCCATACAAAGGCAAAAGTACTGGACTTTAGGAGGGCTGACTTTGCCAAAATGGGTGAGTGCCTAAGGAATGCACTGGCAAATGGGCAGGAAGGAGGGGGTGGAAGAACAATGGGGAATAATCAAAACTGCCATCACAGAGTCAACAAGCCTTTGTGTGAAACAAATAAACAAAACAAAACAATGTAAGAAACCACTATGGTTCTCAAAGGTGGTGGCAGGGAAGGTTCGAGAGAAAAAGAAAGCATTCAGGAAGTACAAGGAATCACAGAAGGAGCAGAACAGAGAATTGTATCAGTTAAAGCAAAAGAAAGCTGGAAAGGCAGTCAGAACAGCAAAGGCCCAAACCAAGGAAAAGATAGACAACTCAGTTAAGAAGAGGGATAAAACCTTTTATAGGTACATCAGGGAGCAAAGGAAGACCAAGGGAGGGATAGTGAGGCTTAATAAAGGGGAGAGAGGGTGGGCAGAGGGTGACTGTGAAAAGGTAGAGATACAATGCCAATATTTTTGCTCTGTATTCACAAATGAAGAGGGGGAGGTACCCAAACCAAACAATAGAAACACTCTGGATACAGGAGTTGATACCAGCCCATTCACAGAAGAAAGGGTTCTGAAAGAATGCTTAAAACTGAAGGTGGACAAAGCAATGGGGCCTGATGGGATTCATCCCAGAATTCTAAAAGAACTAAGGGTAGAACTAGTGACACCACTGACTACCCTCTTTAACAAATCATGGGAGGATGGGGTGGTACCTGAGGACTGGAGGAGGGCAGATGTGATTCCACTTCACAAATGTGGGAGCAGGGCAGAAGCAGGAAACTACAGACCTGTTAGTTTAACCTCAGTGATAAGGAAAATGATGGAATCACTTCTGAAGGAAAGAATTGTCAAGTACCTAGAGGCCAGAGGGCACAGGACCCAAGGCAGCATGGATTCACAGCAGGAAGGTCATGTCAGACAGAATCTAATAGATTTCTTTTACTGGGTGACAAAGTAGTAGATCAGGGAGGGGCTGTGGACATGGCCTACCTAGACTTTAGCAAGGCATTTGACACGTCCACACAAAAGATTAATATACAAGTTAGCCAGCCTGGGGTGGGTCCCAAGATGGTAGCCTAGGTAAAGATTGGCTGGAGAACAGGACACAAAGGGTAATAGTAAACGAAGTCAACTCTGAAGAAAGGGGGTTACTAGTGGGGTACTGCAGGGTTCAGTACTGGGACCGGTCGTCTTCAATGTCTTTATAAGTGACATTTCAGAGGGACTAGAAGGAAAAGTATGTCTCTTTGCAGACGACACAAAGATCTGCAACAGAGTTGATACACAAGGTGGGGTGGAAAGGATGAGAAGGGACTCGGCAAGGTTGAAGGAATGGTCAAATGTATGGCAGCTTAGATTCAGTGCTAAGAAGTGCAAGGTAATGCACCTAGGAAACAAAAACCCAGGGGAAGAGTACACAATGGGGGGTGAGATACTGACAGCAACAAAAATGGAAAGGGACCTGGGGGTAGTCATATCAGATGACCTAAAGGTGGGCAAGCAATGTGAGAGGGCAGTAAGGAGGGCTGGGGGGATACTCGGATGCATAGGGAGAGGTATCACCAGTAGAAAACAGGAAGTTGTTATCCCTCTGTACAGAAAGCTGGTGAGACCCCATCTGGAGTATTGCGTGCAGTTCTGGAGACCAAATCTCTGCAAAGACATAAACAGGATGGAGGCAGTCAGGGAGGACAACTAAAATGGTGCAGGGTCTGCACAGGAAGACATATGAAGAGAGACTTAAGGAGCTTAATATGTATAGCCTCGAGGAAAGGAGGAGAGGGGAGACATGATAGAAACTTTCAAGTACCTCAGGGAATCGGCAAAGTCCAAGAGGGTAGCATCTTTCAGAAAGAGGTGTGCAAAAACAAGGGGCACAATTTGAAGATGGCAGGGCGGCTTAGGGGTAATGTAAGGAAGTATCTTTTCACAGAGAGGGTTGTGGATGCATGGAACGGCCTTCCGGAGGAGGTTGTGGAGTCAAAAACAGTGGTGGAATTCAAGCATGCATGGGACAGTCATAAGGCAATTCTAGGGGGTTGGGGTAGGAAGAAGTAGGCTGTTGTTTAACTAGGATCTGCAGCTTATCCATTAGGTAGGGAAATGGGCAGACTGGGTGGGCCAAGTGGTCCTTATCTGCCATCAAATTCTATGTTTCTATGTTGCTGATTTTGTCTCCTGTAATGGTAGGTCCGCAGCTATCCTGCTCCTTTGTGAATACAGAGCAGAAATATCTGTTTAGGATTTCTGCTTTGACCTTGTCATCCTCAGTGGTCTTTCCATCTTCCTTCGTGAGTTTTACAATACCCCCTGTGGTCTTTCTTTTTTCACTAATATGTCTATAGAAGCTTTTGTCTCCCTTTTTGACTTCTCTGGCTATCCTCTCCTATGCTGTTGCCTTTGCTGTTCTGATTTCCTTGCTTGCAGCCCTTTGTTTTTCTTTGTAGTCTTCCTGGTCCTTGTCAGATCCTGTTTTCTTTTATTTCCTGAAAGCATCCCTTTTTTCCCTAACCCTGGTAGCTACTTCCTTTGTCAGCCACAGCAGTTTTCTCTTCTTTTTTGCTTTGCACAACTTTTTTATACAATGGTTTGCAGTCTGAATTATAGCTCCCTTGAGATGTGACCAGTACTCTTCAACGTCCCTCCCCCAAACTATATTTGCAAGTCTCTCTTTAAGACCTTTCTTCATTGCTGTGAAATCTGCTTGTCTAAAGTCCTTGGGCCTGTTTCTCAAAGCTCCTGGCATGGTGCAAGGGACTAGAGCCAAAATGAATGGCACAATGTACCCCTTGCACCAAGCAATGCAACCAGGAGCGATTCTCAAAGGCATCCTGTGTAATCGGCTGGCTGCTTGCCCCAAGCAGAGCTTGTGCCATCCCTGCACCCAGAAATGGTCTGCAACAAGGCACTAGTGGGGTCTGAGGTAGACGCAAGCTGTCACAACCCCAGGACTGCAATTCTCAGACCTCTCCCAGAGGGAAAAATACTAAGTACCCTTAGACCAGCCAGGGTTAGTTTAAGGGGACTTAGAAAAGTCTCCCCTGGGAAAGCCACTGGTTGCGATAGTGGTGCAGGTCCCCACTCCCTAATCCCCGATGTACCCCACAATAAAAATATCTCTGAGACCCCCCCTGCCCAATCCCCGATGCTATTACAATATAAACATATGCTGGAACCCCCCACCCAATCCACGATGTCCTTATTGGGATGTCAGATACCCCTTACATTGGTGGTTCAGTGCCCCCCACCCAGCAGGTAGTCTCCCCCCATCCCTGGACAGAGCTGTGGACCAGCACAGCCCTCCTCACATCTCCATGGCCAGTCCCAGACTGAACTGTCAATGGCGCCTACTGTGTGCATAGCACATTACAGTAGGCGCTGTGTACAGTTCAGTCAGGGTCCAACCGTGGAGGTGTGAGAGGGCTTGCAGGTCTGTAATGTCCGGGGAGAGGACCTCTGCTGGGGTGAGAACTCAGGTCTCAATGTCTCGGACATCAATGGTGCCACTGTGGATGGGGGGTTCTATGTTATATTAATGGGGCACATCATGAGATCTAAGGGTTCTCAGAGATATTTTTATTGAGAGGCACATTGGGGATTGAGTGGGGGGGGTTCTCATAGATATTTTTATTGAGGGGCACATCAGGGATTGGGTTGGGGTTCCTATTGTGCTCTGTACAAATGGTGCACACTGTGGATCTGGGCAGGGGTACAGGTTGCCATTGCTACACAGGGCTTGCGGCAACCCCTTCCATGCGCCATGTGCTTGCTGATGGAAGGGGTTGCCACAAGTATGGGGACATAGGTGCCAGGACTTCTCCTGTACCTGAATTAGGTGCATGGTCCGTGGTACATGGGGCTTCAGCGCAAGTTGCTGTTTGCCGCAGCTTACGCCGGACACAGTCCCCTTTGAGAATCGGGTCCCATGACATTAGTTTTAGAGTGTTTGGTTTCTGTTTTTGTCCTGACATGAAACTGCACCATACAGTGATCACTGGACCCTAGGTGGCTTCCCACCTCCACTTCCGCAACATTGTCCCTGTTCATAAGCAGCAGGTCAAGGCAGCTTCCACCGCTGTTGGGTCCTTTACCAATTGTTTCAGGCCCGATAAGCACAGAGCCTTCAGAAAGGATTTACTTCTGGCTGAACTTGCTGTATAGGTACCCCAATTTATGTTGGGTAAATTGAAGTCCCACAGCACTATTACTTCCCCTTTATCACTCATGTTTTGAATGGCTTTCAATATCTCTTTAGCCCCCTCCACCCCTGTTGTCGGTGGTTAGTAATACACTCCTACCCAAGTTATTGTTCCATTTCCAGCCTCTACAGTGACCTAAAGTGACTCAGTTTCTGTGTTGTCATTTTGGATTATAGTTGCTTTTATGCCTTCCTTAATATACATAGCCACTCCCACCCCTTTTCACACAGTTATGTCCTTCTGGAAGAGACAGTATCCTGGGATAGTCATTTCCCAGTCGTGGTTATTGTTTAACCAGGTTTCAGTGATGGTGACACAGTCCAGATCTGCTTTGGCAATGATGGCTGTGAAGTCAGCTATTTTATTTGACAGGATCCATGTGTTAGTGAACATAGGTTTCCCTGGGTATATCCCTTTGACCCTGGTCATTGTAGGCCATGTCCCTAATGTGTGGCAAGGATGGTTGAAAGGTATGGCCTCTATAAATGTGTTGCATGTGTGGGATACTTAGTCAGGGAACACTGTCATGGTTGCACATTCCTCCCATCATCGGTGACTGTGTTACCACTGTGGGCCAGGGCAGGCATGCCTGTTGACACCTGTTTCATGCTGGCACTGGGCAACGCATGGCACCATATGCTGGGGCATGTGTGCACCATCAGCAACATCCATTGTGTACCGTGTTTTGTATGTGACACTGACAGATTGCCCCTCTCTCCACAGCACATGCCAAGCCATCACAGGGGGAGGAAGAACCATTGACAGTGTCTGGGGTGTGTCATTCACTATCAAGCCTGCAGTGGGGCCCAATCGCCTACATCGTGGGGGAGGAGGAGAGTAAGATCGAAGCAGAATACTATGGAATCAGCTCAATGGATGTGTCATCGGTCCCACTGCAAGGGGAGCAGTCCCCAGCGCAAAGCCACCCCCTGCATTGTACAGCAGGTTGCATACAGCAGCCACCATGAAACAGCTGTCCCCCATGCACCCATACATGGCACTGCTGTCGCCATCACCTCTGCTGCTGTTGCCTTCACCACCACCACCACCACACACACACCACCCACCCAGAGCCCTAGGGGTGGTGTGCGGCCTGGCAGCACCCCCACCAACCCAAAGCAGGGCTGTGCCGCTTCCACCCACAGCACATGTGCCCCTGCCACCTTCCCCAACCCACCCTTGCATGGTGTCCGCACCAGCTGCTCAGGTCTACCAGGTGCTACTAGGTTCTGTCTCACAGGAAAGTGTCCCTCTGAAGCAGGCTCAGCCAAACACCAGGCAGCAGCTGCTGCAGTCTGCCATGGAGTCACAGACCACTGCACACCATGAGCTCACCCTCTTCAGGTGTGCAGTACATGAGGAACTCATAAGCATTAGGGACCTCCTGCCCCTTCCAGCCATCAGGGTGCCTGTCATTAGGGCGCCACAAGGGGAAATTCACCATCCCCTTCCCGAGGTCCACCTCCCCAGATTTAGAATAATCAGAAAGGGGGCATGGGTGTGCAGGGGGTGCAGCCCCCTGCAAAATGATGGGATGACAAGATCGGGACTTGGCACCCTAATGACCGGGCAACTCCCAACAGGTGCGTTCCAGTGGTGGAATCACCTCCTACACATGGATCTGCAGAGGTTTGAGCAGTGGTTGGAGGCCCATGACGCCATTCTAGCTGACACCATCTGCACCATATTTGGTGAACTCACCGTGGCGGTGTGTGAGCTCATGGCTGCCTTGTGTGGTGGTCTGCTCCAGAGCTGCAGCACTGCTGACTCTAGTCTGCACAACCCTAGCTCTGTGGGGATACCACACCTCGCAACACCATACAGTGGCCGATCGGGCTCTGGTAGCACACCTGCAACCCCCAGGACCAGTGCAGCACCATGCACACCAGGATGAGATCGCCCTCTCCTGTTTTCATGCTCCTGGCATGTCTGTCCATGGGCCAGGGTGCTTCAGTCATCACAGGTATTGCCCTTCAGCACCCTGCGAACCACACAACCTGCTACCAGGGGTCTATGGCAGCCACTGAAGGTCATGATTGGGATGGCTTCCCCCCACCACACGTTCACACTCATCCTGAGCACATCACATCCACTGTTGCACTGTCACTTTTCTGTGTTGTTGTGCCTTCCCACCACCCCTCCTCTGGCCCACCATGTCCATCACCCTTTCTTTCATCTTTCTGTCACTGCCACTGTTTGCTTTGCTTGTGTGTTATTCACAGTAAAATATTTGCACTTGCGACAGTGTCCTTTTTTTCTTTCCAGTCACCTGCTCCTGCATGAGAGGCTTCTTATGATGCTTTCTCTGTATTCTTGTGCCCTCCTGGCCCTGCAGGGGTCTCACCTGTCGAGCTGCTCCAGCATCCCCTGCATCTCTGGCCCCATGTCACTGTCAGTGTGTTAACTCTTGAACTGGCAGGCCTATTCCATGGGCAAACACCATGCTGTGTAGCATATAACAGGCTAGGAATATGCCACAGGCCTTCTGAGGGGTGTATTGTAGGGCACCTCCAGAAAGGTCCAAGCACCGGAATCACATTTTCAGCATGCCAAAGACACCGCTCAATGATGTTGCATGTGGTGGAGTGTGCCTCATTATATCTGTCCTCTGCTACACATGTGGGCTGGAGGACGGGTGTGAGAAACCAGGGGCACAAGGGATAGGCACTGTCTCCTGTAAGGTAAACACATATGTTAGCATCTGTTCACATTGTTGCTGCCCGCATTGCATCAACGGCCCATGGGCTGCGTTGTTTGCTGTGCACCTGTCCACCATCCCCTGCACATACTGTATGTATATCTATATCTATATCTATATCTATATCTATATCTATATCTATATATATCTATATCTATATCTATATCTATATCTATATAATAGGTACAGTGCACCCTTGAGTAGCTACTTCTATGTTAAATTCAAAATTTTGTGCATTAATAACTTTGGACCTGTTCAATGGATTTGCATGACATTTGGTATGCATGGTTGGGCATGGTAGATCTCTTGATCTGCCAAATTTTGTTTTGGTCAGACTTACAGTTTTTGCAAACCAAAATGCTGAAAAATGTACTTTTCACCAGTTATGTGGGCAGTTTTCAGATTTTAGTTTGTGGCAGTGTGTGCAGTTGTGTAATGTGCCACTCTGCAACTTTTGGCTCATCTGAAAGAGCTTGGGTGAAGGAATGTGCTGCTTTTTATTTGGTGAAAAAATATTAATCCATCCAAAAGTTATTAAACTTTTAAGTTCCCATTATAAGTCAATGAGAAAATTTATATGGTTATTTTGAGAAAGAAGAATGGGGTTTTGGCCATCTAGTCCTGCCTCACAATCAAAGAATTTGCAGGAAAGCGATCAAAGAATCTTTGATCATGAGAGTTCTTTGACCGCGATGGCCACCATCTTGTTTTCAATTTGCCGTCAGAAAATTTCAAATATCTCGGCTCAGGGGTCACTCCTGAAGTAAATCTTGGATGGGTTTTTCTCAGGAGGCTTCACTCTATTGAGCCATGGCTGTGGTTTGTCTCAAAATGGTAAAAAAAAATAGAGTTTTAAACATTTTTATTCTTTGATCATGGCTCGCTAACAATCTTTGATCATGAGCCTGCAAATTCTTTGACTGCGAGATTATTTGACTATGATCTTTGATCGCTAGGGAGGGACGAGATGGCTGGTTGAAAAAAATCAAATTTCTCAGCTCAATGGTGGGTTATTAACACAAATGAGGGTGGGTTTTGCTCAGGGGGCTTCGTTCTATCAAGGCATGGCTGTGGTTTGATTTACCGTTGTCTAAAAATTGAGTTTTACCATTTTTTATTCTTTGATCATGAGCCTACAAATTCTTTGATCATGAGCCTGCAAATTCTTTGATTGTGAGACTCTTTGACAGCGATCTTTGATCGCAAGGGCGCAGCTAGATGGCCATTGAAAAATTCAATTTTCTCAGCTCAGGGTGGGTTACTAAGCCAAATGAGGTGGGTTTTGCTCAGGGTCTTCATTATATATATATTATAATGACGCGGTAGTGCCACTATAGTTAGGGTTAGTACCCCATTTGAGGTTAAAGTGTGAAATTTGGCATCTTAATAACTTTGCCACCATATGAAGGATTTGCCTGACATTTGGCAGGCATGGAGCAACACTATAGCTCTCTGGATCTGCCAAGTTTAGTAATGGTCAGATATACGGTTGCGAGTTATAAAGTGACATTCCATAGCTTTTTGCACATTCTTTGCTCGCCCTTACAGGTTGCATGGTTTGAAAACTTCAGGAAACATGTGGTCAGGGTCCCCGATGTGCCTTTCAAGATTTTGTAAAAAAATATTAAGCGGTTCAAAGTTATTCAAAAACAAGTTTCCCATTATAGTCAATGGGAAAAGTTAACAAAAAGTTTGACAGTATCGCAAATGCAGTTTTTAGTGTCAAATTACCCTGTAGTGTTGTGAGTCAGCCATTTTTCAGTTAGTGGTCACAGAATGCTTGGCATTTAAATTTGGGACCCTCTAGGGGACACAATTCTTTTGTGTGTTCACCTAGTCGGACCCAGGATACTAGCCATGTCTTTTTGGTGGGAGTTATGTTTTTTAAATTTTTATAAACTGTAGTGTCACAAAGTAGTGTCACACTTGTGACACTTTCATGATTTTTTTTACAAAAGTGTTGTGATTTGCGACACTACTTTGCGACACTATGGCCAAAATAACATGAATTATTTGCCACCCTGCTGCAAAAAAACGGTTTGGTCTTTTAGGCTGAAATTTGGAAGAAAGAAAGCCAACATCCCACAGATGTGCTTTGTGGTGGTTTGGTGACAATATAGTACAGGGATGCAAAGTTACAGTACTCCAAAGTTGACACTTTTTCCCATAGACTAACATTATGGCGTCTGCTGCGCATTTCGGTGCCCGTATCTTGGAAACGCTTCGAGATATGGACATTTTGTCAGAAAATTTCTTAGCCCCCTGCAGGACTAAATACAAAACTAGCCAGGAAAGTCATAATTTATATGAATTTTTTTTTTCTACATTGTATGGTTCCTGAGATATAAGCAATTTAGTATTCCAAGTGTTCATTTTCTGCATACATTCTTTGTATTCATTGTGTTTCTCTATGCAGCTGTTGGTGAAAAAAAGGGTGTGAGCTTTTGTTACTGTCACAGATAGTGTTCCCACTTGCGTTTCCATAGCATTTGCGTTAGCATTCCAGTGTATGCCACTGTGTGTGTTACCCTTTGCATTTTTGTTTGCGCTTGCGTTTGCTTTACTGTTACCATTTGCATTTCCATTACTGTTTCTGTTTGCATTTAGTTTTGCATCACTATGTGCATTACCATTTGTGTTTGCGTATGCGCTTCCATTTGCGTTTTCTTTGGTGTCATCATTGCTGTTGCCATTAGCATTTGTATTTCCTATTGCGGTGCCGTGACCGTGCGTGTTACCATTTGTGTTTCCATACTCGCTTGCATTTGTGTTTCCGTTTGCGTTACTGTTCTCATCTACATCACCGTGTACATTACCCTTTGTGTTTTTGTTTATGCTTGCATTTGTGTAACTGTTAACATTTGCATTTCCATTCCTTTTTTGTTTGCATTTCCTTTCGCATCACCGTGTGCATTTCTATTTGCATTTGTGTACGCACTTCCATTTTCGTTTCTGTTTGTGTTTCCTTTGTTGTCATTGTTGCTGTTACCATAAGTGTCTGCATTTCCAATTACATTACCGTGCCTGTGTGCATTACTCTTTGTGTTTCCATGCACGCTTGTGTTTCTGTTTTCATTAATGTTTGTGCTTGTGTTTGTATTACCATTTGCATTATCATTTACGTTTGCGTCACCATGTGCGTTTGCATTTGCGTTGCCGTTACTTCACTATTTATAGTGTACATTCTCAAAAAGAAGGGAAATTCATGGCAAAAAAATCCATTTAATGCATCAGTTAGGGTTGTTCCACAGTGACAAAAGTGAGGAAATTCGATGTTAGGGTTCCCACCCCCCTTGCACCACACCCCCCCACCAACACGCATCGGGGTGTGTTGTAGGATAGTCGGTCCTAACTCTCACCCCATTCTTCTATACTGCACCACCTCAGCTTGTTTGTACATGGGATGGGGTGAAAGTTAGGACCAATGACCCCAACGCACACCCCAATGCCTGTTGGTGGGGGTGAGGTGGGGTGGGGTGCAAGGGGGGTGGGAACCCCAACATTGAATCATTGAATTTCCTCACTTTTGTCACTGTGGAACAACCCTAGCTGATGCATTAAATGGATTTTTTGCCATGAATATATATATATATATATATATATATATATATATATATATATATATATATATACAGTATACTGATGCAGTACCATTTAGGGTTGAGTGCAAACATTCATGTTAAAGCCAAATGTTTGAACTTTAATAACCTTGGAACTGTTCAACAGATTTACACAGAAGTTGACATGCATAATCTCTAGGGGTAGGTCACTTGACCTGGTACATTTCATGTGAATATGGTGTGCTTTTTTTCTGCGATACAAAGTGTCAAAAAGTCCTGCATTTACATGTTTTTTTCTGTTTTTTTTCTCCACCTGTATCTCAGAAGTGACTTTAGATTGTGATCTGAAATGTTTAGGGTAGAAAGCCATTGCATCACAGATGTGCCTTTAGAAGGTTTGGTAAAAAAAATTAATCCATTCAAAAGTTACGGCATTTTTAATTTTCTGAATATTTCCTATGGGAAAACCTAGATGTTACGCATGAAAATACTTTTGTTTTCACAGGAGCTGTTGTATTTTTGCATGGAGGGTCACATTAGTGTGGATTGTTTTGGTGGGAGCTGTTGTATTTTTGCATGGAGGGTCACATGGAGACTACTGTATTTTCACAGAGCTCTCCTCTGTTTTTCCTGAGCCCTGTTGTGTCTGCCATCTTGTTTTCCACTTAGCAAGAGATAGAAAATAAAGAAAACGTGCATAAAAATAAATGTAATACAAAAAAGAAACATAGGAACTAGACTAAACAGGACCCATTTAACTACATTTTGATGCATTTTTTATATCATGGGCAGAAACACCTTTTATGCGCACCCGATATCCCAGGTGCCGAGCTTAGTGACAGGACCGCTTCTCCTGCATTCTCTGTATGAGAACAGCTGGGCAGTCTTGACTTCTGTAGCCACAGCTGGAACTTGTGCTGCTGGCTGCAGATTCACCTTTGAGCCACCCCTTTTCCCTGATGTCAAGTGGCACCCCCCACTGGCCAATCACTGTCTCCTATCCCTGTTATGTAGTGCCCCCCTCCTTATCTTTCCCTGGTGTCTAGTGGCACCCCCCACCCTCCCATTGTTAAATCTTTTATATAATTAATTAATTAATATATTATAACACCAGGATGCCCACCCCAGAGTCAGATGCCCCCAGTCCTTGTGTTCTTATGATAATCTAACAATGGAGGCCCTATCCCATCCCTGTGTCTGTAGTAGAAGCACCCCTCTTCAGCAGTGTTGGACAATGGGGAGTCCTCCCAGAGTCCCAAAATAGTTCTTTGTTGTATCTGTAAAGAAGAAAACCATCCCCTAATGTCTATTTTTTGTTAAACCTGAAGAAAAGAAAATGGCCCCTACATCCCATCATCCCATCCTCCATCCTGACTCTCCCACTGAGCACCTACCACCCCACCCACACTTACCCTATGCTTACCTCTGAGGTCATTTGCTGTCATCCTCTGGACCAGGACACAGTCTGCACTTCCAAAGCTGAACTGCAAACTGAGGAATCAAAGTAAGTGCTGTATAATGTATTTCAATGGCTCATAACATTGCCATTTTTAAGTATTTTTACCAAATTTTCAACATAGGCTTTTGGCACCCACATCATGAACATTGTCACTGTCATATCTTTAATCAGGCCCAGAAGGTGATTTCACAGTTGTTGTGCAAAATCACCTTTCAGAACTGAATAACAAAATGACAATGCCAGTTTTCATGAGGTGAGGTCAAAAGCCCATGTTAAAATCTGGTGAAAAAGTCCTAGAAATGGCGAGTTATGAGCATTTGTTTAAATGTTTCTACGACTCACATAACTTTGGTAATTTTAATATTTCGACCCAAATTTTCAACATAGTCATTTTTTCACACCAACTCAAGAACAGTATAGCTGTCAGTTTTCACATCATGTCCAAAAGATGTTTTTGCACCTGTGGCATGGAATGGCATTCTGGCACAGATTTGAAAATTTTCACCTATGGGTTTTGTGAGGTGGGGTCATAAGAAGACTAAGTTCAAAATTTGGGGTTGAAATATGAAATAATGCCTAAGTTATGACCATTTGTTGCAATTTTGGTACCCCTACTCTTAACTTCAGAAATTTTAAATATTTTAAAACCAGATTATCAACATAGCCTTCTCATTACCCAACCTCATGTATTTCACAGCTGTCATTTTTCAAATCCTGTCCAAAATGTGTTTTTGCACCTGTGGTGCTCAATGGTGTTGAAGTTGTGCAAAATTATGTTTCGGCATGGATTCAAAAATGTTCTATACTGGGGATCACGAAGTGGGGTAATAAAATGGTTATGCTGACGATTTGGTCACTGTTGTTCTATGAATGGAAGTGCAGCACCCAGAGGGCCCTGTGCTTCCATGGCTACATACATATATGTATGTGTGTAGGATGGGAGTGCAGGAGCCACAAACAAATAAGGATATGATTATGCTATCTGAAAAGTAAGGACATTCATTACAAAAAACTTCATTAATGCATCAGTTAGGGTTGTTACTAAAGTGACTAAAGCATAGAAATGTGGGGAAACCCTGAGACCACACCACCACCCTGCAGACACTGACAGGAATCGGAGGTGTTTCTTGGGTTGGAAGCCATAATGCTCACCCCATTCTCTTATACTGTACCCATCTCAGCTTGTTTACTTATGGAATAGGGTCAGCGTTAGGTTTGATGAACCCAAGGCACACCCCTGACACCTGTCAGTGTGTGCAGGATAGGGGTGGGGTGTTAGGGTTGGAAACCCTAACACCACATTTCCCTGCATTTGTTTCTTTAGTAACAACCCTAAATGATATATTAATGAAGTTTTTTGCAATGATATTTACATATGTCTATACATATCTATCTATATACTGTGTGTGTATATATATATATATATATATATATATGAAACCCGTCCATTGTTGTTTGTCGCTGATGCCCCTGTAACTGTCCCACCAACCTGACCCTCACTGTCAGCACACACCACCCCCAGCACACCCCACAAATATAACACTGACACTGGGGGGTGCCCAAACTCCCAGTGTCACTATCACCATCTGAAATAATGAAGCTCATATTTTATAGCCAAAACCATCCATCATTGTCTATTGCTGCCACCCCTGTAATAATCCTGCCCACCTGACCATCCTCTCAGCAGCCCCAACCCCTCAAACATAACATTTTCACTTGAGGTGTCCAATCCCCCAGTGTCACTGTTGCCATCTGAAATAATGAAACTATCTCTCATCATTTTTTAACCCTGTAAAAGAAACCATCCATCAATGTCTGTTGTGCTGTTATTCTCCCACCTGATCCCCCAACTCAGTACCTATGACCCCATCCACACAAGCCTAACTTACCCACCAGGGGCCCATCAATGTAATCCTCTATGGACTGCAGAGACATCGTCACTCTTTATAGCCAGATCACAAACTGAGGAAATTTGGTATGCAGTTGCAAAAAAATCATCATTAATGCCAGATGTGGGCTGGTCTTCATACACAGCATCCTCCAAATGAAGCTAATATTTCCTGTTTGCACTGCAAGGAGCAGTTTTACAACAGCTGATGAATTCCCCAACTAGACACAAAGCAAAACCGGACTTGGTGCTTACAAACAACTCAAAAGTCTCAGATGTGCAAGTAAGAGTCAATCTGGGGACCAGTGATCACAGGAAAATCCAGCTAACTGTAAGCTAGGTAGAAGATACCAGTCACACTAAAATCAAGGTTCTAGATTTCAGAAGAGCTAACATTCATGAACTGAAACATAAAGTCACATCCACGCTAGATGGCAGAAACTTGGAAGATGTAAAAGACTGTTGGTGACCTTAAAACTGCTTTAGATACAGCTACATGCACTAGGCAGATCACCAAATCCAAAGAAAGAAAAATCCACTCTGGTTAACCAAGGAAGTTGCAACCAAAATCATTAAAAAGGAGGGCTTTGCTAAATATAAACAAACTAAAAGTGAATTAGATAGAAGAATACAAAACAAGTTGAGTGATGCAGAAAGGCAGTTAGAGATCAAAATCACAGACAGAGGAGAAAATAGCACATGAGGTCAAGAAGGGAGACACAACTTTCTTCAGATATTTAAGGGACAGAAGAAAGAGTAAGGGTGGAATAGACAGGTTAGCAACAAAGGAAGGCAAGAGGGCAGAGACAGACGATGACAAAACAGAGTTACTAAATTATTTCTTTTGCTCTGTCTTCACCATAGAAGACAGCAGGAAGGGTCCTACACTAAGTAAGTCAGCACCCAACATCATAGAAAGCAGCATAAGACCCTTCACAAGGAAAGAGGTCCTAGAAGAGCTGAATAGACTCGAGGTAGATAAAGCAGTGAGGCCAGATGGCATCCACCTTAGGGTACTGAAGGAGCTTCAGAAGAACTCACCAAACCACTGGCTGAGCATTTCAGCAAGTCACTGGAAAAGCAGAATAATACCTCAGGACTTGGAAAGGGCAACAGTAGTACCTTTACACAAGAGTGGAAGCAGGGAGGCAGAAACTACCGACCGATCAGTTTAATTCGTGGTAGGAAACATTATGGAGTCATTGCTAAAGGAGGATAGTGGCGTACGTGGAGGACACTGCAAAAAAGATTGACCCCAGAGCAACATGGCTTCACAGCAGGATGCTCTTGTCAAATCAATATGATCAACTTTTTGACTGGGTCACCACAGCAGTTGACCAGGGAGGAGCAGTGAACACTGTGTACCTGGACTTCAGCAAAGCCTTCAACACTGTCCTCCACAGAAGGCTAACTAACAAATTAGAGCATACAGGAGTCAGTCATAAGATAGTGAACTGGACCACCAACTGGCTGCAAAACAGGACACAGAGAGTGCTTCCAATGGATCATTATCAAGGGAAGGCAAATTGACCAGTGGCATTCCACAGGGTCTGTGCTGGTCTATCCTCTTTAACATATTTATCAGGATATTGCAAATGACTTGAAGGGAAGGTTTGCCTGTTTACAGATGACACACAACTTTTCAACAGAGCAGACATGCAGGAGGGAGCAAAAGGTATGGAAGCAGACCTGAAAAAACTTGGGGAATGGTCCAGTGACTGGCAGTTGAAGTTTAATGCCAAGAAGTGCAAGATTATGCACATAGGAAAAAGAAACCCAGGGATAAATACATACTAGGAGGGTATCAGAGGGGACAAAGATAGAAAGACACCTCGAAGTAGTCATCACAGATGACTTAAAAGTTGGAAAACAGTGTGAAAAGGCAGCACAGAGGGTGACTTACATCATTGACTGCGTTGGTAGGGGAATTACAAGTAGAAGGAGTGAGGTTATCATTCCTCTCTACAGGTCCTTGGTGAGGCCACATTTAGAGTACTGTGGTCAGTTTTGCAGACCCCTACTCAAAAAAGATATAGACTGCCTGGAGACAGTACAGAGAAGGGCTACAAAGATGGTGCATGGATTGCATTGTGACCCATATGAGGCAAGACTAAGGGAACTAATTCTGTACACCATTGAACAGAGAAGAAACAGAGCAGACATGATCAAAACATTTAAGTACGTTAAGGGAATCAACACAACACAAGCAGGAAATCTCTTCCCTCAAAACAGGGATTCACGTACAAATGGACACAACTTGCGTCTGGTAGGAGGCAGATTCAAAAGCAACCTCAGGAAGTACTTCTTTACAGAAAGGGTCATAGATCCACGGAACAGTCTACTTCAGGAAGTGGTGGAATCCAAGACAGTACGCGAGTTCAAACTAGCATGGGACAGACATTGTGGACACATCATGGTGCAGTCTGAATTAGGAGATGGGCAGAAACACGGGCAGACTAGATGGATCATGGGGTCCCCATCTGCTGACATGATTCCTATGTTCCTATGGTTCAAAATATTTCAATGGGGTTTTGAATTTATTGGCATACTGTGGCCATTTTTGAATATTTTTTGCCCTGAATGTTCAGCATGCCTTTTTTGGGACCCCACCTCATGAACTATTTTAGTAAATTTAGGCAAATCTGTCCCAAAAGGTGATTTCACAGTTGTTGCATGAAATCACCTTTCAGGCAGGAGTTGAACATTTTCTCTGCCCTTGTTCATGATGCAGGTCATAAGAAGGCTATGCTGAAAATTTGAAATAAAAATATTAAAAAGCAACTAAGTTACAGGCCGATGTTGAAATTTCTGAATGCAGCCTTATAATTTTAGTAATTTTCAATATTTTGACCCCAGATTTCCAACTATAGCCATTTCTGCACAGCACTCATGAATGTAACAGCTGTCATTTTTCAAATCCTAGCCAAAATGTGTTTTTGTGTCCTGAAGGTGATTTTCATTCCTGCAAGAAATCACCTTTCAGGCAGGAGATGAATATTTCTCTACCTTGTTCATGAGGTGGAGTCATAAGAAGGCAATGTTGAAAATTTGGGGCAAAAATATTAAAAACAACAAAGGTTGTGAACTTATGTTAAAATTAATGAACAAGGGCTTGTAACATTGGTAATTTTCAATATTTTGACCCCAAATTTTCAACATAGTCATTTCTTCATAGCACCTCATGAATATGATAGCTGTCATTTCTCAAATCCTGGCCAAAATGTGTTTTGCACTTGTGTTGCAAAATCACCTTTTGGGACAGGATTAAAAATGATTTTCCATCCTGTTCATGAGTAGGCTCATAAGAAGGCTATGTGGGGTCATAAGAAGGCTATGCTGAAAATCTGGGTAAAAATATGAGAAACAACAGAGTTATAAATCTATGCTGCAATTTGTCAACACACACCATAACTGTGGTAATTTTCAATATTTTGACCCCAGCTTTTACTATAGATATTTTTGATACCACCCCATAGATATGACAGCTGTTATTTTTCAAAATCCTACCCAAAATGTGTTTAACACTTGCAGCACAAAATTACATTCCAGCCATTGTTCTATAAAGGATACCTGTCATGCTGAGAAGGAGTGAGTAAAAAGCGTTTTGTTGAAAATTTGGGTACAAATGTAAAAAAAACATCTAAATTATGAGAAAAAAATTGTTCCAATATTTACTCATAACTTTATTTTCTGCAGATTTTGGCCCTTAATGTTCAACATATCCCTTGTGTTACCCCACTGCCTGAACATAGCAGGTGTCATTTTTTCAAATCACCTCAAAAATTTATTGCCAGAGTCACACAGCACAATCACCTTTTGGATGGGACTTTAAAAATTCTACCTGTCTTGTCCATAACGTCAGATCACAAAAAGATTGTTGGACATTTGGGCTCAAAATGTGGGAGCCCACTTAAAAGTAGATATTGACTTTTAGCTACCATATCCTGGGTAATTATAATCTAACACTGTGTCAAAACAGGTTACCACTGAAAATGATATATTGCAACTCATCCGCTGTATCCTCGGTAAATATATAGTAAACATATGTGCAAGCAAGACCTGGTAATATTTGCAAGTCAAAGGTCTCAGTAGAATGTACAGATGCAAATACTGAGAGGGTTGTAGCTGCAACATACATTAGGAACATCTGTTATGACAATATTTGTTGGCTTGGTGGGTCATTATTTGTAAAGCATTGTTAAAGATGAATACTCTGGGAATGAGTGAGAACTGGAACACAAGCATCTCCTCTACCAGGACTAATCAGGTTTTTATTTAGCTTCAACATAAGCCACAAAGTGCATCACAAAGCATCTAGTGCCCCAGGCCTTCTATACCAGTGGTGAACATCCAGCACTGATAAATGCTTGTTATAGATTGAGTTACTGCTGATGATTTCTACAGTCTTTGAACTGTGTCAGTGAGCAAGGATTTAGTTATGATTCTGGTCATTGGCTTTACTAGCAAAGCAGCAGACATTTATTTGTAGTTTTGGGTGCAAGGTATCTAGGCATGCCTCTTTTTATCATTGAAGTCAGTTAGTAGTTTAAAACCTCAGCTTCAATGAACAAAAAAGTTAAATGGTGTGAATATTACCATGTTCTTTGCTGTTATTTGTATTAAGGGTTGGGTCTTTACACTTAGAATATCTATTATTGATGACATTTTGGAGTTACAGGGGAAAGATCTATGATGCAGCTGTTAAAATAGATACAGATGCCATCCTTTGTATTGAGGTAACATGCCCATTCTGCCTTGGTATCCACAAGACAATAAATGATTACAGAAAGTGTTAGGGTGTCTTAAGCTCATCAATTGTTTTATAGTCTGATTTGCCCTGTTTTACCCCTTTATAATTGGTATGTAGTTTGCTGTATTTATGTTGTTATATACACTCTTACTTTTAGTGTACAGGTTCCAGGCCTAGCATCTTTCTTGCATTTTGTCTAAGTTTTTGAAGGAACTAGAGGAGACTACAGTATGTGGCTTGCCTTTTCTTGTCACGAGTGGATCATGTGTCACTGATTTTGTTAATGTTATGGTAGAAATAGCTAGTAGCTTCATTTATGTTGTCCATATCATCAACTGAGTCCCAGCTAATATGAAAGAAGTCTCTTTAGAAGTAATCTCTTCATAAATTATTGCCCAGTAATAAATTTCAACAGGCCTTTTGATTTTTGATTCTTGTATGGAAAAGCAGTGGATAGGGGTTATATAGGAGTCCTGAGGAGAGAACCCTCAGTTGTACATTTGATTTATTCATCAGAACTCAAAACCTAGTCCATGATTACTTGACTTTAGGGTTGTAATTGATAAGGGATGACATCATCCGTGCAGGTTATATTTTTGATGGGGTAATTTCTATTTTTGCTTTTAATGCTTGTTATTCCAATTGAAGTCCCTATCACATGCTCTTTATTGTTTTGTAATTTTATGTGAGTTCCTCCAGAATCAATAGATAACTGGAGGTATGATTTAGGTGACTGCATGTGCAGGAGAGGTAGAAATGATTACCTTTCTGGACGCTGAATAATAGCTTCAGAGTCATAAGGAACTACTGTAAATTACTCACTAGATTGTGGTTTATTTGCACTGTATTAGGTGATTCTGGACATTGAGGACACCCCTTCTTCTGACCATGTCTATATGAGCTATGCATCTTATAATCTGTTATGCTCTAATTTGTTCATCAGGGATATAGCCCACCAATCAGGTTTCTCCAGACTGATTAGGTCAGATGAGTTAGTTCCAACTCACACATTAAGTTTAGAAAGCATGATCATCTGGCTTCTTGTGCTAAAGAACAATACTGAGGCCACTTGCTTTCAGTGCTCCTTTTGAACAAGTCTCAGTGTTTGCACTAGGGTTTCCTGGGGATGCTCTACATCACTAGACTTAAGAACTATTATTAGCATGATAATACTAATTTATCACTGCTTTCATTTTGCTCTAGACAGTCAGCTACTTGGAATGCATTCTATTTTGCTTAGGTAGACTAAATATTTCTGACTATAGGTTCCCATGACTGTCTTGAAATACAGTAGGCAGACTAGTAAAATGTACATGTGTCCTGTGGGTATTAGTTTTGGTGTTGTTCACTGTTTTTATATAAGCAGTAGCCATTGTTGAAACTAAAAGTGAAAGAATAGTTTATTTTCACTATGCTGTTCTTTGTTGCAAAATGGAGTTGTGATGCAGTAGTTAGTATAAACAATGTCTATATTGACAATAATTTTCCTATTTTCAAAGTTTTCAGCTATTACAGCCACATAAAAGATTAGTCTATATTTTGTTACTGTGCCTTGAGTGAAAAATCCTCAGTCTTATATTAAAAAGGTTTGATTAGGGGATAGAATAAGAGCTGTGAGGTGACAGGAGGAAAGAATAAAGCTAGATATATAGCAAGAGTTTGTATGTGTGGATACCGGTACCACGTCTAGTTTTGAAGATGGTAAGCAATCTTCACTTCAGGGTAGCTTTGAAGAAAACATTGTGTTTATTAGTAAGAGCCAGGTCTCTATGACTACAATTGATGATTTTTGGTGGACTTGGAAAACTAAATAAAAATAGATTATTGCAAAGGCTATATGTGGCATATATACTTTAAAGAAGTACCACATTGTTTTAATGTTCAGTTTGCTTACATTTGTTTGCATTCTTCAGTGAAATTCTCCATGTCTAGCAGCATATGGACAGGGATTAAAGAACTTGTTACTTTGTCCTTGCTGCTGATTCTCAAAAACACCATTGTGACCTTTACAGTGAAGTAGTGTGGTTGCCCTTTGACTGTCATCTGAAATATTTCTCTGGTATGATTGTGCACAATATCTCTTGAGCTTGCCCATGTTGTATTTAAATACTGTATGTTATTGTTTTTTCTTCTATTGCAACACTCATGTTCTTGACAATCAATCTTATAAACTGACTTTTAGAAGGACAGTAAGGACAGTAAACAAAGTCAGGGATCTTTTACATTTGATACTGTCAAGCTCTTGAATTATCTACCGTTATTGTTGCAATGCAATTGATGACTGAATTTTAAACATTCATTAAAACTGTACCTTAATGCAATCCACTGGTGTCATTACTATTAAACAGCTTTTAAAGTCTTTCAGAACATAATAGGTACTTTCCACATACCACTCCTTTAAGAAATTGTGTTTCAGTAGTTACATGTGGCAATTTGGATAACCTTAGCACTGATCAGGGGAACAGAAGCACAGACATAAATGGAGTATGTGATGGAGTTACTAGAATACAATGATTTAGCCTTACTGTACAATGGTACTGCAGCATGGTTAGGTAAGCTGAGTAGGAACTAAATGTTTTGGATATTTTCCATTTGGTTTTATGATTTAGCTACAGTAGTGTGCTGTAAATTCTGTGAAGTTCTGGAACAGAATTAGTTGTGGAGCAATCCCTTTTCAATATTGGTCACAGTGTGTGGGGGGAGAGTCAGAGAAATGAATGATATAGTAGCATGAGGAATCATACTGAATCATTAAAAAGTATACAGTCTGCGAGTAAGCTGGTGAAGATGAGAAGTGGAAACAGCATGATCAAATTACTTGTACAGGTAAGGTACAGTAGTTATATAGGAGGAACTTACAGTGGTGATTATGAATGCTAAAATCTGCTCCTGGTGAGGATTCTATGAGTTAATATATAGTATACTGTACCATATTTAAATGTTTGGAGGATGATTACCCCATAATTTTCCTGGAACTGTATAATGCAATGCTGAGCTAAGGGCAGATTCATCTGGACTCAGTAAATTGATTAACCAAGCAAGAATACATTTCTTCATGGAAGGGAGGAAAGAGGGGGTGTTTTCTCTTAACCAGAGGAGATTTAGAAGTACTATGTATACAATGGGTACACTTTTTATTAGGTTAGATTATAGCATTAACTTCTCTTTTCAATAAGAAATCTGATGTTCAGTATTTCTGGACTTGGAGAAAGCTAATGACATGCTCTAGTAAAGTAAGTAAAGTAAGTAAAATTTATTTGTTTAGCACCCCATCCCAGAGACTCTGGGTGCTGTACAAGAAGGCAAAATTAAAACAACACATCAATACAAAAACATAAGGCAAAATAGGAACAATAAACAACAAGACCTAAATTAATTCTAAACTAAAAGTAACAATGCAGCAGTTATTTCGTTTTAAACTATAGACACTCTACAAATGCCTTTTTAAAATGGTACGCCTTCAGCCTGTAAAGATCTCCATGGATGGAGCCTCTCTCAAGGACCTTGGGAGCAAGTTCCACAAAACTAGGCCCACCACCTCAAATGAATGATCTCCAGAGGACTTCAGGTGGGCCCTGGGAACTGCTAGGAGGTCCTCAGTAGAGGAGAAGACTGAGTGCATGGGATGGACAGGAGTTAGGTGGTCACTCAGGTAGTCAGGGCCCAATTCGTATAGGGCCTTATAGATGAGCAAGCCCACCTAGATGATAATTCTCCACATAACTGGTAGCCAATGTAGCTCGTGCAGAACTGGTATCACATGTCAGGACCTCAGGAGGCCCATTAGCAACCTGACTGCTGTGTTCTGCACCCACTGCAGGTGCTGAAGAACCCCTCCATTGACCCCGAGGTACAGAGCATTGCAGTAGTTGAGCCGTGATGTCACAAATGCATGTAGCAGTGAGGGCAGTTTATCTGGTGGAATCAAGGCTTTTATCAGGGCCACATTTCTCAAGTGGTAAAAAACACTTCTGATGATGGATAACACCAAAGCCTAAAGTGCCAGTCCATCATCAAGGATGATGCCCAGAGTTTTCATGTTGGTAGATGCTCCCAAAGGGAATGGGGCTGAGGAATAACCCTGTTACCATTCCAGTAGCACCCACATCCCACTGATGACCAGGCTGAACCACCAACAACTTCGTCTTGTCAGAATTTAGTCTCGGACAGCTAGAGGACATCCAGTCCTGAATCATGGCTAGGCAATTATTCTCCATGGCATCACCCGTCCTCAGTGCAACTGATATGTACAGCTGGGTACCATCTGCATAACAGTGAAAACTGAAGCGAGTTCGGGCCAGTTGGGGTGCAGAGGTTTGCGAGGTGATTTTGAAGCTGTGGCCCACATACTGTGAACTGGACCCGGGCCTGACTTGTCTCTTAATGGGATGTGTTGAGCCCATTTGTCCAGTGTTCACTGAGATCATCTGGTGTTCCCTTTTGGAGGGATGTTTCCCCAGCATCCTGGAAATGGTCATTCAGATCAGTTTGTTCACTCGGTTACCAAAAGCATAAATAAATTAAAAAAATAAATAAATAAATACCCAAGCTGTACCGTCTAATGATCTCACCCAGGTTAAGCATGTACACTGCAAACAACATAGGTGACAAGCTCGAGCCCTTGGGAACTCCATATGGCAGGGATTTCAGCAGGATGAGAAATTCACCATCACTACCATCTGCATACTGCTTGTAAGAAAGAACTCAAACCAGTTGATGATGGTATCCATGAGTCCACAGAGCTCCCTTAGGTGATCCAGCAACACTACATGTTCCACAGTATCAAATGCTGAGGAGAGATTGAGGAGAATGAGTATTGACTGCTCCACCTTCTCTCACCTGAGGAGATCATTCTGCACTCTGACAAATGCTGTTTTGATTCTATGCCTTGACCTAAACCCAACTGGAAGGACTCATAGATGCCATGTGCCACAAGGTGTGCCTCGCTCTGCAGAGCCACAACTTTCTTGATAACCTTGCCCAAAAATGGGAGGTTAGAGATTGGTCTATAATTCACCAAACTGTCAGGGTGAGAGGTGGTTTCTTTAGAATGGGTCTCACAAGTGTCTCATTCAGGATGCTGGAAACATCCTCAAAGCGAACACCAGACAATTTCAGCGAACATTGGACCAATGGACTCAACACATTCCATTAAGAGACAAGTTGGGCCCAGGTCCAGTTCACAGTACATGGGCCACAGCATCAGAATCACCTTGCAAACCTCTGCCACTCCAACTGGCCGTAACTTGCTCCAGACAATAGGAGTGCCTCTGGAAAAACATGACTAGACACCATGAAGATGCAAATGACCTAGTAGAGAGATCACAGCCCTAATGGAGGACACCCTGTCAGAGAAGAACTGAGCAAACTCCTCACACTGGGCAACTAAAAATGCCTTTTCAGCTCCAGATAGGCAGGATGGAAAAGCCTATTTACTGTATGAAAAAGTAGAGCTAGTCTGTTCCTCCCTGCAGCAATCTCCCTGGACAGGAACACTGCCTTCTTATGGCTGATTGTCCTTTAATATTCACTGTAGTAGCTGGCCCGGTGGTACTGAGGGTTGAGGTGCTGGACGCAGACCTCGCACCATGCTGATAACCTGGGTTGGTAACAAGCCTCGGTTTCGGGGGTCGACAGGGAGGGAAGAGATTGAGCATCCACAGGACTGCTCTCTCTTCCTGGGGAGGGCTCAGGGAAGTGATCACTCTTAGAGCAACCTCTGGTGATGATCAGAAGCACACGACGTAGCGACACACCGCGATATGTAAGGGAGCAAGAGCTGCAGTGCAGTGATGCCTTGATGGCTGTACTCTGCATGGGAACAGTAACCTATAAGAAAAACACCTCTAGAGTCAGTGAGATGACAGAGGCCTCAGGAGCATGCCCACATACCATCACCGGTCCAACACAGGACTCTCCATGAGGCCAACAGATGACAGTGGGTACCTCTAATTAAAGAAAGTGCCACCAAGGAGGGAAGGCCTCTCCCAGAGGGTGATCCAGGGGCTGGACCTAACCAGTCATTCTGGGAGAGCCTGGGAGAGTTAGATTCAGGCTGGGAGTGAGAGGTACAGCTGAGCAGGCACTTCTGAAGGATGCCCGGTTCCAGGGAGAAAGAAAGTTGAGAAAAAGTATATATATATATATTCACCGTAGTGAATTCTCAAAGCCAGTTTGTCCTCTCTGACTGAGACCTCTGCCAACAGTGCTTCAACCTCCGACCCCTGATCTTCATCTCCTTTACAGGCCCATCAACCATGGATGTCTCAAGCAAGAAGGCTTGAGTCATACATGAACCAGTGCAACAAAGTTGAGCACCTTGAAACAGCCCTAATATAGGCTACAACCACCTCAACTGTACTATCCATACATGCAACACTCACATCAGATAGATTCAGTACTGCCATCAATCCTCTGGGCCAACCGCTCAAAGGGTGGTAATGGACCATCTCCACAGGAGAAAGACTAATGGGGCGCCCTAAACGAAAACTTTACTGTGCAGTGATCTGACCAGATGAACCAATCAATCCTGAGGTTGGTGACCTCAAGCCCCAGTAAGAACATTAAGTCCAAGGCGTGACCATGGCTATGGATCACAGAAGCAACAGCTTGTGCAAGGCCCAATGAAGTCATTGACTGGAGGAAGTCATACCCAAAATGCAAATGTTTGTCATCGATCCAGGCACTGAAGTCAGCCAGAACCAACCATCTGGGTAACTCCAACACTTTCTCAGCAATGAAGTCTGCAACTTCTTGCAGAAATTCCCCCTCATTCCCTGCAGGCCAGTTTAAAAGGAGGATTCTGCAGGCTGCACCTGTACTGCTGCATACGGCCACGCATTCAAACAATGAAGTTGAACCCACTGGGTGCAAGGAAAAGTTTAGGTTGAATCTAAAACAGATGGCCACACCCTCATCTGTGTTCCCTCCTCAGGCAGTGCACTATGGAAAACCCCATCTGGACAGATGTCTCTAATAATGGACCTGCATCATCCCTCAACCAGGTCTCCATGATGCAAGCCAGATCAACTGAGGAATTCAAGACTGCAGTAATTACGGTCTTGTTCCTAATCGATCTGGCATTGCAAGAACCACCAGAAGGGGACTGGTGGAGGTTGCTGACCCAATAGCTACCTGCCCACTCTGTCTGGTGGGAACCCTGGCTATGGGTACCACACAAGTCTGGCCTCTCTCCAGGCCCCATTTTGCCCCAGGGCACCTCCTGATCCTGACCACTCTAATGTAAGTTACTCCCACTGTACCTCTAGCATCCCATAGTCTACCATCATGCTGTCCCAATCCCATTCTACCCACCTACAGTGACTCAACATTGTAGTTGATAAAGGGAGGTCAATGAAAGGGTGGAGGTCAAACAGTAGGGATGCTGTGTGTAGGTGATCCACAATGTTTTATAACTGAGGCACACCTTAAACTGCTGCTTACACAAGTTAAAACCACCCTGCAAAAAACTACCCAACCCAAACTAAGTCATGTAAAACAATAAATATCCCTTCCCACCCCAAACCAAGAAGGAAAGACTGATATGAACGTTAAATGGAAATTGTCTGGTTGTGTAAGGAGTTTGGTTACAGAAAGGACTATTAGGGAGCAGGTTAATGAGGTAGTATATTTAGGGCTGCACCAACCTCTAAAAGTTCTTCGTCACAAACTTTCTGAGTAGAACCCAAAAAAGTTCTACCTGGTTCTACCTGGTAGAATCAGTTTCCACCAGGTAGAACTGGGTTCTACCATTTATAACAAAGCTCTACCAAGTAAAACCAGGTTCTACTAAGTAGAACTAGGTTCTACCAAATAAAACTAGGCTCTATTAAGTAAAAACAAGTTCTACTAAGTAAAACTAGGTTCTAGAAATATCCATGTGTTACTACTTAAAGTACTTGCCTCAATGCAGCCAGCAGTGCTGTATTTACCTGCAAGGGAGAAAATGTCCCTGTATTTTTCTGCTTAAAACACTTGACTCAATGCAGCCATGATTGGTAAAAAAATAGCAGCACTTGTCAGGCAATCCAGGCAACAGTGACAACAGTACAGAAAATTCAAGACATTGAAGGAGTAACCTGTTGTGGTACTCAGAGGATGAGCACGAGAGCCATCATAGTGTGGCAGCCAGTCTTAGTAAGCACAGTGATGGATGATGATGAGGAGGAGGAGGAAGAACAGATGAAACTGAGGGAGAAATCAGTGAAACAGATCCTGAGTTTGTAGTAGATAAAGTAGCAGTCAGTCTGAAGTAGCAGCAGTTCTACAGAGTGGGAGGATGATGATGAGGACTACAGGGCCAACAAAAGAGCAAAAAGAGTTCTAGTAAAGATGGTGGTGCTAAGAAAAAATTAATGTCGCATAATGAGACAACCACACCTGCAGTGGAGAAACAGAGAATAGAAAATGGACAGGATTCTAGAGGATTTGAGGCAGGAAGAGTTGCTGTGCATCAACATTCGTTGATTGGCATGGAGAGATGGAAAGATCTCAAAGAGACACTGGCAGCAGCAGTGGCTGTGGTGGTGCCATGGGCAGTGGCAAACATATCCTCCCCATAAGCAGCAGTGCAACAAAATCTGTGAAATCTGTAGTGTGGAATTTTTTTTACACAAGATAAATCATCCTGCAGTCATGTGATTTACAAATTATGCAAAACAAAATTAAGTCACAGCAAAGTGGGTTCTAGGATGGGAAACTCAACAATGATAAGACATATGAACAAGTCTCACATTTATCAGTATCAAAAAGCACAAAAGGAGCACACACAGGTTGTTACACTGTTGCACTCTGCTGAAGATGATGATGATGATATGGATGTTTACCAAGGTCACGGTGATGATGTAATTGATGCAGAGTTGGAGGATGATGAAAGTCTGACTTCCAGTCAAAGCCCAACATTTTCAATTTCACTTTTCTTTACCCCTCTGAGCCCATCACCACAGTCTGCCAGGAGTCATACACCATCCATGTCCACGACATGTACCTCTGGTATTGGTAAAAGTCAAGGGAAGCTACCAAGAAAATCTGATGATATCAGCAAGTGTAGCAGTCATCAAATTTCACTGAAAGACTGTTATGAGCAGTCACAGAAATACAAGCCCAACAGGCCTGAGGCAATGTGAGTAACAAAGGCAATTGGAGAGATGAAAGCCATCGACTTGCTACCATTCTCCTTTGCATCAAACCCAGGCTTTAAATCACTAACGGAAATTGCTGTGCCAAAATGTCAAGTCCCCAGCTGGACTTATTTCTCAACTGTTGCCATCCCAGACTTGTATGACACTGTTTGTAACAGCATGTCTGAGGCTCTTAAAGGTTCAGTGGGCAAAAGGGTCCATATCACAACAGATATGTGGACCAGTGGTCAGACGACTGACTATATGGCTGTGACTGGCCATTAGGTAAACTTTCCTCCTCCTCCTCATCATCATGTAGTGGCACTGGTAGCAGTAGCAGCAACAAGCAGGGTCTTTCTCTGTTCATAGACAGGCAGCATTATGTATTTATGGTTTTGAAAAAGTTGACAAAGCAGAACTTCTTCTGGAGGGCTATGAAGAAAAGTTTGCCAACTGGCTAACTCCAAAGTCCTTGCAACCTGAGTTTATAGTGTCTGACAATGCTTCTAATATTGTGAAAGCAGTAGGCTTGGTAATTTTATACATGTACCATACTTTGCACACTGTTAACTTGGTGGTGAAAGACTTTATCAGTGAGGACCAAAATGTTCTGAACTTGACTGTAGCTGTCTGCACTGTGTGCACCCACTTTGGCCATTCTGTTAAAGCCAGAAAGTCATTGCGGCAGATTCAAATAGAAAACAGCCACCTTCTCCACCAGAAGATCCAGGAAGTTCTAGCCAGGTGGAATTCCACTTACTATATGATGCAGAGAATGCTTGAGCAGCAGAAAGCCATCCATCAATATGTAGTCCAACATAACCTTGGGAAAGGAGATGTGAATATCAACCCCATCAGTGGCATCTGATGGAGAATCTTAATTGTATTCTTAAACCCTTTGAGGAGGCTACACGAGTGGTCAGCTCTGATGGTGCTGGGCTAAGCCAGATATTACCCTTAATCCCACTTATCAGAATGAGACTGGAGCCTCTTGAGTCACAGATCCTTGACACTGATAACATCAGTGCTGCATCTCTTGTGGAAAAATGTTGAACACATTCCTGGCTGACGAGCGCATTGTAAATATGTACAAAGCAGAACATTACATTTTGGCCACACTTTTGGATCCTTGGTTTACGAATACAGTTGAGACATTCTTCAAACCACACAACTTTAAAGATCTGGAATACTATCACAAACTGTTAATTGAGAAAGTGTCAGCACGTATAGTTGAGATAAGTAGAACATCATTTGTGCCCTTGTGGCAACATTCAAATTCTGAATGAGATCTTGTGGAGAGGGGAGGGAGGGAGCACAATCTGCCATTGTTGCTGCTGGTGCCACCACTACTGATGTTATTTGTCATCAAACACCAACCAGAACTGCTGCTACACCACAAGAGGACAAACCACTGTGGGACATGCTGTCAGACTTCGGTCTGATAAAGACAGCTGGAAAGTCTCAGCTAGCTATTGTGGTACCAGAAGTTCCTGCTGCAAAAATGGTGAAAGATTATATGAAGGAGACTGTACATCTCACTGCAGGTGATGAACCATTGCTGCATTGGCAATAGAAAAAAATCGATGTGGCCTTCTTTAATTGAGATCGCAATTAAGTACCTCAGTTGCTCACCCACAAGCACATATTCCGAGAGAATTTTCAGTGCTGCTGGAGCAATAGTGAATGAAAAAAAGAACATGTCTTTCCACAAAGATTGTAGAAAGGCTCAGTTTTCTTAAAATGAACCTGCCACAGTTCAAAAACATATACTGTCCAAAATGTATGCAGGCTGACAGCACCCAGATGGCATGCCATGCTAATTTATGGCCCATGGCCACAACCATTGGGTTCTATTAGTGGTTCAGTAGAGGGTTACTACTTGTGCCATGCTTCAAACAGGAGCTGCTCAGTAACTGTACTGTTGTCACTGTTGCCTGGATTGCCTGAGAAGTGCTGCTGTTTTTTTACCACTCATGGCTGCGTCGAGTCAAGTACTTTAAGTAGAAAGATGCAGGGAAATTTACTCCCAAACAGGAAAATACAGCACTGCTGGCTGCATCAAGTCAGGTACTTTAACTAATAAGACACAAGGATAATTTCTCCCTAACAGGTAATTACAGTACTGCTGGCTGCACCGAGTCAAGTACTTTAAGTAGTAAGACACAGGGATATTTTCTCCCTAACAGGTAAACACAGCACTGCTTGCTGCGTCGAGCCAGGTACTTTAAGTGGTAAGACACAGGGATATTTTCTCCCTAAGAGGTAAATAACAGCACTGCCGGCTGTATTGAGTCAAGTACTTTAAGAAGGAAGATGCAGGGAAATTTACTCCCAAACAGGAAAATACAGCACTGCTGGCTGCGTCAAGTTAGGAACTTTAACTAGTAAGACACAGGGATAATTTCTCCCTAACAGGTAAATACAGCACTGCTTGCTGCGTCGAGTCAAGTATTTTAAGTAGTAAGGCACAGGGATATTTTCTCCCTAACAGGTAAATACAGCACTGCTTGCTGCGTCGAGTCAAGTACTTTAAGTAGTAAGGCACAGGGATATTTTCTCACTAACAGGTAAATACAGCACTGCTTGCTGTGTCGAGTCAAGTACTTTAAGTAGTAAGGCACAGGGATATTTTCTCCCTAACAGGTAAATACAGCACTGCTTGCTGTGTCGAGTCAAGTACTTTAAGTAGTAAGACACAGGGATATTTTCTCCCTAACAAGTAAATACAGCACTGCTTGCTTCATCGAGTCAAGTACTTTAAGTTGTAAGACACAGGGATATTTTCTCCTAACAGGTAAATAACAGCACTGCTTGCTGTGTCGAGTCAAGTACTTTAAGTAGTAAAACACAGGATAGTATTTCCCAGGCAGGTAACAGTGTACTGGTCCCTGGTCTGGAGGCCTGTAAACAACTCATTCTATGGTTGTCCATTTCTGTTTCAGGGTGACCACAGTTCTTCTGGCTTCTTATGTGTATTCTGAATTTCTGTAGCTTTGATATTTTCATTGACATACAGGGCCACCCTCGCCCCCTTTTGCACCTCGGTCTCTTCTGAACAATACATAACCAGGTACTGAAGTCTCCCTATGTGGTTACTGGTAAACCACGTCTCACTAATTGTTACTATGTCCAGTTTAGCCTCTGACATTATTGCCTGCAGATCTGGGATCTTATTTCCCAGGCTGTGAGCATTTGTGTACATGATTTTCCATTGGCCAGATTTCGGTGTGTTAGTTGTTGGGTGAGGTTTGGCATTACCCCTGAGGCCGTATGGGGAGACAAACCTTTTTCTTACCTAGTGATGCAAATGAACTGCAAACATGCTGAATCCCTGTTTGACCACTAGCTGAGGGGAGGGTGTTCTTCCCATTCGACGTATGGGTGCTGCATCCTCCCCATTTGCTAGTTTAAATATTCTGCAAGACGCCAAACTTCTGCCCCAATGCACTGACTCCTCCTTAGTCGGATGCAGTCCATCAAATTTAAAGAACTTTCCTCCCAGAACTGTTGCCAGTTCCCTACAAATCTGTGTCCTTTTCCTGGCACCAGCCCTTGAGCCATGTGTTTAGCTCCCTATCTCCCTTCTCTGACCTTCCGTCCATCTGCCCCCTCTCCCAGACTGGTAGGATCTCAGAAAGGAGATGCCAGACGAAATGGATGATAGTTTGTCACCCAGCCTGGTCAGGTGTTCATTGGTCTCCACAACTGACCGGCTGGTGAGATCATTGTCCCATGTGTACTAGGACATCAATGTTTTCTCCTGCTTTGTGAACAATTTTAGCAATGCGGTCAGTGTCTCTCCATGCTGATGTACCTGGGAGACATCTGAACATTACCCCTGGCTGGAGATGGGTATCAACTCCCCGAATCATGGAGTCTCCTATGATCAGAAGTTTTTGGGATTTCCTTTTTGCTTTTTTTGTTTTGGTTCCTGATTTGGGTGAGTTTTGTTGTGCTAGCTCCTGCACCGCAGTGTCCTGCTCTGCAGTGTCTTCTGCCTCTTTGATTTCAGAGATAAAGGCAGATCCCTGTTTGTAGTGTTTATATGGTTTTTGGAGGTGATATGTTGGAGAGCAGAGAGTGATAGGGCACCCCATTTGCTCCTCCTAACCACCTGCCAACCTTCTGGTCCAACTACCGTCTGCGGTTGAGGTTTTTCTGTTGGATGCCGGGGAAATGGCGGGTGGTTCTTATAATGTATTTCCTCTTGAATATGAAATTTGAGGCGTGCAATCTCTACCCATGCTGCCCGGAGCTGAGCCCCAAGATCTCCAATGGCCCAGCATGTAGGACAGTGTCCTAAATCCTGTAAGACTGTCCTTCTGAAAACTGTTCCACAGTACCTGCAGTTAATGATATCCATTCCAGATAAGTTGCTGGGTTTATAACCTAGTCAGAGTAATTAGAAGGAAAAAAATGCAAGTAATGGTTTGATTGTGTTTCGTTTTTGTTTAACTTGTTATAACAAGTTAAATTACTAGATGCCCCTGTAAATGAGCTCACCTTGTGGATGCCCCACTGATCCCGCCTCCTTCCTGCTTGGCCACAGGAATGTCACAACTGTGGTACCCTATAAAAGGAGTGTAGTGTGGGTGGTTGGGGATGGGGTGGGTGGCTGGGCCTTCCCCTGCCGAAAAAGAAGAACCACGGACGAAAGAACAAGGAGGTAAGAGCAGAAACAATCAGTCAACAACAAATGCAGTAACCCTGAAAGCTTATCCTAATGTTAGATAAAACTGTAAAACCTGTAAAGCACCACCTGTAATAATTTCAGAGAAGATATACGCTGTAGAAGAAACACTTTGCTACAGAGAAAAATAAAGCAATGAAATGTTAGCAACAAACAGTAGCAATCCCTGTGAGTAAAAAATAAAAATACCACCACACAGTAAATCTGCTTAGCCAACAGAAGTCTTAATCCTTTTCCCTTGCTCTGGTAAGGTTCTACTCTGCCTTTCAAGCAGTGTTGGAAGGAAAGAGCTCAGGTGAAGCTAGGTGCCTTGGCCAGCAAACCAAGTCTTCTACCTATGGCTTTCACTATGCAGAGAGAGACACAGAGTTGCTATGTCACAGACAGGATAAGACAGGACTGGGGGCACCTAACAGATAGTATGTAATACAGCCTAAATAGCTTTCATTATACTGCAGAGACACAGAGTATATGTCACAGACAGGCTCAGGGCACCTCATAACAGACAGTGTGTATACAGCCTAAATGGCTTTCACTACTGCAGAGACACAGATAGTAGCTCTATGTCACAGACAGGGCACTGGACACCTAACAGACAGCATGTAAATTTACAGCCTAAATGGCTATACTGCAGAGAGACACAGAGTTGCTATATGTCACAGACAGGGCTCGGAGCACCTAACAGACATGCGTAATACAGCCTAAATGGCTTTCACTATACTGCAGAGACACAAAGTAGCTATGTCACAGACATGGCTCAGGGCAGCTAACAGACAGTGTTTAATACAGCCTAAATGGCTTTCACTATGTTACAGATACACACAGAGTAGATATATGTCACAGTCAGGGCATAGGGCACCTAACAGATAGTGTGTAACCAAATGGTTTTCACTATACTGCAGAGACACGCAGAGTAGCTAAAGGTCTCAGGGCATGTAACAAACAGAAGAAATTAACTTCATACTTACTGTAATTTCCTTTTCTGTTGGCTCCAACACTGTCAATGGGTAATCATAACAAGTGGATATAGTGCACCCCTATGAGAGGAATGGCACAGCCCAAGCTTTAGAATGTTGGGCACCTGAGAGTTCCATGCACTAACAGCAATTCCATGTTACTCTTACCTCACAGTCCCATGAGAGCTACATGTATACAATAGAAGCAATACACACTTGCGATAATAAATCTGTCTTACTTTCCTATCCGACACTTGAGGAAGGGATGCATTTCATGGACCCAAAATGGAGGCCTGAAGTATTCGGTTCTTCTTGTAGAGAAGGTGTGCAACACAATATGTCCACATGAATCACCCAACTGGAATGGAGGTTTTAGTATGCCTCACAGGATCTGTGAATTGAAGCTAATATACAATAAGACATGCCCTGTCTTTGATGCAGAGAAGTAAACTGCAACAGGAAAATACACTTTCCTTAACCAATGAAATCTGTAGTCACAGAAAATTGATAAATCAGTATATAAGTATAGATATCAGAGTACAGTGTAGCAGAATAGAGAGGGGTCCACGTAGGAGATTTTTACTAAAAACAGACCTCTTTCCTAGCATGCAGGATAAGATTCTCCCTCAGGAGCCAAGCACCTGGGCAGGTCCCATTGACAGTGTTGGAGCTTATAGAAAAGGAAATTACAGTAAGTATGAAGTTAATTTCTTCTTTCTGTAGCACTCCACATTGTCAATGGGTAATCATGACAACTAGGTTCTAAGAAGCAGTACCCAGACAAAAAACAGGAGAGGGGAGAATATTATCCCATATGCCAGATGCTTCAGAATTACTTGTGAACTGCTGCCTGCAACACTCTGTGACCAAAAGCTGTGTCAGTAGAACTCTGAACATCTGATTTATAATGTTTCATGAATGTGTGGACGGAGGACCACATGGTTTCCTGGCATAGCTCTGAAAACTGTGGCTTCACCCTTCTTCACCCAGGAAGTTGCCATTGCCCTCTTCTTTTTCGCCACATAGGCCTTAGCAACCCAGACCCCACCCACCTAGGTAGGGTGGGCTTGAGGCCTTTGGCCTTGTTAGGGTGTCCCACAAACACAAATAGGCTATCTGACTTATGAAATTCAGACATACATTTAAGGTATATCCTAATGATGCAAGATGAATTCAAACTTGTACAATTCCTTCCCTTGAATAGAGGAGGTTGTGGACAGAGACAAAAATCTATGTCTTGAACTCCTGGAAGGTAATATGCACCTCAGGGACGAACACCGTTCTGAATACCACCTGTCCTTATGCCTAATAAGGTATGGCTCCTTAGCAGGAAGCAAGAAAAACAACACATCCAAGGGCATGGGAGTGGTTTGGAAACTCCTTTATTGCTCCCTAACAGGAAGCCTGAAAAACAAAACACATCTAGTGAAGTGGATGGAAGTGGTTTGGAAAACTCCTTGTAAGAAGCATTCAGAACCCTGAGATCCCACAGCAAACCAGATCAGACAGTGGACATGTCCTACAAACACACGCCTTTGAGTTCCTAAGCCAAAACCCCCCAGGCTACGATAGCAGAATCCAGCCTCTCAGCGAACTCAAGCCAACCTCTCTGCCTTCTTATAGAAAACCAGAAAATTGCGGAATAGGGGCCATTGCAGAAGAACCCATGAACTGGCCCATGGAAAAATGAGAGGTAGCCCAGGCTGCAAACATAGATGATTTCTGGCAGTCATCAAGCAGTCAAGTGGTCTTTCTTTGAGAAACGATATTATATATGCTAAGGAGCCATACCTTATTAGGCATAAGGTGAGGGAGAGGAGAGGGCCAGGTCCAAGAGCTGTTGGACAGGGAAGGGTCAATGACGTGGAAAGAATAGGGTTGGAAGGAGGTGCAGCCAGAGGGGTGGGGGAGTTATAGTGACAGGGGACTCGATCCTGAAAGGGATCAGTTGGGGGAGGAAAGGCGCAGTCGGATATGGGTAGAACTTTTACCGGACTTGACAGCGGACAGGGTGGGGCAGGCTCTGCTTAAATGTGTAAGGGGGGGTAGAAAGAGACCACACGTCATGGTACATGTAGGCACAAATGACTTGGGGGGCTGCACAGTGGAGTCAGTCAAGGGCAGTATTGAGGAGCTGGGGAAGTTATGCTCGGAAACTGGAATCTCAGTGTCTTTCTTAGAGGTGATACTGGTTCCAATGGTGAACAGTGCAAGAAGGGAAAGGATAGCAGAGTTCAACTCCTGGCTGGGAGACTGGTGTAGCTCTCATGGGTATGGGCTGGTAGGAGGATTTGGGGGGGTACATGGAATAACAGTGGGCTGTACGCAAGGGATAGATTGCACCTGAGTGGGGCAGGACACGGTGTGTTGAAAAAAAGCTGGAGGAATTTATAGTTACAAGTGGGTTTTTAAACTAGGAAGGGCGGAGGCGAGTGGGCAGCTAGTATGCATGGTCGCCAGAAACACGTGCCGAACAAGCTGACCCCCCATGGCAACAGTGAATGCATAGGGGGAGGGCTACAGAGAGGGAGGAGATGAAGGGGCCATGGGGGGGTGGATGGGAATGGGTGGAGGGTGGTCTCCCTGAATGCGAGGAGCCTGGGTAACAAAATAGCTCAGCTTCAGGCCCTCTTAGCTGAGGGGATGGTGGACATCGCAGCTATCATTGAGACTTGGGCCACTCAGTACCAGGACTGGGATCTGGCAATCCCATGGTACATAATTTACATAAAGGACAGAGGGGTCGGGAAAGGGGTGGCAGTGGCAGTCTATGTAAGGGAGAAGATCAGATGCATGAGAGACGAGGGGGAGGAAGGGAGGACAGAGGCACTATAGATGCAGCTCCTGGACTCGAAGGGTAGAAAACTGAGGTTGGTGGTGGTGTATAGACCACCTGCCCAGTTCAAGCAGCTGAATAAGGAGTTAGCGGATCAGATTTGGAGGGTATGCAGAAAGAGGAGTATGATGATTGTGAGAGATTTCAATCTGCCAGGGTGGACTGGAGCACCTGTCACCTCCAGTGCCAGGGAACAGGTACTCCTGGATGCATTTCAGGAGGTCTCCTGACACAGCTGGTCAGCATACCAACTCGACTAGGTAACACGCTGGACCTGGTTCTATCGAGCAGGGAGGCGGTGAGAGAACTAAGGGTGGAGGAACCAGGGAGCGACTATCAATTGGTGTGGTTCGTGCTCACATTGAGTAAGGAGACTCAGAAACAAAGCAGGTGGACTTCAGGAGGGCGGACTTCATGATGATGAAGGAAATATTGCACGGGAGGCGACTACAGGGATAAGGCTGGGGATGGGCCTTTTAGCAAAGTGGGATATCATTAAAAATGGTATAGCAGAGGCTACGGAAGCTTGCACTAGGACTCTGACCAAGAAGAGCAGAGCCAAGAAGCCATGCTGACTAACAACACAAAGTGCTGGAGGGGTGAGGCTAAGAGCTGAGTTCGGAGATTCAAGAAGATGGGAAGGGGAGGATAGGAGGCATATGCAACCAAGCTGGTTAGGGAAGTTAAAGCCTCCAGGGACTAAGGCTGGGCCAGGGCATTAAGGAAGGAGAAGGACTTTTTTAGATGCATTAGGGAAAAGCGGAAGTGCAGGGGCCAAATAGTGCGGTCAAGAGGGGTGGGGGGGTGAGTGGAAAAGGGTGCGGAACAAGCAGAACAACTGAATGAATACTTCTGCTCTGTATCCACACAGGAGAAGGGAGGGCCACCACCTCCATGGACTGGGAAGGTGGGGTCGGGAGGGGAAGGGATGACTGATGGAATGATTGAGGAGAGGAGAGTAGAGTACTAGAGGGTCTGAAGACACTAAGGGTGGACAAGGCACCAGGTCAGATGGTATTCACCCAGGGTGCTTTGGGAGATGGCGGAGATATTGGCCAGGTCGCTGGCCGACCTGTTCAGCACCCCTCCCTGGACACGGGCTGCATGCCACAGGACTGAAGGATGGCCCGTGGTGCCTATTATATATAGTGGCATGGTAGTGCCACTATAGTTAAGTTGAGTAGGCAGTTTAATGTTAAACCTCAAATGGGGGCACACCCTGGGGGTCATTGGTCCTAACTCTCACCCCATTCCACGTGTAAGGAAGCTGAGATGGTACAGTATAGGAGAATGGGGTGAGAGTTAGGCCTGCCAACCCCAAGGCACACCCCCAACACCTGTTGGTGTGTGGAGGGTGGGGTGGTAGGGTTGGGAAACCCTAACACCACATTTCCATACCTTTGTTTCTGTAATATGAACCCTAACTGATGCAATAACAGAGTTTTTTTTGCAATGAATTTGCTTACTTTTTGAGAAAGTGTAATTTTATCCTTATGTGGTTGTGGGAAAGCAGGGCCCCCATCAGTCTATAGTGTGTTGTGTGAGCACAAGGCCTGCATGCATACTGTAACTGTCTAATTTTCATGTGGGAGCACAAGGCCCTCTGGGCTCTGTGCTCCTATCTAACTATAAGTGTAGAGACATTGTAATTAACCTCATCTCCCTGTGGGAGCATTACTGCATAATGGAGGGCCCTGCTTCATTACTGCATAATAGTATCCATATGTTGGAGCGCGGGTCCAGTTCTGGAAGTCTGTTTTTACCAAGTCCCTTTATTCATGCCAAAACAATCTGCAGCATGCCAGTAGAGGTGCTGGAAACCCGGCAGCAGCACCCACCCCTTAAAAAAACACACACATGCAAATTATTTTAGGCTGATGCTGCAGGTTCGATCCCGTCAAAGCCCAGCCAAGCTGGGCACCACAGTGCTGCCAGTGGGCTCAGGGTTTCGGTGTTGCCCACCATTCTTGCCACTGCATTGACACCCCCTAACCTCAGCCCTCAGAAACAACAATGTATTGGAGAAAGGGTGTAAACCAGACCACCGGAACTAGAACAGACCAGATCGGGAAAAGTTAGAATGCATGAGTTTAGCCGTTCTAGCCATTACAGCAAGTTCAGATTTCACCAGTAGGTCACTGAAGTATGTGGGGCCCTCCAATGTATTTGAAAGTGGTCCGACCTCCTGAACAGCCTCCTCCATCTGACCACCCACCGTGCACCTTTCACACCCACCCAGCACCTGGACAATTCCAAGAGCATATTTTCGGTTTAGGTTTTGTCACATCAAATTCCTCTCTCGTTTTATTTCTTACCACTATATTTTCTTATGATGTTTTTTGACTTGTATTAAAAATTCTTAGTTTGTTGATTCCTTGTTATTTGTGCCATTGTTTTATGAGTTTCGCACTGGCACTCAATGGATTTCGTCCTACAATGCTTCAAGTGCTATTGATACTGCTCTGTGAAATGATATTCAATTGAAAAAGGTAGTACTTAAAAATAGATTTGTCTTGTGCCATTACCATTGTGCCAATGACACTATATGACTGATTTTTCAGCATACTACATGGAAGTCAGTCATCCAATGAGATGATACAATTACATGTATGTGATGTTTAATTGATTCAGTTTCTGATCTTGTAGGATGACAAGGACAATCTTGGAAAAGCACATGCTCTAATTACACTTGCAGTGATTGCAAATCAGCTGCAGCCCTCCAGCTTGGCATTAAACTACATTCTAACAGGTCTAATAGGTCACTATAAATTGGAATTAAGCTTTGGTGTGCTTACAATTTGGTATTTAACTGCTGTTGCACCAAGACAGCCCTGTCCCCTGATGAAGAGGCTGCTTAAGTGCCGAAGATTCCTGCTCCTGATTCGTTATGTCTTTACCTGCTGTTCTACTATATGACCGCAAGCAAGATGTGAAAAACAAAAAGTTGGGGCAGACACTTACTGGCTTTTGAGTGCTTCCTAGCAGTTTGTATCCAGTTCTGTGAATCTTATGGAGGACTGCACCGGGATTTGTTGGTGGCGCAGCCCCTCACCCCCACCCCTTTTGGAAAATAGTCTCATTTGTATCGGGAACGTAGCACAGATGTCAAAGGATGGTTCCCTCTAAAAGCCAATGAAAAACTGAAACCAGAAGGCTGAGTACTGGTAAGAACTTCTAATTAACAATCATTCACATGAACAGCACTTACAAGCACACAAAAGTGACTTTGAATGTACAGGAGCTAAAGCTAAAATTCTGCTCACCAGCAGATTTGCTGAAAGAATAAATGCCACAGCACTATTAAGGTTCCATATCAAAAAGCCAAAGCAAAACGATGCAGGCAAAAAGGGCACCCGTGGTCAGTACAAAATGGTGCGGTCCAAAACCATGCTAGATTAGATAAACTAACTCGAAACTGTACTTGCGCTGTTATGGCAGTGTCATTTTTGACTATGCTGTTTTGCTTTCGCAGTCTTGACGGAACACCAGCAGTTAACAGACTTAACAGCAGCCTCAGAAGACAATACACAGAAAAATCTATCAAGTATTCCAGAAACAAAAAAAAAACTACTGACGAAAGACATGAGTGTGTACTATAATGAAAACTTCTTGCAAACATATAAGCTGTGGGTGTGGGCTTCATGAGGACTCTGGTTAATAAGGTCATATCCTGTGGCCTAGATCAGCTCACACACAAGATAAATGGGGGACTGCACTCACAGAGTGCACCGCTAAGCTTGTTGATATCCTAATCCTGAAGGATGAGGTGAGCTATGGGAAGTGAAACAGGAGATTGAGGAGACACAACGAGAATGAGAAGAGTTTGATGACATCGAACTAATAAAAAAGTTAGATATTGAACTGACCGAACAAATCAATAAAGTTGAACTTGAAGTCATTCAAGGAAAGAAAAATAAACTTGGAAGAGATGAGGAAGATTTACATCAAACCGTGGTCACAATTGGGAGAGTGCCAAGATAGACAGAATATCGGCAGCAGGGTAAAACAAGAGAAAGAGGCTGGAGGAGAAAGTAACTACATATTTGGCAGTACGAAGGGTACAGTCACACCTTCCCACCCCCAGCAAAACCAAAAAGTGAAGTGTTTCTAGGACAAGTGCAAACCAGTTTTCCATTTGGTCCTTTTTCCATGGCACTCTTGTTTTGCACCTGTCCTACAAATCCTTCACTTTTTTGGTTTGCTGGGGGTGGGGGGAGAGTGCGACTGTGCCCTTTGTACACCTGGAAATATGCGATTCCTTTTTCTCCTATAGCGTTTGTTTCTCTTATTTACCTGCTGCTAATAGTTATACGTTAAAGACCATGAAGACACTGCTGAAAGAAAGGATAGTGGCACACCTGGAATCTAGGGGTGCCCAGGATCTGAGGCAACATGAATTTACAGCAGGAAGGTCATGTCAAATGAATCTGATAGATTTTTTGACAGGGTGACTAGGGAAGTAAATCAGGGAGGGGCAGCAGACTTCGCCAACCTAGATTTCAGCAAAGCCTTTGACACGGTTGCACACAGAAGGTTGGTTAACAAGATGGGTAGTCTGGGCATGGGAGACAACATGGCGAACTGGGTTCAGAACTGGTTAACAGACAGGAGACAGAGGGTGGTGGTAAATGGGGTACAATCTTGGGGGGGATGTGACTAGCAGGGTACTGCAGAGATCAGTACTGGGACCAGTCCTGTTCAATGTCTTCATTACTGACATTGCAGAGGGGCTAGAAGGAAAGGTCTGCTTGTTTGCAGATGACACCAAGATCTGCAACAGTGTGGATACTACAGAAGGGGTGCAGAAAATGAAGCGGGACCTGGAGAAGCTTGAAAGATGGTCAGAGATGTGGCAACTGAGGTTCAATGCAAAAAAGTGCAAAATAATGCACCTGGATAGAGGGAACCCTGGGGAGTGCTACAGGTTGGGGGGGGAGAGCTGACTGTCACCAGGGAGGAAAGGGAGCGAAGGGTTATCATCTCTGATGACCTTAAGGTATCACAGCAGTGCGCAAAGGCGGCAAAGAGGGCCACTGGCATGCTGGGTTGCATAGGCCAGGGTATCACTAGCAGAAGGTGGAAGGTTGTGATGTCATTGTATAAAATATTGGTAAGACCTCACCTGGAGTACTGCATGCAGTTCTGGAGGCCAAACCTGCGAAAGGACACAAACAAGGTGGAAACTATCCAGAGAAGGGCGACAAAGATGGTGCAGGGCTTGCACCACAGAACATATGAGGAGAGACTAAGGGACCGCAATATGTACTCACGGGAGGAGAGGAAATGAGAGAGCTGGGGGACATGATTGAAACTTTCAAGTACCTTATGGGCATAAACAAGGTGCAGGTGGGGGACACTTTCCAATGTAGAAAAAGCACTAGAACAAGAGGGCACGTATGAAATTGGAGGGCGGTACATTAGAAGTAATGTGAAGAAGTTTTCACACAGAAAGGATAGCTAGTAATTGGAATAGTCTGCCACAGGAGGTAGTGGGGGCAGGCACAGTGGAGGGTTTAAGCATGCCTGGGACAGGCACAAAGGACCCTTGAGAGGAGGAGTGATGAAAAGCCATTGATAATATAGGGTCAGTGTACATACAATGTATAGGCCTACGGGCGAGACTGGATGGCCTGGAGGTCCTCATCTGCCAACAATTTCTGTGTCTGTGTTTCTAAAACAGCGGCGTAAAAGCAGTAACCACAATAAAGGCACAATAACATCAACGCCAACACCAACAGCTCACAGTTAAAACAGTAAACTTCACCATCCACAGTAAGAGTGGTACTTCGGGGGGGGGTGACAGGGTTGAATAAGGCACTGCCCCATTTGTTATGCAGAAAGAGTTAAATGCAAGGGTCTGTTCTAGCCTCTCATTTTCTGTCTCTTGTCTGTCTGGTTGCGCAACCAAATTTTCTTGTGCTACCTAGGAACTGATCACTCCGACAGTTTCGCAGTTCTCTGCCTCTCGCTATATCTCTGCCTTCCCTTGCTATTTCTGTCTTTTCTTCCCCCTTGCATATCTGCGGTTATGAAAATATATGTGAATCTTTGTGTGAAACTGTAACTGACACTGGGATCCCTTTGTTTGAAATGTATATAGTTACACTGTTGAAATGATTGCAAAGCTATTTGGAACTCAAGGCATTAACCTGAGATGTTGGTTCACAAAATCTCTCAGAGCTGTCAACAAGAGGTCAGTTCTGGGTCACTGTGTTCTTTTGCTGCACCTGCAAGAAACTGACAAGAACATTTTAGGAAAAACAGGATGTCTGTTAATGAGGAGGTTGCAAAGACTTATAAAAGAGCAGCAATGCTTTGTTAGAGAGAAAGAAGAGTGAGACAGAGATTGCAAAGACTTATAAAAAGCGCAGCAATGCTTTTGCTAGAGAGACAAGGAGAGGGAGAGACTGAGATCTGAAATTGAGAAGAAACACTCAGAATAACTTTGTTTTCTGTGTTTGTACTGTCTTTGTAAATAGTTACACTGAAAAATGTATTATTTATTTTACTGTTACTAGAAAATAAAACACTATTTGCAATTTTGAAACTGCTCATGGTTTTCCCATGCTTTCTGACCTATGCCTCAGCAACAGATGGTGTCATTCAAGTGGGATTACGCCATGCATATTCTAAGCAAGGAGTTTTGTGTGTAGGTACTAGACCTAGTACCAGGAAAGCATAGCAGAAAGGTTTGGACTCTGCAGCAGCAAGCCCAGGAGTCATTACTAGAAGAACGGCAGTCAAACTAGAAGCAGAAACAAAAGTCCAAACGGAGACTGTACAGTGATGTAAAATAACAAGCAGGCAGTGACAGAATCTGAAAGCCTAACTGCTTTTTTTCAAATGGTGGGCTATACAACAACAGATGGAGAAACAGAGAAAAGAAGAGATGCAGTGACAGGAGCAGCAGAGAAAAGAAGAGATGCAGTGACTGGAGCAGCGATGGCTGGATGCCTTGCAAGCTATCAAACTGGAGGTTTTGGCACAGGTCCAGCAGAGCAACAAAACGCCAACAACTTAAAAGACCTTCAACTTACAAAGCTGTGACCATCGGATGATATTGAAGCATACCTGACAACTTTTGAAAGGCTTGCAACAGCCTGCCAGTGGCCAAAGCAGCAATAGGCAATCAGACTAGTACCTTACCAGACAGGAAAAGCCGAACTTGCCTACAGTAATATGGACACTGCACAGTCAGAAAACTATGACCTGGTGAAAACAGAAATCCTGAAAAGGTATGACATCTCAGGAGAAACCTACAGGCAGATATTCCAGTCCCGGAAGTATAACTAAGTCGACAAGTCTTGAGAAGCCTTCACCCGTCTCAGAGAACTCCTTATTAAATGGCTCCAACTAGAGGGCAAAACAGTCCCACAGATCATTAACACATTTGCCATGGAACAATTCATCAACATCCTGACTACAGATGTGCAGCTTTGGGTGAAAGAACACCAATCAGAAAGTGGGAAAAAGACTGTTTCTTTGGCCACACGGCCGAGGACTATCAGATGGCCAGACCACACAGCAGTGAAGTAACAACTAAGCACCTGTAACACACTCTTTTGTTCCCATTTAAATTCCAAGTCTGATTTGAAGTCTGGTAGGGGTTACACAAATAAGCCAGGTCATATTGTAAGAAATTGCCGTAGTAAGAAGAGCGACACTGGAGCAGATTTGTCCATAGCAAATTGGGACAGGTACTTAACAGATGTGAAGGTGGGAGAGAAGACTGTGAAGGGACTTAGACTCCAGAAGCAGACAGACCCTAGTGCACACTGAAGTGCTGGGAAAACAATGTGCAAATGGACCAGGTACCAGTGTCATCTGCATCCACAGGGACACTCAATACTATCCCACCAGCCAAGTGACTCTGACTATTAATGGGGTGTCACACCAAATGAAAGTGGGAGTAGTACCTAAGTTACCTGTACCTGTGATTATTGGAAATGACTTTCCAGGATTTACTGAGTTAATCAAAGAGGGAGTAAATCCTGATGTTTCAGCAGCTGTGGTGACAAGAGCTCAGGCAAAGAAAATCTCAGATGCTGGGGACTCTTCCTTCTGCTGATTTTGATTCGGACTTGTTTTAGCAGAGCTCCAAGATCCGGAAGCCTAGAAAGATGGACAACATCTGAAGAAACAGTGGTAACAAAGAATGATTGACATAAGGGGTTAACATGAAAATGCTGAAACTAAACTGATCACTGATTATGATTTTCTTTTAGAACAAGCTAATGCTGTTTCTCTCCAGGGTTATTTTAAGCAGCTGGGGGTAAAACCAAAACAGGGTGAACCTAGGTTTACAAAATGTAATGGGCTACTGTAGAGAGTTTGGGTTAAACCTCAGACACAGGACCAGACAGAACAATTGGTTATACTACAAAAGTATAGATCTGAGTTGTTACAGATAGCACATGATAAGTCCTATGGCTGGTCACTCAGGGAGGGATTGCACCCTTGCCAGATTGCTGCACAAATTTTACTGGCCTGGAATTCATGCAGATGTTGCTACCTATTGCAGTTCTTGTGCTGAGTGTCAGACAGTAGACCCAGTGACTAAAAAAGACAAGGTGCCCCTGGTGTCCCTACCCTTGACAGATGTGCCTTTTGAGAGAATTGTAATGGATGTGGTTGACCCCTTAGGCAAAACTGAAAAGGGTAATTGATTCATTTTGGTAGTCAAGTCACTTTTATTTAAAAATGCTATTCCAAAAGACCACAGTGCTTTACAAACAAGTATAATATACAAAACAGGGTACATATGAGGTACATAGCATCAGTGCATCAAACAGAGTAAATTTGAGAATGTGGAAAATCTAAAGACTGTCTAACATAAACTTTGTTCAGGATATGCTAAACTAAAAGATGGGTCTTTAAGGTAGACTTAAAGTTTTCAACAGACTGGCATTCTCTAACCTGGCTAGTGTAGAGTATTCCACAGGAGGGAAACAAAAGCAATGGACCAGCCCCCAGAATTCTTTAAGTGCACTCTGGGGACCTCTAGCAGTCCCTCATCAGCAGAACAGAGAGAGCAGAGGGGACAGTATGGGCAGAGGAGGTCTTGCAAGTAGTTTGGAACCAGTCCATGTAGGGTTTTAAAGGTTAATAATCTGATTTTGAAGATGATTCGCCAATGAACTGGCAGCTAGTGCAAGTCTCAAAGTCTCGGTGTGATATGACTTGATCTAGGCAAGCTAGTCAGTAGTCTAGCAGCTGTATTCTGCACTAATTGTGGTCAGCGAATATCAGACCCCTGTAATTCCAGGTAAAGGGCATTGCAATAATCAAGGCGAGAGGTAACAAAAGTATAGATCAATGTTGGAAGATCATCAGGTGGGAGAAGATGCTTAATCCAGTCAATGTTCTTCAGATGAAAGGAGGAGGATTTTACAACAGCAAACACCTGAGATTTTAAAGTCAGTCCGCTATAAAGAATAACACCCGGGTTTCGAGCTTGCTCTGAAGTTAGAAGTTGGGTACTGCCAAGCAACAGCCCGGAAGGTTGACCCACTGATGATCCGGAAAAGACAGCGTCCCGTTTTATCTACAATACCTCCATCTTGTCTGGGTTCAACCTCAGCCAGTTAGCACTCATCCATTTCTAAATCCTGGAGAAGCAGCAGTTAAAAACTGAAATCAGGTCACTCTGCTCAGGAGTAAAAGACATATAGATGTGATTATCATCTGCATAGCAGCAAAAACTCAACCCATATTGTCTTATAATGTCTCCCAAATGCAGCATATAAACTACGAACAACAAGGGAGAGAGCACAGAGTCCTGCAGCACCCCACATGACACTGGGACAGGCACAGATGAATAGATCCCTGAAACAACCCCCCGAGATCTGCCAGTGAGGAAAGATCTAAACCATCCGAGTACTGTTCCAGGCAATCTGCATAGGGCCTGCAAGCGATCCCGAAGCACCCCATGGTCAACAGCATTGAATGCTGCAGAGAGATCTAGAAGAACCAAGACAGACCAGCTCCCCTGATCTCTCGCTATCAGAAGATCATTAAGTACCCAAACAAGAACTGACTCGGTGCTGTATTTCTTCCCAGACTGGAGAGGATCACAGACATCATGCATTGTCAAGTGATTGTCCAATTGCATTACAGCTACATTCTATATAATCTTGTTTACAAAAGGCAGATTAGAGGCCGGTCTATAGTTGGCTAGGCAGTCAGGATCAAGGGAGTTTTTTTAAGGAGGGGCACTACTACCGCCACCTTCAGGGAGTCAGGGAACACCCCAGTCTCTAACAAACACCAGACTATCTCTTCAAGCACTGGACCAATAATGTCAATACACCCAACTAGGAGACGTGTAGGTCCGGGGTCCAAACTACAAGAAGTGGAACGCTTGCTCCTGACAACTTGCACAATGTTCTTAACTGTAACCTAACTGAAGGTGGACCAGTAAAGTGGCAGCCTGTCACCTCATGCTGATTATGGCATAATCCAGTAGAAGGCGATGAACTACTCTCAGATCTGATGGTGGCAATCTTACTGGGAAAGAAGTGAGCAAACTCGCCATTTGTCCTGTGAAAAAAGCTCTATGCTGACTGAAGACCGGTTGGATTACACAATCTGTCAACAGTCTGGAAGGGTTGAGCAGGTCAGTTCTTCACCACAGCAATCTTCTTTGACAAAAATTCCGCTTTTTTGCAGGAGATGGACGATTGACGGTCCTTATAATGCGCTATCAATCTAATTTTGTCATCCAAAAGGCCAGATTTTCACCAGCGTCTCTCTAACCTTTGGCCCTCATGTCTTTTTTCCTTCAAGCTCTCGTCAAACCAAGGAAACTTTGGGCGCATGGGAAGGGGGCAAACACAGACAGGGGCTAGGGAATCAAGGGCAACTGTCACAGTTCTATTATAAGCACACACAAGCTCCTCTGGATTGCTGTTGCCATTTAACATAGTAGTTGGTCCAGCACTGACATAAGACCATCAGGAGTCAGATCCCTTAAAGGGCAGTAATGGACCAGCTCTCTAGAAGGCCTAAAGAGGGGAGCACTGACTCCAAACTTAATAATATGATGGTCAGACCAACTAACTGGTTCAACCACCAGGTCTGCAATCTCCATTCCTGAAATGAAGACCAAATCCAGTGCATGACCAAAATTGGGGAAATGGAAGTAATTACCGTTTCAGACCCAAAGAGTCCATCAGTTGGAGGAAATGATGCCCAAAAGCGCGAGAACTCATCATCATCAACCCAAACATTGAAATCCCCCAGAACCAGCCATCTGGGGAACCCCAATACAAGATCAGTGACAAATTCTGCAAACTCACGCAAGAATTCCATTTCACCTCTGGGTGGACGATAGGTGAGAAGTATCCTGCAACCTACACCTGCACCCACTATGCATTCAAAGGACTGAGTAATGCCCACAGGAATTTCTGAAAAATTTAGATCAGACTTAAAACAGATAGCTACACCTCCGCCCCTACGATTCTGTCTAGTATCCAAGTATCAAGTATTCAAAAGGAACTGCCGCCTCCAATACTGGGCCAGCATTTTCATCTAACCAGGTCTCAGTGATAAAAGCCATGTCAGCCTAACTGATAAGATCCGCTATGATTGCAGACTTGTTTTTTTATCAATCTGGCATTGCATAGCAATGCTCGAGTCGGATAGGAGTGCGAGACAGAACGTTCAACCTGCCCATTTGAAGCAGCATTTTTGGGAATGGGTATCAGGCATGGAGGTCCCCTTTCTAGGACTCGCCTAGTCACAGGGTGATTTCTCATTCCTACAACTCCAATCAAACTATTCCATTCTAAAGCACTATCAAGTCAAGATCCCTCTTTTTCTACATCTCTAACTTCATTCTATGCTCCTTGAGATTATATATTTCTGCAGGCATTGAAGGACAGTTAAAGGGTGGAGGTCCTCAGTCCAGTAGGGGAATAATGCCTGACTATTACAGACTCCTGCCAGCACATATTTAGTTAATGTTAGCTAATCCACATTTGACAGATGAAATAGCATAATGACTAATCACATCCACACACCCACATCTGCATCAATTAATAAGTCAGTTAGAATAAGAGCTTAAATTATAATAGCATAGCAACTGAGAAGAAGAGGTTGTTCTATAATAAAAAATAAAATGATAATATATCACACCACACACACCTCACATATTAACATTCAAACCACATTCACCACCACACCTAAATTACCCATATCAGTAACTTCAAAACCACCCACCCAACAAAACAGTACAAATGTAAATAGGGAATAAAATAGACAGTGGAGCAGTACTTTAAAAATTTCAGTTCAAGTTAATGGCTAGACAGAGTTTAAAACACTCTCCTCTCTTATGTAGAATGCTGGCCAAAATGAGTCACTAGGCAACAGGATATGCAGGTTCCAGGCGGTGTCGCTAGGCAACAAGATAAGCAGGTTCAAATAATTATTCCAGGCAACAGCAATTCCAAAATAAAAGGCAGATAAACAAGAGTTAGGCAGAGTAACTGAAATTTTGAATATAAATCAAGTTTCAACAAAAACACTACTCCTGTGAGCAACAACAAGCCAAGTTTAGTTCACAGTAAGAGTCACAGAACCCACACAGCGTTACCCCAAGGTAGTAAGCACAACCAGTATGGCCAAAATCCAAATAAATATGACGTGGTCATAGTGAGAACATCAGACCACTGTCGTATTTTTTTTAAGAATACAAATCATCACGGCGTAGTTGCGTACCATAGTAAGTAACAGCGTGATAGAGCTAGCATCCAAGAATGCAGGCATGGCAATAGGGAGGCGCACTGTGTTAATGAGCTGGCGTGGTGTAAGCAGTTGACATGGCAATCATTAAATAAAACAATTCAAACAGTAATTTATAGCCATGGCGGCAACAGTGGAGAATACTGGATCTCCGCTATTAGCGTACAGTTCAAAGTTATGCTACTCTCTCAGAACTACATTTTGGTTATTTTCTTGTATTAGTTTATTTGGGTTGGGAGGGCTCTCATACACCCTCCTTTAAAAAATAGAAAGGGGGCTGTGGGGCGAAGCCTCCTACTCAAATAAACTAATACAACATTTTAAAACAAGCACAAGCCCACGCTGTATTTATTTCGTTACTAAACTTCACCCAACTCTAAGAATACAAATGCTACTGAACATAATCGTGAGAACTAACGCCAAGTTTGATTCAGGCGCTGATGTCTCATCAATATTACGTGTTTGGCTTATGCTTTTCTTGCATAAGCAGCGGTGGTCCGATGTTCTCCACTATCGTCTATGATGCCAGCACCCCCTCTACAATTCAGTCCACACTGCAATCGAGGGATCAATGACTGACAAACTCAGGCCACAAGAGATATTAAATCAAAACCCCTTACCTCAAGATAGTAAGAGGAATATCACAGCTAGGAAGTTAGGTGGTGCAATAAAAATGTCCAAAATGAAAGCTACTCCAGCACTCGATCCTCTGTTTCCACAGGGGAGATCATGTGGTTGGACGCATTCAGATTCTGAGTCGAGTGACACCAGACCTGATTCCCAGTCCAGGTCAGGACCCAAAAAAAACACTGCTGAAAAAAGGGAGCTTCCAATATTTCTCCCAGAAGTAAACAGCGTGACAGCACCACATAAAGCCCCTCACTGCCTGTCATTTGGTTGTCCATCCAGATCTGTGGATAATAAAGCCACCGTAGTTGTTCAGCATAAATCAGGAGATCAGTTCACCTCAGTACAGACAGGGCAATCTTAGCTGTCACGTTCCTGTAAAAATTGGATCAGAAAGCGATGCTCGGCACAGCAGTCAGGACCAAATCAGACTTCAGTGGCTTCAATGGGTTCACACAGGTAAGATGTTGCTCTAGCATTCCACCAATAAACTTGCCCTAACTAAAAAATAATAAAACTAACTCCTGTTCTAACTCACTCAAGTTCCCTAGCTGCTCTATCCAACCCTATCTTAGATGCTAGCTAAGTGAATATTAGTGAAACTGAAGTTAAAAGAAAACAAAATTACTCCCCTCTCACAAGTGGCAGCCCAACCAGGCTGCCATCTTGAATAGGACAACGATAGTATGCAACTATGCTACTTGATATCCAGAGGCCAATGCGTACTGTCACAGCCCAAAAAGTTGCAGCAGAGTTTCCCAAAATTTTCAGCAGGGTGGGCATACCTAAAGAGATTATTAATGATCAGGGTAGTAATTTTGGTGCTGCATTACTGAAGGAGCTGTACCGACTACTAGGTATCACTGCCATAAGAACCTCCCCTTACCACCCTCAGACAGTCTTATTATGTGTTTTAGGGTTTGATTAAAATGTTTGTTAAAAAGGTTTGTAAAAGGGGAAGGGAATGACTGGGACCAATACTTACCTTACCTGGGTTTTGCTTACAGAGAAGTGCCACAGGCATCAACAGGTTTTTCACCATTTGAAATGTGTAAGCAATAATACCTGACAGGGTGGGCAGTATTGGGCTATACCGGACTGCCCAGGGGCATAATGAGGCCCGACGCCGCAGGGTATTATTGCGCTTAGAAAACGGGCACTGTAAAAAAATAAGTTTAAGAAAAATGTTAATGAAAAATTGGTTTAAACTAAGTTTTGTAATAAAATAGTTCCTCTGCCTGCTTTAGAATGATTTTTTTTAGCTAGGGACTTTTGTCCTACTGAAAAGTGTAAATGGTTGCTGACTTGAGCCTGCTGCACTGCAGAGGTGAGGATGAGGGACTGATTTCAAATTTAAAAGCAACACTTTGAGACTGCAGAAGGTGTAGAAAGCAGATTGAAAACCACATGAGGCTACATTTGTTTTGGTACTAGATCCGCTAAACTGCCTCCTTCTGTAAGTTGTTGTCCTTCTTACCTCCCAAAACACAGGGACAGATATGATGATTCTACATGTTTCTCTGCAGTTTCCATCTCCCTGTGCTGTGCTCTGTGTTTTTTTTTTTATGTCCTCGGGCTCCAGTACTGAGCTGCCCCCAGTCGATTCAAACTGACAGCCATGCACATGAAAGACATAAAAGCTGCAGGACCTTATAAGAATAATGGCTTTTCCCCCCATTCATGGTTCCTTGTTCCATAAGTGCAATAAAAATAATACTTAGTGTCACTCTGACACTTGGACTGCTTTGTGTTCATTAAGGTAGTGTTTTTTTTTCTTTGGGCATCAGTCATGAATGCTGAGCGCTGTGGCTGACTCGGGAAGCAGGCTCGCGGTCTGTGACTTCGGTTTCTTTTTAAAATTAAACAAATCTCTCGGCAGCAGGGGTTATGTGGTACTGACAATGGGAGAAAAGCTGAGGAGCGGTGGTGGCGGGCGGGCTGCCAATGAAGAGAGAGACTGCTAGCTCTGGTGTTGCTACTCTGTGTGAGAGGAGCAGTCATTTCTTCATTTTCCATACCGCAGATAGACATTCAAAAAGACATAGAAAAATCCTACCAAGATACACCATGCTAACCTCCTCAAGACATGGGTTGAAAAACACCAAAAGCTGTTTTGCTAGTTTTACCAGAAACTGATAAAGAAGATACTGATGTAGCTCATGATAGACTGGACCTAACTGTACAGCTGATGCTGTAAAGGTGCAAGTTTTCTTACCCTCCGAATAACACGCATAAATTTGTAACTTGCTAAAGACATTTAACAGTACTTTTACCACAGTAACAGGCCAAGCAAAAGAGGTCAAGCACATAATAGTCACAAGGAGCTTGCCCTATTAGACCAAAGACATACAGATTACCGAGCAGTTAAGAGCAGGCGTGGTTAAGAAATACAAAAATGAAAGAATTGGGTATCACAGAAGAGTTGAGACATGCTTGGTCATCACCAGTAGTGACTGTAAACAAAAAGAAAGGGGTATAAGAATCTGCCTTGATTTTAGGAAACTTGATCAAATATCAGAATTTGACAATTATCCTATGCCCAGGATAAATGATTTGGTGGACAGACTGGGGAGTGCTAAAAGTATATCAGTACCCTCAATCTCACCAAGGGTTCCTGGCAAATCCCCCTAACTAAAGAATCCAGAGACAAAACTGCATTTGCCACTCCTATAGGATTCTATCAGTTCACCACCATGCCATTTGGTTTACATGGCACACCCACTACATTCCAGTGGTACATGGATGTAATTTTATCCCTTCACACTGGTTATTGTGCTGCATACCTGGATGATGTTGTGGTGTACAGTCCAGACTAGAAAAGCCACCTGTAACACCTACGAGCAGTTATCCAATTGATCAAAAATGCAGGTCTGACAATGAGTCCTACCAAGTGTACATTGGGCATAGGGGAAACTAAATATTTGGGCTATGGTTTGGGAAATGGAGAAGTCAAGCAAGAGATTTCCAAGATAGAAGCTGTAGCTAACAGCCGTCCCCAAAACCAAGAAACATGTTAGGTCATTTTTAGGGCTGGCTGGTTATTATCGGAGATGTGTTCCCAGCTTTTCTGAGTTAGCTACTCCCCTCACTGAAGTCACAAAGAAACTGTTCCCAAATAATGTGAAATGGACCCCACAGTATGATGAAGCATTTTTGGCCATTAAGGCTGCATTATGTTCAGCCCCTGTTTTAAGAAGCCCAGCCTTTGAGAAAACATTTTGTTAGACAGATGCATCACAGGTAGGCCTAGGTGCAGTCCAGAGTCAAAATATAGATGAGAGAAGAGAACATTCTATTCTATACATAAGTAGAAATTTGCATAAAGAGAGAAAAAGTACTCCACTATTGAAAAGGGATGCCTTGACAAAGTGGGCCATGGAGTCCCTTCAGTTTTACTTACTAGAAGCTGACTTCTGAAGGATAAAAATTCTAGAGTCACACGGTAGTACTGTACCTGGCACTACAGCCATTTAAATTTAAAGTGATGCACAAATCTGGGAAAGAGAATGTCAATGCTGATTTTCTGTCAAAATATGGATCAGAAATTGAGAATTCTGAAAGTTCAAAAATTTGAGAGATGAAACTCCTCTGTTTGCTATGCTGCATATGCACTGAACTGTGAAGGTCATAAGCTACTGTTAGACAGGAATTTAATTGAACATTTTGAAATCTATTTTTGTAAAACAGGTTCCCTCTTAAAGAGGGGTATGTGACAGGGTTAAATAAGATACTGACCCATTTGTTATGCAGAAAGAGTTAAATCCAAGGGTCTGTTCTAGCTCTCCTTTTCTGTCTCTTGTCTGTCTCTGCCTCTTGCTATTTCTCTGCCTTTTCTTCCCTTGTATATCTGCAGTTATAAAAATATATGCAAATCTTTGTGTGAAACTGTACGTGATACTGGGATCCCTTTGTTTGAAATGTATATATTATACTGTTGAAATGACTGCAAAAAGCAACAGTATCTGAACTCAAAGGTTAACCTGAGATACTGGTTTGCAAAATCTCTCCAGAGCTGTCAACAAGAGGTCAGTTCTGGGTCACTATGTGCTTTTTGCTGCACCTGCAAGAAACCAACAATATTATTTTAGGAAAAAACAGGATGTCTGTAAACAAGTGGAGGCTGCAAAGACATAAAAAAAGCAGCAATGCTTTTGCTAGAAAGACAAGAGAGAGAGACTGAGATTTGAAATTGAGAAGAAACACTCAAAAAGACTTTGTTTTCTGTGTTTGTACTGCCTTTGTAAATAGTTATACTGAACATTTTTATTTTTTATTTTACTGTTATTGGAAAAATAAAACACTATTTGCAAATTTTGAAACTGCTCGTTTTCCTATGCTTCCTGGCCTGTGTCTCTCTGACCGGGGGGAAGGGACGCAAAATAAATATTTCAACTCTAGGAGCAGACACAACTCGGTGGGGATAGAAAAAATATTCTAACTTCAGGACTGGATGCAACTATTGGGGGGGGCAGAAAAAATATTCTAACTCTGGGAGCAGACGCAACTTGGGGAGAGGGAGAAAATCAGGAGAGGAGCTGAAAAAATATTTCACCTCCAGGGGTGTAGCAGGCGGGGGGGCATGACAAAAAAAAAAATACAACGCAACAGACTGAGACACGAACCTGGGTCACCTGGACATACCAGTACTTCATAATTTGTCACTCTAACCTCTAAGCCACAGTGCCAGGACCTTCAAACAGCACACACTTGCGAACGTAAAGTGCTGAGCTCCACTAACAAATACTACCTACATCGCTCAAGCAACCATGGCTGTAATTACCACTTTGCCTATATTACAGTCGCTTGTTTTTCTATCTGGATCTTATTCATTCGCTTCTTCATTCACTCTTTGATGGGACACCTAGGTACAAAGCTCAGTCCATAAGAGAGCACTTTATTATGGGTCTCTGTTACCTGAAGGTCACCGAGAGTCATCCTGTTATCTCCTCTGCCGTAGTGCCCATGGTGGTGATGGGTACGTTTTGTTTTTTTTGCCTCTAGGACCCCACCTATTTTCGGTGTCCCACCAAAAGAGCAAATGCTGGGATGAGATTTCCACTGAGCACCATCTGCAGAGGAGGAGGAGTCTTTGGTCTGCATACTAAGGAGAGTAACCCACCTGTGCTCAGGCATGGACAAGTAGGGTGCCTCCAAGGTAAGCCCAAGGAGTTAATGGGGGGGGTCGAGTGAAGGATCTGCTGGTGGAGTATATTTGCTGCAGTGTGACAAACCTGTTGCCAGAAGACTTGCAGGAGGCAGATCCATAAAATGTGATTGCGGTCATTCCCATGGCCCCATTACTGCCAACATCAGTCTGTGGGTTGGAACTTCTTTATGGAGGGGTGCAGGCGCCCTGCAGCAGGATTTTGTTTTGGTTAGTCTACTGCTGGTATCCCAGCGTGTCTAAACCTGGTATTCCATTTGTGAGATAAGCCAGTTAATATTCGGGTCCCATTTTATTCTGGAAAGAAGGTATTGATTGGGCATGGTGTCCCTAATACTAGAGTATATTTTCGCAGCTAGGCCTCTCTTAAAGGACAACCATTGGGAGAGGGAGTTGGGTGTAGTGCTTGGAACAGAAGTGTGTAAGATATTGCAGACTGCACTCCTAAGTTGCCGATATCTCCAGAAGTCAGTTCTGGGTAGATGCCATTGAGTTTGCAGAGCCTGAAAGGTATCTACAACTTTCCGTCCTGATGCCAATATATCCTGTAGGTAGCAGATCCCTCTCTTCTCCCAAGAGGGACAAATCAGCCACTTTCGGTCCACTGTGATATTAAGATTTCCCCAAATGGGGGTAAAGCCAATGTGTGAGGTTCCATGTCAAGCTTTTATGTAGCTTGGACCAGTAAGGCCACCGCAAGAGTGCCAATGGTAGGGTGGGATGCAACAGTTTTGGGGAGTAGAGTAGAGTAAAGAAGCAAGGGCAGGGAGTGGACTTTGCACTGCTCTGCTTCCACGGCTACCCACTGAGGCATGTCCTTTTTAAGAGATCTGAACCACTGTAGAGTTTGTGCTGTCTTAAAGGCCCATACATAACCCTCAAACCAGGGTAGATGCCAGCCCCCTTCAGTCCAATGCAACCCAAGTTTATTATGACTATATCAAGGTTTTGCTCCCTCCCAGAGAAAATTACCATTAACTTGTCAAGTTTGGCTAACCAGGCAGAGGGAAATGCAAGAGAAAGGTGAGAATGCAAATACAATATTTTAGGGTCAGTTGTCATTTTGATGGCTGCTATTTCCCAGCCATAGTTACAGTAGTTTGCTACAATTTCCAACTTGCATTCAATTCTGAGGAAGGCCAGTAGGGTTGCAAGTTCATTTCCCACAGTTTGGGGATATTGCTGTAACTCTTGATTCCTAGAGCGGTGATCCTCGGGTCCAACGGAGTCTGTGAGGCTCTACCATGGAGCTAGTGCAGTGCTGATTTAAAGGAGGACTTCAGTCTTAGGCCAACTGATTTTGAGGCTAGAGAGTTGTGTGAAGTGGTGGAGAAGAGTCATCAGGGGCACAATGGAGGTGTCTGCAGTGGCTAATGGAAGAAGAAGGCTGCCCATGTACATGAGGGTGCCCACCAGCATCCCCAGGATTCCTGCATGTTGTTAGATAGCAGCAGCTAGGGGCTAAACAGCCAACATGAAGAGGAGGAAGGGGACAATCTTGCCACCTGCTTCTGGCTAGGGGGAAGGGGTCAGAGAGCAATGAGTTGGTAACTACTCTAGCAGAGGGGAAGGAGTAGAGGGAATGAACTCAGGCCTGGAATCTACTTCCCAGTCCCAGGTGGGCTAGCAGAAGATGTGAATAGTCCCACTTGAAGAAATCAAAGGCCTTTTCAGAATCGATGGCCACCATTGCTGCTGGTGTGGGAAGGCCTTTAGCTGCATGGATGAGATTAATAAGGGAACGTATGTAATCCGAGTTAAGTTGGCCTTGGACAAAGCCCACCTGGGAGGGGTGAATGAGTTGTGGCAAAAGGATTAAGCCTGTTGGCTAGTGCTTTAGCATAAATCTTGCTGTCCACATTTATTAGAGAAATAGGCTAGTAACTAGCTGCTAGAGTAGGGTCTTTCCCTTTTTTGGGCAGCACAATTATCGTGGCTCCCTTGAGAGTTGGAGGGAAAATTCTGGTGTTCTCTGCCTCCAGATATACCTGCATGAGAACGGGAGCAGAATAATGGCTCTATAGCTTGCCAAAATTCAGCAGGGTGCCCGCCCGCTACAGGTGCTTTGCCGGTGTTGAGGGAGCACAGGGATTGGGTAATTTCTGCTTTGGAGAGCGGGGTATCTAGTTGAGCAGCTTGCAGAGGAGTACGTTTAGACAATTCTAGGGAATCTAAAAAGGAATGAATGGCTATGGGATCCCTGGTATGTGGGGAGGAATAGAGGGTGGCGTAAAATTTACGCATAATGCAGTTAACCTGCTTTGAAGCAGTATGGACCATACCTGTGGGGTCTTGTAAACTGGTAATGAACCTTTCAAACCACTGTTCCCTATGCCCAATATGCTAATAGTTCCCCCACCCCTCCCCTCCCAGTATTTATGAAGGTGAAGAATTGAGACCTCAGCCTTCCTGGAGAACAGGTGTTGATCTCCATCTGAAAATGAGCAATGGAAGGAGAGTGTGCTCTGGGTGGGGAGTGCCTTAAAGCGGCCTAAGCAGCATGCAGGTCTTGCTCAATTGATAGAGTTGTTGCTTCCTTTTCTCCATCTGGCTGCAGAGCAGCCAACAATTTTCCTATGGATGGTGATCTTGTATGCCTCCGTGTAGTCCCGCTGAGGTGTCTGTTATCTTATTCTCAGCAAAAACAGTGCAGTTTCTTGTTGTATCCAGGGATATAGTCTGTGTCCTTAAGCAGCAGGGATCAAGCCTCCATGATGGGTTTTGGAGCATCAACTCCCCAAAAGTAAGTATATTTGAACTGGAGCATGGTCCGATATAAGCATGGGGAGAATAATGGAATCCACCATCGCTGCCGCTGGGGGTGAGCCATACGTCTAGTCTGCTGTGGAACCACTAGCCAGAGTAATAAAAACAGTCACAGACCCTGGGGTGGAAAATCCTCCAAATATCCGTGAGGCCTTGGTCCTGCATTAACTTGATGCAGAGCTCTTGTTGAGGTGTGCATGAATGTGGATATTGCTCCTATCAATTCAGGGAGCAACGGCAATGTTAAACTCCCCCACCCCCAATAGCACTGGGGGCTTTCTCTGAATTGAGTTCTTCTATTTTTTGTACATGTTGAAAGAAGCCCAGGTCATCTTCATTATGGGCATATTTATTTATTCATGTATGTATTTCAAAAGTTTCACCATTAAAGACATACTGAGCCACACAGCGGATCATTTCTAGATGCGTCCTGTGGGGAAGGGGGAAGGGAGAAGATAAACAGATAACTTACAGCATGTTATGTACAGTATTAACAAAACAGTTACAGTATTTACAAGCAGGAAAGTGCAGCGGAAAGGTGTTCCAGGAACTATCTGGGAGGGGGGAGGCAGTGGAGAGTTTTACAAGGTTAGGGCATTAGGTACCAGAGGGGCAAGGGCAGAGTTATAAGGGAAGGAGATGGCAGGTGGAAAAGAAAGGAGGGGGAATGGGTAGAGAGGAGAAGAGTGGTGGAATTCAGGTGAATTAGGTAGCAGAGGTAAGGCATTAGGTAGAAAAGTGGCTAGGGCACAGCTATATGTGGAGGAGAGGTCAGGAGGAAAAGAACGTCAGGGAATAGGTAGAGTGAAGAAGAGGGGTGGACACTCAGGTACAATTGCATGAGGGAGAGGTTAAGTCACGGAGGAGAGAGGAGAGGGAGTGAAGTGGCAGAGCGGATGAATAAGGGGAGGGAATTAAGGGGTAGTGTGGTATGCTCCTCTGAAACAGGAGCACACTTGATTGAATTTGTGCCATGAAATATGTGCTCCTTCAGACCATGACAGTGCTCCTACCTATGTTTATATTTATCATCAATTTCTTGATAGTACTGTAAATCATCAGTTGTTAAAGAATATTAGAGGTTCAGTGGGACCTACTAGTAATTTACAAATAGAATAATAGATACATTCTGGTGTATTACAAGGCAGTAATTCATCAAGAGGATCTGGGGCACAGTAAACCTTGAGGCCGAAAGCGAAGGGTTCTAGTGCTGAATCCCGAAGTTACACGTCTAAGAATGTATTATTATTTTTGTAATATGAGGATGTGAGGAAATTGTAGTGTAACTTTTCACATAGAATGAGGAATCATCGGTTGGGGTGCTGAGGTGACGTTGCGTGAGTAGGAGCCAATGAGTTAATCATCAAAACAAGCCAAAAATTCAAATAGCAAAATTGTGCAGCGTTAAAGAAACTGCAAAAGCTAAACGGCAGTAACAACTTTTTTTCTTGAGCGAGCAACTGTTGCTGTGGAGACTTAGACTCCGAGTTGGAGTACATGACGTACCATCTTTTTTTGCTGGTTGAGGATTTCTGAATATTGATGGCTAAATCCCAAAAGAAGTTGCAGTGGGATCGAATATCAGACTGTAGCCTTGACATGAAATGTTTTGTCAAGCTTTTACTGTATGTGACAGTTACAGTAAAAGCTGGCTACATGATCGATGCAAGCTGTCGGTGGCGCTTGTGCTCAATCAGTTTGCAATAATACTATTGTTGAGATCTTCCATCGATAGTATTACAGGAACTCAACAATAGTAATTACGGATTCCATTGATACTATTATTGAACTTGCACCAGTGTATTATAAGGGATTTTTGAATGCTTTTAGGGTATTATTTTGAAAATCCATATATTACAGTCCCATATTACATTATATAGTATAGAGATGACATGACAATAAAACTGGTGGTGGTGGTGAGGGCCACTTCATGAGGGAACGAGGAGACATTTTTTCACTGCAAGGGTAGTGACAAAATGGAATGAATTGCAGGAGAAAGTTGTCTCCTGAAGACTGTAGACAGCATCAAGAGAGGCTGGGACAGGGGTAAACGGATAAAACTACATGGAATTGGGGTGGGGAGCAAGAGGTGGATGGAGCGATCCATAGTAGTTATTGGTGGGAGTCTGCAAACTCGAGCAGACTGGATAAACTGTACAGCCTGTTTCTGCTGTCAATTTTGGTATGTTGTAAAGCTGCTTAAATAAACTGAATTACTTTTCTTTTTTTCACCACCTGACTGAGGAAGAAGAGCCCAAGAAACCTAGAGAGATGAGACCAAGTCTGCTTATTTGCATATTATGCTGCTTCACTGTGCTTTTGTAATTCGTAAAACTACTTGGAAGTCATTACATATGATATAATAGTATCACCTGCACCTGGCTAGACTTACCGTACTGCCTTTCACTGTCAAAGTATGGGCAAACTGGTGCATGTAGCAGTACAGACCAACTCCTCCACAATTCTGCGCCTCCAGGGGTTGAAATTTAATCTTGTAGTTGCTATCCAGCAAGACTAGTGGTTGGGAGAATACTATTCCCAGTCTTTTCCATAGGCCCAACTGGCGCACTTAAATGTTCTTTTCACCAATACAGGTCAGGAGGCCCAGCTAAAGAAAAAATGTTATTGACCCAATTCAAAATCTTCCAGCATGTGGCTAGCAGGCCAGTGCAAATGTTTACCCTGAACCTTTGATCACCAGCACATAGACAGAGGTCAGAGACCACCGGTCACCCAGCCAAGAGTCCAGAGAGAGAGAGAGAGAGAGAGACAGAGAGAGAGAGAGAGAGAGAGAGAGAGAGAACAAGGCCTGCAGTGGTAGTTGTTTGAATGGCCAAGCACTGAGGCCGAGTAGAACTTTCGATGTAGCATGGGTGACCCCTCCCCAAACCTGTTGTCTTTGTCCCTGTACCACAGCCCCACAAGTCTGAAGAAAGAAAGGCCAAGCCAGGGCTAGTACTCCTGACCCAGGCACATGCTGAAGAACCCCTTTAAATCCATTAATAAATGATTATGGATACAGGTACCCTTGACCTCTCCTCCCGATGGCAGTCCCACCCCACCACCCATTCCATCCCTCACAGCCAGCCACTTGTCTTGACCACCAGTCAACCTTGACTTATGCTGGCACTAGATGCGCATGCCAGTCTATGCAAACCTGCTACTCTAGCAGAACCTCATCCTCCATTACAGCAGAATCCTTCTCTTTCAAGGTTTTAGATGAACAAAAATATATGACCTTGGCTGCCCTGAACATACCTAGCAACACAGAACATGACAGCAGAGAAGGCCGCTGGGCCCACCCAATCTGCCCATTTTTTTTAACCTTCATTTCTGCTGCAGACCCTACTTGATCTACAGCACAACCCCCCCTCCCCCAACTTCCTTACCCCTATGATTCCTTGTGCCTGTCCCAGGCTTTTTGAATCCCACCACTGTTTTCACCCCCACCACTTCCACTGGAAAGCTGCTCCAGGTATCCACCACCATATCTATGAAGAAGTACTTCCTCACATCCAACCTGAATTTACCCCTTCCAGCTTCATACCATGCCCCCTTATTCCAAAGTACATTTTTCTATGAAAAATAACCACCTCCAGCACCTTATTTACCCCTGTGAGGTATTTAAAGTTCTCTATCATATCCCCTCTCTTTCTCTCCTCTCCTCCAGGCGGAACTTATTTAGCTCCTTCAGCCTGTCCTCGTAGGGCTTTTGATGCAGACCCTGTACCATTTTGGTAGCCCTCCTCTGGACCACCTCCACTCAGTCCTGTGTCCTTCATGAGATGTGGTCTACACAGCTGGACGCAGTATACAAGGTGGGATCTTAACAGTGATCCATATAGGAGTAGCACCAGCTCCATCTTCCTGCTAGCCATAACCCTTCCTATGCACCCCAACATCCCAATTGCCTTTCCGACTGCATTGTCACACTGCCTGGCCATCTGTAGGTCATCCAATACGATTATCCTTAGGTCTCTTTCCTGCTTGGTCTTTGTCAGTATCAGTCAACTCATTTTGTACTCGGTTCCTGGGTTTCTATGGGCCAAGTGCATTATTTTGCACTTTTTTGCATTAAAACCTATCTGCCATACCCTTGACCACTCTTCCAGTCTTTTTAGATCCCTGCCCATCCTTTCCACACACACACCCAAAGTGTCCGCTGTATTACAGATCTTGGTATCTTCCACAAAAAGGCAGATGTTCCTTTCCAGTTCCTCCACCATTTCACTTATAAAGACATTGAAGAGGACTAGTCCCAGCACTGATCCCTGAGGTACCTCGCTGGTCACCCTTCTTTCCTTGGTGAACTCCACTTACCACTACAGTCTGTGTCCTATTGCCAACCAGTTTCTTACCCAGGTTACACGTTATTACCCATCCCCAAGTTACCCAGCTTGCTTACCAATCTCTTGTATGGAATGGTGTCAAAAGCCTTGAAGTCTAGGTAGTCCATGTCCACCACTCCTCCTGATCCAACTCCTTGGTGCCCAGTCAAAGAAATCATCAGATTTGTCTGGCCAGCCCCCATGAAACTATGCTGCCTTGGGTCCTGTAATCTATTAGATACAAGCTATTTCACAGTCCTTTCCTTTAGTAGTGTTTCCATTAACTTACCCATCACTGATGTCAGGCTGACAGGCCTATAATTGCCTGCATCTTCCTTGCTACAACTTTCATGAAATAGGACTGCATCTGCCCTTCTGTAGACCTCAGGCTGCACCAGTCTCAGTGATCCTTGGGTGTACCCATCTGGTTCCATAGCTGTGTCCACCTTCAAGTTAGTGATGCCTTCTGGACTCTCTCTTATGGAATTAACTAGTGTCTATATCCCTCCAGTAAAGTTCCTGGTGTCCTTGGCAGGTCATATACAATATCATATCATATATCATATCATCTTTATTTTTATAGCGCCTTTCAAAACCAAGGTGCTGTACATAATAACCATACATAAAGATAAAATTTAAGAACAGACATTAAAACTATCATCCGCAGCTAGGCAAAGCTAAACCAAATAAGTATGTCTTTAACATAGAAACATAGACTTTGACGGCAGATAAGGACCGCTTGGCCCATCTAGTCTGCCATTTCCCTACCTACAGGATAGGCCACAGAGCCTAGTTAACCAACAGCCTATTTCTTCCTACCCCCACAAGAATTGCCTTATGCCTGTCCCATGCATTCTTGAATTCTCCCACAGTTTTAGACCCCACAACATCCTCAGGAAGGCTGTTTCATGCATCCACTACCCTCTCTGTGAAATAATACTTCCTCACATTGCCCCTAGACCGCCCCCATCTTTAAATGGTGTCCCTTGTTCTTGCCGTCGCTTTTTCTGTAGATGCTACCCTCTTGGACTTTGTTGATTCCACTGGGGTACTTAAAAGTTTCTATCATGCCCCCTTTTCCTCAAGGGTATACATATTAAACTCCTTTAGTCTCTCCTCATACGGCTTCTCTTGTAGACCCTGCACCATTTTAGTTGCCCTCCTCTGGACTGCCTCTATCCTGTCTATGTCCTTGCGAGATGGGGTCTCCAGAACTAGGCATGATACTCAGATGGGTCTCACCAACTGTCTGTACAGAGGATAACAACTTCCTGTTTTCTGCTGCTGATGCCTCTCCCTATGCATCCCAGTATACCCCAGCACTCCCTACTGCCTTCTCATTTGCTTGCTAACCTTAAGGTCATCTGATATGATTACCCCCAGGTCCCTTTCCTTTTTTGTTGTTGTTACTACCTCCCCCCCATTGTGTATTCTTCCCCTGGGTTCTTGTTTCCCAGGTGCATTATTTTGCACTTCTTTGCACTGAATCCTAGCTGCCATACTACTGACCATTCCTCCAACCTTGCCAAGTCCCTTCTCATCCTTTCCATGCCTCCTTGTGTATCAACCTTGTTGCAGCTTTGTGTCATCTGCAAAGAGCATACTTTCCTTCAGTCCCTCTGCAATGTCACTTATGAAGACATTAAAAAGGACTGGACCCAATACTGAACCCTCACGGTACCCCACTAGTAACCCCTCTTTCTTCAGAGTGGACTCCATTTACAATTACCTTCTGTGTCCTGTTGTCCAGCCAATGTTTTACCCAGGCTACCACCCTGGGACCCACTCCCAGGCTGGTTAATTTGACTATTAATCTTTAGTGCGGGACTGTGTCAAATGCTTTGCTAAAGTCTAGGTAGGCCATGTCCACAGCCCCACCCTGGTCTACTACTTTGGTCACCCAGTCAAAGAAATCTATTAGATTCGTCTGACATAACCTTCCCGCTGTGAATCCATGCTGCCTATTTTAAAACCATTGACAGTTGGGCATTTTCTCAACCAACGAGATAGAAATTCCACAGGGTTGGCTGAAAAGCAAAAGCACGAGATCAGATGTCTTTAATCGAACCCGAGGAATCTCCAGCAATCCCTCACTGGCGGAACAGAGAGAAGACAGAGGGGGCAGTAGGGTATCAGGAGATCTTCGGTAACCGGTCCCTGATCATGTAGGGCTTTAAAGGTTAGTAAACCAACCTTAAAGGTGATCCACCACCAAACAGGCAGCCAGTGCAGTTCGCGGAGCAGAGGTGTAATATGACTGATTCTAGAAGTCCCAGTCAAAGCCTGGCTGCGCATTCTGCACCAGCTGCAGGAAGCGGATATCAACCCCAGGTAGCCCTAGGTAGGGGAATTGCAGTAATCAAGACGGGCAGTGACAAAGGCATGGATCAATTTTGGAAGATCACCCAAAGGGACCAGGTGTTTTACCGGGCGATCTTCCTCAGGTGGTAAAGAAGATTTGACGACAGCTGACACCTGAGATTTTAGGGTCAAACTATCATCAAAAATTACACCCAGGTTACGCACCTGACCAGAGGTAGAGAGCGACATACCACCAAGTAATAAGCCTAATGGTTGTCCAGCTCCCAAACCCACCCCCGGACGACCTGGATCCACTACCAGTACCTCAGTCTTATCCGGATTCAGTCTCAGCCAGCTGGAACTCATCCAAAGTCTGATCTTAGCAAGGCAATTATTTAGCAAGGAGAGTGCATCATCTTGTCCGGGCAGAAAGGACAGATACAGCTGAGTATTATCTGCATAGCAGTGGAATCCCAGACTGTATCGCCTGATGATATCTCCCAATGGCAGCATATACACTGCAAACAACATGGGAGCTAGAATGGAACCCTGCGGTACCCCACAAGGCAGGGAGTGAGCGCCAGAGGAATAAATTCCAGTGGCAACTCTCTGAAACCTGTCCGTGAGGTAAGAATGGAACCATTTGAGGACTGTACCAGACAGCCCACAAAAAAAAACGAGGCTCCAATAGCACACCATGGTCTACAGTGTCAAATGCAGCAGAGAGATCAAGAAGGACCAGAATGGTACGTGCCTTTTGATCTCTAGCCATTAGGAGGTCATTCAATACCCGGACAAGGGCAGTCTCCGTGCTATGCTTCTTCCTAAAACCAGACTCGAAAGTGTCATAGACATTGTGAGTTGTAAGATGATCATCCAATTACAACGCAACTGCCTTTTCAATAACCTTACCAACAAATAGCAGGTTAGAGATAGGCCGGTAGTTAGCTAGACAATCTGGATCCATCCCTTTCTACTGTACACATTGAGCTGAAATATTTAAGATGTTCGCTTTTTCTTGATCCCTCTCTATACAGTCACCCTACCCCCTTTAACAATACAACCTCTCCCTTTGTGTTCCTTTTTTCACTAATATACCAAAAAATGTCTTGTTCCCTTTTGATACTCCCTGAGCTGTTCTTGCCTCGGTTTGTACCTGCTCCTTACTGCTTTGCGTGCCTCCGTTTTCCCTGATGCTTCCCTATCCTCCTCTCTCTCGGTCTCCTTATACCTTCTGAATGCTACTCTCTTAGCCTTCACCTTTTCTGCTACCTCATTTGAGAACCATAGCAGTCTCCTGTTTTCTTTACTTTTGCTTATCTGTTTCACATAGAGGTTTGTTAACTTCACTATGCCCTCTTTTAGTTTGGTCCACTTTTCCTCTACCCTTAGGGCATCTCCCCCATGCCAGGTCATTCCTGAGGCATTCACCCATCTTAGTAAAATCAGCCCTTCTGAAGTCCAGGACTCTCACCATTGTGTGGTTGGATTACACAGTTGTTCTTATGTTGAACCACACTGTACGATGTTCACTGGTCCCCAGATGGCTTCCCACCTTGATGTATACAACACTATGCCTGTTAGTAGGCACCAGATCTAGTACTGCCCCATTTAGAGTGGGTTCACTGACTAGCTGCCTGAGGAATGTTCCTTGCAGTGAGATCAGGACGTCCCTGCTGCTAGCTGAAACTGCAGTAGGGAGGCTCCAATCTACATACAGCAGACTGAAGTCCCCCACCAGTAACACCTACTAGTTTTCTGCCATTTTGCAACTGTTTCTGACATTCCTTTGTCTAGGTCCTTCCCCTGTGCTGGAGGCCTGTAGATCACATCTGTCCGAATAGTGGTTCCTTTTCTGACTGGAGTGTGACCCACTGCACCTCAGCCCAATTTATTGTATTTCTGTTGTTTTATGCTTTCCTTGACATAAGAGCACCTTCCTCTCCTCCTTCCTCCTTGTACCTTCTGAACATCGTGTAGCCTGATATGACCATGTCCCACTCATGGCTGTCACAGTACCATGTCTCAGTAATGGCCACAATATCCAGGTCGGCCTCTAGGTCTGGGATCTTATTTCCCATACTTCTAGCATTAGCACACATGGCTTTCCAGATTTTGTTAGTTCTATTCTTATCGCTTCACCCTTTTTCTTTGTTTGCCCTTCCTCCCTTTTTTCTTCTGACTGCTTTGCTTCCCCCCTTCTTACTTTGATAACCCCCTCTTACCTTGATTAACTTGCACCGTGGTGGAACTCTCACCCCTCGCAATCTCCTACATTCCATCTCCGTCTGCTTGGGGGGGGCAGTTTCTGCCTCCTCTTTTTCTGCCCCCCCCCAGCAGTTTAAACAGTCATCAAAGTAATCTTTAAACCGTCCACTAAGAACTTTTGAACCTCTCCCAGATGGATGCAGGTGGTAGTCTGTGATGACGGCAATCATGACTGAACACTTTCAAATAGGGCGACTCAGTCATGGCACCTGTGCATAGGACTATCTGGCGGGGGGGGGTGACTATAGCGACAGGATGTCGCTTTAATATACACATCTTGCCCAGAGGGTGGGGGGGTCGGAAGGGACCACACTGCTGTCGCGATGGGTGGAAAGGGAGGGAGGGAGGGTCTGTGAGGTGTAGTGCAGCGGTGAGCTGCCGAGCTGGCTGTGTAGTGTGGTGGGTTGGTGGCAAGCCGACAGGCATCCCCCTGGAGTTGAGAATCCTTTAGTGGGGGAAGTAACGGGGGGCAAAGTAAAAACCTAACTGTCATGTGCCCTTTTGCTGTTCGCTGCGAGTGCACATCGCCAAATTTTATTTTCAGCGATGTACACTTGCCCAAATAGCAATTGCTATTCTATGATCACCACTTCCCCACAGGCGGCGGTAGTATCCTCCGCCGCCGCCCCGCCGGCCGACTGACTGCCCGTGGCTGCACACCCATTGCAGAGATCCCAAACTGACTGTCAAATGGTATGGGCTGCACGCCCATTGGCTCTTTCTCTGCACCACGGGGCATGCAGCCCTACTGGGCAGCTGTCGGCGGGCGCGGGCAGGCGGAGGGATGCTGCCGCCGCCAGCTGTGGGGGGAGCGGTGGGGCTCATGGTGGTGGGAGGGGGATACCAGCACCAGGGCAATGTTGGGGGATTTAGGCATTTACATCCCGCGATCGGGATGTGCCACTAGACCACCAGGGCTGAATTTGGGAGGGGGTTCTACACTACTGCCCGCGATCTGGCTTTTTGGTCCACTGGACCACCAGGGATGAATTCGGAGGTTTACAAACTACCGCCCGCGATCGGGCTTTTCGGTCCACTGACCACCAGGGATAGGTCTGGGGTGGGGAGCTACTGCTGCCCGCGATCGGGCTGTTGGGAGGGGGGAATTAAACCATGCCCACGATCGCCAGTGAGGGGTGGTGGTGGGGGATTCTACACTGTTTTGCCCACGAGCGGGCTGCAGGGGGCGTCGGTCCCCGACAGCTGCTGCCTGGCAGGGCGCCAGGCATAAGTCCTCGGGGATCAGAGCACCTGCATGCTAATGGCATGCAAATGGGGCCATAATCAGATGCAAATGGCCTCCCTGCACCTTGCATGAATTATAGCCCCATTTGCATGTCACCTTTTGAATATCGGGATTTTGCGCATAGCGCAATGGTACTTGCGCCACCGCAAGTTGAATGCTCCACTCTGTCAACTTGCGGTGGCGCAAGTTCCACTGCGCCATGCACAGTGGCTGTGGCTGGGGGGTGATATTCAAAGGAGTTGCTCAATAGCGCAGCTCGTTGAATATCGCCCGGACACACCCCAGCACAACTATTTTGCGAGAAGGCTTGCGCCTATGAATGGCGCAGTTTGAATATCCAGCCCATAGTTTATATTGGTTCAGTTTCTGTATGAATACCCCCCCCCCCCGTCTGGTTAGCTACTATTCTATGGGGATAACAAAAAACCTTGAGTGCTACATTAGAGTGTGGGCTGCAAATGAAACAAAAAGGTTCAACTAAATGTATGTGAAACATGCAAAATAAAGTTAGATTTGACGTTATGACCATAGGTCTCCTGTACAGTAACAAGACATGATATGTTTGTGGTCATGCTGAGAATATTGCATGCCCTGACCTAGCAAGGCCTGATGCCACAGGCATTGGGCCTTACATCTCCTACGTGTGGTAGTCTCAGCATAACTCCCATTCTGGAGTATCTCACTGCACTTATACAATGGACAACTAGGAAAATTATGAAAGAACATTTTACAAAAATAAATACAAATCAGTAATAAAATGGTTTGATCTTTAACGAAAAACTGCTCTAAACCTGAAAGTATTGTTGCCTGTAGAAACTGTGTTTTTAATAATAGTTCCAGTTCATTCACTGTTTCATAGTGACTGTTTTTTTAAAACAAACAAAAGACTGTCATGCTTCAGACCCAGGATGGGTGGGGTGCAGCACAAGTAGACCCCTGGAGTCAGTTGAAAAACCAGTTATGACTGACTTACCACACATTATGACAGATTTTTTTCAACTAGTTTGAAATTTCTGACTTCAACTAACTGCAGAAAATCCAACCAAATTTTTTAAACTTTCACCGTTGTTGATTTTTATTATGAAGTAGTTTCTCATACTTTTTAAACTTTTTATCTTTTTTTTAATTAAAATTTTGACTAAAAGTTAATAAAATGTATAGAAAAAGTCCCACCCCCTTGAAATCAATGGGGCGTGTGCACAGACAGCCTTCACCTTCTGACATCACAAAACGAGGCTGCATGTGCCTACGTGGGGGCATGTTAGTGGGTTAAGGTCAGGAAGCAGCTCCATTTTTAGCATTTGGGATTTAGCAGCATTATAACTTCATAAATGGGCAGAAACAAAAGGAATTATTTATGCCTCTCAACTCTGGGACAGGTGAGGTATTGCATATGTTGGAGGGAGCAGCAACTAGTCAGCAGCAGGTAAGAAGCTGGCTGCTCTTTCAAATGCAAACACAAAGTGCAGTGAAATAAATCTACACACAGTAGGGACCCACTAAAGCACAATAACCAGTCAAAACAACAACAAAGTATACTAAGTCCCTGAAAGTAAGAAGTTGAAGCAGGGCAGTAAAACAGTATACGGTATAGAAAAATAAGCAGCAGTAATACTAGTTACTTAGAAAAAGAACTGTGGGCCAGATATTCAAAACTTCGCGAATAGCTTAGTTTGCATGAGTTGTGTGAGGTCTACTATATTCAAAAGGCCAAATAGCGTGGGCAAACTGCATTAGTGCTGGGCAAAATTATAATGTATGCAAGGGGCAAACTGACATGAATACAGGCGCAATGCTATATTCAGTGACTAGCGCCATGCTAAGTGGTTTTGCATGACTTAGCGCGACACTTAGCGTGGTACACATTACCGCCCAGGAAAAGCTTGTCTTAATCCTGGGCAATCAGCTTTGCGCGACACTATGGCTTTGCGCGGTGTTTGTGCAGGTTTAGTGCGGGTTTTGCGCAACCCTAACAAATAAATATGACACATAGATAAAGCCAAACATAGAGGAAGCATGCTGCTAACTGATGGCATCACAATGATGCTATCATCTGCCACCAGTCCCAGGCATGCCAGGCAGTAAGTGACCCTGCCACCAGTGGACAGCATGGCAGTGTGGCCATACAGCATACACCTGCGGACCACACTTCCGTGGACACCAACAGATGCCAGCACACACATGCAGCACTGTGGGCATGGAGGATGTTGAAGGGAGCATGTATGGGTGGCGAGGCTGTGCTACAGACCAGGTGTGGCCACAAGGCTGGGACACATCATGCAGTGTACATGGGCCAGTATTGGGAATACCCCAACACCAGTGTGCCTTTCGGATAATATATGCCCCCCCCCGGCCACATACCTCACAGCTGTACAACTGCCATAGCACACAAAGCCAGAAATGTACATGTCACTGTGAGCATCCATGCCACAGGTGCAGCATCCGTGGGTCACACAACAGCGTAACAGTAATGTCCAGTGTTAGTAAACATCCGCAGGTTGGGCCTCTCACTGTGTATAGTGCAGTCATCATCACTGCCCTACACACCATAGGCATTGCTGTGTCCACACTCTGGCCCCTTGCTACTGTAGTTTCTGCTGTGCACTGTAGCATGCCCTACAGTGTGACAGTTGCATCTTGGCACCACCACCACCTGTGCCTATGCTGTCTTGTCCCTGGGGTACAATATGCTATGCTATGCTGTACTGTTTACATGTAGCCTGCAGCTATCATCGTGCACTATGAACTGCAGCCACCACAGGTGGAGCTGCGATTGGACCTGGTCAGCCCCTGTACTTCCAGACTGACCAACAGGTGGCTCTGTGGGACCCTGCAGTAACGCTGGGCAAACTGCATGCAAATCAGGGTATAATGAGATACTAATCTGGTTGTTTGCCCAGAGACTACCTAAGTAGGCTTATTTGCTTGGCACTTTTGAATATGGCACATTTTAGCTCCGGGCAAACGTGTTTGCTCCGGGCTAACTGCTTAGCTCCGTGCTAATGTGTTAGTGCGGCACTAACGGTACGGGGAATATTATACAGTTTTGATCACTGTTCTTTCACATCTGCTGCTTCCTGCAGCTGTACTGAGTCCATGCATTTGCTGGCACACACATTGGCCACGTAGTTTGTCTGTACCTGCCCTCACGTTGTTGTGTACTGTGTTGTTGTTGTGGGTTGCACTTCCTGGTTGCTTTATTCAGTGCTGTCTTATTCCAGGGCTATGTTTGCCCTGCACTCCCAGCCCAGTTTGCATGGCCTCATTACCATGCTATATTCGGAAGCTGTTTGCCCTGGGCTATTCCTTTTGAATATAGCTTGCTCTGTGCTCCGGGCTAAGTTTGCCCGCCGGGCAGTGCTAATTTTGACCCGGGGCAAAGTTTTGAATATCTGGCCCTGTGGGTCTAAAATACAGTTATAGGCAGGGCCTCTTAAACACCCTACAGAAGCTAGAAGGTACCCTTTTGCAAACAGAGCTAACCAACTGTCAATTGGCCTAGCAGAACCTGCCTCTGCTCTTGCCCTAGCAATACCCCAGTCTTTCTTCCTTGTGATTGCACTATGTGTTAATGTTTAACTGCATAACCCAGCTGTATATTATCCTGCATTGTACTATTGTAATACTGTACACTGTCTTTGTTATTCTGTTAGATCTGTCCTGAAAAGTACTATTTGAATGTCTATGCCTTGCTATATGTAACTAATCCCGGGTCACCCCTGAAAAAGGGACCTTCCGAGCTCAGCAGGCCTACACGGTTAACAAAATTTAATAAATAATAAATTAAATAAAATGTATGTTAGTTTACTAGTAGTCATAGAATCTGTGAGACTAAAAATAGTTTAAGGGAGGACCCTTAGAAATACCTCCTGTATGGTATGCCAGAACTGAGATGCATCCTTAGTTTAAATTTAAAGCTAAAAAAAACTCATGCATATTAAAAAAGCATTTTCTGACAAAGTTTCTGAACTTGTTTTGGCTTTCAGCATGTACAATTATGTGTTTTTTAAAGTTTTATTTATCTTGCCGTGAGGACTTTAATATTTAGTCTATCCGATTCCTGCAGTGGCAAACAACAAACATTCTGTCCATTGGACCCGACCGACCATGCTCCGCGATCTGGCCTTCTATGGGTCGAGGAACTTGCCAACCGACCACCTGCGCCTGGCCAGCTCCATGACCTTGTGGGGAGTCTGACTTGCTCACAATGCCACCACAGTCAGAGAGAGCACAGCTGGGCTGCCAGCAGTAGATCGATGATGATCGTTCACCTTGGCTTTTCAAGTTCAGCCCCCTGGGACCCACAGCCCCCAAGCCCTCAACCACCCAGACAAGTCAGCCCAGCACACAGCAGACACACAGACAGACTGAACAGTCTGTGAGAGACCATCCTCCTCCTTCCTACTGCCCAGCCCTGTCGGGCCTTACATACACATCCCATACAGTACCTTGCTCACTGTAGTAGCCTGTTGCCACTTCGGTCAGGTGATGATTTGGTTGTCGTCGGATGGCTCCATGGCTCAGGCTGCCGCTGCTGCTCTGCTCGGTGGTGGTGCTAGTGTTTTGGTTTTTTTTTTTTAGCTATGTGCTTCCTCCTCCCAACCTACACAGTCAGTCCCCAACCAGACCGATGTCCCCACTACGGTTCTCTGCGCAGTGGAACTAGTGCACCTACCTCTCCTCCTTCTTGCCGACTCTGAAGACCTGACTGAGACTGAGTGAGAGTCGCCTGATGGGCCCAGCCGATGGGGTTACAGGCTGATCCCGACCATGACCAGACCACTGGCTTGCTGCCTTCACACGATTGCTACCTGGCTTTGCTGGAGGACTGACTGGGACTTGCACAGCCACACACTAGTCTCTGTCTGGGCACCGGACACGTCAGGATAGTGGACACAGTTAACTTATTTTTAAATAAAAGGCCAAACCGCCAAACTTCGTCCCTGCAGAAAAACACTGCTCTCTCCATTGCCCACACACCAACACAGATCCCTCCTCTCCTGACAATCTCCTCTCCTAACTAGGCATGCTCTCCCCACCACCTCGTGCAGCCAGTCACAGACACTCTCAAGCTCCTTGCTCCTCCTTCTGTCTCTCCTAACTGGTGGATGCTTCATGTCCAGGAACCAGGGATGCATTTTATTGCCTGAAAGGCCCAGTGTCAGCGGTTGAGGACCGTTGGATGTTCATGGCCTCCCTGGCACCCCTCCTCTCCCCCCGGAAAGAAAAAAAGAGAAAACGCACTGCAGCACACACAAAAACAAACCTGGACAGGTCATGGAATCATCAATTGCAGTGGATTTCAACTTCACTATTTCATGACTGCAGTCCAATGCAATTGCAGCTGCATTGAATTGCAGCTGACTGTTTCGACTGCTGACGACTGCTCCGGGGTCTAAGCAAAAGGGAGCCAACCACTAATTCATAAGTACAGTTTCTGTGTGTACTCCCAATTAGAAACAACAGACAGTTTGGTACAAGTGAAAAGTTTTTTATTCCTCAATGGAACTGGTATGGTCAAACAAGTATCCCATGACCAGATGCCCCTGTGCTTCAACCGTTAGGTCTTCCTTAGTGTGGCGGGCTCTGGTTACAAACAGTACTGCATTTAAACTTTAACTCACCATGACATTTCTAGGTCCCAAGGTATTACCTTTTACCGTAATCACTATTGTAAAACTAACCTTTTTCTCCATTAGGTGTCACACCTTAGGATACATTTCATTATTGACCGTTTCAAGTTTTTCAAATGCAATACTTGTTATTTAAATAAAAATAAAAAAAGGAAAACTGGAGAATAATTGAACAGATTATATCACTTTCAAATTCAATTAATTTATTGATTATAGGGAAGGGAGAGGGAGGTAAGGTGCCAGCCTGGTGCCATGGAATGGAGGGACAGGAAGCTAATTCTCAGGATTGTGTGAACAGCTGCACAGGAGAGGGAGCTGGATGTTGTTGTTCACCTAGGGACAAATGACCTAGCTGGGAATGGGAAAAGAGCTGTGCAGGAGGAGTTTGTGGAGCTGGGGTGGGGCCTTGAAAAAGCAGCATGCACAGTAACCCCCTTGGAGGTGCTGCCTGTCTGTGGCATGGGTGAGGCTAGGGCACTCTGCACCCTGGGATTCAATGAATGGTTAAAAAACTGGTGCAGAGCACAGGGTTTTGGCTTCATTGGGGACTGGGGTCCAGCTGGAGGGATACTGGCGCGATGGTCTGCATCTGTTTAGGAGGGTTACCAGGATCCTAGGTGATAGGTTTAAATGCTTCATTGGCAAGCTTTTAAACTAGCCAAGGGGGGAGGGACTGAAAAGGAGCAGGGAATTAACAGCCTCCCCCCCACAAAATGGGGTACTTATCAAGGCTAACACAAAGGTAGAGAGGTCAATAGGAGGCAGAGCGGGGGTATATGGATAAAAAGGCAAAGGCAGTAAGTACAAGGATGGAGATAAAAAGGGGTAAGGCCATCAAAAAATTGAGGTGAGGAGTACCAATGCCCATAGTCTAGGTAATAAGCTTCCTGAACTAGTGGCCTTGATGGAAGAGGGACGTCTGGATATCGTGACAGTCACAGAAACCTGGTACACAGAGAACCATGACTGGGATGTCAGCATACCAGGGTACACAATCTACAGGAGGGTCAGGGAGGGTAAAAGAGGAGGAGGAGTACGTCTCTACAGAAGGGGAGGGATCAAAGCAATGGAACTAATGGGTAAATTGGGAGGAAAGGAGGCACTGTGGATCACCTTGGAGACAGGAAATGGCACCACAATCTGCACAGGGGTTGTAGACAGACCCCATCTCAGGGGGAGGAAATGAACAAGGAAATGATAGAATGGCAGAAAAAAGGGGAGATATTGTTGATGGGGGGATATAAATATGCCAGATGTTAACTGGAGCACATTTACTGCAGCCACATCCTAGAGCAGAGTCAATCTCGATGCCCTACAGGGGGCATGCCTCAGGCAGCTAATGTTGCAACCCACTCGGGAGGGAGCAGTCTTAGACCTGGTACTCTCAAACAGGAATGGTGAGAGGATCCTGGATTTAGAAGTGGGTTGCCATCTGAGAACAAGCGACCACCAGGCAGTGTGGTTCGTAATAAACACAGCCATAGAGTCAAGCCATACAAAAGCAAGGGTACTGGTTTTAGCAGAATGGAAGAGTGCCTAAAGAATGCACTAGAAAAAGGGAAGGAAGGAGGGGTGGAGGAACAATGGGGGAAAAAATCAAAACTACCATCACTGAGGCAACAATCCTTTGTGTGAGGCAAATAAAACAAAACAAAGGGAAAAAACACTGTGGTTCTCAAAGGAGGTGGCAGGGATGGTTAGGGAGAAAAATATAGCATTCAGAAAATATAAAGAATCAGAGAAGGAGCAGGACAGAGAACTCTATTAGTTAAAGCAGAATGAAGCGGGGAAGGCAATCAGAATAGCAAAGGCCCAAACTGAGGAAAACTCAGCGAACACAGTTAAGAAGGGGGATAAAACCTTTTATAGGTATATGAGTGAGCAAAGAAAGACCAAGGGAGGGATAGTGAGGCTTAATAAAGGAGGGGGGTTGGGGGTGGGTAGAGAGTGACAGTGAAAAGGCAGAGATACTGAATGAATACATGTTCAGTATTCACAAAGGAAGAGGAGGGGGACATACCGAAACCAAACAATAGAAGCACTCTGTATGGGGGGAAGGGGGCGATACCAGTCCTTTTACAGAAGAAAGGGTCCTGAAACAATTTCTAAAACTCAGGGTGGACAAAGCAATGGGGCTTGATGGGATTCACCCCAGAATTCTAAAAGAACTAAGGGGAGAACTAGTTACACCACTGACTACCCTTTTTTTTGTTTTGCTTACTTTTTTGTGCTGTGTGGCCCCGGTCATCTCTCCTCCTCTCATCCTCTGGCCGTCCGCACCAATCTCCTCTCTGGCCACCACCTTGTACTCCCTGCAGCTTACCCCCCATGGTGGGGAAGCGAGGGATTCCTTAATCCCCCATCAAGCATGGATCTGGATCAGGTGGTGCCTGTGGAGACAGCATGCGCCCGTGGACAGCCATCAAGCTGCATGACCTAGCTGACACTATTTCCACTTTTCTCCCCTTGCGGGAGTGGCATGCAATGATGCCTGTGACAGGGTTTGCACATGCTCGCGCGTGTTCCCACATTAAGTGTCTGCCACGTCCCCGCCCCACATTCATGCGGCTCTGTGCTGGCGAGACTCAGCCTCCGCCAGGAGTCAGGTGTGCACTGGCAGCTGGTCTCCCCCATTTCCGGAGATGGAGAGCAGTGCATTGGATGCTCAGTCCATCTCCTCCCTGCTGACCCACGGTAACCTGTGCTCATTTCTGAACACGGGTTGCCGGCGTAGCATGAGGTGTGGTGTCCAGTGCCTCGACCCTCAGATCCACCAGGCCAGCTCACTGACTACCCTTTTTTAACAAATCATGGGAGGATGGTGTGGTACCTGAGGACTGGAGGAAGGCGTATGTGATTCCCTTTCATAAAAGTGGGAGCAAGGGAGAGGCAGGAAACTATAGACCTGTTAGTTTGACCTCAGTGGTACGGAAAATGATGGAATCACTTCTGAAAGAAAGAATTGTTGAGTACCTAGAGGCCAGCGGGGCACAAGACCCAAGGCAGCATGGATTCACAGCAGGAAGCTCATGTCAGATGAATCTAATCGATTTCTTTGACTGAGTGACCAAAGTAGTAGACCAGGGAGGGACTGTGGACATGGCCTACCTAGACTTTAGCAAAGTCTTTGACATAGTCCAATACAAAAGGATAATAAAGAAGTTAGCCAGACTGGGGGGTAGATCCCAGGGTGATAGCCTGGGTTAAAATTGACTGGACAACAGGACACAGAGGGTAATATTAAACTGAGTCAACTCCAAAGAAAAGGGGGTTACTAGCGGGTTACTGCAGGGTTCAGTACTGGGGCCAGTCCTCTTTAATGTCTTTATAAGTGACATTGCACAGGGACTGGAAGGAAAAGTATGCCTCTTTGCAGATGACACAAAGATCTGCAACAGGGTTGATACACAAAGGCAGTGGAAAGGATGAGAAGGGACTTGGCAAGGTTGGAGGAATGGTCACAAGTATTGGCAGCTTAGATTCAATGCAAAGAAGTGCAAAGTAATACACCTGGGAAACAAAACCCAGGGGAAGAGTACACAATGGGGGGGGGGTACTAACACCAACAAAAATAGAAAGGGACCTAGGGGAGGTCATACCTTAAGTGGTTCAGGTGTTACCTTACCGGTAGGTCACAGCAGGTAAAAGCTGAAGGTGACCTATCCCCATTAAAACCACTGCTAAGAGGAGTCCCCCAAGGTTCTATCCTGGGTCCTATCCTTTTTGCCATCTATATAAATAATATTGATTCAACCCTCACCAAATCCTCTCTGTACACTTCTTTGCTGATGACACTGTTTTGTATGTCAGCAGCCCTTCTCTGCAGCTGCCCGTGAAATCTTACAAACAGAATTCTCCTTGTTACAATATCAGCTACTTGAGAAAAAACTTCTGTTAAATGCAAAGAAAACTAAAGCAATGATGTTCACAAATTAAAGCTCCACCAGTACCTCCTCTTCAATCATTCTCCCCCAGCTATGCACTATACTTGGAGAAAATCTGGAGTACGAGAAAATTCAAATACCTAGGTGTGTGGGATTGACAGCAGACTCGACTTCACTCATCATTTAGAAGAACTGCTAAAAGTTTCGCTAAAGGCTTCGCTTTCTATAGATTGAAACCCTTCCTAAACAGAGATTCAAAGATGAGGTTAGTCCAGGCCATTTTTCTCTCAGTTGTTGACTATGCAGACTTCCTTTATAGTCACTGCCCCATCTCCTACCTGCACAAGTTGGATACCTTATACCATAGAGTAATAAGATTCATAACAGATCTGCCATCTAATACCCATCCTTGCTCTCTTTATGCTGTAGTTGGATGGGTTTCCCTACACCTCAGAAGGAACAGAAATGCAACTCTATGGACTTAAAGAGCGTTATCAAAAAAACTTCCAAACTATATTCTGGACTGCTTCACCCAGACCATTCCTAGTTCCTATGCCCTAAGAAGCAACAACATCATCCTGTTCAAATTGCCCAAATTCAACACCCGGCTAGGGAGGGCAGCAATCAGCTATTCTCTAGCTATAGCATGGAACACCCTACAAAAATCCCTAAAACTGTCCAGTCTTATACCATTTGCATCCTTTAAACAGCATTGTACAGTTTTCTTCACAGAGAAATGCAGTTGCTACTGCTAGAACTAGCTTTGTCATCTCACAATCTCCCTCCCAAAAATTCACCATATATGGCATAATCTTTGTTCTTCAGTTCTCCCTCCCAGGCAGACACCCCATCTTATGGCACCCAGTAATACCTTCCACCATCCTAGTATTACATTGTGCTGTGTGTTTGCCATGGCCCCTCCACTGGGATATGTATATAGTGTATATACTGTAAATATTAGCTTAACTTTCCTATAACCCATTTTATCATGTGAATTTTACTGCACATCACTGTGTTTATAAATGTTTTTTCCCTGTATGTATAACTGTTTATATAAGTGTATTGATGTATCTGTTGTGTATCAACTGTTGAACCTTGACCTTATCAGGTCCATCTTGTAAATGAGCCTTGCTCAATGATGCTCGCCTGAATAAATAAAGATTTAATTGACTGATTGATTGATTGATATCAGACGACCTAAATGTAGGCAGGCAATGTGAGAAGGCAGTAAGGAGGGCTGGGGGTATACTGGGATGCACAGGTAGAGGCATCACCAGTAGAAAACAGGATGCTGTCATCCCTCTGTACAGACAGTTGGTGAGATCCCATCTGGTGTACTGTGTGCCGTTCTGGAGACCCCATCTCTGCAAGGACATAGACAGGATGGAGGCAGTCCAGAGAAGGGCAACTAAAATGGTGGTGGGTCTGCACCAGAAACCATATGAAGAGAGACTAAAGGTGTATACCCATGAGGAAGGGGGGGGATGACAGAAACTTTCAAGTACCTCATGGGAATCAACAAAGTCCAAGAGGGTAGCATCTTTCAGAAAAAGAGATGTGAAAGAACAAGGGGGCACAGTTTGAAGATAGAGGGGGGCATCTCAGGGGCAACGTGAGGAAGTATGTTTTCACAGAAAGGGTGGTAGATGTATGGAACAGCCTTCCTGAGGAGGCTGTGTTGTCAGAAACAGTGGGGGAGTTCAAAAATGCATGGGACAGACATAAGGCAATTATAGTGGGGGGTAGGAGGAAGTAGGCTGTTGGTTAACTAGGATCTGCAGCTTATCCAATAGGTAGGGAAATGGGCAGACTGGGTGGGCCAAGTAGTCCTTATCTGCCATCAAAGTCTATGTTTCTATCTTTCTGTGATGATTCTGCATTCATTATTTTATCTATTCTGACACACATACGGATAATGGGTAACCTGTGCAGGAGCATAAGTCCAGAGTTCAGTCATAATTTATTGCACTTCAAATAGTGCTTACATATTCGTTTAAGGGCTGTGGAAAGAGAAGCAATTTTTATTTTATTTTAATTTTATTTTTATTTAAATAACAAGTATTGTATTTGAAAAACTTGAAACTATTAGAATGGGAGCGACGTTTACAATTTAGTATTTAATAGGATCAAATCTAAGCTACAGCTCAACTAACAAGAGCCTTTTTAGTTGAACTGTGATTGTGATTTGACCCCTGTGGCCTTCTAAAATACTGAATAATAAATTATAAACTTCACTTCTATTCTAATCAGTATGGCATGCCCCTGTATTCTACAGACTCCTACATCATAAAACATGGGCTCGCAGACAGCATAATAGCAGAATTGACTATGATCTGCACCAGGAAGGGGAAGAGTTCAGGTGGCTGAGGGAATGATGGTCTCTTCCCCTAAAGTATTCAGGCAACTAAAAACTGAACTGTTTTATCCTGCCCAGTGACACCGAGGGTTGAGGAGCTGGATGCCACACCTCCCACCATGCTGGCAACCTGGGTTTGGGAACAGACTCATGTTGCTCGGGGTAGGCAGGGGTGAGGAAGGATTGAGTGTCCATGGACAGCTCTCTTTCCTCGGGGAGGGAGGATCAGTGCAGCACACTGCAGATTGACACCCAGTGGCAGCTGGGTGTTGGCACAGGCATGCTGCCAGAATGGGGTGGGGAATCATGTTCAGGGTGTGATGCTGCCTCTGTGGAAGTGGAGCCCAGACATTCGCCCATTGCACGTTCGTGGACCCTGGGGAGAAACAGTGGAAAATGGAGTTGGCGGGCTCCATGATGGCCTAGCTGTGCCTGTGCTGACCCCTGAAATCTGGATGCTGGCTCTCCGAGGTGGGGGGGGAGTTGATGCCCCTCTCCCTGACCCTGCCATTGGGGGTAGCAACCCATGGATGATCTACCGGAGGACTGGTGCAGGAATGCTGGAGAGCTGAGCCCCTCCAAGGGAAGAGCTGCCTGCCAGTTCCGCAAGAGGAGGATAAATTAAGAATTAAAAAAAAAAAAAAAAAAAGAACAAATTGGACTGTTTTAGTCCAGAGTAGGTAAGCTTTCATTCGGGGACAGGAAGGGCTTGAGGATGATTGTGGGTAGTGTGTGGGGGGCAGAGCTGGTTATGATCTACACCAGGAAAGGTAAGGGATCGGGTGACTGAGGGGAATTTATGACCGCTTCCCCTACAGTATTTAGACAGCTAAAAATTCTTCAAAGTGGACAGTTTCACAGTCCAGAGCAGGCAAATTTTCATTTGGAGGCTTGAGGGGTTGTTAAATAATGAGTCAGTTGTTGATCTTTAAGATGGAATAGGTCCTCTATTGATGGGTGCCAGTAGAGGGCTTGTTTTGTTACTTGAATTTTGCCCCCTTCTCTCTCGAAGTAGAGATCTGTTTGATTGTGTGCTGCTACACCTGGCTGTATCTTTCCTCCTTCTCAATCCCCCCCAACACCACCACTATTACAACACACACCACAGAAGCTTTTTTATTTTGCTTCTTAAATTATTTTAATATAGTTGCTTGATTTTTAGTTAGTTGCATTAATGGAGTGAAGCACCGATTGTTTTAATAAATTCTGTGAGTTGGCAGTTCATGTTGCAGTCTGTGCACTGGAGACTTAATTTCTTTGTTCAAACTGAAAATCATTTTTGGCTGAAGCCATGTGCAGATATGGGGGGAGAGGGAGAATGGTTGGTTGAGTGAGAGAGGGGAGGAGTGATTGAGGGGGTATAGTGAGGGAGTAGGAGAGCAGCTAGCTGGTATTCCTGATGTTAGTCCACTGGGGAAAAGTTTACTGGTAAGTGAGAAGATATTTTTTTTCCACCAGTTTGTGTGTGTTGCTGTAGGTTCATAATAGCTCCATGGTTTTGGCTGGGTTATGTCTTCATATTGTGCACCCATGCAGAACATTTCAGTTGTGGCTGGCTAAGTGGTGGAATGAGGTAGAACAACATGGCTGGGTAACGGAAAATGCTACATATATGGAATATATATAGATGGTTTGTTTTTCAGTGTTGATTCAAAAAACATGGCAGTCAAATAAAGATGAACATTGTAAGGTTGCAGGATTCCACCTACCCATTTTATAATTTGGAATAACGTAGAAAGTTAAAAATTAGGATGATTATTTTAAGGGAACTGCTGAATGGTAATTATCTTGATTTTACTGCAGTAATGGAACACATTGGGGTGGGCAGCAATACAATTTGAATATTTTTGCTACAGTTGCAATATATTGTTGAAATGAACTCTTTTATTATATTCATATTCTACACTGTGGTATGACAATGAAGGTGTTTCACAAGGTTGGCTACATGTTCTAAAGCTATCTAAATTTCCTTGGAGATTCTGAAAGATGTCATTGTTTGGGATTGCACTACCTTACTGTAATTTCCACTGCTCTGATGAGAGGCACCCCTCTGCACTGATAACAGATGTTACTGCTCTAAGAATAAACACTGACATTTTAATTTACAGTTTTAAACAGTAGAATTTGGGTAAACTCATAACTAATCCATGGACAAAGAGGGCCAGCATACTAACACACTCACTAGTGTATACAGTAAATAGTGAATGTATGGAGTCAGCGAAACATTTCTGGTAGATACGGACTCTGTTTTATGGCAGATAAATCTTCTCTTTTCTTGCATTCGTCCTGCAGTTCTCTGAGATTCATACACTGACAGCCAGATTTTGCATATTCCACAGTACCTGAGAAGAAATACTAAAATAGTGTAACCATTTCTCTTTCCAAGTTATGGTTGTCAGGAAAGTATGCCCTTGTAGAAGACATGACAATAACTACCGGTCTGACACTAATAAAACTCTTACAGACCCCATCCCCTGCTGACTGTACCTTAATGGAATTTGGTAAATTATTATTTCCTTTCATTCTGGCTCATATTATGTTAGAAATACCTCTGGTGTAGTCTTTTATCTGCTTTAGTAATTTTTTAATGTATAGACATCTATTCTAAGCTGCTGGGTTATCTAGTTTTGTTTTTAGCAGATTGTTGCAGCATCTACTATTCAAGTAATAATATAGGACATGATGTGTTTTATCATGAAATAACACCACACCTCAGGTATGTTGTTAGGCACAAGGTGTTGATGATTGCCTTCCACCACCCCAGAAGTGGCATTCTTCAAAATGATAGCGTACATATTAGAGTGCCTTCTTGCTATTGTTAAATGTTCTGCCAGCATCCTTTGCAGACCTGGTCAACTGCTTGCATGCAGTCTCCACGGACTGGAGTGTGGCTGATGATGTGACTCTGCACAAGCGTGAGGGCTGGGGAGACCCAGGCAGCTACAGTTTGGCCAGTCTGACTTCCAATATAGTGAAGCTGCTGGAGACAGTTATTTATTTATTTTTTAATTCAGATTTTTATCACCCGGGAGCTGGCAGGCGGGGCTCTGGCCCCCCACTGGAGTCTCACTTCTGTTCCTGGACCCATGACCACATCACAGGGATCGCAGCTGTGGGTTCCATGGAGCCTGCCAGCTCTTTTTGTTTCAGATTTTCTCCCCCCTGCCTTGGCCAGGTGTACGCGTGTGGAGGCATGCACATGCCGCAGTACCAAAGCACTTTTCCTGTATGTGCCACCCACTCACCTACACTACCCTTAGGCCTCCACCTGGGGGCAGTTGGACTGTGGGGGTGACAACGTAACTCCCTGGGAGAGGAGAGCTGCCCTTCAGCTGCTGTATCCAGCTCCCTCCCTCTTCCCAGCCGACCCATGATGACCGATGCTCATTCCCAAACTCAGGTCGCCGATGTGGTGCAAGGTGTGGTGTCCAGCGCCTTAACCCTCAGCGCCACCAGGCTGGCAGCTGAAGTCCATTATCAAGGAGCCATTGGTAAACTACCTGGAGAGACAGGCTTTCCAGGACAGTTCACAGCATGGCTTTGTGAAAGGGAGATCCTGCCAAACAGTCCTCATAGCATTTTCAACATAGTGTCTCAAGCGGTGGAAAAGGGCTTGGTGGTGGATGTACTTGTATATGTGGACTGCAGCAATGCCTTTTTACTCCGTGCCCCATGGATCTCTTGTGAGGAAGTTGGATGACGTGGGAGTGGGGAAGATGTAACAAGGTTTGTAGAGAACAGGTTAAGAGGAAGAACTCAAAGGTTAGTGGGAAATGGAAGGCCTACAGAGGATAGGATGGTGACCCAGTGGGATGCCTTAGGACTGAGCCTTGGGTCCTGTGCTCTTCAGTCTGTTTATAAAACATTAGAGAAGGGACCATCCAGGGAAAATGTGTCTCTTTGAAAACACTAAGATTTGTGGCAGAGTGGTCAGTAAGGAAGGAGTTAGGGGCATGAAAGAAGGCTTGGAGAAACTGGAAAAGTGGTCCAAGATATGACAAATCACATGTAATGTAAAAAATGCAAATAATTCAGAAAACTCGGTATTAGATGGGACTCGGGTTAGATCAGACGTCAGAGAAAAGGGACCTGGGGGTTACCATGGGTGACGGCCTAAAGAACACTACCCAATGCAATAAGGCATATAGGAAAGGCAGCAGGAAGCTAGGATGTATAGGCAGAACCTTTCCTAGCTGAAGAAAGAACGTGATCCTGCCCATCTGTAGGTCATTGGTGGGGTCGCACCTAGAGTACTGTGCACAATTCCGAAACCATCACCTGAAAAAGGACAAGGGCTGCTTATAGTGGAGCCAGAGGAGGGCAGCCAAAATGGTACATTGGCAGCAGCGGAAGACCTATGAGGAACGATTGGCTGACCTGAATATGTACTCCCTGGAGACCAGAACGGAATGTGGGATATGAGTGAAACTTTCAAATATCTGAAGGAAATGAACAGGTTGAACAGCGAACAACTGTTCAGGCAACGTGAAGCGGCTGCGACAAGAGGATATAAGTATAAGCTGGTGGTGATAGTGGGAATTCAGGAGGTATGTGAGAAAATAATTCTTCATGGAGAGGATGGTGGGCTGGTGGAGTGCCCACCTAGGGAGGTGGTTAACGTCAAAACGGTTATGGGTTTCAAGAGATGGTGGGATAGGCACACGGGTACTATGGTGAAAATGAGAGCGGGATCAAGCAGGGGTTAATTAACTAGCAAAGTAGAGCTACTGGCTGCAAGAACTGTGTAGGCCCTACCAGTGCTAGACTCGATGGGACCAGGGCAGAGTCTGCACTTCTATGATTATGGGCATGTAAAGAACCTGCTGGAAGGAACATTTTCTTGGCTGTGGTGTTATCATGAGATATTGTCACAACTTGGAATGGTCCCTAGTCATTTAGATTGCAGGAATTCTTCTACCTGTTTGATAATATAAGTTATGCTGTGTAAAATGTTAAACATGTTATGTCATGCCTATGTAACCCCTAGGTGGGACCATCCCAAGGGCTACTACCCCTGCCTGCTTGGCTAGTAGCAGGTTAAGGGGTCTGAGTTCTGAAACGGGTGCCTCCACCCGGAGGTCAGAGTTGGTAGTGGTCAAGCTAACCTGGGCACAACCCTCCGGGACACTGTAGCCCTCCTCTTTCCTTACCAGTGGCCAGAACAATACACAATAATCACTTTCACAATACCCTGGATACACCACATGAGTACCCACACTGTTTGCACTTACCACCTGGGCTTTCCTCTGGCCCGGCCCTGGGGACCCCCTGTAAAACAAGGTTATACACAGCAAATAACAGCAGTACAGTACTCTTGCACAAACTGGAACCACAGTCAGGGTGAATGCAAAAAAGAGTTAGATCTGATTTATTTAAGGGGCTTGAACAAGGGAGGGGCGTAATCAGGTTAATTTGCTTAAAGGCTCTATCGATAAAAGAGTTATGCATGCATTTCAGGGTCCATAAACAATTGCACACTCTGGGTACCCAGATGGAGAATGGTGGGCTAGCCAGGAACATTGCAGCTGGTTGGGGCCCTGGGATGGAAGAAAACAACATGCACAACACACACTATTTGTAATCCGGAGCCGGAGGGCTCAGTTTGTGAAAAGAAAACAACAAGACAATCAGATTACATACTTTTAGATTAGGCTGTTGTTGCAGGGAGCTACCCTGATGATTACTCACGATACCCAAGACTGGACACAGGCTGGACGAAAATCGAGACAGCAGGTAGTTAATCTGGAGTGCCAGGAGAAGCATGGCCCACACGATTTGCTAGGGCGTTGTTCCTGTTCAAGTGTGGAGCAGGGGGCTGATCCCCAGGCAGTTCTCTCATTGGTGGCTTTCTCTGTGCAGTGGGGTAGTCTGGCAGGGCCAGCATGGCATGACCCAGGCTGAATGGAGATGAACGCGGATTCAGTCTGATTAGGCTGGAGAAAGCTTCCAGCAAGCAGAACACAGTTCACACAGTGGGGAACCAAATCACGACCCACTTTCAATACACAGCACATTTACATGTAAGGAAATTCTACTGTACCAGGCAAACCACTCTCCGGTCACGATTGCAAAGTCTCTGCACAAACCGGGGATTCAAAAGCAGCAGGAAATCCTGACCGGCTGATCGCATTCAGTAAATCTTCGGTCTTCAGGTTAAAGCCTGGTCACAGCCCAGTGGCTTAAACAGTCCTCACAACTTGGATTCAGTCCGAATAAACTCTATTTTCCCTCTCAGGGACAGCAGGCAGGTCAAAACTCAGCCCTTTCACAGTTCTCCCATGCAGAACTACACAGAACTGCTGCTCAAAATCACTTGAGCTGTTACTTCTTCACTTCTTGGCTCAAAACTGAAACTAGCTGCAGCAGCATGGGAAATTCCTCAAGATCCAAAAGGTTCGGTTGGCTGATCCTCCTGTCAATCACAACAAAGCCTCTCCCTTCAGGAGCAAAAAGGCACAAAAAGCCCCAAACTACAATTCCTACAGATTTTGACTCCAGACAGCTCCTGTAGTCCAGTTCCATTTTAGGTCCCACCAGTACTGATTGGTCTGATTCGCAGTCCAGAACCAAGATAATGGAGATAAACAAAACAGTCCTTGCTGCAAAGAAGGCAGGTTAGACAGACGCAATTATCATCATCACTCAAAATGATTTTCAGCAAATAGTTACATCTTTCAACAGAGCTCCCTCTCAGATTACTTATGACTGCAATCCAGGCAGCTCTTAAAGAAACAGTACACCTAGCATGTATTTCGTACATGGTTGCTATTTCTGATCCTATAATATCCTATTGATTGTAACCCTTCTGCTCTCCACTTACATCCTGTCTAGGTTTGTGTTTTATTATCAGTACATGTATGTAAGGCTTCTCCAATATGTTTACCCTAAATAATGTGTTTTGCTAAGTGATATTTTATACCTTACATGGAGGATAGTCTTCTATTGTATTAGATGTGTGCTTTCTTATATGCTCGAATTTCAATAAAAAGATAAAGTGAAACAAAAAGAGACTGTACACAGAGGCTATACAGGCACTCTCTGGCAATCACATTTAAAATGCTAAAATGCAGGACACCAGTCTAGCAGTGAGCATTTAGGCAAGTTCAAGGAAGACTTTTCAGGAACCCCGATTTGTAGGGGTGTTACACCTACAACTAAAATAAACTGCAGTAAACATAGGTTCATCCTTTAATGGAAGATGTGGGAAAAAAAGATTCTTCTATACCATCATAACCACAATCAGTTCTAGTTTCCCCGAACTTGTTTGTTAAAGGTTTTGCAACCACCTTGATCTCTACTTTTGACTAAATAATACAAGTCTATCAATAGTGCTTAGAGACTATGGACCAGATATGGTATTCAATAGATTTGCATGTGCCGTTTGGTTGCTCATGCAAGTTTTAAAATGCCTGGCAAAAATTTTTAGGGACATCACCAACATTTATAGCTACTTATTCATTACTAAAAAACTATGGTAGTGTACAAGTTAGGGTTTATTACTGAAGTGCAAAAAGTAAGGCCCCCACTGGCTCCACCCCTTCTGCGTCCACCAATCCCTCCAAGGCCGGCCCATCCCCTGCTCCACTACATCCCCCCCCCCAATGTTCTTCCAAACTTTTAATAACCTGCCGCCCTATGGTTAGAGCCTTACTCATCCTACTACTCCTCTCTGGTAATATCCACCCTAATTCAGGCCCTGCCCCCACCACTCCACCTACTAGACCCTCTGGACTCCGCATTGCCTCTCTGAATATACACAGCCTGCCAAAGAAATCTGCAGCAATCCAATGTTTGGCAACCCTTCACCAACCTGACATCATTGCCCTAGTGGAGACCTGGCTCTCCAAATCTACTCCCGACACCTTTGTCTCATTCTCCGGATACACCCTATATCGGGAAGACAGGGTAGGTAAGCATGGGGGTGGCTGTGCATTCTACATCAATAACAACATTATTGGTCACATGCTCCCACCCCCCAAACTCACAAACTGAGTACAAGTCCTCACCCTTAAAAATCACCCGACCCCTCCAGGGGCCCACTATACCTCACCGTTGCCTACATACCCCCTAAGAACCAAAAGACTGCCGTCACATCCCTCACTGAATATCTTTCTACCCTACCACACAATGCAGAGCAGACACTAGTAGAGGACCTAAATATCAACTGGCTTGGCCCCTCAGCCGCGCCGACAAAGGACTCATTCTCGGCCCTTGACATGGTCCAATTAGTTACCCAACCCACTAGACTTCACCCATCTACTGGTACCCACACCCTCCTGGATATCATTATCTCTAACCGCCCCTACAAAATCCAGGATATACAAGTACTTCCCGACTCCCTAAGTGACCACTCGCCCATCCTATTCCAATGGACCTCTTCCACACCCAAACCCATAGTCCAAACAACCTTCCGAAGGTGTCTCCACCCAGGAGAGTTAATAAAACTTGAACAACTGCTCACTCAGATAGATTGGTCCCCCATTGATTTAGCTCCCAGCATTGACATTGCACTCAACCTGTTTACACAGGCCTTCACCAAGGTCTTTGACCTCCATGCTCCACTCAGCAAACTCCACACCAAAAGGCAACATGCTCCCTGGATAATCCTCTCCCTACTCCAAATACTGAGAGACAGGGATAATCTCTGGCACAAAGCCACAGAATCGGGCAGGTTGGCAGACAGACAGTCCTACAATGCCGCTCGCAATAGATGCACTTGAGCCATCTGTAAGGCCAAAGAAGACCACTATCAGTCCACTCTCACAACCACGTGGGGTCTGCGAGGACCTTCTGGAATAACATCAAAGAACTTAATGGGAAATCTTGCTCCCCACCTCCCTCCCAGCTCACCATAAATGGCACTGCTGCCACAGACACACTCACCATAGCAAACGGTCTAAACACCACCTTCTCAGATCTCAGCACTGTTCTCCCTAGTTGTTTCTTTGACCCTGTGCCCCAATCCCCACCCCAACCCTACAGCACCCTTGTTTCCTCCTGCACAAAATATCCACCCACAAAGCTCGTCCTTACCTACAAAAAGCGCTAAACAGCAATAACCCTATTAATGGCCCCCTAGATGCCGTGCTCCTTCGACTAGTCCTCGATGAGGTCCTAGTCTCCCTAACGGACCTACTCAACAAATCCCTTTGCCTAGGGCAATTCCCTAGTGCCTGGAAAACAGCTGTCATTACCCCCATCCATAAAAGTGGTGACAAAGCCTCCCCAAATAACTATCGACCCATCTCCATTCTTCCCCCATCTCTAAAGCATTAGAAAAAGTGATTGCCACCCAACTTGTGGAATAGCTAGCCAAGTACAACATCCTATGCCTAGAGCAACATGGCTTCCGGTTGGGCCATAGCACCACCACAGCCCTCCTAGAATTCACCAACTTCCTGCACTCCTCCCTAGATGCTGGTAACATTGCAGGAGCTGTGTTCATAGACCTATCCAAGGCCTTCGACACAGTCTGCCACCCGCTCCTTCTCGACTCACTCAACCAACTTGGTTTCTCCACAGGCCCCCTGGCCTGGTGCTCCAGTTATCTTTCCACCCGGTCCCAATGAGTCAAAATTAACAGAACCCTATCTGACACACTACCTGTCCGCTCTGGGGTGCCCCAGGGCTCTATGCTGGGGCCACTTCTTTTCTCCCTCTACCTAAACTCCTTACCAAAGGCCTGCTCCACAAAAATCTTGCTATATACAGATGATACAGTGCTCTTTACTTCACATCTTAAACCCACACCCCTTCAGGACTTCCTCCAACATGCCTTTTCCCAGGCCGAAACCTGGTTTAAGGACCGTACACTGGTCATAAACTTAAAAAAGACAAAGTCAATGATTTTCTCTCACCACCAAAACAAAGCAAAAAATGCACCTCTCCACATCCTCCCCAGCACCCGGTACCCCCTTGAACAGGCATCCAACTACAAATATCTTGGACTTACCCTCAACTCGGCCCTTACCTTCCATGACCACATAAACACCCTTGCTGCCGCAACAAACACCTGGATTGGACTCCTTTACCGACACAGGGACTGCCCCCCCCACGCCCTTAGGCTTGCCATCACCTCATCAGTACTGTCCCTAGTGGATTATGGGCTTCCTGTATATGGGGCAGCAGATAACTCCGCACTCCAGAAAATCCAGGCCTCCCTAAACAAGGCCTGCAGGCTCCTAACTAGTGCACCTAGGCTCACTCACATCTGCTCCCTCTATACCTCTGCCAATCTTCTCAACCTTGATGAAAGGCTTCACTACCAGACCTGCTTATTGTCCAAGAAAATACTGCTGGGACTCTTCCCCCCCCGGGGTCACCACCTCTCTTCATCCTGCAACCCCCACTATCTTCACCCGCAACTCAGAGAAAGCTCCTCTGGTTGCGCCCAGGGTAAAAACCTCCCTTGCCCAGAGATCTTTCCACCACAGGGCCCCCACATGGTTTAATGCACTCCCAAGCACCATCACTAGCGCATCCAAGATCGCCCACTTCAAAACCACTCTTCGCAACCACCTCTTCAATATCCGCTCCTGTAACTGCTACTAATATTTCACTCTCACACACACTCTAATCCAAATTCTCTGACAAAGTCCATTATGGATTGCAACCTCTGCTCAATAACACCAAACCCATGAATAGGACTGACTACTATGTTAGATGCTTTCTCAAGCTTTAATGTCTTTTGCTGTTATGTTGTAAATATCATCATCCACATATTATAAATAATGTCTGAAAATATCTACATCGAAATGCTGTAAATAATGTCTGTAACAAATGTCTTTAACACATGCTTAATGTAATTGTTGTTATACTGTGTTCTGTATTACCATCTGTCTTGCATATGATGAGGTACTTTTGTAAATGAACCTCTGGCTCAAAGGTTGTAAACCGATATATCAAATAAATAAAATAAATAAGGAACTGCAATTTTTTTTTTTTTTAACCCTAACTTCACCCACCCAGTCCACCACCATGCCTGTGAACCCCTCCAAACTGAATGCCAACGCACAACCCAGATTTAATACATACTGTATGTTTTAACTTAGAAACATAGAAATTGTCAGCAGGTAAGGACCGCCTGGTCCATCTAGTCTGCCTGTAAGCCCTTGTACTGGATTACTGCTTCCGACCTACCTGCTGCTGTACCTCTATGGTTCCCCATGCCTGTCCCAAGTGTGCTTGAATCCATCCACAGTGCTCGCTCCCACCATCTCTTGAGGCAGACCATTCCATGTGTCTGCCACCCTCTCTGTGAAGAAGAACTTCCTCACAATCCCCCTTAACCTCCCACCTTCCAATTTCATGTTATGCCCCCTCGTTCCTGTGCTCCTCCTGTAATGGAAAATGTCTCCCCACTGCACCTTGTTTATACCCTTCAGGTACTTGAATGTTTCTATCATTTCCTCTCTTCCAGCAAGTACGTATTGAGGTCCCTTAATCTCTCCTCATAAGTCTTGTCTTGCAAGTCCTGTACCATCTTAGTCGCCCTTTTTTGGACTGTTTCCAGCCTGTTAATGTCCTTACAAAGGTGGCAGCCTAAAGAATTGCACGCAGTACTCCATGTGAGGCCTGACCATGGTTTTATATAATGGCATCACTACTTCCCTCCTTCTGCTGGTGATACCCCTGCCTATGCACCCTAGCATGCCACTGGCCCTCCCAGTCCCAGCTGCCTTAATACTCTGCTTTGACATTTTCAGGTCATCTGAAATAATAACCTCAAGGTCTCTTTCTTCCTTTGTGACTGTCAGCAACTCCCCCTCCCCCCATCCTGCAGCTTTTCCTAGGGTTTCTGTGTCCCAGGTGCATAATTTTGCACGTCTTTGGATTAAACTTCAGTTGCCAGTCCTCAGACCATTTTTCAAGCTTCCTCAGGTCCCTCCTCATTTTCTCCACTATCTCTGGAGTATCCACTCTGTTACAGATCTTGGTGTCATCTGGAAACAGGCAGACCTTTCTCTCCAGCCCCTCTGCAGTGTCGATAGTGAAGACATTGCACAGGACTGGCCCCAGGACTGATCCCTGAGGTACCCCACTGGTCATCTCCCCCCCGTCTGCACCTCATTTACCACTACCCTCTGCATTCTGTCTGTTAGTCAGTTTCTAACCCAGTTTACCACCCTGTTCCCCATGCCAGCCTACCCAGATTGTTTATCAGCCTCCTATGTGGGACGGTGTCAAAGCCTGTGCTGAAATCAAGGTAGGCCGAAATCAAGGTAGGCGATGTCCACTGCCCCACCCTGATTTACTTCCTTTGTCACCCAGTCGAAGAAATCAACCAGATTTGTCCGACATGACCTCCCCACTGTGAATCCATGTTGCCTATGGTCCTGGGTTCTAATGGCTTCTAGATGCCCCACAATCCTTTCTTTAAGCAATATCTCCATGATCTTCCCCACTGCTGGGGGTTGAGGCTGCCTGGCCTATAGTTCCCCGCCTCCTCCCTGCTGCCGGATTTTTGTAGAGGTATGACATATAACTCCTCCAATATTCTTGTACCACCCCTGTATTGAATGACTCAGTGAACATGGCTGCCAGAGGTTCTGCTATCTCCCTTCACAGTTCTCTTAATATCCTTGGATGTGTGCCATCTGGTCCCATCACTTTGTCCACCTTCAATTTAGTGAGCTCCTGCAGGACTCTTTTCCCTGTGAATGGACTATTGTCTACCTCTTCACCCCCTTGGCAACTGCTACTCTTTTCCCTGTGAATGGACTATTGTCTACCTCTTCATCCCCTTGGCAACTGCTATACTGCTGTGGCCCCTGTCCCTCCCCCTCTTCTGTGAATACTGAACAGAAATATTTATTCAGTATTTCTGCCTTTTCCATGTCACCCTCCTTGCATTTCCCTTCCTCTCCTTTTATCCTAGCAGTTCCCCCCCCCCGTTTTTCCTCCTTTTGCTGATGTACCTGAAGAATGTCTTGTCCCCTTTCGTAACTGACTGGCTAAACCTTCCTTAGTCCATGCCTTTGCTCTCCTTATTGCCTTTCCCACTTCCTTAGACACTCTAGGTACTCCTCCCTGTCCTCTTCCCTTTGGGTCTCCTTATATTTCCTGAACCCTTTCCTTTTTGCCCTGACCTTTTCTGCCACCTCTCTTGAGAACCACAGCGGCTTTCTCCTTCTCTTGCCTTTGGATACCAATCTGATGTATTGGTTTGTTACTTCCAGTAAAGCTTCCTTTAGACACTCCCTCTGTTCTTCCACTCCCTCTCCTGCCCCGTTCTCTCCATGGCTGCTTTGATATGCCTCCCCATTTCGGCGAAGTCCGCATTTTTTGGAAATCCAAAACCTTTGTCCTAGTATGTCTTGAGTGAGTCTCTGTCCCTATGCTGAACCGCGCAAAATTCTGTGATCATTGGATTCCAGTTGCCCTTCTACCTGGACATCTGTGATTCGATCCTTGTTGGTCATTACTAGATCTAGAATTGTCCTGTCTCTGGTGGGATCAAGCACAAGCTGCCCGAGTCCAGCCTCCTGGAGTGAATCAAGGATGCCTCTGCTTCTGGCTGAAGGAGCTACACTGGTGTTTCAATCCACGTCTGTCATATTGAAATCCCCCATCAGTAGAATTTCACCTTTCATTGCCATATCATGCATTTCCTCCACTAACACCCTGTCCAGTTCCTCTCCCTGTCTTGGAGGCCTGTATATCACCCCATGTGTATTGCTGTGCCATTTCCAGGTTGAAGGGTGACCCACAGTACCTTGGCCTCCCCCTGCCTACCCTGTACCTTTGTTGCCATTGTACCGTCTCTGACATACAGGGCTATTCCCCCTCCCTTTTTGCCCTCCCGATCCCTCCTGAATAGAACATATCCTGGTACATTTGTTTCCCACTCATGATTAGCTGTGTACCAGGTTTCAGTTATTGCTACTATGTCCAGGTATGCTTCAGTTATTAAGGCCTCCATGTCTGAGACTTTATTTCCCAGGCTGCATGCATTTGTCACCATGACCTTCCAAGTTTTACTGCCTGACCTCTCTTCCTGTTTTTGGTCCCCTCTCCTGCATCTTCCCCCCTTTCCTGATATTTTTCTCTTGTGTTCCTGATTCCTTTCCTACTCCATTTCTGCCTGACCCGATGACCTTGATATCAACTCCTCTTCCTGCTCCATTGTTCTTCTTTGTATACCATGTGGTGGTGGGCTGCCTGAGTATCCCTGCTCCTGTTGACCTCTAACCCTGGCTAGTTTAAATGCTCTCCAGCAAAGCCTTTAAACTGTCCATTGAGGGCTGCCTTTCCCTTGCTGGACAGAAGCAGTCTATCCCCACTGTACATGGCTGCATCACTCCAGGTGGGTCCCCAGTCCCCATTGAAGCCATACTCCTTCTTGTTGCACCAGCCTTTCAACCATGTGTTGAAGTTACTAATGCAAAGATTCCTCCCCCGCCATGGACTGTCAGCACCTCTGGAAATGTCACAGAGCTTGCTACCTTCCCCAGGCACCCTCCCAGCCCTGTAAAGTCCTCCTTCACCTGCTCCAAGCTTGCCTTATCCTTGGATAGGTCATTTGTTCCCAGGTGGATAATGACCTCCAGCCCTCCTCTCCTTGCCACAGCTTCGGCGATCCTCTGGATGTGATCCCCCTCCTTCCGAGCTGTGCCTCCTGGAAGGCACTTTACCTCCCTTTCCTCTCTACTATCTGTGCCCAGATCCATTCCCCGAACAACTGAGTCCCCCAACAGGAGCAACTTCTTCTTCCTATGGGGTTCTCTTCCTCCCACCACTGGGTCTCCCTGCTGGAGGACCCTCACCTCTTCCCTGGTTTCAGCCTCGGTTTCCCTTACAGGGCTGTCCTGTATCTCCAAACTGTGTAGGGGTTCATGAGCTGGAGTGGATGGGGGATGTGTCTTCCCCTCCCCCGAACCTTCCTGAGCCTACTGTAGTCCATCCTGCCGTCTGCCTGTGTGGCCGTTGTTGCATTGGCTGGGGACCTGGTGGTCTTTGAATGGGGGCAAAGGTCCCCAGTATTCCTGCCCGCTCGGCCCGGAGACTGGCAACATCCACCCTCAGCCCAGAGAGGTGCCTGCAAATGAGGCAGCACCGCAGTACACAGAATTTTTTTTGAAGACTGCTGCACCACAGCAGAGTACTGCATCACTCCCTGCATCATCCTGCGCTTGCAGATATTCCTCCCCTCCTAGCCTTTATTTTTTTCTTTCTCCTTCTTTCCCCTGTCTCTTCCTCTTCTTCTGTAGGGACTTACAGCTTCTCTCTCTCCTCCTCTTGCATGTGCCCTTGTGGACCTAGTTGCTAGCTACACCCTTAGTACTTCTGCCTGTATATCAGCTAGGCTATTGCTTGTGCTGTGCTGCCTAACTGTTCCTGCGTCTTTAAGTGGGTGTGGCCTGGCCTTCCACTATAAAGGCAGAGCACCTGAGGTTGGTTGGGGAATGGGGGCAGGTCAGGGGTTGTTCCTTTGGTACTTGGTGTCTACAAAGACAGGGTGGGTGGGTTGTTCCTTTGGTACTCGGTGTCTACAAAAACAGGGTGGGTGGAGGGTTGTTCCTTTGGTACTCGGTGTCTACAAAAACAATCAGGTAAAAAAAAAAAAAAAAAATGGCTTTCTTCTGTAAACTACAGGGCAAAAACACAGCTCTAGTTTAACTTAATAGCAAACAGATTCTCCTAGTCCTGCTCACACAAAATGAGGAATCCCACTGAATGTCAGTTAGGAACACACTTGAATTTTAAACTTTCCTAATCCTCTGCTGAAATGTGATACCCGCACTTAAGATACAGCCCTAAACAATTGCAAACACTCACAGTCTTACCAACAAACATATTCTCCTAGTCCTGCTCACTCAAAATGGGGAATCCCACTGAATGTCAGCTAGGAACACACTTGAATTTTAAACCTCCCATAATAAACATACTAGATAACAAGCATTTGTCAATGCTGAATGTTTACTTGCTGGCATTGGCATTGGTAGTGTACAGAGCTGCATAATAGGAATGGCAGTGAAGTATTGAACTGAAGCTAACCCCATCACCACCCTGCAGATAGTGACAGGCATTGGGGTGTACCTTTGGGTCATCAGGCGTAACGGCCATGCCATTTCACCACACCCCACCCTGCAGACACTGACAGGTGTCACGGTGTGCCTTGGGGGTTTTGGCCCTTATGCGCACCCCATTCCATCAGGAAATATTGTGAGATGAGTGCGGTATAGGAGAATGGGGAACTTTGGCTCAAGAGTCCAAGGCACACCTCGATGCCTCCTCAGTGGCTGCAGTGTGGGTGGGCGGTGGAATGGTATGAGCATTGCAGGTGACAATCCCAAGTCACAGCCCTGATGCCTGTCATTCTGTACAGGGTGGGGTGTTATGGTCGGAAACCCTAACGTCTCAGGCATTCGTTGGTATTTTCACTCCAAATTTTCAACATGGGTTTTTTGTGACCCCCACCTCATGAACAGTGGCAATATCAGTTTGTTAGCGGAAAGCTGCTTTTGCACGACTATGGCATTTGTCATCACAGGTGCAAAAACACATTCTGAACAGGATGTGAAAAATGACAGCAGTACTGTTCATGGGGAGGTGTAAAAAAATGGCAATGTTGAAAATCTGCAGTGAAAATATAAAAAAAAAAAAAATGGTGAAGTCACGAGCATGCGTAGAAACTGTGCAATGTGCACCCGTAATGTAATTAGTTTGGGAATTGTTTACAGCAGATTGTCAATACAGGCATTTTGGGACCTTCAGTCATGAACAGTGTCACTGTGATTTTCTTTTATCTGTCCCGAACAATGATTCCCACAGCGACCACACATTTCTGTGCTGAAAGTGTGAAAACACATTTCGGACATATTGTGAAAAATGACAGCTGTACTGTTCATAAGAAGTGTGGAAAAATGCCACTGGTGAAAATCTGGACTAAAAATATTACAAATTCATGAACTTACGAGGGTGCGTGGAAACTGCACAATGCTCACTCGTAGCACAGTCATTTTTTTAGGAATTTTTTCACCAAATTTTCAAAATAGCCATTTTAAGACCTCTGTTCATGAACAGTGTCACTGTGATTTTCTTAATGTGTTCCATACGTTGATTTCGCACACTGACTGCGCCATTGTGCGCTACATGGGCGGAAACATGTTTTGGGCAAGTTGTGAAAAATAACAGCTATACTACTCATAAGGAGGTGTGGTCAAATGGCAATGTTGAAAATCTGGAGTGAAAATATTGAAAATTTGCGAACGTCTGAGCTTGCGTAGGAACAGCACAACGCGACGCCAGAAAATAGTCATTTTAGATTGAAATACTAAATTTCAACATAGGCTTTTTGAGAGCCCACCTTGTGAACACGGGCACTGCTATATTTGTTAATCGGTCCTTAAAGGTGATTTCGCGCAGTGACCGCAAAATCACCCTTCAGGCCCGATTAACACCATGACAGTGACAGAATTCATGAGGAGGGGTCCCAAAAACCCCATGTTGAAAATTTGGTGCCAAAATTCCAAAAAATACCTGAGATATGCAGCAAAGTTGAAAAAACCATATTCATTACATTATACAGCTTACCGGCATTTCTCAGTTCATGGTTGGCTTTGAAGAGTGCAGACGTGTTCTTGGTCCACGAAGATCATCGCCCAAGCTCCGGAGGTAGGTATGGGGTGAGGTGGTGGTGGGGAGGCAGGGTGCGCAGTGGTGGTGCGGTGGGAGAAGGGCTGAAGACAGCAGTGAGGGAAGGTTTTTTATCAGTTTTTTTTTTTTATTTGGACTACACGGTACATTTGCCATGCTGGGGTGGGCTCCCATTGTGGCAGCTGAAAGGCTGTTGGGGGCAGTGGGCGATGGGGGATTGGGCACCCCCGTCGGCCATAGGACCTGTTGCCATGCTGGGGTGGGCTCCCAGCGTGGCACCCGATGAGTCTGGGGGGGACAGTGAAACGGCCGGGGGATTGGGCACCCCCGTTGGCCACACAGACTGCGGGGTGGGCAGTAGAGCTGATGGGGGATTGGGCACCCCCGTCAGCCATACAGTGTGTGCGTGGGGGAGGTAGGAGCGCATGAGCATGCAATGTGCATGTGCGCATGTGTGTTTGGGTAGGGGGAGCGCTGCTCACTCAAGCGGTGCTCTCCCTTTCAGCTGTATGGCACTGCATTTTGGATCATCGCACTATGTTTCTTGCACATGCATGCAAGCAAACATAATATATAATCAACATAATAAATAAATGTATGAATGAAGGAATGAATAAAGTAGTATGAGGAATACAGCTGCACCCCATGCTGAAGCCAGCAGGGTACAGGCCTGGGGCAAATTCTTAAGTAACTTGAAAGTTTCGGGTTTCAATTCTCACCTGCTTTTGAGCTATCAGTGAGCAAACATAAAACCTATTTCACTGTACCCCAAGTGGCCATTTTGTATCAGGTTAAGCAGTGGATGGTTCGGACTTCAAATGGAGCTATTGGGTACAGTGACTTAAAACCCATGTTTTTTTCATGCTTTCTTCAGCCTTCTAAAACCAACCATTAACAAATTTTCAGATCCCAGGGATCCTTGGACAAAAAAGGCACATGGGGATCCTGGACTGAGACTGCATATGCCAGATGTATTTTGTCTAATGATGACTGTGGTATTAAGGTGCAGAAACTGTGGTGTAAGCTTGAAGTGCTTTCACAGTAAAACTATTGATATTGTAAGCTCTGGTGGTGTCCAAAATTTTGTGCAGCTATTTTATTATTTCAATCCCCCCCCCCCCAAAAAAGACAATTACCTGGAGGAGAGTGACTTGCAGGACAGCAGACAGCATGGCTTCATGAAGGGAAAGTCTTGCCAGACAAACCTAATTCAGTTCCTTGATTGGGTGACTCAGGTGATTGACTGAGGGTGGGGGGCGGTGGATGTGGCCTATCTGGACTTCAGTTAGGCTTTTGATACCATCCCCCATAGGAGGCTGGTGAGCAAGATGGAAAGCCTGGGGTTGGGTGGGAAAAATAACAAGCTGGGTGGAGGCCTGGCTGGCAGGAAGACCTCACAGAGTGGTACTAAACAGGGTGCACTCCAGAACGGTGAGGGTGAAGAGTGGAGTGCCACAGGGGTCAGTTTTGGTCCGCTTCTCTACATCATCTACATCAGTGATATTGCAGAGGGTTTGAGGGGGAAGGTGTGCCTAGTTGCTGATGATACAAAAATATGCAATAGAGTGGACACTCCGGGGGGGGGTGAAGGACATGAGGGTGGACTTAAAGATGCTCAAAAAATGGTCTGGGACGTGGCAGCTGAAATCTAATGTCAAGAAGTGTGCAGTGATGCATTTGGGAAGTAGGAACAGAAGAGCAGGGTACACCCTAGGTGGGGAGGAAATCAAAGTAACAGAACAGGAGAGGGATCTGGGGATCATAGTCTCCTCGAACCTTAAGGTAGGAATACAGTGTAGCAAGGCGGCGGGAAAAGCCAGTGGAATGTTGGCATGCATAGGCAGGGGCATTACTAGCAGAAGGAGGGAGGTAATAATGCCCCATTACAAAGCCATGGTGAGGCCGCATCTGGAGTATGGGGTTCAGTTCTGGAGGCCACATCTCCGCTAGGATATAGGTGCATTGCAGAGGGTTTAGAGAAGGGCAACTAATATGGTGCAGGATATGCAGGGAAAGTCATATGAGTAGAGGTGTAAGGAACTGGATCTGTACATGCTGGAGACAAGGAGGGAAAGGGGAGACAGATTGAAAGTTTTAAATATGTAAAGGGGCTCAATAAAGTGGGAGAAGAGGGTCTACTTAAGAGGAAGGAGGGGGTCAGAACTAGAGTGCACAGCCTCAGACTGCAAGGAAAAGGATACAGGGGCAATGCGAGAGGGCGTTTCTTCATGGAGAGGGTGGTGGAGCCCTGGAACAGGCTACCAGATGAAGTGGTGGAGGCTAAATCGGTGGAAGGATTCAAGAGGGCATGGAACAAGCATATGGGGCTAAGTATCTGGGGGAGGGCAGGGGCTGGCAGGGAGGGGGAGGTGGGGGAGTCAGACTAGATGGGCTGGTATGGTCCTTTTCTGCCATCAAGCTTCTATAAAATGCAAATGTAACCCCTAGATGGCGCTATCCCAGGGGCTACTACCCCTGCCTGATTTGCCACTAACAGGTTGAGGGGCCTGGATCCAATGGCGGGTGCCTCCACCCAGAGGTCAGGGTTTGCAATAGTTAAACTAACTTGGTCACAGCCCTCTGGGACACTTCAACCCCCCTTTCTTCCCACTAGTGGCCCACACAATATATCAGAATTACCTTCACAGTATACACTTACCCCCAGGTCTGGTTCCGGCACTGGGACCTCCTGTGAAATGAGATACAGTGCAACAATCACAGTACAGTACTTTAACATAGACAAATACCTCAGGCAGTATAACTTTGCTGAAACAAGCAGCTCTGATTTATTTAGGGGGATATAACAAGGACAGGGGAAATCAGGTTAATTAGCTTATCACTCTAATAATCTACCTATGGCTCTGTGCACAGGCCTATCCCTATCAGTTACTGTCCCTGGGTACCCAAGCCCTAGTGGCTAGTCCAAACCGTGGCAGCTGGTAGGGCCCTTTCACACAGAGAAAAGGAGAATTAAACAGTCAGCAGTACAGTAATTCCATTTGGATTTAATGTGGCAATTCAACAGGAGCGACCTGAATTAGTACTCACGACCTCCAAATAAGATAGGGTCCTTCAATGTCAGCAGGGCTCACTTGAGGTACACAAACCTCTTCACACATCCATATAAAGAAAGCACTATACCAGGCAGGCTGCATCTGTATCCCGATCGCAATTACTGCACAATACCCAGGAGAACACACAGCAGATTCAGTTCCTGACAGACCGAGTGTAATTTTCAGCAATTCCTCCAGTCTTCTACAGGGTGAGCCTAGTTTCTACTCTTCAGAGATCCTTTGATTCTTTTCACAGGACGGATTCAGTCCTAACAAGCTGCAGACGGAACTCTGGGCCTTACACACGTTTTTGACTAAAACTGCACACTGAAAAGTACAGGGCTCCTTCCTTCTTCACTGCCAAAGCTCAACAGAACTCCAACCGACAAAACCGGCACTTCCTTTGAGTTCCTCCCAGTTCTTGACTGGATTGGCTGTCACTCACAATAGACTGCTGCTGTTGGTCCAAAAAGGCACTGAAGTCTAAAACTACATCTCCCAGAGTCACTGCCCATACAATCCTCTTGTGGCTGGCTCAGATTATGAGTCCAAGTTCTGATTCGGCCCAAGGCACCATTTTAGAGCTAGCTTACCCCACACTGATTGGTCCAGTTCAGCAGTTCAAAACTAGAATGGGGAACTAGCAGACACAGTTCTGACTGCAAAGAAAGCAGGTTAGACAAACTGTAATTTCATTATTACTCTAAATAATTTCTGGTAAACAGTTATATCTTTCAGATAGGTTCCCTTTGCACTCCTAGTGACTGCAAAAATTAAGTGAATTGGCAGCAGCTCGAGTGGTACTCAGAGAAGCACACAGTCCCCCCATACAAACTAATTATGTCTGCAAGCAGACAGCTCTTAAAGAGACAGTACCAGAGGCTCTAAAAACACTCACTGATAAATGGCTTAAATGCCAAACACCATTCAGGCTTGGAGCATTCAAGCAAGCTCCTGGAAGTCTTTTGGGAACCCCCATTTGCAGGGGGGTTACACAAAAAAGTCGTACATACCATTTTCTTTTATATTTGACCATTTAGGTTCATACTTGCAATACCAGCAAAAAAGGGTGCATTCATGAAGGCCACAGCAACACAAGTAGTTTCAGAATATTTACTAAAGTGCAACAGAACATAGGAACAAAGAAACTGTGCAACTGGGAAATAAACCCCAAAAGGTTACCCCTGATGAAGACCAAGCACTGTCTAAACAAGCTAGACATGTTGTATAATAGGCTGGCGTGTTTTTTTTTCTGAATAGCCCTTATGATACTCATAGCTGTAAATTGCACAATAAATTAGATTATACTTCCAGTACTTATAGACAAAGACTGCTGAAAATGTTATTTTCACTTAAGCGCATATAGGGCGAGTTTCCAGATTACTTAATGGAGAGGCTTGTAATTAGGGAACACATCCCTAAGAAGTGCCTGTCTCGGAATTGGTGACTGTGTGAACAAATACAGCAAGAGTCACACACTTCTTTAGTCACTGAGTGCCTGAAGTTTGGGGTCCAGCCCCCCAAGTAACATTTAGAAACATAGAAACATAGAAGTTGACGGCAGATAAGGTCCGCAAGGCCCATCCAGTCTGCCCATTTCTTTTTCTACCTTATAAATGTGCCATCGGCCTTTGCTCTGTCAGTGGCCTATCTATTCATACTCATTTGTATTGCTCCCTTATGCCTATCCCATGCCTGTTTGAAGCCCTGCACTGTATTCATAGCCACCACTTCTTGTGGTAAGCAATTCCATGCATCCACCACCCTTTCTGTGAAAAAGAATTTCCTCACATTCCCCCTTAATCTGTCCCCTCTAATCTCATGCTGTGTCCTCTTGTCCTGCTAATTTTCTTATATTTAAACATGTTAGACTCTTTCACCTTGTTAATGCCCTTAAGGTGTTTGAATGCCTCAATCATATCACCTCTCTCCCTCCTTTGCTCAAGGGTATACATATTGAGCTCTGTTAATCTGTCCTCATATGTCTTCTGATGCAGTCCCTGCACCATTTTGGTTGCCCTTTTCTGGACTGCCTCAATTTGGTTAATGTCCGCATGAAGATGTGGCCTCCAGTACTGCACGAGTATCTCAGATGGGGACTAACCAGTGTCTTGTAAAGAGAGGATTATTACTCCTCTCACGACTTGTGATACCCCTACTAATACACCCACAACTCCTAACCTTACCTACTGCTTTAGAGGTCTGCTTGATGATTTCAGGTCATCAGTGATGATGATGATGCCCAAGTCTCTTTCTTCCTTTGTGACTGCTAGCAACCCTCCTGGCCTATAGGTGGCTTCAGGGTTCTCTTCCTATGTACATGATTTTGCACTTCTTTGCATTAAATCCCAGTTGCCACTCTTCTGACCATTTTGCTAGTTTATCCAGATCTCTTCTCATTCTGCCCACCCCATCTGGATCATCTACTTGTTGCAGATCTTGGTGTCATCCGAAACAGACAAGCCTTACCCTCTAGTCCATCTGCAAGGTCACTAATGAAGATGTTGAAGAGGACTGGCCCCGGACTGATCCCTGAGTACCCCACTTGTGACTTGCATCTCTTCTGACTGTATACCATTTACCACCACTCTCTGTTTCTGCCCGTCAACCAGTTTGCCACCCATTTGACCAACTTCTGACCACCCAGTCTACCCAGCTTATTTATCAATCTTCTATGTGGAACAGTGTCAAAGCTTTGCTGAAGTCAAGGTATAGCAACATCAACTGCTCCTTGGTCCACTCACTCTGGTTACCCAATCAAAGAAATCTATGAGATTAGTTTGACAGGACCTTCCTTTTGTAAAACCATGCTGTCTTGGATCCTGTGCCCTATGGATTCCAGGTGTTGCATTATCCTTTCCTTAAGGAGTACCTCCATAATCTTGCCACTACTGAGGTAAGACTGACTGGTCTGTAGTTCCCCGCCTCCTCCCTGCTACCACTCTTGTGGGCGGGATCATTGAGCCCTTCTCCAGTCTTCTGGGACCTCTCCTGAGTGAGACTCACTAAACAGTTCTGCTAATGGCTCTGCTAGTTCCACCTTTAGCTCTTAAGTACCCTGGGATGTATGCCATCAGGTCCCATTGCCTTATCCACCCTGAGCTTAGCAAACTCTTGTAGGACTCTTTCTTTTGTGAAGGGAGTAGTGCTCACCTCCCTCACCCCTGTGTCCATGATGCTGAGCTGTGGGCCCTGTCCTACCTTCTCTTCAGTAAATACTGAGCAAAAGTATCTATTTAGGATAGATGCCTTTACAGGTCCTCCTCCTCACATGCTCTCTTTTCTCCATTAAGCTTAGCAATACCCCTCTGGACTTTCTCCTTTCACTAATGTATCTATAGAAAGTCTTGTCACCTTCTTTACTGTTCATGTTAGTGTTTCCTCAGTTTGGGACTTTGCCTGCCTTACTACCTTCCCTGCTTCCCTTAGGCAGTTTGGTATGCCTCCCTATCTTCATCCCGCTGTGTTCCTTATGTTTCCTGAAGGCCAGCCTTTTGGCTCTGACCTTCTCTGCTACTGTATTTGAGAACCAAAGTGGTTTCCTTCTTCTTTTGCACTTCATTTTCTGTCTAACACAATGGGATGTTGCTTCAAGTATTGCATCCTTAATGCTTGCCCACTTTGCCTGTACCCCCCTCACCTGTGTTTCTTTTTGCCAGGGCTAGCTTAACTCTGTTGGCCATCTTATCAAAGTCAGCTCCTCTGAAGTCCCATATTTTTGCCTTGGAATGGGATGATTTAGATGTAGTAGCCAAATTGAACGATACCATGTGATGGTCACTGGCCCCAGGTGACCTTCTACCTGGAGATCTGTGATCCCTTCCTTGTTAGTCAGTACTAGATCTAGGATAGCCCTGTCTGTTGTGGGTTGCTGTACCAGTTGTTTGAGGCCCTCCCCCTGCAGGGAATCCACTATGTGTCTAGTTCTGGCAGATGTTCCTGCTGGTATTGACCAATCTGTATCCGGCATGTTGAAGTCTCCCATTATTTAGACTCCAAAGAAGGAAACTGCCTACCACAAAACAAATAAAAAACTTCATTCCTGTCACTACCTCAGAACTGTGATAAATGTAGGGAAGGTATAACATAACTTATTCCCTTAGAACTGTATATTGAAATTATCTCTGACTGTTTTGTACATTTTGACCATGCTCGATAAAGGTTTTTTTAATCATATGTAATCAAATGTAAACAATGCTGTATATTGTTGTATCATAAATTTTGATATTTGTGTCTTATGAGCCATCTTGGTAGTATTTAAAACTTTAAATTGTGATGAAACTGTAGAATGTTTCCACATAAGAGCATCATTGTGAATGAGCTTTGGCTCAATAACCTATCCCTAAATAAACTTAAAACTTGAAAAAGTTGAATACGCTGATTGAAGCACTGGAGTATTTGTTGGACTTTCTTGCTGTTGTGTGAATTTTGCACTTGCATTGTTTCTATATACTTCCGTACTTTAATGAATGTTTTTCAACTACTGGTTACTGTGGTTTCCACAAGTGCTCCTTTTTTTGTTGGTAATGTGCTTGTGGGGGTGCTGCCCAGTAGTCCACCTAGCAGTCTTGTGGGTGCATGTCTGTAAATGTGAACCTGGAATAAACAAGTGCAAAAATGGTCTCTGTGCGTTTGGTTTATGTGTTCAAACTGTGCACTCATTCAACACTTTTCCTTTACTGTAACAGACCCAGGACTTGCACCTCAATGTGTCTGCTCTCCAGGTTTAATTTTCTGCAGCCGTTTCTCTTCTCTGCATTGATCTGGATTACTTTTTCTCTTTTATGGCCCATTGGTAGTCCATGAAGCCCATTTGTAGTCTGTTAAGGCCTCACATAATAGTTAATTATTGCAGGTCTCTTATCTATGTAGGAACTCCTGTATTTGTCTAGAGAAGTGATAGGAGAGAAAGGTATAGGGGCCTGATATTCACAGGGTGGCACCCACGCAAACTTGTTTAGTTCTGGTGCTAACCTGGGTTTGTGCTAGCACTCCAGGTGGGGTATCATCAGAGGCCCTGGGAGTGCCTCCTAAACCTGGCAGCACTAATGCACTAAAATACCACTGTGCCTATGCAAATGAGGGGCTTCCTTCATGCATACCAACACAGTGGAATATTCAAAGGTTTACATTGGTAATAAACAGCATCCAAGTGGTGCTGTGTACCACTGCCGAAAACCATCTCTTAACTGGGAGCTAAGCCAGCACTCCCCCAAAGGAAGAAAGCCGTACTGCAGCTGCCCACCCTAATCACCCATTTCATATAGTGTTATTATTCCCCAGTGGTCCCATGCTGCTCCCTCTCACTGACCATCCTGTAGTGTTGTTATTCCCTGGTGGTCCAGTAGTGCCCCCACCATTCCCGATTGTTTCCTATAGTGTTGTTATAGCCTGGTGGTTCATTTGTGTTATTATTACCTAGTGGACCAGTGGTTCCCCCAATCACCCATTTCTTATACAGTTATTATTCTTTGATTATCCAGTGGTTCCCCTCCCACCCTGATCGTGGCTGGCCATGGCGTGACAGTCACAGAGCACAGTCACATATGTGATTACGCTGTATGACTGACAGACGGTGGCCAGCTGAAGAGGTGAGAGGAGGGCTTTGCCAACAATGTTCACAGGATCAGCTCCAAGGCTGGGGGGGGTGCAGGGTGGGGTTCTTGGCGGGTGGGCTGGTTGGGGTTCCAGGTACAGTTGGGGAGGTGGGCAGGGCATTGTACCACCAGGGAATAAAAACACTATAGGGAACAGGCGATCAAGGGGTGGGGGGAACCACTGGACCACCAGGGAATAATAACACTATGGAGAATGAGTGATTGAGGTATGGGGGCTTCACTGGACCACCAGAGAATAATAACATTGTAGGGAACAGGTGATTGAGGGGTGGGGGAACTACTGGACCACCGGGGATTAATAGCACTATAGGGAATGGGGGAATGAGTTGTGAGGGACACCACTGGACCATCAGGGCTCTCATTTCAGCTGTGAAAGGTGAACTAAGGGGCTGTCACACTGCATGCAGATGAGCCCATAATGGGCATGCAAGGTGCTGAGTGGTCATTTGGGCACTCCATTAAAATGTCAAATTCAACTACACCGTGGTCAAAAAATGCATACGATCTACAGTGCTACAAAAAGTAGCACTCCACAAAAACACTGACTACAAGAAAAAAGCCAATGGTAGTGGTCAACAAACACACCAACCGCTACCATGGCTAACAAAATACAAGTAAATTTAGTGTTTTCGGGGGGTCTTCGCCCCACGCACCACCCTTCATGAGGGTCTTCACCCCCCACACCCCCAAACTAAAAATAACAAACTCCAAGGGGGTGGAGCTCAGATACAGGGAGGAACTTGGGGGGGGGGGACTGTATCTGTGAGGGTGGGGGAGCAACAGTGCAGGGTGGAGGGAGACATACAAAAAAAATAAAACTTTGGGGGAGGAGAGAAAAAGGACTCTAGACTAGAGACCAGGAACAGAACCCTGGTCGCTGGGATACTCCACCACCATACCTACCCATTGCTTTAGCCCCCTGCACCATTAGAGCAGCTCAGCAAAGTGCCTGCAGCTCACCAGTTCTCCTCTTCTTCCCATGTCATGAGAGCTACAGGGATCATATTAGCTGACTTGTGCTATGCTATCACTGTAGCTATCGTGTCAGTTGCTATTATTGCAGTGCAGATTTTCATGCGCTTTAATTCCAGTGACTTACTCACTGGATATGGATCATTTGCATGCCCATGATGGACCAATTTGCATGTTCATGCTGAATATGGCCAACAGAGCAGTTGGTGCCATCCCGTTTTGGGCAGCGCTGTTCCCTGTGAGCCATATGCAGCCCAGGTCCATGTTGGGGCATAGCAATTTCACTTAGCGCCGCACCGACATAGACTGATATTCAGTTTGGCAGTACCGTTCCATTGGCAAGTAATATCCGTTTGAATATCGCAGGAGCCAGTGGGTGCACAGGGGCAAGTGCAGTGCAAATGGCTGTGTTGCACTTACCCAGTTCTGTAAATATCAGGCTTTAGTAGTTTATTGTTAAACCACATTATTTGACTGCTTACATAATTCAGTATTCCATTAGCTTAGGGACGTTAAATAATCAGGGTTTGTTTTTTGCCCAGAATTCTCAGTTTGGAAAACAGTGTTATACTAGTCAAGTACTTTTTTGAGAATTATTGTGAAAAACAGTTATTTTCCCACAATTCTTCTGAAAGAGTTAGCCATGGTTTTCCCAAACATAAGTAAAACATAACACTTGGTAATTTTGTTGGATTTGGTCAAATCTGTAGAGCTTTTGGTTACATTTTTTTTAATCTGCCAATTTTGAAAGATTTCTTTTTTAAGTTGCACATGTACAGCAGTTCAAAACATGAAAAAAGGACAGTTTCCCGAGAACATCAGTACAGTTGACATTTTTTTGATCAAACGATAGCTGATTTGACTGAGCCCTTCTAAAACATTTTATGGAAATGTAATGAAAATTAGTATAGTTTGTACAGTTTGGTGTATGGAACAAATGTGTGTACTTAAATTTAAAACATTGTCACGCCTACTGACAATGACATAAGCACAATATCTGAAGGACCCAATAACCACTTATGATACACAACTGTCTGAGTGTTTTCATGATAATTTAACAAAAAAAATGAGTCAATAGAAAATCTTAAAGTAACCTTAGAGTTCTTCAATCATTAAAAAAACAAGGGACCTCAAAGTTATGATTTAAATCCTTGTGTGCCACCTTCACACCTTTGCTTATAAAGTTTACTCTAAACATTTAATAATGCATACATTGATATTTAAATAGTACAAAACTATTATTACACCCATGTATTTCACAGTTTATCATAGGTGTTCTTCACCTTTGTACTGATTATTTATTTCAGAAGTTTTACCAGGAAAGACCTATTGAGCTGAATAGTAGCTCATTTCCAGATGCGTCCTGGGGGTAGGGGACAAGGGGGAAGAAAATATAACAAAAATGTAACATAATAGCGAGTGGTAGACTATACAGTGAGAAGAAGAAAGAAGCATAATAAACAGGCAGATTATAGCAATAAACAATTTAGCATTTACAATTGTACATATACAATTGAATTTACATGTTGTGGATAGCTGTTTGTAGAGAGGCCTAAGAGACGCCCAGCAAGGGGCCAAAGTGCCTAGGCATATTACAACCAAATGCAGAGAGGTACATAGGTGGGATATAATAATTAGGTAGAGGGGGTTTGAGTGGTGAGGTAGTGGTATGGGGGGTATAGGGCAGAGTGAGGTAAGAGGAATGAGGGGAATAGGGAGGGGGCATAGGGAAGGAAGAATCAGGAGCAGTTGCAGGTGGGCTAGTATAGTTCGCAGAGAAGATGGGAGCGGGAGTGAAGAGAAGTGGCAGAGCAGGTGGTTAGGTGGAGGGAGTTCCACAGTTTAAGGAGATGGTAGGAGAAAGCTGCCTGACTAACTGTAGACAACCTAGCTGGGAGAGTAAGGATGCAATAGAGTTTCATTGAGAGTAAGAGGAGGAGGAGGAGGGGATAAGAGGAATGAGGAGAGATAGGAGGAAAGATAATCAAGCCAGTGTTTGGCCAGGAAGGAGAAGCAGTGAGTAAGACATCTGGCGTCAAGGGAGGGGAGAGAGAGTGCAGAGTAGAGGGAGCAGTGATGGGTGCGGAGGGGGCAGTCAAGAGCAAAGTGGCAGAATGAGTGGAAGTGTGGGTCCAGTCTGGCCAGTGTAGATGTAGGAGCAGCGCTGTATACTGTGTCTCTGTAGTGAAAGATAGGGAGAATCATTCGCTGTAATATTGCTCTGGGAGCAGGCAAGGGGATGCACCCACAGTTACAATACAAAGCCCCTAGTTTTGGGTGTAACATTTTGTGGATTGCCTCAACATTAGCTGAGAAATCCAGGTACTGGTCTAGCCACACCTCCAAGGATTTGAAGGATGGGACATCTTCAAGGGGGGGACCCATCAAGGGTGTGAAAGGAAGGGGTGGTTGTAAGTCTGGAGAGTTTTTGCCTGGTTCCAAAGGTCATGGAGACCATCTTCTTTGCATTTAGGGCCAACTGATTTGAATGGCACCAACACTGGACACTGTCAAAGTCCAGCTGGAGTCTGGCCATCAGGTTAGAGGGAGAGGATCTAGACGCAAACAGTACTGTGTCATCAACACATATGTGGATGGACTCTGAGGTACAGACTGTAGGGAGATTATTTAGAAGAATGCAGAAAAGGATGGGGCCAAGCACAGAGCCTTGGGGGACTCCAGTGCTGATAGGGAGGGGTGGGGAAGTGGTGCAGCCAATTTTAACCGATTGGGTTCTGCTCAGAAGGTATGGGCAGAACCAATCAATGGCATGGGAGGAGAGTTCTGCAGCGGTAAGCTTAGCAAGGAAGATGGAGTGGGTGACGGTGTCGAAGGCGTTGGCCAGATAGACAAAAATAATGGATGTGATCTGGCCCTGGTCGGTCCCAGAAAGAATGGAGTCAATTAGTCTGAGGAGGGAGGTGGAGATGGAATGGGATTTGCGGAAGCCAGACTGGAATGGTGTGAAGAAAGAAGTTGAGTCCAGGAAGGGGGAGAGTTGAGAAAGAAGTAGGTGTTCTTGTAGTTTGGTAAGGGTGGGTGTTACAGAGATAGGGCAGTAGTTGCCTGGGACAGAGGGGTCACCACCTTTAGGAAGGGGTACTACTGTAGCATGCTTCCAGGCATCTGGAACAGAAGCAAGAGAGAAGGAGAGGTTCAGAAGGGAGGAGAGCAGAATACAGATGGCAGGGGAAGAGGGATGCAAGAGTTTGGGGTCCAGTCCATCTGAGCTTTTGCCCTTGAGGGGGTTAAGAGCCAGGAGAGCCTTAAGGGCATTGAATGGGGAGATAGGGGAGAATTCAAAAGGAGGGGTAGAAGAGGGCTTTAGAGAGGCAGTAGGGGGAGAAGGAAGAGGGAAGGGGAGGAGGGAGAAAGGATGGAGAGGAGGGAGGAGACCCAGTTAGTTAAGAAATTATTGAATTCAGAAGTGAGTAAAGAGGAGTTGGAGATGGTGTTGTCTGCCATCTTGAGGACTGGAAGAGTTGTCTGGGTTGGGGATGAGAAGAGGGTATGGATCACGTTCCCAAACTTTGAAGGGTGGTTAATGTTGTTCCAGAAGCTTGGGGAGAAGTATTCTGCCTTAGCATGTTTAGTTGCTTAAGTGCATGCATTCCTCAAAGTCCTATATTTGTGCAAGTCAGAAGGGGAGCCTGAGGCTTTGTGGGCTGTCCAAGCCAGGTCCCTTGCATGCAGGCAGGCCAGGAGTCCGGCAGTGTCCCAGGGGAGATGACTGCCTTGTACCCTAGTTCTCCTGATGGGAGCATGGTGATCCCAAATGGATAGGAACATGGTCTTGAAGTGCAGTACAGCAGAGTCCATGGAACTAGCAATGGAAATATGTAACAAGTCCAATATTGTTAAGTCTTCCAGGAGGGAGGGAGGACAGGTCCAAGGATTGGAAGGAATGGGAGAGGAGGAATATGAATTGATAAGTTGCTGCTCAGCACATTGTTGTTCCCTGTTCCACTTTTTCCCTAGGATACGTTTGGCAATGAGCTGGTATCAGTTCTGTATGTCTTAACCCAATAAAACTAGTTAAATAAATAAAACACATTATTTAGACATAAAAATATGTAGTGTTAGGTTTGAAATTTATGGTGTGAAGGTGTGTCGCAAGTCTTTAAACCTTATCATGGAATTAATTTATTTTTTTGTCATCCAGGAACTGTAATGTTACTTTAATAGTTTTTTATTTATTTATATAGTTTTATGTTGCAAGGACATAGAAAACATAACTTGGTGAGAGAAGGCAGCCAGTTGGTTTATCCAGTCTACTTTAATCCCATACTTATTACCCTAGTCCGTACAGTTTGCACACCTCGGATCACAACAAGCTGCCAGATACTGTATAGTACTTTATCTTACCTTAATTATTTTGTATTTAAAATGCTGCAGTTTCTTCCCAGTCAATGGAACTTAGAACTGACTTGAACCTTGCCTGAGAGATTTTATTTTAAAGTGGTCTAGTGTTCTAATTAGGTGCTGGCTGTTGGTAAAAGTAACATAGAGATGAAAGAAAATGTCTGGGCTGAACTTGAAGCACCCAGATGATCAATGTTTCCAGTCCTGTGAGATAGCCAGTAACTCACCTAGTGGTAGCCCAGCAGGATTTACTCCGCTTAACCTGTATCTAGCATACTGGCAGAACCAAACCAGCCCAACATGTTTCCAGCAGCCTGGCAGAAATAAACTAGCTCAACATTTCTCCAGCAGACTTGCAGATCAAATCAGTGCAGCATGTATCCAGCAGACAGGCAGAACCAATCTAGCTAAACATAAATCCAGCAGTTGGGCAGAAACAAACCAGCCCAGCATGTGTCCAGTAGACATGCAGAATCAACCCGGCTCAGCATATATCCAGCAGACTGACTGAACCAACCCAGCTCAGCCTATATTCATCAGTCTGGCAGAATCAATCCAGTTCGGCACGTGTCTAGCAGCCTGGAAGAACCAACCCAGCTTAGCATGTATCCCGCAATCTGACAGAACCATACCAGTTAAGCATGTATTCAGCAGCCCAACAGAACCAAACCAGTGCAGCAAGTATCCAACAAACTGGTAGAATCAGAACAAGGATAGTTCAGCCACTCCACCAATTGAGGCAGGCCACCTCGGACCATTCCAGGCAGTTTGATGTAGCCAAGCCAGTTAAGCTTGTACTCAGCCACCCCATAGAGTCGAGAGTTTATCAGCCTATATTCAGCTGATAAACTGGCATCCAGAAGTCCAGTTCAGTCAAGCACATGAGTGAGATCTATTCTAATCCAGGGATAGTAACAGCATTTCAATGTGTTGTGAATAGTAACAGTGCTTATGTGTACTATTTAAGTTTTGACCTGTCTCTATTCCCACCCTTGATAGGGAATCTAGGCAATGGGTAGGGAACAGAGGGCCCAGCACCAAGGGTGAGTAGGTGCTGGAGGAGAATGGGGAGGATGGCGGGTGTGACAAAACACACAAAGCGTGGGCTGAAAGGGAGTGGCTGCTTTTATTTGGAATGTGAGAGGAGCTGTTCTCCCACATTGAACCTTGGGCTTCAGCCCTCTCATTTCAATGTGTTATGAGTAGTAATAGTGCTTATGTATACTGTTTAAGTTTTGGCCTTTCTCTATTCCCACCCTTGGTAGGGATGCCTGGCAACATGTAGGGAATAGAGGGCCCAAAAGAGATTACCTCCTCCAGCTCAGAGATAGTGTGACTAGTAGCATGCAGGAGAGGGAAAAATTCCCTGTGGAGGAAACCTCTGAGGATCCATGGCTACTGACCTGCCCATCCTCTGGGAAGGCTAAGAGGAGATGATCCTAAATGCTTATCTGATTTCTGCTTCTGGATTAGGGATGTATGATTCAAAGGCTGATGAAGTCCATCTTCCAAGTCTCTTAATGATGTGAGCGGTAATATTATTCTTTGATGCTTAAGAAGCTACTCCAGTTTGAAAAGAATGTCCTGAAACGGAATAAGGATTGAGCCCAAGTCATTGCAGGAGAGTTCTGCTGTGTTCCAGGAACCATTTTGTTGTCATAGCTGTTTGACTATCAGAGGTGAAAAGAGGATGCAATAGATCTGAGTATGAATGAAAAAACATGAGTTGGTCCAAATAAGTTACTGGAAATCAGTTGTTAAAGGTTGGGTAATAGGTCAGTTGCACTCCTCTATGGGATCTGTCAGTCTTTGTGAAAGGAAGTGAAAGGATATAGTGACTGGCTTATTTCTGTAAATTACCGACCTTAAGGAAATTAGCAGAGGAAGATGATGTAACAGCGAATTCTCCAGGATGCAGGAATCCAAAGAGGGCTAGACAGATACACAGAAACATAGGATGTGATGGCAAAAAAGGACTGCCAGGCCCACCCAGTCTGCCCAGTATGCCTAGCTAGCTGCTAGGACTTTGCTACCCCCCCAGATCTAGAAGACCCTTGTGTCTATCCCATGCTGTCTTGAATCCCCCCCCACAGTTCTTACCCCAACCACCTCCTCTAGGAGTCTGTTCCAGTTTTCCACCACCCTCTCTGTGAAGTAGAATTTTCTAACATCTCCACTGAACCTCCCACCTACTATCTGCATATTGTGCTCCCTTGTTTTCGATTGCCACTTAAGCTGGAAGATGTCCCTTACTGGCACCCTGTTAATACCCTTGATATATTTGAAGATTTCAGTCATGTCCCCCTTTCCCTTCTTTGTTCCAGGGAGTGCATGTTTAGATCCCTCAGCCATTCCTCGTATGACAATTCACTGAGGCCCTTCGCCATCTTTGTCACTTTGCTCTGGATGCACTCCACTCTATCCACATCCTTCCTGAGGTATGGCCTCCAGAACTGGACTCCATACTCAAGATGTGGCCTGAAAAGCTGCCTGTACAAGAGCATTAATACCTCCCTCTTGCTGCTAGTTATCCCCCTACTGATACAACCCAGCATCCTACTGGCCCTTGCCACCACCTTCTCACATTGTCTTGTCCCCTTCAGGTCCCGTGAAATGAAAATACCAAGGTCCCTTTGCAGCTCAGTAACCTCCAGGGCATGCCCCCCCCCATTCGGTATTCTGCACCCTGGTTCTTCTTGCCTTAGTGCATGATCTTGCATTTTTTTGTATTGAAGGACAGTTGCCACTCCCTGGAACATTACTCCAGTTTCTCCAGATCCCTGTGCATACTCTCAACCCCTCCAGGTGTATCCATTCCATTGCAGACCTTCGTGTCATCACTGAATAGATCTACTCTTCCCTCTAGCCCCTCCGCTATGTCCTCTATAAATATGTTAAAAAGGCGTTGCCCCAGCACCGACCCCTGAGGTACCCCGCTAGTGACCATACCCTCCTTTGAAGGTACCCCATTAACAATTACCCTCTGCCTTTTGCCCCCAGCCTGTTTTGCACCCACATAAACACTTCTGGCCCCAGCCCAAGACATCTTGGATAGCAGAAGTGACCATGATATTTGATTTAGAACCAAAAGGAACTGCCTTCAGTAAGTCCAAGAGGTTTCTCATTACAAAGCCATTGATAGGGAGATGACAAGGAGTTCTGGTGTTTGAAGCTCTTTGGATACTGAGTAGAAGAAGTTTAACTGAGGGATTAGAAAACAGTGATGGCAAAGATGGAGTAGACTGCAGTAAAAGAATTGGATACCTGATAGATATTGCTTAATAGTCCCGTATGATAATTTCAAGGCTTGATGGCAAAATGGTAGGAATGCAAGAATGTGTTCTACTTGAACAGAAGTACTCTTGGTGGATTGCTGTGTGTAGAAATACTTCTTTCATGCTGTAGAATAAGTAACTTGGGTGGCTGGAGCTAGGGTGGCCCACATGATGATGTTGGCTTGCTGACAATAAAAGTCTAAATCATTATGAGATTGCTGAATGAAGGATTCCCCTTCACAAAAGTGGGAGCAAGGCAGAAGCAGGAAACTACAGACCTGTTAGTTTGACCTCAGTGGTGGGGAAAATGATGGAATCACTTCTGAAAGAAAGAATTGTTGAGTACCTAGAGGCCAGCGGGGCACTGGACCAAAAGCAGCATGGATTCACAGCAGGAAGGTCATGTCAGACAAGTCTAATCGATTTCTTTGATTGGGTGACCAAAGTAATAGACCAGGGAGGGGCTGTGGATATGGCCTACCTAGACTTTAGCAAGGCAGTTGACACAGTCTCGCACAAAAGATTAATAATCAAGTTAGCCAGCCTGGGAGTGGGTCCCAAGGTGGTAGCCTGGGTAGAAAACTGGCTGCACAACAGGACACAGAAGGTAATAGTGAATGGAACACATTCTGAAGAAAGGGGAGTTACTAGTGGAGTACCTCAGGGCTCAGTACTGGGTCCAGTCCTCTTTAACGTCTTTATAGGTGACATTGCAGAGGGTCTGGAAGGAAAGGTATGCCTCTTTGCGGATGACACAAAGATCTGTAACAGAGTTGATACACAAGGGGGGGTAGAAAGGATGAGAAGGGACTTGGCAAGGTTGGAGGAATGGTCAGACATATGGCAACTTAGATTCAATGCAAAGAAGTGCAAAGTAATGCACCTGGGAAATAAAAATCCAGGAGAAGAGTACTCAATAGCTGGGGAGGTACTAACAACAACAATAATGGAAAGGGATCTGGGTGTAGTCATATCGGATGACCTAAAGGTGGGTATGCAATGTGAGAAGTCAGTAGGGAAAGCCAGGGGGATACTGGGATGCATAGGGAGGGGCATCACAAGTAGAAAAAGGAAAGTGGTTATCCCTCTATACTGACAGTTGGTGAGACCCCATCTGGAGTACTGCGGCAGTTTTGAGACCCTCATCCACGCAAGGACATAGACAGGATGGAAGCAGTCCAGAGGAGGGCAACTAAAATGGTGCAGGGTCTACATCAGAAACCATATGAAGAGAGACTGAGAGAGCTTAATATGTATACCCTTGATGAAAGGAGGGACGGGGACATGATAGAAACTTTTAAGTACCTCAAGGAATCAACAAAGTCCAGGAGGGTAGCATCTTTCAGAAAAGATCTATAAGAACAAGGGGCACAATTTAAAGTTAGAGGGGGACGGCTCAGGGTAATGTGAGGAAATTATTTTTCACGGAGAGAGTGGTGGACGATGGAACCGCCTTCCTGAGAGGTTGTGGGGTCTAAAACAGTGGAGGAATTCAAACATGCATGGGACAGACATAAGGCAATTATAGTGGGGGTTGCAGGAAATAGGCTGTTGGTTAACTAGAATCTGCAGCTTATCCAGTAGGTAGGGAAATGGGCAGACTGGGTGGACCAAGTGGTCCTTATCTGCCGTCAAAGTCTATGTTTCTATGTTTCTATGACAGAGATTGCTGAAGGATGGAGGTGATGGAAGGTCTGTAACTGGAATCGAGATAATGAATCAGCTGCTTTGTTTGCATAGCCTGGAATGTGAAAACATTGCTGTGTAAAATTATGATAAAGAGATAGCCAAGTTAGCCTCTGCATGAACAGCATAATGGAATTGGATGAAGACCTGCCCTTGTTGATGATGTTTACAGTGGGTTGATTGTCAGAAAAAATGGAGACTGTCTGGAGGGACCAGCGACGTCCCCAGATGAAGGCAGTTGCTACTATAGGGTAAATACCTGCTTGCACACAACATACTATTTAGAGAATGACATGGCTTTAGAGCAGGGCATAGCACAACAACTGCCCTCACAGAGTTCTCTAACTCATTGCACAATGCCCTAGATAAGAAACAGCTAGCAGGAGCTGTATTATAGACTTGTCAAAAGCTTTCGATACTGTCTCTCACACCTTGCTCCTAAACACTCTCCACCTCACCAGGCTGTCCCCTAGACCCATCTCGTGGTTTACAAGTTACCTCTAAGATAGGTCCCAATGTGTGAAGATAAACAACACTCTCTCGTCTATGCTGCCTGTCCGCTCTGGGGTCCCCCAGGACTTCATCCTTGGTCCATTATTATTCAGCATCTTCCTGAACACCCTGCCAAAAGCCTGCCCAAGTAATCTTCTGCTCTGTGCAGATGACGCGGTATTGTTTGCTTCCCACTCAGATCCCACAATCCTACAGTCCTCCCTGCAGTTTGCCTTCAACCACATCAAAAACTGGTTTACTGACCACAGACTGGTGGTCAGTGTAAAAAAAGACTAAGTCAATGCTCTTTGCCCACAGGCAGAGCAAGAACTGTGATGCCCAACTAAAAATCTTTCCAAAGCCCTCCTCCCACTGGAACAGGTCTATACATATAAATACTTAGGCCATACATTTGATCCCAGCCTTTCATTCCACCCATATATCAGTAATCTTTCTTACAGCCATAAATATTCGCTCAGGACTACTGTATTGGCATAGAGACTGCCTACCGCCAGAGGCCCTTAACTTTGCTGTCACCTCCTCTGTTCTCTCTCTAGTAGATTATGGACTAACCATATATGCAGCTACTGACCACACAGCTCTAAATAAAATCCACTTAGCCATCAACAAAGCTTGCAGACTCCTCGCTGGTGTAGACAGGAGTACCCACAGCTGCACCCTGTATGCCCTAACTAATATCCTCACCCTAGATGAAAGAGTTCGTTACCAAACAAGTCTCCTCACTAAAAAATTCAGATAGGTCTACCCCCCCTTGGAGTTTCTGCCTCCCTCCACTCTGCTCGTGCCTCAGCAAACACCCGCTCGGCAAATAAACTGATATGGGCTGTTCCCATGGTTGCGGCCTCACTAGCCCAAAGGTCCTTCTCCTACAGATTCTGTTATGGTACAGTGAACTCTCCCCCCGGCTGTTACCGCTGTTGCCAGACTAGGCCCATTCACAGTTGCCCTCAAAGACCACATACTCTCCACCCGCCGCTGCCAGTGCACCTGCTAAGCATGGGCTGCAGTGCAGCACCACCAATACCTGGCTAATGGACACTGGCTAGCCCTGCCCGGTCCTGTCTCAGTAGTAGAGCTGGGATGCAGGTGCCAGCAGGTACACATAAACCATCAGTATCACCCATACCACATGGAGTAAGTTTGGGCTAAAGTTCTCTGTATCCCACTGCTGTTTATTCTAAACAAAAGATTGACTGTTAATGACAAAGTCGGTTTCTCGACAGCTTGCATCATGGCATGTACAAGCTCCTTAGCCGGGCCTGTATAGCTTCTTATATGTATAGACCTCACCCTCCTTATTTGCCTGTACTGTACATTGACATTTACAAGCTCCTTAGACGGACTTGTACAGCTACCCTATTGTATAGGCCCCACTCTCTTTGTTGTACATACTGGTCATATCCTGTGTTTCCTTTTTACCACTTTGTATTATCGTATACTGCATGCTTATTGATCTGTATTGTACTCTGACGAGAAGCTTTTGTAAATGAGTCTTTGACTCAAAGGTTGTAAATCCGACTTACTCAATAAATAAATAAAATAAATAAATCTCAAAGAGAGGAGACATTGTTGAAGAATCTCAAAGAGATGTAATATCTGGAGGCCACTGAGCAGCAATCCAGGACTGCTCAAAAATTGCAACATAGCCTTGAGTAGGAGATGCATCAGTGTATATACTGGGGTGTAAGTCAGGAGAAGTGTCTTTGTAGAACATTGAACAGCCATTCCAGTATGCTAAAAAATGTGACCACATTGCTATATCAGATTTTGTAGCAGCTGTGATTTGGATATGGTGGTGCAATTCAGAAACCAATGACACTAATGTCAGTAGGTAGGAAATAAAGGATTGACCTTGAGGAATTCTATGCATTGAAAAGTTCAGGTATCCAAGGAGGGAAAGAAGTTCTTGTTTCAAGCAAGGGGAGTGGGTCAAAAATGATTGCACTAAAGCTTGTATCCTGAGAAGTTTATCAGGAGGTAACCTGGCTTCCATACATTCTGTATCCAAGATTATGTCAAAAAATGTGAGGGGTGTTGGTGGACCTGAGGTTTTCTCTTTGGACAGAGGAACTAATAACTGCTGGAGCAGCTACACAAGAGCAGTAATGCCAGCAGCGGGAGTAGAATCTGGTAGATCAATCAGGAGAAAGTCATCTAACAGATAAACAACTGCTGGCCAGTGACAAACATTGAGTAAAACCCAGCACAGTACTTCAGAGAACATATCAAAAAGCTTTGGGCTGCTTTTGCAGCCAAAAGTCAGATGAACTGCAAAGTAATATCAGTCCTCCCAAAACATACCATATAGATGCCAGAGAGATGGACGAATTGGTACCACTTAAATGCATCTGTGATATCAGTTTTTGAGAGCCAGGAGCCAGGGCTTAAGTGTTTTATAATTGCTATTGTATCATCGATATGAGCGTAAGATAGAGAGTATTTGTTGGAGGAAATCCAGGGTGGACAAGGACAGACATGCAGATGAGTCAATGATGAGACACTTCTTGCCAAAAAACTTTCTAGTAGCAACACCTGTAGGATTGATTCGATAGGTAGGGAATGGAGGGTACTGAAAGGGGCCTAGGAGGAATCCTTTTTGAAGTTCTTTTGGTAAGAGCTATTGAACTACTATAGGGTCCTTCACTGCAGACTGGAGACTGCGACATTGGAAGGCCTCAGAGGGAAGCACTGAGATGCCCATGTGGAATCCCTGGGAAAAGCCGGAAAGGATATGGTGCACTACTGGGTAAGAAAGATTAAAAGCTAGAATCCTGGATAAAACTTGTAAGTTGATCTGAGTAGATGGATGGGAAAATTGTCATTTAGGAGGCCAGGGAGCTTTGGGGCAGATATAGTGAGTATGGGAATCACCACAGAAGCTACAGATGTGAGGAAATGGGCAGCCTGTATCATTAAAGTTGTTGCAAACTGGTTTGCCTTCAGTGTATTTAACAGGCCTGCTTAGAATGTCCAGTCGGGCACAAGGATTTGGAAGACTGGAGATGGTATGAGTTAGCTTTGACAGAGGAGCAGAAGATGAGCTTGATGGATGATTGAGTCTAGCTGGATTGGTGGATGAAGATGCGTCAGATACTGTTAAAGGACAAAGAAAAAAGCAGGATGGGTAAAGGAGCCACACAAGGAGCAGGAGTAGGCATGCTGCCCAGTGAAGTGATGGCAAAAGAGCTTGTTGTCAAGAACTGCCCAATTTAGTTTGGTATTGTAATGTGCCAATGCTGTGGTGGCTTTTGCAGAGAAGGAGCGATGATAATCGTAAAAATGGGTACCTCCATATTTAATGCTCAGATTAACTAGGGGATATAAATAGGAGTCCAGTTCCTCAAGTCTCGAAGGAAATGTGGAACAGATCACATCATGATATAGGCTGAATGCAAGGACAAATTCAGGCATGGTCAATTTCTTTAGGAGTATGGGATCTTTCAATTTCAATATCACAGAAATATCACCACAGGTTACAGTTTTGTGTTCAGTAGACCCTTGAGAAAAGATAAGTAAGGAAATCAGGTTAACATCCTTCCCATCAATAATGTCCTTGATGGAGGTGACCTGGAATAAGGTGAATAGGAGAGACAAATGGAGAAGATAAGGGAAACGTGATACATGAGATCTGGAGAAGTAGAGCCTCTGAGGTGGATGAAGCACTGACAGTTGGAATAGTACTCAGAGGAGTAGGAATATTGGGAGCATAGCTAGTAGAAGGAAGTGCAGCAGGAGCTGATGTTTCAGAGGCAAGAGTGGATTGAGGCTGGAAGCGAGCTTTGATAGCAAGCATATGGGACTGCAGGTCAAAAACTGAAGTGGCGAGCTGAGCCATGAAGTCTTGAATTACTGACAATGGAACAGGTTCCAGTTGAGGAATGGGCTGACTTGCACCAGGACCAGGAACAGGTTGAGACTTTGAAGCTAGGAATAAATCATACAATTCCTGTTTGTGGACAGAAGCAAAGTATTGGATACCCAGTTTAGTCCAGCCATGAGGTGGGAAACAGTCCAATCTTTAATGAAATAGCTAGATTTGGAAGCCTGTTTATGAGCTGGGGGAACTTGGGAAGAATTCAGAGAAGACCTTGAAGGACCTTCATTGGGGTTTGAAGGTAGAGAGTCGTTAGGTGTAGAAGATGCCATGATGCCAGTATAAAACTGCATATTGCGCTGAAAATGGGAAGAAGTCTGAGGAGACCTTGCAGGACCTTCTTCAGAGTTGAAGGAAGAGGCGGTAGGCATATAAGTTGCCAAGGTGCCAATACATGGCTGCATATTGTACTGAGAGTGGGACGAAGTCAGAGGAGACCTTGCAGGACCTTTGGGTTTTGATGCTGGTTGTTGGTGGGCATATAAGTTGCCAAGGTGCCAATACATGGCTGCATATTGTACTGAGAGTGGGACGAAGTCAGAGGAGACCTTGCAGGACCTTTGGGTTTTGATGCTGGTTGTTGGTGGGCATATAAGTTGTCAAGATGTGAATACACAGCTGTGTATTGCACAGAGGAGAAGGAGACTAACCCCAGGCTGATAAGGCCAGTCACTGAATACTGAATGAAGGGCGCAGTTCTGGGGGTGGGGGCTTTGAAGATGAGTTAGATGGTTCATGGAATCACCTTCCTGTCAGTGAAAGCAAACCTGAGTCTCGTACAGTAGGACCAACTGAACCAAGACAAATGCAGATTTAGAGTGATGTTAAATGACTTAGGAACAGAATTCTCATCTCTAGTAGACAGGGCAAGCCTTCCTGTACACCAGTGCCCCAAAAGGTATGAATTAGAGATGGAGACTAGAATGAAACTGTTGGTGTGGGCTGCATAAGGAAAGAGCAGTTGCCTGCTGCTGTAATAATGCAGGCTAAAGAAAAAGCAGGAATAAATTAGTAAGTAGGAAGAGGAACATAGAAAGGGGGGATATATAGAACACTAGAGGGAAGGACACATATGAATAACTCAAGAGACACAGATAGGGACAAACAGCAAAGTTTAAAGTGTATGTAACCGCCCAGTCCCTGGGGTTACTAGCATCCCATCAGTCTTTAAACTAGGAAGGTCTCTGGGCAACAATAGAGGGTTTTACACTTTCTACCATACATTACCTCATTGTTTACCTGGTTAAGCTGGGCAGGGAATGAGGTGATGTCATTCAGAACTCTTGCAGCAGCAGAAGCCCTTTTGGCTCAGCTGCAGTGAAGCTGTTAGAATCTTGGTAGTTCTGAGCTGATGTTTGAAGGAGAAGGAGCTCTCTGTGACTGTGAGTTCAGAGGGCAAGAGGTGCCTGTCAGCCTCCCTTGGCTGGGTGAAGGACCGCTGTTCATTACTTTCTCACGCTAGTCTGGTGATCAACAAATGTTTGCCTGAAAGTGATGGAGACGTGATCCAGTGGAGCCCCAGTGAGTTCAGGTTTTCATTCAGAGGAGTGGAAAGGGACTAAGAAGTCAGTGGTTATTAGGGTGAGTCCCCTGAAAGACAGAACGACTGTCACAGCTGCCCAGAGTGATGAGACTGTGTGTGTTTTCTTTAAAAGCTATGGATTTGTGAGAGAACTGTGGACTAAAGTGTTCTTTCAAATGCCTGTAACAAGGTACTACCAAAGTGTGAGTACAAGGTTAATTTGAAAATAGATTTTGGGATGCCTAATGCTGTATGTGCCCTACGCTGGCTAGATTACAGGCACTCGGGACCCTTTATCACCACAACAATGTGCTAATTATGTGCTGAATGTAAGGATGTCTTTAGCAGCCCAGTGGAGGTGGAGAATCCAGTTTGTTTCCTGAAGTAATGGCAGAGTCTGACTTTGGCCAGGGTGGGCAGAACCTCATTCATGGTTGCAGAGTGGATCTAACTGATCACAATATAGGAACAGTTTTACTGCAGATGTTAACAATGGTCCATCTCATCGGGTGTTTTTTAAGTTTAAGTACATGGTAACCCCCACAATATATGCACTGGGTATAGATCCAGAGATCCCTCAGCACAGGGATGGATAAGTTCATTTGGAAAAGTCTTCATATTAGAATTTACAGTACTGCCAGATTGTAAAATGGGTTTGCCCCACAAAAAGTTATCATCTGTTTCAAACAGTTACAAACTTGGGGGACCACCCTCTTCTGCTTTACCATCTTGTCAGAAATAAAGCCATACAACACAATCCCAAAGTTTATGTTTGAGGACAATCCATCTTGAGTCTCTGAGTGAAAGTTTTGGGGCCCCTCAGATAGGAGACACAGCATAGCCCTGGAACCCCTCTCCTAGACTTGGGTTTAATTTAGGTGTTATTTTGTGCTCTAACCCCCCCGACCTCTTAAATGCCCAAGCCAGATATTTACCCTAATGCCAGGGGTGATACCTATTTTCTACCAACTTGTGGTTAGTTGCCTTGTCTGTGTAACATGTAGGGGGGTCCTGGTTGCAAGATGCCGCTCTTGGCTGGGGTAAGGGTTACAAGACTGGGAGCTTATCCGAAGATTTGGGGGAGAGGGAAAAGTTCCCATGCAAGTGCAGAGGGGTATGTCTGTGGTCTTTCTGTCTGGTGGTGGTGCACCATGCCAGGGAATTGTTGTGAAGAAAAAAAGTTGTTTGCGCCAAGGAAAATGCCATCCAAAGAGCTGCTGCATTGTGATTTTCTGTGGAGAAAATGTGCTGTTTTGTGGTGTTTTGTTGGAAAACTGCGATGCCAAAGATGGTTTTGCTGAGAATGTGAACCCTGCTAAAAAGTGCTTAAAAACTAAATGTCAAAATTGCAGTTTTCCTGTAATTTGGAGCAAGAAAGTGCTTATTTCTGTGGATTACAAAATTTTCAAGTGCTTGTGGATTACAGTGTTGGATTCGCTAAAGGAATTGTACAAATATTTAATAAACTTGCCATGAAAGTGCTGCTGAACTGTTAAATCCAAGCAGAGAAAAAAAAGTTAGTTTTTGCAGTTTAAAATTGTTCCCCAGCTCAAGGATTGCCATGAAGGGGGAGAGAGAGAGACAGAGAGAGAGCGCTTTCATCTCATTTGCATGATGTTGAGTGATTGGCCCAGACACGCTAGCTCCGCCCCCTGGCTGTAGTTTGTGGAACTGATCGGTGTGCGAGGAGAAGAGCATTCAAGAAGGAAAGAGATAGGAGAATGTGTGGGAGGAGAGAGGCCTAAAGAGCAGTACAACCTTGTGGAATACAGATCATCACCAGAAAGAAAGAGCAAAACAACTTCATTTTCGGGTGTGTCTCGGTTGCTATGCGGGTAACATTCGTTGGGTAGCCACCCTGGTTTGACCGAGTTGCCAGTTCATCGGTTGGGACTGTCCATGGTGAGGGTGTGACTTGCTGTTTCTCGGAGTAGGCCGTAACACCAAAGACCACCATCAGTTGACCCAGTGAGTACAGTGCCTCTAAAAAAACAAAACAAAAAGAAATACCATGAAAATAAGTTATCTGGGCAGTTAAAGGTAAAAAATGCTGTTAAGCAGTACAGAAGTAGTTGCAAAGAATACAGTATGGAAATGGTGATGCAGTGGAATGTAACTCCTAGGTGGCACTATCCTATGGACTGCTACCCCTGCCTGTGCGAAAATGCATAGGTTGAGGGGCCTGATCTCGGTGAACAGGTGACTCCACCTGGAGGTATGGTCTTGGGGTAGCAAAGCTGCTGTTGGTATAACCCTCGGGGATACTACAACCCCCCACCAACCCCTCTAGTTGCCTAAATAGTTTAACAACAGAACATTCACAGGTGCCATATGTCAGTAATGATATGCTCACACTCCTTGCACTTACCACCGGGGCTGGATCTTCTGCAACTGCCCTGGAGACCCCCTGGAAAATAAAACCAGTGATGCAACAATACAATAACAGTACTGTATCCCCACCAAGAAAGTACACACTAGCCAGGGTAAAATGTAAAAAAAAAAAAAAAAAAAAAAAATCTGATTTATTCAGGGGGATGTGAACAAGGGTGGGGTGTAAATCTAGCAAGTAGTTTGCAGGTCTGATTATATTCAGGTTGATTAAAGAATGCACAGCGAGTCACTTTGACATAGTCCCACAACCCTGGGCACCCAGTATGGAAGAGCAGGCTAGCCTGAAGCATTGCCCAGGGTAGGCCAGCATTGCTGCTGATTGTTGGGGCCCTTAGGAAAGAAAACAATTGGCATGCACTCAAACCCAAATATTTGTAATCCAGAGCCGGATGGCTCAGTCTGTTGCAAACAAACCCAAACAAGCAAATTAGATGACACACACAAATGATTGCAACTTTGTTGCAGGGAGTTACCCTGTTTGTACTCACACTACCCAGAACAGGAGGATGATCTGATGAAATGAGACCTGGTGCAGATGGTTTTGTGAATCAGGAGTAAAGTTCCCTCCTGGTCCTCGCTGAAATGTTGGTCTTCAGGATGCAGGAGCAATTCAAACACTGGCTGGAACATGCACACCGAATGTCATAAACTGGTTGGCTGCGTAAACACGTTGGCAAATTAAGCACATTTATATATAAGGCTTTGTCCTTTTCTAGTCCTTCCAGCCAGGTTACAGACTGATCCTGAATTTCAGCTTGACTGCTGCACAAATCCCCTGCTGCTGCGACCCCAATGTGGGCTGACTGGACACTTGGACCTGCGGACTGATGGCCGAAAAAAGTCTAGGTCTGGCAGGCCTAACCCCTGAGAGCTGGCAGGCTCTTCAGAGGCTCACAAACTGAACTCCTGGGCAAATCTCTCATATCTAATCTGAAGATCCTGAGCAGTTGCCCCCTTTTATATGGGGCTGAGTTCCAGAGATCTCATTGGCTGCCAAAGCTGTCTTGAACAATTCCCAGTTGGTAATTGGCTTGCTTTTTGTCACCTAGTTATTGTCCCAGATAATTCCCCATAAGTCTCTGGCATTGTCCCAAGAGCCCCTTTGTTAAATCCTGGCTCCCAATCAGTGGATAGGCACAAAGATGGTGGATAAAGTTTAAGTTTAGGCAGTCTGTTTCAGTGTCCCCACAGAGTACAGTTCTGGTGCAGCCAGCAGTTTAACTTTCATTTAATAATTTCCCCACTTTTATCTAGTCCTAACAGTTCTCTCCTAAACAAGTCCATGCTTTACTAAATAAAATACACCCTCAGGGAGCCGCTGCTCCCATAACACACTGCCCCTAGAAACACAGCATTTGGCTTATGAATATTTATGAGGGCACCCCTTGTCCTAACCTTTGCCCTTTGGCTTCTGGTGCCCTGGAGGCAGCGCTTTAGGCATCTGCCTATTTATTTATTTTAAAATATTTTCTTCCTTGCTTTGTTTTGTTCCTGGTGACTTTTTTAACTTAGGCATGGCACCAGGAACCACGGAGAAACCCCCTGACTGTTTGGCCGCAACGGCGGTCAGATGCGCAGTGCATCCACCTTGATGGTGTGAGCAGCAGCCCTAAAACATGCCGACCACTCACAAATGGATTTTGAGGGCCCCAAAAGGCTCATTTAAACAGGGGGATACTTGGGGGCATGGAGAAATGGCCAAGGGCCACGGAGGAATGGGCAAATGCTGGGAGGCAGCGGGAGAACACCTGGAGGCATATTAAAGGTAAACCCTCAAATGGGGAGGGGGGGTTACAGGAATAATCGAGGAGTGCCATGCTAGGGAAGAGGCCAGATAGTCAAATCCAGCAGAGTAAAGAAGTTTGCAAAGTTTGAAAAAAAAAAAGAGAGAGACATTTTCTTTTCTTAGAACAGCTGAGTGTATCAGTGTGCAAGTAATACAGATCAGTAACCTCAGACCGATGTGTTATTTTTGCAGACAAAATGGCCAGTCAGAGACAAGGATATCCACTCCATACCAGGGTCTGGATAACCCAGCAAGAGAAAGATTAACAACAGTTTGAACAGCTTTATGGATGTGAAAGAATCCCAGCTAATGTTACCCTGCCAAATTTTCCCGTGAATGTATGTGTAGTCTGTCTAAAGACAGGGGGAGATGTGTTGATGATCCTTCATTGCAAGGACTATAGGAAACAATATGGCATGATCATGGATGTTGGTGCTTTAAAGGCAAATGCCAAAAGTGTATGCCTAGCCCTAACATGGATGCTTGGTCAGGGTCCCAACTGTGAACCACAGATGACATCTGCATGCAGGCAGGAGGAAAAAGATTTTGTGAAAGAACTTTTTGAAGGTGTGGTCTAAAGAGATTTACAGTGGCAGGCAGAGATTGATCCTTCAGCCCGGGAAGAGGGCAGGAGGGACCAGCCAGAAACTGAGTGTATGGATCCATGGGTAGCAGGCCCTAGTCCAAGCTTGACTGGGGAGGACAAGATTTAAGAAGCTTTAAAATGGGAGGTGGCTGCCTCAGAAATTAGTGAGGAGTGGACAGTATCAGGGGCTGACACAGCTATCAGTTCCAGGTCTGAGTGAGTGGAGAAAGAGGAACTTGAATTGCCTAGTGAGGTGACTGATAGTGAGACTGGGCTATCAGTAACCATGAAAGTAAGTGAGCCAACAGAGACTGAGCAGGGCTCTACAGAAACAGAAACAGCAGTGAGTACAGGGATGGACTGCAGTTTCCCTGTTTAGAAATGACAAGACTGGCTTGACTAGACCTGGCCACCCCCAAGTCAGGCTGCAGGCTTATCTCTACCAAAAAGTAGTAAAGAATGCTTGATCAGATGGAGGGCTGAGAAAGAATTTGGACAAAAATACCTGTTTTTGAAAAGATGGATGTGGGAAGAAATTGAGGACCATAGGGGGGAATGGTTGCTGGAGGAGGCCGGAGCTACCATCAGCTATGACATGTGTTTGTTTATAGTAGTAAAGATTTGCCAAGACAAATTAAAGTCATGAAAAGTGGGTTGCACTCTCCATCTTGATTCTGTAAGAGTAACTGATAGGGCAAAGAGACAGTCCACACCATCAGAATTGTCCGACAAGATGGAACTATCAACCTTGGCCCACATCCAAGATGGTAACACCCTTGAGTGCCAGTACCTGGAAGTGTCAGCTTTGATAAGAAAGAAGATCCAGTGGTCAGCGGGCCACACTATCAGCAGTCAGTTGGGTAAAGAAAGAAGATTTGGAGGTCGCAGTACAGTGTCTCACCAGGAGCAATGAGGGATGTCGTGACTGCAGCTTTCTTCCTTGATCAGCAATAACCAGGTACATAGGTGGCATGGAAGAGCCTGTTCTGAAGATTTGTCTTCAGCCGAAGGAGAAGAAGAGATCCAGACCAGATCCAGAGAAGTAATGCAGAACTGTCAGCCTGCACTTTGGAAATGGTAGGGCCAAATTTTTATCTTACTTTTATTGTTTAAAGTACCGTCCACTGAAAAAGAGATGTCCCTGCTTTGTTGGTCCAAAGGACATCTGGATTTGAACTAAAGTTTCAAGGAGGCCTCATGCCTATGGCAAGAACAGTTCTGAACTGGCTTCAGTTTATAGTGTCTTTGTTGAATGTGAGTGCCTTGTGCACGAATGGGACGGTTCACCTTTCCCCCCAAAATGTTTTGTATGTATTATTGTGGTACTTTTATACTGCCTTTTGTAGAAAACCCTTTTAAGAAAATGTTTTTGGGATTGGATTGTATCTACTGGTGGGAGGTTTGTTTGCTGTTTTTCCCTTGCAGGTATGTATTTTCTTGCAGGTTGTTTCTTTTTTGCAGGATGTTTCTTTTACAGGTGTGCCTGGGAGAACAGACAAGAAGAGGATGTTTGGAACTCAGCAGAGTCCGCCGTTGGGGTGTTTTTGAAATGTTTTAACTGGGAAATGTTAGACATTTTTGCTTTTCAGGTTTAAAGTATGTAGTGCTGGGGTTTGGTAAATGCATAGCAGTGACATATGCATGTTTCTAAAGCAGTACACAATGTAAATTGTGAAATATGTGGGTGTTGGCTGCCTCTTGGGTAGTGTAGGGTAGATAGATTTTCCCTAGTAGGCTAGGGGGATGGATAGGCTGGTGGTCCTGATCTGGATAGGGGTCACCAGTGCTGTTCTGTCAGAGCATGGTTCAGGAGGTTCCTTTGACCACTGAGGAAGGGTCCCAAGATAGTTTTTCCAGTAGGTGGCTGAAGCTATTTCAACATGCCTTCATGTTCTCTGGTGCAACCTGCCTATGTTAAGGCATGGGTAGGAGAGGACCTGATCAACCCTCCCTATAGGGCGCCCAGAGGGTGGATGACCTGTATAGCAGACCGAAGCCCTTGCTGCAGACAGCAAGGTTTGTCTGTTGGCAGTGAGTGTAACCACCCAGTCCCTGGGGTTACTAGAATCCCATCAGTATTTAGACCAGGAAGATCCTGGGCAGCAACAGAGAGTTTTAAACTCTCTACCATACATTACCTCATTGTTTACCTGGTTATGCTGGGCAGGGAATGAGGTGATGCCATTTGGAACTCTCACAGCAGCATGAGCCCTTTTGGCTCAGCTGCAGTGAAGCCATTAGCACCTTGGTAGTGCTGTGTTGCAGTTTGAAGTTGAAGAAGCTCTCTGTGAATTCAGAGGGCAAGAGGTGCTTGCCAACCTCCCTTGGCTGGGTGAAGGACCTCTGTTTGTTACTTTCTCACCCTAATCTGGTGATCAACAAGTGTTTGCCTGGAAGTGGTGGAGACCTGATCCAGTGGAGCCCCAGTGGGTTCAAGTTTTCATTCACAGAAGTGGAAAGGGACTAAGAAGTCAGTGGTTCTTAGCGGCAATCCCCTGAAAGACTGTCACAGTTGCCCAGAGTGAAGAGACTGTGTGTGTTTTCTCCCAAAGCTATGGATTTGTGAGAAAACTGTGGGCTAAATTGTTCTTTCAAATTCCTGTAATAATGGGAATACCAAATCGTGAGTACAAGGTTCATTTGAAAATAGGCTTTGGTTTGTCTGGTACAGTATGTGCCCTATGCTGGCTAGATTACAGGCACTCAGGACCCTTTTTCACCACAAAAATGTGCTGATTATGTGCTAAATGTAAGAATGTCTTTAGTAGCCCAGTAGGGCTGGAGAATCCAGTTTGTTTCCTGAAGTAATGGCAGAGTCTGACTTTGGCCAGGGTGGGCAGAACCTCATTCATGGTTGCAGAGTGGATCTAATTGATTACAGGGTAGGAACAGTTTTCCTGCAGATGTTAACAGTGGTCCATCTCGTCAGGTGTTTCAAGTTTTAGTGCGTGGTAACCCCCACAATATATGCACTGGGCACAGATCCAACAATTTCTCAGCAAAGGGATGGATAAGTTCGTTTGGAAAAGTGTTCATGTTGAAGTTCACAGTACTGCCAGATTGTAAAGTGTTTCTGCCTACAAAAAGTTGTCTTCTGTCTCAAACAGTTACAAACATGGGGGACCGCCCTCTTCTGTTTTACCATCTTGTCAGGAATAAAGCCATTCAATACAGTCCTAAAGTTTATGGTTGCAGAAGAATCCATCTTTGAGTCTCTGAGTGACATGTTTGGAGCCCCTCAGATAGGAGACACAGTATAGCCCAGGCACCCCTCACCCAGACTCTGGTTAAATATAAATGTTATTTTGTGCCCTAACCCCCCCCAACCTCTTAAATGCCCAAGCTAGGTATTTACCCTAATGCCAGGGGTGATACCTATGTTCTGCCAACTTGTGATTTATTGCTTTGTCTGTGTAACAAGTAGGGGGGTCCTGGTTGCAAGATGCCACTCTTGGCCGGGGTAAGGGCTACATGTAAAGCACAGAAAAAGATAAATAAGGAGTGTGGCTTTAAGCCGGGCACAAAGGGGCACATCACAACCTGGAAGCACTGGGATAGGAATGGAGCGGTGGCTCCAAGGAGCTGGAAGCCCAAAAAAAGAAAAGCAACAAAAACATAGATAGAGGGGAATGGAAGGTACAGTAACATGAGACAGCAGGCAAGTAGGAGTAAGGAGGAGATGAGAAAAAACAGTGGTAGCAGATACCATAAGCAATTGCCAGCTGGTTGCAAAGTGTCAGGTACAGGAACAGTGCTAGCCAAAGGCTGAGGAAGCAGGTGGTTTGAGGTAGAGAGTAGTCATCAAAAAGCTGGTGCAGAAAGCTAGACTGAAGGGTAATGGGCACAGCAGACCTAGGGCAGGAGTGGAATATGGAGGAAGCAGATACAAGCAGAGCAAGCACTGAGAAACAAAAAGTAGGGGAAGGGGGTGGAGAACCACCGAAAGAAAAGCAACAGCAGGGAAGGGAAATGGCTGGGGAGGGGGGGGGTAGAAGAACACCAAACAGACAATGGGAGCGAAGGGTGGTGGGGAACAGGCACAGAGCAAGAGAGGGAATGGGACACTATGGGAACATGGAAAAAATGAGAAGACTATAAAACAAAAGAAAGCAAAATGAGCAGAGCGGGAGAAAGAAAGCCAGAGTGAGACTGAGAGGAAAGAAAACAACAAGGAAGGCAAGGGGCTAGACAGCAGGAGGGAGCAGAAAACAAAACAGCAGGGAGCAGACAGGGAAGCCAAGGAGTGTGCAGCTGCACAGACCACACAGGAGCCCAGAGTGTGACAAAACATGCTAAGTATGGGCTGAAAGAAGAGGCTGCTTTTATTTGGAATGTGGGAGGGGCTATTCCCCTACATTGAACCTTGGGCTTCAGCCCTCCCATAAATGATTCAGTGATATTTCAACTACTGTGAATGACTGAGTAATGCAGGACACCCGTAAGATCTATAAAGATTGAAAGTGTATTATAAATGCATGCTAACATAAATCGGGGTGAATAAACACTAGCATTGTACCTACACTGTTCTAATGTTGCCATTGTTGCAGTTTTGTGCTTGCTTCTAGTGCTGGAAGATCAGAAGGTCTTGGATTCTTGCCCCACACTAGGTATGTGGGGTAATATCCATAACATACACTGTAGTGCAGTATGAAGGGGTATAGCACTGTTTAGGTGCCATCCTTTGGATAAGTCATTAAACAGAGGCACTTTCTGCCCTTCCCTGGTTGTCAGATCGAAGTTAAAGATCCCATGTGGCACTTATCAAAGAACAGTAGGGGAATTTTATTGAAAAAATAAATCTTACAAATCAAGCAAGCAAGCAATAAACAGAAACATACAAAATTCAAACCATGATAAAAAAAAAAAAAACATTATTAAAAATGTTCAGCACTAGCCAACTAAAGGAAAAGAAAGGAAACAAAGTACAAAATTAGGCAAAAATAACTACAGGGCAAAAAAACCAAAAACAAACAAAAAAAAAACAGGAAGAAAGAAAAGATTACCATAATTCAAAAGGAGTTACAGACCTGCTTCTTTCTTCAACTAAGCATGATTATATCTACGTCACTCCCATCCAGGGAGCATAAAAGTTGTCTCAGGATTGCGTCAGTTGCATACCTCTCAACCTCCTTCCTCATAAATCAGGGACAAGGCTTAAAAAAATCAGGGACAAAGGACCAAAATCAGGGACGCATCTTCAAAATTGGTCATATTCTCTCAGGAAGCTGGTAGAATAAAAGGCTTAGTGTAAAATGCATTTTCTAAAGAGGAAAAAGTCTGTAGCTTTAATGTCTAACATTTTGTGCTTACAGCTCCCACTGTTTGGTCACGGAAACACAATTTTTAGGAGGGACAGAGTAAAATTTTGAGGCAAAATCAAGGACATCCCTGAAAATCAGGGACAGTTGAGAGGTATGGTCAGTTGTTCTTTATTAAATTTTACATAGACCATGCAAGGCAGATTCAACCTCCTGAGCTATAGTGAGATTCGTGGATTGTATGAAGAAGAGTAGGGGAGTTTCCCAAGTCTTCTGGCCATCACTGGGGCTTATAAAACAGGTCCATGTGACCCACCATGTAGGATGCACCTGGAAACAAGCTAACACAGCTTAGTGTGCTTTTATTTGGTCAAACGTATAAATAAATAGGGATGGGAGATGGGCAGTGGTGTCAATAATTATTTTTTTGCTTCAGTTTCGACTCTCTATTGACCTGAGGTCAAATCCCTAAGCAAAAAATAAATTATTTATTTTCACACTGCCAATGCCATATTTTGTTTGTGCAATGGACAAACTGGTGATTTTAATAGTGAGAATACAGTACTCTTCCGTCTCACACTTGAGTCAGAGAAAATAAACTCAGTTTCGATGATGAGGAATCAGCGCGACCTTGGAACTGCTGTAGTTTTTTATGGTGATAAGAAGTGGGGCTGTTTTTAAGGTATTTCCCTATGTTTTCAGCAGTACAGGATTGAAATGTTCACTGTGGCACAGCTTATTGTGTGAGGCTAAGATGGAGCTTGTGCATAGAAAAACGGACATTCCAAACTTGGTCTGGCTGTACACCAACTTTGCCTTTACCTCATGCCGCTCTTAATGTTCTTTATGACATGGTGGAAATAAATGCTGATGACACACCTGGAGTGTAAATAAATGATTTATTTACACTCGAGCCACATCATCAGTGTGTTTATTTCCCATTTTTCCTGTTTCCCATTGCATAAATACAATTACTGCGTGAATTCTGTAACTGTGCTCCTTTGTTTATAATGTGGTATATGTGCTGCCTCTTTACTACCAGGATGCACCTGTAAAGGAGTTATTGCAAGGTTATTGTACCTGCTTTAACAAATATTTAAATACACATCAATAAACAAATAAATACAAAATTGCTATACACAATGCAGTTTGACTGTAAAAAAACATACTTAGCAAGTTCCTTGCGCTAATGATGTATTTTCTCTTTCATGAGATGCCACTCTTAAAACATCAGTTGTGCCTTTTTCTACTGTTTTTAAAGTTGTGCCTATCACCACACTGCTTACTGGATGCAGCCTTCCTTTAGTGTGGATTTTGCATTATATTACTGGCAATTATACAATGGTATTCAACAATCTGTGATTCAGATTGGCTAACTGGTACCTTTCTGCCTTTCTGTCAGGATGGTAAATCCTGAGCTAACCCACGCAAAAGGTGCCAGTCAGCCACATCTGAAATCAGATTAAAAAAAAAAAAAAGACCCCTGAAAATGAAAATGTGACAACTGCTATGTTTGAAGAATCACAAAATTCCAATTGGAATTGGCACTCTTTAAGCTGCTATCTTTCTTATACTGAAACCCTCAGAAATGGTACAAATAAATCAAGTAAACGCTGACCCCTCTTAAAAAAGTCACTTTCACCTGAACAATCGCTGCTGCCACTTGCTCCCTCTCGTCTCTGGCAGCCTCTGCCATTCAGTCACATTTCTTTTGTTGGTACTTTTTGCCCCCTCTCCCGGACCATGTTCAGGAGAGAGCCCCAGCCCCATCCCCCGACATCCACCAGCTGGCACTGACCATCTTCCCCCGGGGCTTGGCCCCCAGTGGTATCAGCAGGGGTGCCCCAGACCCTCACTGAAGACTGAGTCCAGTTCTGGTAATCGCCGTGGCTATTTGGGCAGCCCCTCCTTCATCTAGCCGGGAGATATTTTCCTTCAATTTCTTCCTTAAGGGACGGGGTGTGCAATGACTCCAGTGACGGTCCCGTGCATGTTGTGCATCTGCCCCTTCTCTGCCAACTGTGGACAGCATTGGTGTGCCAGTCCCAGCCCCCGCTAGGGGCCAGGCAAGCACCAACAGCTAATTGCCCCCTCCTCGGGGAAGGGTAACTGTCCCTGGGATGCTTGATTCTTCTCCTACCTGGCCGATCCCCGGTGATCTGCTCGCACCACGAACAGGGGTTGCTGGAGTGGCAGGAGGTAAAGCAGGATGCCTCAGCCCTCCATGCCACTGGGCCGGCCCATTCAGTCACATTTCAAATCTGCTGCTGCCGCTTCACAGAACTGAAAGAGAAAATGTTTCTTATCCAATCTTTACTCCACTTGACAAGCACGAATACTTCCTGAGGTCTATCTATGATGACATCATGCTTTGGACATACTGCTGGAACAGCACAGCAGCAAGCGATGTCATTCTTCTACTTACTTAGTTGTGTGCCACAGATTTGAAATGTGACTGAAATGGCAGAGGCTGCCAGCGGTGAGAGAGAGCAACTGGTGACAGCGAGCAGTCAGCAATCATTTAAGGTGAAAGTGATTTTTTTTTGTTAAGAGGGCTCACTGGGAGAGTTCAAGTCAGAGTAAAAATATGACCTCAAATAAACACAGCATGAACGCCAAAGTCATTTCATCTTTTAATACTGCTGGAACGGCACAGCAGCAAGTGATGCCATTGTTCTAGTTCCTTCCATGGTTGTGTGCTGAGAGTCTATGTTTCCATGGAGATACTTCAAGTCAGAGTAAAAATATTACCTCATATAAGTGCAATTTGATTTAATTTTACTAGTAGTTCTCTGTGTGGAATGTAAAAGATCATGCCATGTCTCCTACAACACCACCTACTGGACAGCAAAGGGCAGTTTCTCCAGACAAACACAGAAGTCAGTGCAGTGTCTAACCAGCAACAGTGAACTATTTTTTATTGATGCAGCAATAAAAATCAATCAGAGCACTTAAAAACACCAAAGAAAATTTTGTTCATTTTTCTCTGTCACCCCAAAAAAAGGGGACCATTATATAATCGCATAAAACCACTCCAGGGTGTGGGTAATGCTGGGATTTACCCACGGCTGACCTGGTTTGACCACTCGGCCATCAAACCACACCAGCTGTGGGTAAATCCCAGCATAACCCACAGTCTGTCATGGTTTATTGCTTAAGTAACCCACTGCTCCTACTGTTACATCAGTCATTCTTTTCACTGTCCTCAGTCTTATGTAATGGAGCAGCAGAATTCTAGAATGAACCAGGAAAAGACCAAATATTGCAATCAAGATTTATCAGCTCACGTTTCTCCAAACAACATTTGCTGAATGGCCACCCAGAAAGAATTTCAGGAGGCCTTTTGTTTTTACTTTCTCTGTTCCCAGCTGTGTGAATTTTAACCAATTTCTATTGATATTGTGGGTCATTGTAGAGATTTTCAGGTTGTGCTGCACAGCATGTATATAGCTATATCGTAAAAAAGCCGAGTGCCGAGGTGCTGGGTGCGTCTGCAGCCCCAGCGGACCTCCTCGGCGGCCGTGCGGGAACACAGCTCAAGTTTCCTGGCTGATGCACAGATGGAGGATACTCTCACTACTGTCGGACCTCCGCTATTGTGACCTGACCTGTACTCACCGTGAGGACGACATCGTGCTGCTAAGCTTCTCCGCGGGAGGGTGACTGAGGGACATTCTTTTCTTTCAATCTTCATGGCGGACAAAAACTGAACAAAAGGGTCTCCCTTAATTTGAACTTTTGGTGCCAAAAGCGCCCCTGCTGATAGGCTGCATTGCAGGTGATGACGCTCCCTGTGTCCTCTACATAGGGAGAACCAAGACCCATTCTTTCATACCAGACTTGTGTGTGAGAGGGGAGGCGAGGGTGACCTGTTCCAGGAAGACCCCCGGCACCTTCATTGGAAAAAAGCCGAGTCCCGAGGTGCCAGGTGCGTCTTGCAGCCCTGGCAGGCCTCCTCGGCGGCCGTGCGGGAACACAGCTCAAGTTTCCTGGCTGATTTTCGGCCCACCCCCCTTGGCCCATTCCCTTCTCCCATTAAATCCCTGTTAGCTCTGCCTCTGGATCCACCCTGCCCTATCAGTGGTGGTGGGGGGCGGGTCTGATAGCGCAACTTGGGCTCAGCATAGCCTAACTCCCTTCCAGCGATCTCTTCTCTGTCCCAGCCATTGACTGTGTCTGACAGGGCAGTGGTTAAGCCTATCTCCTGTGCAAAGTTATGGATAAACTTATCGCTGTTAGCCTGCACTCTAAATCTCTGGTCCCTGCTGTTGACTCTAGCTCAAGACTGTAATCCGAATTGTGTGTAGTCTGTTTGGTTAATGGGGTGTCACTACTGTTGCTGTTATTTACCCTCATATATTCCTGCTAGATATAGTGTCTACTGAGTATAACCTGAACTGATCACGTGAGACTAACGTTTAATTCCTAATAGCAGGCTAACTTCATTTTGTCTACCTGACCCCTACTGCAGCCTGTTGTTCCCAGAGAGTAAAAAAAAAAACCAAAAAAAAAACCTGGTAAATCATTGTATATACCTTATGTGCACCACTCAACAGACTCATTAGGCTTCTCTAGTAATCCTCTGGGCCTATTACTGGTAGCCTAATATCCCACTAGTCCTTAGGAGCCACTCCATTCCCCCTTCGTCAGCTGCTCCTCACTCACCACTGTCGCTTGGCTACACAACCAAGCCTGACAAAATGTCTCCTGCCCCGATGTGGTTCAGGCTTCCCTCCTTCACACTCTGGGAGGGTGGGCGTACCCTCTGCGAAATGCTTCAGGGTGCTCTTCCCGTCATCCTTAGGGCTTTGGCCCTAGTAGGACTGGTACTATGGCTCACCCTGCTCTATATGACTACCACTCCCCTACCTGCCTCGGGGGGATACTGGGAGAATTCTCCCTCCCCTGGTATGTCTGACTTCACCTTCTCCAACATCCTTGTTACCCCCTGCACCCTCCTCTGTCCCTCCTACTTCCTAAACCTTAGGAGACTAATACACACTGTCAGGGTAAAAAGACCTCGTGCCCGTAACCGTACCCTGGCCAATGGCCCATCCTTTATGAGATGGTGTCCGCTCTGGCTTCTCCTTGTACTTCTACTACTCTCAGGGGACATTGAAATTAATCCTGGACCAAATACCCTGGCCCCTTCAATTCCCCCAGGTTGGGAGATGGCCAAGAGTCTAAAAGTGGCCCTTCTAAACATCAGGAGCCTGATCCCCAGCCGGGATGAGCTTGTCTCATGGATGGCTCTCTATAAACCTGATATCCTTGGCGTGACAGAGACCTGGCTAAAACCCAAGATCCCTGACTCCGCATGTGCTCTCCCAGGCTACGACTTTATTTGGCAGGACCGCATAGGGACAAGGGGGGGTGGCATCCTGATTTACTACCGGTGCCACCTCAAGATTTCCCCAGTAGTCCTCCGGCAACCAAATGTGTCCTCCTGTGAGGTGCTACATGCACTACTCCTATTAGGGGATACTAAGAATCTTCACCTGGTTTGTACGTATAATCCCCCTGGAGGTGGGCTTCCTGGGCTGATCCACCTTCTGGATTCAGTTGATTCCAGCAGTGGTGACAATGAACTTATAATTATGGGAGATGTTAACCTAAACTGGACCAGTGAGAATGGAAGGCAGGCTGAGCCCCTTCTTGCTAATCACGCCCTGACTCGGCTTATCCAGGAGCCAACCAGGCGTGCGGCAAATGGTTCATCCAGCTCCCTCCTGGATTGGATTCTGACAAACCGTCCAGACAGGATTGCCTCTGTGGGAACACTATCTGATGCAATCTCTGACCACTCCCCGGTCTACTGTGTGTGGAATGTTCCCTCCCCTAAAATCCCACACAAGATCATGCATGTCAGGAACTTCGCCAGGTTTGATCCGGGAGAGTTCCTTGATGACTTAAGGCTCACTGACTGGTCTGATGTGCTGAGAGCTAACGACCCCTCGGTGGCAGCTTCCCATTTCCTAACCATCTTTGGGGCTTTGCAAGACAAGCATGCCCCTATGATCACCCGTAGGGTGAGGGGGACAGCCACTCACTGGTTATATGGGAGTCTCCTAGCCCAAATGCGGGCCAGAGACAAGTGTTGGGCCAACTCTAGATTGACTCGTGACCCCTATGTTGCAACGATATAGACACCTCATAAATGAGTGCAAAAAGGCTATCAGGAGTGCAAAAAGCGACTTCTGCAAGTCTGCTCTCACCAACTCTGCTAATGATCCTAGGAGGTTTTGGAGAAATATAAAAACACTAGTCAGCAGCTCCTCTCACCCAGGGGTAACTGACATGATCTTAAACAGCGCCTCCTGCAACAATCCCCTCACTATTGCCAACTCTCTAAATATGCACTTCTCCGACCTCTCAGCCCTCACTGCCCATTTCCCTCCCGGGTGGCCTACCTTCCTTCCTCTAACTGGGGAGAGGATCACCCCCTATGTCAATCATTTCAAATCAGGGCGGTGACAATCTCTGACACACAGAAACTACTAGGTGGACTCTCCCAGTACACCAGCCCGGGCCTAGATAATATGGAGCCCAAGCTACTAAAACTTGGGGGCCCCCCTCATTGCCTCCCCTGTAGCTCATATCTTTAATCTATCACTGTCACTGGGGTCCATTCCAGATATATGGAAGGAAGCAAGGATAGTCCCTGTCCTGAAGCAGGGTGATCCCAAAATACCGGACAACTATCGTCCAATTGCTATCCTTTCATCCCTTAGCAAGCTCCTTGAAAAGGTAGTGGCTGAACAGCTCTCAGAGTATGTCCAGCATCATGAGCTGCTGTCCCCCTCCCAGCATGGCTTCCATAGGGGGCACAGCACCTCTACTGCCCTGATTGAGGCCACCACTGGCATCAGATCAGACATGGACCAGGGCAAGCTCTCTGGAGCTATATTTATCAATCTATCCAAAGCCTTCGACCTTGTTGATCATGCTCTGCTCTGTCAATAGCTGGGGTCACTTGGTTTCTCCCCTGCTGCCATGAAATGGTTTTGGGCTACCTGCACGGCAGAATGCAATGGACCTGCTTCAATAAAGTCCTGTCCATACCTCTACCGGTCACATCAGGTGTCCCCCAGGGTTCGGTCCTTGGTCCCCTTCTCTTCTCTCTCTACATCAACCAACTGCCTACAGTGACCACAAATTGCAGAACTGTCCTATATGCAGATGACCTAGTGATACTGGCCCACTCCAGTGGCATGGCCACCCTCACCAAGAGCCTGTCTGAGGACTTCAATAAGGTCCTGACCTGGGTGACAGACCATAAATTGGTCTTGAACCTAAAAAAAAAACAGGCTATGCTCTTTGGCTCTACTGCCAAAATCAAAGCCTCAACATCCCCCCTGAACATAATTAATCCGGACGGCTCTTCCCTCCCTGTAATAAACTGGGTCAAGTACCTAGGGGTCACCTTAGACCCCCAACTTGATATGGGAAGTCACATCGTGAATGCCTGCAAAACAGTAAACTGCAAGTTGGGACTGGCCTATAGGGCCAAGTACAACCTTACCCCTGCGGCCAGGCTTGCCCTAGCGAGAGGTGTCCTTCTTCCCTCCCTTGGCTATGGACTACATAGCTTCGCTTGCTCCACAAAGGCTCACCTCACCAGGTGGCATACTGCATACAATAATATCTGTTGTTTTGCCCTAGCGGCTCCCCATCTCACCCATCGCTGTGAGCTTTATAATAAACTCAGGTGGCTCTCTCTAGCCAGATACCTGGACTTTAGGATAGGCTGCCTCACGGGCAAGGTGATCAGCACGGTACTCCATCGGGACTGGCCCAGCTCCTTCCTCCAGCTGATTTTTTCCCCTACTAGCTTCGTCTCAAGCCCAGGGGTTGCTAAAAAGTCCCTGCCATGAGGAACCTCATGGGAGCTAGGGATATTTTCACTGTGTGCGTCCAAACTCTGGAACTCCCTTCCTGAGTCTGTTCGCCTGGCCTCCTCCCATCAGTGCCTCCGAAAATCCATGTGGGATTACTTGAAACAAGCCTCAGCCTGTGACTGTTCCAGCCTCCCTAGGGCCTCTTAGTCTCTAACATGCGTTATTGACTCATCATGCTCTTAACCTAATGACTATAAGCTGTACCATTGCTTTCTACTTCTCTGTAATATGTGCCTATTATACCTTTGCTTCCTACCTCTCTGTAAAATTGTGACAACTGTATTTCCTCTCCTTGCCTTGTTGTTATTATGCAGATATGTCCTTAGTATTTTCCTCTTATATTGCTCATGATGTCAATTAGTACTTGATATGTTGTCTCTGTACCATTATGCCCATGCTGACAGCTTGTACTTGATGTATTGTCTTTGTATCATTATGTTGTACTCTCCCAGGTCGTTCCTGAAAATAGGCATAATACTTGTCTAGTGTACTTACCCGGTAATCAAAAGCTAAATAAATAAATAAATATCTTAACATTTGGCTCACAGGCCCTTACACTTTGTACACCCGTAATTAATATTATTTCGGGAAAATTGTCAAACTAAGAAATGCTACCCTTGTTATTCTCCATCCCTTCTGGTATCTTGGCCAACTACATGAAAAGTCTAATCCTAGTGTGGTGACTGCAGCTCAGCAGGGTAATTTTTGTCTCTGACTTACCAGTGGCAGTTCACTTTGTCTAGCGCTCAGCTTATTGCGCAAGTTAAGAAGTAGTAGTAAGTTTGTTTATAAGGCACCTTTCCCCAGAGGCTCAGGGCACTGTACAGGTACAAACATATAAAACCAATACAATGAATGAATAAACAAGGTAAAATAACATCACACAAATAAATTACAGTCATTACAATTAAAAGAAATAAAAGAGTATGCAGATTGACTTTAGAAAAGCTTTTTTATAGATTCCAGATGGGGATGTGCCATTCATTTCAGCTCATGATGCTCCTTCAGACCTGCTAGACCTCCAAAAAATGAATGGAGTGGAAGTCTTTTCCATCACAGTGTAACCCACATGTGGCTTACTCGGACCTCCCCATCCCTGGCTGACTCGGTCCCTAGGGATCTGACTTTGTGGACAGGGGACAGAGCAGAGTGTGCTGGGCCTAACAGGGCTGCTGTTTGTGGGCACCTTTAGCAAAATCGGAAAAAGCCATGTTTTGAAATTTGCAGCACGACTCCAGCTGCACATCAAAGGGAAGGCAGTTGTCACAAAAGAAGCAACCTTTGGGCAGCTGCCTTGCCACTGCCAAAAGATGTAGCCCACCCCTGCCACGCAAACCAGAGGGCAGGTTTCACAATGAAGTAGATCCTCTGGCACCAGTTGGGGAATAATGCTTGCAGACTTCATGGATACCACAATGTTGGTGAGCTCTGTCCCTAGAGACAACAATTTAGAGGGGCTGGGGGCACACAGCAGACTGTGGGAAAGGAAAGGACCCATATTTCTGATGCCTTTACCTGTACGTGTTGGGCATGGTAGCTTAGGACTGACAGCAGAATGGACAAATGAGAGCCGAGTTAAAAGTGCGCTAATAAAAGGGAAACTGTGCTGGAGGCTGCAGATCAGAGAGAGAGGTCTCGAGGAGATAGGACCTACTACATGTGTGCAGAGGTCAAGCTGTGCCACGTTAGGCCTTGGGCCTAGGAAGAACCAGAAGGAAGCTCCTGAGTTCTGGGGAAGGAAGAGAGCACCAACTGCATGCAAGCCTGCACAACTGCAATGCTAAAGAGCCCTGCTGGAGCAAGAGACTGAAATACAAGGCTTCTGATCCAAGTCCCATAGCAGGCATGACAGCCTTATGTCAGCATGCAACCAACCTAGAGTCTGGTAGCCGAGTCATGCGTAGGTCAGTCTGGGGCCTCAATGATCATAAGAGAGCAGATGGAAGAGCCCTTGACAAGCCCCAGTGATAGCCCAGAAGCCAGTTCAGAGAGAGAGAGAGAGAGAGAGAGAGAGAGTATGTCTGAGGAGAGAGCCAGTCTGAGCCAGAGGTACCATGGGAGACTGAAGTGCCAGAGACAGAATAAGCCATCCAGTTGGGGAACCATGAGTACCTTTAGGGCTTGTCCTACCTCAGGAAAATACAGTTTGCTGAAGTTTGTTTGCAAGGTGGACATGGGGCTGGATTACAAACACCTCACATTTGGAGGTTTAAAAGCCATTAAAGCAAGTGTATGTCCTGTGGGTTTGAGAAAGTTAAGCATTATGTTTCAATCTAAGTACACCAGTGCTGGTCAACCTACAGAAACATCTATGGGCTTACAAAATATCAACACTGGGTATCTAGAGATTGCCATAAGGGATCTACCATTGTTCTTAACTGAAAAGTCTGGTACCAGGTGGGAGAGGGTACTGGCCTGCAGTACAGGAATGCCATCTATGTGAGGGTGGGAATGGTGTGGCTGCTTCAAGTTGGGCTTTGTCAGTGGCAGTCAAGCTATCAACAGTTGCACCATGCCCTCATAGGGCTCAACTGTTTATTATCAGAGTGTGGGTGGTATTTGGGACCCTATCTAGAAGTGCATTTAATCTGGGTCTAGGTACTATGCTGGGCTGCTCTAACTAGGGCTGGGTGAATACCTTATTTTGAGTATTTAGGCCAAATATTTTATTTGGGCGGCGGGCCCCAAATATTCAGGTATTCATTATTTGTGTGTGTGTGTGTGTGTGTGTGTTTTTTTAACAAACACTGTACTTGTTTAAAAAAAGAAAAGGACCCTCCCTCTTCCCCAGCCCAGCCCATTAACATACACTTCCCCCACCTTCTGCTACAATCCAAATGCTACCTTAACCCCCCGTACCCCAAATTTAATATTTTTCAGAATATAAAAAAAAACTCCCATGATGGGATGATAGGCGCAACCTGTTGGCTGCAGTCTTTTGTGCTTTTTTTTTATTTCTCCCCCACCCCACCCTGGCAGCACCCTCATCCCCTTCAGCACACAGTTCTTCTTAAAACAAGTGTGGATGAAGGCCTCCTCCACAGCCTTCCTTCTTCTGAACAAAACTGCTGATAGACTTGCTCCCTTAGTAAAACCAGTTGATCATGTGCTTGTACCTTAGAGTCCTGAGTCGGCAGCATGCTGAGGAGGTACCCAGACAGTAAGAAAAATCACTACAGTGAGCAGGAGGACAGCACAGTGCTCTCAGGCCCAGACCTCCTGACTGGCCACTCTGCACTCCCTCACTTGATGTGTCAAACAAGGGGGTTTCTGAGTATGATATCCCCTGGCATCAGGAGGCAAAGGTTAGTACCAGGTATGGGCAGGGCAGGGAGTGTCTATGGATAGATGGGCAGCAGTGGTGTCAGAAGGGGCTAAATAAAACTGAAAAGAAACCAGGTAAAGCTCTACTTACATTCCTGAAAATCAATAAATTGCCAGTGTATTCCTGAGAATTATAACAGTATACAGGCATCACTGCTGGATCCAAATGTTTTTCTTTTCCAGAAGTGAGAGTTATCCATGAGAAACCACTCTGTAAAATTGGAAGAAGTCTCAACTGCATACATTGTGGTTATATGATTGATGGGATGTGGTTCTGTATTTTATAATTAGCAATATTACAGTTTGTTTTCGGTATGCATTTTAGACTCTGGTCTCATTATTGTACTCTTGTCTATTATTACATTCTAAAAGCCTGCCAAGTAGTTTAGGCGTTTACCAGTTATTCCATGGTAAACAAACTAATTCCAGTGTCTTTCTCATTTCTCTTCCCTGGGGGAAGTTTAATTTTATCTAGTGCAGCATAAATCATCAAAGCTCATCCCACCAGTTAGCAGTATGTCTCAGTCAGTAATACACTTGTCTTTGTGCATGGAGGTGATGGGGTCATATCCTACACCAAAGACTGGGACTATGTTACGAGTACTGTACAATGCAGGACTTGAGGGACGCAGGGCTTAAAATTCAGTTTGTGGTCATGGGGAGAATTCCCCCTAGGGTTTACAAAAGGGGGGGAGGGATTTCTTTGGGGGGATCTCAGACTTTGGAGGGGGCTCATGAAAAAAACCTTTTACTCTTAAAATTACCGTGTCTGCCTTAATTGTCATGACAAATAAAGGCACAGTGTTAACTTTGTATTTACTTATGTTTTGTGTCATTTGTCTGGTTGGAGCTACAGTCTCTTCTTTTTATTTCAGGAAACTGTGTCACTACCATAAGAAGAGTCCTGCCTGCATCAGCCAGACTGACTTGTTTTAAAGTAATAAAATGTTTGTTTTTTCCTACCTGCTAACAATTTACTGTTTGCATCCTAGTGGACTCCCCTCACCCTCTGGACCTGAAAATAGCCTGCCCTCTCCACCGTTGATGAGTGCAGATTGCCATTCTTGCTCCTTGTGCCTGCAGTGTGTGCATTCAGTCTTGGCTGCCTGCTTTGCCTGACTGCTTGTGTGACTTATGCCACAGTATTGTCAGTGCCCTGGAGCAGAACAGTCTTGGGCTCCTTTGCTTTAGGATGTGGGAAGACAAGAACAGACTTCCTGAAAGAAAACATGGTTATATGGCAGTGCCCTAAGTGGAAAGAACTTTGCACAGAAATGTCATTCCTGGGGGTTCCCAAAAAGTCAGAGGCTGCAAAAAATTTGCACAAAATGTGCACCCCCCCTCCCCCCAACGCCAAATTTTAGGTCAGAAGGTCTTCACTGTTGGGAATGATGTCCTTCAGGTTATACATTGAACCAAGATCCCTGCTGCAAGTTTCTGGTGGTTGTTTGTAGCAATCCCATGATATTATTTGAAAAGAATAGGGAATAACTCTGGAATCCTGCATTCACACTTGCAGTGAAACAGATTGCACAATGCTATCCATAGCTGTGTGAGGGATGTTCCCAACATATAATGGCTGAGATTGGCCTGCATATGTTATTACACTTCAACCATCTAAATCATAGTTCTGGATAGGGGTTCGAGATTCAGAGTATATAAAAATCAGCTCCTGTATGTCAAGAATTAGACATGACAGAATTGTTATTATATAGAGAATACTGCATGGATATGTGTGTGTAATCAGAAATGATGTTTTAATGATAAGTGAACCAGTGTTTTAAGAGCACCTTCAGTGTGGCTGCTCTTTAAAGAGTGGGGCCCAGTGCAGTATCTCTTATAAGAGCGTGCTGTAGCCTATTTATGGCTGCACAGCAGAGTTATACTGACATATTGCTATTACCTAGTAGAGAAAGGGGAGTGTGGAAGCGTGTGACCAGATACCTGGACTGTGTCCTTCCACAGTGGAGTTGAAGTACATGTGGTCCTCTCCTCTGACCAGAGTGCTGTTCCTCCCCCCTCTCCACTGGTGCATTATTCTCCTGCTCTGTGCTCACTTTCGGTTCACATCTGGGTTCGACTGTGGTCCCCATGTTCATTTTAGGAATGTAAGCTGTAATAAAGAAAACCATCCCTTGCTGTTTTTTTCTTCTTTACCAGAAATGTGACCTGTAATACAGAAAACCGTCCCTCACTGTTTTCTTTTCTTCTTTATGCCTGTAAAAAAGAAAACAGTCCCTCACTGCTCTGACCCCTGCCACTCCAACCACCCACCTTCTGATTGCCATCTCCATTATATGTGTAATGTTTCCCTGGTTTCTAGTGGCACCCCCACCCTCATATTGCCATCCCTGTATTTGCATAATGTTTCCCTGGTGTCTAATGGTGCCCCCCCCACCCTCTGATTGCCATCCCTGTATCTATACAATGTTTCCCTGGTGTCTAGTGGCACCTCCCACTATCCAATTGCTGGCCCTGTATTTGTATAATGTTTTCCTGGTGTATAGTGGCATCTCCCATGGTCCAATTGCTGGCCCTGTATTTGTATAATGTTTCCCTGGTGTCTAGTGGCACCTCCTACCCTCTGATTGCTATCCCTGTATTTATATAATGTTTCCATGGTGTCTAGTGGCACCCCCCACCCTCCACTCCCTGTCCCTGTATTTGTTGTATAGCATTTCCCTGGTATCTTGTGGCACCACCCGCCCTCTGATCCCTGTCTCTGTATTTGTATAGTGTTTCTCTGGTGTCTAATAGCACCCCCCACCCTCTGATCACCATCCCATATTTATGTAATTTTCTGTGGTGTCTAGTGGTGGCACCACCACCACCCTCTGATCACTGGCCTCATATTTGTATATTGCTTCCCTGGTGTCTAGTGACACCCCCCACTTTCTTATTGCTATCCCTGTATTTATATAATGTTTCCCTGGTGTCCAGTGGCACCCCTACCCTCTGCTTGCTGGCACCTTATTTGTATAGTGTTTCCCTGGTGTCTAGTGGCACCTCCACCCTCCGATCGCCGGCCCTGTATTTATTTAATTCTCCTTAATGTTTAGTGGCACTCCCTCCCTTCGATTGCTGGCCCTGTATTTATGTAATTTTTCCTGGTGTCTAGTGCCCCCCCCCCATCCTCTGATCTCCATCCCTGTTATATATGTAAAGTTTCCCTGGTGTCCAGTGGTACCCCTCACCCTCTGATTGCTATACCCATATATGAGGTTTTCAGCTTTGAGGCATAACTGTCATTTTTGCATATTTTCACTCCAGATTTTCAGCATGGGCTTTTTGGGACCCCATCTCATGATGAAATCACCTTTCAGGCAGGATCTGACAATTTTCACCACCATTGTTCATGAGGTGTGGCCATAAGAAGGGTATGTTGAAAATGTGGGGTCAGAATATGTAAAAATGCCATCCCGTTGGCGCAGCGGTGGGATTTCCACTTGCGACGCTGGCGACCCAGGTTCGGGAATGGATCCGGGTCGTCGGAGGGCCGGCCGGGGGGAGTAGGATCGAGCGTCCGTTGGGCAGCTCTCCTTCTCCAGGGGGAGGGTGTGGGTTGCACTCAGTGCGTTAGAGACTCTTGGCGGAGGCCGGGAGTTCTCACGTAGCCGAGGCTTGACGTGGGGGAGGAGGCGGGGCCGACGCTGGCGTCATTGCACGTCCCCACCTCCTCTGGGGAGAAAAAGGAGGAAAAAAGATGGCGGGGCAGGACCACCGATAGATGAAGCCCTCCCTGGAGAGCCTCGCATCGCCACCGCCGCTGCAGGACCCCAGCCAGTTACAGTTCCGGGGTCACGAAGGTGGCCCGTGGCCCCACCCTCCGGGGGGCAAGCCGGGGGTGACCGAGGGTCCTCTGCAGCAATAGGCGGTCAGAGGGTCTCTGGGGTCATGACCAGGGCGGAGAATGTACCCGTGGTCCTGCTAGGATAAAGAAAAAAAAAAAGAATATGTAAAAATCACAACGTTATGAGTGTACATTGAAATTATTCTATGCACTTAAACATTTTGGTAATTATAATTATTTTGACCCTAAATGTTCAGCATGGTTCTTTTTTTCGCATCGCCTCATTAATGTGACCAGCTGTCATTTTTCAAATCCTGGCCAAAATGTGTTTTCACATCTCTGGAGCAGAATGTTTTTTTCCTTTTTACAATGTATTTATCCTTCCTCAGTGGACCACTGCTTGTGTCAGCCAGCGTCGCCGGACTCCGGAGTCGTTCAGGATCTCATAGCACTTTTGCGCATCCTGGCAGATCCCCAGAGCTGACACAGCTGCTGTGATCCCCACTTTTCCTTGATTTTTGCTGCACTAGCCAGACGTAGCACATGCATGTGGAGGCATGCATGCGCACTGCAGCTCTGGTCTACAGCCTCTTCCACCCTCCTCTGGCCTAGTGCCAGGGCTCCTCATGCATGATGATGCCACCCGGCCTCCACTAGGAGGCAACCAATCTCCAAGGAGTCCCTCAGAACCATCCAGCAGCTCAATCAACTTCTCGGCCCCTCCTGGCCGACCCTCGGTGCTCCAAGCCCAAACTTGATCCCAGGTCACCAGTGTGGAGTGAGGTGTGTTGCATCCAGCACCTCAACCCTCAGCGCCACCGGGCCAGCTTGGAATGGGGTTTCAGTGGCGTGGAATCACATTTTGGGGGAGATTTGAAAATGTTCAGCTTTGGGGTTTATGAGGTGGGGTAATAAGAAGGCTATGCTGAAAATGTGGTGTACAAATACAGTGAAATGTCTAGGTTATGACTGAACACTGCAGTATTTCAACATTCACTCATAACTTTGCTAATTTTCAGTATTCTGACTCCAAACTTTCAACATGCCATTTTTTCACACCACCTCATAAACATGACAGGTGTAATTTTTTTAAATCCTGGATGAGACCTCTTTTTGCACTTGTGGAGCAAAATAACATTTCGCCAATATACTATAAATTTTACATTCAGAAAAATAGGTGCAGCACACAGCCATGGAGTAAGGAGTTACAATCAAAGTTCGGTTCAGAAGGACATTGCTTTAATAAATCATACCAGTAATGATTACACAGCAGTACAGGTTTCTTACATTTCTCCCCTTGCCACAGGGGCTTCCTCAGAGAATAAAATCATTTAATGACACCGCTCCTTTTTAAACATGCAAGCACCAATCAGTTTACCCATAGTGTTAGGATATCAAACATGTGACTAATTAAAAGAACAAGTGTCATCACAAGTGCAATCAGGTGAACAATAACAAAAACTAAATAGCATCATCGCTATGCTTGTAATAGTGTTATAAGGTAAAAAATAATTTGATCACATCTCGTTTCCTGGGTTCGAAAACCAGCAGTCAAGGCACCCACTTGGCTCCTTAAAAATTAAAATAAACAATGAAGGCAGGTAAGCATGGGTTTACAAGCAAAGCATTTTTTCACCAGGCATTTCTACAATTATTCCTATTAGAGATACATATAACATAATGTGCCTAATACAGTCATGTGGAATAATATTTGGAAAATGTGTCTATTCAGGCTGGTTGTGGTCTTAACCAGATGTATGTACATGTTGCTTAATAAACATATCATACAGAGCATGGGGTTGGGGGGGGGGGTTGAGAAGAATTAGTATTTATTTTCTTCTTATGAGGAATGGTTTAATCTCAAATTTTCCATTGTGACCAGGCTGTCTCAGTGCCCCCAGATTGTATATCCACTTATGTTCTTTCTGACTGAGTGCATTTTCCAAGTTACCCCCTCTTACAGTATATCATTTTTGACAGCTTCTATCCTTATTGCTGACATTTTGTGCTCTGTTCTGTTGGACTGCGAGTTAATGTGGTTCACCACGGCATACTCAATGTTGTTATTTCTGATTGCTGCAACATGTTCATTAAGGCGTTGTTTAAATTTTCTCTTGGTACTGCCAACATAGTACTTGCCACATGAACATTTAAGCATATATACTAGTCCCTCAGTATTACAATCAATTCTGCCTATTACTCTCACATCCTTTCCAGTTTTGGGGTTAATAAAACTTGTACATCTCTCCAGTAGGTAGCAAGACTTACAGTTACCACATGGTTTTGAACCCATTACTGTTGATAAGCAGCATTTCTGCACGCCTGGGTTGGTAACTGTTGACAAGTATGTCTATAATATTTCTATCTCGCCTATAAGACACCCTGAGTGGATTATTTAGTAACCTGGAAAGTTGATGGGTTCCTCTAAAAATCGATACGTTTTTCTTAACTATTTCCACCAACTCTTTGCTGCCTCCCCCAAAAATAGTTAGAAAGGTTAACTGTTCTCCACCTTCCTTTTTCTTATTTTTTGGACACAGCAAGTCTTCTCTAGCAGTGGTATCAGTGTCTGCCATTGCTTTTGAGATGTCACTCCCTGTTCCCCCTTTCCAATAGTCTGTCAGTAAGCTCACTAGCTCTTTTTCTTTACAAATCTTCATTCCCACAATTTCTTTTTACCTGTATGTACTGTCCCTTAGGTAGGTTTCAAATATTGGGCCCTATGCACAAATGAATGTGATGCCTATGCACTGCAGATCCGAGGCACGTAGGCAACTGCATGGTTGAATGCTGCGCAGCGAGGGTCCCACGGACCCCAGCAGCATTCACAAGGCATGTAAATTTACACAAACTGCCATGCCTTCCTCCCATAGCCCCTTGGGGATGTCCGTGCAGGGGTGTGGAGGCGTGCCTGCACTACGTGGCATTCACAAAGCCATGTAGTGCCAGGCAGAGGAGACTCCAGATACACCTGCTGAGTCCAGGTGTAGCCCTGTACATGCCGCCATGATCACCAGACGCCAGGTGTGGTGGCATCACTAATCAGATCTCTGTGCTGCCCCAGCCCACTATGCTGCAGAAGAGGGCTGGGGCAGCAGCTCTGGTGACTACCTGTAGGCATGCCAGCAATGCTGCTATATGCAGCTCTGCTTCTCCCCCCTGCACCCTCTGCAAGGGCACAAGGAATCCACTCAGGGACCCAGTATGGGCAACTGACTGGATGCCCACCCAGGACCAAGGCTCTGCCCTCTATCAACTGTGTGACTCTGTGCACTGAGGGGGCATGACCATGAACAGGTGCCATGCGGGTGCATGCGGTCATGCATGCCATGCATCAGGCGTCTGTCCGGGGCCGCAAAGGTAAACGGGCAGGGTACGTGCCTCGGCCATGTATAACCCACCCATTTGTGCATAGGGCCCAATATGAGGGGGATGCCAACTGGTAGCGTGTAGAAAGCTATTGCAGTCGGTGTTTTTTTGTGTAGGTCAGTGATAAATGCACCATCTGGGAGTTTTGTGATAACAACATCAAGAAAATTAATAGACTCAGCTTCAACATTCATTTTGAATCTCAGATTTTCATTGGTAGACTCTAAGTAATTCACAGACTCCTTCAGCTCTCCCTCAGACCCCTTCCAGACAAAAAACAGGTAATCAATGAACCTTTTGCATATATCAATATTTTCAAAATAAGGAATTCTCTGAGGATCATACACAAAAGTCTCCTCCCACTGCCTCATGTATAAATTAGCTAGACTGGGGGCTAAAGTAGCCCCCATTGCTGTTCCACTGTCCTGGCTGAAGTTCTTTCCTTCGAACATAAATACATTATTATGCAGTACCAGTTCAGTTAGCCCTAAGAAATAATTGATTTTTTCTTGTGGGATCTCTGTGAGTGAGATTAAGTAGCAGAGAGTCCCCCCTCATGGGGGATGATGTTGTTGTAGAGGGAGTCCACGTCCATTGTTACTAATAAGCATTCCTCCTCTACCTGTAAGTCATTAAGTATTGTAAGAATGTGACTGGTATCTCTTAAATGACTCAGTAGTTTGGGTACTATGGGTTTAATGTAGCTGTCAATGTATCGTGATAGTGGCTCCATAACTCATCCTATTCCGGATATGATTGGGCATCCTAGTGGCATAGTGGGGTGTTTGTGAATTGTTGGTAATGTGTATATGGCTGTTTTTTGGGGGGGTATTCAACAGAAAGATAATATAGTTCATTGGTGCCAACAGTCCCATTTTGAAATGCTTCTAGTAGGAATAGTTCAATATTCATTTGTATCTGTTGTGTGGGGTTAACAGTCAGCCTGCTGTAGAATTTTTTATCGCCAAGCTGTACATCCACTTCTGCAGTGTAGCTTTCTCTGTCTTGTACTACGATACTGCCCCCTTTGTTTGGCAGGTTTGATGACTAAATCAATGTCATCAGCTAAAGCCTGTAGTGTTTCCCTCTCATTTGTGGACAGATTATAAAATGTCATACCAGCCTGCCTCCTAAACACATCTTCTAGGTCCCTAGTGCAACAGTCTAGAAAGGTTTCTACATTTGGATGCATTGGGGGGAAAAGGTAGAGTGGGGTTTAAAGTAAGGACTGGTCACCTCATCAGCATCAGAGTCAGTGTTCTCAGTTGTGTCAATATCAGTGTTCCTGCCTAGTGTGTCAAAATATTTATTAGCATAAAAAATATTTAAATTGACATTTCTGGCAAATGTAATAACATCAACAAAGGCATCAAATTCATTCAATTTTTGGGAAGGGACAAAGGATAACCCTTTAGAAAGTACCTGTAACTCTATGTCAGAGAGTTCTCTTTTCGAGAGGTTCACAACTGTTGATAGTGGTTTGTGGTTGTACCTCTGCCCCCTGCCCTTCCTCTGGCTGTGCTGCCTCCTCCTTTTCCTCCTCTGCCTCTTCTTCCATTGCCACGTCCTCGTCCACATTGGGCTTCTGTATTCATTGGTAGTTGAAAGCATGTCTGTCTCATGCTCCTCCTGGGAACATCCCCAGGAGGAGTATATCCTAAAAAAGGCCTCTGGTCAGTCTCGATCTCCGTTTCCAAATCCTTAGGTTCCGATGCACTTTCCCCAGTGCTATATACCAGTTGTGACCTGTTTGTCCTCTTTAAGATGGAGCACATAGCCATTCCTGTAGTGCAGGAATACAAGCTTGTAGTTGTTATGGCTACCTGGTCAGCTGATTCAATGTCAAGTGCAGTAATATTATCTGGTGCCGTCAGAGCCGTATTTTTCTTTTTCCAGTTGAATACGCGATTGAGTCCATAGTCATTGTAATCCCTAGTAAACTTTTTTTTGTCTCTGGGTTTTTATCTTGATATCATAGAATGTCAAGTACTCCTGAAACTTATTCTGACACTTTGCAAATCTGGGTTGGACTTGAAAGTGGCCACTTTCTTTTCTTGCTCATTTAGCTCTGTGGTAACTTCTTGCATAGTCTGAAGTCCATCCTCTATAATCAGCTCAATTACTTTCATTGAAGCCACATGCATAACGGCTTCCCAGCATTTTATGAAATTGTCTTTGTCAGTGCCAAATGTAGGGTGCTTTAAAATCCTCAACCCCCGAGGTATCCGTTTAACAGTTAAATATGCCCTCTTTGTTTTTTCTTGCCAGTATAACCTCCTAGCATGAGTAGCAATGTGCTCTAGCTGAAAGAATGCATTTCTCATTGAGTCACTGGGCATATTGATTTGATTTCAAAAGGAGTAGGGGTCTTTTGATATTCACTTCAGGGCTCTGCTGTGAAGTCACCCAGCTGCCAACATTGAGGTAGACCACCCATCAGTTGGGTCCCTACTGTAAACTGCATCTGCCTGAAATGGCTTACCTTTATAGGGTGCATCAGCTTAAAATTGGATTAATTAAGAAGTGGTCCTCAGCCAATGTGCAGGTGACTGGTGGGGAGCTGGTTCAAAAAGAAAGCCATACTTCTCCATTTACAAACTTAATCCAGTATTAACTGCTCATCCTTGCTCATTCACAAACTATAAATGGGATTCTAAATTAGGGGTGCTACTGTATATGGCATACATCAACAAAAACAACAAGTCCGATCACACTCTGAGCCCCCCCCCCCCAAACAGAGGTAAATGTAACAAGAAACATATTTGTTCAGCCTGGATTGGCAACTTACTGATTTGATTTCAAAAGGAGTGGGGGCACAGGTTTTATTGCTAAAACCTGCACATAAAGGAGCATTCTTCCTTACCAGTGTTTCATGATGAGTGTACCCAAGCCAAACAATGGAACCAGCACAAGGAGACCAGCCAGGGAGAGCATCTATGGTTCGATTTTCCAGGACAACAGTGAGAAGAATCCATGTTTAATGGACTGTGGCATGGGGATCATTAAAAGCATGTCTTGTTTATAAGAGCAGTCATAATGTGACTATCTTGAAAATTTGGAGTCAAAATTAAAAAAGTAGAAGTGTGAAAAGCACATATGTAAAGAGTGAATGCATGAAGACTGATTGTGTGAAGAATGAATTGATGTATAGTGCATGTGTGAAGAGTGAATGTGTGTGACGAGTGAATGTGTACTGAATGTGTAAAGATTCAATGTGCCAGGCACTTCTGTAGGCAGTGTCTTCCCATAGTACACAGCCCAAAGGGCCCAACATATCAGATTCTATTCATGCATCAATGAAATCTTCAACCTTCCCCGGGTCTGAAGCAGCCTCTCACTTCTTACGCCTGCATCAATACCATAATTTTGCAGCCGTATTGGCTCTAACCAGAGTTTGTTTAAGAGTGAGGCTGTGCTTCCTGCTGAGTATGTTTTTTGGGCTAATGACATCATCCTGCTTCATGCTGACTTACAGTGTCTAAGGAAAGAAGCTAATGACTTCAGTCAGGTATTTTATGGCTTTTGCAGTATTTGGAGCACTGGTGTTGTACAGTGTATGTAGAATTGTTGATATTTATACACTTGGGTCAGTCTATGACTGTTTTGTAGAATTTCTGTGTTTGTGAGGGTCTGTAATGTTTGATTTGTGTGGACATTTTGCATTACTTTCATTTTTTTCCTTTGTTCTTTAGTTTTTTTTGGGGGGAGGGGTCTTTGTTCTGTACGTGGGGTGTACAGTATTTCTTAGTGTGATGGTTTCACACTCACCCAGATGTGTTCCCATATATGTAGAATCTACAAGAGTTCCGGTAAGTTTTAACCTCGAAGCTTGATCTCAAGGTTTAAAGCAGAGATTTAGATCAGAAAGTGAATACCTGCATTTTATGTGGTGTCAGTCCATCTTCTTCTAATCCCTGGACTTCTCCTTCTTGTGATGGTGATCAGAGTGGTGCCTGTTGCATCTCAACTGTCCCTGTGGACTCTGCAGAAGATATGAATGAGGTGACAGCTGTTCTGTGACCTGTGTCAAAATCTTTTATGTCCAGAATCCAGACTCGTTCACTAGGCTGTAGATGGCAAAGTACAAGCCCTGTGTCTTGCGTTGTATGCTTGTTTGCCTTTGAAACTTAAAAAACACACATGGCCTTGGCTTTTTCCTTGGTCTTGAAGTTTTGAATTCAAAAGAGAGGGCAAAATAGGTACAGTCATTCTCAGTTTTTAGCCCATCAGTAGTTCTGCTGGTCAGTAGACATTGGCAAGTGGTGTGGTTTGGTAGGCATGCAACGCTTTGAATGGATCATTATCTTTCTTGAGAAGTCTCTTTACTGTTTGTACTGCTCTTTCTAGCTTCTCCATTGCATTATGGATGTCTTGGACTGCTTGTGAGATATACAAAGATACAGTCTTTTGCAAAATCATGAAAGTCTAAACAAATGAACTGTGGACCATTGTCAGATACAAGTGTCTTGGGCACTCCATGGTGAACGTTAATTGCTTTTGAGTGTCCAACAACATGACTTGCAATGGTAGAGTTCAGATAAGCACTTCGGTATGCCTTGAATGATAGTCTTCAACTGCAAGGAAGTTTTTACTTTTCAGTTTGACAAGGTCTGTAACAACGTTTTGCCTTGGTTGGTCCAGAAGTTTGGACTAAATAGATGGTTCTAGTGGATTGCTCTGGAATTTGGTACAGATTTTGGACTTCTTAATCAGGGTTATTAGCTATGCACCAAGCTGCAGCCCCCACCCACTCTGCAGTTCTCTCCTGCAACATTTCACTATGCTCTGGTGACCATCGTGGAGTATTTTCAGGGTAGCATCCTGTAGAGATTGAGGAATCACTATTATAGTTAATTTCTGAAGTAAGCCGTCATGTACTGTCAAGGTATATCATTTGTACCAGTACAGTTTGATAGTGTCTGGACCTTGAACTCTTGATGACCAACCTTGTTGATTAAATTTCATGACTTGTTAATATACATGATCTTTCCGCAATTGCTGTCTGATTTGCTCAAGATTGCTATTTAATGCTGTCTGATTTGCTCAAGATTGCTATTTAATGCTTGAAGGGTGTTCCATATTTGAGAACTTTGTAAGTTGTCCTTTGAGAGACATTCTTAACAGGACATCAGCAGTGAGGAAAGATTGGAACATGAACAGCAGTGTAGGCATAGCTCATCAGCTTCATGCAGAACCTCAGTTTCCTCAGAGAAGGATCATCTAGGCTTCTGTTGCCCAGCAGACTTATCAGAGGTTTGTGAGCTTTCTCTAGAATAAAGTGTGCTCCCACAAGGTAACAAATAAAGCATTCACATGTCCACACTAGGATGAGTGTCTCTTTTTTCAGTTTATGCATAGTGCTGTTCTGTTGGCATCAGTGCTCTTGAGGTGTATCTGACAGGTTTCCAGTGATTTTGATGCATTTGCATTAGGACTCCTCCAGGTCCAAAAGAAGATGCATCTGCCACAACTTTGGTTTCTTTGTTGGGATTGAACAAGGTTAGGAGGAGGTGCCACAAGTTCTGCTTTGAGAGCTATAAACCCTTGCTCTCGAGCCAGATCCCAAAACCTACTAGTTCACCTGTAATAGAAGCTCTTGTAGGGCTTTTGATTTCTCTGCTAAGGTGGTTATGAATGTTCCCAACTTCCCCAGTTGGTGGCCTATTCCCAGGAAACCTCAAACTTCAGACACATTTGTTGGACTTGTTATCCTCTGTATGGCTGCCGACTTCTCTGGGTCAGGCTATATACCTTGATCTGAGATAATATATCCCAGGAACTGAACTTTGTTTTTCCAAAACTCACATTTCTTGGCATTCAATCTGAGCCCTGCACTCTTGACCTTTTTTTAGGTTGCATAAACTCTCTGGTTGTGCTCCTCTCTTGTATAACTGAAGAGGAGAATATCTTCCATTTAGCATACAACCCCCTCCAAGCATGCCAGGACTTGACACAATCTGCATTGGAAGTACTCAGGGCTGGACAAGATGCCAAAGGGCAGTCTTCAAAAGCAATAACATCCAAAGGGTGTAATTAAGGTGGTCAGTTTCACTGATGCCTTTGACAGACATATATGCCCAAATCCTGCATTGGCGTCAAGCTTGGTGAAAATAATTGCTTCTCCCAGCATCCCCAGTGTTGGCTCCGCAGAGGGTAGGATGATGTTTTCATGTATGACTAGTGTGTTCAGCTTAGTCAACAGAAATTCTTATAGCTCCATCATGCTTCGAGACTACTACCATTCTGACACATCAATCTGTGGGTGCCTTCATCTTTGTGATCAGTCCCAAATTCTCCATTCTGGAAAGTTCATCTTTAACCTTAGTCATAAGTGGAACTGGGATCCTTCTGGGTGCTGTCAGTGAAAATAATATGGCTCCTGGTGTCAGCTGAATATGGTAATCTTCTTTGTGTTCCCCAAGACCACTGAGTAATGTTGAAACTCCTGACTCCACCTGCTTTTGTTCCACTCTATCAAGTCTGGGAAGAAGATGAAGCTTCTCAGTAGCGTGTCTGCTTAGGGGGAAGGGAAAGGGGAAATTGTTTAACCAGGAAAGGCACACTAAGCCGGAGCTTGTTTCCAGGTGTGACCTGAGAGTACAAGGAAGTTAAGTGACTTCCTCAGGGTCACACAGTATGCAAGTGGAAGCTGTGGGATTCAAACCCAGGTCTGGCTTAGCAGTGGGTTATGGATGTTCTTCACAATGTAGATGTCCTCTTGACTTATATTCTCTGCCTTTAGTTACAGAGGCAGTAGACACTCTGCACACATCCAGTGTGTATCTTCTGGGTTTCATCAGGACTTTACTTGTGGCCTGCAAAGGTATGCAGTGTTCACCCAATAGTTTCTTATAATGGATTTCTGGCATGGCTGTGACATCTGTACCTGTGCCTATCTTGAACTCAGTTGGCATGTTGTTGATGAGAACTATCATTTTCTAGTTAGGCCCTCGGGCCTGAACTGATCCCCAAAATGCATACTTTGTATCTTACTCTGGTACTTCTTGGGCATTGTGCACTGTTGCTTTTGACCGACATACATTTTTGCAGTGCTCTTTCTTGTGGCACATATGGTAGGTGGCATTGTTTGATGGACACTGGACTCTTGGGTGCGATAGCATGATCCCACATGGCTTCTGTGTGTCCTTTCCCTTCTGCAGTGTCCCTCTGTGCTATTGATACTGCACCACATTTGGAGCTGGATGGGATTTCTTTGGACTCCTCCCAGTGGAAAATTGTCTGCCCAGCATGGCATCCACTTGTAGATTGTTTTGTTTGGCCCTTCGACCTGCTCCTGTCCAAAGAGCTGACCGTTGTTTTTGTATGGCCTCACTCTGTCAGGCCTCTGTAATGGCCATCTCTAATGTAAGGTTGTTGTTGAGCTGCATGCATTTGGATTGTCTGCTGTCTTGGAGTCCCATGACAGTCCTGTCCCAGATCAATTCTTCTCATAGGTCTCCACAGTTACAGTGATCAGCTAGGTTGTACAATGCTGTAATAAAGTCATTGATGGGTTCCCCTGCTTCCTGATTGCTTGCATTAAATTTGACCCTTTCATTAATAACATTATTGTGGCCTGTGAAATATGCACTTTATTTTCCCCCGACCACATTATAGTTTTTCCTTTCCATGTCCGTAAGCGTTATCCCCCTGAGGATTTTGTCCGCCTTGTCCCCCATGCAGTAGAGCAAGGTGTTCACCTTATCCTTCTCTGCTGACTCTACCAGGCTGCTTGCTTGATGAAACTTTTCAAAATCTGAGCCATTTTGGAAAATCATCTGGGTTGGTGAAATCAAAAGGTTCCAGTAGCTGGATCTGATGATAAGTCACTGTTATTGCCATTGCTTAGTCATACGTTTACACTGAATAAAGTCACTTTAAGCTGTACTGTACACTTCAGCAAAATGTGTGACTGTCTCTTTAAATTTGTCAGATCTCCAAACAGTTTCATTTTGTAAACCTGCTTCAGAAACATATAAATGGAGTTTGATGGAAGATAAGGAACACTTGGCCCACCCAGTTTGCCCATTTTTCCCTACCTACATTGCCATCACAGGCCCTGCAGATCTATAGCTCTTTCTTTCTCCTCCCTTCTTTTCCACTACAATCACCTTGTGCCTACCCCATGCATTCTTGAACCCCACCACTGTTTTTGCCCCCACCACCTCTACTAGAAGGCTGTTCCAGTAATCCACCCATCTTTCTGTGAAAAAATACTTCCTCATGTCTCTTCTGAATCTACCCCTCTCCAGTTTCATAGCATGGCCCCTTGTGCTTGAGCACCTATTTTTCTGAAAAATACTTCCCTCCTGAACCTTATTTACCCCCACAAGGATTTAAAGGTCTTTAGCATATCCCTCCTCCCTCCTCTCTTCCTCGGTGTACATATTAAGGTCCTTTAGTCTCTTCTCACATGGCTTTTGATGCAGACCCTGCACCATTTTAGTTGCCCTCTGGACTGCATCCACGCTGTCTGTGTCCTTGTGGAGCTGTGGACTCCAGAACTAGATGCAGTACTCTACTGTAAGTAAGGTCTTACCAGCGATCAATACAGAGGCAATACCACCTCCCTCTTTCTGCTGCTGATACCCTTCCCTGTGCATGCCAACATCCCTCTAGCCCTTCCGACTGCCTTGTTGCACTGCCTGGCCACCTTTAGGTCATCAGTTATGATTACCCCAGGTCTGTTTACTGCTTTGTAGTTGTCAGTACCACTCCACCCATTTTATACTCCACCCCTGAGTGTCTGTGCCCTAGGTGCATTATTTTGCACTTTTCTTTGCATTGAAGCCCACCTGCTATACCCTTGACCACTTCTCTAGTTACTTCAGGTTTCTGCTCATCCTTTCCACCCCCTTGGAATGTCCACCCTATCTCACATTTTCATGTCATCTACAAAGAGGCAGACCTTCTCTTCCAGCTGCTCTGTAATGTCACTTACACAGACATTAAAGAAGACTGGTCCCAGCACTGGTCCCTGAGGCAACCCGCAACTGAGTGACCTACCCTTTCTTGGAGTGAACTCCATTTACCACCATGCTCTGTCACCTATCCCTTAACCAGTTTCTTATCCAGTTTTCCATCTTTGGACCCACTGCTAAGCTACCCAGCTTACTTACTAGTATCGTGTATGGGATGGTGTCAAAAGCCTTACTGAAATCTAGGAAGGCCATGTGCACTGCTCCACCCTGATCTTACTCCTTTGTCACCCAGTCAAAGAAATCTATCCGATTCGCTTGACATGCTCTCCCCCCTGTGAATCCATGGTGCGTCAGGCCTTATAACCCATTGGATTCAAGATATTCCACAATCCTTTCCATCAGCAGTGATCCCATTGACTTTCCCACAACAGATGTCAGGTTGACTGGCCTATAATTGCTAGTCTCCTTCCTGCTACCACATTTGTGAAGTGGGACTACATCTGCCCTCCTTCAGTTCTCCAGAACCACTCCTGTTTCCAGTGAGCTGTTAAATAGGATTGTCAGAGGTGCAGCCAGTATCTCTGTGAGCTCCCTCAATCCCCTTGGAGGCATCCCTTCTGGATCCATTTCTCTGTCTACCTTTGGATTATTGAGTCTCTCCAAGACTCTGCCCTCCAAAAAGGACTAGTGTCCACCTCCCTTCAAAGCTTCTGTTACTTTGTTGTGGCCCCTCCCCTTCTCCTTCTCTGTGAACACTGAATAAAAATATTTATTCGGGATGCCTGCCTTTTCCTGGTCCCCCTCTGCACAGTCTCCTACTTCTCTCCTTAACCTTACAATCCCACCCCCTGTTCTTCTTCTTTTCACTTACGTACTAAAAAATGCCTTGTCTCCTTTCATTACCTCCAAGGCTATTCTCGCTTCAGTTTGTGTGTTTGTGCTCCTTACTGGTTTCTCTGCTTGCCTCAGTTTCCACTGATACACCTCCCTATCCTCCTCCTCCCTCTGTGTCTCCCTATACCTTCTGAATGCTACCCTTTTAGCCTTCACCTTTTTCAGCCACCTCTTTTGAGAACCACAGTGGTCTCTTTTACCTCTTGATTTTGCGCACTTGTTTGATGCAGAGGTGTGTTGCCTTTACTATGCTCCCTTTTAGCTTTTCCCACTGTTCCTGTACCCCACCCAGGCCTCCCACCCCCCCACCAGGTTATCCCAGAGGTATTCCCCCATCTTTATAAAATCTGCCCTCCTGAAGTTCAGGACCCTCGCCCACGTGTGGTTAAGTTCTGCAGCCATCATTATATTGAACCACACATGCGGTCATTACTGGTCCCCAGGTGGCTTCCCACCATGATGTCTGTAACACTATTAAGGGAAACATTAGGAAACACTACTTCACAGAAAGGGTGGTGGATGGTTGGAATGCACTCCCTGAGGAGGTGGTATGGGCCAAAATGGTGATGAGATTCAAGGCTGCTTGAGATAGGTACATGGGAATTTTGGACATGGGGCGGGGGGGGGAGGAATTACCCAGGACACTAGAGTCCTTGGATAAGATGTAGATAGAACCCTTGGGCAGACTCGGTGGGCCTGTAGGCCCTTATCTGCTGACAATTTCTACGTTTCTATCTCTGTTAGTGAGTACCAGGTCCAGTATTGCCCAATCACAAGTGTGTTTACTGACTAGTTGCCTGAGGCGCACCCCCTGCAGGGTCCAGGATGTCCCTGCTTCTAGCTGAAGCTGCTGATGGAAGGCTCCAATCTATATCCAGCAAGTTGAAGTCCCCCACCTGCAACACCTCCCCCTTTTCTGCTATCTGCTATCTTGCCAAAGACTTCCACGTGTACTTTAGTTCCTCCCCTGTCCAGTTCATTTTCACTTTCTCTTCATGCTCTGTAAGAGAAGTTACTGTACTTTACCTTTTTTTTTTTTTTGTAACTGCCTGCCGTTTCTGCACCTCCAGCTCATAACTGACAGCTGGAAAAGAGGAATGGAGAACATAAGGGAGATTTACTGCACTCTCCCCATGATGACTGTGAGAAAAAGTAATGAGGAGGCCTTACTAGCTGGCTGGGGCTTCAGTTCTGCTCATTATTTTTTTATAATCATAATGTATTAGATTTTCAATGTAACATACAAAAACAAACAACCTTAAATAACACAAACTGATTCACCTATCTGTACATGCAGTATCTAGACTTTATAGTCTGCCTCAATTGTCTATAAAAACTATAGTGGCTCAGACACCCGCCCACCAGCTTAGGGTTAGCATCCAGCTAGTGATACCCTGGGGAAGAAAGGGCATCAACAATGCTGGGAGATCCACATCTCTTTCAACCGACTGTCCCATCTACCATGCTATCAGATGTAGCTGTGCTTGTAAGTTATGGAATAAAAGAGGGGCCACTTGCCATAACATACATTATCCAATGATAGTTCTGCTCATTCTACTGCAAAAAAGATTAATAATCAAGTTAGCCAGCCTGGGAGTGGGTCCCAGGGTGGTAGCATGGGTAACAAATTGGCTGCACAACAGGACACAGAGGGCAGTAGTAAATGGAACTCACTCCAAAGAAAGGGGTGTTACTAGTAGAGTACCTTAGGGTTCAGCACTGGGTCTGGTCCACTTTAATGTCTTTATAGGAGACATTGCAGAGGGTCTGGAAGGAAAAGTATGCCTCTTTGCAGATGACACAAAGATCTGCAACAGAGTTGATACACAAGGGGGGGGTGGAAAGGATGAAAAGGGACTTGGCAAGGTTGGAGGAATGGTCAGATGTATGTCAACTTAGATTCAATGCAAAGAAGTGCAAAGTAATGCACTTGGGAAACAAAACCCAGGTGAAGAGTACACAATGGGGGGCAGGGAGTTACTAACAACAACAAAAATGGAAAAAGACCTGGGGGTAATCATATCGGATGAACTTAAGGTAGGTAAGCAATGTGAGAAGGCAGTAAGGAGAGCTGGGGGGATACTGGGATGCATAGGGAGAGGCATCACAAGTAGAAAACGGGAAGTGGTTATCCCGCTGTACAGACAGTTGGTGAAACCCCATCTGGAGTACTGCGTGCAGTTTTGGAGACCCCATCTGTGCAAGGACATAGGATGGAGGCGGTCCAGAGGAAGGAAGCTAAAATGGTGCAGGGTCTGCATCAGAAACGTACGAAGAGCTAATAAGAGAGCTTAATATGTATACCCTTGAGGAAAGGAGGGACATGATAGAAACTTTCAAGTACCTCATGGGAATCAACAAAGTTCAGGAAGGCAGCAACTTTCAGAACAAGAAATGTGCAAGAACAAGGGGGCACAATTCAAAGATGGAGGGGGGACAGCTCAGGGGCAACGTGAGGAAATATTTTTTCACAGAGAGTGGTGGATGCATGGAACTGCCTTCCTGAGCATGTTGTGGGGTCAAAAACAGTGGGGGGAATTCAAGAATGCATGGGACAGACATAAGACAATTATGGTGGGGGTTGGGGGTAAGAGGAAGTAGGCTGTTGGTAAACTTGAATCTTCAGCTTATCCAATAGGTACAAAAATGGACAGACTGGGTGGGCCATGCGGTCCTTATCTGCTGTCAAACTCTATGTTTCTGTGTTTCACTCTTTCTGGTGCTGTTTCTCTGCTGTGCTGCTTTTGGTCTCTCTAGCAGGCTGGACTCTGGCTTTTGCTTGGCCTCTCTGTCAGCATTGTTACATTGGCTGTTTTGTTAAAGGGAGTCATTAATGATGACCCCCCCCAGGTCCCTTTTCTTGGATGTGTCCAGCTTAACCCTCTCATCCAGTACTCTGTCAAAAGGTTTTTGTTCCCTAAGTGCATAACTTTGCACTTTGCGGCATTAAATTTCAGCTGCCATACTTTGGATCAATTTTTCAGTCTTTGCAGGTCTCTCTGCAACTCCTTTATCCCCTGCATGTTATCAACCCTACCACAGAGTTTAGTGTTATCTGTGAATAGACACAGCCTGCCCTGAATCTCCTCTCTCATGTCACTGAAGAACATATGAAGAGGACTGGGCCCAGAACAGATCCCTGTGTGTACTCCATTAGTGATCTCTCTGTCTATTGATTTGACCCCATTCACCGCAACTCTCTGCTGCCTCCCCTCCAACAAACTCCCTACCCTCCATACTGTTTCCCTTAGCTGTTCCCAGATCCACCCATTTTTTTCAGTAGCCTTCTATGAATCATTGAGTTGAAGGCCTTGCTGCAGTTGAAGTAGAGGAAGTCTACAGCATGGCCCTTATCAACTACCTTTGTTACCAGTCAAAGAATGCTATCATGTTAGTCTGTCAAGACATCTCTGTCACACATTCGTGCTGCTCGATATCCTGAAGTCTGTTTTTCTCCAGGTACTCCACTACATCTTATTTGACCAGTGTATCCATCGGTTTTCCTACCTTGGAGGTGAGGCTGATGGGACTACAGTTTCTCAGCTGCTCCTTGTTCACTCCCTTGTGCAGCAGAACCATTTCTGCCATCCTCCAGTCCCTAGGACCTGCCCCTTGCTGCATACAGCTGTTGAATAGCCCTACCAGGGGTTCAGCTAGCACTGATTCCAGTTCTCTTAGTTCCCTTGGATGCATCCCACTCAGCCCCAGGGCCTTGTTTTACCTCTAGGGTTGCAACCCCTTTTTTGACTCTTATGCTAGTAAATTTCTGCAGTTTCATTTTTGAGGCCACTCTGTCAGCTGCCTTTATGCCACTCTATGGCAAGAGCCCCCTTTTCTCCCTAGAGAATACTGAGCAGAAGTAATTATTTAGCACAGTAACTTTCTGCCTGTTCTCCTCAGTGACCCTGCCCCCCTCCATTAACCTGACAATTCCCCCTCTTGTCTTTCCTTTTTCTCTTATGTATGTAAGGAACTGTTTCCCCTCTCTTGACTCCGTCTGCAATATGCAGTTCTATGTCTGCCTTTGTGATCCTGACTGCTCTCTTGGCCTCTAGTTTTCTCGTGGTACTCATCCCAGTTTTCATCCCCCTGCTTTTCTTTGTACTTTATAAAGACCCTCTTTTTAGCCCTCACTGCCTCCATAACTCTTTCATAGAATCAAATTGGTCTCTTATACTTGTTTCTCTTGATTACTGTTCTCTTGAATTTTTTTTTGCCTCGAGAACGGCCCCTTTTATAACTCCCATCTTTCCTACACTCCCCTGATGCTGTCTACCCCAGATGAGCTGTCCAGTACAGTTTCCATAATGTGGTTGAAATACTCCCTCATAAAGCCTAGCACATCAGCCATACATGAGGGCTTACAGGTGCATAGGGTCACATCTAACCATATAGTATTATGGTTGCTGGGCCCCAGTGGTTCCTTGACCTGTACTCCACCTATTCTTTACAAGTTGGTGAGTACCACATCTAGAATGCTGACTGTCTGGAGGGATCCCTGACCTGTTGGACCAGCATGCACTCCTGTAACACATCATGCAGGGCCTGGATTGTGGCAATTGTAGCCACTGGACTGTACTTGTCAATGTCTGGCAGGTTGAAATCACACACTGTTACAATCACTCTTTTTTGCTTTTCCATCCCTATATCGGCAACCAGTGCCTTATTGTTGTCTTCTCCCAGCCGTGGCCTATAAACTACCCCTGTGCAAGTCTTTCTGCCTGAGGACTCTGTGAGCTGAACCCACAGTGATTCTCCCGTTTCCCCCCAATGGTAGCGTCCTTTACTGCTGCAGTCCCTTCTCTGATGTAGATGGCCATCCTTCCACCTCTGCCCATCCCTCTTATAATGACTATGTAAGGTATAGCCTGGGATCATTATGTCCCAGTCATTGTTCACACTGGCCCAAGTTTCTGTAATGGCCATTAGATCAAGCCCAGAGTCTGTCATCAAAGCCTGGAGCTGACTAATCTTATTACACAGACTCATGGCTTTGAGGTATACCACCATCCAACATGCACCCACACCTCTATTGGTTCTCCCTTGCCCTCCCCCATCACTCGTCCCTAATAACCTTGGTGTCTGGTGTCTCCCCCTTCCTTTCATATCTATTGTGTCTGCCCTGTCCTGTCTCCTGGACTTATTCTACCCATCTATTATTATCTGAGCACCTTGCCCCAATCCGTGGGGGAGTCCTGTCTAGGCTCCCCACTGTTCATCCCTTTACAGTAGAATCCCCAGTCCCAGCCTCCCCTTCGGCTTGTTTAACCATCTGCCATGAAGACATCAAACCTTTGGCCCTTTTTCTTTAACTTACATACAACCATGCAAGTAATATCAATGACATGCGGTAAAAGATAGGCTTGGTATGGATGTTAATCTGCTTTTCATACCATATAAAATTTGTTTTGAAATCTAATACTGTATATAAAGTTTAGAAAAACAATAGAACTGATTATGAGTACTGGTTTATGGAATTTTTTAGGACCACTGCCGAGAGGGTCCTGTGAAAAGTTGGCAGAATTGGTGGCCATTTTAATTTGAGAAAATCTTGAAAACTTACATTTTTAAAACTTCCAGGGGAGCGTGTGTGACTGATCTTTACTTTACCCATATATTCCCATGATTGGGGAAAACCTTCCCATACATTTTGCTTTCTCTGTTCAGCAGGACCCCTGCTTTTCTGTTTCCACTCAGTGTGTGGTTTGCAGTGTTTCATTTTATGGGACTTTTTGATTCATATCTGTTTGGGGGTCTTTGTTAGGTTAGGGGAAGGTTGCTCATATGGGGAATTTTCATGTAGCTGCATTTGATTTGCATAGTGACCGAGAATCCTTAAGGGACATTTTTCAGTTAACATGCTTCTAACTAGTTAAGCTTATGTTACCGTACTACATTTGGTTCATTACTAAAGCTCCTTCCGTACCCACCACTGCGACCTATATGCAGCTGTTGGCTGGACTTCTCTCTCAATCAGACGTTTGATTCACTCTGGAACCTGGATGCTTAAAATCCTGCGGAATAAGCTCCCAGGATAAGCATCCTCACTAATCCACATTTCCATTGCTCATACTCCCTTAGAAAGTCCGACTTTATCCAACTTGATGTTCCTATGATTCGTGCCTCCTTTGGTAAGTGTGCAATCTCCTATGCCCTCCCTGCAGCCTGGCACAAACTGCAGTCTGTCCCTAAACTTTCCAGCCTTTTTTCTGTTAATTTCTTTAAAGCATTAGCCGCAAAAAATGTGAAAGATATATGCAGCTGCTGCTAGGCCTATGCCTTTTATCCATTGTCTCCTCCTCTTCCCTCACCCTCCCCGCTTCCACCGTTCCTCTTATATCCCACCTTGATCCCTTTTCCTATTCTCTCATCTTCTTCTATTCACTAGGGCTTTGTGTTCAAATTCTCGGTCTGGCAGCCTCCTAGTATACTAGGTAATTTATAGTGTTACTATGTAAATATTGTTTATTTTATATATATTGCATATGTCATGTATACATTGTACCTTGGCATGGTATGTTAATTATGTTCCAAGACTGTTTGCACTATTTCCTGCCATCTCTCTGTATTTGCTGCTGATTTATGATCTCTGTACACGTTGCTGATTTATGTTCAGGACCTCCTTGTGAATGAGCCTGCTCCATAAAGTAATTCCTGCAATAAACTTGACATGTGACCAGATTTTTACCATGCAGCAACCAGGATTGGCCAGATGTCATTTTACAAATAAAGGTATCATACAATTATAATTTACTGCATGACACTGTGATTCAGCACATAGTGGGCTATAGGGTATGGAGGCAGTGCATTTTAAAATAAACAGTTTACGTCCGGGACTTCCTATTATTAAAACAGTGGTGGCTGTTTACATCTGCTGCTGTACCTTCCCTCATATCTTCCACACAAAGAGAACTAGTATCAGATATTTATGTCCATCATCTCTCTCTGTCTTATTTATCAGGCACTACAAGACTCAAATGACTCAGTGAAGGGGAAGTGGGAAAGAGGAGTTGCTGTTACTTTCACATTAGAACAGTGGCAGCAGACATGTAACAATCAACAGAGGGCAAAATCCTCCTATATATGCTGCATAGGGATGTTCAGAATTGTCCGATTCTGATTGGACTGACTTAGGAACTTAGCAGTTTCAGATTCCTAGGTCAATTCCAATTTAAATCCTTAAAAGACCTCAGAATTGGAAGTGGATTTGGAATCTTAAATCCTAAATTCCTCTGTAAAAATAAGTTTTAGAATTTAATTTTGGAATGTAGATTTTCATATTGCAATTCTAAAAATCCTAATTCCAAAAATCCAGTTGGAATCTGACTGATCTGATTCCGTTTGGCAGATTCCCAAACAACCCTAATGCTGAGAGTACATGTGTACAATGTAGTTACTCAGTTCTTCAAAACCCTAACCATACAGGTCAAACAATCCACAGAATACACCATGAGCTGGTGCAAGAACTGTGGACTCCATACCTTTCAAACCCCTGCCTCGTAAATCGGTGACAAGGCTTAAAAAAATCAGGGACAGAAGACCAAAATCAGGGGTACATCATAAGAATTGGTGATATCCAGTCAGGAAGGGAGTAAAATAAGGGGCTTAAAGAGCAGTTGACACCTCCAGGAGAACTTTAACAAATCATAATATCTGGACACAACTCAGCTTGTATTTCACATTAGTTCTGTATTTCTCCTCCCCATTATTTATTACTGAGGTCATTTGCACGAACACAGGATATTTACTCTTGAAGGGTTAATCTATTTCTGTTGCTTTCTCCCTACCTGAGGTCATAACACACTGCTTGTGACATCACAGTTACTCCCATGGCAACAGATTGTGACATCACAACAGAGGATTATGACCTGAAGTAGGGAATAAGCTACAGAGGCAGATTAATTCTAATGGATAAAAATCATGTATTCATGCAAATGTCCTTAGCAATAAATAACAGGGAGGAGAACTCTATACAATATATATGGAACCAAAGCTGAATTGCACCTAATTATTATGTTGTAATATATGGATCATGAAAATAATAGTACTGAATTCGGTTCAAAAAATTTCTTGTAATACGTAGCAGTTCTCCTTAACAGAACACTTCAGCCCCAATAATACTACACTTCACTGCCAATAATACTATAGTTCCAACAAACGATAGTATTATCAGTCCTGCACAAAACTGCAAGCTCACACTGCCACCTCACGCTCAGCACTAGCCAGGTTCTTCACCACTCAGTTTGAACAATTTATCAGGCTGCCACTCATGATTGGCTGCTTTCAGTTGGTGGGTGGGCTGAACATTTTCAAAAACATGGCAGCATTCTCTCGTTTAGCGAGAGTGTATCTCATCTTCGCTCTTTCCCCGGTATTTTCAACGTTTCAATGGACAACTTATCTGATTGCTCCTCCCTTCAGTTAACATGAAAACAGCTACCTGGTAGGACTGTCCACCAAACTAAATCACTGGACTGCAGGGCGAAGCGGGGTGGGGAATGAGGGGCCGTTCCTTGACACTGAGTGAGTGAGTCATCAGACTAGCGATGGCCCATCCACCTCATAACTTGCCACAAAAAGCTACACAGTTTTAAACTCGGATCCCTATATTACAAACAATGCTCTCGAGGTTCCTTTCTCCCCAGAATCTCTCGATGGTATTACTCCCTTGTAATACACTCTCACCTATTATTTTATTTTTTCAAAGTCTTCTTTGAGGAGTCAGCAGTTCTTTAATGTAAAATGTATTGTGTGAGGAAGGACAAGTCTGTAACTCTAATGTCTGGGAAGTATTTTGTGCTGACAATATCCACTGTTCAGTTATGCAAACACAGATTTTAGGAAAAATAGCAGAACATTTTGAGGCAAAATCAGGGTCACTTGAGAGGTATGGTGGACTCACAGATTTGTTTTCTGGTCAAATCTGGGATGGAAACCTTATCTAGGCCTCCTTGAATTGGCGGTTTCAAATGCAGTAGACTTTCCTCTGACTTTATAGCCGACACTGTTCTTGATTTTTATAGTCTCCCCAATACTGACCGATATTTCTAAACATTCCAGACACTTATAACCATATGACAGTCTCTCATGCAAACAGCACTAAAATTCTGAACTTCTAAATTCAGTTGGTTTAGTCTGTTTCCCACACAAGGGCTTGTATAGTAATCTGTAACATGATTTATGTGTTTTATGTGTACATTTCCTGCATCTCTTATGGTTATGGCTTCTCAAGTAATTTGTGTGCCAGAACTGCTCAGCTCTGAAGTTCTCTTACCCAGAGAACTTGAGAAGGCATGCATGTAAACATAAGAGATGCCAGAAGTGTACATACAAATGTGTATTGTATTATGGTAACAGCTACCAAAAAGCACTAATGAACAAATGGCTTATGCCCAGTGTCCCACAGCTTTACCATGTAACATTAAATGATGAACCCTACATTTTATATACTACAGATGCTAACATATGCCCTACCTAGTGGAATACACATATTTCAATGCGGATGTACCTTCTGGATATAGAGTACATTTATGCCTCATTGTTCAGACTTTTATTCCTTTTTCTTCAGACTTGAGAAAGATGGCATTAAGCCACAGAGATCCAAGAGGAACAAAATGGGGGGTGGGTGGGTGATGTGGTGGGTTAAACTGGAAAGGAAAATGGGGTCAGTCATCCACACAAAGGTGGTCTACAGACCACCAGCCCAGGAGGAAGAGACAGATAGGGAGTTAATGCTAATCATCCAAAGGATGGTGAATAAGGGGGAGGTGGTGCTGGTTGGAGACTTCAATATTCCAGATGTGGACTGGAGCCTCCCAGCAACAGCATTAACTAGGAGATTTATCCTGGACTCCCTTCAGGGTGACTTCCTTAAGCAACTGGTCATGGAACCAACTTGGCAGAAAGCAATACTGGACCTCATGCTCACAAACGGGGGCATTGTGATAGGGGTAACAGTGGGGGAGGACCTGGGGAACAGTGACCACCGGTCACTGTGGTTTATAATCACAGAAGGAGCAGAACCAAACTGCAAAAACACGTATCGTGGATTTTAGGAGGGTAGATTTTTGGAAAATGGGGATATGCTTGAAAGAGGCACTTATAGGAATGGGGAAGGAATCAGGGATGGAGGAACAGTGGGCAATATTTAAAACAAGCATTACAAGATCAACACAGTTATGTGTTAAGCAGGTTAGCAAGGGGAAAAGGAAGAGGAGGCCATTATGGTTTTTCAAGGAGGTAGCAGAGAAAGTGAATGCCAAAAATATTGCATTCAGGCAATACAAAAAGATATAGGCAGAAGGGGATAGGGAAAAGTATCAGGAGAAGCAAAGGGAGGCAGGGAGTTCAGTAAGGGAAGTCAAAACTCAGACAGAAGAGTGCATCACAAAATCAGTGGTTAGAGGGGACAAAACCTTTTACAGCTACATAAGTGAAAAAAGAAGGGCGAAGGGAGGGATAGTGAGACTGAAGGGAGAGTATGGGGCAGCGTGGAAGATGACAACAGTAAGATGACATACTGAACAGATATTTCTGCTCAGTCTTTACTGGGGAAGGGGAGGGTAAGGGGCCTGAAGGGAGTACAAGGGGTGGGAAGGGCTTGGAAATGGTCACAAGTTTCTTTACATGCAAAGGGTCCTAAAGGAATTGGAAGGAATAAGAATCGATAAAGCAATGGGGCCAGATGGGATGCATACCATGGTCCTAAAGGAGCTAGGAGAGGTGGTGGCTGAACCTCTGGCAATCCTGTTTAGCCAATCACTGGAAACAGGGGAGGTACCCAAAGACTGGAGGACAGCAGATGTAGTCTCCTTATACAAAAGCTTGAACAAAGAGGAAGCGGGGAACTACAGACCAGTCATCCTGACCTTGGTAGTGGGGAAGATCATGGAAGCACTACTGAAGGAGAGGTTGGTGTAACATCTGGTTGCCAATGGACTACAGGACCCAAGACAACATGGTTTCACTGGGTGGGGGGAGGTCATGACAGACCAACCTCATTTAATTTTTCGACTGGGTGAAAAGGGAGGTGGATCAGGAGAGGGCAGTGGATGTGGCTTATCTGTACTTCAGCAAGGCTTTGTCACTGTGCTGCATAGAAAGCTATTAAACAAACTAGGGGATATGGGAGTGGGCAGGAAAGTAGTGTGATGGGTAGGTAAATGGCTGGGTGGCAGGACACAGAGGATGGTGGTAAATGGCAGACACTCCACAGAGGGAAAAGTGACCAGTGGGGTGCCACAGGGATCTGTGCTGGGACTGGTTCTATTTAACATCTTCTTCAGTGACATAGCGCAGGACCTAGAAAGCAGAATTCCCTGTTTGCTGATGACACGGAGCTCTGTAACAGAGTGGACATGCCAGAGAGTGCAAACAGAATAAGGAGGGACTTGCATAAGCTTGAAGAATGGTCAAGGGTTTGGCAGTTGAAATTTAATGCAAAAAAGTACAAAGTAATGCATGTGGGGCGCAAAAACCCTGGAACAACATATCAGCTAGGGGTGAGGCTATAGCATGCATCAAGCAGGAAAGCGACCTTGGGGTTATCATCTCTGATGACCTCAAGGTAGGGAAACAGAGAGACAAGACAGCAGGTAAAGCAAATAGGATGCTGGGATGCATAGGCAGGGCCATCACCAGCAGGAAAAGGGAGGTCATAATTCCACTATACAAGACACTAGTGAGGTCCTACCTGGAGTACAGTGTCCAGTTCTGGAGACCTTACCTACGTAAGGACATAGACAGGGTAGAGAAGGTTCAGAGGAGGGCAAAAAAGGTGGTACAGGGATTGCATCAGAAGTCCAATGAGGACAGGCTGAAAGATTTGAATATGTACTACCTAGAGGAAAGAAGGGAGAGAGGGGATATGATAGAGACATACAAATACCTGACAGGGAGGCATGGTGCAGGAAAACACTATTTTCCAGTGAAAAAGATGTTCTAGGACTAGAGGGCATGGAATGAAGCTGGAGAGAGGGTGATTCAGAGGAAATGTGAGGAAGAATTTCTTCATAGAAAGGGTGGTGGACAAGTGGAACACCCTGCCTGAGGAAGTGGTGGGGGCTGAAACAATCATGGGATTTAAGAATGCATGGGAATAGACATAAGGGAATCCTGGAGGTCAGGGGTAAGGACCAAGAGACATGTAGAAAAACTTAAGGTAATCTTACGCTCTCAAATGGACAGACTTGGTAGGCCATAGGCCCTTACCTGCCGAAAGTGTCTATGTATCTATGATCTCCTCTGCCTTGGCTAGAATCAGGTGACTTGCATGTGACACTTTGCTGAGGGATCGCCCCCTTCAGCCATTTAAATATGGTCATTATCTTGACTGTATTCTGTAATATTTTCATGAAAATCGAAATAAAAAGTGAATAAAAACTCTCTTGGACTTGGAGAACTGGCATATAAGAAGCAAAGAAACTACAGAGAAAAGAAATTTAAGATTTAAAGTGGCACTGGGGGAAGGTAGCAGTAAGTTCTTTTACTTGTTTGTAGGCAGTTCTTTACATTTTAGTACACAGTGTGGGAAACTAACAACCAGTTAGAATATGTAAGTAATAAGACACAACAGGGTGTGCATTAGACACTTCTGACACACAGCCAGGGGTGTAGTAAGGCACGAGGCTGTGTGTCTTCAGTCCCTGGCTGTGCGTTAGATGTATCTAATGCACATCCCTGAAGTGTCTTATTGCACTAATAAAATTGTCTTTTTTTATACGTCCGTAGAAATTAAAAATTTGTTTACATTTTTAGACATTACACAGTTTAGCTTAATTTGTGATAAAATAGTGCTTCTGCCTGTATAAATATAGATTGCTTTGTGGTAGGACATTTGTCTTAATGTAGCTCCCTTAGTTGTATTTTTTTTTTTTTTATATTTGTGGTACTGTAGTCTTGCATGTGACCCCCCCACACACACTCACATACATATCTCTAGATATACAGTATCATGTCTTTGTGTTGTTTTATTATTTATTTTTAATCAGAAGTAACAACTAGTAAGGAGTGAGCATGTGAGTATTTTAGCCATGGGGCTGATGGGTAGAACCAGGTGCATAGAGCAGACGCTGGTATTTTAAGTGACTTCATCGTATCCATAACTGTGGATGGTGTTCAAGCGCTGTGGTGGTGGGGAAAGTGGGAGCACAGTTGAAGATATAAAGGAAATATTCTGGTGTTTTAACATTTTTGCTGATTTCTGCCTAATTTCACACTTTTACATTTGTCTGCAGGAGTGGCCTGGCAGTATGAGTGAGTGTGTAGCAGATGGTGGTGGTGGTCAGGGAGGAGGGTGTAGTTCCTAATAGTAATTCAGCATTTTTTTTATGCTACTGATGACTAAGGATGGCATTTCAGTGCAGTGAAGAGAGGGATCGATACGGGTGTTTCATCATGGCCGTGACTATTGGGCTGGGGGGACACGGAAAAACTGGCATTAGTGAGAGTGAGCAGGGAACGAGTGAGTGAGCAAGCTGCTGAGTGTCGGGCTGGCATGCCTGTCCTTGCACAGCATGAATGCTGCAACTTTTTACAGCTAAGTTTTTTTCTTACATGGTAAGTCAGAGAACAGTGAGTGGGTGGGCGAGTGACCGGGCCATGAAGCCAATGGGCAAGTGGGCTGGCGGGTGAGTGAGTAGGCAGGTGGGTAAGTGAGTGGAGAAGCTGAAAATATATAATTAGAAACATTCAAGATATAAACAAAAGTGGTAGCAACAAAAAAGTTTTAGCAGTGCATTAGACACTTCTAACACATAGCAAGCAACCAATCAGATTACTCAAAATCCTTTTGCCCATTTTGTTATCTGTTATTGGCTGCATGAGTGGTTGCTAGGTGTAGAAAAGGTAGACTGATGGGGGAGGAGCTCATCAGGCTTCATTCATTCCAGGGAATATAATAAGAGAGTCCTAGTGCAGAGGCACACACTACCTTATTAGCCAGACACTGAGTGAGCCAGTGGAGAGCAGGATGCAGTGATGCATGGTCATGAGGAAAATGGGGGGCTGGCTGAGTGGGAGCTGGGCTGAAGGGAGTAGGCCAGAGGACTAACAGCTGTTTTCTCAAACAAGCTAAAGTGGGACTTTTATAGTCTGGGACCATGTCAGTGTATCTAGTGCATTGCAGCTGTTGCAAAATGCATGTTTTTGGGGCTGTGGCCATGAATGGGTTGTTCTTTGACCACTGTAAGTAGATTAAATAACTCAAGGCCAGGAGGTATCTAGCAGTATTCCAGGAGATGAGGACTGGTTTATGGTAGGTAGGGGTGACAGGGGTATGATTCTGAGATGATTCAGTGGCTGCCACTTGTCATTATTCAAGTTAAACCTTATTTTTTAGTCAGGATAAGATAATTAGGGCTAGTGCTATTTAAAAGAGTGTCATGAAAGGTTACTAATAGTTTCATAAGGATTTAAATAACAGTGATACATAGAAATAAATAGAAATGATAGACAGTATGCAGTAACAGAGTTTAATACAATTAAATTATATCTAAACACACTGGCAATTTGTACTGATTTGCTCCATGTAGCAGCAAATTAGCAGGCCCACCTTAACATAATGTTCTTTAGAAAAAGTATATTTATTTTCTTACTGCATAGAGTTTTAAGCTTCCATCAAGTTGCAGCGCTCAAGATCCCCAATTCTGATATAAATCAGGAGTATTTACAAAAAGTCCATATTCAGCAATGTTTTTGGGGCTGTGGCCATGAATGGGTTGTTCTTTGACCACTGTAAGCAGATTGAAGAACTCAAGGCCAGGTAGGTAGGGGTGACAGGGGTAGGGACAGGAGTCCTGGTAGGACGAAACACGTGTCTATGTCTTCTGTTAGCACCCTTTGCAAACTGTGTGAGAGGCCTTTTGGCATGATGCAATTCTGCTTAAAGTTGGACCAGCATAACATTCTGTGGTGATTTGCATATGCAGCCCATGATGCTTTGCATTGTGGGGGCATGTGTGATTTTGTATTCAGCAATATGTTCACTTCAGCATTTGAAATGGCAAAATTTCTCAACAGTTTAAAGAGGGAGCCCGGTCAAAAGTACTGCCTTGCAGAATTAAAATCAGCGTACCCCAATAAATCTCATACCAAAAATTAGGTTTCTGTGTTACTTTGTTTTTAAAGTTATGAGCTATTTGGTAACTCTGATTTTACTCCCTGTTCAAAACAACCAGTTTCAGTGAAAAGCCACTGATGATGTCACAACCAGAACTCACAGACTAGTCCTTCCTATCAGCAACCTTATGGGACCTATTTCTTCAAAGTTATCGAAACTGTAGCTGTAGTATTTATTTAAAAAACAAAAACTGACACAGGGTTGCCTACAGTGCTTGCGTTTCCAGAATGTTCAGATGCATGGTACTGTAGTTTAGAACGCATCAGGAGGTGGCTTTGGAATGCAGCGCTGAACCGAAGTATAGACTGCCGAAGTGGTGCACAATTTTAGAATGTTGAGGAGGACATGTAATCTTGGCATGTGGCAGGGATGTGCCATCTCATAGTGTGGTTGGACACTCAATCTCAGAATACAACAGGGATATACATCGAAGAATTTAATGGGGACTGGCAGTTCTGGAATATAAGTAAGGATGTACACTGTCAGAATATGGAAAGACACACCATTTTATTTTGAAACTGCTTGTCCTTGCCACATTCCAAAACTGTATGCTTCCACCACATTTTAAAGTTGTGCATCACATCCCCACCATAATCTAACATTGTGCATCCCAGCCATATTCCAAAATTGCGCATCATCACCACATTCCAAAATTATCTATTTATTTCTTTTATTTATTTAATTTTGTTGACCTGGTAGGCCCACTGAGACTAGAAGTCCATTTTTAAGTGGCGACCGGTGGGAGGGATACAGATGGTAACCAACTGAAATTGAACCAGATTAAGCTGTTGGTGGTATTTTTACTGAATGGGAGAAATTTGGCCAGGACACTGGGGAAATTCCAATACTCGTTGGTAGGGGAAGCTGTTGCGCTGCTTTGCAGAATGGCAGATGATGGTCAGGCTTTGGAAGAGATGGACGTTGCTGCTGTGGAGCAGTCTGAGGAACTTCTGTGAGGTGATATGCACCCTATGGAGGCAGGGGTTCGACCCGTGTTACAGCGTGATTTGCATGACGAGTCTCATGCAGCGGGTGTGATGGTGGAAAGCGTTCCTCTTGCTTTTTCCCCTGATGATATGCAGAAGAAAGTGTTGAGGTCTAATATTATGTCTATGGAGGAACAGAGCTCAATAGCTGTTTCAGAGCCGGCACCAGAATGTGTGTGTGTGTGTGTGTGTGTGTGTGTGTGTGTGTGTGTGTGTGAGGGTCTGAGTCACGGCGATGACGTGGTGCCGGATGGTATGCAGAAGCAGTCTGAAGCCGACACTGATGGACGCTGGTCGAAGGAGCAAGCCTTGCTGAATGCAGGCTTGATGTGCATGGATGGAAAGTGGCTTCCTGACTCCAATTGGGAGTCTTTCTCACCGACATGAGCAGAATCTGTAGAGGAGATGGCTGCTGGACTGAATTCAGATCAGACTTTGCTAGACTCTATTTCTGAGTCAGATACACACAAGGCTGGTTTTGAGGACAGTCGGGGACCTGAGCCTGCTACTGACTCTTTCCTGAATACTCCACTGGCTGGTTCATCCCCCCTTCACCTCCAGAGGGATTCCAGATGACCTGGGCCCCATTTTTCGGATCTGTTCAAGAACAATAGGTTGGAGCAAGCCCTCAGACGAAATGCAGTACGTCTTCGGTATCAGGGTGGTTTACCTGAACATCCTGACAGAACTTTTGTTGCACGGAAACTCCTAAAAGAGTCTATGCATTTCCTTGCTTCAGATATCTATGCTTTGATTAATGTCAGGGGGGAGGACACTTTTGATGTTAGTTTTAGGTCCTTTTCTGGTTTGGATAAATTTTGGCAGCTTTATGAATCTTGTAAATCTTCTTTGTGGGTCCCTTTTTTTGTCATTCCCCTCACTAAGTCTTTATTTAAGACCTTACATGTTATGTTTCACAGTGAAGGAGTGAATGTGGGGGATATCCAGTTTTGGCTAGAGCAGAAGTGTCGCGTTTTTGGGCCCTCCAGCAGCTGTTATTAATGAAGAGGGTATCTGGATAGGCAGTTGGAAATTTAAGATCAAATTACATATAATTGAAAATGAAGTGTTGCACATTCCCAACAGTTTTTTTCTGGGTAAAGATTGGGGGGTTTGTTTTTATCCTGGACAGCCCAAGGCTTGCTACAATTGTAGCAGTTGCAGACACCTTAGTAGTGTCTGTGACAAGGTGAAATGTGCTTTATGTGGGGAATTAGACTACGACAGTGGGGTTTGTTGTAACATCTTTCGGTGTAATCTATGTGACAAACAGGGACATGCCTATCATCAGTGTCCCTGGGCTGGGCAAAACAGACAGGGTAGTATGAATAAGGATGATCTCATAAATAGGGCCTAGGATTCTCACAGGCCTCATCCTGCAGCCGAGGATACATCCCACTCCAGACCTACTGCCCACAGAGCTCCTGATGTTGGGTCTGAGCACTCCCCCTCCTGATACACAGCCTACGGCGGCTTACCCCCAAGAGGGGGTGTAGGATTGCTCGATCACCACTGGTCCTTCTGATCCTCTAGTGGCTGAGATGATGCCCCCACAAAACTAATTTTCATACCCCACTCCCCAGGAGGGTTACCAGAGCATCTAGCAAATCACATCCTCCCCCTGTTGTACTTCTCTCTCAAAACCCATTTCAAGTTTTGCAGGACCAGGATGGTGAGTCTGAATCTGATGTATCTTCTAAATCTGGTATGCACTCCGAAATGGAACTGGAGGAGGAGGGGGGATTGGAAGCTAGGGCTCCTAAGAAAAAATCTGGCAAGAAAAGGAAAAAAGATAAATCCTAAATTTTGATGGCATCTTTAATCCTAGTCTCACTCAATGCCTGCAGAATGAAACATTATAAAAAGAGAGATTGGCTTGTTTACAGTATTGCAGGAGTTTGAGTGCTGACATCATATTTTTGCAGGAGACTAGGTTTAACACTTTACAAGACATTTCTTTGGCAAAGAAAACATGGGTGGAGGGTCCTTCTTTCTGGTCTTATGGGGAAGATATGGCAGATGGTTTGGGGATCCTTTTTAACCACTCACAAGTCCAGATTCTCCGTTTGGTGGATTTACTGCCTGCGAGGGTTTTGCTCCTTGATTGTGTCTATAAAGGGTTTTCATTACGCCTTATTAATATTTATGCTCCTCAGGTTAAAATGTCTCGTATTGATTTATTTAACTTGGTCAAACCTTTTCTGTTTACTAAATTACATGTCATTTGGGGAGAGGACTTTAATTGCAGTTTAGATTTAAAGATTAAGGATAATATACAAAGAAAACTTATTGTGATACCTACGCTTTACAGGATATTATCAAGACAGCTGTTCTGACCGATGCTTATCGACAGCTTTACAGGGGTGATGGGGCCACTTACAGGAGACGTGCATTTTCTTCTTGTATTGATTATTTTTTTCTTTCTAAATATTTGCTGCCTACTACTTTTACACTGAGGCTTTGTGAAGTCTCAGATCATTTGGCACTAATTTGTACTATAGGTTTATTGACTATTCCACCCCGGTTCCCATCTGTTGTTAATCAGTGGAAATTTAATTCCTCTTTATTGGAGCATGAAGATGTAAAAAATAAATGTTTATATATTTTGCACTCCAGATTATCAGTATTTGATATGTATGATGATTGAGGTTCATGCTGGGTGGATACCAAAACTGATATTGAACAGTTTTTTATTCACTTGGGCAGAACACAGAAACAAAATGACTATTTTAAATATTTAGGGTTTAGAAATCAATATTATTAACTAATGTCTTTGCCCACTGTTTCTGATGTCAGGATACGACAACAAATAGATGATATTACATCTAAAATGAGACAGTATCAATATGACAGGGCACTTTCCTTACAGGCAGAAATGTGTTTTGGTTTACAGAAAACTCCCTCTGCTGATCCTTTTTCTGCTTGTAAAAAGGCTGTGGAGAGTAAACTGATGGATGGTTTATTTGATAGTGATGGAATTTTGAAGCACACTGATGTTGAAATGTTAAACATTATAGAATGTTTTTTTACAGAAACAGCATGGGGATCCTTTTCTCTCACATTTGCACTGGGATGATATTTTTCAATTTACTCCTTCTGGGGCATCACAGGATCAGGTTTTTGAATCAGAGCACCCTATCCTGATAACAGAAATTCAACAGGCAATATCTCATTTAAAATTAAGGGTCTCTCCCGGTGAGGATGGTATCAGCAATAAATTCTATAAACATTTTTCAGATGATCATGGCACAATTTTATGTGAGCTATATAATGAATTTTTATGGTCAGGAAGGACCTTTCATAGGTTTAATGTCACTCTGGTTATATTCTTACATAAAAAAGGATCTAGACAACACATAGAGAATTGGAGGCATATCAGTCTTTTAAATACTGACTATAAAATGTTAGCCTCTATTCTGGGCCGTCGGCTTCAGAATATAGCTGCTACTGTTATACATCCTGCACAAACCTGTTTTATTCCTAATAGGTCCATACAACAGAATCTTGCTTTTTTGAGGGATGCCTGTGCTTTTGGTAAACAGAAATGGCTTTCAGGATATCTAATAGCCTTGGATCAAACCAAAGCACTTGATAAAGTCTCTCATGCTTTCCTTCACCTGGTTCTACATGAATATGGGGTTCCTGTAAAGTTTTGGACTTGGATACAGTATTTGTATCAAGATGCTTTATTGTATCCAATTGTTAATGGTTTATTAGGGAATGGTGTTTATAGTTATAGGGGGGTAAGGCAGGGTTGCCCTTTTAGCCCATTAGTGTATACTTTTGTTTTAGATCCAGTGGTGTGGATGATCACACATGATAGTGGTATCTGGGGCCTTTCTCCAGCCCTGGATTTATTTCCTCAAAAGATTGCAGTTTATGTGGATGATATCTGTCTCACTGTCCAGACTGAGGAATCTGTCTTACAATGTATGACTGTTTTGACGTGCTATGCTGGTATTTCGGGGGTGGAAGTCAACTTTTCTAAAAGTTCAGGGGTGTACATAGGGAATGGGCCTTTTGTTTCTACTACATGCCATATCAAGATTTCTGATTCTTCTATTCAATTATTGGGTTGTCATTTTGGTACCGGAGATTTAGCTGCCCTAAATTGGATTGAGAAACTTGAACTTGGAGAGAGGAAAGTACAGCAGTGGAAATCCTGGTCCTTATCAAAGAAAAAAGATAGTTTTGATTATTAAAAAAAATGTTGCTACCTATATTTCTTTATATTTGTGCTATGTTTCCTATCCCTTTGAATTTGGAAACCAGACTTTTGAGTTGTTTTTTTCAAATGGTTTGGGGCAGCCATTTAAACCCCATTAAATGGGATTTTATGTACTCAACATTAACACAAGGGGGTTTGGGTATGATTCACCCTGTAGTATTTTATTTTTCCTTTTACTTATATTTTAATTTTGGAAAAGGAGATAAACATCTTTGGTCTAATTGGACATCTTTTTTGTTTAAACCCTTGTTTCAGAAGTGGGGTATGGATTTCCCTCGGTTAACCTCTGCCCTTTTAATACCTGATTTTGCCCTCCCTGCTTTTAAAAAGTTCAACTCTTGGTGCATAACGAAATTTATGTTACAAACCTTGAATAGTACATTTCTTTATAAGGCAATTATAGAGCAACATTTTGCAGTTCAGGGTAACTTTCCAAAATGTTTGCCTATGAAATTGGGGTTTTCTCTCAGTCTTCTTACTAGTAAAAGGATTCCAGTTGCTAAGTGGGATGTGCAGTGGTTGAGTCGTCACGGGAAGCTTGGGGTAAAAGGCAATCTTAAACATAAGCCAATTTCTGAACGGCAGTGTATCAGGCCTGAATGTGGGGGTGTAGAGGAGACTAGGGAGCACTTTTTTCTTCTGTGTTCTTTCACTACTGTATTTGGGCATGAGTTGCTTGATCGTTGGATCGTTGGAAATGGTGACCAGTGTTTAATGTCACATATGAAACTCTTGTTTTAGGTGACTATTTTGGTCTTTCCTCTCGATATCACCACAGTACTTTGACTGTTATATTTGCTTGTATTAAGTTTCATTTATGGCAAGCTCAATGTCATTTTTCTTTACTGCATGCCGATACCGAAAGTGGACGATTTGTCGCCGGACAAAATGTCGCGGAGAAAATAGCACGGATAAAAAGGTGAGTGGTCAAATTAATGTTGCATGTAAAAGTCACGTCTCACATATAGTTGTGGACTAAATGTTGCCCATCTGCAATTAAGGGTGCTTGTGATTACAACCTCACAGCTTGTAGTCACAGTAGCTTGTAGCGCTGTATGTCACAGCTTGGGAGGTTTGGGAGCTCTGTATGTCTGCTGCTCATAGCATGGTTTTGGAGCATTTTGTGAATCAGTACTTGTGCTTGTGCTTCACATTGGGGGTCAGTATGCAGCTCACAGCTTGTGTACAAACTCTTGTGGCACAAAAGCAAGCGCAAGTAAGCAGCGAACTTTAAGAGCAAACTCTTCCTCCTTGATGTACCGCTGTTGCAAACCAGCACTTTGAATATGGTGCCACAAAGCTTGTCCCAGATGAAAATTGCACCCGCTGAGGCCTGCATTTGGAACAATCTTTCGTAAGACATTTATGGCAGCAAATTCAAAGTCTAGCATTATACTCTGTGCATCAAGTTTTGCAGACATTAATATCTCTAAGTACTTAAAAAACTTAAGGTAGACAGCCTCACTGCATCCTGGGAGAAGGGCATACATACATGGACAGTTTACCCCACTTACTAATGTGTGCAAAGTATACAGCTGATCGTCGCCCCGTGGTGCAACATGAAAGATACCATTGCAAAACCAATGACCATTTTGTGCTAAACATTTAAGGTCATCATCACTTGCAAAAATTAAGATTTCCTTATTCACCCTTAAAAATGGCTCATTGCTAATAGTATTTGCTTACTCCATAATATCGCAGTTCTCGTTAGTGCTGCACTGCTGCCTCTGTCTACGAACACCTCTCCTCAAGGTGTCCTGTGAAGGTAGAAGATGTGTGTGGCGAACATCCACCTCCTGTAATCCGCGATGCACAACATTTCATGTTGGCTCCTCAATCTCTCTCGCCCGGCACTTGATGCTTGCTCTAGCTGCATCTACCGAAACCTTGTCATGTATAGGGGCATGGTTGTGTTCAGTCAGAGCTTTAGAAATTGCCTCTCCAACCGTGTGTAGTCTGGCTGTGCAGCTTCTCATCTCGCATCACCAAATAATTTTATTTTCGGCCCCATCTCCATCTGAAGCCACTTATAGGCTGGGAGGGGAGTTGCTAGCAGTCACAAAGGAAGAAAGAGACTTGGGCATCATCATCACTGATGACCTAAAATCATCCAAGCAGACCTCTAAAGCAGTAGGTAAGGCTAGGGGGGTGTTAGGGTGTATTAGTAGGGGTATCACAAGTCGTAAGAGGGAGGTAATAATCCTCTGTACAAGACATTGGTTAGGCCCCATCTGGAGTACTGCTGCAGTATTAGAGGCCACACCTTCACAAGGACATTAACCAAATTGAGGCAGTCCAGAGAAGGGCAACCAAAATGGTGCAGGGACTGCATCAGAAGACATATGAGGACAGATTAACGGAGCTCAATATGTATACCCTTGAGCAAAGGAGGGAGAGAGGTGATATGATCGAGAGATTTAAACACCTTAAGGGCATAAACAAGGTGAAAGAGTCTAACATGTTTAAATATAAGAAAATAGCAGGACAAGAGGACACAGCATGAGATTAGAGGGAGGCCAATTAAGGGGAATGTGAGGAAATCTTTTTCACAGAAAGGGTGGTAGATGCATGGAATGGCTTACCACAAGAAGTGGTGGCTATGAATACAGTGCAGGGCTTCAAACAGGCATGGGATAGGCATAAGGGAGCAATACAAATGACTATGAATAGATAGGTCACTGACAGAGCAAAGGCCGATGGCACATTTATAAGGTAGAAAAAGAAATGGGCAGACTGGATGGGCCTTGCGGTCCTTATCTGCCGTCAACTTCTATGTTTCTATGTTTCAAGCTTCAGCTTGCCTTTCTGACTTTGAGTGAACTCTATGTCAACGGAAAATACCGATGAAGTGCATTGCATCCTTAAATTGAATACTCACAGGTGAGACTAATTAATTATGCGATGCAACTGAGCTAATTAGATCACCATCCTGGTAACATGCATTCAGAGGTGGGCCAACATAAGTTGTATGTACTGTTTGCCGCTGATGGAATTAAAACAATGTTACTGAAAGTGGAAAATAGGACAATACGTCGCCGCTTTACATCTCGGCAACATTTTTGGTGACATTTAATCAGGCAGTGAAATGACCATGAGACATTTAAACTGCAAGCTTTTTGTCCGTGGCAATACAGCCGGCGACTAATCGTCCTAGTGCCGCCAATACACCTATGTTAGTGTTAATTTTGCAGATTGAGAATGCTTTAATGTTACTAAAAGAGAGGGAATGGGTTATTCTAGATCCTAGCCTTTTCAAGTCATATTGGAGGAATGTCCCATGGGTTTGAATGATTTCTTTCTGACCATTTCTGTCTGGATTTTTTTCAGTTTCTGAACATTTTCTGTTAAAACAGTTTTTTCCTGATGTATTAGTAATTTTTTTTTTCAGTTTTTTTTTCTGTTGTTATTTTTTCCGTTTCTATGGGGATGCTTTGCTCTTTACATGTGTGTATTTTTTTTCATATGATGATTATTTTGTAGTTTCTTTCTTGATGTTGTTGATTTCACAATAAATAATTCCCCTAACTCTTTTTGAGAAGTGCCATGGGATCTTTTAATGTCCACCTGAACAACCACCAGAACAGGCAGACGGGACCTCGGCTTAACATCTCATCTGAAAGACGGCACCTCAGGAGTGCAGCACACCCCTTATGCTGCACTACAGTGTCAGTATTGGAATTTTAACCCAAGTGCCAGGTGTGGGGCTAGAACCCACAGCCTTCTGATCTTCTGGCCTCAGAGGTGAGTGTGCCACCTACTGAGCCACTGACATTGCTAAGAATTGAAACTGAAATTGCACATCCACACCATGTTCCAAAGTTGAGTTTCAGTGCCACATTCTGAAACTGTCACCATCACATTCCAAAACTGTGTCATTGCCACATTCTGAAACAGTGCATCACTGCCACATTCCAAATTTGTGCGTTACTGCCAAATTCTGAAACTAAGCATCACTGCTGCATTCCAAAACTGTGCGTCACCACAGCATTCTGAAACTGTGCATCACTGCCACATTCTGAAATTGTGCATTACCACCACATTCTGAAATTGTGCATCACCGCCACATTCCAAAGTCATGTGGCACTGCCACATGCTGAAGTCATGCGTCACTGCCACATTCCAAGTTATGCGTCACCACCACATTCCGAAGTTGTGTGTCACCACCACATTCTGAAGTCGTGCATCACCCACACATTCTGAAGTCATGCGTCACCATCACATTCTGAAGTCACATGTCACCACCAAGTTCTGAAGTCGTTCGTCACTGCCACATTCCGAAGACATGCGTCACCATCACATTTCAAAGTCGTGCATCACCACCACATTCCGAAGTTGTACATCACCACACATTCTGAAGTCATGTATCACCATCACATTCTGAAGTCATGCATCACTGCCAAGCCCTGAAGTCATGCGTCACCGACACATTCTGAAGTCATGCATCATTGCCATAATCTGAAGTCACGTGTCACTGCCACATTCTGAAGTCATGCATCACTGCCACATTCCAAAGTCGTGCATCACCACCACATTCCGAAGTCATGCGGCACTGGCACATTCCGAAGTCATGCGTCACCACCACATTCCGAATTTGTGTGGCACTGCCACATTCCAAAGTCATGTGGCTTCATCACATTCCAAAGTCATGCGGCACCACCACATTTTGAAGTTGCACAGCACTGCCACATTCCGAAACTACGCATCACCACCACATTCTGAAACTGCGTGTCATCACCACATTCCGAAACTGCATGTCAGCATTACCACCATATTCCAAAAGTGCACATCAGCCACATTCTGACACTGTGCGTCAGCCACATTCTGAAATTGGGCATCGCCGCCACATTCTGAAATTGCGCATCACTGCCACATTCTGAAATTGTATGTCACTGTCACATTCTGAAGTTGTTCATCATTGCCACATTCTGAAATTGTGCATCACCATCACATTTTGAAATTTGTCCCCACCACATTCCAAAACAGTACGTCAATGCCACATTTTGAAATTGTGCATCACTGCCACATTCCGAAATTACATGTCTCTTCTTCATTTTAAAATTGTACCTGCCTGCCACATTCTGAAACTTCCATGCTCCAGTATTGCCTGTCATTGTCACATTCTGAAAATGTGCATTCCCATCATATTCCGAAACTGCACATCACCAACACATTCTGAAGATGAGTGCCACTGACACATTCAAAAACTGCATGCTCAAGTTACGTTCTAAAATTATGCATCCCTGCCTCATTCTGAAATTCCATGTGGCTGCCAGAATCTGAGATTTTGTGTCCATGACGCAATCTGAAATTGAATGTTGCCACCACAATCTGAAATCAAGCATACCAACCCAGTTTGAAATTTTGCATCACTATACCACATGCCAAACTAATCCATCCAAGACACATTATGAAATTACATATCCCTACCACCTTCCACAACTGTCCCCCACATATCAAAATTGTGCATCTCTGCCACATTCTAAAACTATATGACACCGCCACATTAAGAATGTTAGCATCCCTGCCACTTTCCAAAATTGTGTGTCCCACCTACTTTCTGAGATTGTGTCATTACTGCATTCCACAGTTGCAGTCTGGTGACATTCCAAGTCTCATCCCTGCACATTATAGAAACTGCACATATTTTTGTCATTCTAAAGCCATATTTGCCACTGTATTCCAACCCCCATCACATTCTTAAGTACTGTGCATTGCATCTGCACATTATAGAAATGCATGCCCTGACTAACCTATTGTCAGCTTTCCTTTTCCAGATGTTTAATACAACTGCAGTTTTATGTAATTTGGGAGAAATAAGTCTTGTAAGGTAGTTTGCAAGAAGGACTAGGCTGTGAGTTCTGGTTGTGACATGATCAGTAGCTCTTTACTGAAACTGGCTTTTTTGAACAGGCAGTAAATTTAATGTTACAAAATGAATTGTAACTTTTAAACAAAGTAACTCAGAGATCTCATTTTAGGCATGAGGCTGACTGGGTGTATGCTGATCCCAATTCTGAATTTACTGATGCTAGAAATTTTGGCTAGACTCCCTCTTTAAGACTTACAGTAGCTTTTCAAACCTTGCACTACTGGATGCATCGGAAACTGCCAGTTCATTCGACTGATAAGCCAATACTGACGTGTCTTTTGTTTAACTGAGTTTTTATTGAAAGATTTTACAACAGTACAGACAACAGACATGGAGTAAAGAATTCTCCAAGGGTGCACATATGTCAACAGTACTATAACATCATCCACCCTTTGTGCTAGCTCGGACAGATACTAGAATCTAGTAAAAAAAAAAACAAAAAAAACTCTTGTACAGTTCCTACAAAACAGTGAAACAGGACAACACCCATTTTATTGTACTTTGTTTAAACAAACTATTAATACTAAATTGGTCCTGAGATACTTGTACAGTAATTACTCCTTTTTCTAAGAACATATGGTTAATTTCTTGTATCCATTGTATTCCTCGTCCTACTAACAGATCCAGAAGCAAATGGTTTAATACAGATTATTTTTCTCCTATAAAAGGTATGTCATCATCCTACTAAAGCACTAATGAGTTAAAATGATGTGGTGGCCAGCCTCTAGTACCAGCTGGGTTTCAGGATCCAGTGAGTTAGAAAAGCCAATTTAAGGTGACAAAATCCGGGGCAAAAGCATTATATAGGTCATTAGTCACTTATCTTCCTGATATTGAATGGCATGTGAGTTTTCCCATCTTGGAAATGTGATTAACCTGAGCTCTCCATTGCTGTAGGATGGGTCAGGAGGGAGAGATTCAGTGTTTTGAAATGCACTTCTAGGCAGACACTACCAAAATACACACAGCATATACTGTATTTAATACTCCTATGTTTCATATGTGGTGGGAAGTACACTATGAGAAATAGGGTAGGCGAGAGAACAGTTTGGGAAAGGAAGATGTCTTATGTGGCAAGCTCTAAATCTGTTAGGAATGCTCTGAGGCATGGACAGGTCCATAACACGTGTATGGGTGGCCTCATACTCCCTGTACCCCATGCACTTATGCCAACAAGAAGCTGCGGTTTCTAGCAAAGTTGAAGGACTAGAGCCAGAAAAAAAACAAAAAAAACAGAGGTGCTTCCGTGAATACTCCCTCCACTCTGAAAAGGTGGTAACCTGATGAGCTGTTAAGCATACAGCAGCTGTCCAGGAAGGGAACAAGTCTTTTGAGCAATCAGTTTAAATGCTTCATTGGCAAGCTTTTAAACTAGTCAAGGGGGAGGCACTGATAAGCAGCAGGAAAAATCCCAGCCTTTCCCTACAAAACAGGGTACTAAATGAGAAAAAGACTGCGGTAGAAAGGTCAGTGGGGGATGCTGCAACAGAAGGTAAAGCCATCAAAAAATGGAGAGCAATGAGTACCAATGCCCATAGTCTGGGTAACAAGCTTCCTGAATTAGTGGCCTTGATGGAGGAGGAACAGCTGGATATCATGGCAGTCACAGAAACATGGTACACACAAAACCATGACTGGGACATAAACATACCAGGATACACTATCTACAGGAGGGACAGGGAGGGTAAAAGAGGAGGAGGAGTAGCTCTTTACATAAGGGAAGGAACCAAAGCAACAGAACAAAAGGGTAAACAGGGAGGAGAAGAAGCACTGTGGGTAAATTTGGAGACCGGCAATGGCACCACAATCTGCACAGAGGTTGTATACAGACCCCCTTCTCAGGGGGAGGAAATGGACAAGGAAATGATAGAAAGTATACTTAGAATGGCAGAAAAAGGGGAGATATTGCTGATGGGTGATCTGAATATGCCAGATGTTAACTGGAGTGCAGTTGCAGCAGCCACTTCGAAGAGTGGGGTTATTCTAGATGCCCTACAGGGGGCATGCCTTAGACAACTAGTATTGGAGCCCACTCGAGAGGGAGCAATCTTAGACCTGGTTCTCTCAAATGGAGATGGAGAGGATCACAGATGTAGAAGTGGGTAGCCATCTGGGAACTAGTGACCATCGAACAGTATGGTTCACAATAAACACAGCAATAGAGTCAAGCCATACAAAGGCAAAAGTACTGGACTTTAGGAGGGCTGACTTTGCCAAAATGGGTGAGTGCCTAAGGAATGCACTAGCAAATGGGCAGGAAGGAGGGGTGGAATAACAATGGGGAATAATAAAAACTGCCATCACAGAGGTAACAAGCCTTTGTGTGAAGCAAATAAACAAAACAAAACGATGTAAGAAACCACTATGGTTCTCAAAGGAAGTGGCAGTGAAGGTTCAAGAGAAAAAGGAAGCATTCAGGAAGTACAAGGTATCACAAGGAGCAGGACAGAGAACTGTATCAGTTAAAACAAAAGGAAGCTGGGAAGACAGTCAGAACAGCAAAGGCCCAAACCGAGGAAAAGATAGCCAACTCAGTTAAGAAGGGGATAAAACCTTTTATAGGTACATCAGGGAGCGAAGGAAGACCAAGGGAGGGATAGTGAGGCTTAATAAAAAGGAGGGAGGGTGGGCAGAGAGTGACTGTAAAAGGCAGAGATACTAAACAAATATTTTTGCTCGGTATTTACAAATGAAGAGGGGAGGTACCTAAAGCAAACAGTAGAAACACTCTGGATACAGAAGTTGATACCAGCCCATTTACAGAAGAAAGGCTTGTGAAAGAACTCTTAAAACTGAAGGTGGACAAAGCAATGGGGCCTGATGGGATTCATCCCAGAATTCTAAAGAACTAAGGGTAGAACTAGTGACACCACTGACTACCTCTTTAACAAATCATGGGAGGACGGGTGATACCCGAGGACTGGAGGAGGGCAGATGTGATTCCCCTTCACAAAAGTGGGAGCAAGGCAGAAGCAGGAAACTACAGACCTGTTAGTTTAACCTCAGTGATAGGGAAAATGATGGAATCACTTCTGAAGGAAAGAATTGTCGAGTATCTAGAGGCCAGAGGGGCACAGGACCCAAGGCAGCATGGATTCACAGTGGAAAGGTCATGCCAGACGAATCTGATAGATTTCTTTGACTGGGTGACCAAAGTAGTAGATCAGGGAGGGGCTGTGGACTTGGCCTACCTAGACTTTAGCAAGGCATTTGACACAGTCCCACATAAAAGATTAATATACAAGTTAGCCAGCCTGGGAGTGGGTCCCAAGATGACAGCCTGGGTAAAGAAATGGCTGGAGAATAGGACACAGAGAGTAATAGTAAATGGAGTCCACTCTGAAGAAAGGGGGGGTTACTAGTGGGGTACCGCAGGGTTCATTCTTAGGACCCGGTCCTCTTCAATGTCTTTGTAAGTGACATTGCAAAGGGACTGGAAGGAAAAGTATGTCTCTTTGCAGACGACACAAAGATCTGCAACAGAGTTGATGCACAAGGTGGGGTGGAAAGGATGAGAAGGGACTTGGCAAGGTTAGAGGAATGGTCAAATGTATGGCAGTTTAGATTCAATGCTAAGAAGTGCAAGGTAATGCACCTGGGAAACAAAACCCAGGGAAGAGTACTCAATGGGGGTGAGATATTAACAACAACAAAAATGGAAAGGGACCTGGGGTAGTCATATCAGATGACCTAAAGGTGGGCAAGCAATGTGAGAGGGCAGCAAGGAGTTAGGGAGATACTGGGATGCATAGGAGAGGCATCACCAGTAGAAAACAGGAAGTTATTATCCTCTGTACAGACAGCTGGTGAGATCCCATCTGGAGTACATGTGCAGTTCTGGAGACCCAATCTCCGCAAGACATAGACAGGATGGAAGCTGTCCAGAGGAGGGCAACTAAAATGGTGCAGGGTCTGCACCGGAAGACATATGAAGAGAGACTTAAGGAGCTTAATATGTATAGCCTTGAGGAAAGGAGGGAAAGGGGGGACATGATAGAAACTTTCAAGTACCTCAAGGGAATCAACAAGAGGGTAGCATCTTTCAAAAAAAGAAGTGTGCAAGGACAAGGGGGCACAATTTGAAATAGAGTGGGGGTGGCTCAGAGGTAATTTAAGGAAGTATTTTTTCACAGAGAGGGTTGTGGATGCATGGAACAGCCTTCCGGAGGAGGTTGTGGAGTCAAAAACAGTGGTGGAATTCAAGCATGCATGGGACAGTCATAAGGCAATTCTAGGGGTGGGGGTAGGAAGAAGTAGGCTGCTGGTTAACTAGGATCTGCAGCTTATCCAGTAGGTAGGGAAATGGGCAGACTGGGTGGGCCAAGCGGTCCTTATCTGCCGTCAAATTCTATGTTTCTATGTTTCTCTGTTTCTATGTTGAACCACAGTTTCGCTGTCTGGGTGATGTTCAGTTCACCCTCTCATTTGGGCCTTGCACCAAGGAAGAGCAAGAAAAACCTGTCCTCAGAACACTGCAGACTTTGGATATAACATGAAGGTGGGCCTCATGCTGTTGGACATGGCCTATGAATTTAATTAATGGATGGAAATCCCTAAAGAGACATGGTAAAAAATGTGCAAAACAAAGATATGCCCAGACTGGGAGGAACCAGAACTGATCTCTCCTGGGTAGCTGAAAGATGGTCATTAAGTCCTGACAGAAGAGAAAGTCTGAAGTAGAGGAACTGGCAAGGGAAAGATAATCTGTTTCAGTCCCAGACCTTGAAACCTGAATCAGGTTTGGCCATATGAACTTGATGCTGCATATACTGGAATTAGACATAGGAGGGAGTCAATTATCTTAAGTTTCCAAAGCAGATTCTGCCATACTTCCCTGGTATGTGCCACAAAAGGGTTTGAATTTGAAGTCCCTTCTAAAGATCCATTTTAGTATAGGGAACCCTGCAAGGAAAAAAGGTAAATTTCCATCCACTGAGGACTGGGATATCTCTTTAACCAGTAACAAAGTGTGTATAGATCAGCTGCCAAGTAAAAATCCTCTACTGAGAACACCCTGCATTTCAGATATATGGTGATAGTACCACCTCTCTCTCCTCCTGCTCGTGATTCCCCTTCCAGTGCAGCCCCGCATTCTGTTGGCCTTCAATGTTGCCTTCTCACACTGCTTACTAACCTTCAAACAGTCTGAGATTATGATTCCCGGATCTTGTTCCTGGTTTAAGGCCACCAGTCTTTCACCTCCCAAGTAATAATCCTTTCTTGGATTTTTCTTTCCTACATGCATTACTTTGCACTTTTTGGCCTTAAATCTCAGCTGCCACACTCCAGACCATTCTTCTAGTTTCTTGAGGTCAGCTTCCATCTTGCTCACACATTCTGGTGTGTTCACCCTGTTACATATCTTGGTGTCATCTGTGAACAGACCACCTTCCCTTCCAGTCCATTAGCGATGTCTGCTATAAAAACATTGAAGAGCAGAGGCCCCAGCGCTGAGCCTTGGGGCACTCCGCTGGTCACCCTGCCTTCTGTTGATTGTGCTCCATTAACCTGTACCCATCTGGGTTCTGCCTTGTAACCAGTTTTGTACCCATCTGACTACTTCTGGACCAACCCCTTTGTGGTCAAGCTTCTTTACCAGCCTTCTGTGTGGAACTGTGTCAAAGGCCTTACTAAAGTCTAGGTAGACCACATCTACTGCCCCACCATCGTCCACTATTTTTGTAGTGTAGTCAAAAAACTTGAGCAGATTTGTCTGGCATGACCTACCTGCTGTGAAACCTTGCTGTTTAGGGTCTTGTTGGCTGCTAGTTTCGAGGAATGCTATGACCCTCTGTTTGAGTAGTGTCTCTATTAGTTTCCCTACTATAGATGTGAGGCTTACTGGTCTGTAATTACTAGTCTCTTCGTAACTGCCTGATTTGAGAAGTGGACCACTATTGTCTTTCCAGTCTTCGGGTACCACACCACTGTTCAAGGATTTCATGAATAGAAGTGCCAGAGAGGCTGCTAATTCTGCTTCCAGTTCCTTAAGGATTCTGGGGTGCATCTCGTCTGGTCCCATGGCTCTGTCTGCTTTTAGTTTATTTTATTTAGCGCCTCCCATACTTCGGCTTCTGTAAAGGGACTCATGTCTAGCCCTGGTCTTGGGATGTTGTGTTTTTTCAGGGCTGGGCCATCCCCTAGGACTTCTTTAGTAAACACCGAGCAGAAGTATTTGTTGAGGATTTCGGCTTTCTCTGGGTTATGTTTGGTGCATTTCCCTTCTTCAGTAGCGATCTTTACTATCCTCCCGTTTGCCTTCCTATGTTCTCTAATGTATCTAAAAAAATGATTTGTCACCTCTCTTTGCCCCTTCTGCTAGCTTTTCCTCTGTCTGGGCTTTTGCCTTTCTAATTTGTTTGTTAGACTCTCATTTTTTCCTTGTATGACTCCCAGTCTTTCTCAGTTTTGGTTTCCTGGTATATGCTGTACACCTTTTTTCTTTGACTGTGGTAGCCATTTCCTTGGAAAACCATAGAGGATTTCTTTTTGCTTTGCTGATCCATCTGGCATATTGACCTATGGCAGTCTTTATTGCTGTCTTGAGTCTCCCTCACATGACCTCCACCTCCTCAACCTCTGCAGTAGTAGCCACAGACATTGCCAGCTATTTTCAGATATTTCACAAAATTTCTAAAGAATTTTTCTCTGCTGCTTCTACTGTGGAAATGGAGAAAACATGAGATATTTCTGGAAATATCACAGAAATTTCAGGAAATAGCTGGCAGTGTCTATGGCTGCTACTGTATTTCCATTAACTTATTACCTCTAATAGCTCCTATGAAGTCCGAAATATACATTGTTTACCCGACACAAAATGGCCACCCAGGAGGTAATGAGTTAACTAGCTACTTTTGTTGTTCCTCATTTCTTGGAAGTCAGCCTTTCTGAAATCTAACACCTTTATCTTTGAGCGGCTGGTGTCCTGTGTTATGTTTACCTTAAAGCTTACCATGCGATGGTCGCTGTTGCCCGTATGGCATCCCACTTTGATGTCCTTGATCCTTTACGAGTTTGTGAGGACAAGATCGAGAATGGCATCTCCCCTTGTTGGGGTTTTAACAAGCTGGCACAGTCCCACACCTTGTAGTGACAATAAGAAGTCCCTACTTCTTCTTGTTGCTGTTAGTGTGTTCCAGTTAATATCCGGTAGGTTGAAGTCCCCCATCAGTATTACTTCGCCTTTATTGGACACTTTGTGGATTTCCTCTATTAGGTCTTTGTCTCCTTTATCTTCTTGATTTGGGGGCCTGTACACGACGCCAAGTCTGAAGGGTTTTCCCTTGCCCATGTCTATTGTTAGCCACAGTAACTTGAAGTTCCCAGGTTTCCCTTTTACTTCTGTGACTTTTATTTCTTCCCGAATGTAAATGGCCACCCCCCCCTCTTTTTTTGCCCTGCCTGTCTTTCCTGAACAGATTGTAACTGTGAATGGCCATATCCCATCCATGGTTTTCCATGAACCACATTTGTTACAGTCACCCAGTCCAACCTTTCTGTTTCCAAGATGGCTGTGAGTCTGGGAAGTTTGTTGGTTAGGCTCCTTGCATTTCCAACCATTGCCTTCCAGGAACGTACATCCTCTTTGGTGGGAGGTTGTACCCTCTTCCTGGACTGCTCCTGTTTGCTCTTTCCGGCTGAGGGCAGATGTTGGCTCTGATTTGTTTTCAGAGGATGTATGCATGCATTTGGCATTTTGGGGAGTGATGACCATCCCACTGATGGCAGGGGTGTGAGCTGCATCATACTCCCCTTTATTTCGTTTAAACTACCTGTGTAGACATCACATTTTTGTCTGAGTGTGCTCACATCTTCTCTGTTTAGGTGCAATCCATCATATTTAAAAAAAGCTTTTTCCCAAAAGTTGTGCCACTTCCCTGTGTAGTGGTATCCCTAGTCTTGGCACCAATCATGCAGCCATGAGTTGAATTTGCCTACTTCAATCTCTCTGACTCGTTTGATGCTTTTTCCTTTTTCCCACACTGGCAGCACTTCTGAGAAGGCTAATTTGGACGGAAGGGAAGAAATTTTGTTGGCCAGGTCCTTGAAGTGTTTCTTGGCCTCCTGAACTGTGTGATTTGCAAAGTCATTGGTACCAAGATGTATTGTTATATGTGTAACATTCCCTGATTCCTGCACAATTGTCTTTATGTGGTTAGTGTCCCTACTTGCAGAGGCTCGTGGTAGACACTTTACCATGATTTCGCTGTTAACATTTTGCGTTAGGTGGTGTTCCACTCCTCGGATCATGGAATCCCAGATTATGAGAATTTTGCTTTTGTTTATATTTGTGTCATTTTTATTTTGAGTTTTAGTATTTTTGTTGTTATTGCATTTGGTTTTGGTATTGTTGTTGGTTATATTTTGAGTATTAGTATTTTTGTTTTTATCATAGTTAGTATTGGTTTTAATTGGTGTGTTATCCTGTTTTGGTGGTTTGATTTCTTTACCTTGTATTAATTTGTCTGTGGTTGGTATCAGTGGAGCAAACCTGTTGTTGGTTTGGATGGCCAGGAAATGCTACTGGTTTTTGACTTCTTTCCTGGGCCTCCTGTGATGCCTCTTTTTCCTTATCACCTGCCAGTCTCTGGGCTCTGCCTTGAGTCCTGTACCCTGGCTAACATGCTGGCACTGGTGGGGGGGGGGGTTGAGGAGGTGTGCTATAGAGTTCCTTGTATTGGTGGTCATATATTGTAGTACAAGCATCCTGTAGTTGGGCTGCAAGATCTGCTGTGGCGCAGCACGCACAGCAAGGTCCTGGTTGCCATTTGTAGATCCGATTGTACAGTGCACTGCAGTTTTCACAACTGACAAGGTCCATTTTTTTTTTTTTAGTCCAGAGGTAGTGCTGACTCCTGTTTCTTAGCAGGAAGTGTGGACAAAAAAGAAAACAGAACAGTGAGTTTTTTTTTTGTGTTTCGTACCTTACTACATCCTATCAAGTGTTGTGGGTGGTGCTACATGCCTATAAAGCAAGAGCACTCAGGGAAGTGGGCATATCCGACTGTTCTCTGTATGCTGTAGAAAAGAATCGGGTAGCTGTTGAACAGATGCGGTCTAGCTTGTACTACTGCAAGGTAAGAAGAAATCTGGTTACTAGCTCAGTTGTTCTGCCCTTTGGCTCAGAACAGCTTTGTGGAGTCCCTGCTGCTTGCAGTAAAAAAAAAAACCCTGCCTGTTGTCCATGCATCCTGACTCCCTGCTGCTGTGAGGGAGAGGGGACTGATCCACTGGCTGCAGGACAATACCCGCCCTTCTCAAATGCTGGAGTGCCCAGAGAATTGCTGCAGCGGAAGCCGCCAATGAGAGTAGAAGCCACTGATGAGATGGAACCTGGATGCAGCTATGCTGCTGCAAGTTCTGCTTGTAGTGCTTCAGTCAGCAGACCTGCAGGCAAGAGTGTGGGAGTATTTAAATCTCCTACTTGTGCTTCCCCTCAGGTGATGATCAGTGAAGCTCAGCAGACAGTAAGGCTATGGGGCTGGACGGCACTTGACGTATACCTCCTAGGGTTGCCCTTTGTGTCTGAACTCTTCTGCTGGAGAAAACTGAAAGGTAGGAAAAAAAATATTGTTTTCTAAAGTGTTTTTTCCTCTTCTAGTTGGTTCAGGTAGGAAGTGGGCAGTGACATGCAGAACCTATATAGGAAGAGGACCCGGGGGGGTGGGTAGGATTAGGGGGTACGTGGGGGGGCAGAACCTTTGTGTCTCCTTCTTGCTGAAAAAACAATCAGTTTGTTAAGGTCTGCCACTTAGTAGCACAACTAGAGACTGGAGGAGAGGTGGTCTCTCTCCCAGTCGGTGAAGATCAGTGAAGCTCAGCAGACAGTAAGGCTAGGGGTTGGACCGCACTTGGCGTATGCTTCCTAGGGTTGCCCTTTGTGTCTGAGATGTTGCTTCTGGTTGTTTCTGGCTGAGACCTTTCTATGAGCCGACCACTATTTCAGTAGTGGGTACAGCAGACAGTAAGGCTATGGGCTGGACTACTCTTGGCGTATGCCTCCTAGGGGTGTCCTTTATGTCTGATCTGTTGCTTCCATCTGAGAGCTTTCTGATGGTCGACCATTATTTCAGTAGTGGAACAGTAGTACAAATGCTGATTTACATACAGCAGCCAGGAATTCTGGGTAAGTGTTCCAGCTGCTCCTTATGCTGAGAGAGCAGCCGCTGGCTGGGTCTGAACAGAGCGATCAAGGAGAGAAGTCACCTCAGTGGAGATAGGAGCCCGGACTGTGCACTTTAAGGGGGATTCCTTGGTATTCCTGGGTGTTTAATTCTATATTTGTTGGCTTGCAGCCCAAAAATGTTAAGGCAGTGAGACAGAAGTCTAGCTGCTCTTGGTCTCCCTTGATATAAAAATAGAAAATCAAGAAAGAACCATCATTTTGATTGCATAGACTCAGTGGTCTAAGCAGAGAGGTAATAGGTGCCATCTATCTGAATTGGTAATGAGTTGAAATAGTAGATTTGTGTAATAATGATCACGGATGCAGGAGCAATCACAAGAAAGTTTGATGCCTAAATATTTGATTTTAATTTGCCTCCAGTTAAGAGGGGAAGTTGTTCATAGAGAAAATGGATCTTGTCAGTGAAATGAGAGTACCTTGGTCTATTTTTTTTGCTTTTCTAGACTCTTTTTATTCACTGCTACTTCGGGGAACTCTCTCAAGCATCTGTCTTACCCCCATCTCTACCTCCTTGGCCTGAAATCCCTCCTAATGTCTGGCACCAACCCGACCAACCCCCCCGGCTCTGAGCCCCTCCGAGGTAGGGCCGCCCTATCCGCCCAGGGCGCTCTATCTACAATTTTTGTGGCCAGGCTGGGCTCGGCCTAGGACAGGAGGAAGTCCAACTTGGTGGAGTATGGCTGGTGGGAGGCAGTGCCGTCCCCTATCCCCGAGAGCAGGGTATTTTTCTTGTTTTCTCCCCGAAGCTCAGATGTGCAATGATGTCCAGCTTGGCTGGTGCACGCTCCTGTGCACCTCCAAAAGACGTCCACCGCAGCTTCCAACCCTGCTTTCTGTGGCCGTGCATTGTAGTACCGCCAGCCTCCGCTAGTGGTCACTAGTACATCAGCGGGTGGAATTCCCCCTTCTTGGGGAAGGAGAGCAGTTCTAGGGACGCTCAATCCTTCCCAATCCCTACCGACCCCCGATAACCTGGGCTCGTTCCTGAACTCGGGTCGCCAGCGTGGCACGAGGTGTAGCATCCAGCGCATTAACCCTCAGCGCCACCGGGCCGGCTAGTACCTTGGTCTTAACCTCATTTAGTTTATAACCAGATAAAAGCCTGAAATTTTGCAAGTGATCTATTAGTAAGGGGGAAGTAACTGAGGATTAGAGATATAAAAGAGAAAATCATCCATGCAAAATTAAATGTAGTGCTTTCTGCCACCCACTCAGACACCAGAAACAAAATCTGTATCATGTCAAAAAAACAGAGCTATTGTTTCCAGGTACAGGGCAACATGGAGTGGGTACAAAGGGTATCCTTAATGTGTGCTGTAGTATAATGTAAGTGCCCTTGACAGGTGACCATTTGCCCTGACCGTTTGACTGGCATCTGTAAATAGGGCATCTATCAGATCATAGAATCCAAGTGAAAAAAGAATTTGGTACAGTGGATGCAGAGAAAGCCCCATGACACCTGGTTGAAGGCCTTTTCTGCATCTAAATTAGAGCTTAATACTGGAGCGTTACCTTGAGAAGCAGTGTGCAGAATATGTATGATGGACCCCATTGAGTGGTTGCCTAATATAGGCAAATCCTGACTGTTAGGGGTGGATCAAGGAGTGTGAGAGGGGATCTAGTCAGCGAGCTAGGAGAGAGGCAAAGACTTTGTAATCTGTATTTACAACCCAAATCAGTTGGTAAGATGGGCAGAGCGAGTGGTCTTTCCTAGTTTTGGGAGGACGAAGATGTGTGCATAGTGCCATGTGGGAAGGGGGGGTTACCTTGGTAATACATCGTTACAAGGGTAGGATGAGTTTCTTACGCATATGTCTTAAAGAATTTGACAGAGTATCTGTCAGGACTAGGGCAGTTGTTGAGTTTAAGACTTGCTTAAATAGAACTTGGTTCCTAATCTGTTACTGGGTGCACTAGAGTTTGATTACCCTCTTCAGAGAATTTAGGGAGCTTCAAAGAAGAAAAGAAGGCCTTCTTTTCAGATTGAGGGGATTGTGGGAGTTGTGAATAGAGGTCTGGATAATAAGATCATAAAACCTCTAAAATTAGATCTATGTTCGATTCCTCAGTAATGCTGGGTGTTTAATTCTATATTTGTTACATACAAACATATATACGAATGTGCCAGCAGAAACAGACCCCCCGGTCTATCTAAGTCTGCTCACGTGTGCAGCTAGCACCCCTAGTTTGCAGCTGCCCCACCCCCCCATTTGTCATCCCACTGCCACCCCCCACCTCCCCCATCCTCACTCTCCTCTGTTCCCTGTCCCATGCCCTTTAGAAGCTGTTCACAGATTTACATGATGCCACCCATTCTGGTAGGGCTGCCCATTTGCTACCACCCTCTGTGAAATAGTGTCTCCTCATTTCCTTCCTAAATCTTCCCTCTATTCTTAGCCCATGCCCCTGGTGACCTGCCCCCTCCTTAACTTAAAGACCCCATCTGCCCCATCCTTATTGATTCTCCTCCCCCCCTTGTTGGCTTGCAGCCTAAACATGCTAAGGCAGTGAGCCAGAAGTCTAGCTGCACTTGATCTTCCTTGATAGTACTTATGGCATAGATAATGCAAGGTCATTTTGGTATGAGAAAGTGAAAGGTCTTCAAGTTCCTTTTTAACTTTTCAGTTATGTAGGGTCAACTAAGGTACCTAGTTTGTGTTGCATCAACAGAAAGTGTAGGGTCCCTTCCATTTCTTTTCTGTGAGAAAGCTTTTGCCTGTTTTTTTTTTTTTTTTTTGTGTGAACTCGATAAGAAAAATCCCAAGGACAGCCTTAACAGTATCCCATAGAATACCAAGTGAAACTTCTGGACCTGCATTATTTAAGAAACAGTTTTAATCTTAACTTTAACAAAGCCTTGAAATACTGAATCTTTTAAATAGTAGATATTGAAAGTCCAAACTGTTTTTTGAAGAACTAAAAGTGAAAGAGTACAATCACTGACATGAAACATAGACACATAGAATTTGATGGCAGATAAGGACTGCTTGGTCAATCCAGTCTGTCCATTTCTGCCTACCTACAGTATTACCGCAGACTGTGCCTGATCTACAGCTCTTTCTCCCTCCTCCTCTTCTTTCCTTTCCAATATGATTCCCTTGTGCCTGTCCCATGCATTCTTAAACCCCACCACTGTTTTTGCCTCCACCACCTCTGCTGGAAGGCTGTTCCAGGAATCCACCACTTTTTCTATGAAGTACTTCCCCACATCTCTCCTGAATGTACCCTCATCCAGCTTCATAGCATGTCCTCTTGTTCTTGAGCATTTTATTGCTGAAAAAGGCTTCCCTCCTGTACCTTATTTACCTCCATGAGATATACTGTATATTTTTTTCATATTCTGTTTACCTCCTCTCCAGGTGTCTGCAGGCAGCTATCTTTCCCCTGCCTTGCAACCTAAGTCTGTCCCCCGCTCCCCTGGCACCATCAAATCCTTAGAACCTCCACAGATTTCACCCAGTGGTGGGGCCGGGAAGGGGAAGGCTGTCCTCCCCCCACCCAGGACAACACATCCAGTTCGGGGTCTCTGGTGGTCCAGTGACAGAGTGGGATGCCAGTTGGCAGGCAGGGATCATGGAGCCTGCAGACAGCACCTTTTTCCTGTTTTCTGTCTCTCCCCTTCATGGCTGTGAGCATGCGCACGTGGAGGCATGTGTGCACCACATTGCCACATTCTTGTGCCTCCCTGTTCCTAGCGCTGCCAGCCAACCTCCACCATGAGGCAGCCAAGGAGCAGGATGGCCATTGCTTCCTCCCCGGGAGAGGAGAGCAGTCTGCCGGACAGTCAATCCTGTCCCTCCCCTGCCAACCGCTGGCAACTTGAGCTTCATCCCATGCTTGGGTTGCCAGCGTGGCGAGAGGTGTGGCATCCAGCGCCTCAACCCTCAGCACCACCAGGCCAGCCAGGATATGAGGCAGCCCACATTTTCCTTTACTACCTTTTGTTCAACTAATGGGATGTGACCAGGTAACAAAATTAACACACTGTGCTGTGTTCCAGAAGGGTGAGAAGACCTGAACACCTGCTGGGATCCTAAATCTGGAGAATTTAGTGTATTCTTTAGTGGAGAGGTGCCTCCAAATTAACTGTGTGGGGTTTGGATCTGTGCATGGCAGCCATCATGTAGAAAATGTGGGGTACATAAAAGCTGTATATATATATATATATATATATATATATACACACACACACACACACACACACACACACAAATATATACTGTGTAGAATATATATATATATAAGACAAAGAACTCACGTAGGAAACACTGAGGCAAGGGTTACCCTTAAAGGGCATTTGGCTGGGAGCCAAGTTTCAAGAAAATATAGGTCACACATGCCCTGCAATGGGGCATGTGTGATTTATATATATATATATATGTATATATATGTATATGTGTATATATATATATATATATATATATATATATATATATACACATACACACACACAAAAAAAATATATTAGGTATAGAGTGTGTGTGTGTATATATATATATATTATATATATAATATATATATATAATATATACACACACAGATACATACACACACACACACACACACACATACATACACATGGCAAAAACCAGTTAATGCATCAGTTAGGGTTGTTCCACAGTGACAAAAGCAGGAAATTAGGTGTAAGGGTTCAAAACCTAACTGCACATTCCCCCACCCTCACCCCCCACACACACACACACACACACACACACACACATACATGCAAGTATACATGCAAGTAGGGAAGGACCAAGGCAACACAACCAATCACACACAACCAGCAGTAGATGTATACCAGTGTTACCGTAGGAAGTAGAGAAATCCAACTTCAGGTATTATACAAGATTTCCAAACTTGTTCCATGAGGTTAGTTCACCTAAAGGTGAACCAAGTTGCCAGTAGCGAAAACTGTGCACCTTGCTTCATTTTCAACATAGAATCCTTTAATGAACTTGCCACCATAATGTTTAATGGTGGTAATAAAACTTTCTTTCTTTCATATGTTTATGTAATCTAATTTTAAATGTTTCCATATCTTCACTATCAATTACATGTCTAGGAAGTGTATTCCATAACGTAATGATTCGTTGGTTATACCATTGATTTCTTTTTGTATTTTTATTCGCTTCTCCCTTGAATTTACACACGTGACCTAGTATTTAAACCGTTTGAATTATGCTTTTGTAACCCTAATATATATACTGTAAGAGAACCTTGTTGTGATATGCTTTAAATGCAAGACATAAATCACCTCTCATCTTTCTATATTCCATCGAGTAGAGTTTTAATTCCTGTAGTCTTACACCATATGATTTACTATTCATATTATTAACTTTTTTAGTTATCCTCCTCTGTACTTTCTCTACTTTTTTTACCTTCACTAGTATAGGGAGCACAGAACTGGGAGCAATACTCCAGGTGGGGTCTAATCAAGGAAGTGTACAATGGTACTATAACCTCAGTATTCCAACTCTTTATGTTTCTCATAATACAATGATAGATTCCATAACATTTTTTTATTATCATGTTCATATGTTTGTCAAACTTAAGATCCGGTGTTATATAAACTCCAAGGCCCCTTTCATTATCAGTTACACTTAATGGAACACCATTTAATTTGTATTCATAACAAGGGTTATTTCTGCTGAAGTGCATAATTTTACATTTGGTCTCATTAAATATGAGTTTATGCTCTTTTGCCCAGTTTGCTAATTGGTCTAAATTAAATTGAAATTGGGAGGCAGTGACCTGATCTGTGACAATACCACCGATTTTACAGTCATCAGCATATTTACTCATACAAGTCCCTGTTGTAGCCTGCATTGAGATAACTAATATATTGAACTAAATCGGCCCAAGTACCGAGCCTTGTGGCACATCACTAGTCACTGGACCCTGGACCCCATTCTGATGTATACCCCCTCACCACAACCCTTTGTTTTCTGTCAAACAACCATGACTTTATCCAACTGATTATATAGGGATGCAATTTAATTAGTCTTCAATTATTATATTGTGGGAGACTTTGTCAGAAGCCTTAGAAAAGTCTAAGTATGCCACATCAACAGACATTCCCTTATTCAAAGCTGCACTCACTGGCTCAAAGAAATGTATTAAATTGGTGACACAAGACCTTCCCTGACAAAAACCATGCTGTGTGGGATCCATGTGTCCAATTTGATTAAGGTGATCTATAATACGGTTTTGTATTAACCTTTTAAGGATCTTTCCTAAGATGGAAGTCAGGCTAATTGGTCTATAATTTTGTTTATTTCTTTATCTCCACCCTTAAAAATCGGAATAACTGTGGCCTTGTTCCATTCTTGTATTATTTTACCCTCAGACAGTGAGGTATTAAAGAGCCATGTAATTGGTCCAACAGTTCTACTACAAGTTCTTTTAAAAGTAATGGACTAAGACCATCAGATCTTGGGAAACTAGCTGTTTTAATATTTTTAATTACCTTAGACACTTCAAGAGTTGAGAAAGTCATACCATCCACCACCGTTTGTTGAGTCTTCCATAGTTTAGGCTGTCCATTACTATAAATACTTAAAAAGTATTGATTAAATATTGCTGCCATGTCACTTTCATTATGTATTTCTCCATTCTCTGTCATTATCGGGCCTACATTATTCTTATTATTTCTGAGTGAACCTATATAATTAAATAATTTATTTTTTATTTTTTACTTTGGTCGCCAACTTTTTTCCATATCCTGTTTAGCTTGCCTAATTAATTTCTTGCAATTTTTAAAAGCAGTTTTGTATTTATGTAGATTTAACTCAATAGCTTTCCTTTCGTATTTTTTATAAAGCTTGTTTTTCTTTCTAATACTCTTTTGTATTTTATGACTCCACCATGTGGATATCCTTTTAGCATTGTTATATTTTTTTCTATCAGGAACCCACCTCTGTATACAAGTCTGAATTTTATCATTTAGTATTGTCCATATGGTTTCAAGATTTTTCCTTTCTAGTTCTACTTTTCAAATCCCAGTTGTTTAGATATTTTTTATTTTTGCATTTTCTACTTTATAATAAAATTTTAAATGTAGTAACCCCTTTTGGCACTTTGTTTTTGTTTACTTGAATTGCTAGTTGTATTATCATATGGTCACTTCCACCCAAGGGGGGGGGGACACTTTAGGGCTGTTTTTTCCAATATCGAAATTAGTAAAAATGAAATCAAGTATATTTGTTCCTCTTGTAGCTGTATGTATCTTTTGTTCAAGACTATTCTGAAGTATTATATCATTAAATTGCTTTTCTATCTTACTATTTCCTACCCCAGATGTCAAATCAATATGGGGAAAGTTAAAATCTCCCATCAGAATAGTATCACCCAAAAGATCCATACCTTCTATATCTTTTAGGAATTCAGTTGTTTCCTCTATTTTAAGATTAGGGGATCTATAACCTAATCCAATAGTCAAATTGCTTGTCTCGAGTGACACCTTGATCCGTATCAACTCATTTTCCTTTTTCTGAGTTCCTTCTGGGTGAGTTTTGATTGGCTTCAGACTTTCTTTAATAAATAAAGCTATTCCACCTCCTCTCTTGGAATTTCTATGTTTATTAAAGCATATGTAGCCAGAAATTAAAGTGCCCCATTCTCCTTGAGTAAACCACATTTCAGTGATGCTGCAAATGTCTATATCATTATTAATCATAATGTTGGTTAATTCTGCCATTTTATTTCTTAAACTTTGCACATTGGTTAAAAGCAGTTTAAGATTATTGTCCTTGTTACCTTTAGATCTGTTAATTTGCTGTATATTTATTAGATTTTTTAACCCTTTACTTTTTTCTGCTTGCAAGTTCTGTCTAAGTTTTAGAGAATTTATAACTTTCAAACCCACCCCCCTAGAAATTAGTTTAAATATTGAGTAATACATTTGTTTAGTTGTTTACTGAGTTTTGCTGTTCCCTTCCTGCTAAGATATAAACCATCCCAGCAGTAGAGCTCAGTTCTGTGGTCAAACTCCTCCCAATAAGTAATGCTCTTAATATCTTGCTTCAAACACCAGTATCTTAGCCAGTTATTGATCTCCCTTGTTTTTGCTAAGTAATATGGTGAGTATGTTGGTATAGGTAGTATCTTGGAGGAGGCTACTTGAAAACCTAGTTCAAGGAGTTTATTTGACAGAGCTACATAATCTTGTTTTATTTTAAATATTGAGTTATATAGGATATTATTTGCTCCAGCGTGAACAATTATCAAAGCTCCTTTTTCATTTATTTTTAAGGAGATTTTCAGCCATTAATGTCATCTCTGATATTTTACTTCCCCTAAAGCTAATCAGTGACCTGTTTATTTTGTCCTTGTTACATACTGATTTATCAAGATATTTAATGATTGAATCACCAACTACTACTACTTGTTTGTATTATTAACCTCTTGGTTCTTTTCTATCCCAGTATTCATAGAAATTTGCTCAGGGCATTTCATGTTTATTTCAGTTACTGGAGTATCATTTGTGATATTTGTTCGTGTAGAGGATAATAGGCTTGTTTGTTCTTGTATTGATTCAAACCTGTTTTGTAATGGTAGATTAAAATATTCTTCTCTTCTCCCTTTCTTTTTTGCAGCTATATTACTCTGAACTGCATATCAATCTTCATCAGCATCAGTAACTAATTATTCTCTAACCCTTTTCCTATGTGTGTGCTCTGGTCTGTTCAACATATCTCTATCAAACTCAAAAGGTATTAAAAGGTCTTTATCAACCCTGTTGTTCCCATTTAATACTGGAGCCTCGTTTTGAGAGTTTTCAACTACAATGATATCATGCTGTGGTCGGAATGTTTCTTGTATTTGTTCTTTTAAACTAGCTAGTCTGTCTCTTTCCTTAAACCTTTGAAACATTTCTTTTTGACTGTCTTCAATGTTCAGTAATCTACTTTTAAATTAATGTATCTCTTTCTAAGGACTCAATGTGCTTACATTTATTACATGTACAAACTTGGAGAACTATCTTCTCCTTTGTTATGGAGTATATACCACAGCTTGGACATTTTATCCCCACATCACCATCAATTGTCATAATTCTATCAGTCATATTTATGTTAAATTCAGTAATTCAGAGAGTAGTACGCAATATATAGTCGTCACCTTAATATTAACTTCCTAGAGTTAGGTGAGTTGTGTGTCTTGCTGGCCTTCACTCACCAAACCCATGCAAGACAGTGGCGAAAGGCATCATGGACACTGCAGTGTTAGTGTATGGGAAATTGCTCAATTTTGGGACACTGTAACTTTGTCATCCTTAACTATTTTAGCACCAAAGCAGCAAAAGGCACATTTGTGGGACCAGGGCTTGCCACCCTGCAAATTTCAGTCCAAAGGACCCAACTGTTTGCTTGCAGAGGTATGGCAATGATGTGCAGTTATCAGGAGCATAGTTTTGCAAAATATTTTTGCAAACACGAAACTGTCACAAATGGAAGACACAACACTTTTGCATTTGCAAAAGCATGCAAAATACTTTCCCAAAATACTGTCACAAACATGAAAAATGTCACAAATACATAGCATGACAGTTTTGCATTTGCGAAAGTGATTTGGGAAAGTATTTTCAGGGAATGTCCAAAATCCTGCTTTGGGGCTTATAAACCCCAAAATACTGTAGCATATGTGTAGTCTATGTTATGTGTTAGTGGCAGCGTGGGGCCCAAGATGCACAGTTGTCCATAGTGATATGTGTTTGCAGAGCATAGAACATCCAGAATCAGAGTTAGCAGTGACGATGCCATGCCACACCCCGACATCTTTTGATGTGTGGAAGATGGAAACATGGGGGTGTGGTTTCATGGTTTAGATAGCTGTATGTTATTTTAGTTACCTGCTGCTGGTTGTGTGTGATTGGTTGTGTTTCCTTAGTCCTTCCCCTACTTGCATATACTGTATATGTGTGTGTGTGGTAGTTGTGGGGTGGGGGAGAATGTGCAGTTAGGGTTTTGAACCCTAACACCAAATTTCCCTGCTTTTGTCGCTATGGAACAACCCTAACTGATGCATTAATGGAGGTTTTTGCAATGAATTTCCCTTCTTTTTGAGGATGTGCAATATAAATAGTGAATGGTATGTGGTGGTGGGAGCGTGGGGCCCAACCATGTTGCCTGTTTCAGCATGCTAACAGTAACAGTGATGCTAATGGTAACAGTGATGCTATCATTAACGGTAACGGTAATGTTGACACCAACAGTAACACCAATGGTAACAGTAACACTAACACTAACAGTAACGATAACAGTAATGCAAGGGGAAATGCATACGTAACGCAAACGATAACACAGATGCTTACACTAATGGTAATGGTAACAGTAATGCAACAGCACACACAAATGCAAATGGTAACGCTAACAGTAATGGTAACCGTCTTGGAAATGCCAAGAGAAATGCAAACAGTAACAGTAATGGTAGCAGAGATGCAAACAGTAATGGTCATAGTGACGCAAACGGTAATGGTAATGGGACTGGCAATGCAAACATGAATGGAAACACAAACGGTTATGGTAATGTAAACGCAAATGTTAATGCAAACGGTAACACTAATGGTGACTAATGCAAATGCAAATGGTAACGGTAACACTAACACAAACATGGACAGAAGTGCAAACGGTAATGCAAACACAAATGGTAATGCAAACGGTAATGACAACACAAACGGAAGTGCAAATGCAAACACAAATGGTCATGGTAATGCCAACGGTGACACAAAAGGAAATGGTAATGGAAATGGAAGCAGAAACATAAATGCAAATGGTAACGGAAATGCAAATGGTAATGCAAACGGAAGCACAAACACAAACTCAAATGCAAACAGTAATGCCAATGGTGACACAAATGGAAACAATAACACAAATGGTAACAGAAATGCAAGTGGAAATGCAAACGGTAATGCTAATGGTGATGCAAATGGAAATGCTAACGCAAATGGTAATGGAAACGCAAGTGCAAATGTTAATGGTAACACTAACTCACACACTTTGTGTCCAAAACCAGTGCATCAAGAACCACAGTGAATACAAAGAATGTGGGTATAATAGTGGCCCTCAGATAGGAAAATGAGCACTTGGAATACTAAATTGCTTATATCTCAGGAACCGTATGACGTACAAAAAAAAAAATTAAAATTTCGTATTATTTATGACTTTCCAGGTGAAGTTTTGCAATGAAAAGTCCATCTTGAACCTTTTTTGAGACACGGGACCCAAAAGGTGTGGCGAACGCCGTAACGTTATCCTATGGGAAAAAACTGTCAAGTTTGGAGTGCCGTAACTTTGGAGCCCTGTCATATTTTGGCACCAAACTACCAAAAGGCACATCTGTGAAGTCTTGGCTTTCTTCCCTGCAAATTACAACCCAAAAGACCAAACCATTGTTTTGCAGTAGGGTGGCAAAGATTTACTGTTGTTTTGGCCATACTTTCACAAATTACTTTTGCAAATCACAATACTTTTGCAAAAAAAAAAAAAAACACCACGAAACTTTCATATTTGCGACACTATTTTGTAAAAGTACTTTTTACAAAAATTTGAAAAACATTTCTGGGGGGGTGGGGGTTAACCCCCCAAAAAGATATGGCTAGCATCCTCAGGACTCGACTAGGTGAACACAACATTTTTCTGAGCTGTAACTGAAAACAAAATGGCTGACTCATGAAAGTAAAAGGGTCATTTGCGACAGTAAAAATGGCCATTTGCAAAAGTGTCGCAATTGTTAACTTTTCCCATAGACTATAATGGGATTCAGTTGTTTTTTGAATAACTTTTGAACCGTTTAATATTTTTTCACAAAATCTTCAAAAGGCACATCGGGGACCCCAGCTGCATGTTCCCTGAAGTTTTTGGATTGAACGCTGGACAGGTGCGAGCAAAGAAACGTGCAAAAAGTCCTTTTTTGTGTTTTTTGGTTCTCTGCAGCTCCGCAACTGTACGTCCAGCCATAATGCAACTTGACAGATCCAGAGATCTGTGGTACCAGACCATGCATGCAAACTTTCAAGTAAATCTGTCATAAGGTGGCAAAGTTATTAAGGTGCAAAATTTGAGATTTAACCTTAAAGTGGGTACTCAACACTAACTATTGTGGCACTACCATGCCACTATGATATATACATACATACATTAATATATATATATATATATAGAACAGGCAACTCCATACAAAGAAAATCCCTCATTTCCCAGAAATGTCCTCCTTCCAACCTGAAAGGGGCCAAAATCTCATTAATTTTAACCATTAAGGTAGAAGAAGTTCTCAAAATCCATACAATAATCTGAACATGTATGCATAAACAGATAAATAACTAAACAACAGGGCTTGCAAGGAGGAGGAAAGAAGAAACCTTCCTTTTTATGTTTGCTTGTGCATGCAGCGCACAAGAAGCATATTGAAAACAAGAAACAATGGCCAGGCGGCTAACACACAAAACTGAAGCTACAAAAATTCAAAAGCACTTACTGTAACAAGAGTGCGGCTTCCCAGTCAGTGCTGTAAACAATGTTCAGGAGACTTGTTGGCTTTAAGTAGAAACATTCCTTTTATTCACTGAAATCCAGGATTGGATGAATTCGAGCTGGCTGAGGTTGAACTTGGAGAAGACTGAGGTGATGGTTGTGGATCCGGGTCACTGGGTAGAGGGGTTGGGAGTGGGTTTACCTTCAGGAATTTTTCTTGGTGGTTCCCAGCTCCTTACCTCTGAATGGGTGCAAAACTGGGGGGTGATTTTTGATGACGGGCTGACACTGCGTTCGCAGGTGTCGGCAGTCATCAAATCTTCCTTTTACCATCTGAGGAACATCTCCAGGGTTAAGCACCTAGTTCCATCCGGTGATCTGCCTACATTGGTCCACACCTTTGTGACCTCGTGCCTTGATTATTGTAACTCCCTTTATCTAGGGCTACATGGGGTTGATATCCAGTGCTTGCAGCTAGTGCAGAACACTGCAGCCCGGTTACTGATGGGTACTCCCCGGACTTGTCATATTTCTCTGGTGCTGCGCGAACTGCACTGGCTGCCGGTACAGTGGTGGATCACCTTTAAAGCTAGACTTCTGACTTACAAAGTCCTACATGGAGACTTGGCCTGGACTACCTGAAAGAGCTTCTGGTGCCATACTGCCCCAAGCGATCCTCCGCCTGGCTGACGAGGGTTTGCTAGAGATCCCAAGGGTTTCTTTTAAATCTTCTGGGGCCCGGTATCGGCGTACATTGTGGGCCCCAGTCCTTTTGGAATTCTTCTACCCCATCAGCTTCAGAAGTGCGCGACCATAGAGAGATTTAAACAGGCCCCAAGACCCACTTGTGGCATCAAGCCTACTTTATCTGATGGTATTTTATTCTGAATGTTATGAAACCCTGTATTTATTGTCTTTACTGCATCCTGTTTTATCTCTTTGTATTTTACTGCTAAGGCACCTTGATTTTAGAAAGGCGTGGTAAAAATGAAGCATATTATTATTATTATTATATTATTATTTAAATATGATACAAACACCGCTAGCACCATCAGCGAACAGACATAATGCTGAACTAGATGTCCCCCCAACATCTGCTGGCTGATGGTGTTAGTGATGTTTTTATCATGTTTAAAATTAAAAGAAGCCTACAAGTCTCCTGAACATTGTTTGCTGCAGTGACTGGGAAGCTGTACTCTTGTTACAGTAAGAAACATATTGAGGTAGTAGAGCATTGTGGAGGTGTGGCAGTGTTGTGGCCAATCCAGTGAACGCTTTAGTGGGTGCGTCCATTGGCCACCCATTAATGCTGAAGCTGCAGATGATGGAGGTTTCAGAGTGAGCGCTGCACTTAAAAGAAATCTGCCGCTGCAGTCAGGGGCAGTTTTGTCATTGTAGTGGCAGTCCCCCCTTCCTCCCAACCAGTTACACAGCAGAACAATAAATTGGCTTCCTCCCACTGCTGCTGCTCACCCTGCACCCTCTGTGAAATCTGCCGCTGCAGTCAGGGGCATTTACGTCATTGCAGCAGCAGCTCCCCCTCCCTCCTTCCCTCCCAACCAGTCACAAAGCAGGACAACAAATTAGCTCCCTCTCACTGCTGCTGCCCACCCTGCATCCTCCATGAAATCTGCCGCTGCAGTCAGGGGCAGTTTCATCATTGCAGCAGCAGCAGTCCCCCATCCCTCCCAACCAATCACACAGCAGCACAACAAATTAGCTCCCTCCCACTGCTGCTGCTGCCGGCCCCACACTCTCTATGAAATCTGCTGCTGCAATCACGGGCAGTTTTGTCATTGCAGCAGCAGTCCCTCCTCCCTCCCAACCAGTCATACAGCAGGACAACAAATTAACTCCCTCCCACTGCTGCTGCTGCCGGCCCCGCACCCTCTGTGAGATCTGCTGCTGCAATCACAGGCAGTTTTGTCTTTGCAGCAGCAGTCCCTCCTCCCTCCCAAACAGTCACACAGCAGGACAACAAATTAGCTCCATCCCACTGTTGCTGCCCTTCCCACATCCTCTATGAAATCTGCCGCTGCAGTCAGATGCAGTTTCGTCATTGCAGCGGCAGTCCCCCCTCCCTCCCTTCCAACCAGTCACACAGCAGGACAACAAATTAGCTCCCTCCTATTGCTGCTGTCCACCCTGCACCCTCCATTCTCCATCCCCTGCTGACATCGGGGTGCTCAATCCCCATGTCAGCATGTATCCCCCCACTCCCCATTAATGTGGCACACTGGGAGCCCAACCCAGTCTGCCATAAAATACTTCTTTGATGTTTCTGACACCAGGATGCCCACTCCTGGTGTTGGATGCACTCCCCCCCTTCCCATGCCCCTATGTTTTCATCTGACTTTGGGGTGCCCAATCCCTGGGTCAGCATTGATCCCCTCCCCAGTACTCTGGAACATTGGGAGCCCACCCCAGTGTGCTGAAATCCATTTTGTAATATTTCACCTCTAAAAAACACAAACCAACCAAAAAAAAAAACAGTCTCACAGCATATTTTTTTTTAAACCTGAAAAAAAAGAAAATGGTCCCTCATCATTCCTGCTGCCCCCCCAACCCATACCCTCCCTCTGCACACACCACCTCCCCACACCCTCCTCACCTATACGTACCTCTGGAGGTTGGAAGTAGCGATTCTCTGTGGACCAGGAACATGTCTGCACTCTTCAAAGACCAACCGGGAACTGAAGAAATTACGGTAAGCCCTATAATGGCAGTCAATGGAGGGGTTTTCCATTTAGATTGATATCTCTGCCAATGTTTGGAGTTTTGGTCTCAAATTTTCAACATGGGGTTCTTGGGACCCCCCCCCCATGAACATTGTCACGGTCATTTCGTTTCTTGGTCCTGAAAGGTGATTTCATGGTCGCTCGCCTTGAATCACCTTTTGGGACCAATTATTGAAATGGCAGTGCCACTGTTCATGAGATAGTCTGAATGCCCTTGTTGCAAATTTGGTGAAAAATACTCCAAACATTGACAGTGTTATGAGTGTCCATTGTGCAGTTTCTATGCACACTTGTAACTTCATCAATTTTTAATATTTTCACTCCAAATTTCCAACATTGCCATTTTTTCTCACCTCCTTATGAACAATACAGCTGTCATTTTTCGCATCCTTCCTGAAATTGTTTTTATACTTGTGGCACAGAATGGCGCGGTCACTGTGCAAAATCGAGTTTTGGGACCGATTAACGAAATTCCAGTGCCATTGTTCATGAGGAGAGGTCATAAAGAGGCCATGTTGAAAATTTGGTGAAAACATTCCAAAAAATGACTGTGTTATGAGCATGCATTGCAGTTTCTACACATACTTATAACTTCATCACTTTTTCATATTTTCATTCCAGATTTTCAACATTGCCATTTCTTCACACCTCCTCACGAACAGTACAACTGTCATTTTTTACATCCTACCCAAATGTGTTTTCACACCTGTGGTGCCGAATGGCACACTCGCTCTGCAAAATCACCTTTTGGGATTCAGTAACAAAAATGATACTGCCACTGTTCATGAGGTGGGGTCCCAAAAAGCCCATGTTCAAAGTTTGGAGCAAAAATAACAACAAACACCTGGGGCATTAGGGTTTCCAACCGTAACACCCACCCTGTACAGATTGACAGGTGTCGGGGGTGTGACTTGGGGTCATCGGCCATAATGCTCACCCCATTCCACCCCCACCCCCACCCTGCAGCTACTGAGAAGCATCAAGGTGTGCCTTGGGGTCTTTGGCCCTATCGTTCACCCCATTCTCCTATACTGCACCCATCTCAGCTTATTTCCTTATGTAATGAGGTGAGCATAAGGGCCAGAGACCTCAAAGCACACTGCAACACCTGTCAGTGTCTGCAGAGGAGAGAGATTGAATGGCATGAGTGTTATGGCCAACAAGCCAAATGCACACCCCAATGCCAATCAGTCTCTGCAGGGTGGGGGTGGGAGTTGGCATTACTTCAGTACTTCACTGCCATTTCTATTATTTATCTCTCTAACTGCTGCACTACCAGTGCCAATACCAGCAAGACAACATTTAGCATTGACAAATGCTTGTTCACACAGGGGTGAGCCTGATGGTATGAGCTTTCACATGGCAGGATGGAATCCAGAGGTGAGCCCTCCAGGCCTCCTTGGGAAAATTTCACATGGGAGGGGGTAGGAAATCCAGGGCATGGAGAAGGAAGTGTTACCTGGTTAAAGAGGTCCTACAGACACTCCTAAGCCTGCACAACCGACCTACAGCTAGGAAACCAGCTGCAGACCCCGGATGGAAAGGAAGGTTCAAACGTGGCTCTGTATAAGCAGATTGGGATGAGAAAAACTCCTCCATCTTTTCTCTAGCTATAGGGGTACAAGGCTAGCTCAACGATTAAGGTAGTAAAAATTGTAAAACAAAACCAGGTCACAGCAGACATCAAAATGAGTTTCTGTTTATCAGTACTAGGAATGCTAGGGTCAGTCATGAGGGTAAAAAGCAGCACATTTATTCCAAAACAACAATATTCAGCTGCTAGAAGGGGAAAATTGGCTCTACAAAATCTTAAAGTCTGCACGTAAATGATTGCAAAAGTCCTAGAATAAAGTAGCAAACTCAGGAAACTTGAGCAGAATAAAAAACTGGAAGGAAAAATGGACTAAGAGAGGTTATAGCTGCATTTGAAGGTGGGAGCTCACTCAGGGAATAAATGTTCAGCAGGTAACATCACTGGAAGATGGCCCAGATGCTGACAATTTAGGTGTCACAGGTGACACTGTGTCTTTTTCAGGTGTGCTTACTAATTGGCTGCTACATGTAGCAAATCGGTGCATTTTGCATTTCTTCAAGTAAGAGCACCTATTCAGAATCTTAAAAGTATAAATTGATTTAATTACACACTGACAATTTATTTGCAAAAAATGTATCATGTTCCTTTTCAACAGCATTTTGATGGATTCTAGATTTCTCAGTTTAGGTGGAAGGTTCTAAATTCAGGAAAGTGAGTAATTATAGGAGAAGGTAAGTTATCCACATTTTGTCTTGATTCTTAGGATCGTTAAACTCCAATGCTTACCTTCTCTTAAATAATATTTTGTCTTTGGTTACGAAAATAAATTATACAAATTTGGAGGTGCTTTTGATTTCAGAATTTTAGCCAGCAGCAATATCCAAGATTTTTCACTACAAGACTCCAGAGGAACCTAGTTTAGTATTTTACGCATATCACAATGATGGGTCTCGCTAAGGGCACAGTAATGCAAAGTGCGCTATTTTGTCTAGGCTGTATTAAGTTCTTCCAGAAAGGTTTTTGACGAGTGTCTTACCAAGTTGTTACCATAATCTAAAAATGGTAATAATATTTGAGTAGCAAACTTAATTTGGGAGGTTTTAGGCAAGCAATCTGAGATTCTATTCACCCATTCTAGAATTAACTTCCTGCTAGTTATTTTATAGGTGATTCATTATTTAACTGGTGATCCAACGTTATTTCAAAGTGTTTTTATTCTTTCATGGCTACCAGTTGGATACCTTGTCAGACAGAGATTTTTATATAAATGAATTTAGAATAATTACTAGATGTTGCTAAATCGGCAGGTTTGGAAAGTTTGGTAGAACTAATACTGTTGGAGGAAATGGTAGACTTTGTAACATTTGTAAAGTTTTGGGTACTAATCACTGGCTGGGAAGGTGGAGTTACTCTCCTCACACATCTTAAGGGCTACCATACCTCTCAATTGTCACCAATTTTCATGGACATGAGGATTTTGCATTAGAAATTTCCTCTGTCCCTCTTAAATTTGGCATGTTTGCCACTGAAGAATAGAGTTTTGAATCATAAAATCATACCAGACAATAGTTTTGTAGTCAGAAAACGCTTTTATCACCACACCACTTATTGTAACAGTTTCATGAACCGATATTACCCTTTTTTAAGATGTGCCCCTGATTTTGGTGATGTGTTTTATTTATTTATTGAATTTTAATAATAGGGTAAAACCCACTGAGACACTGGTCCCGATTCCATAAGCGGCTGCGATTGCCGCAGGCTGTTTGTCGCAAGTGCCGACTTGCATTAAACTTGGTATTCCAGAAGCCCGATGCAAGTCCCTGATGTACAAAGTTAGACCATCTCCCCGATGTCTAACTTTGCGTCCGTGGGGGTACCCTTACTATGAGGCGTGTGCCATACATTTGGCACAAGCTGCTGTAAATTGTGAAAACTGTCACAAATGTGCCAGCTGTTCTGGAATAGTGCAGAGTTGCGTCCAAGGGCTTTGGCGCGGTTACGGCAAACTTTGCGGCAGATGCAGGGCATGGCACAAGGCCTGGATCCACCTTCTGGAATTGGACCCGTAGTGTCCCTTTTTCAGGGGCCATTCGGAGTTAGGACATTTAGTAGACACATTGTACATAGCCAATGTATCACATTACAGACAGAAACAAATCAGAACATCAAATAGTGTCCATTTGGACTGAATAAAAAATTCAAGGGTAGAGTTCATATTGGTTGCATAAGAGAACTTTACAGTAGGTGCAAATCGAGAGTTGCTTGAGAGTACCATAAACAACATCATTAACAAATTAAAATATTGCACATGAGATCAGTGAATGAAGCTCCAGGTTATGTCAGAGGTGTCCCTGATGATTGTCACTGATGTTTGAGGCAGGGGGTTGAGAGGTATGGGGGATACTATGGTAGCATGGTGGGAGGCAGAGCGCAGTGATTCCCACAGTAGAGGAGGGTCTGGGAAATAGATGAACCATGAACGTAACAGTTTGAAATTAAAATTATACCGGAATGCTGTTAACTGAGTTCTGCTGATGTTTCCAAATATAGCCATTTTGTAGGCAAGTATAAATTCAGATGCCAAAGCTGACTAGCAGTTTTGGGATTCAAACTCATTATTTTACCTTTGGAAACTTCACTTGAAAGTGATGTGTTTTGCAGCTGCAGTTATACATAGCTGGTGGTTCTGTGTTTGTGCAACTCTTTATCAGATTACAGTGCCTATAGAGGAATTAAAAAACTAGGGTTAAAGATCCATGAGTGTAAGATTAAGTCATCCTACTGAGTCAAATGTAAATTTTGTACTTCCCTTCCAAATCAAGCACATTGCAGCAGAACAGTTCTAATTATGGCACTGATGAAGTCACACACTCGCCTGACTGTCAGAGTCATGTTATGCAATGCCAAGGAGCATTTTGAGGTTTGACCTGTAGCCCAACTTAAACTTGTTTCATTTTTTGGGGGGGGGACCATTTTTGGGAACTTACCAAGTCAGTCCATTACTATAATTACAAACTTCATGGAATGCTGTTTTTCTGACAGCAGCATTCTGAATGATAAACTAGTGGTCTATATTTCAGTAGTAAAGGAACTCTGACACTAACAACTTAAGCTAAGCAACATACATAATTCGCAATCTAGCCACAATCACAAAAGATAAACAGTCAACAGTATGTAAGGGCCCAGGTCACCCTTCTGTGTCCAGGGGTGTATGATAACATCTTATCTGGGACAGCACCCGGCTTATGCCGTGAATATCAGTTTTGCACCAACATCAGTCACCTTGCCATCACAGGTCAGGGCGCTGGGGATTGGGGTACCTTAAACCATACTCTGGGGCATCAATAACATGAGAGCAGATACAAACTAGAATGTCCATACTGGAGCTGGGATAAAGCATGGTGGTTTTTAGCTGCCAGATGGTACACAGGTCTTGGGGCATTTCCCTGGCCGTATCACTTTGTGATGACACATGCTCATCCTACATAATCTGACTTCCATGGATCATGCCCTACATGGTTGTGCTTTTAAAACTCCTGGGATTCTTCACAACTACCCCACCTCTAGTACAACATACATTTCTACTGCTGCTTCTCTACACTGGTTTGGTGGTACCCAGCTGACTTGTGGGGACTATTTCTCACCCCAGGACTATGATTGCTCTAGGTCCAGCCCATGAACTAAAAAGGCACAATGGCATTTGGAAAATAAGTACATGGGTTTCATTTAACCCTATGAATCCTTAACCTCCCATGCATGATCCCTGGAGCCCTGCTGTGACAGGGTTGTATAAGACCCTATCCTATTCATTATACAGACAGATTAACAGCAAGGATCTATTTTTCTGGGCTTTCCTGTTCTGTCACTTTTCTATCTCTTGCCTGTCAGATTTTGCATCAAATTTTCCTTGTGGAACCTCAGAACTGGCAACTTCAATGGTCCAACCATTTCTCCCATTATCTCCCTTCATTTTCCTTCCTTCTTTCCTTCCTTCCTTCCTTCCTTCTCTGTGGTTAAAAAGAAATATGTGCATCTTTGTGTGAAACTCAGACGCCATGGTTTGTAAATGTATATAGTTATATAATTAAAAATGAATTACAGAAAGCTGTTTGGTGTCTGTTAGAAAAGATAGCAATCTCAAACACAGGGTGTTGACATGGAGAAATCAAGGAGATTGCCGTGGTGCAGAACCGACCTGCTCAGCTCTTCCAGACTGTTGACAGATTGTTCAATTCAATCTGTCTTCAACCGGGTGGAGCTTTTTCACAAGAGAGATATGATGAGTTTGCTCGGTTCTTCGCAGATAAGGTTGTCGCCATCAGGTCTGGGATCTGTCAGGCCCCCCCTCTGTTGGGTATTGCAGAGGTCGACTGGGGCCATGGATACCCAACTTGCTTGGTCTGACTTTGGCTGGCCGGAATTCATGGACACCATGAGGATCGTTCAGACTGCGGCCAACCTGCTGTAGTTTGGACCCGGGCCCAATGTGTCTTCTTGTAGGATGTGTTGATAAGATCAGCCCTGTCCTAGCTGAGATAGTCTGGAGTTCATTGGAGAGGGGGTCTTTCCAGACCCCCTAAAGGAGGCAGTTGTACGACCTCTCCTTAAGATATCCTTCTCTGACCCAGACGGTCTAGCTAACTACAGACCTGTCTCTAACCTGCCTTTTGTAGTTAAGGTTATTGAGAAGGTAGTTGCGTTGCAGCTGGATGATCATTTATCCACCCATGATGTCTATAATTCTCTCCAGTCGGGCTTTAGGAAGAGACATAGTACAAAGACGGCCTTTGTCCGGCTGCTGAATGATCTTCTGATAGCGAGAGATCAGAGGACTTGTTCCATTTTGGTCCTCCTTGATCTCTCTGCAGCATTTGCCACTGTGGACCATGGTGTACTACTGGAGCACCTGCGGTTCATCTGTGGACTGTCTGGTATGGTCCTCAGATGGTTTTGATCTTTCCTTGAGGGCAGGTCTCAGAGAGTGGTATCTGGGATTCATTTCTCAGCCCCTCTCCCCCTATCCTGTGGGGGACCACAGGGCTCCATTTTGACACCCTTGTTGTTCGCAGTGTACATGCTGCCATTGGGAGATATCATTAGGAAGTACGGGCTGAGTTTTCACTGCTGTGTGAATGATACTTGGTTGTACATGTCCTTTGTGCCCAGGCAAGATGTCTTTCTCTCGGTCTTTAACAACTGTCTCTCTGAGATCCAGGACTGGATGAGTGCCAGCTGGCTGTGGTTGAACCTGACTAAGACTGAGGTGTTGGTGGTGGACCCAGGCCATCGAGCGGTGGGTTTGTCGGCAGAGCAGCCCTCTGGACTTTGGCTTGGTGGGGGCTCAGCTGACTACTTCAGACCGGGTGTGGAACCTGGGCATTATTTTTGACAGCGGCCTGACCCTTAGATCTCAGGTGTCGGCCATTGTTAAGACCTTATTTTTCCATCTGAGGAATATCATCTGGGTGAAGCATCTGGTTCCTCTTGGTGATCTTCCCACGTTGGTCCATGCTTTCATGACTTCCCGCCTTGACTACTGCAATGCCCTTTACCTATGGCTACCAGGGGTTGATATCCACCGCTTGCAGCTGACGCAAAATGCTGCAGCCAGACTTTTGACTCGTACTTCTAAGGACAGTCATATTATGCCTGTGAAAGCCCTTCACAAACAGGGAACCCACTACCTGCAAGATCTCCTTCGCTCTTACTGCTCCCTTCGCTTACTTTGCTCCGCTGATGAGGGATTGCTGGAGATTCCTAGGGTGTGTTTAAAGACATATGGGGTCAGCCTTTTACTTTTGTAGCCCCTACCCTGTCGAATTGTCTACCTCATCAGGTTTGAGAGTGCCTGACCATCCAGAGTTTTAAAACAGCCTTAAAAAACATACTTATTTAGCCAGGCTTTTCCAGATTGATTTTATGCTATTGTATATTTATACTTGTACTGGCTGAACATTGATTGTTTTGAATATGTTTATTTATATGGTTTTTATGTGAAAGTGCTCTGGTTTTGGAAAAGCGCTTTTTTAGAAATAAAGAATGATTTGATTTGATTTTGACCTTCCACAAGTTTGTTTGTAGAACTTTCAGCAGGAAAACCAGCTCTGGCTATAATGTCTTAATTGGCTGCACCTGTTGAGAAGACTGGCTATACTGTACTGGTCACAGGAAAGAAACTGACACAGTTTTATACATCGTGTGAAAATGGGAGATTTAGCTTAATGAAAACAGGATGCAGAATTTAATTGCCAGGTGAAAATGTCTTATAAAAAGAGAGCAGTGTTTGTTTAGAGAGTTAGAAAGAGAGAGGTTGAGATTTAGGGATATGCTTAGATGAAGGACTTTGTTTTGTTTGAACTGCCTGTGTAAGTGCTATACTGCACAATTCTATTTCATTGTTATTGATAATAATAAAATGCTGCTTGAAAATTTTAATGACTTTGCCTATGCTGCCTGACCTGTGCCTCAGCAGCACGTGGCCCTCCCAATACAGTTTGTACTGTGACACTCTCCTCAGGCAGAGCAAATATGTATCTGGGTGCAGGCTGTGTGGTACGTGTCTCAATGTACCCAGAAGGACAACAAATACAAAAGCAGATCAGCATATGATATCACTACTAAGTGCATAAAGCATGGTTGATCTGTCCATGGGTGCCTCCCTTCAACACTCTACTGATAGCTCTAATGACCAAAAGCAGACACCCTTGTCTGTCCCCTCACATGAATGGGGACTTACCGACCCCAATCCTTGCAAGGTATCACTCCTGCCTGATTCCCATTTATTCAGCTACCAGCAAGGAGTTTACAATATGAACTGCCGAGGACTTCACTCAATGACCATTTAATACTAGCAAGGTGAACTTATGGTTGCACTGAAAACAAACTTTTTTCAGTTCTCTCTACTGCTGGGAGTGAACCTTCAGGGATTATAATGGCCTCCCTTGAGGACAGCAACCTCCCTTGAGGGGTTGCCCACCACTTTTCCTAATATGCCTTTCAGGGCTGATGGGCTTTGCTCCTCTTGAGGTGAACTCCTTGGGGTCTCCATTCCTTCAGCTGCTCCCAATGGTCTTCTCTGGAGACCAGACCTGAGGTGACCAGTGCCATCCAATCCCAGGGACCCTGCCACCATCACTGGCATCACAGGCTCCCTCTGGCCAGTCGCAGCCAGAGAGGCTGGACTGCTCATCTGTCTCTTTCTGCCCAGGAAGGATTCTCTGGCTAGCCCCCACTGCCCTGATGCCTTTCCCTTATATAGAGTTTCTGGGAAGGGGCAGAACCATTCATATTCATGCTCCAGTTTCCCCACTCTTAGGTAAGTGTAGCATCTGACTAAGTGACATCTGCAGGGCATCCAGAGGGAGTACTACAGGCCACAGGCTATGTTGGGCAGGGCATCAGAGGGAGGAGATACCAGGCAGGATGGAGGGATCTAGGAACTACAGCAGGCAGCAGTCATGGGGATTGGCATGGAGGTGGAGGATATTTGATGGTAGCAGTACAAGAGGGGATGCAGAGAGGCTGGGAAGCTGCAATGGTTGTGGGGCAGCCATCTTCTTAGGGATTGTGTTGAGAGCAGGGGGTTGTATGATGCGTAGGCAGCTTGGTCAACTTAGGGAGGAGGTTGCATGGCTGAGAAGGGAACTGAATAGAGGTGGGAGAGGTTGGAAGGAGCATCTGGGGCCAAGGGACCAGAGAAGGACTCTGCCAGATGGCACATCTGGTGGATTGAGGGTGAAATATGGAGGGAGGCTAAAGGGGCAAGAAGCAACAACTCCTCAGGAGCCAATGGGTACTGAGTCAGAAATGTGGAGAGTGGTAAAGTTCAGGGGTAGAATGGGAACAGTGACAGGGCATGGAAAGAAATCACAGGGCAGGGCAATGAGGGAAGCTCAGGACAAGGGAGGGAGTCTAGGAACAAGTTCTCTCTCTGTGCTGGTTAACTTGGAAGAACAGGAGGGGAGGGAGAAGTCAAAGAAAATGTAAGTGTAAAGGGTAGTAGCAGAAGCATGGGGTTAGCAGGGTGGAAGGGAGTGAGGACGGAGTGCTGGAAGGTAGCACTGGTAAGGGGGGTGTTATGGCAGGAGAGGGGATAGCAATCAGGGGAAGAGATGAGCAGGTGGGGGTTAGTAAGGATGGGGAAGGAGTTAGTCCATGCAGGAGTAGTAGGGGGTGGGGGAGGGGCTGAGGGGAAAGGTAAGGTAAGGCAGGGAACAAGTGAGGCAATGGGAGAGGTGGGCATTGAAAGATGAGAGCGGGGCTTGGGTCTGTGAACAGAAGAATGGGAAGAACATGGGGGAGATCAGGAAATGGGTGGGAGGGTCCTCATTCTGGGGGACTTGATACTGAAGGGTGTAAGATGGGTAGGCATGGGTACTAGGAAAAGCTGCATATGGGTGAAATGTATGCCCGGCATTATGGCAGGAACAGTGGGGCAGTTTATTCCTGTGTGTGTGTGGAGAGATGGGAAGAAACCATACATTGTGGTACATCTGGGTACAAATGACCTGAAGGGGGTAGGGTAGAAGAGGTATAGGAAAGGTTCAGAGAAGCTGGAAGGCTCTGCAATGAAGCAGAGTGATCAGTTGCATTCTCTGAGGTTCTTTTGGTACCTAGGGCAAGTATGACTAGAAAACAAAGAATTGAAGAGTTTAATAAGTGGCTGGGGGAGTGATGTGAGACCTTGGGGTATGATCTGGTGGGGGGGGTAGGACATGGTAAAATAAGGAGCTGTGTGCACCAGATAGGCTGCATTTGAGTAAGAAGGTCTCAGGGGTCCTGAGCATAACCTGAGGGGGAGGTATAAATCAACTAAAATCAATTTAAACAAAGTAAGAGGGGAGGCTAAAGGTTGGGCAACATAGCCACCAGGTGAGGGAGTCTGAAAGGCCTCCCCCCCAACTAGTCAGGAGGGGAATCCAAAAAGGGGATGTGGTAGAGGAGAGGGGAAGGGCAAGGGGGAGCAGGGGTCATGCTGGAGGGTGGTTTCCTTGAATGCAAGGAGCCTGGGAAACATGGCAGTAGAGTTGCAGGCACTGATAGCGGAAGGAGAGGTGGACATATCAGCCATCACTGAGACTTGGGCCACCCAGTACCATGACTGGGACTTTATTTTTTTAAGCATTTATGACTGCACGTACTACTGTATTGATTGTACTACTGTTTATTATAACGTCACTTAACTGTAACTCCCTGCTGACAATTTTTCTAGTGTGTTTACTGTTGCTGTATTCTTACTGTAAGTCTGTTGCTGTATTCTTACTGTTAGTCTGTAACTCTCTTAGGTTGTGCCTGCAAATAGGCATATGTATGCCTAGTGTACCTTATCTGGTATCAAAAACAAATAAGTAAATAATGAGGGTGAGAGGAGATCTAGTCGTTGAGCTTGGAGAGAGACAAAGACTTTGTAATCAGTATTTAGAACCAAAATTAGCTGGTAAGGTGAGTAGAGGGAGAGGTCTTTGGTGGATTTTGGGAGGGCAGAGATGAGTGCATAGTGCCATGTGGGAAGGGGAGCCACCTCTTCTTACCTTGTTACAGACTTCAAGAAGGGTAGGACGAGTTTCTTCTGCATAAGTCTTTAAGAATTCAGCAGGGTATCTGTCAGGACCAAGGCCGTTGTTGAGTTTAAGGCTCACTAAACTAGAACCTAGTCCCTGATTTGTTACTGGGGACCACTAGGGTTTGATTACCTTGTATAGCTTAGGGAGATTCAGAGAAGAAAGAAGGTGATTGTAGGGGTTGGGAATAGAGGTCTGGATAATAAGCTTGGGAAGGCTCCGAAATTAGATCTGTATTAGATTACTCAGCACTGGATACTGGGTGTTCAGTTGTTGTAAAAAGAAGCCCATATAGTAAGGGGGTACATAGGGGTGTTAGCCAGGTACAAGCATGTTTGGCCTTTGATTGCTCAACAAAATTGCACTTAGCTTTATTTAGTAACTCTAAACCAGTATGAGGCAGCCTACATTATCCTTTACTATCTTTTATTTTATGAATGGGATGTGAGTAGGTAACACAGTTAACACCCTATGCTGTCTTCTAGAAGAATGAGAAGAACTGAACACCTGCTGGTATAACTCTTTGGGAAACTTAGTGTATTTTTCAGTTGAGAGGTGTTTCTCCTGCAGATAGACTTTGGATTTGGATCTGCATATGGCAGGCATCATGTGAAAAAGATAGGGGGCATATAAATCAACTAAAATTAATTTATATTTATGAAAAAGGTAGGGGGCACAAATGCCACATACATACATACGGGTCAGGGCAACTCCACACAAAGGGAATCTTTCATCTTCCAGAAATATCCTTCTTCTGACCCAAAACGGTCCAAAACCTCATCAGTTTTAACAATTAAGGTAGAAGAGTTTCTCACATAACAATATCCTGAATAAATGTGCATAAACAGGTAACAAATAACTAAACAACTGGGCTTTCAAAGTGAGAGAAAGAGAAACCTTCTCTTTTTGCACAGGGATAAGTCTGGTAGTATAAGCTTTCACTTGGTGGGAGGAAATCCAGAGGTGAGAACTCCAGTTCTGCATGGAAAAGTCCTGGGGGGTGGGGCAGCGGTTGGAAATCCAGGGTGAAGAGAAGGAAGCATCACCTGGAAAATGGGGCCCTAAAAAAATCCCATGCCTGCACCACTGACCTATAGCTTTGAAACCGGCTGTGGACTCTGGTTGGACAGAAAAGTTCAAACTTGGCTTTGAATAAGCAGATAAGGAAGAGGAAGACTCCCCCTTCTTTTGTCTGGTTATAGGGGTACAAGCCTAGCTCAGAAACCGAGGTAATAAAATTAGTAAAACAAAAATAAAATTGTGGCAGACCTCAAAAATAGTTTCCCATGTAGCAGTCCTAGGAAAATAAGGGTCACTCAGAAGGATATTAAGCAGTATACTTTATTAATTACAAAACATAATAGTGAACTTCTTAAAGTTGAAAACTGGCTCTTCAGAATTTTAAAGTTTACACCTAAATGGGATACATAAAGTTACCTACTTAACTACTGAGGGAAAAGGTCCTGGATTTAAGTAGCACAATCACAAACTCAGAGCTGAATAGAAAAAGTATGTAAGAAAAAAGCAGACTTAGAGAGGTCATAGCCACATTTGAAGGTGAAAGCTGACTTGGGGTATAGCTATTTACCAGGCGACATCACTGGAAGATGGCCCTGACGCTGACATTTGGGCATCATTGTGTTTTTTTCAGATGTGCCAGTGTGCCTACTAGTTAGCTGTTGCATGCAGCAAATCTGTGCGCTAATAAATCTTTCATAAACAGGATCCTAAAAGTACAAACTGATTTAGCTACACACTGACAATTTGTTTGTAAATATTTATCATGTTCCTTCTCAACAGCATTTTGATGGGTTCTAGATTTTCCAGTTCAGGTGGAAAGTTGTTCTGAATCTAAGAACGTGAGGCATTATAGGAAAAAGTATGTTATCCACAGTTGATCTCGATTCTTGGGAATTGTTAAACTCCAATGCCTGACTTCTCTTAAATCATATTTTGTTTTTGGTTGAGAGAGCAAATCATACACATTTGGAGGCGTTTTTAATTTTTAGAATTTTATCCAGCAGCAATATCCAAAATTTTTCACTAGGAGATTCCAGAGGAATCCAGTTTAGTATTTTATGCATATCAAAATGATGGCGCTCGTAAGAGTACATCGATGCAATGTGTGCCATTTTGTCATAGGCCGTATCAGGTTTTGCCAGAAATGTTTTTGATGAGTGTCTTACAAGTAGTTACAAGAATCTAAAAGTGGTACTATTATTTGAATAATAAACTTAATTTGGGAGGATTTAAGCAATCAGTCTGATATTCTATGCACCCATTCTAGAATTAACTTTCCTGCGCATTATTTTATAATGAATTTATCATTTAACTGATGACCCACCATTACTTCAAAGAGCTTATACTCTTTCATGACTACCAGTTGGATACCTCTTCAAATAGAGATCTTTGTATCATTGAATTTAGAATAATTACTAGATGTTGCAGAATCATCAGGTTAGGAGTAGAGGTAGTGTGGGGTATATTGGACAGAACAGGGGCAGGTGGCGGGGTGGAGTAGGGGAGTGGAAGAAGGAGTGGGAGGGGTGTAGGGAGGACAAAGGCGTTCCTGGTCAAAGCAGGAAGAGGCAGTTAAATGGTATGCTGGTATTCAGTTTATTCTAAAGTAGCGTATTTGCAGTTGTACAGTTATACGTAGCTGGCTCTGTATTTGTACAACTCTTTATGGAATTACAGTGTTTATAGAGGAATGGAAAACTATGGCTCAAAAACCCAATAAGATTTAAATCCTCTTACTGAGTAAAATGTGAATCTTGTACTTCCACTACCAAATGAGGCACACTGCAGAACAGCTGCTCTAATTATGGCACCTACAAAGTTACTCGCCTGACTGTCAGAGTCATGTAATACCAGCAAGCATTTTGAGGCTTGACCATTAATATAACTTAAATAACCTTTCCTGCTATTTCTGAAAATGGAAAACAATTAAGAGGAAGCTCCCTTACCTCCATGAGAGCTCCTTTGTGGTAGTAGTATATTTTTTCATACCCCTGAAAGGAAGGAAGGGACTGTAAATTGCCCCTGAGGGGCTTGCTGCATGATTCCTTTCCACTTCCAGGTTGCTGGTCACACCCCCATGCTCTAATGTTTTCTGAGACATGTATAGGGAGAGCACAAGGGCTCACTCCGTTCAGGTGTATGGAGCAGGATTTGCAAACACAGATTTTCACCATTTAAGTGGCCATTTAGTAAAACTGGAGTCAAGGTTCAACTAACAAGAAGAGCCTTGCTAGTTGAACCCTGACTCTGATTTTGCCAAATGTCCACTTAAAATGGACAAAAACTGTTTGGAATTCCCGCTCCATACACCTGAATGGAGCAGGCCCCCGTGATCTCCCTGTACATACATCATAAAATGTAGGAGTGTGGGGGCATGGCCATTAACCAGTAAATGGGAGTTTCCTCTTATTTGTGCGCCATCCCGAGAAAAGTGCTCTTCAAACTTGTTTCATTTTGGGGGAAAAGCCATCTTTGGAAGCTTACCAAGCCAGTCCATTACTATAATTACAAACATCTTGGAATGCTGTTCTCTGAGCAGCAACATTCTGATTGGTGAACTACTGGTTCATATTTCACTAGTAAAGGAACTCTGACACAGCTGTAGCGCAGCAACATATATAATTAACAATTCAACCATAGTCATGACAGATAAACAGCCAACAATATACAGTATGTGTCCAGTGCCCCCTTCTGTGTCTAGGAGTATATGATGGCATCTTATCCAGGAAAGTGCCCAATTAACACCATGACTATCAGTTCTGCACCAACACCAGTGACTTTGCCATCATTGTTCAGGGCAATGGGGATCAGGGGCACCTTAAACCATACTCTGGGACACCAATAACATGGGAACAAACACAAACTAGAATGTCCATATGATCTGGGATCAAGCATGGTGGTTTTATTTATTAGTTGCCAGATGGTACACTTCTCCCTGAGCCTTTTCCCTGGCCATATAATGTCACGATGATACATGCTTACACTACATAATCTGACTTCCATGGGCCATGCCCTATATGCTTGTACTTTTAAAACTCTTGGGGTTCTGGGGCTGGCCCACCAGTGCAGCAGTAGCGCTACCGCTCATGACGCTGGCGACCCAGGTTCAGGAATGAGCCTGGGGAGCTGGAGGGCCGGCCGGGGGGAGGAGACTTGAGCATCCTAGGACCACTCGCTTTCTCAGGGAGGGAAGGGGACTGGGACTCGGTGCACAGTTGACCTCAGGTGGAGGTCTGAGGTACAGCAAGCCCAGCCACACAGAAGGGGGCTGCATGACAGACATCGGTGCTTATGCCTTGACATCAGGGGGCATGTCATGTGGAGAACACAAGAAAATTACTTGCCATACTCCCAGTAGATGGATTGTCAGGCACAGATCCCCAATGCCCCTGTCTATCCTGGACTGGTGTCCCGAGGATACAAAGGAACTCTGGGTGTACGGGCCTCACCTCATCCCTGCCTGGGGGGCAAACCAGGGCTACATGGAGGACAAACAACTTTGGGCTCCAGGTAAGAGGGTGGGGACAGATGCTGTAGGTGACTCCTGAAGGGAGTGGAGTACAGGGGCTGGGGGAGTATAAACAGAAAGTGAAAAAAAAACTCCTGGGGTTCTTCATAACTTCCCCCACCTCTAGTGTGGCATACATTTCTACTGGTGCTTCTCTACACTGCTTTGGTGGTACCCAGCTGATATGTGGGGCCTATTTACCCAGGACTATGATAGTTCCAGGTCCAGTCCATGAACTTAAGGGGCACAATTACATTTGGCAAATACGTACATGGTTCTCTTTCAACCTTACAAATCCCTAATCTCCTGTGCTGGGTCCCTGGAGCCCTGGTATTCCAAAGACCATTTGTGCTGTTGCACTCTCCCCAGGCAGAGCACGCATGTACCTGGGGGCAAGCTGTGTTGGCATGTGTCTCAACATGCCCAGTAGGACAACAAACAGAAAAGCGGGTCAGCATATGATATCACTACTAAGTGCATAAAGCATGGTTGATCTGGCCATGGGTACCTCCCTTCTACACTACACCGATGGCCCTAATGGCCCAAAAGCACACTCTCATGTCTGGCCCATCACATTTGCAGGGACTTACTGACTCCAACACTACAAGGCATCTCTCCTATCTAATGACCATTCATTTGGGTACCAACAAGGGGTTTATAGTATGAACTGCCTGAGACTTTACTCAATGAGCATTTGATACTAGCAAGGTGAACTTACGGTTGTTCTGAAAACAAACTTCTTCCAGTTGTCTCTACTGCTGGGGGTGAACCTGCAAGAGTTCCGGCGACATCCCTTGAGGGGGTGGCCCACCACTCTCCCTAATGTGTTTTTCAGGGCTGATGGTCTCTGCTCCTCTTGAGGCAAGTTTTCTGGGTCCTCCATCCCTCCAGCTGCTCCTGATGATCTTCTCTGGAGACCAGACCTGAGGGGACCAGTGTCACCCAATCCCAAGGATCCTGCCACCATCACTGGGATGTTAGACCCCTTGGCCCAGTCTCAACCAGAGAGGCTGGACTGCTCCTCTCTCTTTCTCTTTGACCAGGAAGGATCCTCTGGCTAGTTCCCACTGCCTTGATGCCTTCCTCTTATATAGAGTCTTGGGGGGGGGGGGGAGCAGAACCCTGCATATTCATGCTCTAGTTTTCCACTTTTCACCTAAAGTTGGCCACTCACAGCATGAACATCCAGGCATCCTGTCTCTGGGCAGTTTCCTCTAGAGAACAGCCCTCAGGTTTTGTCCTTTGAGTGTTGCCAGGGTTTGTCCTTCTAGTGCTGTCCAGTAATCTACCTTTAGTCAGCTGAGGAAACAACAGCCAGTATACTTTTTAAAACAATTTTTTAACAATCTTGGTAAACACATGGTCAGAAATGGAAATTTCACATTATAAAATGGCTGTGACAAATCCTGAAAGCTGATTGAAGCAGTGTCATAATGATACCTCAATTTATCTCGGAAAGGGTGGTAGATGAGTAGCACAGGTTACCTACTGTAGCACTATAATTAATTCAGAGACCATAAACAGTTTCAAGGCAAAGTGGAATAATGTAATGGAGATCATTTTAAAAAGGAGGGGAAATACTGCAGAGAGGATAATTGGGGATTTATTTATTTATTGAGTAAATCGGATTTACAACCTTTGAGTCAAGGACTCATTTACAAATGCTCCTCATCACAGCACAAAACATCAACATAATACAAAGTGTCAAATTAGCATGTACAGTAGTATACAATAATACAAGGTGGTAAGGAAACACAAGATATGAACAGTTCATACAACGAGGGTGGTGCATATACAATTGGGTAGTTCTACAAGTCCGTCTTATGAGCATGTAAGTGTCAATGAACAGTTCAGGTAGTAAGGAGGGTGGGCCTCTACATTTAAGAAGCTATCGGGAAGCAGACTTTGTCATTTACACAGTCAGTCTTGTGTTGTGAATTAACAGCGGTAGGATACAAAGCACTTTAGCCCAAACTTATTCTAAGAGGTATAGGTGGTACTGATGGTCTATGTGGATTTGCTGGCACCAGCATCCCAGCTTTACTACTGAGACTGGACCGGTCAGGCCTGGCCAGTGCCCGGTAGCCAGGTGTTGGTGGTGTTGAGTTACAGCCATACTGGCCGGTGCACTGGCAGCAGCGGGTGGAGAGTATATGGTCTATGAGGGCTATTTTGGATTGGCCCAGACTTGCGATAGAAGTAATGGCTGTAGGGAGCTCATTGTACCATAACAGTGCTCTGTAATAAAAGGACCTATGTGCTAGAGAGGTCATAACCCTGGGGACAGCCCATATCAGCTTGTTAGCCAAGTGGGTGTGAGCTGCAGCATGAGCAGAGCAGAGGGAGGCAGAAATTCTGAGGGAGGTTAGGCCTAGTTGAATTGTTTTGGTGAGGAGACTTGTCTGATAACGGACTGTTTCATCTAGTGTAAGGATATTTGTTAGGGCATACAGGGTGCAGCTATGGGTACGCCTGCCTACCCCGGCGAGGAGTCGGCATGCTTTGTTGATGGCTAAGTGGATTTTAATTAGAACCATGTGGTCAGCAGCAGCAGCATATATGGTTAGCCTGTAGTCCACTAGAGAGAGAACAGAGGAGGGGACCACAAGGTTGAGGGCCTCTGGCAGCAGGCAGTCTCTATGCCAATACAGTAGTCCTGTGCGAATATTTATGGCTGAGGAGAAGTTATTAATGTGTGGGTGGAATGAGAGGCTGGGATCAAATACAAGGCATAGATATTTATAGGTATGGTCCTGTTCCAGTGAGAGGAGGGCTTTGGAAAAGAGTTTTAGTTGGGCATCATTGTTCATGCTTTGCCGGTGGGCAAAGAGCATTGACTTAGTCTTTTTTACACTGACTACTAATCTGTGTTCAGCGAACCAGTTTTGGAGTAAGGATGGCTAATAATGAGTAATAAGGTAGCGACTCCAGACAGATGCGATGGACCTATAGTCTTTTTTTTTAGTCTTCACTTTCTATATTTCTGTGTGGAATATCATGGTGTACAATGTCATGGGATACCATCATTTCTCAGATGATTGAAGGCACTAAACTTTTTCTGTTGCCTCACAACACACCTGAGGTGTGACAATATCCTACTGTGTGATTACCACACTGTATTGTTTATTATTGCTTAAATAACTTTGTGTTGTGGTGGTGGAAGAGACTTAGGGTCCATATATCTACCTTTCCTGCTGCATATCAGGGACAATGAAACAATTTGTGTGCTGACACAAATCTAAGCATTTCATTTTTGTAACAGTGTATTGCTTGATTGTGGGAACCCATTAACAGTGAGGCTTGGCTCAATTGTGTAAATCTTTATTCACATTTATTTGGTGAACAAAACTATTCATCGAACTACTACAGAATCCTGAAACTCACTTTCCCGACTTATGATAGATCAACACCGATTCCCCAACACTCACATGCCCGACATGAGAAATTCGTCTGCCACGGAGGTGATTTTACACTTCAGGGGCTTTGCTCACCACACCTCCCATACTTAATATAATCACCTCCACGGCAGGCAAATTTGTAGTGCCAGGCAAGTGCGTGTTGGGGAATTGGTTTGGTCTATTGTAAGTTGGGATAGTGAGTTTTGGAATTCCTTAGGACTCTGCTATTTATTACTACCGTAACTTTAAATTACAGAATTTTACCTAAAAAAAAATGCCACCAACAGTTTAATCTGGTTCGATGTCAGTTGGCTTCTGTCTGTATCCCCCCCCTTCCTTGGGGTGAGGTTGAAAATAGGCAGAATTGCCTAGTCCTCCTTTCCTGGTCAGCAAAACTGAATATGTTTGTGCTACTTGATTCTTAATAGCCGTAACAACTTTAGATTATGTCCTTTTTTCATGATCTTTCAGACCCATAACTATTAGGGTTGTTTACATATTCATATCCCAGAATTAGAATATCTGGGCTATTTGGATATCAGAATCAGACTTGAATTATCCAAGATATTTCAGGCTGATTTAGATTCAGCATCCCTCCCCCTGGTTAAAAACATCCCTCTCTCTCTCCCTGACGCTTAACAATTCTTCAACCCCCTTTTGCCTCTCCCTAACTTTAATAAGGTTTTATTTGGGGACACAGTCATGGGTGCTCCCCTATTCATGGCATCCTCTGGAACTGGTGAGTGAGTCTGGGTGAGACCCTCTTTATGTCCATAGAGATGAGTGCACTGGTGCATGTATTCATCCATGCCATTATGTTTAAAATGAATTTAAAGACTCACTTTTCAGGAAACAGTCATTTGTGCCCCATGTTCCATTTACCAGTTCCCCTCTTGGATGGAGCAGCAGCCAACAGCATGGTTACAGGTGTGCCTCTGGGAACAAGAACAAAAGAGTCAGGACATAGAAGCCATGAACAGGGTTTGGGTGGATCCCAGAACAAAAGGGTTAAAGAAAATGGTGCAGGTGTAAGATAAGGGAATCACTTGCAACTGGTAACACTTACCTACCCCTCAACCCAAATGCTAAACTCTGATACCTAAAAGTCATCCCTGAATCTGGCTCCTGAGTCCCAGTTGCTTTATTCTGGCTTTGGGGTAATCCTTTGACTACACTGTGTCCTGCTGCTCTCCTCAACTAATACGGATTGTCACTGGATGTCTGTTGTAAAATAGGAGGTGGATCAACAGAAATAATGGAAAACACAATGAAAGGCATGGTTTTATTGACAAGAAACAAAAATAATAAATAATGAATGGTTCTTCCATAAAGTTTTTACTTTATAAACAATCAAGCAAAGATGGACCAGATCCTGATTCCAGACATAAGTTAGAACCTCAAGGGCCTTATGAAAAGGTTGTATCTTTTACTGATATGTCCTAGGAGTCCATGACTCCTATAATTCCTTGTTATTTACCAGTAAGTGAAGTTATGACTTGGGTCGTAGTCTTTCTACTCTGCTTTCTGAATTACCAGATCTCTCACCTTGCAATACGCTTTCAGTTCATTGATTTTCTCACATACTACATGGCACTTTGACATCATTTCAGCCAGTGTACAGAAGGCAGCACTGCTATAGGGTCTTTTAAGCATTCCTGATTAATAGCCACCTTCGCTCTTTGTGCCTATCATTAGCCAGCCTCCTACGTTCACTGAACAGTGTGCTGGGCACCTGCATGGCTGTGTGTACCTCTGCTGGCTGTCTACCAGTGGCTCTCAGTCTCCCACAGGCCCTCTACCAGAGGCAACATTTCAGACATACTGTATATCATCTCAACACACACATCTGTCAGCAGTAAACAAACTGGCAGTCTAACTCCACCCACTGGCTGTCAGACAAAGGCTCTACCAGTAAGTAGGCTCCAGGGTTTGGCATTCTAGTAAACAAGCCTTCTCCCCTGTGGGCAAGAGATGGTTGTTACAATAACAAGAGGCTTTTTTTAACATAGCATAACAAATATGTAAACAAAGTATACAATTCAGGCACTTAATTTATTTGAAGTAACCTAAGTTCATATAGGGATTTATATTGGGGGTTATAGATCCCATCCAACAACTGGATTTCATATTTCACACTATCCTCGGATATCCTAGTCTGAAATTTGGCTCTGATGTTAAAAAGTCCCACCCCCCATGGCAGCAAATAGAAACATAGACACTGTCATCAGAGAAAGACCATTGGTCAATCCACCCAGGTGAAAAGATGATTTAATTATGATGTATCATGAATGATCATTATAAATTATGTTCAGAGATCATGTTCAGGCTTTAGCAGCCATCATTGTGATCACAAATAACAATGATTAAAAATGAACATTAGGTGGCCACCATTCAAGAACCACAATGTGATGTGATTGGCGACTGTGATTAATAATGATGATCTCATAGTAGCATGATTTTTCATGATTACCTATGGTCAAGTTACTGCAATAAATTAAAACAAGCGTTTATCAATACTGAATGTTTGCATGCTTGTATTTGCTGTGTGGTTGTTTGCCACTGATAGTGCACAGGCGATAATTAGCAAATTAATAATACGAGTTGTAATAGTGATATCGTCATGCTTGCAAAATGAAGGAGTTCACACATAATGTTGTCATTTTCTTAGAATGTGACCTTAAATTTTCAAAATACTATGTTTTTTTTTGCCCCATCATACAAACATGACAGGTGTCTTACATGAAATGGAACCCAAAACATTGTTCTATGGAACAACCTTGTAAACAGGTTTTTGGGAGGGATATGATCATGACACCTGCCATGTTCATTTGAAGGCAGTAAAAAAAAAACATGAGTATGTTGAAAATGTGGGTTAAAAAGTAAAACTATTGCAAAATTATGAGTAAATGTTGAAAAATGTCAATGTTTGTTCATACCTTTCTTTTCCAGTTTTGACCTCAAGTGTTCAACATAGTTTTTTCATTATACCACCTTATGAGCATGACAGGTCTCATTTATGAAATCCTGTCCAAAATGTCTTTTTGTGGCACAAGTGTGAAAAGATGTTTTAGGCAGAATTTGAAAAAGGAAACCATGTTCATGACCTGGGGTACAAAAATGACTATGTTGAAAATGTGGGGCCACAATTTGGTATAATAGCAAAGCTAGGAGTAAAGATTGTAAAATTTTAACATTCATAGAATCATAGAAGCTTGACGGCAGAAAAGGACCATAATGGCCCATCTAGTTTGCCCCATTTGTTCCCCCTTCACACCTCCAGCTACCCGCCTGCCCCCTTCATAACTTTGTCATTTTTTGAGATTCTGACCACAAATTTTCAACATAGTCTTATTATGACCCCACCTTACAATCAAGACAAGTGGAATTTTTTAAATTACTTCTGAAAGGTTATTTTGAAAACATGTTTCAGAGGAGATTTGAAAAATTACACTTGCCTTGTTTATGAGTAAAAAAAAAAGCTATGCTGAAAATGTGGGGGCATAATCTAGAAAAACAGCAACGTTAAGAGAAAGTGTTTAAGAATTTCAGTTTTGCTTCATCCCATTGTTTTGTTTTAAGATTTTGAGACCCAATTTTCAACATAGTTTTTTTTATTACCCCACATTATGTTCAAGGCAAGTGGAATTTTTTAAATCCCATCTGAAAGGTGATTTTGCAGAGTGACTATAACAATGTGTTTCAGAGGGGATTTGAACACTTCTAATTCTTAAAAAAAATTCCCAAAAGATTTGAAAAATTATACATGATTTGTTCATGAGGTGGAATAACGAAAAGGCTATTTTGAATATTGGGGGTCAACATCTGGAAAAACGTTGAAGAATTTCAAAGTTGCTTCATAACTTTGAAGTTTATTGAGATATTGACCCTGACTTTTCAACATAGTCTTTTTATTACCCCACCTTATGATCAAGACAAGGTAAACTTTTTAAAATCCTGCCTAAAATGTGATTTCTCAGAGTGACTGCAAAAATGCATTTTGGGGGTGATTTGTAAAATTTCACCTAGTTGGTTGAGGAGGTGGTGGTAAAAAAAGTCATATTGAAAATTTAGGGCAAAAATTTATTTATTATTTATTTATTTATTTGATAACCGAGTTGTGCTCACAACAGAGGGAGGTGAACCTTACAATTGTCTTTGGTTTGTAGCAGATATTCTGCAGGTGGAGGCTACTTCTAACTGAAAGGTGAAAAAAGGAACTTAGAATTATCAGGAAAGACAGTCATTCAAGCAACAGAGCGAGGTGGATCTTGCTTTACTTTTGTTACAATTGTTAAGATTTTCAGTGCAGGAAGAGTTTAAACCCTGAGGGACGGAATACTATTTACTGTGTCTGTCCTGGTGCACAGCTGACTTATTTTGGGGCTGACTGCTTTCAGAGCACAAATCACCAGGCTGTTTTGGGGCTGGGGAGGTTTACCTGTGTCTGCCATGGATGTCTGGGTTTTTCTCTGTTTGATTAGCAGGGTATTTTCTCTGTCAAATTGTTGTGTAGGGCATCTTGCTGACAGGAAGGCACTAATTGCAGTGGTGGGTCAGAGCTTTTAGCTGATTGTTTCGTGATGGCACAGTTTAGTGGGGCAGCAGTCTTCCAGGAGTCGTTCTGGAGGCTGAGATGCTGCCCTATTTGCAGACAACTCTCTGCCCTGAGGGAGGAAGTTGCCTGTCTTCAGGCCACACTGGACAGTAGTAAGGGAACCTTCCCCCAGGCCACACTAGACAGTAGGAAGGGAACCTCCCCCTATCCAGGGAGCACCAGAGCCACCACCACTACCTCAGAGGTTGCGAAGAAAGCACAGCAGATGGACCACAGTGGGCTCAGGGAGGGTGAGGATGGTGGAACAGAGGCATACCCAGTCAGTTGTTCCAATCCACAATCCATACACCATTCTGGGGGAGCATGGTTCCCCTATGGATGCACCCACAGAGGAGACTAAGGGGGCTGAGGACAACTGTCACAAGGGAGGCCCACAGGAAGGAGGCAGAGGACACATCAGGGAAAGGAAGCAGCTTCTGGTGGGGGACTCAATTATTAGGGGGATAGAACTGGGGGAGTAGGGAAAACTGAAGTAAGGTGCCTGCCTGGTGCCATGGTTTGGAGGGACAGGAAGCACATCCTCAGGATCACGAGAACAGCTGCACAGGAGTCTGAGCTGGATGTCATTGTCCACCTAGGGACAAATGACTTGGCTCATTATTAGATTAGAGCAGTGCAGGAGGACTTTGTAGAGTTGGGGAAGGGCCTAAGACAAGTAGCACACACAGTATCCTTCTCAGAGGTGCTGCCTGTCAATGGCATGAGTGAGGCGAGGGTACTTTGCACCATGCAGTTTAATGAATGGTTGAAAAAATGGTGCAGAACACAGAGGTTTCGCTTCATTGGGGACTGGGTTCCACCTGGAGGGACACCAGTCTATACTGGCAGGATGGTCTGCATCTGTCCAGGAAGGGAACAAGTCTTTTTAGCAATCGGTTTAAATGCTTCATTGGCAAGCTATTAAACTAGTCAAGGGGGGAGGCACTGATAAGCAGCAGGAAAATCCCAGCCTCTCCCTACAAAACAGGGTACTAAATGAGAAAAAGACTGAGGTAGAAAGGTCAGTGGGGGATGCTGCAACAGAAGGTAAAGCCATCAAAAAATGGAGAGCAATGAGTACCAATGCATGTAGTCTGGGTAACAAGCTTCCTGAATTAGTGGCCTTGATGGAGGAGGAACATCTGGATATCGTGGCAGTCACAGAAACATGGTACACACAAAACCATGACTGGGACGTAAACATACCAGGATACACTATCTACAGGAGGGACAGAGAGGGTAAAGAGGAGGAGTAGCTTTATAAGGGAAGGAATCAAAGCAACAGAACAAAAGGGTAAACAGGAGGAGGAGAAGAAGCACTGTGGGTCAATTTGAGACAGGCAATGGCACCATAATCCACACAGGGTTATGACAGACCCCCCTCTAAGGGGGAGGAAATGGACGAGGAAATGATAGAAAGTATACTTAGAATGACAGAAAAAGGGGAGATATTGCTGATGGGTGATCTGAATATGCCAGATGTTAATTGGAGTGCAGTTGCAGTAGCCACTTCAAAGAGTGGGGTTATTCTAGATGCCCTACAGGGGGCATGCCTTAGACAACTAGTATTGGAACCCACTCAAGAGGGAGCAATCTTAGACCTGGTACTCTCAAATGGAGATGGAGAGAGGATCACAGATGTAGAAGTGGGTAGCCATCTGGGAACTAGCGACCATCAAACAGTATGGTTTACAATAAACACAGCAATAGAGTCAAGCCATACAAAGGCAAAAGTACTGGACTTTAGGAGGGCTGACTTTGCCAAAATGGGTGAGTACCTAAGGAATGCACTAGCAAATGGGCAGGAAGGAGGGGTGGAAGAACAATGGGGAATAATAAAAACTGTCATCACAGAGGTAATGAGCCTTTGTGTGAAGCAAATAAAAAACAAAACGATGTAAGAAACCACTATGGTTCTCAAAGGAAGTGGCAGTGAAGGTTCAAGAGAAAAAGAAAACATTCAGGAAGTACAAGGAATCACAGAAGGAGCAGGACAGAGCATTGTATCAGTTAAAGCAAAAGGAAGCTGGGAAGGCAGTCAGAACAGCAAAGGCCCAAACCAAGGAAAAGATAGCCAACTCAGTTAAGAAGGGGGATAAAACCTTTTATAGGTACATCAGGGAGTGAAGGAAGACCAAGGGAGGGATAGTGAGGCTTAATAAAGGGGAGGGGGTGGGCAGAGGGTGACTGTGAAAAGGCAGAGATACTAAACAAATATTTTTGCTCAGTATTTACAAATGAAGAGGGGGAGGTACCTAAAACAAACAATAGAAACACTCTGGATACAGAAGTTGATACCAGCCCATTTACAGAAGAAAGGGTTCTGAAAGAACTCTTAAAACTGAAGATGGACAAAGCAATGGGGCCTGATGGGATTCATCCCAGAATTCTAAAAGAACTAAGGGTAGAACTAGTGACACCACTGACTATCCTCTTTAATAAATCATGGGAGGATGGGGTGGTACCCAAGGACTGGAGCAGGGCAGATGTGATTCCCCTTCACAAAAGTGGGAGCAGGGCAGAAACAGGAAACTACAGACCTGTTAGTTTAACCTCAGTGATAGGGAAGATGATGGAATCACTTCTGAAGGAAAGAATTTTCGAGTATCTAGAGGCCAGAGGGGCACAGGACCCAAGGCAGCATGGATTCACAGCAGGAAGGTCATGCCAGATGAATCTAATAGATTTCTTTGACTGGGTGACCAAAGTAGTAGATCAGGGAGGGGCTGTGGACATGGTCTACCTAGACTTCAGCAAGGCATTTGACACAGTCCCACACAAAAGATTAATATACAAGTTAGACAGCCTGGGAGTGTGTCCTAAGATGACAGCCTGGGTAAAGAATTGGCTGGAGAATAGGACACAGAGAGTAATAGTAAATGGAGTCCACTCTGAAGAAAGGGGGTTACTAGTGGGGTACCGCAGGGTTCAGTATAAGGACCGGTCCTCTTCAATGTCTTTATAAGTGACATTGCAGAGGGGCTGGAAGGAAAAGTATGTCACTTTGCAGATGACACAAAGATCTACAACAGAGTTGATGCACAAGGTAGGGTGGAAAGGATGAGAAGGGACTTGGAAAGGTTAGAGGATGGTCAAATGTATGGCAGCTCAGATTCAATGCTAAGAAGTGCAAGATAATGCACCTGGGAAACAAAAACCCAGGGGAAGAGTACACAATGGGGGTGAGATACTAACAACAACAAAAATGGAAAGGGACCTGGGGGTAGTCATATCAGATGACCTAAATGTGGGCAAGCAATGTGAGAAGGCAGCAAGGAGGGCTGGAGGGATACTGGGATGCATAGGGAGAGGCATCACCAGTAGAAAACATGAAGTTATTATCCCTCTGTACAGACAGCTGGTGAGACCCCATCTGGAGTACTGCATGCAGTTCTGGAGACCCAATCTCCGCAAAGACATTAGACAGGATGGAAGCTGTCCAGAGGAGGGCAACTAAAATGGTGCAAGGTCTGCATCGGAAGACATATGAAGAGAGACTTAAGGAGCTTAATATGTGTAGCCTCAAGGAAAGGGGGGGGCATGATAGAAACTTTCAAGTACCACAAGGGAATCAACAAAGTCCAAGAGGGTAGCATCTTTCAAAAAAAGAAGCGGCAAGAACAAGGGCACAATTTGAAGATGGGGGGGCGGCTCAGAAGTAATTTAAGGAAGTATTTTTTCACAGAGAGGGTTGTGGATGCATGGAACGGCCTTCCGGAGGAGGTTGTGAGTCAAAAACAGTGGTGGAATTCAAGCATGCATGGGACAGTCATAAGGCAATTCTAGGGGGTAGGAAGAAGTAGGTTAACTAGGATCTGCAGCTTATCCATTAGGTAGGGAAATGGGCAGACTGGGTGGGCCAAGTGGTCCTTATCTGCCATCAAATTCTATGTTTCTATGTACACTGGTCTGAAGGACTGTTTTCAGGCATGACCCAGAACATCTAGATGGTACATACTGTACAATACATTAGACTCAACATATAGTACATTAGAATCAGCATACAAGTTGAGATGGTACATACAGTCCAGTCAAGCACAGTAAATAATCTATACAAATAAAAACTAGTGTAAGAATATTAAGAAATGAAAAGTTATGAGTAAAAAGTTCAATAGGCATTAAAAAGTCAATAACCAAACTTACCTTGTTTTCAGTCATTTCCTGGTGGAGCTCAGAAGAAGCAGGACATTCAGGAAGGTGCAGCATTGGACCGGACAGGTAAGTATAAGGTGGCAGGGTGAGATGGGTGGATGTCAAAGGGGGTTGGGGTGGGAGGGTAGGTAGGAGCAGAAGTTGTCGCTGGACCGTTTTCTTCTGTTACAGGTTTACAGACAAAGCATAGGGGAAGGATTGGGAGGTTGGTGGGATGCTTGGTATTGGGAGGAAATTTTTTTCAGTGGATGGGGCACAGTGAAATATCAGGAGGTGAGTGGGACACTTGGCAGTGGGAGGGATTTGTTTTTCAGTGGATGGGGCATGGGGAAGGATCTGGAGGTGGACAAGATACTTGGTAGTTGGAGGGAGTTTTTTCAACAAAGGGCATGGAGAAGGATCAGGAGGTAGACAAGTACTTGGCATTCAGAAGGAGCTATTTTTCAATGGATGGGGCATGAGGAAGAATCAGGAGGGGGTGGCATATTTGGCAGTGGAAAGGCTTTGTTTCTCAATGGATGGGGTATAGGGAAGGACTAGGAATTGGCAGGATGCTTGGCAGGGTGAGGAATGGGGCATGGGGAAGGATCTGGAGGTTGGCAGGATACTTGACAGTGGAAGAAGTTATTTTTCAACTGATGGGGTACGGGGAAGGATCTGGAGGTGGACAGGACACATGGCAATGGGAGGCAGTTGTCTTTTTTATGAACAGCGCATGGTGAGGATCAGTAGGTGGGCGATATATTTGGCAATAGAATGGAGTTGTTTTCGCGCATCTCCTCTCTGCATGTGAGGGGTGCTTTGATTTGATTGTGACACAACTCAACTGCTTGCTGGGCTGTGTCATGCAGATGAAAGAATTGAGCCACTCTGCGATAGGATCGGCTCACTCCTTTCAGTTATATGAAGTTTCCACTCTGCAAGCATAGAACAGTGTCAGGAACAGTCTCATTGATCATTGGCCTATTACTATCAAACCCACTGCAGCCTGAGCTGCATTGGACCCAAAAGTGATCCATCCCTGATAGCTGGTGTTGTAACAAAATGTTTGCTGTGCATGGAAACACAAAAATAATAATTTACCTCTCTCCTATACTTGAGGAATTCATCTTGCCTTTTAATTATGCATTATTGGAATCATCAGCAGTGACATATCTTTTATACAAACACACTGCTTTCAAATAAACTTACTCTGATTCCTTCCTTCCTTCTAACTAGTGTTGTAAATGCTTAAATTGGTTTATATAGCTCCATTTAGTGGTCCCTTTTATAGTTTTGGCGAGTTCTTACAAGTACCTGGTTTGTGCTCAAAACCTTTCTTAACAGTAATTATTTTAAAAATAGAAATTACCATTATTTTGATCCATAAACTGTGCTTTTGAAATATGTAAGAGATATGCACATTAATTAAGCAAATGTGTATACTATACCGTATGTAACATTTAATGATTAACATGGATCAGTCATGACTGATCTTCAAAAAACATGGCTGATGATTTACCGATTCACGTCTGCCCTATTTTGATATGTTACCATACTTCATGACCTTTTGTCTAGATGAGGTTTACACCACCTCCCCTGCCCTGCAGTTATGTAACCCCCTACCCTACCCACCCCCTAAACCCAATCTCCCTTCTCCCCAGCTCCCTGTGAAGTTTACTTTTTTAAATAAAAGGTTGCTAAGCTAAAATAATACATTGTAGAAGAATCCTTTAACCCACCCTTGACACATCACAACCCACTCACTTCTCCCTACTCAGTCAACTACACCTACCCATGAGTCTAAATGACAACTTCTCACCCTACATACCCTCTAGCACCCAATCTCCCACCCCCACAAGCCTCCAAATTATTAGGATACATATTGCTTTAGAGTCCCACGGTGGAGCGATCATCATGCTGTTCAGTCACAATGTCCCAACTAGTAAGAATAAAAGATAATGTCCTCCTGTAGTAACACCTCATTGGCTGGCAGTTACTTTGGCAGCAACTTTATAATTAAAAAGTAAACTTTGCAGGGGGGCATAAGGAGAGGCAGAAGGTTGGGTGTTAGCAGGTGGGTTGGGGTTATCTAATGCATCAGGGGTCAAGGGGACGTTGACAGGGTGGGGAGGTGGATAGATGGTGATTTGTGCAGGGTGGGCGATCTTAATGCAGTTTTAAACAATAAAATATTAGATTCAGGACTGGTTATAAGATTCTAGAATCAGAATTTGATATGGAATCCTAATATTTAGGATTGGGAGGGGTTCTGCAGCTTTATCCAGAAATCCTAAATCCTAACTTTAGTGACTCTAACTGCATTTATAACGTTAGACTCCTCCCCTAGTACTGTATTACCCTCTGCTCCTCTCAGGGCCCTACTAATTCAATCTCCTGCCCCATAAAAAGGAAGAATAGGAGGCCACCAGGCTCCCATAAATAGTGCGGGATCTCAGGTAAGAACAGTAGAGCTAGTGTGCTGTGTTTAAAAAAAGAAACCATTGGCCATCCTTTATTTTGTCATCCTTCCTACACATATAATGTGTTTTGTTTATGTGTACCAATAGGCCGCATGACAGTATTTATTTATTTTTATTTATTTGAATCTAGGATTACAAAATACCTTTGAGCCAAGGCTCTTTTACAAAGGTTCCACTTCAGTAGAAGAGACAATTAGCATCAAACTGGTTACAAATTAGTTGCACGATACAGAATAACAGATAGTAACTTAGGTTGACAATAAGGAATTAAGGTGAGGCATTACACAAAGACACTAGGAGGAAGAAGGCAAGAGGGCAAAGGACTGAGGAAGAGGATGGCATGTGCAGGGGGCAGAGTGAGGCAGCAAAGGGGCTTTGTCAGGACAGATACGGGGTAAGTGCAATGGAAGTGGCTGTGGACGGGTAAGTGCAAGTAGAGAGGACATAACAGACACCAGAGGTGGTCAGAGGCAGTGCAGGGGCCAATGTTTGTTATGTGGTGCAACCAGAGGTGTTGGTGCCTATAAGGGAGAGGCGGAGCTTAGTTTTGAACACACCAAGTGATGCTACAGCGGAGATGTCCCCAGAGAGACTGTTAAGCCAACTCGGAGCCCTGTAAGAAAATGACCTTTTGCCTAGGGATATGTGGCAGTGGGGGGTTTACAGGATTTGGGGCTTAGTGCTCCTGGTGTTGACAGTGTTGATTTTTGGTTTAAGGAGGGTGCTGACTCCAGGTGGTGCCTTGCCCAGTAGGATTTTCTTAGCTCTGATGCAGGTTTGGTATTTGATTCGGTTTTTCAGTTGCAGCCACCCTGTTTTGGAGTAGAGGTCACAGGTGTGGGTGAGACGGTGGGAACCAGTAACGAGTCGGCAGGCTTGATTGAGGGAAGTTGAAACTCGCTTGAGAGAATTTGTAGCAGATCCATAGATAACAAGGCTGTAGTCAATGATGCTGACGATGGAGCTCTGGACGGCGGCAGACAAAGCTTCAGGGGTTAGATGTTTCCTATGTCGGAACAGTAGGCCCAGCCTGGTGTTGGCTACCTTTGCCACATTATTGATGTCAGAAACATAGGAGAGATTCGAGTCAAGGGTGAGGCCAAGGTATTTAAAGGTATAGACTTGTTCAAGGGTGATTTCTTGCTTGGTTTTAATGGAGAGTTGACATTGTTTGTATTTGTTGTGGGAGCCGCAGAAAATCATGGTCTTTATTTTTTTCTAGTTAAGGATCAGTTTGTGTTTTGAGAATCAGTTTTCAACTGCTGAGAAGGCCTGCTGGAGGTTTCCTTGAAGATGTACTGGACCATGGTGGGAGGCCAAGATGACAGCATCATCCGCATAGAGTAGGAGTTGTTCAGGACAGGACTCTGGTAGTGAGTTCTAGAAAAGGTTGAAAAGAAGGGGGCCCAGGATTGAGCCCTGCAGGACACTGGACTGGACTGGTCTTGGGTCTGAGAGTGAGTCCACAATTTTCACCCTTTGGTACTAGTTGTCTAAGTAGCTTTTGAACCAATCCACTGAATTGGGTAAGAGCCCTGCTAGCCGAAACTGGGCAAGTAGAAGCTGATAGCTGACGGTATCAAAAGCTTTCATTAAGTCAATGAAGGTGGACCCAGTTAGTTGACTGCTATCTAGTGAGTGATGGATTGCACCAGTGAATTTGAGTAGGGTCATGGAGGTGCTATGACCTTTTCTAAAGCCATGCTGCTCCTTGCACAGGATGCTGTGCTTGTCTAGGAAGTCAGTGAGCTGGTCTGACACAATCCGTTCCAGGGCCTTGGAGAGTGGAGGTAGGATGGAAATTGGATGGTAGTTCTCATGTGCTGTTTTGTCACCACTTTTATGAATTGGGGTTACTGAGGTGAATTTTCATATGTCTGGGAACTGGCTGACGTTGAGGGATAGGTTAAAGATCTGGTCAGTAGCCAGAGAACTTCATCAAGGGTGAGCGATAGTAGTTTGAGGTCGAGGGAGTCACTGCTGGCTCTGCAGTTACTGACGGCTTGGGTAACATAGCTGCAGACCTGATACATTTTTACTGCTTTAGAGTGGAAGGGAGGGTGGCTGGTGGGGGCTGGGGAGGCAGGGGGTCCTCCTCATCGAAAAAACCTTGGGGGAGTAGAGAACTGAGGTCCGTGAAAGTGACATTGAAAGTATCAGCAATGAGTTTCTTGTCAAGTGTAGTTACACCATTTATGCGGAGTACTGATAGGGTGATTTAGACTGCTTCCCAGTGACTTCTTTTATGTTATTCCAGAAGTCCCTTCCATTGCCCCATGTGTTAGTGAGGGCATTATTGTACTAGGTGGTCTTCGTTTCCCGGATTTGTTTGGTGCAGTTGTTTCGTGCGTGTTTGTAGTTAATGATATCCGTTTGTCTCCCAGTGTTTCTGGCAACCTCCCAGAGGTGGTACCGAGCTTGTAGTCACCTAAGTAGGTCACTGGTGAGCCAGGGGTTAGAGAGGGCTTTGGCTTTGCACTTTTTGAGGGGTGCATATAGGTTGCAGACTTGATTAAAGATTCTGATGAAGTGATCAAGTGCGGTGTTCACATTAGTTACTGTGAGGATTGGGGACCAATCCTGTTGACGAAGGAAGGTCTTGAGAGAGGGTAGCTTGCCTCTAGGTAGGACTCTGCTTGTAATAGTTTTTGAGGGGGGGGGCTTAATGAATTTGTTGGACCAGAAGCAGTTGACAGGGGAGTGGTCACTAAGTGGGGAATTTCCTTGGGAATTGCTTTGTACTGTATAAATAACAGTATAAATGTAAGAAAAAAAGCCACTCCTATTATAAGGCTGTATGAGTGTTGGAATCAGTTGTAACTTCAACCTTTTGAGTACTAATGCTGCAGCTGTATATTTGTAGTAAACTACACTTTTGTGGTGTAGCTGTAATTTAAGGTTTCCCCTGCTACATTAATCATTTAGAGTAGTGTTCCCCCAACTAGCTGATGAGGAACTGTCTTGCATTGTATGTAAACTGCATTTCCTTTCATGTGTAAAATGGTTGTAGCTTTATAATAGGACGCTTCTTTTGAATCAGAGTATTACTCTGATCATCTGACCTGTTCTCTTGGGGAAAAGGAGGCCATGGAGATCACATCAGTAACACAAGCAGCTTTACAAGGATTGTAGTAATTTTATAGACCGAGTCCTGTTGGATTGGCAAACACATGACTGATAGCCCTGCTGCACTGGGAGTGGAACTAGCAGTGGGAGCTGCTGTTGCATCTTTCTGCTTGGTTCACCCTTTGCACACAGTTTCTAGCAATGGTTCTGACATGCTCGACTGCTTAGAGCTTTTAAAGTGGTGACCTTGTGACCATTAGCTGTTTAAATTTTTTCTGCAAGGGGAACTCTCCGTTTAAAGGAGAAATGTATCAAACGTTACATAACTAAGACTTAAATCTGATGTCTGAGTACCATGCAGTTGCAGTTTGAGCAATGAAAACATTAGTATTGTTTGTTCAGCTTAAACAGAGGTGAAAGTACAAATTACAAAAAACATCTGTAAAAGAAAGCATTTAGAAAACACAAGGCTCCCACATATAACCTTGTACCACTGCCATAGGAAGGCATTTTGGTGCCCTGGGCAAGAGACTAATTTTGTCCCCCCCCCCCTCAGAAAAGAGCCAGGGGTGCTCTGGGGGATTTACATGCTCTGTAGCGAGTTTTGGGGCTTTTCTTGAAGAAAAAATATACTATTGTTACATGTTCCCTACCTTTGATTTCAGGGACTATTTTGCTCCATGGAATATGAGATATGGGAGACTCTGGCTGGCTGGCATCAAAATGTACAGCTACAATTGCTGTGGACAAGTGGCTGGCCAACAATGTGGCATCAGGAAAGAGGGAATTGTGTAGACAGAGGGAGGCTAATTAAGTGAGGAAAAAAAATCTTGATTAATTTAAAGAGCAGGTGTTCACTGTAATGTTCCCAGCCCCTCACAAACATATATGGTATCTGCCCTGTTCCAGTGTTGAGGGGTATGACAAATACCATGCACTTCAGTCTAGTAATAAAGTTGCAGGACCCCTAATGTGTATCCTAGGAAAAACAGAGCTGCTTCCTGAACCTGCTGACATGCCCCCAGGCAGTCACTGGAACATGCACACAGCCCTCATTTTGTGACATCAAAAAAGGGGGATGTGGGTGCCTGCCTATGGGTGTCTCAGCAGGTTCAGGAATTGGATGTTTTTCCTGGGGTACACATTAGAGGTCCTGCAACTGTTTTACTGGACTGAAGCTCATGGTATTTTTAATACCCCTCAACACTGGAGCAGGTCATTCAGCTACCATATATGTTTGTGAGGGGCTGGAAACATTACAGTGCGCACATGCTTTTTAATTGTATTTTATCTATGTATGTATTGGGTATAAGTAGCAGTGAGTGGTCTTGTACCGAGTACTGGTAGTAGGAGACAGGATCCAGGCTGACAACATCACCAAAACAAAAAATCCCCACCCCTAGAGACCATAACTGAAATATGTTCGAACTACCTCAACTTCTTAATCATTGCACTCAGGCAGCACATTCAGACAGGCACTGTTTTTTTTAGTTTACTGGAGGGGGCATGGCATTGCAGTAGCAGCTATGTTTTTGAGGTCTGGGGCATGGTCCCTGGAAGACTGGAAATGTGTCAATCAAACCTCCCTCAAAATAGATTCAGTCTATTTTGGGGGATGGTAGTCTGATAATGTATTAAAAGCATTGCAATGCAGATGCATTCTAGCAGCAGCATGGGGGAGTATGAGTGATGAAAAACTATTTTTCCATTCTGCATACCGAACATTTGGATGCGCTTAGGCTGGCGGGTCAGGAAAACACTGTATGTAAACTAATATGCAGTTGTGTCAGATTCCTAGATCTTTAAACTGAGAGACATTAGAAAATACACGTGTACCCTGTTCTTGTGTCTCTCAGTTTTGAAGATTTAGGAATCTGACTTAACTGTATATTAGTTTACATAGCTACTTCCGGACTGTATCCGACTGTTGCTAGAGAAGTGTAAGAAGAGAAGTTTGACCATCTCCAGGGGTCCTGCGGCCATTCAAAGACCACAGTACAGCTCCGCAGTCAGTATTATAACCTGCCACCCACCAGTGAAGCAGAAAAAGCAGATCCCAACCAACTTGAAGAAGTCTGCCATGTAGTGCCACAGAAATCTGCAATAGGCTTTTACTGCTAACTATAAAACAAGACAATGAAATATTATTTATTGTCTTGTTAACTGAACTAGTAAACTCAAAGCAGCCATGTCATGATAGCAGATCAAGCTGGTCATTTATTTTATAGCTGCAGTATGACTAGGGTGTACTCTGCCATCTCGGGGTCTGACTGGAGGCTCGGGGCAGGCAGTCAGGCAGGCAGGCTGGTTCTACTTGGGTGGGAATGTCTGTGATGGCCAGGCCCGCCGCCCTTGACCTGCCTGAGTGCCTGGACTCCATGAAGTATTAGGAAAAAGAAAACAGCATGGGCCATAGGGGAGCCTGCCTGGTCTGTGTGGAATGAGGAGGGACTGGGCGGGGACACGGGTCAAGAAGAGGAGGACGGAGAGAAAACAACGTTCTGGGCAGGAAGGATTGTACTGCACAGCCCGCCCACAGCATGGAGCAGTCTCAGACCAAGGCGGGGGTGTGTGGAAAATTCTTCACTCCCGTCCCATCCCAGATAGAAGCAGTCCCGTGAACAGAACTATTACAGCAGTCAGGTCGCCATGCCATCCTGCTGCCCACCAACCGAGTCAGCAGGCCCAATCACAATCAATTTGAGGAATGAAAAAAACTTAAGATGTCAGACAGATTTAGATTTCGTTCCCTTATTCCCAATTCTCCTGATCAGATGGTGCAGCAGTGCATTTCTTTTCCTAACAAGAATCACCCCCCCAGGCGCCACCACATACTCTCACTCACATCTCATTCAAAAATGGCCATGAACATGAACAGGACACATTCACACTGAACTTTAATTTTAAAGCAATAAAATTCAGGTTACATACGGTCTGGGAGATGGGACTGGATGACTAATTGCTTGTTTTGCTGATGATGCATTGCTTTACACTTTATTAAGACGGCTCTGAGTGACTAATCGGATCAGATCTCACTCTTGTCTTCTCTCGTCACTACACAAGCACTGCACTCCTCTCTCTCTACACTCTATCACTTTTGTTTGTTTTGCTGTCAGTCCCTACTGAAATACAACTATTAACTGGCTCCACTGTCTCTCCTCAGCTGAATCACCTCTCACTCTCAGTGCCATGCCCTCCTCCCATACCTTTTATACTAATGTGTGGTGGCACAGTACTGGCTGGACCCCCACAGTTTCTCTTGCCTTCTCGAATGTATGCAACATTCACCACATGATTATTTTTGCCTGCAGCAGCGCAGCTCATGTGACCCCCCCCTTGATGATATTCAACAGGCACGCCCTTGCTGACAACTAGATATAATTATAGTCAGAGCCAAAAAAAAAATTTTAAGTGGTAGCGCCACCACAAAGTGAATAAAAAAATAGGTTTCAGGTAAAAATTGTGCCCCTCGGAGGCTTGCAACAAGTGTGGGGGCACCACCTGCCCCACCCTTGCTACGGTACTGCCTTGTACATTCACAGCCATGGCCTTTATTTAAAACAAAACAAAAGATTATATACGGGGGGGAGATATTCAAAGCAGTTGTGCATGGCGCAACTGAGTTGTGCCAGCACAAGCATGGAGCTGCTGAGCGATATTCAAAGGCAGCGACTGCGCAGTGCAAATCCCATTGCACCATGGCACAAAAATAATGTATGCAGCGCACGTGCAGGGGGTGTTCCTGTGAATAAGTGGTGCAATGGCATATTCAACCAGAAATCACGGTGCAAGTCCGGAGTAACTCTCAAGATGCCACCGTGTTGCACTGCAAGGCTGTGCCCACACATGCTAGTGGCATGCGGCATGGCATCAGGCACACCTTTTTTTTATTTATTTACATTTTTGGTAACCAGGTAAGTGCGCTGATCCAGTGGACCATTTTCAGTCACGACCTTGGCCACAAGGTGACGGTACATGGATACAAGCAGTAGATATAATATACAATTTACATATGCTGTACAAGCATCAATAGATAACAGATAGACAAAAGTTTACTTGTGGTAAACAAACAATGGTAAGTGAGGTACCAAAGGGATACTGGTAGCAGTACAATGGGAGAAAAGTTACAGATTCACAAGGTGTAGTTTAACATAACAGACTTATAAATATCTAGTCTAGGTAACACGCCTGTCCTGACAAAGAGAGCAGGTTGACCTGAGAGGTTGTGGTAAAATTAGGGCATGGCTTCCAGACAGTGCGCTGAGTCTAGGCACTGAGGGAGCATAGTCTGAGTAAACTGGAGAGCAGGGTAATTAGTGTTATGCCCCACTAAGTCTTGGTGTAACCTTGAGCCATGGCCTGGACCAGGTGCAGAGATGTGGGAGGAGGTCTCACAGGTAGGTTTGAGAGGCAGTATGAGAGTTAAGTGAGTGGGCTACTGCTTTAGCGCAGAGGTGAGGGGGAGAGAAGGATGGGCAGAAAGTGCATCACATTCACACCTGGCATGTGTGTCCATTGAGTACATACTCACCATGCAGTGAAGGGCTGCCACCCATCTGGAATTCACCCCCAGGCACACCCTCCACCTCCACTACGAGCTCCTCAGTGGCCATCAGTCGTTTTACTATAGGTGGGCCACCACCGGTCGCCTTGCGGGAGGCCCATATGGATGCCACCTTGTCCTTAATGCTCCTCTTGTCTGCAACCATCTTCTTCCGGAACTCCTGCAGGGTGCACTGGTGCCTGCCATGGGTGCTGACATACCGTGCCACCTCTTTCTAGCCTGCCGCCCGCTCCTGTGGTGTGTCCACGGCACCAGAGTAGGCCCTCCATGTCAATGTACACCTCAAAAAGAGCATTTGTCTTAGCTGATGTGAAGTTGGGCCTGCGCTTGCGTGCAGGCCCCTGATCCTCCTTTCCATCATTGGCCGACATTCCGCCATCTGTGGACATGAACAGCACAGAGGGTCAGTGACAGCGTGGCCCTGAGCAGCCCTCTGTTGCAGTGTTATAGTAGGCCTCTGTTCATCCATGTTACCCAGAACCTACTTCAAGGGTTGCAATACCGGTCTGTGGCCTGTGCTGTACTGTGGCGCTTATAAGGCGCATCACATGCAAATGAGCCTGTGTGCAATGGTAATGGTATGCTAATGGACCCTACTGCATCATGCATTGGCTGATGAGGTGATTTGCATACGGTGTATCAATATCATGAAGTTGCACTGTGCTCACTAGGGATGTGCCGGAGCAACTCTGCGGCGCAGTGTGCATGTGCACAGCACGGAGCACATGGCAATCACACATCTTTCACAGCATGCGTGATGTTGTGACACTGCTCATACAGCGCTGGTATGGCATTGCACATGCGCGTGCTTCCTGGCAGCGGTTCCCGTCATGCACATGTACATTGTGCGTGGGGTGATTTCCTCTGACCCATGGGTCATACACATCACCTCATGCACCTACTAGGCCACGGCGTGATGCACATGCCCATGATCGTGCTATGGACCCGCACTGAGCACTGTGGCCATGCATCCCCATGCTGCGCAGTAGCATATTTGCATTTCCAATCGTGCATCTTGCACATATGGTCATCGTGTGCACTGTTCCACGGCCATTTGCACTGGCATTGCTGCTGCACTGTGGATATGGTGCAGGGTGTGAACAGGCGTGTGTTCAACTGGACTGACCTGGAGGTCATTAATCTTGTGGCTGTGGTCTGGCTAGGTGCCCCTCCAGCAGGCCAGGGGGATGTATGGCACTGTGTCTCTGAAGTCCTGGAGAGGAGGATGGGTATGACCAGGACTAGTGCCACCACAGGTATGGGAACCTGTGGCAGAGGAACCCTGACTGTCTGTGCCGGATGCAAGCATGCGTTCAGTGCGCAGTGAGGTATGACACTGTCCTGGTGGCCACTGAGCATCATGCATTGCTGCTGCACATGTTGTAGTCTTGCTGGCGTGGAGGCCTCAGGATGGACAGAGACATGCCCAGCACCTGTGGGGTGCGTGGTGGTGGGGGGCTCTACAGACGTGCTTGTGTACTAATGTCCACCTTCCTTCATTCCCTCCACAGGGCCAGAGGACCACAGATGGGCCAGGGTGGCAGCAGCAGCAGCAGCCAGGGTGGTGCCCCATAGATGCCAGCCGTCAGCACCCGCTGCACAGTGGCGGGGCAGGTAGGCATTGTTACATTCCTTGTATGTGTCCTTGTGGGGCAGCAGTGGGGACAGGGTCTGACCATGGTCATCTCATCCATGTGCTTGAACAGCCATGTATGTCATACAATCCATTTTGCGTGCCACTGTGGCCTGTCCCTTGGCCGCTGTGTTCCAGCTGTTGAGGGGGTAGTTCATGCACACGGCCTCCATCGTGTGTACTGCAGTGATGCCTTAGCACTGTGCCATGTGACCATCCCTGTGTGAAGATGTGCACACTGTGCTGCACTGTCCGCCCCTCTGCACCACCATGGTGTGCCATGTGGAGGGTTGGCATTGATCTCTGTGCAAGGGGCCATTGCGGTCTCTCCAGGGATGTGTGCCCCCACTGTCCACTGCATGCTGTGGGTGGACAGGGGTCTTTGGGGCATTGCACTGATTGCCTGTCCTGTCCCTTCCCCTAGGTGGCCGACTGCCAGCAGCAGGGAGGGGTGCACGGGCACAGATGAGGACGCTGCACCAGATTTTGCTTGTGGTGCAGAGGGTCCTACTGGTGGTGAGCTCCATCTTGAGGGAGACCGCAGCAGTAAGGAGGGTGCTGGAGCAGCAAGGGGCATCAGATCGTGGACAGCAATAGGCTGTGTCTGTATATAGCCCCCTTTTGCTCGCTTTCCCTGTTTTTCTGCAGTCCCCCATCCTATTGTACAGCCTGCTACCTGTCCCCATCCTACAGTTTACCTCCCCTGCCCCTGCCCTTGTTACTGTTATTTGCTGTGTTCGTTTGTGTTCATATAAAGTGTTTATTTTGCTACATGCCTATGTCCATGTCTGCTTTGCAGGTGGCGTGTGGAGCCATGTTGTGGTTGTCAGGTGTTGGTCCATGGTGTCAGCATGGGGGGGGGTGCACGGGTGGGGTTCTCGCGGGTTCCATGCTGTGTCCAGTGGTGTGTCATGTGGTGGTGGGGGCTGTCTCCTGGGTTTGGTGGGTTTGTTGTGTGTCATCACGGTCACTGTGGGAATGTGGGCTGGGCAGGCAGGTGGGGGGGGATGCACATGGACCTAGGTGTCCTGGTGGCATGATCCACCTGCTGGCATTTGGGCGTCTGCATCCACTGTTGCACTCCCAGTTACATGGGGTGTGACCCCCTGCCTGGGTCATGCCTTATTCAGTGCCTGGCATCGGTGCTGCCTGTGGGGGTGCGAGGCATGGGTGTGTATGTGTCCAGGGACATGGGGGGGTGGTCACCCACTGCAGACAGGCATTGGCCATGGCTGGCAGGCTACTGGTCTGTGTGGGTGGGGGGTGTCACTGGTGGGTTTACATTAGCCATTGTCCCCTCCTGTCACCTGCTGGTTGGGCCGCCATTGGCATCTAGGATGCTGTTCTGGGAACTGCTTCTGTCGCATGACCGTGGACTGGCTGTGGTTGGTGCATTGCACAGCATTTCTGTTGGTGGCTGTGCTCCATCACATATTGCCCTGTGTTCCATCCAGATCAGTGCCTCTGTGTACGCAGGTATATCCTGTTGGTGGGGTCCTGTGCCCATTGCCCCTGTGCTTCCTTGGCTTTGTTTCCCTAGGCCTGTTACACTTGCCCTGCTCCCTGGGTTTGTGCACATGATTGCTCCACGCATCCATGGTTGCGCCAGCGCATCTCTGGTTGCACCATGGTACATCTTTCCATATTCGCCGGTTTGCGCTGGTGCATTTCCGGTGGCGCATCTTCTGAATATGGCTCCTGTTTTGCCTTGAGGCATCTGACTTGTACTGCGCCGGACTTGCACCGGCCTTTGGTGCATTTCTGAATATCTCCTCCCATATGTACTAGGCAATACAGTTTATTGGCAACTGAGATAAACATTTGAGACAAACAACAAAGCTTTCTCATATAGCCTTGTAAATTTCCCATTAATGCCATTTCCTTTCTGAGCTCATTTTTAACTATACATGAGTTCAGCATACAAGATACAGAAGAGAAGGAAAATAAACAGTAAGAAAACAGATTTATATAATAGGGCCCCCCCCCCTTTCATTCAACACTTGGGTAAATGATATGCTTGATATCATTAAACTAGAACATAGCCAGTATTTTAACCATGTTAGAGGAGAAATCTATGCCAGAATTTGGTCCCCTTTTAGGGCAGTCATGCAGGACGGTATAGAAAATGTATAATAATAATTATTTAGAGGCTGATGAGTTTATTACACCAACCACCAAGGTCTATTCATATCTTGTTCTCTTTCTTTTTTTGTTGATTATGTATGCTATATTTGAATACAGAAACATATTAATGCTGCCTATCTGTATATTTTTACTCACTCTAAATTGTCTCTTTTTTGTTTTTAATAAAAAATTACTTAAAATAATTTTGTGAGACTGACATTTAGCCTGTGTCCAACTTGCCAGTAAGTAAAAACCATAAATTGTAAAGAGAGATGCTGTTGTGCAACAGACATTTCTAAGTGTATGTTGTTAGCCTAGGGTTTTATTTAAATAACTCATGGATACAGCCAAACACATTATCTAGCGGACATCCTATCACAGGGATTGGGGCAGGGCTGCAGCACAAGGGGGATGGTAAATGAAGACTGTGAAACACACAGCTCTGCTCTTTGAAGCTTGCTTAAATAAATATATTGGCACTGATGTATACATGTACCTCAGCACTCTGAACTGCTCCCATGGATGCAAGAGGTGGACACCCAAGCCCACACACCACTCCCATAGAATGCTATGGATTGGGGGAAGAGCTAATGGCTGTGCCTCCAAAAGATGACATTATCAAGTTAGGAAAAAAGGGTGACTAGGGTTAGTGGCTGGGTGTGTGAGAGCAGGATTGATAAATTTCCAAGGAAAATGTAGGGTGTTTTCTAACAGTATTGCAGACAGGTGGATGTGCACTTGTCTGGACCTCAGGGATTCACACCAGTTCTGAATAAGAAACTAATCGAATATTGGAACCCAGTTTAGAATCTCAGGCGCTCTACACATCACTATTCTCTTTGGCTGCAATTTCAGTTCTGTGAAAGAACTGAACACCTCGAACTTTGGTGTTTGATTCTTTCAGACTGTGGCAAACTTTAAAGGCAAATAGGTGGACTTGGTTCTGGTGGTTTGCCTTGATCCAAAAGATGTGGACCAGACAAACTAGTCAAACTACAGTTCGTACCTGAAACAGTTAACTAGGCCAAGTATGAGTCACAGCCTCACTTGAGTGCTAGGCTCAGCTCAAGAACATGAGCCTGAGTGACAGCTCACTTACGCACTTGCTGGGCTGACAGGTAGCTCAGGCAGGGCTGTGATCAGCTTCTAGTTAGAATAGCTAGGAAATACCTCAGTTTTTTCTGAAAAGGGAAAAATGTGAGATTCTTTATAAAAGTTTGACCTAACAGCAGGGCTGCTGAAGGGGGCATATTTTTTTTGGGGGGGAGAAAAAAATCGAAAGTAAACAGTAAGGCTGAGTAGTGTTTGCAAAGCAGCAGGCCTCTGGGACCAGGGGACTGCCCGTGAGGGAGGGAGCTTGGAGGGAAAAGGCTCCACTCCATATAATTGTGTTTGGGTAGTGGGTAGTCGGGCTATGCGGTGGCACTCTGCCAGTGTCCACTTACCTAATCATGAGTACAGATTTTTTTTGTCAGACTGGATAATCATGTTTTAGTTTTTCATTACAGAACTAGAATTTTAGCAGGGCATACAAGCAGACTGACTGGGGCCCCTACCTGAAGTCTGTGATTTTGGAGTTAATTGGCAGCAAGTGTGTGCCAGTTAGCAACATGCTGATGCCTGGCTGCTGGTAGTTGGCACCTTGGTTGGGTCCTGTAAAAAAAAAAAAAAAAAAGCTAGATAAATTATTTCTTTTTTCTTTTCAGGTGTCAATACCTGGCAAAAGCTAGGGAGGTGGGTAAGGTAATCAGGCAGGCCAAGGGTAGGAATCCGCTGCAAACTGTAGAGGTGATAAAGGAGGGAGGGAAAGCCTTTTTCTGTTATAAAGACATGTTTGAGAAACCATTTCTCCTGTTATTGTCTGCTCCCCACACCTTTCTCTTACCCTCTCTGTCTGGACTTTTTCACGATTTGATTTTTCCTAATCTGGCATGATCTCTTTTTTGTAATGATAATGTGATTATTGGTATCTCATGTCCTTTGCACATCAGAGAACAGAGGGGCACAAAAGAGGGCACAGTAAAGATAAAAGGGGGTAGGGTAGGTGGAGGATAGTGTAGAGGAAGCAGCAATGGTGAACGAAAATGTCTGCTGTCTCTTCATTATTGAAAAGGATCAGCCTGTGCCACAAGGGAGGATGTAGGGAGGGAAAAAGGTAGGATGTGAAATGGATCATGATATCGTAACAGAATACAGGATTAAGAAAGGGCTTCTGTCTGTAAAACTTAAATTGGGGTAAGATGTCATGCATCCAAAGGTGTTAAGGGGGCGATTCTACTGGTGGATCTGTTCAGTAGCTTCCTGGACACTGGGATGTACCACAGGAATGGAGAACCACACATGTGGTACCACTGCACAAGAGTGGGCCTAGGGATGAAGCTGGGAACCATAGGGTGGTCAGTCTGACCTCAATTGTCTTTAAACTGATGCATTTCATTCTACAAGAAAGGTCGGTAGGCTTCCTTGAGACAAACAGACTTCAGGACAAGAGACAGCATGGGTTCCTAACAGGGAGATCCTATCAAATAAATCTAGTGAGCATCTTTGAACGGATAACAAAGGTGGCAGACAAGAGACAGGTGCTTGATATTGTATACTTGGATTTCAGCAAAGCATTTGATTTGGCATTCCACAGGAAGTTGATCAGGAAATTGAGGGAACTAGGGGTGGGAAACAAATTAACAAGGTTGGTGGAGAATTGGCTTAGTGGTAGGACACAGAGGGTGGTTGTGAGGGAGAGCTATCAGGTATTAGGTAAGTTACAATTGGAGTTCTGCAAGTGTCAGTGCTAGGCCCGGTGTTTATTATATTCATAAAAGACACTGGTGAAGGCATTAAAGGCAATATATGCCCTTCTGTGGATGACACTGAGCTCTGTGGGAAGGTGGACACAGTTAAAGGAGTATGGGACCGAAAGGAAGACCTGGAAAAGCTGGAGGGTGGTCAGGCATGTGGCAACTCCGGTTTAATGCAAAGAAGTGCAAGGTCATCAACATAGGAAGGAAGAAAGAACATGAGGACCAAATGCAGTTTAGGGGTTTAAAGATATATGAATCTAAGGAGGAAAGGGACTTGGGAATAGCCAACAACCAGTGACTTTAAGCAAGCTATGCAGTGTAGGAGGGCAGCAACCAAGGTGAATAGAATGCTGGGATGTATTTCTAGAGGGTTCATGTGCAGAAGGGAGGAGGTTATACTGATGCTGTACGGATCCTTGGTAAGACCTCAGCTGGAGTATGGTGTGCAATACTGGAAACCGTACCTAAAAAATGAATAATAACAAGATCAAGGCAGTTCAGAGAAGGGCAACAAAGATGATTCTGGGTCAGCTGGGCAGAGCTTATGAGGACAGACTGAAGAAACTTAACATATACTTACTGAAGGAGAGGAGGGAGAGAGGGAGCATGATTGAGACAATCAAATACCTGTCAGGTATAAACAAGGTGGACGTCGGGGACCTTTTTTTGTCTCAGTGATAACAAAACAACCAGGGGTCACTGTTATAAGCTGGAGGGGGACAGTTTAAGGAGGAGCACTTCTTTACAGAGAGAGTGGTGTCAGAATGGAATGAATTCCCAGAACAGTTGAGGTCATCACTCAGAAGACAGGGGGGGTGGTTCAAATGAGTGTGGGACAGGATGAAGGGGAGGATCAGAATTGGTGGGGAGGGCAGATGGGGGCCCACTGCAATCTCTGTATTAGGGACTCCACAATTGAGTAGACTCATTAGACCATAAAACCCTCTGCTGGCTATTTCGTATGTCTGTATGGTTGTACGGAATGCAAGGAAAACTGTAAAGGTAGCTGACAATGGGGATTATACACATATTCAGTGTTTTGCTCACTGTTTAAATCTAGTAGTTTAGGGATTCCTAGATAAGGAGGGTATCACGGTGCAGACCTGTGTAGATCTGGCCAAAGATGTCTGCAGTCATTTTAGCATTCTGTAAAGGCACAGTAACTGTTATAAAACATTCAGCAGTGGGATTACCTTCCTCTACGCCACCTGAAATGTGATGTGGCAACATAGTGGAATTCCGTCTATTACATGAATGCACTGACTGCTAGAACAACAGAAAGGCATCCACCAGTATGCCATTGAGCATGGTAATGGCAAGGGGAGGAGGGGTAAACATCAGCCTAAATCAGTGGTGCTTGATGGAGACCCTCTGCACTGTGCTGAAGTCCTTAGAGGAGGCCACACGGGTGGTAAGTGCTGATTGCAGTGGTCTAAGCCAGGTACGCTCTCTCACTGCCCTCATTAACTTGTGACTTTTTTTTCCATCTTGCTTTTTTCCTTAGGGTCCAGGCAGGGCTTCTCAGTGTCATCCCCCCCCCCCCCAAAATCGGCACTGCCTCCTCCAGCACACATCCAACCAAGGACCTCCATGACTTGCCCCCCCCCCCCGTGGCAGGGCCAGTAAGAGTAGGGCCATCCTTCCTAAACCTGGATCTAGTTGTGAGCCAGTGGTTTTGGGTGGTGGCGTGGATTGGGATGGAGCAGGTGGGATGTCATGGAACCCGGATCCCCATCTTTTCTGTGTTCTCTTTCTGTGACCCCATGGCCATATCTGCACATAGGCATGCATGTGTGGAGGTGTGTGCATATCACAGAACTGGGGATCCCTCCTTACTAGTCACTCAGACACTGCACTGTCCACCAGTCTTCCACCTGGGGGCAGCCAAGGACTGAGATGTCTACTCTTCCAACCTGGGAGAGGAGAGCAGTCCTCTGGACACTCAATCCTCTCCCTCCTGACTGACCCCCAGTGACCGGATCTTGTTCCTGAACTCGGTTTGCCAGCATGGCAGGATGTAAGGCGCAAAGTGCCTCAGCCCGACACACCACTGGGCCAGTCTAACTTGTGACTTGTTTCCATGAAAAGTCAGTATGAGGACAAGGAGGCTACCACTGCTGTCAATCTATTAGAAAAGTTAAGAACATGTTTCTGAAATGATGTACTCATTTCAGAAATGCATAGGGCTGACCATTTCATCCAGGCCACTGTCTTGGAAACTCTGTTCAAAGACACATTTGAGGCATTATTTGATGCACAAGATTGCAGGAAGGATCATCATTTCTGTAAAGTCTGGGGTATCCATCTGGTCCCATCACAGTGTCAGCGTGGCTCAGTTGGTAGCACATCTGCCTCTGGACCAGAAGGTCGTGGGTTCTCGTCTCACACTGGGATTGGACTTGCTCCTAAAAATCGCTGGCATCCGAGTGCAGTATTGGGGGTGCTGTACTGCTGGGTTGTGCCATCTTTCGGATGAGATGTTAAACCAAGGTCCCTTCTGCTCATTATGGTGTTGTCCTGGTGGGTGTCCAGGAGAAAGTAAAAGAACCCAGGGTACCCTTCGTAAAGAGCAGGGAAGATTCCTGGTGTCCTGGCCAACATTCCCCTTCCCATAACACCGGTTCATGCAATTATCCAGGCTGTGTGTGGGTGATGATGTGCGCTATGGCTGCCACCACACATTCAGTCACTTCACTACCAGTCTAGCATTGCCTGTAAAGTGCTTTGGGATACTGTGTATGAAAAGCGCTATATAAATGTTGATTATTCTTCTTCTTTTGTACGCATGGCAGAAAACAAGACCAGGAACATAAGTACAGCACAAGATTGCAATGTCACTGACAGGCCAGCTTTTGGGGGGAGGGAGGGAAGATCCCAAGGTGTTGCCACTGCTACTGCTGAATGTAACAGGAGTAACTCATTTTTGTCTCCAAGCCAACTAAGACCTAGTGATGCCCACCCAGAAAGGTAGCCATTGATGACAAACAACTCTGGGAACAACTGTCTGACTGTTGAAGAAAAAAACATGGCAAGTCACTTTCTGACTCAGTTGTGCCTGAGACACCAACAAACAAATTGGTGCAGGATTATCTGGATGAGAACATGCCACTAACAGAAGGAGACAAGTCTCTATTGTACTGGTCCTTTTGACACAGATAGCTGTTGAACTCCTCAGCTGCCCACCAGTGACTACATACTCAGGCAATATTGTCACTGTCACCTACAGGAAAACATGCCTTTCGAACCAAAATGTAGAGATGGTCATTTTTTTTGTTAACCTGCCCCTTTTCCTAAAGCCCTTTTTGCCGTGGTTTATGGATGATGAATGTCCTACACTTCCAGCTAGGCTAAAGACAGAGGAGGATGAAATAAATGGAAAGGGCTTCTGTGTCCATTAGTCTTTTTTTTCTTTTTTGAACCAGTAGTCTGCACACACTGGTGGATGCCACACTGTTGTCTTCCATTGGTCATGTGGCCATGTTGAGATTAATGTTTTGTGAATTTTTGTAGCACTGTCCAAATGGATACACAGCTTTTGGAACCAGTAGCCCACACTGTGGGATATTGCACTGTTGACCTCAGACTTCTTCAGATTAATGTTTTGCAAATTTTTGCCAAGTCTACACAAGCGGAATAAAAAATTTTGGGAGTAATATTGCCCATGAAACCAATGTGTAAAACACTTATCCAAATATGCATAACGGGAAGCATTGTCCATGTGTGGCACTGTTCCAGTAGATACACAGTTCTTGTAACCAGTAGCTGTGCTGTGGAATGCTTTACCGATTTTTTTGTGTGCATACACGGGCCTAACAAATCATTTTATTTTGAACATTATTAACCACATACTCTTGTTTACTATTTATTTTATTTATTTATTTATTTATTAAATTCTCGGATTACAAATACCTTTGAGCAGAAACTGCTCGTTTACAAAGGTTCCACGTCAAAGGATGAGGGTCAACATACATACAGAGGTAGTAAAAGAATGCACAATAAACAACCAAAACAACTAAAAGAAAAAATAAAGATATTAAGTTATAACATACTTTGAGATAATATTCATAAAATGAGCAGCTTGAGTAGGCAGCTGGCTGTGGTAACAATAAGAGAAAGAGGGCACCATAGGCAGTTAATTTTGAAGGCATGCGACCGGGAGAGGAAGTTGACAGGTTAATGGGCCACTGTCCGATGGTAGTGGAAAATGTCTTGTACCAGTGGAGATGTGAAGCAGGAAAGGAGTCACAAGGAAGGCCCAGTGCCAGAGGAATGAGATTGGAAAGAAGGGCTGTGAGACATGAGTGAGCTGGGAGGTGTTTAGAGATCTCTGTTCAACAAAGCAGTCACATTGAGTGGTAGAGGTGAGGTAAAGTTTGAGATTCCTTTTGAAGGGTCCAAGTGTAGTAGAGGTAAGTGATTCTTTATTGAGGGAATTGAACCATTGAGCAGCTCTATAGATAAAGGACCGCTGACCCATGGAGGTACGACATCTGGGAACTTGAAAGGTTAGAGATTGGGCACCACGTGTTTGTTGAGTGCCACTGTAGGTAGTAAGGAGTGAGCTAACACCAGGTGGCATCTGACCAAGGAGAATCTTTTTGGTAAGTAAGCAGGTCTGGAATTGTATTCTGCTGTGTAGGGGTAGCCAGCTGGCCTGTGCATAGAGGTCACAGGTGTGAGTTAGTCGGGCTGCACCTGTCAGTAGTCTACAGGCTTTGTTGAGAGCAACTGAGATCCTGCGGAGGGCACTTGTTGGGGCAGAGCCATAGATGGCAAGGCCATAGTCAATGATAGAGGTGACAGAGCTGTAGATGGCTAGTTTAAGGGCATCCGCAGGCATACAGTGCTTGTGTTTGTGTAGTAGTCCAATCCATAGATTGGCGGTCTTGGCAACAGTGTCAATATGCCGAGTGTAGGAGAGGGTACTATCCAGGGTAATACCAAGGTACTTGAACTCCTTGACATGTTCGAGTGGGTTCCCAGCGTGGTTCTTGATGGTGAGGGACAGAGAGTTGTGCCTGCTCTGTCGGTTACAGAAGGACATGGCTTTAGTCTTGCTGTGGTTCAGGACAAGTTTATGAGAATTGAACCAGTCTTCGATGCGATTCAAGGACTGTAATGTCATGGTGGCTGGAAAACAGGACTGCATCGTCTGTGTATAGTAATATTTTTTGGTGGAGGCACTGGGGAGATTGTTGACGAAGAGGGAGAAGAGTAGAGGGCCCAGAATAGACCCCTGGGGGACTCCGGAGTGGACCGGTTTCTCATCCGAAGAGATCCCTGCAATCCTTACACATTGGATCCGATTATCAAGGTAGCTAGTGAACCATGGAAGGGCATCGCTGGAGATCCCAATGGAGGACAGTTGCTTGAGCAGTATGGTGTGGTTAACTGTGTCGAATGCCTTGGTAAGGTCTATAAATACTGCCCCTCCACAATTCCCTTTGTCAAGCGTGGCATGGATGAAGGTTGTAAATTCCAGTAATGCAGTGGTGGTGCTGTGTCCTTTTCTGAAGCCATGCTGCTCTGGGCACTGTACATTGTACTTATCCAGGAATTCAGCTAGTTGGTCCGACACTATTCGCTCCAGCGCTTTGGATAGTGGGGGGAGGAGTGAGATAGGTCTATAATTGGTGTGCAGTGTCCTATCTCCGCTTTTGTGAACCAGTGTGACAGTGGCTTTCTTCCAGAGAGAGGGGAAATGGCCCAAACTAAGCGAGAGATTAAAGATCTTTGTAAGTGGTTCTAAGATTTCATCAAGGACTTGTGCCAGCAGTTTCAGGTCAAGGGAGTCACCACTGTACCATTGTTTGCCGATGGCCTTTTGAATGTATTTTCTAGCTACTTGTGGTGGGACCTCCTTAAAAAAAAACTTTGGGGCTGTACGTTCTAGTTGGGGTAACTTGGGAGGAGCTGGAGGGAGGTCGTCGAAAAATTTGGTGGAAGGACACTGTCCGGGTTTGTAAATGCATTATTAAAAGTGCTGGTGATGATACCTAGGTCGAGTGTAGGAGTGCCATGGAGGTTGAGCATAGTGGGTGGTGCTTTAGGATCCTTGCCTGTGAGTTCTTTCATGTTGTTCCAGAATTTGTTTCCCTGGCCCCAAGAGTTGGTCAGAGCCTCTTTGTAATAGCTGCGTTTAGCATTCCGTATTCTTCGAGTGCAATCATTTCTGGCTGCTTTGTATAACTGTTTGTTTACTTGCATCGGAGTTGCACGAGCACAATGCCAGAGGTGGTTTCTGTGCTTGAGCAGAGTTAAAAGGTCAGTAGTAACCCAGGGGTTGGTCTGTCCTTTGACCTTCATCTTTTTCACTGGTGCATAGATGTCACAGGCTTCGTTGAAATGTTTGATAAATAGGTCCAGAGCTTTGTAGGTGTCATTGAGGGAGTCAAGCACTGCCCAGTTCAGCCTGGTTAGATGGGATTTTAACAGCTGGAGGTGCCCTTGTTTGATAATCCTGGCATAGATAAGCTTGGGAGGGGGCTTGTGGTATTTGTTTGACCAGGAACAGATGACAGGCGAGTGGTCACTTATTGTATCCGGGAGTACAGAAACATTGGAAATGCGTTCAGGGTGGTTAGATAGAATCCAGTCTAGAAGTGTAAGGGAGCCTGTCGTATAGTTACACCTAGTGGGGGCATTGACCAGTTGAGTGAGGTGATGCGCCGCGGCTGCATCCTTATAGGTAGCAGACTCAGCGGAGAGCCAGTTAATGTTAAAATCACCCATGATTATGGTTTCAGAATTATGTTGCTGGACCCTTAGATATTCCATGATGCTATGGAAGCCAGCAGCCTGGTCTCTTGGGGGTAGGTAAACCGAGATGACAGTGAGTTCTTGTTATGTGCACCAAGGAGGATTTTGATTGTGAGGACCTGAGAGGAGTGGCTCAGGCTGGGGATGGGATGATGTGACCCATAAGGTATCTTTAAGATAGATGGTGCAGCCCCCGCCCTGTTTAGCAATCCTGTCTTGCCTGAAAATGCAGTAGCCAGGGATAGAGACTGAGGTATCAGGGATTTTAGGGTTTAGCCATGTTTCCACAACTGAGAGGACATCAGGGTTGTGCTGTAGGATCCATGTTTGGAGGGAGCCAAGTTTGTTGAGGATGCTGCAGGCATTGATGGATGCCATGGTGAGTGTCCCTGTCCGTCTGCCTGGTGCCACTGCTGGCTGCCCAGGTGGTCCTGGGTTGGGGTGAACATTTCCTGAGAGCAGAAGCAGCATAAGGAGATGCTAAAGATGGGTTTCCAAATAAAAAAAACTGCTTCTAAAAATAAAGGGCCATTTTATAAGCTCAATAAGACACTCCAGGGTGTGAATTACAGTGTGATAGCCTTGTTCATGTTTGGCAGTGACCGAACAGACACAATTTTTTTAAATCAGTAATTTCAATGTGGGTCACTGCACCATCTTGCTATTTTGGGTGCTTCTTTGGCCCAGTGCATCATGTTATGTAAGCAATAAGACACATCAGGGTGTGCATTATGGTGTGATAACCGCATTCCTAGGGGTGTAGGTAGGCACGAGGCTGAAGGCTGCATGCTGGTTGCCCCTAGGAGTTTGGTTATCACACTGTAATTCACACCCTGGAGTGTTTTATTGAGCTTATAAAATGGCCCTTTATTTTTAGAAGCAGTTTTTTTTTATTTGGAAACACATCTTTAAGTAAGTGAAAATGTAAATGAATATGTATTTGCAACAAAAAATAGTCATTTTGCCTCCTTGTGTGGGCTACAAATTAGATGAAAAAACACTATTTTTCATGCTGCTTCTGTATGTTGGAGCGGTCACAATTACTACAGTGGGAAGGGTTGAGAACTGCTGAACAGGGGAAAGTATTTTTTAAATAAAATCAAGGGCTAATTATAGAACACAGTGGTTCTCTCTCTAGTTTGGTGGTGGTCATCCTGAATCCTGGGCTAATGACTATAGTTTCTCCTCTCCTGTAGGAGTCACTGTCAGATTCTCACTCCTGCTGGCTGCCAAAGGAGGGTGTCATGAAGTAAGGAGTCCCGTGTCAATAGTGAGGGTGTCTCACTCATAAACTGAAGTGTTTTTTAACTGGAAAGTTTGAATGACGTGGAGCGGTTCAGAGCAGGCTGTAGCGAGTAATGGCAGACAAGTTGGATCCGACTCCTGGTTGTGAACTTTGTGCTCCAAGACTGCTGTGATGCTGCAGTAGTTATCATAGTCCTTGTGCTTGTTATTAGTAGAACAGACAGCCGTTTAAAAAAATAAGAACAGACTCGGGTACTATCTAGAATGGGGACTAAGTAATACTTTCACTTGGATTAAAAGTGCAAATGCAAGACTGAAGACAAGTTAAGGAGTGGATCACGGTGGAACCTTTTCTGTGGCAGAGGTATCTGTATACATTCAAACATGGGGACGTTGCTATGATCAGGTAAGAGTGTGATTTATTTTGATTGCGAGAGGTGGGGGACGGCAGGATGCCAGTCTTCAAGAGACTTCGGGGTGGTGCGGGCCAAGGCAGCAATTCTGGGTAGTGGCTACAGGAGAGCATCCAGATCCCAGCTATAAGAGCGGCTGCAGCAGTGGCTGGGGAAGTGCTGCCAAAGCAGCTGAGACCACCAAGGACAACACCCCCTCTTGTGGATAGCATAGCAGCAGGTAGGGCCCAGGAAGTCTTCCCTATCCCATGGCAGGCTAGTTTTACAATGGTGGGGGAAGGGCTGTGTTCCTTGATGCTCTAGGATGCAGCATGAACTGTCAGCCTGTAAGGGATCAGGGTGTCACAGTGGCCCACTCAGGGAGCGAAGAGAGCACTAGGTACAGCTACTGATAGAAACCTCATCACGAAAAGAAGCACAGTAAGCAAGGTTGTACAGTAGGTGTTTTACTAGCATTTAAAAAAAAAAATTTTTTTCAGTTTTGCCACAACAGAGGCTCGGGGTGAAGAAAACTGGCAGAGAACAATGGAAAGTGAAAACTTTAGTGGACAACACAAAAAATGGCAGTTTCAAAGTACTGTAGGATTCCAAATAGAATGCCTTTAAAAGGAATCACTGAGCCATCAGATTCCACGATCAGGCAGTTTATCTGAGACTAGTTATTTATAGTGCAACATTGTCCTATATTGCACTATAAATAACCAGTCAGATTCCTTCATTGTTCTCTGCTATTTTATAATTCATGTTATCCTATTCTCTAATGCCTTTTAATGGTCAAACCTGTGCAGACTAGTCCACCAGCAAGAGAAGTTTGGCGAACTGGTTTGACAGGCAAAGTTTACATGGTTTGAACTTTGTTAGGTTCACACAACTCTATACATCAACAGGCCATCATCTTTTGGTAAGGAACCTCAACTTAAGCCCTGCTTGCTTTTTCATATATGTCCTGCTCTGTGTGGGAGTCAATTTTTGCCTTCATCCTTGCTTCATTCACTGTGACTCCGAACATAAGATAGCCTGATAAGTTCACAAAATGTCTCGAATAACAAATGAAACAAAAATTTGCTTACTAGTCCTTAGTTTGGCATTAGCCTTCCTGAGCTGCAACCTTCTCCTTGAGGAGTTCATCATAATGTTGGACTGTCTGCTAAAAAAAAAAAAAAAAAAAAATCATCGTAATATCATTGTCACAACCCTATGATAATATAGCACTTTACTTTAAAGAGCTGGTGATACATTCAGGAGAACTTTAACAAAACAAAATATTTGGGCACTGTGCAGCTTGTATTACCCATTAGTTCTGAATTCCTCCTCCCCATTAGTTAGTAGTGAGGTCATTTGCATGAAAACAGGATCTTTGCTCCTGAAGAGTTAATCTATTCCTGCTGCATTCTCCCTATCAGAAGTCATAGAGCACTGCTTGTGACCTCACAGTTACCCCATGGCAACAGATTGTGATGTCACAACAGAAGATTATGACGTGAAGTAGGGGGTAAGCTAGATGAAGTCAAAATGAACTCTAAGGGACAACGATCATATATTGATACACATTTCTTTAGTAATAAATTATGGGGTGGAAAATATATAAAAAATAATTGGAATGCAAGCAGAATTGTACCTAATTATTATGTTTTTTTTTTAAGTTTTCTTCGAGGCGTCAGTGGCTCTTCATGGAAAAAAAACTACACAGAAAATTACTTTTGGAAAAAGGTGCAGTTTAATACCTACTACATGTGTAACAGAAACATGTCAAATGGTCATCAGTCTGTCACTCTGGCAGTAACTTTCAGCAATTTCATACTATCTGCTTGAGTGCTGTTGTGCAGTGTTATGACCACACACGTGGATTTTATAGAACTCCTTTACAGGAGGGTCACAGAAAGCACATATGAGCAGCTTACGTAATTTATTTTAAATATTTAGTTTACATGTGCGTTGTCAATATTTTAGATTTTAGAATTTGTCTAACAGGTTTCTTTGAATATACTATACTCAGTTTTTTTTTCTAATTTAACCCTTGCTATGCGGTGGACTGATATATCAGCCCAGAATTCCTACGCATTCTAATTCTGTTGGCAGCTGAAGGGTTAAATGTATATGTATATGTATTACATATTTCAACTGAACATAGTTTGGGACAGTGTTTTAGAAAAATGGCAAGTCATTGGTTTTCTGTCTACGCCATGCAAAACGCAACTTAGTAGCAATTGTCAGTGTATGTTGTGCTAGCTTAAAGTAGCAATTCTAGTTACAAAATTAGTCTCATTTGAGTTAAAAGAATTAAAATCATGAAGGTGAAGAAAGGAAACTCATTTGATTTTATGTAGCACCTGTCATACAAACTGTATCTCAAAGTGACACAAACAGACTGCACATTGGTGGTTCCACTTAGTAAGTGCACAGAATACCAAGGTAAGCCAGCCATTCTCAGCTAATTTATTTTGCCTACATTCCTGAAGTATGGCTTGTTTATTCAAAGTTCAGCATTCTATAAATTTATTCCTGGCACAACATCCACATTTTCAGTGGCTGTTAAAAACAATATATCCAGTAAAATTCAGACAGCTGAACATTCCACCTTGTCATCGGGAGGGTCGATCATGCATGTGACATCACAGCGCAGACCTGCAATTGACAAAATCGCCATATTTTGAAAATGGTTCCATTGTGGAACTGATACTGGCCATTGTTGGGCCATCTGGGGGGTTGGTAGCACATTTGTGCAGCATGTAGTGTTTCTTTTCTGTGTGGCAGTTTAATATCTGTCAGGATTAGTGGCTGTGCCCCCCTTTTCAGGCAAGTTTTAAAAAGGCATTTTCTTTCTCTCTTCTTTTTCCTAACTGTCCTTTTGGCTCGATTGCAGTTCTTGAGTTACAAATATGCCGGCCTGGTGTTATGTACAGTAGAGTCATGGGGAGGTGCAGGGGGTGGAGCCCCTCGCTAAATCCTATAGAAAAAATATGCCCACCATATTGTCTGACCCAAGAACTGCAGTCCTTCCTAGCTGTTTTACCTAGTCTTGTAAACATCTGCAGTGTTCTCTTGACAAGCAGGTGAGCCCCAAGGCTTTTTTTCACCGTAATCTATCCCTTTTTCTTTCTTTTACTTCATGGCAGGAACTGGAAAAAAAGCAGCAGTAATATAGAGGCATGCTAGCAACCAAGATGCTCATTTTTAAAAAGGAAAACTTGATCCCTGATAGCATGCTAGTACCACTTAAATATCTGTTTGTACTTAGTCACTGGCATGAGGCAGTGTTTGGCCCATGTTACAAGCACTCTTATTTTGCATTTTGCTTTCTGTGTTTGAAAGCAAGCTGTCCTTTAAAGGGACACTGTCAACTTTGTCCCTAAGTTTTGCATTGTTTCATAGCAGTGTTCCTCAAAGCACACACTAAACAAACTACTAGTGTAAAATGACCCTGCATGACCCGAAAGTAATATTTTTACCTGTTTTCCACAATTTAACATACTTCTTCTGTCCAACCAACCAAAACGTAAGTCAGCCAACCTCCGGAATCACATCCATCCCAAAGACCAGGGTTTGAACTTAACATTGTTTTACTAGCTCTGAACCTGGTGCAAATTGGCCAGGGCTAGTACAGCTAACCCTCTACTTGTCCGTCTTGACTAGTGCAGGTTTTTCATGACTGTTACTGAAGTTGAAAAAGTCCCTGCTTTAGCAGGCTGTAGTCCTTTTGCTAGTCTCCCTTAGGCCCTGTCCACACTGCAGCCCAAAAACCCTTCTGTAATGTTACAGAGGGTGTAAACCGCATCAGTAATGACGTGCATTTACACTAGTAACGTTACAGGAGGCATTTTCGTAACCACTGTGGAAACCACATATGAGGTGGTTTCCACAACAGTTATGAATTGGTCCCGCTTGAAGATCATTACCGCAGTAGTGTGGACCGCCGGTAATGGTCTCCCTGCAGGGTATAAAGTGCAGCGTGAGCTGCATTGTGATCAGGCGCCACTGTAACGTCACCTGATCCGGGTGTGGATCGCCGTGCCAGTCCGTAACATTAGAGTGAGGCATTTTTGTAACCATTGTGGAAACCACATATGAGGTGGTTTCCACAACGGTTATGAAACTGGTCCCGCCCTGGTACCATTACCAGCGGTAGTGTGGACTGCCGGTAATGGTTTCCTGCAGGGCACAAAGTGCAGCACAAGCTGCACTGTGGGATCGGGTGCTGCTGTAATGGTCACCCGGATCCCGATGTGTGGACCGGTGGTGCAGTCCTGTAATGGACACTGCCGAGGTGTGGACACACTGCACCACTCCGTGGCCATAACAGATTGCATCCATTACTGGGAGCAAGCGGTGTAGTGTGGACGGGGCCTTAGTGTTCCAGGTGGCCTGGTGTGATTAGCAGCTCATTAAAAGCTGCAGTTATCTAACAGTTTAAGAGGGGGATCCAACAAAAGACTTGATGTGAGTCATTATAACTCAGCTGTTGGGACATTCAGCAAATGTGCATGCTGTGATCAAAGGTGTAGTGGTTAAGTCACTAGCTTCCAGTTTGCTGAACTTATCTTTGATTTGTCCCACAATATTAAGACCAGTATGCCTCATTTCACAACCTTTTGAGTGTCTGTTTCCAATATTGAAGTGACAGAATGCTATGATGTATACACGGTATGCCCAGCCAGGTGGTCTGTCTACTCTATACTTTCTCTGTACACCACTGCAGACTAAACTCTGAAGTGGCCATCCATAGACCCATAGCTGCCATTACTGACTGGTGTAGGGTCCACAGCTCCTCTTAATGGATCACACCAGTCAATGCCATCCATGCAGTACCACTCTTAAACCAGCAGCATGTCATTTCATCCTAAAAACAATGCTTTGAAAAAGCATGTGTGGTGCAAAGCAAAACCTTAGTAAAATGAAGAATTTTAAAAGTTAAAATGGGTATTCCTGGTGTGCATAGATCATCCTATATAGAAAAAGAGGTAATACAAGGGGGCACAATTTGAAGATGGTGGGGGGCGGTTCAGAGGTAATGTAAGGAAGTATTTTTTCACAGAAAGGGTTGTGGATGCATGGAATGGCCTTCCAGAGGAGGTTGTGGAGTCAAAAACAGTGGTTGAATTCAAGCATGCATGGGACAGTCATAAGGCAATTCTAGGGGGTGGGGGTAGGAAGAAGTAGGCTGCTGGTTAACTAGGATCTGCAGCTTATCCATTAGGTAGGGAAATGGGCAGACTGGGTGGGCCAAGCGGTCCTTATTTGCCGTCAAATGCTATGTTTCTTTGTTTCTATATGTATACTGCTCCTCTTTGACTGATGAAAGGACACTGTTATGTCAAATCTGTTGTTGTTAGGGCAGAGCATGTTAAAGCAGCAGTGCAAGAATCTGGTGAAAATTTTTACCTATTCTTTTTATGCTATTTTACACTGCCACTTACCTCCTGAGTCCTGACTTGTATGAAACCCTTCTTTCTACAATTTGAGTCTGCTGTAGCATTTATTTCATGTTTGAAATAACAAAAGGAGTGCTTCTTTTAATATGGCTCAGACCAGGTTTTCATCAGTATTCTGAGCTGTTTCTGCACATTTATTGTTCCATAAGGCCAAGTAGCACTGCCTGGTGCATAATGCATTATTTTAGTCCCAACATAAGTGATATTTAAACAACTGATGGACAAAACAGCTGAGAATACTGATGAAGACCTTTTCCAAGCCCTATTAAAAGGACCGCTCCTTTTATTATTTCAAACATGACAAAAAGGACTAAAGCAGACTCAAATTGTAGGCAGAAGGGTATCATACAAGTCAGGAGGTAAGCAGCAATCTGAAATAGCAAAAAAAAAGTATAGGTCAAAATTTTCACCTGATTATTGCGCTGCTGCTTTAAATCGATACTTTTGTGCCTGGTATATATAAACAGATATGTCAAAGTTTCTTACACCTCAAGTTTCCTGTGCTTGTTTAACTTTCTCCAAAGAATTCCAAGAACTTCTCCTGGCCCATTTCACAGTGTAAGAAAACTTCCAGAAGTGCAGGTCTGGTTAATCACAGGGTGAGGGATGGGAGTGTCTTTCTCTGCTTGACTCTGTTCATTGCCCTGCAGGTCAGGGTGGGACTGTGGTGAGGTGCATGATGATGATGGGTATTGTGTGTGCAGAGCTAGAACTGCTTGATTAAATATTTGCTATTATGGTATTCTCTGGTTTGGTGGGGAAGGGGTGAAGAAAGCTGAAGCAAGGGGCACACGGTAAAACAGTGGGGGTACACACTGCATGTGATTGTATTGCAGTCTTTTTTTTTTTTTCAGGTGCAGAAAGCAATGTAGGAGCAGGATAAATATGCAATAATTAGTATTTCTTGGCTTGCATTTTTCCTGTATAACCAAATTTTAACATTATTATTGTGGACTAGTGCAACCATCTGAGGGCTAGTGCTATTGTTAATCAACCCCTCCGGCTGGCTAGTGCAAAAAAAAGTTATGGTTGACCTCCTAAAGACATGTAGTCTGTAATAGCCGCAAGAGTACATTGTGCATTTTGAATATGTTCTGTTGTTAATTAAGGTTTTAACCGCCTCTAATGGATTGTGCCTTTGTAACAAGAAACTAGAATGTTAAAATACACTAGTGGAGCCTAAATCCTGCACATGCGCAATGGCATCTTGAGCAGAGATCCCGCCAAAGCGCAGGAACATACTATTATTGGGCGTGACAAGGGATTTAGTCCGCTTTTTAAGTGTATTTTTTAGCTGTATTTTGCTTCGTTTCTTGTTACAAGAGGCACAGTATGATTTGGGGGTGTTGAAATACTTAATTTAAGCAGCTCTGTTCATAGGGCATGCTAAAAATTGCACAGTGTACATGCACTCTGTTACAGATGCGCATCTTTCAGATGGATGTACTTCCGGAGGTTGGCTGACATGTTCGGGCCGGTCGAACAGAAAATTACGAAAAATTGTGAAAAGTAGGTAAAAATATTACTTTTGGGACAAGCAGGGCCATTTTACAGTGGTAGTTTGTTTAGTGTGTGCCTCAGGGGACACTGCTAAGAAATTATAAAAACCATAGGGACAAAGCTGACAGTTCCCCTTTAAACAAAACAGAGTTCATATTTTCCCTGAATTCCTGACTTTCACAACAGAGTGATAAGTGTGTTGTCTGTTTCAAAGGGCTAAATGTTAAATTAAATAACTTTACCCGAGTTTCAGGAAGGAGAGGAGGGACTGATAACTTCTGAATGCTGAACTCCAGCCTGTGTGTGATTCTCCTCTGTTTCAGTACAGGGGCAGACCAGCCCTAACTAGATCTTAATTATACCCTGCTGGAGCAGAGGAAGTGAGGTAATCAGGGGTGGGAGTAAGGCAGAATTAGCAGAGAATTTGTATTCCCTTACACTAAATAAAAAGAGTTACTAGAATGCAATAACTTGTGTCTTTGTATATGTCATATTTGTTGTTTTGTGGATATATCCAGTGTAAATATTGTAAATATAAACTTGAAGGGAAAATGTGAATGTAGTGTGGTAGGCCCACAGACCTACTGTATCTGGTATAAGCAAAGTGTATTTGTAGAGCTGTGGCTGAGTGTGAATAGTGCCCAATGAGCCACTGACCGTGTAAGAGCTCTTTTGGCCTCTACTGCACTTTCTACTGCAGCAGAAACAAAGGAATAATAGAGATAGGAAGAAAAAGCTAAAGCCAATGACCAGATAGGGTCACTGGATGCTTTGTTTGGCAGCTTAAATGGGCAGACTGGATAGGCCAAGCGGTCCTTATCTGCCAACAAGCATCTCTGTATCTATGTACAGTATGTATCTATTTACTTAACTTAGCGGTGGTTCTTGTCACTCTAACCAAAATTCCCTCTGCCTGAAAGATATTGTATATATACTTGTGTTTTTGTTTATTTAGATAGTAAATAAAGTGATATTTTGGGAATTACTGTTGTCTGCTGAGCCTCTGTCCTCACTGTCTATACCCGTAACTCCTCACAGTGGCCAAATGGCTTCTCTGGGTTGCCACAGTTGCTGTTTCTTGAACATCAATCATATTTATTTATTTATTTATCTTTTGTTAACCAGGTAGGTACACTAGATAAGACAACTGCCTATTTTCAGGTGCGACCCGGGAGAGTACAGGAATAATAGATTTAGGTACATACAACGACATTGTACAAATTAGACATGTTATAGTTCATGTGAGGATACAGATTCAACACAGCATACAAAACATGGTAAGGCTTAGATTATACAGTATTAACATAACAACATAAACACCTTATGGAAGCCAAGAGCAGTTCCAGGGGCACAGTATCGAAATCCTTCAGATGTGACACTATATACAGCTTAGCAACCTCTTGGAGTCTGGTCTTTTTATCCAGGAGAAGCTCCAGAGCAGAGGAGTGCTGTGATGGATCAATTCACGGGGGTTTGGGGCAGCCACAGGCTGAGGCAAGTTTGAGATGGTTCCATAGGGAGGAACAGAGACACATCTGTGAGTGTGCGGCATGGACCAGGGCAGGGAAGGAGTTCCACAGTCTAGGAGCAAATGCAGCAAAGTCCCGCCCACCCATGTGAGTCTGTGTAGCCAGTGTCTTGAGGAGGGCCTGTCCCTGGGACCTGAGGGAGTAGGAGGAGGAGACGGACGGGACAAGAAATTTTGCAATCCCTGGAGAGGTGCCAGTGCCATGGACCTTTCTGGTGAAGCACCCTTAAGACGAAGTCTATGTGGTTAGCGGGTGAGAGCCACTTTAGCTTGCTATAGAGGTCAAGTCAGATTGACACAGAAGCTAGCTCTGAAGAAGACACGTCTGACATGTCAGCTGCAGGTCTGCATTGTGATTTCACATCCATGACTGACTCTCCTGATAAAACAGAGTGTTCACCTATCTGAACTTCAGAGTGGATATATTATTTTTAACAACCATTGGATAATGTGGATACTGTGCCAGGAAAGAATTTAAAGAATACTGGACTTTGAATGAGCAAGCCATACTCCAGGATGGAAGGCTAAACAAATCTGCTGTGAATGCTTTATTTGGGTGTTTTGTGCACTTTCTAAGTAGAACTGCTACTGTGTGGCCTGTTTGTGTTTTGTGTTGAAAACTGAAGTAAAGCAGCACCAGTCTGATAATCTCATGGAGAGGAGTGGGCACTGGAAATTTAAGGTTGTACTTCCCAAAGTGCTTAACAATCCACAAGTAAGTGAGAGAGAATGCAGGCGTACAGGGAGATCCAGTCAGTACAGAGATAGAAAAGAGAAATGTAACACAATCCCCATTTCAGGCCTTCCCTACTAAACTGTCCCTTTGTGAGGAGAGGGTGGACAGTAATCATAGAGGTGACTCCCGTGTTTCATGGTACTTTGATGAAATGCCTCCTTGGGAGCCACCCCCTGTGTATTGTACAGTTCTCGGGTCTAGAGTCTCCCCATGCCTCTTGAGGCATGGCGGCAGAGGCACCTGCTATAAATTCCCTCTGAACCACTGCAGTAATTGCCTTCACCATGGTACCCATGCCCCTTCAAGGGAAACCACTTGATTTTTTCTTTTGGGTGGCCTACCCTTGTGCAACCACTGCTGACTGCATGGCTTGAAGAGCCCTGGCATGTTTAAACTTGTGAACGTTCGATTGTACCCTCTTTGGCCCTTTGACTTCAAGGGTAAAAGGAAATACCTTTTCAGAAACTAGAACTCAATTTGCATTTACACTGTACACCAGTACTGTCCCTGCTTTGCAGTTTGATTGGGGTAGGCCTTAACATTATTAAAATGTACTCCATAGCTTGATTCCTGTTTGCATTAGTTGTTGCAGCTGCAGTCCCAAACAGTGAACTCATTTCAGTAATCACACAGATACATGGGCACGACACTTAGGCTTAAACTTCTTTTGCAAAACTCCTACAGTTTCTTTACACAATCAGTGTACTTACTTGTGGTAGTGGCAAGTTTGTAGCTGCAGCTCCCATTTGGACCTGGGAATCCAGACATACAGTCATACTGTTCAGTACATAATCACATTTGGCATAATTTGGCACAGTCATGTTCTGTACATGTTCCTTGACGAGCCAGTCATGTATTAGATTATAGTAGCTTGATTTTTTTTTTTTAGCAACACATAGTATTTACAATTCGACCATGGTTACCTCTTACGCATAAATCAGTTTACTTTGGTGATGCATTTTCCTGTTACTTAAAGCAGCAGTGCAATGAACATTTTTTCCAGAAAGTTAGTTTCAGCTATATTAATAAAAAAAATTAGCATATATATCAAATCTACTTTTCTTCTGTTCCTTCTATTGCACACCATGAGTTTTTCTTGTTTTCTTTATCCATAACCCTACAAGGTTTAAAATGGTATTTCTAAGCCAAATCTGGCAGCCATCTTTTTTCTTGACCAAAAAATAAAATAAAACAAAACAAAAAAATTAATAAAATACTTAAATTTTGGTTCAACTACATAATTTTACCATAAGATGAAACTGGGAGATACCTAGAATCTTTTATGGTGGAAAGAAAAAAAGGAACAGTCTTGTTTTTTGCCCAATTTCATTGCATTGCTACTGTAAGTTGACACAGAGGGATTCCCTTATCACAATACTTCCCAATGATTTAGGTAACAGTCCCAGTGGATAAATACTGATAGTTGCAGTCCCTTTCTGTCTGTGAGCAGGATGAGGAAATTACAGTGTACATGGCCTTGAATGGCACAGAAAGGAGCTATACGGTGTCTCTGGCTGAAGTCTTAACAAAGGGGTTTACCTTCCGGAATGCTCACACATTTCCCCAAATGAGGTAAGAGTATGGTAACCTCAGTCAGTCTGTCCTGACCCTATGTCTCTATGTGGATTTGAGTCAGCACCTCTCGGTCACAAACATCAGCTGCTATGCTTTGTGGGATACCGGTTCTGCCTATTGCCCCTGGGGTTCAGGTCCCCAGTGCCACTGCTCTGTGGAACAAATGTTTTTTAAGTTGCAGACCCCCACTAGTTCAGGAATATGTCCACAACCATATCACCATTTACAGGATGCCTAGTATGGATGGTACAAAAGCCATCAGGAAGCCTCCTTGAGGGTGAATCTTCAACAGGCCCTCGCTACAACTAGGAATCATTATCAGAACATGTGTTTCTCCCCTTTCTTTTACTCCTTGTACCAGGTTTTTTAATGGCTGCATCCTTTATTTAACTGCTGCCCCTGCTGGTACTTCTAGGTTTATCCCAGGAATACACTTGCCCATTTTCATAGTCTGTTTTGTTTTGTTTTGTTTTAGATTTGTTGATCCAGTAAGCCCACTGGGCCTAGAAGTCCCTTTTTCAGGGGTAATGGGGGGGGGGGATACAGATGGAAGGCAAGTGAGATTGAACCAGATTAAGGAGTTGATGGTATTTTTAGTGAATGAGGGAAATTTGGCCAGGACCCCAGAGAAATTCCCCTACTCATCTGCAGGGGGGACTTCTGCTGTGCTTTGTGGGACAGCAGTAGGTGTCAGGCTGGTGAGTGAGAAGAATGTTACTGTGCTGCAGCCAGAGGTTCAGTCCCCAACTCTGGCTAGTCATGCTGAAGGGGATAAGTTGCAGGAGGTTACAGTAGTTACATGGGCAGAAGAGATCCTCACAAATATGCTAGACGTTGATCTGGTAGCGGAGATGGCAACCACAAGTGAGTCTGTGGAGATACAGAGCAGATTACCTGATTTTCATACAGCAGTTCCTGCAGAGAACATTACAGGGAACTCAGCATAAGGTGCTGACTGGGAGAGTTCTGTACAACAGGATGGAGTACAATGAGATTCAGAAATTGTGTTGACAGCATTTCCACTGAGAGCTGACAGTCCATGGGTTGCACCTCAGCTGAGAAAGGCTGACGTCAGTGTGACTATTGTGGAAAGAATGTGGAAATCTTTTTGACTTCAAACACCAGACGCTCCCTTCATTGACAACGAGTGGTCGAAAGAGGAATCTTTGAAACAAGCAGGCTGGATGCAGACAGAAGAAGGGAAATAGATACCAGACCCAGGCTGGGCTAGGTTTTCACAAGACAAGCAGCTAAATACTGACAATGTTTGTAAAAATGTAGACAGTGAACAGAATGCTCAGAATTTTATGCAGAACCTCTAGGTTAACTCAGAATGACAGCATGATTCAGAAGAGCATAATACTGAGGACACTGAGAGTTTGCCTGGGGAACATAATGAACATGAAACCCCACCTTCTTACCCAAAGCAAGAGAGGAGATGAGCCAGACTGAGGTTTTCAGACTTATTTTATTTATTTTTTTATTTTTATTTAGCTTTTGTTGACCGGGTAAGTGCACTAGACAAATCCTGCCTATTTTCAGGCACGACCCGGGGGAAGGGGATACAGATGAATGCCAACTGACCTTGAACCAGATTAAGCTGTTGGTGGTATTTTTAGTGAATGAGGGAAATTTGGCCAGGACACTGGGGAAATTCCCCTACTCTTTTCGATAAGTGCCATGGGATCTTTAACATCCACCTGAACTACCACCAATCCAGGCAGATGGGACCTCGGTTTAACGTCTCATCCGAAAGACGGAATTAAAAATAATAAAGTAGAACAGGCTACAAGACAAAATGCAGTTTGTCTGTGTTATTGGGGAGGGCTGCAGGAATACCCGGCCAAGGAATTCATAGCCAGAAAAAATCTGATGGACTCTGTCTCTTCAGGCTTCAGACATTTATGTCTAAATTAAGGTTAAGGGTGAAGATACCTTTGACATAAGCTTCAGAACATTTTCTGGTTTGGACACCTTTTGGAAAAAATATGAGAATCTTAAATTATTACCATTATGGACTCCTTTCTGGGGTATACCACTTACCAAACCACTGTATAAAACTATAAATGTAATGTTCGGAAACAAGGCGGTTAATGTGGGGGATATTTCTTTTAGGATGGAGAACAAATGTCAAGTTTTGGGACTACCTGGAGCCATTATTAATATGGAGGGTATATGGACTGGGAGTTGGAGGTTTAGAGTTAAATTAAATATGACTGGAAATGAAATCATGCACATTCCTAATAGTATTTTTTTGGGAAAGGACAGAGGGGTAGTTTTGTACTCAGGACAGCTGAGGGCCTGCTACAAATGTGGCAGCACAAGGTACCTTAGCAGTACTTGTGATAGAGTAATATGTGTTCTGTGTGGGGAATACGACCATCCATGACAGTTCAGTGTGTAAAAATCATTTCAAGTGCAATTTATGTGATGAGATAGGCCATGCATACCACCAATGCCCCTGGGCCAGTCAAAACAGACAAGGAGGCCTAAACCAAGAAGATTTGGTAAATAATGCACAGGAACAACACAGGCCTACAAGGCCAGAGCAGACCAAAAGGGAGGGACCACGAGAAGAACCCCCTCCCCTCCCTCTGATTCAACACCCACAGAACTAGAAATGAACATACAAACACCCACACAAATTGTAGAGCAGAAGGAAACCCCTAGTACTTCTAGAGGAGGTTAGGAAAAACATGAAATGCCTCCACCTCAGCCAGAGAGTGGTTTCTCCCTGGCAAAAAGGGTGACAGATCTGCTAGTAATCCTTAGGGACCTATAGGTCCTATAACCACTCAAAATTATTTTCAAACGCTTCAAAACATGGAGGGAGATTCTGAATCAGACATTTCCTCTCTTTCTGGCATAGTATCAGAAATGGAGTGTGAGGATGAATCTCATTTGCCGGTAAGAGAAACTAAGAAAAAGACAGGGAGAAAGAGAAAAAAATATAAGGAAAACGTGTAAGTTTAATCAAAACAAACACATCAAAAAATATGGCAACTTTAAGGCTAGTTACTTTTAACACTCGCAGCATCAAAAATTGTAAAAAGCGGGTAGCACTTTTGGAATTTTTTAAAACTTTCCCATTTGACATTCTATTTTTACAAGAAACTAGATTTAGTTCATTTTCTGAGGTTACACAAGTGAAAAATAACTGGCCCTTGTGTCCATCTTTTTGGACATTTGGAAAGGCTATAGCAGATGGGATTGGAATTATTTTCAGACATTCACATGTGCAAGTCCAAAGACTGGTGGATGTTGTACCAGGGAGATTATTAATATTGGACTATATTTATAAAGGGTTTTTTACACTTAATAAACACTTATGCACCTCAGACCAAAAGTTTGAGAATAAACTTATTTAATAGTATTAAACCATATCTATTTACAAACAAAATGGTAATATGGGGAGAAGATATGGATTATAGATTACATGTCAAAATCAAGGGCAATATACAAAAAAAGGTTGACTGTGACACCCATGTTTTGAGGGATATTTTAAATATAGCTGGAGAGTGTGACGTTTACAGGGAACTACACACAGAAGGAGGATCTACATGTAGAAGAAGTGCGTACTTCACAAAAATTGACAATTTTTTTGTTTCTAAAAAACTAACTGCTATTAAATGTAAATTGACATATAGTGAATTTTCTGACCATCATATTTTACAATGTGATGTACAGATGACAAATGTTCTCCCTAGATTTCCCTCGGTAACAAGAAGATGGAAGTTGAATTCTACTATGTTAGAACAGCAAAGAATAAAACAACAAATATTGCTTTTATTTTAGTATAGGAAATCTGTTTTAGATTTTTATGAAAATTGGTTTGCATGGTGGCATGACACCAAGGTTGATATAAAAAGTCTTTTTATAAATCTGTGCAGGAAAAAAAGGAAATAATGAGTATTTAAGCTATTTGGACCTTAGAGATCAATTTTATAAATGTATGGCATTGCCAAATGCCTCGGATACCAGAATCAAGTCACAGCTTGATGAAATAAAAAAGAAAATGAGATACTTCCAGTATAATAGAGCATCTTCATTATATACTGAATTTAAGTATGGAACTGCAACTCAGCCATTCTCTGATCCTTTGGAAGCTTGTAAATATAAACTGGAGCATAAAGTAAAGGAATGTCTGTATGACCAAAATGGCTTTCTAAGAAAATCAGATGTTGAAATGCTTGAAATAATCTAACATTCAGTTAGTATCACCCTAGGGAAGGGTTTTGAACAATGGAGCACATGGAAATCTTTGGTGACATGTTACCTTCCAAAATTATCAGAAGATACTGCTAAACAGATAGAAGGCCCTATCTTATTATCAGAAGTTCAAGAGGTCATCTCAAACCTAAGACCAGGTGTCTCACCAGGAGATGGCTTCACAAACACATTTTATAGGACATATAGAAAAGTTTTAGCAGACATTTTAGTGGAAGTATTAAATGATATGTTACTAGAAGAGAATACGTGGCAAAAATTTCACAAATGCTATCATCATCTATTTGCATAAAAAGGGAGACAGGAAAATCATAAATAATTGGAGACCTATTATATTAGTCTTCTAAACACAGGCTACAAAATCTCATCTTTAATCTTATGTAAAAGGCTGCACAAAACGGCAGTACAATTTATTCATCCTATTCAAACCTGTTCCATCCCTCAAAGGAATATACAACAAAATTTAAAGGTTCTGAGAGATATTTGTGAATACAGTAAACAAAGGAAGTTACAAGGTTTTTTAATCATGCTTGATCAAACTAAGGCTTTTGATAACGTGTCTCATGCCTTCTTATTACATACATTGAAGGAATATAGTATTCCACAATCTTTGATAGACTGGATTAGGTTGATATATGATAATTCAGTAGCTAGTCCTTCTCTTAATGGTTTAATGGGGGATCCAATCCATATAGAAAGGGGTGTTAGACATGGGGTGCCCTCTCAGCCCCCTGCTGTACACTTTCTGTCTATACCCTATCATAAGGGAAATTCTGCATGACAAATCCATAATTGGCCTTTCACCAGATCCTAATGTAGAATCTCAGAAAATAACAGCATATGCAGATGATATATGTCTTTTGGTAAAAAATGAACACTCCAGGGGTAAAGGTATTATACATTTTTGAAGGCTTTGCAGCTATAACAGGAGCCAATATAAACTATCAAAAAAGTGTGGCAATACAATTTGGGGGGGAAGGGGTACTCCTACACCCCAAATTGGGCAAATAACAGTGTCTAACCAACAAATAAAAATTTTAAGCATTTATTTGGGGGAAGGGGATTTGGCAACTAGAAACTGGGAAGAAAAACTAAAACTAGGAGAAACTAGAGTGGCACAATGGAAATCTTGGTCTCAAGGAAAAAAAAAGGTCATGATAGTTCAAAAGTTTCTGATTCCTATTTTTTTATATATTTCACATATATACCCAATTCCAATAGCTCTAGACACAAGTCTCTTTAGTTGTTTCTTTCAAATGATATGAGGGAGCAGATTAAATCCTATAAAATGGGATTTTACATATCTTCCTATTAATCACGATGGGTTGGAATGATAAATCCCTTGGTATTCTTTCATTCTTTTTTCATTTTTTCATCCCTCAGTACAGGAGGAAGGTCATGAGGTATATGGAACTCTTGGACCCATGAACTTTTTCAACCCTTTTTAGATCATTGGGAAAACATTATCCATAGGTTACATGATTAATGGCACACACCGGCTTTTGGCATGCCTACCATTAAAAAATTAAAGCTATTGAAAATCACATAAAATGAGGTATTAACATTACAAAAGAAACCATTGTACACAAAGACAATTGAAAGGAATCATGCTATACAAGTAGATTTTCCTAGATTTCTCCCTACTAAATTACAATATGTTATACAAATATTAAAAGACAGAAGAATATCAGTCCATATGTGGGATATACAGTGGCTATGTTGTCATGGAAAACTAGGGGTAAAAGGGAACTGGAAACATAAACCTATCACTGAAAGACAATGCCTAAGACCAGAATGTGGAGGACAGGAGGAAGCTTTAGAACATCTCTACATTTCTTTTTTTTGCAATTCATTTTTGGTCAGATTTGGTGGCCGGATTGCAGTGGGGTCCAATTAAACATACTCAATATGCGTGTTTAGTTTTAGGGGAATATACTGGAATCTATACAAGATATACATGCACTTTAAATGTGATATTTTCATGTATAAAATATTATATGTGGCAAACTAGATGCCAATTTTCCTTACAGCAAATCCTTAGAAGACTGTGGACGTATATATACGTCCAGAATCTATTTACATTCACACATATTCAGTTCTCAAAGGGTTAATTAATACTCATAATTTGATAATGTTGAAGCAAATTGAAAAAAACTTTAAAATAATTAAAGCAAAAAGAAAATGCATACTTTGATAGGGAGAAATTTTCTCTGTTGTTGCACACTATCCACTGGTTACCATGATTTTGTGGGAAAGATACGATGATGTTCTTTCTTATGGGATTTTAAAAAAAATATTTTTTTTCTATATCTACTGTTGTTAAGTATTTATACTAAGATTTCTGAAGTGAGGCGTTGTTTTTGTTTTGGTTCCTAATGATAATTTTTTCTCACAACTGATGTCATGTTTTTTTCTTGTAATAAAAATGTCCCTACTCTTTTCAATAAGTGTCATGGGATCTTTAACAGCCACCTGAACTACCACCAGTCCAGGCAGATGGGACCTCGGTTTAAAATCTCATCTGAAAGATGGCATCTCAGAAGTGTAGCAGCCCCCCTCATGCTGCACTACAGTGTCAGTGTTGAGATATTAACCCAAGTGCCTTATGTGGGAACTGAACCCACAGCCCTCTGATCTCCCAGCCTCAGAAGCAAGTGTGCAACCTACGGAGCCACTGACACTGACAAGTCTTCCAAGTCTCTTTGGCATTTAGTTCTTTTTCTCTTTTATATTTCATGTTCAGATTTATTTGTTTTCACTTTTAATTTTTTTCTCCAATTCAAGAAATTCATCGCTGTTACTGTCAAATTTTTTAGGTTCCTCCTTAATAGAAATAATTTCCTCTTGAATGTCCACAAAATTTATACCATACTTCTTAATTAATATTCTCAGTAATACAGCAGAGCATTCACTCAAAGCTATCTCCCATTCAGTTTTTTGTCTACATTTTTGGGGGTTCAAAGACAGAGCCTTAAAAATGTGGGGTCCACATGGATTCCTTTTTACTTCTAAATATTTCATTAAGTTGGACCGATTATCGTCTACCTGGTACGTGCTGGATGGAGTCAGAGATGGTCGAGGGGCTTTCTGGGAGGGGTGGGGAAAACTCCCCACCAAAGAGACTTCACATAATGGTTGGTTTGTGATAGTAGGGACCCTTGTAACCATTGCCAGGAATATCCTTAAAATGGAGGCTTGGGGAACTGAGGGGGGGTGGGGTTTGCACAGCTGGGTTCCTAGTTTTTGGCCTAGTTTTGGCCATAGGTTTTCCTTTTTTTTTTTTTTTTTTAATTTTCTTTTTCTTTACTAACCCTGCACATTTACACTCTATAGTTGCCACCAAGTACTTTCTATCAGAGATGGTATAGAGAAGATTTATCAGAGGTTTACTCATCAATGTATTGATGTACAAGTATGTTGCTTTGATGTGTACCTACGTGGCTGCTAATTCACTTTCACTTGAATAAAGCTGAGTTAAAAAAAAAAAAGATGGACCGATTATAAATCAAACTTGTCATTGCATTTGAAAGATCTTCCAAGTTGTTAAATAACTCTTTTAATGATAATGAATCACTAGTCCCATACTCAGTACCAGTACCTGTCTCCATATCAGGAAGATCAAAAAGCTACTCTGCCTTTCATTTTTTATGCACTCTGTCTTCATGCAGGAGAAATGAAGTGGCAGTTCCTGATTGCTGACCTGCTCTGTGCGCACATTCTGAATTAGACATATTTTCTCATTTCAGGAACCCCACTGCTTGAACTGTGTCCTGGCTGTATGTAGGATGAATCTAATGACACTGTTCAGCCAGAAAAATAAAACTGCTAATTGCAATCTGCACTTAGTTTTCACTTCATGTTCTCACTTAGTGAAAGTTCTGCTCTATCTGCAGAAAGGCCACAGCTACTATGGCACACTGACTGCCATATTCAAGCAATATGTTTTGCTACGGCACGTGCGGCAGGGTGATATTTACAAATCACGAGAGAAAAATCCTTTAAAGCCACCTCTAATGTGCAGTCTCAAATGAAACACATACCAGAACAAAGACGAGACTTGCACACAGGAGCATTTGTTACCAAATATAATTATACATTTGAACTTAGAGCTAAAAAGCTCAGAGAGTGCTATACATATTCCTGCTATCAGTTCCGTGAGTGCATTCGGAGGATACCGGGCTCCTTTATCAGGGGGTGGAGCGCACAATAAGTGCTGTGAATTAATTGCACCAATACAGCTAACCAGAGGTCACCAATATAAATATTCATTCTATACATACATATATAAAACTTAACCATTTAAAGGGACATACCCAAATTAGTGCCAAGGCTGATAAATTTTATCTCTGGAAATGAAGTAAAACACATTTATCATATGGGTATGCACAGACAGTCACACATGACAACCAAAATAATAAATTACAGTTATTATAATTATTAACCTTATTAGTTCTGTTAAAAAAGGTAGAGAATACATAGTAGATTATTGCTCCCTTTGAGGCTGAATGCACATATCCCTAAGCCTCATAACAATAGTAATGACAACAATAGCACCTAAAAGGTTTAGGCGGAGAAGCAATTCAGTTGAACAGTATTTCAAGAGAATGATTTCAAAGAGAAATGGATCCCATGAATCAGTGCAAAATGTATGCATACATACATATGAGGAGACAAAAGTATCCATATAAATATGCAATATAAACTGTTGGTTCAGAAATAAGGTTTCAGCTCCAGAATATCATTAAGCTCTATAGGAGATCGACTTTTTAAATTAAATATCCACCCCGATTCTTTTTGTAATAACTTTCATAGTGTATCCCCTCCTCTTACTGGTTAAGGTACACATTCTAGACCTACAAATTTAAAACTCTCAGAATTCTGCTAGTGGCATACCTTGTGTTGTGATCCAATTGTTTTCTTTTCCAGACCGTTTTTTATGACCCCTATAATCCCAGCATTCTAATTTATTTTTTCCTTTTCTATTTTTGTCCCCCATTTTCACCTCACCAGCTTCCAGGACCTCCTTCCACCTACACAAGCACTTATGCCCACTGCAGGAGTTCCTGGGTGGTACTGTCCACCACCAGCCTTCGCTCTGCAACCTCTCTGGACACTCCAACTGTAACCCATGGCTTGTCCCCCATGGGCAGAACCCCCTGGTTCCCCAAGCCAGGAAGAGATACTTCACTTGATGTTCAGAGCCCATGAGGAGGAGCTGATGAGGCATGGTAATAGTCGAGATGACCCTGCTGTGGCATGGGGGACAGGTTGGCTTGATCTGCCCAGTGCTGCTGGGGGTATTTTGTCCCCTGCTAGGCCCTCCCTTTATCCCACCCCAGGGCATGGTCCTGAGAGGTGACCCAGCAATCAGCCTATCATGGCCATTGGAAGGGTGGGTAAGTCCCACCCCTCCTTTGGTGCTCCTCTGCTAGCCCCTACTCTGGGTGGGTGATGCCTCCATGTCACCTGTCAGATGAGTGGGTATATGCTGACATGTGGTCACTCCAGAAGGATCACTTATTTCTTCCCAAACAACACCCCCTTCCTCCTGGGTCACCAGGGAGTGGCTGTGCATCAGAAGGAGGTGCCCTCCCTTCCCAAGGCAACAGACATCTAAAGAATGTCTGACTGTGCCTCACTGGTTGGCAGCAGATGTCCTTGACTCAGGGTGCAAACCTAGGTTGTCTGTATGGCAAGCGGTAGCTCTACTGCTTCACTAGCCAGCCAGCAAGCATTCTAACTTTCAGTTGTCTAGTGGTTCTTCCCCACGTAAACCTTACCACAGGGACACCAGGCAGCATATATTACATATTCAGAGTAGCAACTCACAGACTGGTGAACCTCAATGAACTTAGTATTATTTATTGTTTATATATGTTCACCATCAACTGCATATTTGCATGCCGAACATCTTTTACATGAAAAGTAGCCTAGAAGTCTCCTACTCAGCCAGTTTTCTGTTTTAGGTTCAATATGGTAACTTCAGTTGAGAATATTACCCAAATTTCAACCCCTCAAAAATGAAACTGTAGGTCTGGGTCCTGTTAAATTTATCAAATTGATATCTGAAAGCAAAACTGGGCCAGTGTTTCAAAATAATCACTTAGTTTTACTTGCCAAAAGGTGTATATCTGGTAACAAATGTAGACTTTGGATTCTGTAGCTCCTCAATTTTCTTAGGAGTCAACAAGTATTCTCTTGGGGCATTTTCTTGCTCTATTATAAACCTTATAGATAACCTGATTTGAATCCCCTTGCTGCAAGGCTTGAAGAGGCCTGGCACATTCAAAACTTGCAGACATTCTATTGCACCCTTCTTCGGCCCTTTAGCTGTGGGGTAAAAGGAAATAGCTGTGTTAGTCAAAAAATAGAACTCAAAATCATGCTGTACACTATTACTGCCCCAGCACTCCAACATTGATTCCTATTTGCATTAGTTGTTGCAGTTGCAGTCCCAAACAGTGAACCCATTTCAGTAATCACATGGACACAGTGCACGACACTTAGGCTTAAACGTCTTTTGTGAAACTCCTACAATTTACACAAATAGTGCACTTGCTTGCAGTAATGGTACGTCTGCAGCCACAGTTCCCATTTGGACCGAGGAATTATCCAGACATACAGTCATGCTGTTCAGTGCATAATGACATTTGACGTAATTTGGCACAGTCATGTTCTGTACATGTCCCTTGACTAGCCAGTCGTGGGTCGGATTATAGCAGCGTGATTTTTTGAACAACATATAGTATTCACACTTCAACCACAGTTACCTCCTACCCATACTTCAGTTTACTTTGGTGCTGCATGTTCCCACTACATAAAGCAGTAGTGCGATGAGCACTTTTTCCAGAAAGTTAGCTATATTAATAAAATATTAGCACACATATCAAATCTACATTTCTGTGTTCTTCCTATTGCACACCATGGGCTGCATATTCAAACTGCACCATTCTGTGGCACAAGCCCTTGCGCTGCTCAAAATAGTTGCACTGGGGTGTGGCCGGGGCGATATTCAACGGAGTTGCGCTATTGAGCAACTCCTTTGAACATCACCCCCTGGCCACAGCCACTGTGCATGGTGCAGTGGAACTTGCGCCACTGCAAGTGGTCAGAGTATAGCATTCAAGATGCGGTGGTGCAAGTTCCATTGCGCCATGTGCAAATTTCCGATATTCAAAAGGTAACATGCAAATGAGGCCATAATTCATGCAAGGTGCAGGGGGGGTCATTTGCATCTACTTACGGCCCCATTTGCATGCCATTAGCATGCAGGTGCACCAATCACGGCGACTTGCGCCTGGCGCCTGCGAGCAGCAGCCATCGAGGACCGGCGCCCCCTGCAGCCCGATCGCGGGCATGAAGCAATCCCCTCCCCCAGACTGGCCCGATTGCGGCGCAAACTATAGTAATCCCGACTGGCCTGATCGCAGGCAAACCCATAATAAACCCCTCCCTCGACTGGCCTGATCGCAGGCAAACCCATAGTAAACCCCTCCCCCTGACTGGCCCGATCGCTGGCAAACCTGTAGTAATCCCCCTTCCGCTAGCCCGATCGCGGGCAGAACAGAGTTCAACCCCCACTAGATCACCAGGGTACTTGGACCTGGGGGGGTGGGGGTTGACTCTAATGCCCGCGATCGGGCTTCGCGGTCCACTGGATCACCAGGGCTATTGTTCTTGCGGGGTTGAACTCTCGTTCTGCCCGCGATCGGGCTAGTGGGGGTGGGGGATTACTACGGGTTTGTTCCGCGATCGGGCCAGTCGGGGAAGGTGTTTATTATGGGTTTGCCCGCAATCGGGCCAGCTAGGGTGAAGGGGTTTACATGCCCGCATTGGGCTAAATGGGGAGGGGGGCTTTACTATTATGCCTACATTGGGCTGCAGTGGGGCACAGGGAGGAAGTGGAGGGCCACCCACAGGTGGCAGCTGCTGTGTTGCACCCTGCAATGCGACAGCTCACCTGTGGGTAGCCCTCGACTTACTCCTTTTTTGCTCAAAGTTGTGCAGGCGCAGGTTGGGGGTTGCACCTGCACAACTCTGCACAGCCCAGCTGAATATCGGGCTGTGCAGTTTATGCATGGTTCCTCCCCCTCTGGTTGAGCATGCCTTCATTAGCATTGCACTGTTGCTCAGCTTGACTTGGGGGGGCGCAACTGCCTCCTGCTGAATATGGCAGAATGGTGCAATTTTGGACTTGTGCATGGCGCAACCATTTTGAATATCCAGCCCCATGAGTTTTTCTTATTTTATTAATCCTCACCCTTATGAGAGCTAAAACAATATTTCTAAGCCAAATGTGGCAGCCATCTTTGTTCTTGGAAAAAAATGAATAAAACATTGCTATAATATACTCAAACTTTGGTCCAACTACAGCATGTTACCACCAGATGAAACTGGGAGATACCTGGAATCATTTGTAGTGAAAAAAAGGAAGTGTCAGATTTTTTTGTCCAATTTCATTGCACTGCTGCTGTAAGGTGACAACGCAGGGTTTTCTTTTTAACCTTACTTCCCCCCTGATTAAGGTGACAGTCCCAAGGGATACATAATGACAGTTGCGGTCCCTTTCTGATTGTGAGCAGGATGAGGAAATAGAGGTGTACGTGGCCTTGAATGGCACAGAATGGTGCGATTCAGTGCCTCTGGCTGAGGCAAAAACAATGGGGGTTCACCCTTTCCAGAACACCCACACATTTAACACAAATGAGGTAAGCTATCAGAGTTGGTCTGTCCTGAGCCCCTTGCCTCTGTGGGGATCAGAATCAGTGCCTCTACAGTAGGGAACAGACAACTGCAGCTTATCCTTTACTGGGTGAAGGTTCTACCTATGGCTCCTGGGGTTCAGATCATTAGTGCCACTACTCTGATCCTCTGCAGAACAGTTTTCTTTAAGCAACTGACACCCATTAGTTCAGGAATATATCCACAACCACATCACCATTTACAGGATACCCAGTACAGTTGATGTGAAAGCCATCAGGAGACCCTCCTTGATGGTGCATGTCCAACAGACCCCTGCTACACCCAGTCTTGGCCACCTGCTGGGATCCAAGTACCCAGAGACCTGCACTGTAGGGAGTCAGTGCCACCTGGCTCCAGGGACTTGCCACTACCTCTAGGCCTACAGGTTGGTTGCAGCTGGACAAATGCACCTGAAAGTGCTAACTCTGGAAACTGAGCACAGGTCCTCAGGACTAGTGAACTGTGCTTTTGGTGGCTCAGAGCTCCTATATATATATATATATATATATATATATGACCCTAGTGGGTGACAAGAGATGCCTGGGAACCCTCACCTCCCATAGGCAATTGCATGTGCAACTGACATATAGACACACTGTCACCAAGCAGAAACCTTATTGTGAAAAAAAGGATGTACCTTGGTATCCATTAGAACACATTTGAGTACCTTGGAATCCAATGCTAGGGCTAACCCTTTAGTGTATTAACCAATATGTACATTTATTTTATTCATAGATCCTGTGGCTGGCCCCAAAAGTGTAACATATAAAAACATTATTTTAAACCATTACGTAGGTCCCTATAAACCATTTTGGCAATTCACAGAAGAAAGGGTTCTGAAAGAACTCTTAAAACTGAAGGTGGTCAAAGCAATAGGGCCTGATGGAATTCACCCAAGAATTCTAAAAGAACTAAGGGTAGAACTAGTGACACCACTGATTACTCTCTTTAACAGATCATGGGAGGATGGTGTGGTACCTGAGGACTGGAGAAGGGTGGATGTGATTCCCCTTCACAAAAGTGGGAGCAAGACAGAGGCAGGAAACTGCAGACCTGTTAGTTTGACCTTGGTGGCAGGAAAAATGATGGAATCACTTCTGAAAGAAAGAATTGTTGAGTTCCTAGAGGCCAGTGAGGCACAGGACTCACGGCACCATGGACTCACAGCAGGAAGGTCATGTCAGACGAATCTAATAGATTTCTTTGACTGGGTGACCAAAGTAGTAGAAAAGGGAGAGGCTGTGGACATGGCCTACCTAGACTTTAGCAAGGCATTTGACACAGTCCCACACAAAAGATTAATATACAAGTTAGCCCCCGTTGGAGTGGGCCCCAAGGTGGTATCCTGGGTAAAACATTTGCTGGACAACAGGACACAGAGGGTAATAGTAAACGGAATCCACTCTGAAGAAAGGGAGGTTACTAGTGGGGTACCACATGGTCCAGTACTGGGATCAGTCCTCTTTAATGTCTTTATAAGTGACATTGCAGACAGACTGGAAGGAAAAGTATGTTTCTTTGCAGACAACACAAAGATCTGCAACAGGGTTCATACAGAAAAGGTGGATTCAAAAGGATGCAAAGGGACTTGACAAGGTTGGAGGAATGGTCAAATGTGTGGCAGCTTAGATTCAATGCAAAGAAGTGCAAAGTAATGCACCTGGGAAACAAGAAGACTACACAGTGGGGAGTGAGATACTAACAACAACAGAAATGGAAAGGGACCTGGGTAGTCATATCCGATGACCTTAAGGTGGGCAAGCAATGTGAGAAGGCAGTAAGGAGGGCTGGTGGGATACTGGGATGCACAGGGAGAGGCATCACCAGTAGAAAACAGAAAGTTGTTATCCCTCTGTACAGACAGTTGGTGAGACCCCATCTGGAGTACTGCATGCAGTTCTGGAGACCCCATCTCCGCAAGGACATAGACAGGATGGAGGCTGTCCAGAGAAGGACAACTAAAATGGTGCAGGGTCTACAGCAGAAGACATATGAAGATAGATTAAAGGACCTTAATATGTATACCCTCGAGGAGAGGAGGACATGATAGAAACTTTCAAGTACCTCCAGGGAATCAACAAAGTCCGAGAGGGTAGCATCTTTCAGAAAAAGAGATGTGCAAGAACAAGGGGGCACAATGTGAAGATAGAAGGGGGATGGCTCAGAGGTAATGTGAGGAAGTATTTTTTCATGGAGAGGGTTGTGGATACATGGAACAACCTTCCTGAGGAGGTAGTGGAGTCAAAAACATTGGGGGAATTCAAGTATGCATGGAACAGACATAAGGCAATTCAGGTAGGGGGCTAGGAAGAAATAAGCTGTAGGTTAACTAGGATCTGCAGCTTATCCATTAGGTAGGGAAATGGGCAGACTAGGTGGGCCAAGCGTTCATTATCTCCTGTCACATTGTAAGTTTCTAGGTTACAGAAAGATTACAGAGCTGTTATGCACTGGGAAGTTAAGTGACTTGCTCAGTGTCATACTCTGAGCAAACAGTGGTTGTTGAATTCTCTGTGCTCTAGCCATGGGCCAAATTGTTTCCTTACCAATTGTAATTGAGTTTTATCTCATTTCCAAGATACAAATGGTTTTGGAAGTTTGTAAAAGTTCCTGCTCCTTTTTCCAGCTCACTTTCCTGGATACAAGTAGACCAGGATAATGCTATGTTGTTATTGACCATGAACATGTGCCAACATCACCCAGCCATATCCATATAATGAATACAATATGCATAGCTGAGGAATGACCATCCATGGAAATGAGTCCTAATGTTTAACATAGTTACACACTGATTACAAAACTAAGACCAAAACAAAATTTTAAAAATGCTCAGATTAATTTAAAATACCACAGTGAAGAACCTCAGGATGTCTGGAATGCATTGCTACTAAAATAAGTCACAATGCCAACTGTAGTAAACAACATCAAAAAGGATAGGGCCTCTGGTGGTTGCTCTGCTAGTTCGACATATTCTTCTGCACTGCTGCTGTCCATGTTTTCCTCTCCAGCAGCTAATATTGTATATTCTGCTACTGCTGCTGGAGAATATTTTTGGAAGATGGGTATTCTTGAAGTTCCTTTTTAGAAATGCAAGGCACTCCACATGTGTTCCACTAAGGAGCATATGGTGTTCTGTAATCACATTGCTGCTGTGTAAAAACACACTCAGTGACGATACTAGTTGGTAGCTATAACAAATAAAAGACTACAAGTTTTTTCAGTCTAAGCCACAGTCTCTTTCTCTTCAGTAGGACAGTGGGTCTTCTGTGTTTGGTGGCATTGGCCTGGTAGCCTTGGGTCATGAGGCAAACTAAGAAAGGTGCATTACCACCTGAATCATGAAATCTTTCAGTTGGTTAGTGTCACAAACTGGTTCTATCCCAGAACTCAGCTTGCGATTGTCACCAGTTTTCTCAACCCTTCAGACACCTGCTAGAGTACCTGAATATGCCTCTACCACTCAATGTGACCCCACTCTGTATTTCTAGGTCCATGTCCCACAAGAGCATTGCCCACAAAGTAAGTGCTCTTTACTAAAGGGCAAACAACCCACTTGTCTACCACAGCTGAGAACACTTCACTTTAACAATATGGTAACCATAGCCTTACTCTTCGGGGATGGATCACAGCATTTTTCAATTACCCTGGTTATCTGTACCAGAACTGACTCTGTTACAGAAAGCCTGAAGTACATACAAATAATCTTTATTACTCCAAGATACTTACATATGGTACAGGATAATACACACTAAGACTGCTGGGAACACAATATATGTACAGAGATAAAAATGAAAGGTTTTTGGAAAAAGAAACCACAGAGAATAATCTAACTCACTTCTATTTAAATAATAAATAGAGTAGTCTCTTACCCAAACTGGAAACTCAGAGAGTAAAGGCAGACTTGATCCCTTGATGTTGCTTGCTCAGAATCTCAGTCTTTACTGTCTTGGCAGGTATAATCACCAGCCCAAGAAGCCTTTTGCTGACCAGCCCACCATGCCGCATCCTCACGCATGTCACTCTGACAGCACAGGTTCGGCCATCTCATTTGATCCCTAATGGACTGCCTCATTGGAAAACTGGTTCAAACCAAATTTGTCATTTCCCAGTCTACGTATGTGGATTGTAATTTCAGTCTGTTATTATCCTGACTGCCCTCACTGTTGGACATTGTCTTGTTTGGACCTGGCCCTGTTCATACTCAGAACAGCTCCTTTGATATGAATAAAACTAATCTTCCTGTGAAGATTCCCAAAACCACAACCCATTACTATAAAGCAGCCCCTGCTGTGATAAAAATCAGAAGGCATTTGATGACAGGAATTTCACACCGAAATACTAGTCAAATAATGGTCAGGTTTGTACCTAGCGTGTACCTTTTACTTGCCCAGCTGGCTTTATTGGATGCGATGATAATAGGTGCACCAGATGGGTCAGTGGAATGTTGGTGGTGCATGATGATTATGCCAATAACTTGCCCTGTTACTTAGTGGCTACAATACTTGTTTTCAACTCATTTTTTGTGTGGGGACCCTAAATGCTTCTGTAATTACCTGTGCACTGCAGAACCTTGCCCACCGTGGAATGGTTTCAGCAGTTAATCAGTACTGAAATAGTGCACTTCCTAAAACAGAAATTAATTTTTAAAAGCTGTCAACAATTACTTTGTGTGTCTGAAGGACTTCTTCTGTTCCATTTAGCTGATAAGATTTATTGTCTGACAGTACTAGGCATATATGGAGCATACGTGAAACAGCACTCTGCATGGAGACTGACATATCTAATTTTGTTCCGCTTCATACCTCATCAGCATTGTGGTCACATTGACTGATATTACAACTGCTGAGTAAGAACCACTCAATAGCTGCCATACTGGTTACTAGTGATGTCACAATAAGTGACGTGATGTTTTATGTGCTTCCCCTTATAGACCTGCCCCTGTGGAGATGGTCTAATACCGGCCTTTGTGGGGTGTAACCCCAGATGGTCTTTTAGTGGAGTTGGACCTATTGGGATTATCAGATACAACTGAAGGCTCCAAGAGCCTCCTACAAGCCCATAATCAGGCTGTGGTGGGGGCTCTGGATGCCCTTGTTCCTGTCTGCATTGGACCTCTCACCCTCTGCCCTCAGTCCCCATGGTTTGACGGGCCTTGAGGGAGTTGAGCTGACTAGGTCAAAGGTTAGAACGTAGTTGGTGGAAAACTGGCCTGGATGCCGACAGACTTAAACTGATGGTACACTTTAGGGACTATCAGTTGGCAGTCACCCATAAGAAGGCAGAATTCCTGTCTAGGGAGATTGCTGCAGCTCAGAATCGACCAGCTCAGCTCTTCTGAACTGTTGACAGACTGTGCAATCCAGCCTGCTTGCAAGTTCAGAAAGCATTTTCTCATGAAAAGTGTGAGGAGTTTGCTCAGTTCTTTGCTGATAAGATTGCCGGCATCAGGTCAGGAATCCATTCATTTCATTCTGCGGGGGGGTGGGGGATGGTGGTCGGCTGGAGGTTGCAACACCTCGACTTTACTGGGTGGAGTTCGACTGACTGCCAATCGAGGATGTCATGCAGATTCTCAAGGTTATGTGCCAGACCACTTGTAGTTTGGATCTGGGCCCTACTTGCCTTTTATTAGGCTGTATTGATGTCATCAGCTTGGTCCTTGCAGAAATAGTCTGGTGTTCACTGGAGACAGGTGAGTTTCCTTGTTTCCTAAAGGAAGCAGTGGTGACTCCACTTCTCAAGAAATCCTCACTTGACCCAGAATGTCCCGCCAACTACTGTCCGATCTCTAATCTTGCCTTTGAGGGGAAGGTTATTGAGAAAGTTGTGGCCCTACAGTTGGAGAACCATCTTACCATCCATGACATCTTTGATCCTCTCCAGTCCAGATTTCATAAAAGGCATAGTACCGAGACTGCTCTGGTTTGGGTGCTAAATGAACTCCTGATTGCAAGAGATTAGAGATCCCACACCATCTTAGTATTTCTGGAACTCTCTTCAGCTTTTGACACCATGGACCATGGGGTGCTGCTGGACCACCAGCATGTGACCTGCGGCCTGGTTGGTATAGTCCTCAGATGGTTTTATTCATTCCTCACTAGTAGATCACAAAGGGTGGTCTCGGGGGTTTATTCCTCTGAGGCATTCCTTTTGTCTTGTGGGGTGCCACAGTGCTCCGTGCTGTCCCCATGTTGTTCTTGGTGTATATGCTGCCATTGGGAGACATTGTGCAATGGTATGGGCTAAGGTTTCACTGTTATGCAGATGATGCACAGTTCTACCTGTCCTTTGCACCTGACCAGGATAGTGCGCTCTTGGTCTTTAGTAACTGCCTTGCAGAAATCCAGGACTGGATGAATTCCAGCTGGTTGAAGTTTAATTCCGACAAGACTGAGATGGTGGTGGTGGATCCTGGTCACCGGATGGAGAGGTCTGGGATGAGTTGCCCTTCAGGTCTGTGGCTTGGAGGGTCCTAGTTACCGACCTCCAAACAGGTGTGAAGTCTGGGGGTAATTCTCAATAATGGTTTGACTCTTAGTGCTCAGGTGTCTGCAATCGTCAGTCCTCTTTTTTCCATCTGAGAAATATTGCCCGGATTAAGCACCTAGTTCTGTCTGGCGACTTGCCAACTCTGATTCACACCTTTGTAGCCTCTCACCTTGATTATTGTAACTCCCTGTACCTAGGGTTTTCAGGGGTTGATATCTGCCACTTGCAGCTGGTGCAGAATGCTGCAGCAAGGCTTTTGTCTGTATCATCCTGATTCAGTCATATTACACCTGTGCTGCATGAACTGCACTGGCTGCCAGTTCAGTGGCCGATCATCTTTAAGGTCAGCCTGCTGACCTGTAGAGCCCTACACTGACTGGGACCGAGCTACCTGCAAGATCTCCTGCATCCTTACTGCCCCTTCGATAGCTCCGCTCGACAGGCAGGGGATTGCTGGAGATTCCCATGGTTCGACTAAAAACATCTGGCACTAGGGCATTTTCATTTGTGGCCCCTACCCTGTGGAATTCTCTGCCTCTTCGGGTTCATGAGTGCCTGACAGTGGAGAGCTTCAAGACTGCCCTTAAGACACATTTGTTCCAACTGACATTCGGTGCTATCTTATTGAGTTGATTAAATTGTTTTTATTCTGGAATATGAAACTATGGAATTGTGATTTAATTCTTTATGATTTTATTATTATTTTTTGTATAGCGCTTTGTTATATTTTGAAAAGCACTATATAAAGTTTATTATTATTATTATAATTGGAGACTGTATGTCTCCTGCCAGATAAAACATTTGTCTTCATATTAAGCCTAATACTATCACATAGAAAATGTTTTAATGAGTCAAAAGATAAAGATAAAAACATTAGAGCTAAACAGTACTACTGTGACTGATCACATTTTCTGTCAGCACTTCAGGATTTTACTAGTTTTTTTTTTAAATAGTGTACCACTGGGTCGTGTCTTTGTCATGGCTGCCTCTTACTTTGATTCTCAAAGTCAGTCACAGCATGCTGTGGGAGGGAGTATAATGTCATTTTAGTCACAGCATAGCTTCTGTGGTGTTGGAAAGAGGCAGACTGGACCCCCTGTATGATGAACATTAATTATGGCTATATTAGTTTATATGTTTTTCTTGTCTTGCTGAGAAATAGCTTTTAATGTCAGAAGGAAAAGATAGAAACTGGTGACAAAAGTGGCACCGTGCAGTGTAGCGGGATTTAGGAAACAGAAAGGAGTAAGGGTGAGAAAAGTACAACATATTGATATGTCTGAATATGTATTTTTATAAAAGCAGAATTTTTTTGCAATTGAAACAAAAAGTAACATATTAGTTCCTTTACATTTTTACCCTCTTCGTTAAGGCTGACTTAGCTCAGCCTGGGTGTGAAGTTTTCACCTCAGCACTGACAGATGTTACTGTAGTTGCTCTTCAGCTTCCCACCTTCATGTCACGCCCCTGTGGCCTTGTCCCAGATCAGATCCCTTAGCAGCGCTAAGAAGCCATCATGGTGGCAGAGACTCTGGGGTGATGGTGCTAGATCCCAGGGAGTGGGTGGACAGGTTTCGTGAGGCATACACATGCAAATGCTGTGACTTTTTTAAAAGGTTTTTGTGGGTTTGTTGACTGGGAAGGTAGAGAATGAGTCAGAGATTCTGGGGGAGGGGTACGAGGAGGACTGTGCTGCAATCTCTACCATTATGCGTTGGTAGAGCACATACTATACGTGTAAGCAGCCAACAGGGTGCTTGCTGTTAATACTTTATTTCCTTGTAAACCAAATGACCTCCAGAGCATGTCAACCCCCACAGTAGGAGGACAGCAGAGTAGGAGGATGACTTTTTCAGGGGCAGGAAGATGGCCTTCTGCTAAGGTGTTCCCAATATCCAAAGGTCTGCAGGGCACTCTATCTGTGACAACAGCTGGTCCAAGAAAGGGGAATGTAACCTAACAGTTCACTGATCATTGTAGGCAAAGATGACAAGGGTGGTGGGCCACAGAATAGCAGCATATGTCGGGTATGCTAGCATAACCCTTGTCAGGTAAAAGCTAGGTGAGGAGTAAATTGTAGCATTGCATAATTGCAGTACACCACTGACCATGGTAGATGTTGTAGGCCTCAATCTAAAGTGACAATGCAACACTTTATCTCAATCTAAAGATCTACGTGGTGTAATTTAACACAGGGCAGGAGTGCCTAACAGGACCACACTTCTTAGCTGGAGCTGGTCTACAGGTGACTCCACAAAAAGCACGGGACACACAAGAAACAACCCTCTAAACAGGAACTCCCTATCTGGGGTAGGCTAACAGTATGTAGTAACAGCAGTTAATTGACCTGGGACATCCATAGTATCATATAGTGTGCACACCCCCAGTAGCAAATTACATAGGATGTTTGCACAGGCGGGAGGGTGGCTGGGTGAGAGTAGTTTATGAATTACAGGGGCTGTGGTATTGTCATTTCCAAAGGGTGCTGTGAAAGATGGGAGGCTGCCTGGTTTGCAAGAGGTTGGGGTTTCCGGTGGCTGAACTGAACCACCTTCAGGACCTGAGGGGGTCCACCCACCCAATGGGGACCTAGATCCAGGACATTTCTTCTCCAGTGATCCACAAGGGCTTTGGTGGCAAGATGGTGTACTGTGGAGCGGGAGGGAGAGAAGAAGGGTTGGGGAGAGGAGTGTCCTAGTTGCTGGAGTGGAACCAAGTAGCAACTACAGTACAATTCACGTTAAACTGTTCTTCCAACTCACAGGTTTAGCATTTTGCAGTGAGTTGCTTAATGTGTGCAGTTTTCACTGCAGTGAATTAATAAAAGTTTCCTTATGGTTTGCTTCTAGCTAATATTCATTTTCAGCTTACATATCAATACAATACAAATCATTAAGCAACCCCTAAAAAAACGGAACCACGGAGTTGCAACCCAGTTTCGCTACTGCAGTGTTCAGTCCAACTTGATTGACAGGACATTCTACCCAATCCCATGAAGAAGCTCTCACCAAGTTTGAGCCAATAGCTATCCTGCATTCAGATTGAAAAGCTCTCCCCTGCCACCATGTTGTTTTCCCCACCTGAGGACTCCACTCACTGCTGTTTTTTACATTCAGTTTAGCATATTACATGTTATTTCTGCCCTTTTATTCCTTTACCCCCCAAAATGACACTATTTCTGGCTTCACTGACTGTTTGCAGTTATTTATCTGTTCCAAGCTTGAGCCGCACAAAAGCTGCCGTTTGCACAATAGTAAAATACATGTTACATTGAATGGCTATCGTGCAAATGGCAACTTTTGTGCAATTAGCAATATACTATAGCAGCTGAAAGAAATTGCTGCCATTTGCTGTATTCAGGACAAAAAGTACAAAAACATGGAAAAAAACATACAGTACAATGTACAAAATGGTATTGGAATTCATTAATTCCAATATAAAATGACAAGCTCTGTACTGTAGCTGCTGGGAGATGTAGTTTACTGGTGCAGTGGGGGACTGTATAAGGGAGCTGAAAGTGCATTGTATGTGAGCTGCTTCTGAGCTGATGGATGGCTGAAAGAGTTTGTATTGGGAACGAGCCCAGGCTGTTGTTGAAGTCAGCAGGGAGGAGAGGATTGAGCGTCCAGAGGATAGCTCTCTTCCCAGGAGGGAGGGAGGGAGGGAGGGGGAGTCCTTGGCTTGGAGCCTGACTAACTTCTGGTGGAGGCCTGAGGTACAGCACATTCCCTGCCCTACATCGAAGGGGAAAGCAGCGTGGTGGATGTTGGAGGATACACCTTGATGTTGGGGATGCACGCCATGCACAAGAACACCAGAACAATGTCCACTAGGCTCCTGGAAGATGGAGCACCTAGCACAGACCCTACAAAGTCCACCTGCCTGTCTTGGTCTGGTGCCATGATGAATGGATGTTGTTCAGGGGTGTCTGGCCCCCCATCTCTGTCTCCGCCCGGGGGGGGTAATCCAAGGCTACATGGAGGGACTACCACGGGCTCCAGGTAAGGTGAGGCAGGGCAGATGCATTGGTGACTCCCGAGGCAGCGGAGCTTAGGGGGCAAGGGGGAAGTATAAATAGAAAGTGAAAAAAAGAAAACCAGAAACAGAGTTTGTATTTTAAGCATTTAGAGCTGCCATCGCATTGTCAGCATATAAACACAATGTCAGAGCAGTGAGCTGGAGGAACAGTTTAATGTGACTTGTACTGTATCAGCTCCTAAAGTCACCAGCGTTGGATACTGCGCAGGGTCTTCATAGCATCAGAAGAGGTCAACTGCCATCTCCAGGACAAAAGACCCAATCCATATACTTTAAAAGTCTCTACCGGGTTACAATATCATTCCAAGTTTGAAGATATTTTTTATTATTGTCGTTTGCTGTTGGCCGATGAAGATTTTCTACCAGCCGAACTGGATCACTCATTTAAACATTGACGACAGTTAGGCCTTTTATTTATATACCAATTTTTGGATTCAGTGGGTGAGGTTTTGCTGTCTAAATTTGGTCTCACCGGCTGGAAACATTACAGATATTTACAGATGCGGACCTATTTTTTGCATAAACAGCAACGCTATACCCGGCTTTTGAAACCTAAACCTCTTCTCTCTCTCTCTCTCTCTCTCTCTTGCTAGCTATATTATTGGACTCCCAGGATAACAAACCTTGGGGCCATCTGATAAGCTCTTTATATACTATACTGTGGGCTACCCTGGTTGATTCCACTCAATCCATTTTGGAAAACTGGAATAAGGACTTGGGCCTCACTGTGCCTTGTGACTCCCGGTTGAGATGCTCAACTCCTGCGGTTAAAATCACTGCTTCTGATTCCTGGAGGGAATATACTTGGAAGTGCAGATATAGGTATTTTCTCACTCCTGCAGTATTAATCAAGTGTATGCCAAGATCTTATGGACAATGGTGGTGGGGATACGGGCACAATCCAGCTGACCAGGGTCACGTTTTTGCTGTTGTCCAGCTATAATACCTTTTTAGCAGGCTATCTTGATGGAACTGGAGGACTATATGAGTGAACCAGTTGACCTTTCAGCCAAATTGATTTTGTTCTCAATTCTTCCTGGTCTAAAACTTTACTATTGTTGTACCTCTTGACTGCCAAAAAAGCGATAACACGAAGATGGATGTTGCATAGAACCCCTACGGGTTTGGGGTAGCACAAGATAACATTGGACATTTATCACATGACAGTATTAACTGCGACAATCCAACACAGACTTGTGGCAGCATTGGATTTGGTATATGGCCTCCGTGGATTCAGAGTTTGTACCCTGACAGTGTTCTGAACTAATGAGTTAGGGTGCTGCTGCCATGCTTTCCCCCCTTTTCTTTTTATTTATTTTTTGTTTCTTTTTTCTTCCTTGGAGGGTGTCAGTTCTGTAAAAATATACTTTATTTGCTTCCCTCTTCCTCCATTCTCTTATTTATGGATGTAAAATTGCTAATTTTTGCATGATTTAGTTTTGCACATGAATTCATTTAGCTTTTCTAGTTCTTATCTGACCATTGCTTCACAATTGTATACTTAATTTATCCTTTGTGCTTCATCTAATAAAAATGAAATAAAAAAAGACCCAGTCCATACAGAAGCAGCCTAGGGGTGAGGAATCTCGAGAAAGGGGAAAATGAGGAGCAAGAATAGAAATAGAGTTATAGTGCTCAGTGACTCAGTAAAACAACAGAGAGACTGGTTAAGACTGTGAAGACTGGCAAAAGGAAAATGCTATGCCTCCCAGGTATGACAGCAGAGAAGATTCTGCCTAGGATTCCAACCTTGACCGGGGGAAGGTGTGAACACAGACATTATGATCCACCTTGGAATCAGTGACCTGGAGGGATGCAGGGTGTTTGTTTAGAATAGAATAAGAGTTCTTGGGACAATCTTAAGCAATTTGCAGTTTCAGTAGCCTTCTCAGAAGTGCTGCCTTGCCACATGCAAGTCAGACTAGGAAGGAACCCTCTGTGAAGAAAAAGCCCTTTATGTGAAGGGCCACCTGTGTCTGGGCAGTGGAGGTACCAGGGCATTGAGGAAGAATGCAGTCCAGGAGAGTAGACTGTGGGCTCGATTCTCAGAGCAGGCTTAGATGGGTGCAAGCTGTGGCAAACAGAAGCTTGCACCAAAGCCTGGTGCACCAGGGACCCTGCACTAGATTCTGATATAGGAGGGGTCCCGGCGCCTAAGTCTCCACACTTGCAGCAACCCGTCCTGTGCAACAAACACATGGCATATGGGAGGGGTTTGCTGCTGGCTTCTGCAGGAAAGGCAAGCATTCCCCTAATTCCTGATTCAGATTAATCAATGAGTGCATACATTATACAGTAGGTGCTCAGTGACAGTTCAGTCGGCGGCCAGCCACAGAAGTGAGAGGTGGACTGTGGCAGTCGCCAGCTGTGTTTTTGTGTGTGTGTGTGTGTGTGTGTGTGTGTGTGTATGTGTGTATAGGGGGGGAGCTGGGAGTTGGGCACTACCTGCTAAGGTGGGGGTTGGGTCCACTAGACCACCAGGGATGGGTGTAATTACAATAATATGAATACAGGAGTATTGGGGATCAGGGAGGGGGGCCACCATACCACCAGGGAAGGGGGTAATTTTAATACTGTGAATATGGTGAAAACAGGGAAGGGAGCCACTGGATGACCACCAGGGAAGGGGTAATTATAATATATAGAATATGGAACATCGGGGATCAGGAAGGGGGCACTACACCACCAGGGAAGGGGTAATTTTAATACTATGAATACAAGGAAATTGGAGATCGGGGGTGGCTACTAAACCACCAGGGAAGGAGGGAAGGGGGTAATTTTAATACTATGAAGAGGAGATCGGGAGGGGGGCCACTAAACCACAAGGGAAGGGGTAATTTTAATACTAAGAATACGGGGACATTGGGGATCGGGGGACCATGGCACATTGTCAAAACAGGTCAGCTCTCCCAGAGGAGAATTTTTAAGTACCCTTAGACCAGCCTAGGCTGGTCTAAGGGTACTTAGAATTTCTCCCTTGAGGAGAGCTCATAGAATCTCATTTTCATGGATGTGGCAGCTCGCATCTGCCACATGCTCCCTAGCACCATGTCTTAGCCCAATTTTGGGTGCATGGGTGGCACAAGCCCTGTTTGGGGCAGGCAGCCTGCAGTTGACAGAGGCTGCCATTGAGAATCACTCCTGGCACATAGTTTGGCGCAAGGTGCACTTTGCAACATTTTTTGTGGTGTAAGCCCCTTGTGCTGCATGGGGGCTTTGAGAATCAAGCCCTGTGAATCCTCGGTGCAGGGCCGCTAGCCCGGCTGAATGGAACAAACCCAGAGTCCTGCTCTCGAAAAGGGAAGCACCGCACTTCACATAAGCAATAATACTTGACAGGGTGGGCAGTATTGGGAAATACTGGACCACCCAGGGGCATAATGAGGCCCGACACCGCAGGCGGAGGGCCTTGTAGCCCCTGGAAGGTCTAGTATTTCCCAATACTGCCCACCCTGGAGGGTATTATTGCGCTTAGAAAATGGTGCACATGTGCCAGTGTTAGAAAACAGGAAGAAGAAAAAAAGAAATATATAGCTTATAATTAAAAATATAGGAAACTTGTTACAGTGGTAAAGTAGTCCCTGTACTGGTGTACTTCCCTGTACAGGGCACTGTAGTCTTTCACAGTTTCTTTACTGTGAACTGTACTTTACTGCTGCATTTCTTTTACTGTGTTATCTGCGTTTTTTTTCCTGTGGGCACTCATGAACTGTGCTTTACTGCTGCCCCTAACCCCTTAAAAGCCCTGTCACCTCTGTTTTACTTTAATTCATGAGGACTCCTACCAGGATTAGTCAGGGCAGCTGACAGAGACAAAATCACAGATTAGTTTTTTTAGGTGCCAGCTTTTTTTTTTTCTCTCCCAATGCTAGAAACAGCACACAGGAGCAGCGGGGGTAGGGGGAACGGAGCAGAAGATGAAAGAAATGGCTGGGCTGGAGACTAGCACTGCTAGTGAAAGTTTTACTGACACTGAAGGTTGGCGCTGTCAAATTGCCAAATCGGGAGGGACAGCCGCATGCAGGCACGGAAATCAGGACCGAGAGGCATGCCGAAAATGTGGTGGTACATCCCTAACTTCTTTTTTTTCATTTTATTTTAAAATCAAGTTGAGGGTTACTTTTTTGTGAAGGGGAGATGGGAAAATCAGCAGCTACTTTACGGCTTGAGTGAGTACCGCTGTGTTTCTATTTCAGTTCGACCACAGGGGCAGAATGTAAAGAGTAGATATACATTAATTACTGAATATTTGCTCTTTAAGTTACAAGTTCCCACAGCTGAGGTGCATTGCTGGGGAGGTTACTCACTTACTAAACAGAAAATCTGACTGCGTGTTTCTTGTCGCCTAGTGAGTGGGGAAAAATGATGGCTGCTCAGTTTGGAGTGCCTAGTGATACCCTAAGTAATGGGGCACCCCGAACTGGCACTTGTTTTTCACTGGGCATCTATTGAAAAATAAATGCACGCTGAGAATGGCTTTCAGCCAATCAGCATGCTTTCGTTTTCAAGGCCATTTTCTAAACAGAAATAATACATTTTTTTTTATCATGTAACATTTTATTGAAATTTTCCAACATTTAACATATTGCTTGCATAATACACAGAAGCAAATATACCATAAGATTCAATCCCCGACAAACAAAAGCAAGATAGCTATTAATACTGCCACCTTAAGGGATACAACCAAAATACAAGGTAGCACTAAACTACATTAATACTTATCAGAGTCCAAGTCTCAACTGGCCTTCAGGAAGGCATGTACTATGAGTATAACAGGCTGGTTGCAATAAACTTTAATTAGACACAGAAATGTGTAAGGATATGGATTCAAGGAGACCATTATATTACCACTCACGCCTCTCATTTGCTTGATGGATATATACCAAATAGGTTCTCATGATTAGTTTATACCTAGTAGTCCCACAATAGAGTATTTGAATTGTCAAAAGGTCAGAATTGAAAAAGGAAAAGAAGGAGGAAAAGAGGGAAAAGAGCTAAAGATAAAAGGAGGGATAAGGAGCATAGCAGGAGTTATATGAAGGAAAAGGGGATTCCTCATATTTGGCGTACCACTCTAGGGTCGGTCTGCTATAAAGTAATAGGAGGATTTTGAAGTGAGGGAGGAGGCACTCTACAAATGTGGGAATGCAGGTAAGCATCCCATTTCTAGTGGTAGTTGGCGAGTTTACCTCTGGCTGTTGCTGTAAGCCTCTCAAAGATGGCCAGCCTAGCCATGGCTGCCCGCCATTGAGAATGTGTGGGGGGGTAAAGATTGCCTCCATCTCACCAAGATGGCTCTCTTTGCTACCATTACAGCTACCAGGACCCAATCTTTACTAGGGGGAGAGAGTGCATTTAATGTAGAGGTGTCCCCCAACAGAAGGGAGTAATGTTGAAGAGATAGCGGGTTACCCACTATAGCAGAACAGTCATTCAGGACTGATGCCCAGAAAGTGCGAATTGTTAGGTATATCCATGTGGCATTTCCAGCAACTATCCTGTGGGATTATCTTTTACTTATAGAGGACGAAGGGGGTTTAATACCATCTGAGGGGAATTTTTAATTGAATCAACTGGCTCTTTGAGTCTACATAGGCCGTATGGGGCATTCTAAGACATTCCGACCACTGCTGTGGGGATAGAGGGAGAGAAAGATCCTGCTCCCATGTGACTTTGCTAGTTAAAGTGACATCCATTTGGGAATCTCTAAGAGTTCGATATATAGCACCTACAAGGCCCCCGCCTCTGTTGGGTTGGGAGAAATTATTCAGGCACCTCCAAGGGGACTGGGATGGCCAAGTCTTAAGGTGAGGGATCAGCATGCTTCATATTTGGAGAAATTTCCAAAAATCTTGGGATGGTAATTTGTATTTAGCTCTGAGCTGCTCAAAGGACATCAGCATACGGGTGTTCGGAATGAGTAGGTCAGCTACCGCCTGAATGCTCTTAGAGGCCCATAAGGTCCATTGAAGTAGCTTGTGATCTACCTTAATGAGGGGTTATTCCAAATCGGAGCATAACATAAAGGAGGAGGGTAGTCAGCACTTGGAACACCAGTTATTGCCATTGCGCGGTGCCACAATGGACATGTGTTCATCATAAGTGGCGTGAGTTGAGGATTAGCAGGTTTCCTGCTAGACAACAGCGAATAGAGGGGAGTATTTGCTGACAGAGTGGCTTCCAGTATTGCCCACTGAGGAGGGGGGTGGAACGAGGGGCAAACCACGTCACTGCCTGAGCCATGCTAAAGGCCAGATGATATCCCGTGAACCGGGGGAGGCTGAGCCCTTCCTTGGTCCAGTGAGCACGTAATTTCATTCATCCCCATCTAGGGGGTCCACCTTCCCAGAGGAAAAGTGCCACCAATCTATCTAAGGCTTGAAATGGTTTTTGAGAGAGAGGGATTGGGAGGTTGTTCAATAGGTAGGAAACCTTTGAAAAAATAAACATTCTAACAGCTTCTACCTTTCCTTTCAAAGTTAGTTATAACTTCATCCAGCGATGGACCTCAGCTATCAGAGAGGTTAGGAGAAGGGAAATTGGCCATTTCTAAGTCCTTCCAGCCTGCTGTGATGTTGATGCCCAAATATGGGAAGCCTTGTGGTGCCCAAGAAATGTCTGTGCCAGCTAGACAGTGTCTACTACGCTTCTTGTTTGGAGGGGATAACATAGTTTTTTTCTGATTCATTGTAAGCCCAGATATTCTAGCAAACTCCTGCAGGTTAGAAAGAGTAAGTAGCATATCGTCTGCATATGTATTAACTAAGTAGGAGGTTTCCCCTCGGGGATACCGGCTATAGTTGAGGTGTTAACAAGTGTTCTGTCAGGGGGTCCAGAGTTACAAGAAAAAGGAGCAGGGAGAGAGGACACCCCTGTCTGGTGCCTCTGTGGAGGAGAAAGGGAGAAGAGGTATCCCTGTTAGTGAGGATTCTGGCTGAGGGCAGGTTGTACAGTGTGCAAACCCATGAAAAAAAACTGGGATCCGAATCCATACAATCAGAGAATCTGGTGCAAATAAGCCCATTCCAGGGAGTCGAAGGCCTTAGCAAAATCAACTGCTAAGGCAGCCACGGGAACATCAGACTGAAGTGCCAGCCATTTAAGATTTAAAATGAGGCGTACATTATCTGCACTAGATTTCTCTTTTAAGAACCCCATTTGAGAAGAGTGAATCTGATTTAATAACACTGGTAATAGTCTGGTTGCCAAGATTTTGGCCAATATCTTAGTATCCACCAGGAGAAGTGATATGGGTCTATAATTTAAGGAGGCAGTATAGCGCAGTGGTCTAAGGCTCTGAGCTGCAAATATGGTGACATCCAGCAGACCAGACCTGGGTTTGAATCCCACAGCTTCCACTTGCATACTGTGTGACCCTGAGCAAGTCACTTAACCTCCTTGTGCTCCCAGGTCGCTCCTGTAAAAAAGCTTTCAGCTTAGTGCGTTATACCTGGTTAAACAACTAAGTAAAAAAAATAAAATAAATTTGCACACAGAAAGTTATCCAAGGATTTTTTGGGAATTAGTGAGATGAGAGCCTCATGCATAGTGGGGGGGGGGGAGTATTGTGTTCGATTGGGCTTCCTGGAGAGCTTGCAGAAGGGGGTGGTAATCTCGTCCTGTAACATTTGGTACAGCCCTGCTGTCATCCCATCTGGCCACGTGGCCTTCCCTTTAGCCATCTGAGATAGAGCTGACCGGAGTTTGTCCCAGGTTATGGTAGCATCCAGTGCAAGGGCCTGTTCTTTAGAGAGCTAAGGGAACTGTGCTCCTCGACAGAAGCTTTGCAGCCGATGGGATAGTTCGTTATCCAAAAATGCATTCTGGGACTGATAAAGGTCCTGATAAAAGATTTTCATAAGTCTCATTGATAGCTTCGAGCGTTATTGCAATCTTCCCCCTCCTTGTTCTTTAGGGCTAAAATTCTGGAAGAAGTTTACTGCTTCCGTGGGTAATAAACTAACAGTTTCCCTCCCCTTGTCCCCTCCCTCCCAGGACCTGTGTTTAGCTCAAATAAGTTGCCACTCCACGTTCCTGTTCAACAACACATTGAGCTTGTATTTTAAACCAATAATGTTGGCTAGGAGAGGGGAGTTGAGTGGGCTAGTGGTAGACAGTTTGAACTGTTTCTCCAGATGTGCCAGATCCTTCTGGAGCTCTGATAGATGCCTTGCCCCTTCTTTGTTTTTAGCCGCAGATAACGAAATAATTCTCCCTCTTATGATTGCCTTAAAGGCCTCCCAGACTGTGGTCGCACTAGTTTCCCCTGGGGTGTTAACCGAGAAATAGGAGAGGGCTTCCTTTTTTATGTAGTCACAAAAGGCTGCATGCTCTAACTCTAACAGTAATGGATTACATCTCCACCTTGTGGAGCATGAACCTTGCCCCCGAGGGAGTGAAAGTGATCACCACAGAGGCATGATCCAATATAACTATGCTGCCAATGGTGGAAGTTCCTATCCCAGGCATTGCAGCATAGTTGGCCAACCAGAAGTCAAGTCTGCTATGAGTCCCATGGACTGTAGAGAAATATGTGTAATGACGCCCACTTGGATGACTGATTCTACATGGGTTCCCTAGTCCCCATTCTGACATCAGAGTGTGTTGTGTTTCTAAAACCTTCAGATGGGACTGAGGTGTGGGTACGGATTTGTCTAAAAAAATATCACGCACCAAATTATGGTTCCCACCTAGTAGGATTGGGATATCAATGTCGTCGCCAGAGAGCTCAGTGAAGGCCTGACTCAGTTCTAAATAGACATCACCTGTATCCATATTGAAGCCATAAACATTGGCTATTATGAACCTGCCACCAGAATATGACAGCTTAGCCACTATCCATCTTCCTAATGAGTCCTGGCGCTGACCCTCAACACTCCATGGTCCCGTCCTCCGTAATAGGATGGCCACTCCCCTGGACTTCATGGAGGCACAGCTGGCCAGCACTGTTCCCACCCAAAGCTTCTTTAACCATTGCACCATGTGGCTGGTAAGATGCATCTCCTGGAGTAAGGCAATATACGCACACAGCGAGTTCAAATATTGCAATACTTTAGTTCACATGGCTGGATGATTCAGTCCACGCACATTCCAGGAGACACAGCCCCAGCCATGCAGTGCAGCTGTAGTCAGAACCATAGTTATTCCCACCTGTCACGTAACAAGGGAAAAAAAGAATGTACTCACCCAGCCAGCAGTGAGAGAAAGGCAGAAAAAAATAAAAGAAAAGATACCCAGCTAGAGGCCTGTGGTAAGTCATGTACCAAGCCTCAAGTAGACCGGTGTTGAGAAGGTTGAGAGGAGACAGTGATAAGCAATCTGTCTGCAGTTGAAGAGAGGCCTGTGCGAAATAAAGGGAAAACAACTGCTATGTATCTTGAAAATTCAAAATACGAAACAGAAGTCTGTCAATAGACTATTGTCAAGCAACAGATTAATTATAATGCAATATAACTCTTCTAAATGATCAGCAATAACTCAGTTGTTGGTGCCGAGTTGTATGTGTGAGAAGGGGCAGTTACGTCCTTGAGCCACACTGCTTCAGGCACCAGATGCAGAAACGGGAAGGAGTCACACCAAGTCAGATGATCTATCCCAGCCTGAGTCTGAGAGCTTGGTCATATGAACTGCTACGAGCCGCCAGGGTAAATCCGGAGTCTGGAGCCACCCCAAGCTGGGGGGGGGGGGCATAATCAATTGGATTGCCTGGTTGGGGAATGGGAAAGGGATGGGGGGGGAATCTGTCAGCCACATATTACTTATAGGGTTCTAACCCATGGGAGAAATAACAACCCATGGGAGAAGTAACAACTTACCAGGAATATGAGTAACTACCAAGACTGTAAGAGTGTAGTAGGGGATAGCCATGTACATGCATCATGGGAACTTCCAGACCTATGAATTATTTTGGAAGTATATGCCCATCTCCGTGAGTAAGGGTATTGGGCTACAAAGCCCACAGCCAGAAGAGAGGGATAGGGCATATGTAGAGATATGCTTGCAGTAGCAGTGAGGGAGGAGGGATTACTATATAGATCATGAGGGACCTGAAGATACAGGGCGGGGGAAGATGAGACGGGGGGGGGGTCCCATGCCTGTGATTTATAGGTGGTGCCCTGCTCAATTCTAGGTGCGTTAAGTCAAAAAGGAGGAGGGAGGGCATAACCCTTCGCTCTAGGTCTGGCAAGTTAGTCCCTCAGATTATCATATTTCATTAACAGGTTCCCTTTGCTTTTCAGGTTCCCAGTATCGCAAGAGCTTCTGCGTATGTTTTTAGTCCAGGTTTCAGATCTGTACTGGTTACATCTTCCTCTTTGTTCTCCTCCTCCATCGTCGATGCCCAGTCCAGCGGGACCGGATCGTTCGCAAGGATATCTGTTTGTACCTCCATGGTGTCAGAGGGCTTGCCCTTCTCCAGCATTGTCAAGTCTGCCTTCAGGAGTTTGGCTGGTGGGGTCACGTTAGGGTTGCTCTGTCTTGGCGGATGAGGGCTTCTAGTGCGTGGGCGTTGTCTTGCTGGCAGAGGGGGATCAGCTGTTTCCGGCAGTTTAAGCTTTTGGCCAGTATTGGATACATCGGGTTGGTTGAGGTGTAGAGTGAAGCAGGGGTTGTTTGGCTCTGTCATGAGAAGGATTCCATAGTTGCCTGTGCGTTGGGGGAGCTATATTGGATGGACCCATCCGCCTGCGATAGTGTTCCTCTGAGGCATCGCTGCCCTTCCTGCTAGTTCCTTGTTCAATTCTACCTCTCGGTTCCCAGAAACGTCTGGGAGATGTAGTGCCTGCTAGCATATTCGGCCAGTGTCCCTGAATCCAGGCCTCAGCGTCCCTTGGAGAGTCGCGAGAAAGGACTGGCCATCTTTGGATAGATACAATGAAGTAAGTCCTTTAAATCGGTATTGTACTGAGTTGGCATTCAGGACTTTTTTCAGGGATTTATAGGCACTACACTTGGCCGCAACCTCCTGTGTAAAATCTCTGTAAACAGAGATAACGTGTCCTCTCCAGGTTAGCTCCCCAGTGTCTCTTATGGCTTTGAGCAGTCGCTCCTTGACTGAGAGGCGCAACATATATGCAACTATTGTCCGAGGGCTTTTAGTGTGACTCAAGTTACACTGGGAACATGATAAGCGTGTTCAACATTTGCTGACTCTTTCCACCAATCTCCTATCAGTTGTGGAAGCCACTCATTTAGGAATTTCTCCAGATTGGGGCCCTCTGCTCCCTCTGGCATGCCAAGAATGCAAATATTATTCCTCCTACTATGATTGTCTTGGACCTCAGCCCTTTGCCATAAATGAGCCAGCTTGGCTTCATGGTCCCTGAGTTTGTGCAGTGCATTTAAATGATGGCCTTCCAGCTCCCCCACCTGCTGCGCGAGGACATTATGTTGATCCTCAAGCCTGCGGACGTCTTCAGCGTTGCCCACTAGTGAGGTGCCAATGTTAACCACCCTTGAAAGTAGTGTCTCGAGCATTTTTGTGATGTTCACAAGGGCTCCACCCCCCCCTGAGTTTGATCCGAGGTGCCCAGAGCCGCAGCTCCTCTGCAGCAGCTAGCCGTCTGGTCCATCCCAGCAGGAGGATCCTTGTGTTGCATGAGGAGAGTAGACAGGAGGTCAGTAACTCTGTGCCTGGATCAGCGAAATTCCCCCTAAGAGATATCTGTCATCTATTGCCCACAGTCACTGTCAGAAGGATGTGGGGGGGGGGTGCCAACACTCCATGGAGAAGGGATGAGGAGACTCTGCGTCTTAGAAAACCACAGTCGGGCCTCTGTGGCCTATCTGAAAACAACCGGGTCGATATCTGCGTGGATCACCAGGTGCTGTAGAGCGTAACTATCCCCAAAAATTCTCCGACGGTGGTGACAGGGAGTAGAAAGGGAAGAAGTCGAGTGACAAAAGCAAGCTTTCAGTCCAGCATTTCAGCGGTAAGTACAGGATTTTTTATCAGGCTGGGGCAGAGCAGAAGATTCAAGCCATCTTCACTGGATCCCGCTGGAAGTCTCCAGATATAATACATTTAAATGCTTTATTGCATACTAAAGTGAAGTGAATGACAGATAAACTGCACACCACTGTACTGCCTCAATGCTTTGGGTGCAAACCCTTCATCAGGAGGCATAGTTGCACTGAGAAAGAAGCTAGGGGAGATCATTAGTCAGAATTTAAATGATGCCTAAACAGTGCTTTTATTGGTTGCACTGTTGCTGAACCCCTCCCATAGAAGTGCAGGACAGAGTGAGTAATGCTGAATAATAAAACGACTGTAAAATCTGATGTTTTATTCTGTTTTGGACAGTTTTTTTTTTTATTTTGCCACAAGCAGGAAACATTGTACTAATCTTAGACATGCTACATAGTGCTCCATAGGGATTCAGTATTACAGACGGGATGCCTCGCTTAGATGACATCATCGTATCGCATGTTCCCAGTGCTCTGATCTGCTTAAATGCTTCCTGACTGCAGCAAAATAAAACAATTGAAAAATTAAAACTTGCCAAAACAGTATTAAACATCAGCTTTCAGGGTAACTAATTAATTTTATTATTCAGCAGTACTTTCTTTGCACTGCAGTGCAACGGGAGGGTTTCAGGAACAGTGCAACCAGTAAAAGCACTGTTTATCTCTTAAATTAGACAAGGGGGAGGGCTTCACCAGGGCATATGACCCAATGCAGTTTCATGGTGGAGCCACATGCCCCCCAAAAGAAAAGATGTGACATGCGGGGAAGGGGTGGGAGATAAAATGGGGGGCATGAACAGGACGGGTTCTGAGCTAGCTTGTAACCCAGAGGACACTAGCTGAGCAAATAGCACCATGACCCTCACAATCCCAGGATACTCTATCAGGAGAAGAGCTAAGAGTAAAGCAAAGGGAGGAGTAGTGGCCCTACATGTGAGGCAAAGTATCAAGGTGATCAAAGGTATAATCTCAGGGGAGGATGCAGTGACAGTAGCTATGGGAACAGCTGGAAACAGACTGGCAGTAGAGTTGGAAGGGGGTGGTTTACAGACTATGAGATGGAAATAAATGGGGAGCTAGATTAAGAAATCAGAAGGGCAGAAATGATCAGAAAAATGTAGTGATCACAGTGGATTTTATTATTTGTATTAATTTTGTAAGAAAACATCTTACAAGCATTGGCTCCAGTTGTAACGTCACATGAATTAAAGCATATAGCATTCTTACAATAGGAGACTAAATATGTGACCTACTGATAATCAAAACTGGGGGTAGGTTAAGCAAATCTTCCTCTTTGTAAAGCACTGTAGCAACACACCACAAATAAACAAGACCCCAACAGCATGTGCTCTGTATTAGTTTTCTAGCCTTCCTCCAGGCTGATGCCATCCATGTAAAGGAGATGGGCATAATTTAAAGATTCCTTATGTCTCTCCTCACCCCTACAGAAAACCTCCAACATCTGAGGAATGAAAATAAAATATACAATACATTGCAACTGCAACTAGCTTAGATAACTGAACAAGTTGCAACAAATTGTAGATTAATCAGATTGTAGTAAAATAGTAGTCTGAAAAATACAACTACAGATTTGTGATTTACTGATACTTGAAAATTGTGACCTCCCCAAGCAGGTTCTCTGTCCCAGCACATAAATTAAAAAGTCCTGCATGTAGGAAAAGAGGGGTGGAGTGCCGAGCTGGAAGTGCAGCCATGCAGTGGGCACCATTGTATAAACTAAAAGCAATACCATGCTCCTAGCTCTAATACTTGGAAACATTTAAAAAAATCCATTTTATATGAATCAAATCTGAGCCAGGAATAAATGCAAGCATATAGTTCACCTGTTTCCTAGACACTGTACCAACCACACTACACTCCAGCCCAACCACCAGTGCTCTCAGTACTTACAAATCAAAGTCCATTTGGGCTTAGCTGGAATTAGGGTTGTCAGAACCCTGTGAAGTTCTGGGTTCTAGCTCTAGTCTAGAACTTTTGAAAAAGTTCTAGGGTTCTAATCTTTTTTAGAACTTTTAAGAACTCGAACCCTATTTTTTAATTGTGCTGCCAGTAATGAAGATAGTAATAAAATAAATGTGAAGGAAAAACTGTTCAGTATAAGAGGGGAGAGAAATTATCATGTGGAATTGGTAGGAATACAACTAGGTTTATCTGTGGTTTCTTCTGTTTGCTAAGGCAAGCAACTTACCTAACAGGCCCACCCACCCACCCATATGTTAAAGGTTTTCCTGCTGCAGTTGCATCATAGTTCCTTAGTGAAAAAAAGTGGCACATTAGCCATTTATGTACTCAGTTATATATACTCATTATAAGAATTATGAGAAAAAATAACTGATATTACCTAAACTCAGCTATTTGCTGTTTTCTATTTTAAATCAGTAAATCAAAAGTTGCTATGTTTCAAAGAAAGCTTTTATAACAAAGTCAAGTCAAGGTACTGCAGCCGCAGCACATGGAACTGTTGCAGAACATATTATGTCATAACATAGTCAGTCAAGACATTTGAATAAAAAAATATGCCAGTCGTTGTTGGCAAAAAATGCATGCGATTTTCTAAGATAATGCATACATATACCAACATTCTTGCTGGCAAATTGAAGTAATACATACAACTTCTAAGATAATGCATCTTTCCAGATGATACATCAATAAAATCTGTATTTCAGTCACATAAATAAAAAAGTGGTTTCCTCACCACATACTAACTTAAGGAACATTTAATGTAGCTATAGCAGTTGGCATGTGATGTTTAAGGGACAGTGTCTGTCAATCCCATTATGCATCAAATGATCAATACTTGTACAGCAAAAACACTTTATGATTGGTCACATTCTGTAAAAACTGCTGATGCAGATTTTCTTTTATTTCTGATTCCTTTCTTATTTTTTAAAGGGGACAGGACGCTGGTGCTAAGTGGCAGCAGTTTGCAATGTACTTAATAAGGAAAACAAATATATATATCTATAGTAGGTTCCACAGTGGGCAATCACTACAGCCCTCCCATATAATCAGTCTGTCATCATCTTTTTCCTCACCATCCCCTTCTGATCATGAATCTGTAAATGAAAGTACTAAAACAACACCCCCCTTCACCCCAGCACCCATTCCACTTTTCTTCCACCACCCTCATCCAAGCAGTAGCACCCATGCCACCCTTACACCCATGTTAAAACCAACCTCCAACCCTCACCCACCCTCAAGCACATAGTCCACCCTCCTCCCTCACCCAAATGTTTAAACTACCCACAGGCTTAGTCATGAACTACCATTCATGTTACCCTTCTCCCTCCCGCACCCAAGTTAAAACCCACTCCCCCAACCATCACCCATGCACTAACAACTATGCCATGTTTCTCCCTCCTGCATCCATGTTAAAACCAACCCCAACCCTCACCCTTGCACTTACATCCATGCCATCTTTCTTCCTCTTGCATCCATGTTAAAACCAGCCTCCAGCCCTTACCCACCCTCCAGCACCCATTCTACCCTCCTCCCCCTCTCAAATGCTAAAACTACCCAATGCTTACTCAAAAAAAATGAAACTCTTGCCTCCAAATGAGCCATACTTAACTGTTCCTTAATAAACAACACTTGTGTGAAAAACTGTCTTTTCCAATTGCTTTCTTCTTATGGACAAAATTCTGTACAGTTCTCTTCATGGAACCAGTAATTTGAGAGTTGTTGCTATTATGCCATGGTTTGTGTACAACAGAATGTTAAACATGAGCTATTGTAGTATGAGACCTATGCTTACAAAATGATATGTGCTCAACCATGACACAGGTAAAACTCCAGAAGAGATTTGTAACAGGATGCTGCCCACAGAAACGTAATACAAAATACAGTTTTTCCCATAATTTTTTATTCAGTAAAGTAAGTTACATATGGATCATTTTAGTTTACAGCTAACATTTCTGTAATTGAAAAAATAATAAACCGCTACCAGTTAGAATTCATTGTTTTGTCCTCTTTAAAATTGAAACATAGACCACCCCCGGTCCTGGCCCATACTGATGCACCACAAAGTCACAGAAGGTAAATCCAAAAATATATGTTTGCATTTTAATTATAAATGATATGGTACAGAAATGATTGACATGACAGTGTCCCTTTTATGCCAAATGTGGGCCTATTCCCACTGATGTTAAAATTGCCCTATATATAAAACTTGTTGACTTTAGACCCTAGCTACAAAGCAGTTTGCCATGAAATGGTGAAAGTTTGGGAGGTGTGTAGTCCAAGGTAGTAGATCGAGAAAGGAGAGAGACAACCCAAGTCATCACAGTGTGTAAAAGTTTCCTTTTTTGTCCAGAGAGACTCTGTCCCACATAATATTTACCAGCCACCACCATCTGAGTTATCATTACCATCAACATCCACAACATCAATCACTTCAGGATTAGTTTGTATACTCTTGTAGGGATACGAAAATCTTGACTTATTAACTTTGATAAAAGTTAACGTGTGTACATTTTCTGGCAGCAACCTATTTCTGGTGTCTGTCACAATATTGCCAGCTGTACTAAACATGCATTCCGAAGAGACGCTTGTTGCAGGACAACCAAGATATTTACAGGCTTCTTCATAGAGCTCTGTCCAAATTGACCTTTTTGATCTCCAGTAATCAAAAGGGAATGCATCAATAGGAATAGGCAGTTCTTGCAGGTAACTGTCTATCATGATGGACAGAGAACGCTCAGAAGAGGAATCAGCATAAGCTGGTATGGCAGCAATTTAGGAAAGGTTTTGCCACAGATTTAGCTTGCTACTAAGGGTTGAAGAAGTGGCAGTTGTGGAACTACTACTGTTAATGTTTGGTGACTTTTCCAGTTCTGTATCCCTTTGTGAAGATGAACCTTCATGTTGTGGTGATGACAATCTGAGGGTACTGTGCATGTCTGTGTTTGACTCCTGTGAATGCTGCAGCTCATCTAGTAACAGACATTTGTACTGCTCCATATCATCTGTTTTTGGAAGATGTATAGCCTTGAACCTGGGATCTAAGAGAGTTGCAAGGATGTAGTGTTTTGATTTCGTCATTGTAACTAATTTGTCATTGGTATTGAAGCGTGCACTCATTCTTTTTACGAGATTCTCATGATACAGCCAACATGTTGTCTGAACTTCAGATCTGTCTTTTTCTATCTATAGATTTAGAACACTAAGATGATGTGAAATCAGCATTATGAGTGGGATAACCAGACTCACAGATGCACCTTCAGAAGACATGTCTCTTGTAGCTGTCTCAAAAGGAGCTAGGATGCAGCACACGTCTCCATTAATTTCCACTGCAGCACAGACAGCATAATGCCATCTCCAATAATGTAATTGGAGAAATACACATGTAGAGCTTGCTTTTGCTCCAAGAGACGCTGCAGCATATAAAGCATTGAGTTCCAATGAGTGGCAACATTTTGAATCAGCTTTAGCTGGGGCAGCTTGTGTTTTTTTTTTTGCAGTTCGGACAATGTCCGTATAGCCTTGGTTGAATGTGAAAAGTGAGTCACATTTTTTTTGCAAACAGCAATCATACCATCCACTTGTGTTTCATTGCTGAGAAACCCCGTGACAATTAAATGTAAGCAATGCGCAAAGCAAGAAGCATGCAGAAATCCTCCATCCTATACTGCTTTCAAGATGCTGACTCCATTGTCACTTACTATGAAGCCACATTTTAGACCATGAGAATAAACCCATTCATCAAGGAGGTCATTTAGTTCCTGTAAGATGTTTGCAGCTGTATGACTTTTCCCAAACTTCTTTATATGCAGCAGCACCATCTTTTGGGGTGTCTTTGTTTTTGAAGAAGCACAAGAAAGTGTGACCCAATGAGCAGTAAGGGACATGTAATCTATGTTTTGACTGCTGGTCCACATATCTGTTGTGACATGAATAACCCCACCCTCTGCAGCTTTAAGTGCAAGCATCACTGTCGCTTTTAAAGCCTGATAAATGTTTGGTATTTCAACACAGGAAAAGTACCTTCGATGAGGAACATTGTAACAAGGCTCTGCAAGTTTCATTAGCTCCCTAAAATCCTCATGATCTACCAAAGAGTATGGGAGAAGGGCCCCAGCTAACAGTTCACCAATTCTGTGATTAAGATGAAGGGTCTTTGGATGATTTTTAGTAAAAGTATTCTTCCTTTCAAAAGCCTGAGATAGTGTTAGCTGTTTACTACATGTCCCTGATGGTTTATTATACACCAAGCTTTGATGGGCAGATGGATGCTGGGATAGTGGACTTGGACTTATATATTCAGTACCATAACTGGATGTGCAACTTGTACTAATGGTGCTGGTGTTGGTGGTAATGATGATGCTAGGGCTGGCACTGGTTCTGTCTGCATCAAGTTCAGACAATTCAGTATCCATTTCAGATTCCTGACCCTTCTCACGTGTGCTCTGGAAAATAGAGGACATGGGTTTTGGATGATCAAGCAAAAGTGAATGCTTTTTCAGATGGAATTTAAGAGCTGTAGTGCCAAGGCATGATGCAACTTTACTATGGCTTACACTCTATTTACACAGGGAACAGATTGCTCCACGTGGATCAGTTTTACGGACAGAGAAATAATTCCATACCTTAGATGTGACGGCTTTTGTTCGAGTGCTAGGAAGATAGCTAAAGTCTGTTTGTGTCTTTTCACCTGTCCTAACAGAACCCGGAACATGCTCCTTAGTGCTAGAAGAGTGGGCAGGGGACTTTGATGGGTTTTCATTGTTGGCCAATATAGAAGTGGTGGATTCAATGGATATGTCCTTTTCATTGCCAACAGTGCTGGTTCTATTTGCAACTGCACTACCTGATTCATTGTCAGCAGACTTGCTCATTTCACTTTGTTGAGAAAGTAATGATATGTCACCAGACACAACAGTGTCAGACTGAGACAAAGAGCTACTGTCTGAGTCAGAGAGGGACTCATTGTCACTTGCATTATTACTGCTTGTCACAGGGATTTTAACAGCATGAACAGCATACCTTATGGTGCCTCTCCGTGTGACCTCAGCAGCTGCACAAGTTTTCTTAAAAGGTCCTCCTTTACTACATTTTGTTGTTGCTCTTTTGCTGTTTGTTGAATTTTTATCACGTGAAACATTTTGGTTATTTTTGCTAGCACCAGGATTACCACTACCACCACCACCTGCTCCACCACCTGCGCCAGATGCTTCATCTATGTTGGTGTCAGCCATAACAGTACCAGTACTGCACACACCCACACCCACACAATTCCTGTGTAAGGAAGCAATGTATCTGTGATCGTTGGATACAACTCCAAAATTTGGTTTTGGCTGTATGACACTGTGATACAGTGGACTGAAAGTAATTGATGAATGTAACGGTTTACAACTAAACGATCCCAGGTTCAAGGCTTACAGAATGATTGAACCACTGGACATAGGCATACGCATAGCAGGCTGGGCAAGGTTTAATGTCAATAATTACAATTCTGAATCCAGCTGAACCACCACAAAACTGGGCACTGGGCTTCACATGGTAACACACACTGGGTAAGGTAGAGTGCAGTCAAGGGGTGCACAGCAGCAGGGTGATGGGCTGACCACAAGAGATGGAATTACACACACAAACCAAAGAAAGAGATTTTTCTGTCTCTCCTCCCAACAGGGAAATATATTTTTAGGCTTCTGTTATGTATTTAAGGATAATGCCACCATACAACTGGCAACTGGGCATCACACGGTAATGCACACTGGGTAAGGTGCAGTGCAGTCAAGGGACGCACAGCAGCAGGGTGATGGGCTGACCACAAGAGACGGAGTTACACACACAAACCGAAGAAAGAGATTTTTCTGTCTCTCCTCCCAACAGGGAAATATATTTTTAGGCTTCTGTCATGTATTTAAGGGCTGACCACAAGAGACTGAGTTACACGCACAACTGGGCTTCAGACGGTAACACACACTGGGTAATAGCCGGGTAAGTGCAGTCAAATGGCACAGACAGCAGCAGGGTGACTTGCTGACCACATCACAGAAGATGCAGTGGAGAAAAACACAATACAGGAGTTTTTTTTAGGGAGAAAGTTTACTGAAACCCCCCCCTCCCAGCACAGTCCTGGCTGAGAGACCTCTGTCTTCCAGACAATTTTTGGGTGGAACTGATTATTTTTTCCTTTTTTGTGGGCTTAGGACATCAGGTTTCACACAATCAGTGAAGTTTTAACCTCTTTTTTCCCTCTCAGGAAAAACCCAAATAATATAAGCATATATTCACCCCTCCCCCAGCCAGGGAGATCTCCCTCCTGCCCAAGAGCGCCACGGCCCATGAGTCACAATTGTGATTTGCGAAGAAATGTGTTTAATTCAGCAAGCAACTAGAGGACAAGAGGAATGTGTGCACTGCAGATTGAGCACTCACTCGCACACAGGCAGTCTCCAGGCAGCAGTCTGCAAGTTAACTAATTAATTCCATATTCTATCACTCAGTCCTTCCGACAGTACTCCCAACCATTCTTAGCTCCTTTCGGTTCCACTTCCCGCCATAGTTTCTTTCCTCAGTTCCTGATCCCGACTCCCCCCTTCCTTTTCCTCACCCACCCTTTAACTTTTTTCTTTTAATTTTCAGGCACGTATCGTATAGGACTAATAACAAAAACAGTGTCAATCACACACACACAACTGAACTCAGAGCACACAGATGCTGCAGCTCCTTCTCCGCTACAGGTCTGAATGGCAAATGGAGCCGCAGATACACAGACGACTTCAGCATGATCCCTCAACTCGCGAGACTGACTTGAGTCGCTCTACCACCACTACCTGACTGAATAGCAGATGGTCAGGTGGTTGGTATACTGATACACTTGTGTGACAAACCGACAACAGCTACCCCTTCCCCAACAATAACAGTGAGGATGAGGGGAACGAACTGAGCTGCATTACTCAGCTGGTGACTAAATTGGGAACGGGAATGGGAGGGACGTAAAGCATACAGACAGAAGTGAGATTTGTTTGAATGATTCGAACCCTAAATTCTAAATTAGAACTCAAACACCAGGGTTTGAGGAGGGTTAGAATCTTTCTCAAACTAGTTCTGACAACACTAGTTGGAATCATTGATCTCCACATCTTCTGAAGCACCCAAGTCCTTTGTAATCTTTGTGAGCAGGATGCCTGGTTCCTGAGGGTCACTGTGTAAATACACTTTCTCAGATTACACAGTTTTCAGTCTTGTAGGATATTTTAACAAATGTGTGACTCCAAAGGTACATAGTTCAGCTCTGATCACATGACATGCCTTCCTGCGAGTTGGTGTTGCAAAGCACATGTTGGGAAAGAAAGAGATTTTGATTCTGTCTTCCAGACTGAGGGGACCCTTCCTGTGTATGACTTCCATCAATTATCTTTCTCATGCATCCATACAGATATAACCTAAAACGTACTGGGGGGGTGCTTCCAAATTATCCACTCTGCTTGGGGGTAATTCAGTAGGGCTCTGTGGACCACTGAATCCTGGTCATTTGACTCAGTCACCTGTGTGAAAAGTCAGTTGTTCCCCCCTCCCCCCAAGGATTTCTGCAGACCCAGTATATAGGTTTGGAGCTCTTGAGTGGTTTTCCAGAGCCTCCAATCTAAATTGTGGCATTTTGTTTTCTCTGATTAGGTCCATTGTGGCCATCACTGCTCTCAGTGCTGTTCCAGCAGTGTCTTTTACTTCCCCCATCATAGTAAAAGACTGAATTTTACAAATATTAAGGTTGGAGTTAAAAATCAGCAACTTTTATGTCGAGGACCACAACTCTTAAGTCCAGTGTGGTGCATAGGAGTCACATTTGTAAAATGTTTGGTGGGGCCCAAGGGGTCAGGGAGAAAGCCCCAGTTGGGATCTATGGAAGCAGCGTCCCCTATATACGGGAGTCTGGGGGTTAAGCCCCTTAGATATAAGAAAAAATGGAAATATCAAGCCGTTTTACTGGCCTTAGTGGACCGCTGCTATACTAAGCATTTTGAAGGGCTTTAACACTTGCAGCATACTATTTACATATATGTGACAGTGTATGGACAGTTATGATGAACAAGGCTACTATTCCACCTAGTGGTTACCATAACGCTACGTAGACCTCGAAAGCAAAGCTTGAGCGGTCCGCATAGCATCATGGTAATCATGAGGTGGAATAGTAGCCTTGTTCAGCATGATCGTGCATACACTGTTCTTTGTAGTGTATGGACTGAAACTGGTTTCAAAATTAAAAAAAAAAAATACTTTGCTTCCATTACTCCAGGATTCCGTTTAGTGTCTGTGTTCTGTGAACCAGCCTTTCTTCCGATTTCTGACATCCCTTCTTGGCAGCCAGCTCTCCTGCACGATGGTTCAACTGCCTTCTGCCTATGGACCATGCAGCTCAGAAGAGCTGAATTGCGACGTAGCTAATGCAGCAGAACGAAAAGTTGTTCTGCTGCAGTATCTATGTCACTACTGCAGCAGAACGACTTTTTCGGCTGTATGGATTTTTATACAGAATGATGCTAGTCCATACACTATAATGTTATTATTTATTCATGAACGTATATTACTTGCCCAAAATTGAAAAGGTAATATTTTGATTGCACATGCTTTACACACGAATCACAGGCATCACACTCGGGCAGTATACATATCACTCTACATTTAGGTTCCCCAATAAAGTAAAAGCGATCAGTTTACAGTTTTATTTATTTTTGGTGATTGGTGTTGAAGAGTCAATAAATCCCCAAACCAGTCATAAAGCATCTATCATGATCACCCTGTCCTCACATCCAAGCACACTGTACAGGTGACACATTATCTGCATTTGTACTTTGGGTTGCAGTGCATTCACTTTTAGTTAGCGATTTATTAATCAGATACCTCTTTAACTGACATATCCTTACATCGTGTGGATACTTCTGAATCTAAATGCATACCTTGGATTGTCCTGCTTGCACGCAGTTTAAGACTATAGTTGCACAAGAAATGATGTTATAAATATACAACATACAGTAGGGTAACTGGATTTTGTAAGGTGGTACTGTGCTACAGTATCGCTGCATTATCAATGCCAACACAAGAAACCGAGGAGACACACACACACACACACACACACATACACATACACACACACATATACACACACACATGCATACACAAACACACACTCTCACCAAGAGGAGGATTCCTTCTTGGACATCGAGGACTGACCAAACCTTCCCTACCCCATCCTGAGGGTGTCAGAAGGCACTTACCTTATATTTGAACCTCACAGTGAAACCGCATTACACTTAAACTGCTGATAAGAAAGAGCATCAGCTACAGAACCACATAACTGAGAACCAGTCACAAATTATGCAGTTGTTGACTCACTACAGATCATCAATGTCTCGGACTCACATAGGCATCCTGTACATACCACAGACATTTCATACAATCACTGAACATCACATTTTTTTTTATCACCTGGTATCAGAGTTTGAACCCACCGTGGAATCAACAGACTGGACCCGCTACAGATTATCAACATCTCACATAAGTGTCCTGTACATAACACGGACATTCCATACAACCACTGAACATCAATTTACTTTTAAAAAGGAAACTCTGACTACATGATGGTATACCTCTGTATTGTTTAAGGGAACTTAATGGAAAGCCCAAAGATGAGTCAAATGACCATGTAAGTGCTTTATAAGCAGGTTATAAATGTATTTGTTACTATTTTTGTGGATATTTATCAAAGCATTGCTGCATTATAGACTTCATGTGTACAGTTACGTTAAGGGGAAATGTCCATATCAGTAAGCCCCACACCTCAATATGTGGCACCCCCTGAATAGCATTTTCACCCACTGTATAAAAAATTTGGGTAGCTCCTCCTGAAGTAACTTTGTTTTATCTGGTTGATCCTGCCATCACTCCCACTGGCATTTTGAATCGAACGCCTCTAGTGGCGCATACCACAGTTGCCTGTGGTGGATGTCAGAGCCAGGAAGCAGCCGCAGGAACGTGTATAGTATTAGACTATTGATGGAGCTATTAACAGCTCCGGTTTGCCAGTTAGAGGTCTCGGTGATATACTGAGACCAAGTATAGACTGGCAGTCTATACTTGATCTTGGTATAGCACGGAGACCAGTAAGTGGCAAACCAGAGCTGTTAATAGCTCCATCAATAGCCTAACTCTATACACGCTCCTGCAGCTGCTTCCTGGCTCTGATGACAGCCTTGGGCGAGTGTGGGATGTGCCGCTAGAAGCGCTCCATTTAAAATGCTGTCGGGAGTGATGGCAAGATCAATCATATAAAACAAAGTTACTTCAGGAGGAGGTACGTGAATTTTTTTTTATATAGTGGGTGAAAACACTTATCGGGGTACACACAGAGATGTGGGGCTTACTGACCTGTACATTTCCCTTTAATGATATGTATGTGATTGCCCTGATTAGAGTTAACACTGAGGACTGCGTGACAGCCATTCGTTATTGGAGTCTGTACCTATCAAATGCCTTTCCTCGATATGCACATTGTTGTATGGTTTTATGCAATAATTGAACAGAAGTTACATTTAAAACTTCCAGCAACATCAGCAACTTCTGCAGAATATGAGCAATCATAGATTGTGTTTTTCAAGCTAGGAACACTTGCAAGGTCAAGGGGGTTGACAACATCCTTTCTCACCAGACAGTCCTGTGTTTTATCTATTTTTCTGGGGGGCTAGGTAAGGCTCACTTTTTTTGTTGGCCAGACACTCACTATCCCCAGGTTTGGACCATCTGCCCCTCAGGCACTGGTCTCACCATGGGTGTCCCCTGATCTCCAGCTGGGAGCAATGGATAGTGCCTGCCCTCTCCACTATCTGCAATACTGTCTGTGCTTGGCTATTGACTGGAATGGGAAGGATGGGGAGTGGACAGCCTTTAGTGCCATTCAGCAGGAGCTGTGTGCCTCACCCTGTAATTTACCAAGCCCCCTTCCAGTCCCAAAAAAAGGCATGTATTTTTGTCAGGCAAAGCTATGATGATTATGGAAGTAGAGTGGCAGCTATAACTGTGTGAGATTGCCTCACTACATCTCCACTAGAAAAGAGGCTTCCCAGAAACAAAACATAATTTCAAAGGGCCCTGCTTTGGGTCTAACTCAGTAACACAATTTGAATTTGCATTGGCATGGGAATTTGGAAATTAGGACTGTCAGTCTATTGGAAATATTACTTTGAGATAAATAACATAGTAGGAAAGAACCGTGGTAACTGAAGGTACTTAGGGTGCATCTTTCCCACCCCTCAAGCCACATTGTAGTGACTGTATCAAATCTGGGTATGGCGTAGATGCACATCCAGTATTAGCAACAGGACTGCTATCCCTACTCATGTTTTGTAAACCTCAATGCCATTCTCCCTCAGTACTGTTTCTAGTCCTACTTTCAAAGTCTGGACAGGGCCAGCTTCCATAACCTCCACAGGCAGGCTACTGCACAAGCTGACTAGAGGTGATTGGATGGTGCATTCTGTGCTCTAAATACCTATCCATAACTAGCTCAGGTATAGTTTGTGTCCAGGCAGAGTGTCCCAGATAATGGATATTCCACCTGCTTAGTCCAGATCATTTATCTAAGCTGCACTTTCAGAAAGGTTAGTCAAATCCTTCTGCACATCTTTAGCAGATATGTTAAGAATTAATATGCTGTTGGTAAAAAAAAAAAAAAAGAAATGATGGAAAGGGCTGTTTTAGACTTTGCTGTCAGCCTGGTCTGGGAAGTCAGCCCTGGTCTGGATCTCCCTGCAGCCTACGGCTCAGCTTCAGCTTGCTTCCCCACCTTACCTGGCTCCTACTAGCTCTAGTCAGCTATGCTTTTGTCTTATTTGTCCTCAGGAGTATTTATACCATTACCACTATGATGTGGTGCTCTGCTGAACTGGTAATCCAGCTCCTCTATACTCCTCAGCAGCTGGACTGTGGGACAACTGGACCAACACTTCACACGACAACCCACTTAGCCGCTCATGTCATAGGCTATGCCGATGACTTGGGGGGGGGGGCACGGTAACCCTCACCCCCACCAGGCGTGTTGTACACTGCTCCGAATGCTGCACACAACTGTTGTTGGCTCCCTCGAGTTGCACTGCTAGGCCTCCATCCCACCTGTCCAGTGACATTCCCTGCTCACTTGGGGTGCATGCCCATAGGAATTTCACAGAAAAAAAGGACCCAATTTAAAAAAAATGCCCCCAATGAATGAGATTGGGGTCGGGATCAAGATCGCTCCCTTAGCTGGGGGGGCTCCCAGAGGATGCGCCCAAATGGCACCAAGTTAAAAAAATGCCATGTGCCACCACCAACCAATGATTGTGAATGGGCCACGGTTGGGGATTCTGGGGGGAGGGCACTGGCAGGAGGTCACACAGAGGGTGCACGTGACAGTCAGAGAACAAAAAAAGACAAAAACACAAATGCCTTTTAATGTTTAAAATTATTGTGAGCATAGGCCCTCTTCACAAAATGTTGCTGAGCCCATGGCCCATGGGCCCATAAAACCCAGCACCTATGGAGGGTTAGAGTGGAGGTAGTGCAGAGAAGGGTGACCAAGATGCTCCAGGGACAGCAAGAAAGAACATACGAGGAGAGGTTGAAAGATTTGAACATGTACACACCTGAGGCAAGAAGGGAAAGAGTGGACATGATTGAAAGAGACTGAGTGGAAGCAGGGGGACAATGTCATTAAGCGTGTGCAGGGCAAGTTTAAGAGAGATACCAGGAAGTACTTTTTCCCACAGAGAATGGTAGAGGAGTGGAGTAGGCTGTCCATGCAAAATCAGTGGGAAAATTCAAGCGAGGGTGGGACAGATACAAGGGCTTGGTAAAGATCATACCAGACAGGCAGAGGGAAGGGGAGCATGAAGAGCCTCTAGAGCACTGTCATTCATCATTAGTCCAGTAGGCATGGGCAGACACGGTATGCCAACAGGCCCTTTTCTGCTGAAAAATTCAATGTTTTTACGTCCTTATTTTATCTTTATTCCTATATTTTCAGGAGAGTAAAAGATTTACCCTGGGAATGTGCTACAAGTTCCCAGACAATTCAGTGGAGCATGGTTCTCAGAGCAACCAAATCAGTTGCATTGGTTATCCTGGGGGCTTCAGTCTCTCAGCTGTAGACTGGGGTCTCAAGAGAGCTAATGGCAAGGCTGAGACAACATTCTTTTCCACATTTAAGGGTTATTTACAAAACCAGTGTTGCACAGGGGCTAGGGTTGGGGCCAACCTTTACCTTGTTCTCAGCAGTGGGGATAGGTTTATCTCTTACGTAAATGTTTAAGAACTGGAGGGAGGCGCTGGCATACCTCTCAACCACCCTCATCACAAATCGAGGACAAGACAAATAGTAACATTGGCTCCAGAAGCTCCAGAAGGTGTGTACAACATGCTTCTTAGTATGAACAGCATTTTCTTAATGATAACTAGATTGTAACGCTAATGGCTGGCATTATTTTGTGATTGAAATCCCTACTCTTCAGTGACACAAATGCCAAATTTAGGAGGAACAGAAGAAAATTCTGAAGCAAAATCAGGACATCCCTGACAATCAGGGACAGTTGAGAGGTATGGGCACTGGACACAGCCAGGTAACCTTCTCTCTGGTGGCAGGGAAGACTAGCTGTGCCTTAACCATCAGGACCCAGAACATCAGAAAGGTGGACTTTACCAAGAGGAAGATCCTGGTGTCTATGGGTCAGGAGAAGCAGCATAAGGCTAGTGATGTACAGCACATATGGAATTTGTTGAAGAGGGCACTCAAAGCAGCTGCAGAGGCTTGCATCCTTGTAAGCAATAAGAAGCCTAGATAACAAGTTGCTTCCTGGCTCAACAGGAACCTAAGGCAACTGAGACTAAACAAAAAAAGAATTCCTGTGACTGCAGTAAGAGCATGGAGCAGCACTACAGGATTGCAAGGCTAGAATTAAAGTCCTGGAGGGACTGGAATCTCAAATAGGAGCTACAGAAATCAAAGCTTTTGTTACAGTATATATATGAAATGAGGAAGGTGAAGGAGATTAGGCCTCTGAAAATGGGGGCACGGTGGAGGAACCTCTGAAAGAGTGAGGACAATGACTGAGATGCTGAATCAATACTTTGCTTTGGTGTTCACTATGGGACCCCTAGAGGTAGGACGGTGCTAACTGAGAGGATCCATGGCATCAGGAGTAGCCATGATGCAGTCAGCAAACATCACACCCTTTCTGGTAGCTAACTATCTGGTGAAGATCAATTCAGGTGAGTCACAAGGGGAGGATGGGATACACCCTAGGATCATAGTGGGGCTAACAGAAGATTTGTGGAGCTGCTTTCAGTAATACAGTATGTCAGGAGTCTGTCCAGACAGTTGTGATGCTAGAGGACCGGAAAGCGGCCAGTATGCTCCCTGTCTTAAAGAAGGGGTCTAGTTCTGACCCTGGCGACTACAGGCCAGTTAGCCTGATGTCAGTGTTGAGAAAGGTTATGGAAGTCATCATCAAGGACAGATTAATGTATCACTTGGTTAAAGCCCAGAATTTTGTTCCCTCTCATCGTGGCTTTATGAAGGGTTAATCATGCCAAATGAAATTGTTCACTTTCCTCAAAGGGTGACCAGAGAGATGGAGAGGACAGGGCAGTAGACATGGTCTGTTTGGACTCCAGCATGGCCCTTGTCACTGTGGTGCACGACAAGCTTTTGAGCAGGGTACACTAGTGTGATATCTGTAAGGCATACACAAGGTGAATTGTTAAATCACTTGAGGGCAGGAATCAGAGGATTGTGGTGGATGGTTCCACCCTCGTGTGGTGCCAACATTAGGGTGCCGTGTCACTACAGTGCCAAACGACCATGCCACTGACCTCTCTTTTTTATGGGGGTTCCACAAATTACCTCTGCGCACACAAAATGCGTGGGGGTGCAACCTAAGGATAACCAGTCCCAATGTCTAGATAAACCTTCAAAGATGGTAGCACTCCTGAAGAATGAGAAAAACACGCAGTCTATAGTATATATTTCAACTTTATTGGACTAGTACCAAATGGCTACTAGCCAGTCACCTCAAGTGAATAAGTCCTCACCCAGTGCTTCACCTCAAAAACAGAGGCTTCGTCAGGGGTCTGACTACAGAAACAAAATGCAGTACATTTATAGTGTCATAGCTTGTGACATCATCATGTAAAGACACTTTCATTGGTTCATTTAAAGCAGCGGTACTCACACCGTGGCTCGCAAGTCACATGCAGCTCTTTAACACCACTCTTGCGGCTCCCACAATGACAGACCCATATCCCTACCATGCTGCTTTTTATTTGCTCCCATCCCCATCTTAGTCGGGCAAATGAAAATGAAATAAGTATCCAGTGAACAAGGTGACCAAAATTGGACACCTACAAGAACAGCGACTCAGTTACAGCGCCTGTGTTCATGACTACCAAGGAGGGGGGGGCGACCGGATACTGGGGTGGGTGAAAAACCGCTACAGGAAGTACGGGTGTACACACGCGCACCCGCATTGGAGAGGCAGGGGAGGGATGGTATGTGGGAGGGGGTGTGGTGGACAGCTGCAGAGCTGAACTGCTGGCGTCGTGGGGAGGGTAGTTGACTGGGAGGCGCAAGGAACAGGGTTCGGGTCTGACGTGGTGCAGTTTTTTTTGTTTTTTTTTTGCTGGCAGCTGGCATGTATTTTTCACCCCCCCGACATGCATCCCCCTGGAGTTGAGAATCCATCAGTAGGGGAGTGCAGGGGGCGAGGCCCCCCATGGGAGGGAGTGCAGGGGCACAGCCCCCCACATTGAGAATGAGACCTGTATGTCTGGGATGCCGCTTTTGTCCACATTATTTGGTGTGCATCACCAAAATTGGGTTTTGGTGATGTACATTGCCGTAATGGCGCTGGCTTTTCCATTTCCACGATGGTCATTATGACATGAAACTCTGCTCATGTATGTCAGCAGTGACGTGGTCACCCGTGTTCTCATGTGATGGTATGCGAGAATTCTAGTTGCTTAGCAATTACCAACAGCTCAGCTGCTGTACTGCATGAGCGGGCTCTTTTGTTCTGTCTGTGGCTTGTTTCCTGCTTCTGATTTCTAAATATTTATGTATACTTTTAAGTCTTTATTTATTGTTTTTACCGCTTGAGGCTAACGGATCTTCCTACTTTTGTTTAAATGCATACTGTTATCTGTTTCTACATCTCACCATTTAGTTCAAACTTCAATTTAAACATGTGGGGGGGTCTTATCCAGCAGGATGCTGGTGGTCTCAGTGGTCCAACCAGGCTACATAGTTAGACTTCTATTGTTTGTTGTATTTTATTTCAGTTATTCAACATCCATATTGAATTTATGTCAATATGAACTCCTTTGGCATCTGTTTCCTGATGCTTAGGCAATTAATATATTCCACGACCATGTTTTATTTATGTTTTTACAAACTTGCTCAGCATTTTATTATCTGTTTTGCCATGTTATGTTGAATGCCTTCTTTTAAAAAAATCACTTATTTCCTCATTATTTATTTTGACCCTTTCATTGCCAGCACGCTTGCCAATTTGTGTTAGAATTCATGCCCACATTTCTGTCTAGGGTCTGTAGAGCACATATCCATTTCATTTCAGCTCTGTCCGGTTTTTGATGGTAATTGCCCTCTCTTTCAGAAGATTACACTAATTCTAAACCCCAGAGCCATAGTGCTGCCCCTGTATGTCCTGCACTATTAAAATGAATTGGTACTTGAGAAGTTTTGTCTTTTCTTCTAATATCTACTTTATGTTCCTGAATATGTGTCATGAGTTGTCTAGTGATTTGACCCATGTACAGTTTATCACAGGGACATTGGAGTACATAGATTACCCCTTCTGAAGCGCATGTTATGTGCTGCTTTATTTCAAATCTTTGACTACTTTGAGGATGCTGAAAAACATTCTTTTTTTGAAGTATGGCCACATACTGAGCATCTTGTACATGGGACCACTCTAGGTTGGAGTGGATTCAGTAACAGTTATCTGTCTGTTTTTGGTAATGCAAATTTGGATTTTACTGTTCTGTCCTGAATAGTTGACACTTTCTTTGCTGCCGCTATGTGTTTAACATTAAGTGCTATGTTATCCTGATTGCCAAGTGCCAGTGCCTATTTGATTCTTTTGATTTTGTTAACATAATAGCTGTATTTTGTTACAAACACCAATCTATCCACCTTTTGCATTGTTGCTTTTAGTGGTGGGTGAAGTGGGCTCAATCCACTCCACAAAGTGATGGGTGAAGCAAAGGTGGATTTGCGGAGTGCTCCACAACACGAAGCGGAGTACTTTGCGTTTATAATGAGGAACGTGAAGTGCATTGAAAACAGCGACTTCACATTACTCTGCCTCCACTGGTCACTTCTCTTTCAATTTTTAAGGCAAAGTACATTGGTGGCAACTCACTTTGCCTTGTTTTTGAGCTCCAAAGGCGGATTTTGCAGTGATTCATGGGAGTTCAGGTCACATGGGCTCTATATTGATCTGCACAGCCTCAGTTCGAGGTAGTATGAGTAGGAAGGAGTAGGAGACAGTGTGCTCTGATAGCTGTCTGTAGGAATCTTTTAAAAGCTGTTCAAAAAGCATTTTTGCTTTTTTTTGGGAGGATCCAACTGTAGTTCATCGATTGTAGGAAACCCTCCTGTGCTCACATCATCGAACATTTTTGTTTGTGTGTGGATTTTGAATGTAAATTTACAACATTGAGTGTGTGTGGTGAAAGACAGTGAAGTGTGCTGTGTGTGAGAGGGGCGTATCTGTGTGTAGGTAGATTTAAGTTGGAGAACTAGTGATTTCTTTGTGTTTTGGTGTTATTTTTGTTCTATAACTGACTGTGTTACTGTACAAATAGTAAAATTGTCAGTAATAATACACATTTTCTTGCTGCTTGTTGTGTGAATGTGGTGCAGCATTTCATAAGGTCAGGTTGTTTAAATTACACATTTACATTACGTGGCACTCAGTACACTGAACTTTTGCATTTGCATCGCATTCCTCGTTCAGCATTGTACACAAGGGGCCGGATATTCAAAAGGGTTGCGCCATGCGCAAGTCCGAATTTGCGCCATTCTGCGATATTCAGCAGGAGGCAGTTGCGCCACTGAAAACAGGCTGAGCAAAAGCGCAATGCAAATGAAGGCATGCGCAACTGAAGGGGGTGGATCCATGCATAAAAAGTGCAATGTGATATTCAAAGGCTTGGCAGTAGTGCAATAGCGGAACAGCCGGAAGGTGCGCTTACAGCCGGAAATGAGCCAAAATAAAAGGCTCGCTAAGAGGCGCAAGAACGCCACAGGGATGCCAAGCGAGACAGACAGAGAGAGACAGAGACAGTCCAGAACAGGGCAGGCAAGGAAGTTGTGGGGCCATAGGCTGCAGAGGCCAGCGGGGTACCTGGTGCAGTGGAGGTAGCAGTCAGGACAGCGGGGGTAACAGAGCAACATCAGCCGGGGGGGTCACAAGCCAGGGAGATGGACAGTGCCAGCTTCCACATGGAAGCTGTAATGAGGGGGTGAGAATGCATGCTGCAGGGGGACGTGGCCGTGGAAGGGCCCATCGGCGGTACGCCCCCAACAGGCAGTACCGTGCCCGCATCAGCTTTGAGCTGTACACAGATGTAGAGATCATGGGCCGGTACCGCCTGAAGAGGGCAATACTGAGGCAGCTCTGTGAGCTGTGCAGTGATGTGATGCAGGCACCCACACGACGGAGTCACACTCTGTCAGTGGAGACCAAGGTGACAGCCTGCATGTGCCTGCTCACCACGGGCACCTTTCAGAGGCTGACAGGGGACACCACAGGCATCACACAGTCGGCCACGTCACGCATCCTCACCCAATTCCTCAGCGCACTGCTGCCACATGCTGCGGAGCACATCCATTTCCCCAGCACCGCGGCAGAGCATACAGCAAACCTGCAGGAGTTCCACAGGGAAGCACGTATGCCTGGCATGCTAGGGGCCATAGACTGCACCCATGTGGCCATTTGCACGCCTCCTGGCCCCGATGGGGCCGCATATAGGAACAGGAAGGGCTATTCCAGTGTCAACTGCCAGGTGGTGTGTGATGCCACTGGGCGCATAATCAGTGTCTGTTCCACACACCCTGGTGGAGCACATGATGCCTTCATATGGTATCAGTCCACACTGTGCCATTGATTCAAGAGTGGGGACATCCCCACAGGCCATCTAGTGGGTGAGTACGCATGTAGGAATTGCAAACGTGGGGCAAGGGTGGGAATGCCACAGGTGCTATGGTAGTAGCACACAGGGATATTGGCAATATGGACCTGAACATGATACTTATCTCCACCATCTCCACACAGGTGACAGCGGATACCCACTCCGTCCCTGGCTGCTCACACCATACCGGTGCCCCATGACCCCATTGCAGGAACGCTATAATGAGGCACATGCCGCCACATGCAACAGCATCGAGCGGGTGTTTGGGATGCTCAAGGCACGCTTTCGATGCCTAGACACCTCCGGCGGTGCCCTACAGTACAGGCCCTCAAAGGCCTATGGGATATTCCTGGCCTGTTGTGTCCTGCACAACATGGCCAAAGACTGTGGGATAGCCATTCAGGTCGAGGAGGGGGACAGCGATGGGGACGCCAGCGGCGCCGGTGATGATGGTGATGAGCAGCCCCCCCTTGGATGGCAGGACCTCTCGACTGATCCGCAGGCCCAGCTGCACGGGACACCATCGCTGAGGAGCATTATGCACGACACAGGTAAGTCAAGGGGTCATGTGCAGCCAACACTGTCCAGGCGCAACCCACAGGCACACAGAGTAACACACCAGGGGTGCATGACGGCAAGGAGAGTGGAAGGGTCCGGGCACACAAACACACCATCAGGGAGGGGTGAACAGTCATATGGACACACATACACACACCAGGCACAAAGCGTACATGGGCAGGTACACAGCAGAGCAGGAACAGACATGACAAACACACAGATCCACAGGCCACACCCACCACCTGTACTGTCCAAGTACGTGTGTCAGATGCTGGGCACCCTTGCACCTTGGTGTACAGTACAATGCAGGCATCATCATGCACATGCACCTGTGGACAGCAGTCGGGATGGTGTGCAGGTGGTCCGTGTGTCGGCGTGATGGGCAGGGCACCCACCAGTGCACTGCCCACCGTGACGCACATTGCACACAGGGCAGCAGCAGACAGGGCCCGCACTGGGAGACAGGTCAGTCATGTTGCACTGTGCCACGGCCACCGCAGATGCATGGGCGGCCCCGCTGTGACCCAACAGCACTGGCAGGCTGAGCAGGGGCCACATGGGGTGGCACCGATGTACCACCGGGGTCCCACTGCGCGATCGCGACCTTGTCCGCACAGGGGTTTGCAGCATGCCAAACATACCTGCACCAGGGGTGCTCGGGATGCCCACAGCAGAACCCGGTGTCGACAGGCTGGGTGTCGCACGACACCAGGAACGGGAGGAGAGCATACTTGTGGGTGCGCGGTACAGGGCACCTGCTTGTGTGCCCAATGCAGCCACTGACAGCGACCAATGCCTGGGTCTGCTCTGTCAATGGCGGCGTCACATCCATCCGCATTTGGACCATCTCTGCAGGATCAGAGCACAGTCCCTGCTGTGCCGCCTCCACAGCCACACACAGTGCCTCCACGGACGCTGCAACCCGCCTTTGCTGCTGTACTGATTCCCGCAGCAGGCGGGTGTGCTCTTCAAATGGGTACTCTGCCACAACGGCATCCTGTCCCCCAGGGTATGGAAGGTCCTGATACTCAACACCCCTTGAGGGTGGGCGCTGTTCACCAGGACCAGGAATGGGCATATCAAAGGGCAGTGTGCATGTGCCACCGATGGACACTGTACCCCCAGACCTGGTGGGTGACTGTTGCTGCTGCCCCTCCAACCGCTGTGCCCCAGGGACCACTCGTTCCACTGCTGTGGCCGCAACAGTACCAGACACCTGCACAGCTACCGGTTCTGCCCCACCGGTGCTGACAGGCACAGCCTGGGACTGTGCCGACATGCTGGCACACACGTTGGAACCAGCTAGGCCCAGGGGCACGTGCTGGCCTGCTGTGTGTCCATCATGGGACACACACGTGTCACTGCCCATTGCAGTCCTTGCATCATCAATGGTGCAGGTACATGCTACAGCCACAGTCACAGCGTGCTGGCATGCTTGCAAGCCAGACTGCTGAGACACAGGCTGTGCACCCCCCACACCTGACTCACCGACAACAGAGGTGGCAGCCAGGCATGCATGCTGGTGCAGTGCATGCTGGCTGGCGACAGAGGTGGATGGACCCTCCTCCAACTCCGGCAGGTATTCCTCACTGCGTGGTCCCACCACCACCATCCCCTGAAGACGAACAGGATCTGTAACAGAAAGTGAGGACATGTGAGTGCATGTGAACAACCTCCCCCCCCCAAACACCACCACCATGTCATACCGTGCAGTGATGGGCTTCCACCTGTCTGGAATCCACCTCCTGGTACACCCACAATAGCACTCCACTGCATTGATGCAGCCAGTCGGTCCTCAGCCGGGGTCAGCTCCACCACCGCTGGCTGGCCCCCGCCTGTGCCAGCACGTGCCGCCCTGAGGGCTGCCACCTTCTCCTTCACCCTCCTGCGGTCTGTCCTCATCTTCTTTTTGCATTCCTGCATGGAGCACTGGTCGCTTCCGTGCAGGTTCACTGCCTGAGCTACCCCCTCCCATGCAGCCGCACGGACCTGAGGGGTGCCCCGCCGTCCACTCAGTAGTGGCTCCTCTTCCAGGTAGGTCTGGAAGAGGGCCTCTGTCTCCGCCGTGGTGAAGTTGGGCCTCCTCCTTCGCCCACCATCCTCACCCTCACCTTGGCTCTGCTCGGTCATGTCGGTCTGTATGAGTGGAAGTGGACACCTGTCACTGTGCAGTCTACAGCGTTATTCCATGACCATTGGCCAGAACATCACACAGCATGCAACTCACCTCTCACCTGCAGTAACCGAATCTGGCCAGCGCAGCCCAATGTCGCGTATTCATAGCGCAATGCATGCAAATTAGGAGTGGCGCAACTTTAATGACATGCTAATCGCGCCACTGCGCCTTTGAATGGCTGATCAGATCATTTGCATGTGTTGGCTGAATATCGTGCCGTTGAGCTTTGCGCAATACGGTTGAGCCGGCTGAGCCAATGGCACATTTCTGTGACTGTGTGGTACACTGCATTGCACATGCCCAGGTAGCTTACACAGGCGTCTGCCATGCTGATGACGTGCTGTGCGCGATCAGCTATTCAGGCCATGGCCACCATTGTGCCAATGGCGCTACAGTGCTGGTCACCATATGGCGCTGTGGCAGTACTGTGCAATAGTCCACTGTGGCACTGGCACGCAGGTGTCCGATCGCCCAGGACGTGTGGACGTCCGATGGCGCTGTACGTGGCCTTGCGCCACTGACCCATGTCCTTGTGCCCGACCTTTGTCCCCTGGCGCTGTACGTCTGCCATGTGTACGGCTCTATCATGCTGTTCGGTGACAGCACGATGTGGATCCACGCGCTGTCCAACAGCGCGACAGGGCAGTGATGGAGTTATCGCGCAACATTTCCACGCTATTGCCGCGCTGCAGAGCGCCATATTGCCACTGTACATTTTGAAAATGGCACGCAGGAGAGCACCACAATGTGGGGCTTTGGAATTAGCTAACCTGGTGGCTGTGGTGGAGCCTCACTATGGCTCACTGTTTGAGGGAGTGCCCCTGCAGCTGCCACGCACCCATGTGTGGCAGCAGGTCGCCGCTGCCCTGGAGCAGGCCATTGGGTGGAGGAGGACCCCGGAGCAGTGCAGGCACCGCTACGGCAACCTGCAGAGGAGGGAGCATGCTCTGCTTGCGCGCCTCAGGTTGTGTGCCAGGAGGGGCATTGTGCCCAGGCCAGGTGTGTGTGCTGTGTATGCACCGTATTGTCTGCATGGGTGACTGTGTAATGTAATCTGGCATGGAGGTGGGTTGGGCTGTGGTTTGCTGTGAGGGTGTTTGCAGGTGTGTGCTGTTTGGGTCTGGTTGTGTAGGCAGGCACACTCAATGGGGCAAGGGGCTGTCTGCTTTGGGATCTCACTGATGTGTTTCTCTTCCTTTGTCTCCCACAGGTGTGGAGGAGCGGAGGCAGGCACAGGCTGAGGTCTGGGATGGCAATGCCAGAGTGGCTGGTGGAGGAGGTGTGCAACAGCCACAGCCACAGCAGCAGCAACAGCAGCAGCCACAGCTGCAGCAGCACCTGCTGCAGCAGCTTGATGAGGGTGAGTGTCATTACATCATGGATGCTATTGCATGCTGGGGGGGGGCACGGACACCTTCCATGGACAACACTACCATGCATGCAACATGTGACAGTCATCACTGTCCAGTGGCACTGCATGTGTGTATGTGTGCATCACTGGTGGTCCATGCATGCACTGGGCACATGGCTGTGGCACTAGCATCCCACCATGTAGCCACGTCACTGGGCAGCCTTGGTTGTGCTGTGCTGGACATGGGCGGTGTGTGTGTGTGTGCAATGGTACACATGGCCATTGCTGGCTGGTTGGGCTTGTCTTGTGCACAGTCACTGTGGTTGGGTGCTGTCCATCACAGGAGTGGGGCACTTGGCTGTATGCCATGCATGATGGGTGGGATTTAGGGATGTGGACAGTCACAGCCATTGACTCTGTTCCCTTGTCCTAGGTATCCGGATCCTGCGCTTGTTGGAGCAGGGCATGCAGAGGCTCACACAAATGGTGATGGACACCCATGCATTACTCCCACGACCTACAGCAGCATGGCATGCCGGAGGAGGCCACAGGCACAGCGCCAGGCGGGAGGAGGGCAGGCTGCCAGGCAGTAGCCAGTCATCAGCGGACCCCACCTTCCCTCTCCCAGTTGTTCACCCCTGCCCCTTACCCACCCCTACCTCATACCCATACCCCAACCCTGCCTTGTACATATGTTTGTGTTTGTTGTTCTCATTATGCTTCTTAATTACATTTATATTTTGATATGAATGCTGTGGTGGTCTCTGATTTGCAGCTGGCTATCGGTGCTCAGTTGCAGTGGTGTGCATGGCATCAGGTGTGGTATGGTCATGGGTATGTGTGCGGGTGTGTGGGCGGTGTCTCTGGTGTGGCGAGGCTTCCACCAGTATTGTTGTCTGCTGCCACCCACTGCTGGGTGGTTATGGTGGGTTTGGCCTTGTGGTTCTGTGGTTCATGAGGTTGCAGTGTTCCGGGGCCCTGGGGATTTCTGCAGTGCTGGTCATTGCACATGGGTGATGTCTTGGGGTCACAGTGGGCGGTTGTGCATGGGGCTGCTGGCACTGGGGTGCTCTACCTTTGTGTGCCAGTCTCGGTTGATGGTAGGTGTGCTGCAGCACACCGGGATGTGCTTTGTTTGCTTGTCCCCATGGCCCAGTGGTTGCTCCATCACTCCCCAGTTATGCTGTGCTTGGGGTGTGGTACATTGTTGGTTCGGCAGTGTGTCCCTGTGCCCATCTGTACCATGGGTGGTGTGCCCTGACTACCTCCCTGGTTGTGCAGTTCCATTGCTATGCTGCTGGGGTGTCTTTGTTTGCCCTATAGTGCCTCTGGACTGCTCAGCTGGGCTGGCTTGTGCGCTTATGGCGATCATTTCTGCTCAGCTTCCTTCCTGGTTGCGCTTGGCGCATCATATCTGCTCAGCTTCTCCTTCCTGGTTGCGCTATGGCGCAATTTGTGCGATATTCAGACGTTGGCTACTTGCGCAATTGGCCTTGCTCCATGTTTGAATATCGCGACGATTGTGCATGTGCGCAAGTGACTTGCGCTTGCTCCTGCTGTTGCGCACTTCTTGGGTGCAGCTTGAATATCCAGCCCAAAGTGTTCTGTGTTGTGTGTGCAGTGTTGCGTGCATCAAATATAATACACCTTTTAAAATTTGTGACACACAGATCAGTGTAACTGCAACTAAGCGCAGCAGTGTGAACCTGCTATCCACTGCAGCTGCCTGATTTTGCACTGCAATCGTGTTCTCTGTTCTTAGTTTTGTTGCTTGTAGTGCCGTAAAAATCAGCACTGTCTGTATTCAGTGCCCCCCAACCCCCACGTTGAAAAGGTATTTTTTACCAGACTGCATTGTTTTTGTGACCCCATCAGCACCACTGGTTACTGAAGTTGTTTCAATTCCATGACAGTGTCACAACACAGTAATCTCTTATCTGTTGCTGAAGCCACAGTTGTTTATTTTGCTTCACATTCAGCTAACGAGTAGCGACCCTCCAGTCAGAAAGTGAATGTATCAAAATCTGAATTTGGTAATAATATTTGTGGTTGATCCCCCAAAATGCCTGCAAAGAGATGTGCAAGTAAAGCTGTTTCTGGCCATGACAATGTTGGCAGTAAGAGGGTCTGCGGGCATGGTAGTAGTACGCGTACAGAGAAGTGCATTGCTGATGTGAGGAAAGGTATTTCTCCTGCAGTGTTTTTTACAGCCCAATCAGTAGCTTCACTGATAGTTGGAGGAGATGAAGTTTTCCCAGCCGGTGGTGTTAGTGTTACTGGTGTTAGTGGTGGTGGAGGTAGTATTAGCATTGTTGCATCAAGTTCTAATTCCGACCAGTGTACCATATCCAAACATATTGAGTGTGAAGCAGTGCAAGTGAGTGACAGCGTAGATGGTGTCATACTTCCCAGTAACATCCCATTAACTGAACCTGATTCTGCTGATCATGTCAACGATAGCATACAATGTGATATTCCATCCATTGTGGCACTTAACGTCACTCATTTTCCATGCAGTGATTCACAGTGTGGTGAAAAAATATCAGGTGATGGTGGTGTAGATGCTGATGATGAATGTGATGATGCTGATGATGATGATGTTGCTGTTGTTGCAACATGCAGTCCACATGTTAGCATCCAAGCAGAAGATGGGATGTGTGACAGTGACGCTGATGAATTTGATGATGACGTACTGACCCCAGTTGGGGAACCGAGAAAAGAAATGAAAAAGTGGCTGTGTCTGAATCTGTTTGCAGGAATTCTCCCCCAAAAAAAAACTTAGATTTACTGGTTTTAGTGGATGATGATGATGATGATGACTCACTAGTACTCAATATGATAGGTAGTCGGTGGTCAGTTGCAGTCCAGATGTGCAGTGCCAGAAACATCACGTGCCCCCACCACTTCAGTGCTTAAAATAACAGACTTGAATACACATCATCATGGACATGTTAAAGCAGAGCATCACAGTCCCTTGTTTGGGATTTTTTTGTTCAAGATGCAATGATCTAGTTGCAATCTGCCAGGTTTGCTACAAAGCGTGTGAGTCGAGGTAAAAGGGGAGTCATCTTGGGACAGGAGGACAGCATACGATCTTTAAGAATAGGCACTTGGCTCTGTGGACCCAGAACACGCCTGGCAGCTACCAGACTGGGTGTTCACCCGTATCACTGGCAACCATAGCCAACATGTTATCCCCTTCCATGACTGTTAAGCCCAGTAGGAAATTAAACGTGTGCAGTAGTGCAGTAATAAGAGCAGAGGATTACTACAGGCATGATGAGGTGGAGGACCATAATGACTTTGAAATGTTGTCCAGTGCTGCTGAGAGTAGCAGTTTTTGTGGTGGCAGCGGTGGTGGTGGTGAATGCAGTATGTCTAGTGCAACTGGTACATCAACCCCGGTTGGCAGATCTGAAAAAATAACATAATTTCTGGGTTTGTCATCATCACCTGTGCAACTGTCTTCATCAAATGTCCACACTCCACCCCCTGCCAATGCCATTCATCACAGAGCACAACCATTTGTGACCAGCAACACACCCAGTGTAAAACGTTTAAGTTAGCCCACGTTACAGAGTGTTTTTCGCATAAGCTGATGTAACCCCCCAATCATTCAGTGTCACGTGAACTTAATGCTGCCATAGCGGAAATGCTGGCAATCAATCTTTTACCCTTCTCCTTTGAGGAGAATTCTGGGTTCTGGCAGTTTGCTGCTGGTGCCTGTCCAAAATGGAAAGTCCCATCCAGGACATACTTTTCTACCCGTGCTGTTCCTGAGTTGTTCCGCACTGTCTCAGACTCAGTAAGACATGCCCTTCAACATTTCTTCTCTCCATTCATCCATTTAAGTATGGATATGTGGACAAGTGTCAAAACAGCGGGGAGTTCATATCTGTGTATAACTGCACACTGAGCGCAGGTGCCGGGGATTGTTTGTGATGCTGGTAGTGTGAATAATCAGTACAGGAAGGTGGATTGTCGCGTAGCAATCTTTCTGGGAATCTCGCCAGCATGCAACAATTGCTATGCGCAGTGTGACCTGTTCACACAATGGTGAGAACATGTTGGACATGGTACTGACTGAAATTGACAGATGGCTAAACCCTCTGTCCCTGAGAGCTGGGTTCATAGCAAGTGACAGTGGGTCAAATGTGGTGAAATGCATCATGAATGGTGTTTTTTTTCGGGTTCCATGCATGGCCCAGTGTTTAAATCTTGTGGTTCAGGAGTTTCTGCAGCACCCTGACATAAAGGAAATGCTGGCCATTGCATGACGTATCTGCTCTCACTTTTCAAGATCTGGAAAGGCCTGTGACCAACTGCAGCAGTTGCAGATACAAAACAGCCTGCCTCAGCACTGCTTGGAGCTGGAAGTTGTCACCCGATGGAACTCCACGTTATACATGGCAGAGAGGTTGTATGAACAATACAAAGCCATCACAGAATATCTTGTTATGCACACTAGCCGTGACAGTTCTGGGGCCTCCATGTCTATGACGACTGAATAGTGGCACCTGATGGACTCTGTAATAACAATTTTGCGGCCTTTTGAACATGCCACACAGGCAGTGAGTGGCGAGTCTGCCTCCATTAGCCAATCAATTCCACTGCTATGGGGTGCTGAGGCAGACATTGGTGAATGTACAGCATAGCTTTGATGTTGCTGGAGACGGTGGTAGCAGTATGTTGCTGCAACACATGCTGACAGTATTCGACCACAATCGTCACATTGTGAGAATTCAGCGTAGTGACAACTTTGACATGGCAACGATGCTGGACCCACGATACAAACGTGAAATTGCATCAGTACTGGAGGGAGGGCCTGAACAGGTAAAAAATATCAGTGGTAAACTGGTTCGCTTGGTTCATGGGGCACAGAAGTCACGTGCCAAGGTTTGCAAACCTCAGCAGCATAATCCAGCTGAAGGTGTAGCTGGAGGTCCAGCCAGCATATCATGCAAGGGTAAGGTGACTGTAGTTCCTGGTGGTCTGTCATCCAAAGTGGTTGACGTCAACCCGCTTTGGGAGGCTTTGTCCCAAGTGGGTATTTGTGAAATCAATGATTCCGGGGAACAGGCTGATGCATCAACAATCGGACTTAGTGCGGCACAGAGAATGGTTGAGTCATATTTGTCTGAAAACAGGCATCTGACAATAAGTGAAGATCCTCTTTTGTACTGGAGTGGAGAGGTCAGTGAATGGCCAGAGGTGACCGCAGTGGCACTGAAGTACCTCACATGCCCACCCTCCAGTGTAAGTGTTGAGAGGGTATTCAGCTCAGCAGGCGCAATAGTCGGGAATCGTCAGACAAACCTGTCTCCTGCAAATGTTAGTTTGCTAACATTCTTTAAAATGAATGAGAGGCACATACCAGCACAGACTGCAACCTCGGTATTTGTACCTTGGCCTAGTCATGGTGGTCTTGCTGATGTGGAAATGGAGCATCCTGGTGGCACTGGCAGTGGCTACCTGAAGCAGCCCACCACTGACGTAGATGATGACACAATGGAGAAAGAATTTCCCAGTGGTAAGACTTCAGACATCGATGACTGTGACGGCAGTTTTCTTTATGAGGATGATGATGTGGTTAATGTTGGCAGGTTTTAACTGCAGTTGTTAAAAGGCAGTGTGCCCCCCCTTCCCTGGATCACCACCACCAGGACTGATGTTATCCAAGTCTGCTGCCACCATGAGTCTGTCTGCCCCCCATGGACCACCACCACCACTGGGACTGATGTTATCCAACTCTGCTGCCACCATGAGTCTGTCTGCCCCCCACGGACCACCACCACCACCGGGACTGATGTCATCCAACTCTGCTGCCACCATGAGTCTGTCTGCCCACCCCGGACCACCACCACCACCGGGACTGATGTTATCCAACTCTGCTGCCACCATGAGTCTGTCTGCCCCCCACGGACCACCACCACCGGGACTGATGTTATCCAATTCTGCTGCCATCATGAGTCTGTCTGTCCCCCACGGACCACCAGTCCACCAGTGCACGACCACCACCAGCTTCTTAATATTTAAACCGAAAAGTGAGTATGTGCACTCATGTTTGTTTTGCTGCCTCACTTCCTTAAGTTGTCTGTTTTGTTTTCTGTAGCTTTTGAGAACCGCAGTGGCAAAACACATACAGTACACTTCTTTTGTTTCTTTTACAGGAGAACAAAAACAGGCTCCATCGCTATTACTCATTGGGAAAGATGCTGTAGATATACCGTACAGAGAGGAACCGATGTAATGTCCATGTGAAATCCATTCTGGTAAGTATGAAGATTTTATTTCATCCATTTCATTGCTTTGTAAAGACTGCTGCAAATATTGCACACAACAGGTTGTCTTACTAGCTGACAAGATGTGTCTCTGAAATGTAACTTGACAATAGGGATTGAGATTTGAGAACCAGGGAGGGACACATAAAAATGAAGTTGTAACTTTTAAGAAGTCATTCATTTCTATTTTTAGGAAAATGTGCTATACTTTGTTGTTCTGTCAAAGTGGCATTATCCAAAAAAGTTCGACAACATCAGGCATGCCTCTCCCCCAACCCGAGCTTGAGCAGTCATGCAACATGCAGAAGTTGTTCCATTCGATGACCATGACCATCATTAACAACTGGACTCCAGAAGGATGCTGATGAAATCTGTGAAGAAGTAAAAAAATAAGAAACCATTACAGACAAAACTGAAAATATGATCCCCCCCCCAAAAAAAAATAAATACTTACCTTCATGTGCTCGAGAGTTATCCGTTTCCATTTAAGTGCAAAAAATTTTCCTTGAGCACTGGAATGTGCACAGCAACAGTCTGGAGTCACCTGTGTGATGCAGAACAATAGCATGAGTACATGTCCATGTCAAATTCAACCCCCCTCATCATCACCTACAAAATACACAACCGTATATCTATATATATATATACTCACCAAGGCTGCTACTACTGTACATCCAAAGGGCACCTTTCAATCCAGTTGAGATGATCACTACTCACTTTTCTGCACACAAGGAGGATGCATTGTGTGCCTGCAGAAAAAATCTGGGGACTCTGTGCCACCACTACGTGCATGACTGAGTGCACCATTAATTCTGGGTGACTCTGTATATGCTGAAACAGTCTCTTTCACTTTACCACTTGTCGCATTTTCTGCACACAAGGAGGATGCATTGTGGGCCTGCAGAAAAATCTGGGACTCTGTGCCACCACTGTGCGCATGACTGAGTGTGCCATTAATTCTGGGGGACTTTGTATGTGCTGAAACAGTCTCTTTTCACTTTGTTACCACTTGTCAATTTCTGCACACAAGGAGGATGCATTGTGGGCCTGCAGAAAAAATCTAGGGACTCTGTGCCACTTTTATGTGTTCTGTGATTGTTGCTGTGAGCTCATAGTCGTGATGTCATAGTGACATTTTTACAGTTAAAGCAGCATTGTAAGAATGTCCTCACAGTTCTGAACTGTATTTTTTTATGCTACTTTAAATTGCCACAGCAACCACTACTTACGAGGCAAGTCGCCAGTGACTTGAATGATAGAATTCTTCTCACAATTTATGTCTGCTTCTCTTACTCCTACTTTTTTTCATGTATGAAAACAAAATGAGCATGTCTTCCAATATTGTTCCGATTAGCTTTGTATTTATTTGCAGCTGCTTTTCAATAACTATTGTTCCATGGTGTCATATAAAACAATGACTGATGCATAACTGTTAGTTAACAACAGAAGTTATATATGACAACTACTTGATGTGATGGAGAAAAGCAGAGGAAAACAATGGCAAAGACCTGGTCACACTCACTGTGAGCAGCACCAATTTAAAAGGAATGCTTCTTTCATTATTTCACACGTGAAACAAGCATTTGTCAATGCCAAATGTTGCATGCTTCTATGTGCTGTTTAGGTATTTGGAAGTCATTGGAGTGCAAATATTGAAAATTTGCGAACTTATGAGCGTGCGTAGGAACTGTGCAACGCACGCTCGAAAAACAGTCATTGTTATGAAATTTTTCACTAAATGTTCAACATAGCCATTTTAAGACCTCTGCTCATGAACAGTGTCAGTGTGATTTTGTTAATGTGTCCCATACATTGAGTTTGCACACCGACTGCGCCATTGTGCGCTACATGGGCGGAAACATGTTTTGGGCAGGATGTGAAAAATGACAGCTGTACTGCTCATAAGGAGGTGTGGTAAAATGGCAATGTTGAAAATCTGGAGTGGAAATATTGAAAATTCGCAAACCTACTAGCGTGCATGGGAACTGTGCAATACACACTCGTAAAACAGTCATTTTAGGAATTCTTTCACCAAATTTTCAACATTGCCATTTTAAGATCTCTGCTCATGAACAGTGACACTGTGATTTTCTTAATGTGTCCCATACACTGAGTTCACATAACCGACTGCGCATTGAGCGCTACATGGGCGGAAACATGTTTTGGGCAGGATGTGAAAATGACAGCTATACTGCTCATGAGGAGGTGTGGTAAATGGCAATGTTGAAAATCTGGAGTGAAAATATTGAAAATTTAGGAACTTACGAGCTCATGAGGAACCGCGCAACGCCGCCAGTAAAACAGTCATTTTTAGGAATTTTTTCACCAAATTTTCAACATAGCCATTTTAAGACCTCTGCTCATGAACAGTGTCACTGTGATTTTCTTAATTTGTCCCGTACATTGATTTCGCACACCGACTGCGCCATTCTGCGCTACAAGGGCATAAACACATTTTGGGTCAGATGTGAAAAATGACAGCTGTACTTTTCAGAAGAAGGTGTGGTAAAATGGCAATTTTGAAAATCTGGAGTGAAAATATTGAAATTTCGCGAACTTACGAGCCTGCGTAGGAACTGGGCAACGACGCCAGAAACAGTCATTTTTGAATTTTGATCACCAACATGGGGTTTTATTTTCATGACGATGTCACTGTCATGGGTTCAAGAGTGATTTCGCAGTCACTGCGCCGAAATCACCCTTCGGGCCCAATAACGCCATGACAGTGACATCATTCATGAGAAGGGGTCCTAAAACCCCATGTTGAAAATTTGGCAAAAATTCCCAAAAATGCCTGAGATATGCACAAAGTTGAACCCCTTATCTAGCCCATTATACAGCTTACCGCATTTCCTCAGTTCACGGTCGGCTTTGAAGAGTGCAGACGTGTTCCCGGTCCACCGAAGATCGTCCGCGGAGTCCGGAGGTAAGTATGGGGTGGGGTGTGGAGAGGCAGTGCAGTGGGTGGGTGCAGGTTGTGGAGGGGTCGAGACGCGCAAGGGACCGTTTTGTTTTATAGGTTAAAAAGATGTCGGGACGCTTGCCATGCTGGGGCTCCCAGCGTGGCACCAACTACTGGGGGACGGTGCAGCTCAGCCGGTGGGGATTGGGCACCGTCCGGCTACACAGCACGCAGGGACACGCACGCCCGCGGTGGGGGGGCCAGCTTCTTATCGGTGCTCACACGAAGCGCAGTCTTCTTTTCAATCAGAGCGTTACTGCATTTGGAGCGTGTCATAGACAGCTCCAAAATGCATTGGCTTACAGGGGCCACGCCTGCCAGCTCACTGACTGAATTGGAGGAGGAGGTGACACACCTCTGAAATCTCCGATGATGGCACTATGTTTCTTGCACATGCATGCAAGCAACATAAAAAGGTAGTACAGCACACTCAACTACTGCAAATTATCATATCATTCCTGTCAGTCAGGATGTAAGTAAGGGAAGCTGTAACATAGCATTAAAAAATATAGGTCGGAGTTATCAACAGATTGTTGCGCTGCTACTTTACAGAAGTCACCACATTACATAGTTATGGTGATGCACATAAACTAATATGTGGGGGCATTACTACCACTGGACTATTTTTTGCTCCACAGAGTGCAATATATGTCTGTGAAAAACAACCATAATTTCATTACAGTGAGTCACATGACAGAGGAATTAACAATCTGAAAAGCAACCCACATTTGTGCCATACTTTCTCAGCAACGTTAAGACGTGATGGCAGGGAGAGCGCAGGTGCATGCTCCACTGTACTGAATGTCCAGCAGCTATCCCAAGCAATGTTTCCTAATGTTATAAGGTTCACTTTGTGGTGAAATGTGGGATGTTTCCACTACCAAGGCTCTTCTTACTGGAAACGTGGCCACACATTTCACAACAAACTGACCATTAACATATAGAAATATTCACAAACCTGCACAATCAGATATTCACTGTAAGGAGCACGCACACGCACTCTCCCTGCCATCATGTCCTAATGTTGCTGAGAAGGGAGACAGAATGTGGGCAGATTTTCAGAATGGGAATGCCCCTGTCACATGACTCACTGTAATGCATCTACGCATTGTTTTCAAAAAAATTTATTGCACTCTGTGGTGCAAGAAAGATTCCCCATGAAGGGAAAATGTGTATGATTTAATAATAACAAACAAAAAACACACAACAAAAGTAAGCACAGTAGTGGAGTGTGGTCAGGGGTGGGGGTGGGGTGGGGGCAGAAAACAATACCTGGACTTACTATGGCCGTGGGATGCCGTGGTGGTCCAGCAGCAGGTGCAGCACTGAAAGTATTTGCTGCTGCTGTCCTTCCACTCTGGTAACCTGCTGCTCCAAATTAATTAAACGCTTGTTATTTTCCTCCAGTGCTGCCCACACCAGGAGGAGGTCAGACTGGCTAACAGGGACTGTGCCGGGGTCCACTGCATCTGCAGCAGGTAATCCAGGTAGTGGGGCTGGTGGTGGACAGGGTGGTGCTGGTGGCAGTGGTGGCGTTGGTGGTGGAGCACCTGATGTAGCCCTCCTCCTCCTGCTGCGGCGGTGACTGCTGCGAGGCACATCTCCCACCCCAGCAGCACCCTTGGCCACTGCCACGGAAGGGCCAGCAGGTGGACGCATGGCCACTTCTGTGGCAGCCTGCCACTCTGCCCTGTGGTGATTCTTCATGTGGGTGCGCTGGCCGCCAGTCCTCAAATGTGTCCCAGGGGACCACGGCGCACCAGCACACCACACATACGGCACTGCACCACTGTGCTGTCTCCCCCCACACAGTTAAAAACTCCCACACTGGGGAGCTGCGGGGGAGAGCAGACACAGTACGCACTTGGAGGGCACGAGTCCCACCACCACCCACGATTGCCGGGGCCACCTCCTGTGGCTGTGGAGGTGGTGGAAGGGGTGCTGCCAGAGCCCCAACAGCTTCTGCTAGTGGGGGTGGTGGAGAAGGTGGGTGAGCAACAGCCACCGGTGGCATTGGTGCTGCTGCTGCTGCTCCTGTTGCTTCCACGGAGGAAGCAACAATGGCCAGGAGTCTGGAGCGGTCCAACATAACACGACCGCCCCGCCCCCCATGGGTCCGCACTCCTCCCCTCCTAATGCTCCCACATGCCAGTGACTCACCTTCCCCGACTCCAAACTGACCCTCCATCCTCCTGGGTCCACGGGACGACACACACGTACACACACACACACACACACACACACAGTCAGTCACACTCACAAAACAAAAACAAAACTTATATAAAAAAATTCCCTAACCAAAAAAACACTAACACAATACAAACACTAAATAAAATAGCTTTTAAAAAAGCTGTTTGAAATAGCAGTAACAAGAAACGACTCCGAGATAAAAGCAAACTACTCTCCTCTCACAATTCTGCTTTTTCCCTGTACAAATGCAAAGGAGAAAGTGAAACTACTTCTCTGACTCACTTCCTTCCTGCCTGGCTAAAGCGTGTGACTTACAGTACTGCAGGCCATGTGATGTGCCTATTTTCTTCTCACTTCACCTTACTTCATGTTAAGGCATAATGGGAACGTGAAGTGGCATGGTAATGATAAGGCAAAGTGAGCACTTTATGAGGTCCACTTCGCGTTGTGCTTCATGGACGCGAAGTGGTCACTTCGCGTCCACTTCGTGGGCGGATTTATAATTAGCTGCATCTCTAGTTGCTTTAGGTTGTAACAACCTATCCCTGTCTTTGTTTTGTACTCAGCTTTTCTTACTCTTCTCCTATCATAACCCCTTGCTTCAAACCTGTTCATCATGTCCCATTTATTTATTTCAAACTGTTCATCTGTGATGCAGTTTCTGCGTATTCTAAGTAGTTGTGAGTATGGAATACTTATTTTTTCAACTGGGGTCCACGGTAACTGGTACCATGTAAAATGGTGTTTCTATCCGTGGGTTTATGGAAGAGGCTTGTTATTAGCTTGCCTGCTTCTTTAATGATCATAAGATCTAAGTATGGTATTTGGTACAAATCACTCTGCATGACACATTTTAAATTTGGATTGCAGTTATTTAAGTACTCATGAAATTCATGTAATTGATCATATGTTCCTGACCAGAGACAAAATATGCCATCAGTATATCTATGCCATGCTACTATATTATTTTTTTATGATATTGATTAACTGCTGGCTTCAAAATATGTTGTTTCACAAACATCTGCATGTAGGTATTTGCATAGGCTGGTGCCATGGTACTTCCCATTGCCGTCCCCTTTGTTAGTAAATAAAATTGGTTGTTGAATTCAAAATAATTTTTGGTTAATAACATTTCTGCTAACTCCTGAAGCATCACTGTTTTGGGCCTTGCATCTATAGGTCTGCTGTCCAGCATTTCCCCCATAGTTGCTTACCCCTCTGTATGGGGTATTGACATGTAAAAATCTGCAGCGTCAAAAGTGACCAAGTATGTATTGTGTGATGTTTCCATACTGGATAATGCTTTTAACTTGTTGATCATATCTGTAGTATCTTTTATGTATGTAGATGTTTTTTCCACTAATGGTGGCAGATGAAAATTTACATACTGTGACACAGGTTCAGATAGGGAACCTATAGCTGAAACTACTGGTCTCCCCGGGGGTTTCTGCATGTCCTTATGTATCTTTGGTATTGAACAGAATGTAGGGGTATGTGGGTATTCATTCATAAGTATGTTCGTTTCACAACCATATGACCAAGTCACTGATGACACTTCCTCTAATGTGTTTGCTAATTCTGATTTAAATTTGTGTGGGGTTTGCTTCTAACCTTTTATAATTATTTACATTCCTTAATAGTAGCATACACATGTCTTCATACTGCACTCTATCCATTAGGACTCTTTCCCCCACCTTCATCAGCTTGTTTTATTATTACTGATTTGTCATTTGCTAACCGACTGAGTGCTTCTCTTTGATTTTTTGTCAAATTGTAATATTTGGGACACTGTCATTGAGGTCCAATACATTCTTGCATAATATAGAGAATAATGGATAGGCAAGTGTGTGTTATGAATATTTTTTTCACACCCAAGGTGTGTGATGACCCATAATCCTCGAGAGCGAAGCTCGAGAGGTTTATGCAGTCATCACACACCGAAGGTGTGAAAAAAATATTCATAGTCACACACTTGCCTATCTTTTATTTTTTATAATTGCTGGTGCAGTCTTATCCAGCGTTTTTCTCATAGGAAAAAAAAGATACCAGAAGTCCAAATGTCCATGAAAAGTCATTGTAGATATCCGATGGTGATCACAGTCAAATGGTGGATGAGTGAAAGATTAATTAAAATTTAAGAGACTGTTTTGTAAAGCGAGAAATTTAAAATATTTAGCTCGTTTTAAATTGTGCCGTTAGCAGTGCACCAAGCAGGAAGTGTTGTGGTGGCCACGAAGATCTTCCGGTTGCTGTGGTGACCTACGAGAGAGAGCGTCTTGAAATTGCGATGTTTTGTTGAGACATTGTTTTCTGATGGATTTTAAATAACAACTCGAGCGGAGGCAGTTGGTAAGCAGAAGCACTTTAGCTGGGGAAAATCTGAGTTAGCGCCTGAGCTGTCTCGAGCACAGAGTACAGCTCGAGAGTGACTCTGAGATTGTGAAACACCGTAATAACTCAATTTCAGGTTATTACGGCATTTTCACAGCGTCTGAATTCTGATTGTTAAAGGGGCTCACCAGTAATTAATTCTTTTTTTACTGTATTACAATAGGTTTCAACACCATAACTTCTTTCAACTGATGGGTTATATCCTGATTTTATACCTAATACTTGTTTAACGTCCCTATAATACATACCTATATTTTCTGTGTTACCAAACATCTGTTTGAGTCTAAGGCTTCTAAAAATGTTTTCCATGTCTGCTTCTCTAGATCAAATAGGTTTATAGAGGTGGTTGGTGAAAAAGATAATCCAAGGCTCAAAACCTCCATCTCTGTTTCTGTTAAAATTCTTTTACTGAGGTTAAATATAGGGATTACCTCCTCGTGTTGTTTTGGTAACCCCTTCCTCCTTGATATCTGTTTCTCCTTCCACCACTGCCTCCTTGTCGGCCCCCTCTGAAATCCCCCCAGTCCCACCATCCCCCCTTGGCCCAAACCCCCTGCTCTGTCTCTTAAATTGTACCGAATATTTATATTCGTAGAACTAGAGGCTATAACTTGTTGTACATCTTGTCTACTGTCTGTTGTTGTTTCTTCTCTGGGTTCTGTCCTTTATGCATCCCTTATGTAGCTATTTTTACTGTCTGTACTAAAATCTGAGTAATAACCTTTTGTATTGTATTGTTTGAATTTGTTAAATTTTTTATAAGTATATACTTTATTGTCATGGTAATCTACAGTGTCACATTGAAATTTCTTTATTTTCTGTTGTTTAATTTTTTCTTCATATTGATCCAATTTAGCTTTCTAGGTTCACTTTAAACTCCACTTCTTCCAGTTTTGATTTTAGCTCATCTTCTGCTAATTTTATGTCTTTCTCTAAGTTTTGTCTTTCTTCTATAACTGCCTCTATAAGAGCATACATGAAGTCACATGATGCTCGGTTTCTGATACCATCCCAGTTGTGGTTTAGTTTTGTTGAATTGATGCCAAGATCAGCAAGATCGAGCAGAGATGTTTAATCTGGTTTCCACCAAAAGGACACAGGGACATGCCACGAAGCTCAGAGATGGTCAATTCAGTTCAGCGTACCTCTGCCTGAGGGTGGTGAACCTATGGAACAGCTTATCAGTGGATACAGTGGTGGGTATGATGACAGTACATGCTTTCAAGGTAAGCCTTGCCAAATCTTTGCTTTCTAAGGGAATCACTTGATACCCTGGGTAGCAGAGTGGGTAAGGACCACATTATGTTATTAGCACATGCTTACACAGCATACGTAATTATACCTGATTTTCAAGCAGGGGGCGGGCATGATGGACCTAGCATTCTTTCTGACCTTAAAGAGCTGGTGACACGTTCAGGAGAACGTTAACAAAACCTAATATTTAGACACAGTCCAGCTTGTATTTCCTATTAATGCTGTATTCCTCCTCACCATTATTTATTACTGAGGTAATCTGTATGAAAACAGGATCTTTGCTCCTAAAGAGTTTGTCTATTCCTGCTGTTTTCTCCTTACCTAAAGTCACAGAGCACTGCTTGTGACATCACAGTTACTCCCATGGCAACAGACTGTGCTGTCACAACAGAGAATTATGACTTGAAGTAGTGAGTAAGCTATAGAGGCACATGGGCTCTAAAGAAACTCTAAGGAATAAAGATCACATATTCATGCAAAGTTCCTTAGTAATAAATAATGGGGAGGAGAAATATATAAAATATAAATGGAATGCAGGCAGAATTGCACCTAATTATTATGCTTTTTAAAGTTTTCTTTGAGGCATCAGTAGCTCTTTAAATTACTATGTTATGTTACTGTGTTACATTATCATACTCCTGTTTAAATCTAGTGTATATGGGCAATGCTAACAAGCATGATTGCTTAGTTTGGTGAGTTTAACAAGCTGGCCCATTCAGTGGTATGGCATATGCATGATTCACTGATTGAGGGTCTACTCCGCTCCCTGATGCCGCTCAGTGAGACCAGCTCCCTAAAGACATCTACAGCTTCATACTGCTCGTGTCAGTAAATATGAATCACCTTGTGGACATGGGGGTGGCTGGGTGATGGAGTTGAGCCAGTCACTATGCTGACAACTGGATCCTCTACTCCACAAGTGCTGTGGATAGTGGGATATAGCAGTCCACATGGGGGTGCTGTCAGGCTAGTGAGCACTAGGAAATGCCTTGGGGTGAAATGGGAACTTGAGAGAGGCCAGACATGTTTACAGTAGTTCCCATATCCAGGGATCCTACTGGACTGAGTGGACAGGCAGCTAAGGTACCTGTCGCTACAACTTATCCTTTTTGGGTGGTGCTACACAATGCCAGATAGATAAGGAATAAGCTGCTATTATAGCAGACTATTTCTCATTTCTCTGTCCTCTGTCAGTCTGGTGTGCATTATGGAGACTTGGCTTGCTGACGACACTGTCCCAATATTGAGTCAACTACCCTAGTGGGGTTATCTGTTGTGCACTGCTGAGGAAGGATCACCGGGGGCATCTGTTTAAGAACTGAATTGATCTTGATGGTGCACCAGTAAGGGATACCTTGTCACTTGAATGCATGACTGTGCATGAGAGCCCGAGTACAGGTTTCTGAATCTTACTCATGTACTGACCACTGGGGCGTGAGAAGGATTTTCTGCAAGAAATTATGGACTTCATCGCCGACAGAATGTTGAAGTCACTCAGATGGCTTATTCTGGGTGATGTTGACACTTGGGTTAATGACAAACTCTTACAGTTTAGTCAAAATGTTCTCTGGGGTATGGAGTCCCTGGGACTCACACAAGTTATTATTTCCGTGACCCAGCAACACGCCATGCCTTGCATCTGGTATTCACTCTGTGGCTCGAGGTAGGGGATCTTAAGATTGATCTGATCAGCTGGTTAGATCACTGCACCATCAGGTTTCCTTTCAGTGACCTCTCTTGTAGTTCACCCCCTGTGGAGATGGTCCAGTACCACCCATTGTTAGGGCTTTGGTTGGAATGACTATTGGCAGTACTGGATACTTCGGGTGTATTGGCAGCATGCACTGTGGGGCCAGAGAAAGCCCTGGCAGCCTGTAATAGGGTTGTCAAGGAAGCCCTCAATCTTGTGGCACCAATTCATTTATGCCAGTTGGTTTTCACCTTGGCTTGCAATGGATTGATAGGGAGCTAAGGGAGTTGAAGGGAAAGACATGAAAGTTGGAGCATTGTTGGAGGAAGTCCAGGGCCCAGCAGGAAAAACTGGCTTTGATTGCACATAATGTTGAGTATCAAAGGGTAGTCACCTGGAAGAAGGTAGGTTCTCTAACAAGGGAGATTAGTGCAGGGAGGAATCAAATGGCTCAACTTTTTCAGACTGTAGATGGGCTTCTCCATCCTGCATGTCTGGAGCCCATCAGAGCCCTTTCGCCCACAAAATGCAAGGAATTTGTTTAGTTCTTTTCAGACAGGGTGTCCTCTGTTCAGACTGAGAATTCTCCAAGTGGACCATCATAGCCAGAAGAGTGGAATCTATAAATTACAGGTGCATTCAGCAGTCTTGGGATGAGTTTAAACTAGTGACTGTGGATGAGGTCAGTGGCATAATCTCTGAGTTATGGCTGACATTTTTTAAACTAGACCCAGGCTTGATGTGGCTACTAGTAAGCTGCATAGGTCATCTGGGACTGGTGGTCACTGAGATTATTTGGTGTTCTCTGTTGTAGGGAGTGATCCTGATTCAACTGAAAAATGCACTGGTGAGGCCTCTTCTGATAAAACAACATTGGACCCGGATGTCTTAGCGAATTACCAGTGTGTCTAACCTGTCCTCTTTGAGTAAGGTTATTGAGAAGGTGGTTGTGCCGCAGCTTGAGGCACATCTCATGGCCTTTGACATCTAGAAGTCTCTCCAGTCTAGTTTTAGGTCAAAGCATAGCACAGAGACTGTGCTGGTTAGGGTGCACACTGACCTGCTTAGGGTGAGGGATAGAGGGCATGGACAGTTTTTATTCTGTTAGTTCTCTCCTCAGTCTTTGACACTGTGGACAATGGGTTGTTATTGGACAAGCTTAAGGAATATGTGGGGCTCACTGGCAAAGCCATTTGCTGCATTGAGTCCTATTTCAGTGGCAGGATACAGAGGGTTATGTTGGGAGGTGTTGCCTCGTCCTTGGTGTCACTGTCCTTTCATCCATAATGTTCATGTTGTATATGCTGCCCTAGAGAGGATCATTACACAGCATGGACTTGGGTTTCACTGCTATCAGATGATACCCTGCACTATCTGTCTTTTACACTCTACGCATGGTTAACATGCAGAATAGGTGCTTGGATGAGATCCAAACCTGGATGTCATCAATCTGGTTGAGACTTAACCTGGACAAGATTGAAGTACTGGTTGCTGAGCCGGTAAGTAGAGATAATGTTGTGGCTGCTGGGCAGGGGGCAGGGGGCAGGGCTTCAACTTGGTTCCATTGACCTGATGGCTGCCTCTAAGTTGAATAATCTCAGTGTCATTGTGTTTGACAGGCTGACATTTGAGGCTTAGGTGTCAGCAGTAGTTTGGGTGCTTTCTACCATCTCAGGAACATATCACATAGATAAAATCCCTTATCCCCTCCTGGAGGCCTGATGTTGCTAGTGCATGCATTTGTGACTTCCAGGTTTGACTACTCCAGTGCTTTGTACCTCTTGGCACCTGCAGCTGATACAGAATGCAGTTGATAGGTTACTGACCAGTCTTCTCAGTTGTGTCATGCCTCTCTGGTGCTGTGTGACCTGCACTGGCTGCTGGTTAAGTGGCAGATCTCCTTTAAAGTCAACTTACTGACTTATAAGGCCATATGTGGGTTGGGCAGGGGCTGCCTGAGTGAGCTCTTGCATCCTTATGTACCCTTGCACCATCACCGCATCACTGAAGGGGCCTCCTTGTGGTATCCTAGGCAAGATTAAAAATCTTAGGGGACTGGACATTTCAGGTGGCAGGCCTGGTCCTATGGAACTTGCTACCGAGGGCTCTGAGAGATGCTGCCTCAGTGGAGGCCTTTAAAAGGGGCCTTAAAATATTCCTTTTTCTCCAAGCATTTGGGGTCTAATTTATTGCTTGTTATTTATGTCTCATCCCGGCTGTGTTATTTATTTATACGTATATTTTATTCATTTATTTATTTACCAGATAACAGTAGGCTGTTTTAGTAGAAATGTATCAGCCGGGTTGCCATATTTATTTTACTTAAATATTTGTTTTATTGTACTGTCCTATTGCATTCGCTGAGATGGTACCCTGAGCTTCTAGGGAAGGGCATTAAATATAAATGGTATTACTACTACCACCATCTGGACTGCCATAGCACCACTACACAAGTTTAAACCTTTTTTTGAAAAATATAAAATAAAATACATTGCATCAGCCCCTGCCTTCAGTGCCTTTTTAGAGGGCTGGGAGACATGGAACAGTGGCCTATTTGGGACCCTGAAGAATAATGGTGGCTGCAGCAGGGTGTTGTGGAGGAGAGTATTTGTAGGGGTTCAATCAGTGTATCCTCTGCATACTCTTTTCTTCAAATCCAAGCATATTGGGAACTGGGAATGTTGTGGTGCATAGCTCCACACCCTGTCCAGCCCACCAGCATGTGTTGTGGAATCAGGTGGCTGATGCCTCTCCGCAGGTCCGTGATAGATATTCCTGTATCCCACAAAGTGCACTGCATGTGCAGAGGGAGTGCTTACTGTTTTGGCAGCCCTCCACACCCAGGAAGGGCTTTGAAGATTGAGCCCCTAACTGAAACAGATCTTTGGGATTTGCAGGTTTTCAGTAAGGTTGGATCTGGTTTAATGGCTGTAGACATTGCTGTCCTTCTTGATCTTGTTAATTAAGAAGGAAGAAAGAAAGAGAAATAGTTGTACATAAAAAAAAAAAAAATAGGAAAGTTATACTCCAAAACATAGAACTGTACCTTGCTAGTACTAGTGGATTGACCTGTAGCTTTGTAGTTTGTGGGTTGGAGCATGACATAATCATGTGGTTGGAATCAAGGAGTGAAACCAAAAATGGAACCTGTCCCAGGATCTCAACTGTAACTGAAAAGATTCCAAGAAGCAGAAAGCTTGACTCCTTCATGGGAAAAAAAAACAAGCTCTAGAATTTCCCATGGTCCCACCCTGCTTAATTCTCTTATAGCAGTCTGCTTTTTTCCCTGTAGGAAGCTTTTTACAGCTTCTGCAGACAAGATGATGGATACTGTTTGTGTGATGGTGAGCCATGTTTTATGTCAATGTCTCATCTCCTTTTACTGCAGCTGGGGCAGTCTGCATGTACAGCATGAGTAATGCAGTGCTGAGATGCTTGGGTGAAGATTTGAGCTAAGGGTATTGTAGCTCATAGTGGATCATGTGTTATCCATTCACTGTTGGACAGCTGGGCTCTGATCCTGCCTTGTAGCTATCCATACCAGACCAGCAAAACATGTACTATCCTACCTTTGGCTGAAATGTTAAATTGAAGCATCATCTGTCTGTTTCTTTTTGTTGTCTTGGCAGATGCTAAAAGATACTAATTGAATGTGATCTGCTGTAAGCTGAAGAGGCATTGATGAAATACACATCTCACCATCATTCAAGTTGCATCCATCATCTTAACTGCAGAAGTTGTAAAAAGCTCACTGTGTGACTTTGAGTTAGTCCCTTGGTCATCCTGTGTTTTGGTGCTTCTAGCTGTAAAATAGGGTAAAAACAGAACCCCTCTGAATCTAAGATGTTGCAGCTAAAAAATGTTGAATAAATTAAAAACTAACAATTCATTGCCTATGAAGTTCTGTGTGAATTACATTGTAACTAAGAATAAGCTAGTGCCACCTTGTTTTGCTGTTTTGGAATGGCGAGCCACACAAATCGTTTGAATGTGCAGTTGTACTGATCTACCCATTGCAGCAGAATTTGTCCATTAGGGACACAAGTGGGATTACATAATCTGTCCTTAATACTGAATTTGATTTGTCCTTAATAAGCAGGTTGCACTTTACTTAAAAGAAATGTCAACGTTTTATAAATTTGCAGAAAATGCACCCCAAGAGAACTCTCTTACCTCTGTAGGAGTCTATTAGTGGAATTTTCATAATTTTATGTGCAGTGTCCAGCTGAAGGGATAGGGCTGTGCTTTGCCATGAGGAGCAGTCAGATGATGCCTTCCACTTTCCCGTTTGCTGGCCCTGCCCCATACTTGGATGAGTCATGACGTCCTCTAGGGAGAGCACAGGGGCATACCATATAGAAGTTTATGGGGCCATTGTTCTTTTCTTTTTTAAATGTTAAAACGTCTTTTGATTTACTTCAAAGTAACTGATCTTCCAAGAATCAACCTTCTCCATAGATTCGCACTAGTGGGTCTTTTCCAGAGGTGCTAGAATCCCACAGGATCCAGAGCTTTTCTGGAAGGCTGGTGGCACGAGTAGGCCTTGTGCATGGATCACTGCATGCACATGCTGGTACACAGTGGTGCCATTCCTCAGCTGCCTCACGTCCTTTTTCCCACCATCAAGTGCACAACATAGTGTTGCCACTCTGCATGTCAGAACTATAACTTCAATGTCTATACAACAACAGTGTTCGGTTCTTCAGTTTTAGTTTAAAATACACTAGAGTTTATTATATTTATGTCAGTTTAGTTAGGTTAACACAAATACATTTGCAGTTTCTGTCAACTCTTCCTCATCTTGATGGTCTTTGACCATGGAAGAAGGTAGGGAGCCTTAAAAGGCAACTTTCTGTGGTAACTGGGCTTAGTCTGGCACCAACTCTGCCCAGATGGGTGCATTGGCAATGGGCAGTCCAGAGCCCAGGGATGGACAGTCCTCCGTAAGTCATAAAAAGAAACAGTCCAGATCCTGCACACACTCGGCGTTGTGGTCTACACCATTCAGTCCTGACTTCGTCCTGCAAGTATAACAGGAGGAAAGGGCACTTGTCAAGGTCATCCTCTGGTTATTCTTCTGTGAGACATTGAACTTCTGCAGGCCCTGGTTCCTCACCATCATCACCGATGGCACTGGGGATACCTTGGCCTATGAGGTCTCTGTCTCTGTCCCTGTGCCCCTCTCTGTCTAATAGAGGGGACTCTGGTGGGCAGTTCAGCCATTGGGAAGCTGTTGTGGAGCTGTAGTTGCAGAGTATAAGTCAGGCAGTACTGTTTGTAGTACCAGCTCCTGACCACTCAGGGTCGGTTGAGCTAGCACCATCTTCAGTGCTGCTTGACTTAGGCATGTGGCTGATTCTGACTATAGCCACTGGGCTGGGGCAACAGTTGGTGTGCTGATGCCTGTCTGACATGTTTTGTCACCCCTAACCTCTCCAGGGCCAGGGGCAGCAATGGTGCTGCGGTCAGTTCCTTCAGGGCCTGTGGGGTCATTGTCTTCATTGGTAGTGCCATGTTTGGTGCCAGGGTCAGGCTCTTCAGGGCCTAATCTAATGCTGGTGCTGCCAATGGTGTCACATGGACCTGCAGTGTTGAATCATTCACTTCAGGGACAGTCCCAGGGCTGTGCTCAGTGTCGCTGCTGGCACTGTTCCTAAGGCCTCATCTGGGGCTGGGTCTGATATTGCCAGTGTTGCTGAGGCCACCGCCTGCACTGTCAGCCCTTTGGCTCCCTCCCCATTACTATTCTTTGAGTGAGGAGGGAGAAGAGGGAGATGAGTCCGATCCTGACCTCATCATTTGGCGAGGATGATGACTGGTACTACTGTCCAAAGAACCCAGAACCAGTTCCTGTCACCATACCTTAGGAGGATCTCTCCTTCCAGGCTTTGCTCAGGAATACTATATACCTATTATTGGGGGTGCTGTTTGCATATCCTCACAGCCGATGGATTGGGACTGCCGGGGGGGGGGTCCAGGGACAGAAAGTGACATGCAACCAGGTGGGCAAAGCCCTGGCAGCTACCTCATAGGTAGCCACCTGGTGCTTTGTCACTTTCTGTCCCTGGAACACCCCTCTTGGTGGTCCCATCCCACCGGCTGTGAGGATATGCTAATGGCACCCCCAATAATAGTTATATAGTAGATGAGTGTTACGGTTTGTATAACATAAAAGTTTTGAGGTCTGCTGAGTTACATTTAAATATAGAAACATAGAAACATAGAGGTTGACAGCAGATAAGGACCGCAAGGCCCATCTGGTCTGCCGATTTCTTTTTCTACCTTATAAATCTGCCATCGGCCTTTGCTCCGTCAGTGGCCTATCTATTCATACTCATCTGTATTGCTCCCTTATGCCTATCCCATGCCTGTTTGAAGCCCTGCACTGTATTCATAACCACCACTTCCTGAGGTAGGCGTTCCATGCATCCACCACTCTTTCTGTGAAAAAGAATTTCCTTGCACTCCCCTCAATGGCCTCCTCTAATCTCATGCTGTGTCTTCTTGTCCTGCTATTTTTCTTATATTTAAACATGTTAGACTCTTTCACCTTGTTAGTGCCCTTAAGGTGTTTGAATGTTTTGATCATATCACCTCTCTCCTCCTTTGCTCAAGGGTATACATATTGAACTCCGTTAATCTGTCCTCATGTGTCTTCTGATGCAGTCCCTGCACCATTTGGTTGCCCTTCTCTGACTGCCTCAATTTGGTTAATGTCCTTGTGAAGGTGTGGCTCTCAGTACTGCATGCAGTACTCCAGATGGGGCTTAACTAGTGTCTTGTAAAGAGGGATTATTACCTCCCTCTTACGACTTGTGATACCCCGACTAATACACCTTAACATCTCCCTAGCCTTACCTACTGCTTTAGATTTCTGCTTGGATGATTTCAGGTCATTGGTGATGATGATGCCCAAGTCTCTTTCTTCCTTTGTGACTGCCAGCAACTCCCTTCCCAGCCTATAGGTGGCTTCAGGGTTTCTCTTCCCTATGTGCATGATCTTGCATTTCTTTGCATTAAGTCCCAGTTGCCGCTCTTCTGACCATTTTGCTAGTTTATCCAGATCTCTTCCATTCTGCCCACCCCATCTGGATCATCTACTCTGTTGCAGATCTTGGTGTCATCTGCAAACAGACAAGCCTTACCCTCTAGTCCATCTGCAATGTCACTAATGAAGATATTGAAGAGGACTGGCCTCAGGACTGATCCCTGAGGTACCCCACTTGTGACTTGCATCTCTTCTGACTGTATACCATTTACCACTACTCTCTGTTTTCTGCCTGTCAACCAGTTTGCCAGCCAGTTGACCAACTTCTGACCCACCCGAACCTACCCAGCTTATTTATCAATCTTCTATGTGGAACAGTGTCGAAAGCTTTGCTGAAGTCAAGGTAGATGACATCAACTGCTCCCCCTTGGTCCATCACTCTGGTTACCCAGTCCAAGAAATCTATGAGATTAGTTTGACAGGACCTTCCTTTTGTAAACCCATGCTGTCTTGGATCCTATGCCCCATATGATGAAGTTATTATTCAGACATATCTTTCACTTGCTCCTCCTTGGATGTGTTGGCCTTGATTATGTATTTAGAGTATAATGCATTGGCACAGTACTTTCTAGTACCCTTATACAAATTGATAGGCAATTCAAAATAAATTAAAAAACAAATGCACCCCACTGGGTGCAAAATTACTCCCTCCCATGCCCAGCTGTCTCCCTTACTTCCCCTATGCCACTTCCCATGCTCCTTCTGCCCCTGGCAGCCAATTTCAGACCCTGTTCCCCTTTGCCACAGTGTATAGCACTGACGCACATCCCTTAGACCACCTTCTGGCTGGTCTAAGTGGAGCCCCTTGCTGCGACCGTAGATGAGCTTGCAAATTCACAAAAAAGAGGATGTTGTAGCCCCACCATAGTGCAAGCCCCTTTGTGACCTTACACACCCCAATTTGGGTCACAGGGCTGGTGCAGTGCAACTTTGGTGCAATGGCTTCCCTTTTCAATGCAGACCGTGTTCAAAAATTGGGATTGCCACATCTTTTGAAACAAGGTGCCACTTGTGTCATGTATGTTTCTAGGCTCTAAAAAACATCAAGCCCATTGTGTTCAAGGAAGTTACCTTGCACTCCACTAACAAAGAGTCATGCAAGGTAGGCACCATGGGCAAGCAGGTCTGTGCTTCAGCTACCGTTGGCATGAGGGATACTAGCTACTAGTGCCACATCTTCAGGTATGAATATACGCTCTGGTGCAAGCTTGTGTCTCTGGTAGAGGCCCTGCCAGACACAGAGACAAAACAAGAGATGCTGCTAGCTGTTAAACAAGGTATTGAATCAACAGCCAGTAGCCTCTATTGATGCCTTTGATGCGGCAGCTTGCTCCCTGGCTGCAGGTATAAATCAGATGGCACTCCTGGCTGCGGACTGATACCTTTACCACTCACATCCAGCAGTAGATCATGAATGTGCTCTTTGATGGCACTTATGTGTTTGGACAACAGGTGGAGAAATCTCTTATGGAGTCTTTATGAAATGATAATGACTATTAAGACTTCCATGCTGGTTCCCTGTAACCCACAGAGGGGTGGAAGATGCAGCTTCTTTCACAACAAGCAGTCTTTTCATGGCGGTATAAGAGGACCTCAAAACAGTAAATCCCCTCCTCCCCAGGCTCAGAAGAAAATGCAGCTGAAGGCAAAGGCTCCAAAAGTGCTCAGTGCCACCATCTGAAGCTCCAGCCTCAGGTCCCCTTCAGTTGCCTGAAGCAGACCACTCCTCCCCAGTAGGGAGAGACCTAACCCAGTTTTAACGTCAGGTAAACAAACCAGGAAGAATTACATGACCAGAGGGGCTGCAACTATAGACTGGGTGCCAGCAAATAAAGCACAGTTCATCAGTGGCTCAGTATCTTAACCGATGCCATATCTGATGATGTGCGGCATCAGAGGAGGAGGGTAATTAGGGCAGACTGGGCAGGCCAAGAGGTCCTTATTTGATAACAACTTCTATATTTCTATGTTTTTATGTCCTGTTTACATGATTAGAAAAAGTTAAAAGATAGAATAAATGAGATTTTAATTAGGGACGTTAGCTCTTTTAAAAACTTAAGTGATAAAGTATTTATAAAAGAAACCAGTAATTTAGGCTGGCCACCGGTACCATAGCAAGGGTGGGGCTGGTGGTGCCCCTGCACTGGGCGCAAGCCTCCGAGGGGCACAGTTTTCATCTGAAACTTATTTTTTTATTCACTTTGTGGTGGCGCTACCACTTTAAATTTTTTTTTTTGGCTCTGACTGTAATTATTTCTAGTTGTCAGCAGGGTTGCGCCTGTTGAAGATCATCGGGGGGGGTCACATGAGCTGCGCTGCTGCAGGCAAAAATAATCATGTGGTGAATGGTGCATACATTCGAGAAGGCAAGAGAAACTGTGGGGGTCCAGCCAGTGCCGTGCCACTGCACATTAGTATAAAAGGTACGGGAGGAGCGCATGGCACTGAGAGTGAGAGATGGTTCAGTTGGAGAGAGACAGTGGAGTCAGTTAATAGTTGTATTTCAGTAGAGATTGACAGCAAAACAAAAGCGATAGAGTGCAGAGAGAGAGAGAGGAGTGCAGTGCTTGTGTAGTGACGAGAGAAGACAAGAGTGAGATCTGATCCGATTAGTCACTCAGAGCCGTCTTAATAAAGTGTAAAGCAATACATCATCAGCAAAACAAGCAATTAGCCAACCAGTCCCATCTCCCAGAGTGCATGTAACCTGAATTTTATTGTTTTAAAATGAAAGTTCAATGTGAATGTGTCCTGTTTATGTTCATGGCTGTTGTTGAATGAGATGTGAGTGAGTGTATGTGGCAGCGCCGGTGGGGCGATTCTTGTTAGGAAAAGAAATGCACTGCTGTACTGTCTGATCAGGAGAATTGTGAATGAGAAGGGAATGAAATCTAAATCTGTCTGATATCTGATGTTTTTTTCATTCCTCAAACTGATTGTGATTGGGCCTGCTGACTCGGCTGGCGGGCGGCGGGATGGCATGGCGACCTGACTGCTGTAATACTTCTGTTCACGGGACTGTCTCTGTCTGGGATTGGACGGCACTGAAGAAGTTGCCACCCTCCCTCTGCCTTGGGCTGAGACTGCCCCATGCCGCGGGCGGGCTGTGCAGCACAATTCTTCTAGCCCACAACGTTGTTTTCTCGCCATTCTCCTCTTCTTGACCCGTGTCCCTGCCCAGTCCCTCCTCATTCCACACAGGCCAGGCAGGCTCCCCTGTGGCCCATGCTGCTTTCTTTTTCCTAATACTTCATGGAGTCCAGGCACTCAGGCAGGTCACAGGCGGCAGGCCTGGCCATCGCAAACATTCACACCCAAGTAGAACCTGCCCGACTGCCCCGAGCCTCCAGTCAGACCCCGAGACGGCAGAGTTTACCCTAGTCATACTGCAGCTGCAACTCCTCCACTGCACTAGTCTGTGACTACTGTTAAAGAGGACCAGCAGCCCATAACAGTAACAGACTGAGAGAGTTTTTTGGACATGGGGATTATTTTGCCAGGACAAGTGGTTTGAGTCTGACTGGATACAAGATTAGTTGGGACAAACAAAGTGTTTGCTAAAAACACTTCTGGGGCTAGAGGGCACAATATAGTGTGTGCAGCAGTACTTCAGTTGTTTTTAAATTACAAATAACACTTACTGATCATCACAGATGTTTAAACAGTTGTATCTGCAATGATACCATTTTAGAAAGCAGACGCCTTTACAATTCTGAAAGTACAGTATATTACTTATTGACTGCAATAAAAGCTGAGTGAGGCATTTACATTTTTTAAATGGAAAATGATTACAATTATTTGGAACACATATGCTCCTGTTGCCTAGGATTGGATGGTGTTCAGATTTCCCACTTACACACTTTTCATGGGCTCAGGGTTGATGGCATGGTAACATAAGATGCTGGTCTGCTCATGAGGTTCAGGATGCTTGGGTAAAAACCTGCATGCTGAGGAATCATTGGATATTGAACTTCATACCTCTTCAGCCTTTTTAATGCTACTCGCTAGCTCAGCCTGCCATAAATGGGTTTATTTGGCAATAAAATAAATGACCAGCTTGATTTGCTATCATGACATGGCTGCTTTGAGTTTACTAGTTCAGTTAACAGGACAATAAATAATATTTCATTGTCTTGTTTTATAGTTAGCAGTAAAAGCCTATTGCAGATTTCTGTGGCACTACATGGCAGACTTCCTCAGGTTGGTTGGGATCTGCTTTTTCCTGCTTCACCGGTGGGTGGCAGGTTATAATACTGACTGCGGAGCTGTACTGTGGTCTTTGAATGGCCGCATGACCCCTGGAGATGGTCAAACTTCTCTTTTTCAACTTCTCTAGCAACAGTCAGATACAGTCCGGAAGTAGGTGTGTAAACTAATATAAAGTTAAGTCAGATTCCTATATCTTCAAAACTGAGAAACATAAGAACAGGGTACACATGTATTTTCTTATGGCTCTCAGTTTTTAAGATCTAGGAATCTGACACAACTGCATTTTAGTTTACATACAGTGTTTTCCTGACCCGCCAGCCTAAGCGCATCCCAATGTTTGGTATGCAGAATGGAAAAATAGTTTTTCATCACTCATACCCACCCATTCTGCTGTAAGAATGCATCTGCATTGCAATGCTTTTAATACATTATCAGACTACCATCCCCCAAAATAGACTGAAACTATTTTGGGGGAGGTTTGATTGATACATTTCCAGTCTTCCAGGGACCATGCCCCAGACCTCAAAAACATAGCTGCTGCTGCTGCAATGCCATGCCCCCTCCAGTAAACTAAAAAAAAAAATAGTGCCTGTCTGAATGTGCTACCTGAGTGTAATGATTAAGAAGTTGAGGTAGTCCAGACATAGTTCAGTTATGGTCTCTAGGGGTGGGGATTTTTTGCTTTGGTGATGTTGCCAGCCTGGACCCCGTCTCCTACTACCAGTACTACCAGACCACTCACTGCTACTTATACCCAATACATACATAGATACAATACAATTAAAAAGCATGTGCACACTGTAATGTTTCCAGCCCCTCACAAACATATTTGGTAGCTGAATGACCTGCTCCAGTGTTAAGGGGTATTAAAAATACCATGAGCTTCAGTCCAGTAAAACAGTCACAGGACCCCTAATGTGTACCCCAGGAAAAACAGCCGCTTCCTGAACCTGCTGACACACCCATAGGCAGGCACCCACATCCCCCTTTTGTGACGTCAGAAAATGAGGGCTGTGTGCATGTTCCAGTGACTGCCTGGGGGCATGTCAGCATGTATAGGAAGCAGCTCTGTTTTTCCTGGGGTACACATTAGGGGTCCTGCAACTTTATTACTGGACTGAAGTGCATGGTATTTTTAATACACCTCAACACTGGAACAGGTCAGCTACCATATATGTTTGTGAGGGGCTGGGAACATTACAGTGAACATCTGCTCTTTAAATTAATCAAGTTTTTTTTTTCCTTGCTCAATTAGCCTCCCTCTGTCTACACACTTCCCTCTTTCCTGATGCCACATTGTTGGTCAGCCACTTGTCCACAGCAATTGTGGCTGTACACTTTGATGCCAGCCAGCCAGAGTCTCCCATATCCCATATTCCATGGGAGCAAAATAGTCCCTGAAATCAAAGGTAGGGAACATGTAACAAAAGTATATTTTTTGCTTCAAGAAAAGCCCCAAAAGTCACCACAGAACATAGTAAACCCCTTAGAGCACCCTGGCTCTTTTCCCGGGGGTGGGGGGAAGCAAAATTAGTCTCTTGCCCAGGGCACCAAAATGCCTTCCTACGGCACTGCTGGCCACCTTTGTATAATTTAATGCAGGTAGACAGAGCAGTAGCTTATTTTAATGAGCAGTTATTAAACATTATTAATTTTTTTAGGGTAACAAAAAGAAGTTTATACACTTTTACATAAGTTAGGAGGAAGTAAAGGGGCAGATGTAGATGGTCTTGTTCCTAGATTTTTAAAATTGCCAGCTAAACAATTGACTGAACCAGTAACATTATCACAATTTGCAACTAAATGACTGACTGAACCAGTAAAATTATTAAAACTGGCAGCTAAACAACTGACTGAACCAGTAAGATTATTAAAATTGGCAGCTAAACAACTGATTGAACCAATCAGTTACCAAACTGTTGGAAAACAGCAATTTTATAGAGGATAATGTATGGTCTTTGGTTAATAACCATGCTGTAAACACTTTAGAGGTTGCCAGGACATCATTGTAAACCTTGAGAGCACAGCTCGAGAGGTTTTCAGATATCATGGCAACCTAAAGAAGTGTTTTCAGCATGGTTGTTAACCAAAGCCCATGTCTTATATTTTATAGTGTATGGGCTACCAAGAATGTGTAATCGTGGATTGAATTACTTTACTGAATTACTTTACAGAACATTGTTGTGAGCATTCTGTTTTGTGATACCATTATAATGTATGGTGAACCCTTACTACTGCTAAAAAAGCAGCAAAATGATTTCTTGATAATCCCATCGCTATGACGTAAGGGGTTATAAACCTCTCTTGAGTACATCATAGCGATGGGATTACAAATGGAGCCCATCTGTGCATTTGCGTACCTTTTATCTTGCATATCGACGGCCTTCCCAAAACTGGCACAGCAGCAAGAAAATGACACAGAACATCTGCGGCGGTATCAAAAGTAAGGAGCCTTAATTTTTTCTGGCAGTTTATGGGAACCATACACTATAAAATATAATGTATGGTCCCTCTATCATTAACTGGTTTATGTAACATCTTGAGGTTGCCATGGCGACTTAAACCACTTGAGCTTCACTCTCAAGGTTTACATGGTCGCCCCTGGCAACCTCTCTATGGTTAACAAAACAGTTAACGATAGAGGACCATACATTATCCTCTATGATATAACATACTCAAGAAGGGCTAACAACAGAGTGATGTCATAACAATGGTATAACAAGGTTGTAATCTGCTTGATTTCAGTTCATAATAAGGGCTCCCCATACAGTATAACTCCATTATATAAGGCAGGCGATAAGCAGATAATTATAAACTATAGACCTGTTTCTGTTTAGCCAGCTTTAGCAAAACTTCTAGAGAAAGTAGTTTTCAATCAGTTGACTAAACATCTAGAAGAGAATCATCTCACACAAGATCAGTAAGGGTTTCAAGGGGGTTATGTCATCGAGGCACAGGTCAGGAAGCATAGGAAAACCAGGAGTAGTTTCAAAATTCACAAATAGCATTTTAGTTTTCTCAATAACAGCAAAATAAAAAACTTGTTCAGTATAACTATGTACAAAGGCAGTACAAACAGAGAAAACAAAGTCCTTCTTCTGAGGATATCTCTTATTTCCAAGTGTTAGTCTCTCAGTCTCTCATTCTGCTTGTCTCTCTAGCAAAAGCATTGCCGCTCTTTTTATAAATCTTTGTCTGGGAACTTGTTAAGACAGCCTGCTTCTCACAGAATGTTCTTGTAAGTTTATAGAATGTTCTTGTCAGTTTCAATGCAGGTGCAGCAAAAAGAACTTAGTGACCCAGAACTGACCTCTTGTTTTCAACTCTGCAAACGGCTTAAAAACTGCATCTCAGGTTAACCCCTTGAGTTCCAAATAGCTTTGCAATCATTTCAACAGTATACCTATATACAGTTTTAAACAAAGGGGTCCCAGAATCAGTGACATTTCCACATAAAGATTCAGATATATTTATATAGCCCCAGATATGCAAGGGGGAAGAAAAGACAGAAATAGCAAGTGAAGACAGAGAGACAGCGAGAGGCTGAGAATTGTGAAACCGTCGGAGAGATCAGTTCCTAGGTCTCACAAGAAAATTTGGTTGCACAACCAAACAGAGAAGAGACAGAAAAGAAGATGGAACAGACTCTTGCGTTTAAACTCTTTCTGCATAACAAATGGGACAGGGCCTTTTTCAACCCTGTCACAGGTTACAGCACATCAGCTGCCTTGGTCAGGTTGACCAATGACATATGTGATAATATGGACTGTGGCATTCTCATTGGGTGAATTTTTATTGACCAAGGCCTTCGACCTGGTGGATCACCCCATACTGATTCAAAAGTTAGAAAGCATAGGTGTGGGGAATAGTACACTCCACTGGTTTAAATAATACCTGTCCAATATTAAACAGTTTGTTAAAATTGTGTCTTTTAAATGGTCAGCAAGGTCAGTAAACACTGGGGTGCCTCGAGGTTTGGTTCTGGGTCTGCTCCTGTTCTCAATATTTGTAAATGATTTACCAGAAATCTGTAAGAAAGTTCCAGCTATAATGTATGCAGATGATACAGTTCTTTATTGTGCTTGGAGAACAGGAGAGGACCTAGAAGCAAAAATATAACCATTTAATTATGTGTTACAAGACTGGTTTATGGAAAATAAACTTTTGTTAAATGAAAAGAAAACCAAAATTATGGTTTTTGGAACTAAGCAAAGGACTGAGACAAATGGCAATAACATGAATATACTTGGGATGAATGGACGTGGTTTGGAGGAAATGTCCAATTTTAATTACTTAGGAGTAATGTTAGACAAAACACTATCTTTTCATGAGCATACAACAAAAGTAACTATAAAAATAAACCAAGCTGGGATACTTGCACTGAAACAAAAATAGCTTAACATTACAGGTCTAAAGAACTATAGCAAATCAAGTACGTCTTCCAGCTCTGGAATATAATTCTATTTTGCTGACTAACTTACCAAATACTACAATCCAAAAATATGTAGTTACATTTAATAATATCATTAGATTTGATACTAATCAAAGCAAACCAGAACATCACTGTGACATATATCAAGAGTTTGGAACTATGCCTCCGAACAAGGAATTCAATCTACAGTATTAGTTTTTATTCATAATGTTTTGAACACAATGACACCCAGGGCCAGATATTCAAAAGGGTTGCGCCATGCGCAATAGGGTTGAGCCTGCACAAGTCCAAACTTGCTCCATTCTGCGATATTCAGCAGGAGGCAGTTGCGCCACAGAAAAGATGCTGAGCAACAGTGCAATGCAAATGAATGCATGCTGAACTGGAGGGGGAGGAACCATGCATAAACTGCACAGCCCGATATTCAGCCGGGCTGTGCAGAGTTGTGCAGGCGCAACCCCCAACCTGCGCCTGCAGGACTTTGAGCCAAAAAAAAAGGCTTAAGTCGAGGGCCACCCACAGGTGAGCTGCTGTATTGCAGGGCGCAACACAGCAGCTGCCACCTGTGGCTGGCCCCCAACCCAGTCCCTGTCCCCCCACAGCCCAATCGCGGGCAAGAGTGTAAGAAATCCCCCACCCCCCCACTGGCCTGATCGTGGGCAGCAGAGTGTCCCCCCCCAACATATCCCTGGTGGTCCAGTGGACCGTTAAGCCCGATTCGCGGGCTGCATAGATGTAAACAACCCCCGCCCATTGTTACTATCCCTGGTGGTCCAGTGGACCAATAAGCCCGACAGCGTGTATGTATCATAATTCCACCCCTCCGTCACATCCCTGGGCTGCATAGATGTAAAACAACCCCCCAAACTTATCCCTGGTGGTCAGTGGACCGATAAGCCGATCGCGGGCTGCATAGATGTAAAACAACCCCCCCCAAGACCATATCCCTGGTGATCTAGTGTCCCCACCCCACCCACTCACGAGCCCCACCACCGCCCCCCTGCAGCCGGGCGGGGGCAGCATCCCACTCCCTCGCCGCCACCTCTCGCTGACTGACTGGTCGGTAGCTGCACGCTTATTGGTGCAGCAGCATTAACATGCGAGAGCTCATAATGTTAAGACAGTCCAGACAGGTGAATGAATTCATTCACCCATTGGACTGTCTTAGACGGTATGGGCCACCCATTGGCTCTGCCTGCACCACTGGTGTGCAGCCCCACCTGCCAGTCAGTTGACGGGCGGCGGGGCGGCAGGTGGTGGGCTGCTGCCCACCGCTGCAGGGGGAGCGGTGGTGGGGCTGGCGGTGGGGTGGGGACACTAGATTACCAGGGATATGGTCTTGGGGGGGTTATTTTACATCTATGCAGCCCGCGATCGGGCTTATCGTCCACTGACCACCAGGGATGTGAACAGGAGGGGTGTGAATTATGATACATACCGCCCGCATCGGGCATTTCGTCCACTCAGACCACCAGGATATGTACGGAGGAGGGGGAGCCACATTGTTGCCCGCGACTGGTTGTGGTGCGCGCCGGTCCCCGACGGCTGCTGCCTGGCAGGGCACCAGGCGCAAGTCCGGGATCGGGCGCACCTACATAAGGATGAGACAGCAAATGGGGCCATAATCAGATGCAAATGGCCCCCGCTACTTTGCATGAATTATGGCCCCATTTGCATGTCACCTTTTGAATATTGTGATTTTGCGCATGGCGCAATGGTACTTGCGCCACGCAAGTTGAATGCTCCACTCTGACAACTTGGCGGTGACGCAAGTTCCATCTGCCATGCACAGTGGTTGTGGTTGGGTGATATTCAAAGGAGCTGCTCAACAGTGCAACCTCTTGAATATCGCCCGCCACACCCCTGCGCAACTATTTTGCGCAGCGCAAGGGCTTGCGCTTCAGAATGACGCAGTTTGAATATCCAGCCCCCAAAGTCTTAAGCAACAAGTTGATAAGAACAAAAAGCAGTAAATCACTGTGTACATCTTCATTAAAATTTTACCAAGTAAGTTGGACCAAAATTAAGATGGCTGAATGTTCATTATTGTTTTATGGTCCTAGACTATTAAATGAGCCATTTAGATTGGGATTTGATGTTCAATCAAAAGCACATATGTTTAAATCTGAAGGATTACTTAAAGATGCTATCAATGGCCCCTATGCACATGGGGTGGGAAGTACGTGCCGGTGGCACATATCCCACTCACAAAGCTCCGCACCTGCGGACAGGTGCACACCGGCAGCATTCACTGCTGCCAGCCACCAGTCTGTGGCCCCTGTCTGCAGGACTCTGCAGGACAGCCAGTCCCGGGTCCAACAGGGCATCCATTCGGATGGCCAGACTGGGCCACAGAGTGGATCTCCTACGTGGTAGACTGTGTGTTGGCAGCACACCTCACAGAAAACTAGTGGCAAACAGCTGAGGTGGAGAGAGGAGGGCAAAGCCGCTGTCCCTCCCTCGATGTGGCCCCAGAGCAGGTCGCAGTGACAGGGTGGGGTGTCTGTTGGCAGTGGGGTGCACTGTACCTCACCATGTGCCTAGGGGGACCGGTGGCAGGCAGCGGCCGGTGGTACCATTTGGGGTGTAGCAGCATCCTTTGTTCAGTGCCCCTGTGTGGGAGTTGGGGCACTTGGTAGGGGCCCTGCATTAACCTGTGCAGGGGCAGGTGGCAGTGGTCCGGGTGGGTGGACTATCCACCTTATCCTGGTGGAGTTCCGATGGTTGTGCAGGAAGCATAGGGGGCTTATGGCAGGGTTCCCCCTGGTGTACCCTGTACGCCCTCTGCACACCAGTGGAGAGCGCTACATGCCTTTGTGCATGGTGCATAGTGCTGGCATGCCTACAGCCTGCCCTGGCACAGTGCAGTCTGTATACCCGGGAGGATCGGTGCATTGGTCCTGTGCACTGCCCCTTAGTGGCATCTCTTGTAGCGGGCATGTAGGGGGTGGAGTGGCTACATGCCCCAGATACATGCGCAAACCACTCCACTCCAGTCATGCATAGGGCCCACCATGTGATTGTTCTGATTGTATCTGAAGAGTTTTAAATTATGCTCAGTTGCTCACCAACCTAGACTATTAAATGAGCTATTTAGATTGGGATTTGATGGTCAATCAAAAACACATGTGTTTAAATGTGAAGAATCACTTAAAGTCGTTATCAACATGCAGTTCTTTTGATCATACCTGAATAGTTTTAAATTATGCTAAATTGTCAACCTTTCCTGCCCCACCTCTCTCCCAGTCTATATGGCTGTGCTTTATGCCTCTCCCAAGGTAGCACCTGCATTTCTGGTCTCCTGCATTACTGCAGTCTCTTCCCATTCTGCCTCCAGTGAGCTCATCCACCTAGGAGACTTCAATCTTGACTGGCTCTCCTCCTACATCTAAGCCCTCCATTCAAATATTTGACTCCCTAAATCATACTCGACTTCTATCTAAACCAACTGGCTATAATCCACACTATTCAAACCATTACCTCCTCAGCTGGATCTTCTCCTCCCATCCTCACCATATCATTGCCTCAGGCATCCTCCCTGACACACTCAGTGACCATTGCTTGACATACCGCATCAGAAAAGTGCATCTTTCCCACTCATCCCAAAATACATTTGGCACCGTCCTCTTAATATCCTCAATACAAATGCCCTTCTCAATGACCTCTACAGTGCAGATTGGTCTCCAGTGTCCTCCACCCCGATATCAACTCCTCCCTTAGTTCTTTCAATAATATCTTCTTTCGGATATGGGACCTCCACACCCCACTAAAGAAAGCCAGGGTTAATCGAACACATCACCCCTGGATCACAAAGAACCTTATTGCCTCATGTAAAGGACATGACCGAGCTTGGGCTGCATTCACAGCCTCCCATTCCCAGGTTGACCTGTCCACATATCGAACTCTCTGGAATGCCTGTACAAAGGCAGTCTGCACAGCTAAGGCTAACTACTTTAGGTCCCACCTCCACTCAAATCACAACTCACCTTCAAAATTCTGGCACGTAATCCACTACCTTTTTGACCCTCCCTCCCAACCACTCCCTCAACCATTGTTTTGGATGGGTCTCCTGTGTCCAATCCCTCCTCTGTTGCTGACATCTGCAATAAATTCTTTACTACCTGTGCTCTCACGGATCACACCCTGCCTGCCCCCCCCACATGATGCTTCCCACCCATTGTCTTAATGAGGTTATTTTTTCCCACCTGTTTCCCCTTAGGAGGTTTACAAGCACTGTTGTCCTTAAACCCCTCCAAATCCAGCCTTGATGGATGCCATCCTTTGCTTCTCCATATCCTGCCCTCACTATAGTCACTCCCTTCATCCACCTCCTTAACCTCTCATTCCCATCCTGCTCCATCCCAAAGGCTTGGAAATTAGCAAAGGTGTTGCCCCTCCACAAAGGTAGTGACCTGTCCCTTCCTGGCAACCGCTGGCCCATATCTCTACTTCCCTTGCTTGCCAAATTAAAAGAATCCATTGTCTATTACAGACTTGGTGAGTTCCTCTCCAACACTGACACTCTCACCCTTTTCCAAGCAGGTTTCCAGAGGAATCATTCCATCATCTCCTCAATACTGCGGGTCACAGATTCCATCCTCTCAGGGATGGACCAGGGTCATATCACTGCTCAAACTACAGAAAAGCACAGCACCGTTCACCATTTTAAATTATGCTCAGTTGTCCAGTTTCCCCATCTCTCCTCTCTCCCAATGTATGTGGCTGTGCTTTATGCCTCTCCCAAGGTAGCACCTGCATCCCTGGTCTTCTGCATTACCTCAATCTCTTCCCATGCTGCGTCCAGTGAGCTCATCCTCCTAGGAGACTTCAATTTTGACTGACTCTCCCCTTCCTCCAAATCCTCCATTCAAATAATTGACTCCCTAAATCATACTCAATTTCTGTCTAAAGCAACTAGCTATAACCCACACATTTTGAACCATTACCTCCTCAACTGGATCCTGTCCTCCCATCTCCATTGCATCATCATCTCAGGCATCCTCCTGACACACTCAGTAACCTCTGCTTGACATACTGCATAAGAAATGTGCATCATCCCCAAAATACATTTGGCACCATCCTCTTAATACCCTCAACACAAATGCCCTTCTCAATTACCTCTACAGTGCATATTGGTCTCCAGTGTCCTCCACCTCCATTATCAACTCCTCTCTTAGCTGCTTATTGTGTTTATTAGCTTTTTCGGATGAATCTATGGCCTTCCGCTACACCTTTTTTATACGCTAGCAAGAAGACGCCCAGAGCATTCTATCCACAAAAAACACATGGTTGCCTTTACTTTAAAGAACTGTTTGGCAGAGTATTGTGACTTTGAAAGCTGCTATAAGTATAAATTTATGATGCAGTAATTTTTTCGGCCACAGTGTATGGTCTTATTTTTGTCAGCAGATGCAGCATGTATATATATATATTTTTTGTGTTTTTTTACAAAGTCATTTGAACGCTGGTTCTTTGGACAAAAACTACCTTTTAAAGTAATTGCATATATTTTCCAACTGCACGCCAGCACTTTTTGCCCTTTTCCACACCCTTGCATAATTTGCACTGTATGTGTATTTATACCTTTATGTGGTTTTTACAAACAGTGTTTTTTGTCTATAAGTATTGTGTCTGGTTTTATCCTTTAATAAAGACATTGACTGTCCTTATCTCTTTGTTATTTGTTGTTTTACACCTATTTAGCTGTGCTTACCTCTTACCTTATGGTGATGCCTTTTTCCCGGAAATTTTACACACTACAGGTAGTACATGTTAACCAAAGTCATTGAGAAGCCCCCCTCCCTCTCTTTTTTTCACTATTAGTTATTTGGCTGAATTAGAATGTATTCTGTCAGGTGTCTGGAGGAGAGCTCCACATTTGGTGTAAATTCTTGTTTTTCCTCATTGTTTGGCATTTAGTGCCACAATGGAACCAGACAATACAAGCAACCCTGCATTAGTGGAAGTTTTGTCGTTCACAGACTAAATGGGCAATGACATAGCCCTTCCACAGGACCAAATCACAGCAATTTTTTCTGGAGCAACCGTAAATGGTAGTAAAGACCATGCTGATTTTAAGAATTGGGAATATTTGAAGAAAAAAGAGATACATTTTAACACGCACGCAGTCTCTTTATACCAATATTGGAGGGATAAGAGAATCCCCCAAGGTATGAGAATCCAATACCCCCATCTTTTGGAACTGATGATCCTGAATATATGCAGTATTGGGAACGGGTGTTAAATAAATGTAGCCAAGACCTTCATTGGCAAGCTTTTAAACTAGCCAAGGGGGGAGGCACTGAAAAGGAGCAGGGAATTCCCAACCTCCCCCACATAACAGGGTAGTTAGCGAGGTAAACACCAAGATAGAGAGATCAGTAGGGGGCGGGGGGGTAAATAGAGAAAAAGGCAAAGGCAGTAAGTACAGGGATGGAGCTAAAAGTGGTAAGGCCATCAAAAAATGGAGGTCATTGAGTACCAATACCCGTAGTCTGGGTAACAAGCTTCCTGAACTAGTGTCCTTGATGGAAGAGGGATGCCTGGATAATGTGGCAGTCACAGAAACATGGTACACAAAGAACCAAGGCTGAGATGTCAACATACCAGGGTACACAATCGACAGGAGGGACAGGGAAGGTAACAGAGTAGCAGGAATAACTCTCTAAATAAGAGAAGGGATCAAAGCAACAGAAAAAGGGTAAACAGGGAGGAGAGGAGGTACTGTGGGTCATCTTGGAGACAGGAAATGACACCACAATCTGCACAGGGATTATTTACTAATCCCCATCTCAGAGGGAGGACATGAACAAGGAAATGATTGCAGGCATCCTTAGAATTGCAGATAAAGGGGAGATATTGTTGATGGGGGACCTGAATATGCCAGATGTTAATGGGAACACATTTTCTGCAGCCACATCCAAGAGCAGAGTTATTCTCGATGTCCTACAGGGGGCATGCCTCAGGCAGCTAGTGTTGGAACTCACTTGGGAGGGAGCAATCTTAGACCTGGTATTCTCAAATGGGGACGGTGAGAGGATCTCAGATTTAGAAGTGGGTAGCCATCTGGGAACAAGCGACCACCAGACAGTGTGATTCACAATAAACACAGCCATACAGTCAAGCCATTCAAAAGCAAGGGTACTGGACTTTCAGAGGGCTGACTTTGTCAGAATGGGAGAGTGCCTAAGGAATGCACTAGCAAAGGGGCAGGAAGGAGGGGTGGAGGAACAATGGGACAGAATCAAAACTGCCATCACAGAGGCAATGAGTGTTTGTGTGCAGCAAATAAACAAAACAAAATGACAGGAAAAAACACTATGGTTCTCAAAAGAGGTGGCGGTGAAGGTTAGGGAGAAGAAGATAGCATTCAGAAAGTATAAGGAACCACACTGAAGAAGCAGGAAAGAGAGCTCTGTCAGTTATAGCAGAAGGAAGTGGGGAAGGCACTTAGAATAGCAAAGGCCCAAACCAAGGAAAAGATAGCCAACTCAGTTAAGAAGGAGGATAAAACCTTTTATAGGTACATTAGTGAGTGAAGAAAGACCAAGGGAGTGATAGTGAGGCTTAATAAAGGGGATGAGAGGTGGGTAGAGGGTGACACTAAAAAGGCAGAGATACTGAATGAATACTTTTGTTCAGTATTCACAAAAAAAGGGAAGGGGTGTACCTAAACCAAATAGTAGAAGCACTCTGGATAGGGGGGTCGATACCAGTCCAATCACAGAAGAAAGGGTTCTGAAACAACTCCTAAAACTCAAGGTGGACAAGGCAATGGGGCCTGATGGGATTCACCCCAGAATTCTGAAAGAACTAAGGGAAGAACTAGTGACACCACTGACTACCCTTTTTAACAAATCATGGGAAGATTGTGTGGTACCTGAGGACTGGAGGAAGGTGGATGTGATTCCTCTTCACAAAAGTGGGAGCAAGGCAGAGGCAGGAAACTACAGGTCTGTTAGTTTGACCTCAGTGGTAGGGAAAATAATAGAATCACTTCTGAAAGAAAGAAATGTTGAGTACCTAGAGGCCAGTGGGGCACATGACCCAAGGCAGCATGGATTCACAGCGGAAGGTCATGTCAGATGAATCTATTCAATTTATTTGACTGGGTGACCAAATTAGTAGACCAGGGAGGGGCTGTGGACATGGCCTACCTAGACTTTAGCAAGGCATTTGACACAGTCCTACTCAAAAGATTAATAAACAAATTAGCTAGTCTGGGAGTGGGTCCCACGGTGGTAGTCTGGGTAAAAAAATGGCTGGACAACAGGATGCAGAGGGTAATAGTAAATGGAGTCCACTCTGAAGAAAGGGATGTTACTAGCGGGGTACCGCAGGGTTCAGTATTGGGGCTGGTCCTCTTTAATGTCTTTATAAGTGACATTGCTGATATTGGGGCTGGTCCTCTTTAATGTCTTTATAAGTGACATTACTGAGGGACAAGAAGGAAAAGTATGCCTCTTTGAAGATGACACAAAGATCTGCAACAGGGCTGATACACAAGGAGGAGTGGAAAAGATGAGAAGGGACTTGGCAATGTTGGAGGAATGGTCAAAAGTATGGCAGTTTAGATTCAATGCAAAGAAGTGCAAAGTAATGCACCTGGGAAGCAAAAGCCCAGTGGAAGCATACACAGTGGGGGGAGGAGGTACTAGCAACAACAAAAATGGAAAGGGACCTGGGGGTAGTCATATCAGATGACCTAAAGGTAGGCAGACAATGTGAGAAGGCAGTAAGGAGGGTTGGGGGGATACTGGAATGCATAGGGAGAGGCATCACCATTAGAAAACAAGAAGTTGTCATCCCTCTGTACAGACAGTTTGTGAGACTCCATCTGGAGTATTGCATGCAGTTCTGGAGACCCCATCTCTGCAAGGACATAGACAGGATGGAGGCAGTCCAGAGGAGGGCAACTAAAACGGTGCAGGGTCTGTACCAGGAACCATACAAAGAGAGACTAAAAAAGCTTACTATGTATACCCTCAAGGAACGGAGGGAGAGGGAAGGACATGGTAGAAGCTTTGATGTACCTCAAGGGAATCAACAAAGTCCAAGAGGGTATCATCTTTCAGAAAAAGAAATGTGAAAGAACAAGGGGACACAATTTGAAGATAGAGGGGAGATGGCTCAGGGGCAATGTGAGGAAGCATTTTTTCACAGAGAGGGTGCTGGATGTATGGAACAGCTTTTCTGAGGAGGCCATGGGATCAAAAACAGTGGGGGAATTCAAGAATGCATGAGGCAGACATAAGGCAATTTATAGTGGGGGTAGGAGGAAGTAGGCTGTTGGTTAACTAAGATCTGCAGCTTACCCAATAGGTAGGGAAATGGGCAGACTGGGTGGGCCAAGCAGTCCTTATCTGCCTTCAAAGTCTGTATTTCTATGTTTCAATGTGAAAAAGCCAGGAAAGAAGCAGAAAAAGCTAAAAATAATACTACAGCACTTGAACCTAAACTTAGAAAAAAGTATCCTCCATTACATTTTGACAATCAAAAAACTAAATCTGATGCAATATTAGCCAAGTGCCAAGCTGATTTGATTACATATAAACAAAAAAAGTATAAAAGAGATGAAGGGGACTATGCAGCTGGAACCATATATAATTGGCTTAGTCCTAAAAAAACGTAACAACCAGAGAATTGGTAGATTTGCAGCATATGGAGAAGATAACCTTGAGTTATCATCTGGCCCCAAGAGCACTGTTGGGGAAGAACATATTGGCATTAAACCATTTTTAAGGAGAAGACAGGAAGGTTCCATGACAGATACAGGGGATTGAGCAACAGGAGGAGAGAACATGGAGGGAGTGGGTGCAGAGGATGTGGGTGAGGCTTCAGAGGAAACAGGAGAGGGCAACGCTTGAGAGGGCAACAGAATTGGGGCCTGGCGTGGAGGTCACCCCAGGCAGAGGAACATGAATTGGAAGTATTAAATCTAACTGCCATACTACTTACAGAAGATCAGACAAGAGTACTACAAAAAGGCTTGTCTTTTGTACCAATGAACTGCTCTGACGCTTTTCAAATAAAAGTCGATTTGTTTCAGTTTTTTAGGTTACAGCTGAAAGACTTCTTTAATGATCAGCCCACCCTACAAAATGCCCCAGACCCAACAAATAGAGAAATTACTAGTTTCAAAAAACAATTTACATGTTGTCCTCCTCAAAGCTAGCCAGCTTTGACAACATTTTACAATATGGTTACCAAAGATGTACATAATTTATTGGATCAAAATAAAAATACTGTTTTCTCAAAATATTTCAGCTAATGAAAGAAAAGCCATAAAGGAGCTTCAAAAAACTCACAAGTTCATTATAAAACAATCTGATAAAGGGGATGCTGTATGGGGAAGGCAAGATTATGTAACAGAAATGAATCAATAGCTCAATAATTAGGTATTCTATAAAAAAATAGAATACTGATCCAATGATAGACATACAAGAGAAAGCACATGCCCTTATTGAGAGAGGGACACAGAATAACTGTATTACCAAAGCAGAAGCAGATTTTCTTACTGTTCAGCATCCAAATAAAAACAGTTATTTATTTGCTTCCTAAAATTCATAAGAATGTTACCCCTGTTCCTGGACGTCTCATCGTATCCTCTGTTGGATGCATAACAGAACCAATGTCAAAAATTTGTGTACTTGCTTTATCAAAAAAACTGTTCCCATTATAAGCTCATATCTCAAGGGTACAAATGAAGCTCTCATTATGATTGACAATATGAGAGTTGAGAACAAAAACTGGCTTGTAACCATAGACGTTGAAAGTCTGTATTCTAATATTCCCCATGAGGGGGGTTTGGCAGCACTAGAAATGGCTTTTGAATCAAGAGGTGACATTCTACCACCTACACACTTTATTCTAGAAATGGCCAGGTTTGTATTTGAAACAAATTATTTCTTTTTTGAGAACAACATATATGTGCAACACAAGGGCACAACTATGGGCAAAACATTCACCCCCAACATGGTGAACATCTTTGTGGGTGACTGGGAAAGTAAATTTATTTTCAGTGAATGCATGGATCCATTTTTTTTCCAAAATCAATACCTGGAGGCGATATACTGATGATTGCCTCTTGGTATGAAAGGGTTCATATGAAGAATTGGCTAGTTTTATGAAATACATCAATGCAACAAATGACAATTTAAAATTTACCTTCAAAGCCAACCAGAATCAGATTCCATTTTTGGATATTCTCATAACAAAAGAAGGTGAACATTTATAGACTAGCCTATATTAAAAACCATTAGCCAGGAATACCATATTGAGAAGAGATAGTTGCCACCCTGAATCTGTAACTAAAAACATTCCAAAGGGGCAATATATTCGGGCCAAATGCATCTGCTCAAGTTAAAATCATTTTAAAAGCACAAGCAGAGATCTAACAAAATGTTTTTTAAATAGAGGTTATGAAGCACCTTTATTGCTAGAAGCTTTAGAACAAAGTCAGGATTTGAACAAAAATGACCTTTTGAACAGAACTAATGAAGTAGAAATTTCAGAAAGAGCAACATTTGTCACCAACTTTAATCCTCTGGAACAAAAGATAGGACAAGTTATTACAAAACATTGGAACATTCTTAAATCTGATATTAGACTCCGACATATAGCAGACAAAATTCCAAGAGTGACTTTTCGTAGGGGTAAAATCCTCAAAGACAAATTAGTAAACACTGTCCTGCCACCTGTAGAAAGTACCAGGAACTGGCTTCCTAAACCACCAAAAGGAAATCTGAAGTGTGGACAGTGTGTTCATTGTACTGTACTAATACAGTTAACACCTATATAGTGATTCACCCCAGAATGGAAGCAAAATATGATATTAACAATTTTATCAACTGTAGCTCAGCAGGAATTATCTACCTACTAATGTGCCCCTTTGGGATGGGGTACATGGAACAAACAAAATGGGTATTAAAAAATGCATTATTGAACAGAAAACAACAATACGCAGTAACAATTTTGATTATGCCATGACCAGGCACTGTAATGAAGCCAAACACAGTTCTGTAGCTTCTCTAAGGTTCCAGGGAAAAGATAAGGCTGACATTGATTGGTACTAGGGGAGGAAACCTGGGAAATAAACTGCTTCAGAGAGAAGCCTATTGGAATTTTACACTTAATACTTTGGTACCATATGGCTTAAATGGTGGAATACCTCTATACAGTTATTTGGACTAGACATAATTTTATTATGTGGATACTCTATCTCCATAACTGTTTTACATCAATCTGTCTGTACACATTGAATTGTTTCTGTTTCTACATGATGTCATAGATATTTATATTGATGCAATTGACACCGTGAAGCCCAATAAAAAGAATTCCAGAATACAGTACCACTTCTAAGGTTATATAGAAACATAGAAACATAGACTTTGATGGCAGATAAGGACCGCTAGGCCCATCTAGTCTGCCCATTTCCCTACCTACAGGATAGGCCGCAGATCCTAGTTAACCAACAGCCTATATCTTCCTGCCCCCCACAAGAATTGCCTTATGTCTGTCCCATGCATTCTTGAATTCTCCCACAGTTTTAGACCCCACAACTTCCTCAGGAAGGCTGTTCCATGCATCCACTACCCTCTCTGTGAAATAATAGTTCCTCACATTGCCCCTGAACCGCCCTCCTTCTATCTTTAAATTGTGTCGCCTTGTTCTTGCAAGTCTCTTTTTCTGAAAGATGCTACCCTCTTGGACTTTGTTGATTCCCTTGAGGTACTTGAAAGTTTCTATCATGTCCCCCTCCTTCTTTCCTCAAGGGTATACATATTAAGCTCCTTTAGTCTCTCCTCATCGGCTTCTCTTGCAGACCCTGCACCATTTTAGTTGCCCTCCCTACTGCCTCTATCCTGTCTATGTCCTTGCGGAGATGGGGTCTCCAGAACTGGACACAGTATTCCAGATGGGGTCTCACCAACTGTCTGTACAGAGGATAACAACTTCCTGTTTTCTGCTGCTGATGCCTCTCCCTATACATCCCAGTATACCCCCCTCCTACTGCCTTCTCACATTGCTTGCTAACCTTAAGGTCATCTGATATGATTACCCCAGGTCCTTTCCTGTTTTGTTGTTGTTACTACTTCCCCACCATTGTGTATTCTTCTGGGTTCTTGTTTCCCAGGTGCATTATCTTGCACTTTTTGCATTGAATCCTAGCTGCCATATGTCTGACCATTCCTCCAACCTTACAAGTCCCTTTTCATCCTTTCCACGCCTCCTTGTGTATCAACCCTGTTGCAGATCTTTGTGTCATCTGCAAAAGGCATACTTTCCTTCCAGTCCCTCTGCAATGCCACTGATGAAGACATTAAAAGGACTGGACCCAATACTGAACCTACGGTGCCCACTAGTAACCGCCTCTTTCTTCAGCGTGGACTCCATTTACAATTGCCTTCTGTGTCCTGTTGTCCAGCCAATGTTTTACCCAGGCTACCTCCTGGGACCCACTCCCAGGCTGGTTAATTTGACTAATCTTTTGTGTGGGACTGTGTCAAATGCCTTGCTAAAGTCTAGGTAGGCCATGTCCACAGCCCCTCCTTGGTCTACTACTTTGGTCACCCAGTCAAAGAAATCTATTAGATTCGCCTGACGTGACCTTCCCGCTTGTGAACCCATGCTGCCTTGGATCCTGTGCTCCACTGACCTCTGGTACTCAACTATTCTTTCCTTCAGAAGTGACTCCATCACTTTCCCTACCACAGAGGTCAGACTGACAGGTCTGTAGTTTCCTGCCTCTGTCTTGTCCCACTTTTGTGAAGGGAATCACATCCGCCTTCCTCCAGTCCTCGGGTACCATACCATCCTCCCATGATTTATTAAAAAGAGTAGCCAGTGGTTTCACTAGTTCTTTCCTTAATTCTTTAGAATTCTGGGGTGAATTCATCAAGACCCATTGCTTTGTCCACCTTCAGTTTTAGGAGTTCTTGCAGAACCTTTCTTCTGTGAAAGGACTGGGATCGACCCCCTATCAAAGTGCTTCTGTTAATTGGATTGGCACTTCCCCTCCTCTTTTATAGAATACTGAGCAGAAATATTCGTTCAGTATTCCTGTTTCACTGTCCCCTTTGCCCACCCACCGCTCATTCTATTCAGCCTCACTATCCCTCCCTTTGTCTTTTCGTAGCTGATGTACCTATAAAAGGTTTTATCCCCTTCTAACTGAGTTGGCTATCTTTTCCTCAGTTTGGGCCTTTGCTATTCTGACTTCCCTCCTGCTTCTTTCTGCCTTAACTGGTACAGCTCTCTGTCCTGCTCCTTCTGTGTTTCCTTATACTTCTGGAATGCTATCTTTTCTTCCTGACTTCCACAGCCACCTCTCTTGAGAACCATAGTGGCTTTTTTTCTTCGCTTTGATTTGTTTATTTGCTTCACACAAAGGCTTGTTGCCTCTGTGATGGCAGTTTTGATAATTCCCATTGTTGCTCCACACTTCCTTCTAGCCTGTTTGCTAGTGCTTTTCTGAGGCACTCTCCCATCTTGCCAAAGTCAGCCCTCCTAAAGTCCAGTATCCTCACTTTTGTATGGCTTGACTCTGTAGCTGAGTTTAACATGAACCACACTGTTTGATGGTCACTTGTCCCCAGATGGCAACCCACTTCTAGATCTGAGATCCTCTCACTGCCCCCATTTGAGAGTGCGAGGTCTAAGATTGCTCCCTCACGAGTGGGTTCCGAAACTAGCTGTCTAATGCCTGCCACCTGTAGGGCATCAAGAATGGCCTCGTTTGGATGTGGCTGCGCAGAACGTGCTCCAGTTAACATCTGGCATATTCAGGTCTCCCATCAACAGTATCTCCCCTTTCTCTGCCATTCTAAGAATGCCTTCCATCATATCCTGGTCCATTCCTTCCCTCTGACATGGGGATCTGTACACAACCCCTGTGCGGATTGTGGTGCCCTTTCCAGTCTCCAAGGTGACCCACAGTGCCTCCTCTCCTCCCTGTTTACTCTTTTGTTCAGTTGCTTTTATCCCTTCCTTTACATAGAGAGCTACTCCTCCCCCTCTTCTCCCCTGACTGTCTCTCCTGTAGGTTATGTACCCTGGTATGTTAACATCCCAGTCATGGTTCTCTGTGTACCATGTTTCTGTGACTGCTACGATATCCAGGCATCCCTCTTCCATTAAGGCCACCAGCTCAGGGAGCTTGTTGCCCAGGCTACGGGCATTGGTACTCATTACCCTCCATTTCCTGATGGCCTTACCCCCTTTTGCCCCATCCCTGTCCTTCTTGCCTTTGTCACTTTCTCCATTTACCCCTGCCCTTCTCCCTATCAACACCTCCATGTTGGTGTTTGCCACACGTACTACCGTGATTGTTTGGAGGGGCTAGGATTTTCCTGCTCCTTTCCAGTGCCTCCCCCTTGGCTAGTTTAAAAGCTTGCCAATGAAGCATTTAAACCTATCACCTAGGATCCTGGTTCCCCTCCCGGACAGATGCAGCCCATCATGCCAGTATAGGCTTGCATCACTCCAGGTGGACCCCCAGTCCCCAATGAAGCCAAATCCCTGAGCTCCACACCAGGTTGTGCTCCTTTCACCCAGGTAAGACTTTCCGGCTCTGCCTTGGTGTGCTTCTCTGGCATGACTTTCTTGCTCTGCCAGAACCATGCTCAGTTTTCAGATTTGTTCAGGCCTATGCCCTCAGTGTGTTCTCTTTCAAAAGAATTGAGGAACTTGAGGCATGACTTGGTCAGCTTGGCCTCTTGGTGCAATTGAACCTTTTTTCCTATAGTTAGCATTGAGGCATGACTTGTTCGGCTCTGCCTTTTTGTGTCCTTGGTATAACTTGTGTGCTCTGCCATTGCCACCTTGATTGGAACTTCATCGGGGTCCTTATGGTATGACTTGCCTGCTCTCCCATACAGTAATAACAATAATGTTATTTTTGGAGGCATGACTTTTTCGGCTCTGCCTCTCCGTTTCTTTGGCATGACTTCTGTGCTCTTTAATGTAATCACTACCATCTTTGATACACGTACCCTAATAAGGACATTCAGTGGTGAAAAGTATGGAGATTGCACCATGGTTGTATTACTAAGTGAGAATGAACATTCTCATTACATGTTAGTCCTTAATAATGCTTGTGACTTGGTCAATCTATGGTATATGTGCTTTTTATTTGTGGTTATTTGTGTGTTTATATGTTTTTTTTGTATGAATAAGTAGAGTTTTGCACAATTTATTACTTAAATATTTATGTATTTTGCACACATTTCACAATGCACAATTACAGCACTGTCACTTTAAATATGTTATTTTTAACTGTGAACCTGTTTGTTGAGCTCTATGCTCTGAAGATGACCTGATTGGTTGAAACATAAGCGTGACTCCTCCACTATTATCGGGTTCAGCTCACTGGTAGCTAGGTGGAATGGCGACTGTGTTTTTAGTGCTCGTTTTTGGCATTTTTCTAAGAAGGCACTTCACCACGATCTGTTGCTAGTTGCCAGTTCTAAAGTGGTTTGGATACAAACTCCTGTCTTTTGTGTATTGGCTTCTTCGGCCAAATCTACGGCCTTTGGGTACACTTCTTTTTTCATACACTGGCAGGAAAACACCAAGAGCAACTTTTGTTTTACAAAAAATAGACTCTTGCCTTTACTTTAAAGATCTATTTGGATGCAAACACCTGCTTAGTGTGTTTATTGGCTTTTTCAGCTGAATCTATGGCCTTCAGGTATGCCTTTTTTATACACTAGCAGGAAGACACCCAGAGCATTCTATCCACAAAAAATAGACAGTGACTTTTACTTTAAAGAGCTATTTGGCAAAGTATTGTGGCTTTGAAAGCTGCTATAAGTATAAATTTATGATGCAGTTATTTTTTCGACCACAGTGTATAGTCTTATTTTTGCCAGCATAAGCAGCATATATACACTGTATATTTTTTGTGGTTATTTACAAAGCCATTTGAACTCTGGTTCTTTGGACAAAAATTACCTTTTAAAGTAATTACATATATTTTACAGCTGCACACCAGCGCTTTTTGCCCTTTTTCACACCCTTGCATAGTTTGCACTGTACGTGTATTTGTACCTGTATGTGGTTTTTACAAACAGTGTTTTTTGTCTGTAAGTATTGTGTCTGGTTTTATCCTTAATAAACACATTGACTGTCCTTATCTATTAGTTATTTAAGCAGTAATGCCCGACAGGGTGTGTGTCGTGCTGGGATAACGTCACGCCTCAGGTGGTTGGGCACGAGGCCGCAGGCCGAGTGCGTCCAACAACTGAGGCGTGACGTTATCCCAAACGACACACACCCTGGAGGGCATTATTGCTATTATACAATGGCTCGTTGTTATATATAAAGTAAAAAAAATAATTTTAAAGAATGTTTTTATTAGTGTGGAAAAATATTTTTGTTTCTTAAGAGGAGATGGAAAAAAAGGTGCTGGTCCATAGCCATATCATCCATATTGGGTCACAGTGAGGCTGAGACTAGACCCGTGATGTTGTACTGATTAACATCACACCCGTGATGTTGTACTGATTAACATCACGGGTCCAGCCCAAGACTGACCAATCAGAGTCCAGGATTTTTTCTTGCCATTGTATAATTGTTGTTTTAGAACCTGTTTAGTGGTGCTTACCACTCACCTTATGGTGATGCCTTTTTCCTTACTATGATATTGTCATTGAGGCACAGGTCAGGAATCATAGGAAAACCAGGAGCAGTTGTAGAATTTGCAAAAAGTATTTATTTGTACTAGCAGTAACATAAAAAAATAAACTTGTTCCTTATAACTATTTACAAAGGCAGAATAAATAGAGAAGATACTTCGGAGTTTTCCTTCAATCTCTGTATGTCTTGCAAGAATTTGCAGCTTTGTTTTTATAAGTCCTTGCAACCCCCCTTCTTAACAAGCATCCTGTTCTTTTTTTATAAATGTTCTTGTATATTTCAGGCAGGTGCAGGCAGGAACACAATGTCCCAGAACTGAGGTCCTTTTTCTACAGCTTCTGCAAATGGCTTAAAAATTGCATTTCAGGTTAACCCCTTTAGTTCCCAATATCTTTCTGCAGTCATCTCAAACTATAATTATATACATTTCAACAGTAATACTATATAATATTTAAACAAAGGGATCCCAATATCAGTTACATTTCCCCATAATTATTTGCATATATTTTTATACCAGCAGATATGCAAGGGAGGAAATGACAGAGCAGCAAGGGAAGACTGAGAGACAGTGAGAGGCAAAGAATTGTGAGACTGTCAGGGTGATCAAATACTAGGTTTCAGAAAATTTGGTTTGCGCAACCAGACAGACATGAGACAGGAAAGGAAAGGACAGAACAGATCCCTGCATTCAAACTCTCCATAACAACTGGGACAGGGTCCTATTCAGACCTGTCACAGATACATGTTTCAACACTATGAGTAAATAAACTATTCTTTACACTACTGATGGTAGATGGTGCCATGCTGTTCTGTACTCTGAATTACGTGTTTGTATTGGCACGTCAGTTTTGGAGCTGCCCTGAATACTCTAATCATATCACTGCTGCCGTCTTTATAGACTTGACTAAGGCATTTGACTCTGTGTTCCACTCACTACTCCTAAACTATCTAGTCTCTACCGGCTTATCAGCCTCATTAGTAAACTGGTTCCATCCTACCTCTCTGACCGACAACAGTCAGTTCAGGTAGGAAAAGATCTCTCTCACCTCCTCTTCCCATCCTTGTTGGTGTCCCCAAGGATCCATACTAGATCCTATCCTATTTTTCTGCTTCATAAACAATCTCCCGTCTCTGCATCATCTCACACATGCCCATGTATGCAGGTGATACCATACTGTATGCCTTTGGATCATCAACTGCAGATGTGCAAGCCACCCTCCAACATGATTTTAACAATGACCTGAGTTGGTTTCAAGCAAACAAACTCATACTCGACACAAAGAAAGTCTCCATGTTTTTCAGCACCAGGCAAAAGGTTGGCTAGACTTCAGACTCCTCCTGTGTTGTCCACCCCTGATGGCCTTCCTCTTGAGGTAGTACCTTCATTTAAATACCTAGGGGTCTGGTTGATAGTCACTTTGACTACACTACTCACATTGATACCATCTGCTCCAAGCTGTGCCCTAAGCTTAGGATCCTATATTGAAACAAAGACTGCCTGTCCCTTCTGAAACGCCACCAACTAATCACCCTAAAGGTTTACAGTGATATGAGTGAGTATTATCGGCCGGCTCAGGATGAGCGACTCAATGATACAGCTCATCATTTAGAATGACTGTCACAAAAGAGCGAGAAGTGGTTATAGTGAGTGTAGCACTGAGCTACACTCGCTGAAAGAGTATATGAAGATTAGTTTGGCCAAGCCCCACTGAGCTGGCCATTTGGTGAAGTGGCTTGAGCCACCACCCCTGAAGCCTGTGGTGCCGGGTTTGGATCGTGATGCAGGAAAATATTTTGCTTCCTGTGGCTTTTCTATTTTGTCTATATCTGCTCCCCCTGGAGTTGGTCGTCTTTATTTTGGGAGGTGCAGGGGGCTTGACCCCCGCATAAAAATACTTGTTTTCTTTTTTGCCACATTTAATTTAGTAAGCGACCGTCGCCATTTGCGTTGGTCACTGTTATGCGGTTTGCCCTTTTGACGTTGGATGCTTATTTCCTCACTGTATGTGATTGGCACTGTTTAAGACTTGCCATTATCACATAAAACTACCCAAAATGATCCCACCATTATTTGACTATGCTGATACAGTCTATAGCTCTGACCCCGCTGTGTCCCTCACCAGGCTTGATACCCTCCTAAACTCTTTCTGTCGCTTTGCCAAAAACTTCCCCTTCCACAGTCACCACTGCTATCTGTACTCCTCTCTCTTCATCACTCCTCTTCCCAATAGACATCTGCAACACTGTTTGACACTCACTGCCAAATACTGGTTTGGGACCTTTCCCTCCTATCTCTCCTCCGTTCTATCACCTTCTAATCTATCCTCCTACCCACTGTGCTCCAGGGACTCCTGTTTTTTCTCTCTCCCTTATCCCCGCACTACATCTTGGCTATCATCTTTCTCATACCACTTCCTCATCCACTGGAATAATCTCTCTTCTCACATTTGTTTATCCATGTTCATCCCTGCTTTCCAGCACCTGCTGGGGCTCACTCTAGTACCGCTTTGTTCTTGCTCTCCTAACTCTCAAGTCACCCCTCCTCAACTGCCTACCCTCTTTGACACTGTGGGACACCCTACTGACATGCAACAGCTCCTAGACACTGTTTACTCTACTGTAACCTTGTGATGACACTGTTTTAAGCATTGTGACTCCTACTGTAGTTTATTGACTGTTGCTGTCTTGTTGCATATAATTTTGCTTTTGTATTGTCTGGATTGATGTCTCTGCCCTCTGCCTGTATTTGTAACCCACTCCTCCCCTGGTCGCACCTGAAAACGAGCCTCGGCTTAGAGTACCTTTCCCAGTTACCAACTTTTAAAGAAAATAAATAAAATATTTACAGATGTACTTATGCATATGTAATATATTTCTTTTGGTTTTATTGCATGATTTTAAATTACTGTCATGTAAGTTGTAGCTTTGTATTGTATACCTATTGTGTACCCTTTTGTTTCCCAGGCATGGCTGAAAATGAGTTTTCGGTCCAGACCACTTTCCTGGTATATCAAATAACTAAATAAATAAATAAAGTCAGTGGGAATCCATCTTGAGGGACAAGTGGGTTCTAAGGATTGTCCGAGAAGGGTACTTACTGGAATTGTTGCCCCCCCTTGGACAGTCCTCCCAGAAGGCAACTCCATTTGTCAGTTCACATGTTGGAGCTTCTGACACAGGAGATTACAGGCCTTCTGAGAAACAGGGCAGTGGCAATAGTGCCAGAGTCAGACTGAAACCTAGGGTTCTACTGCTGCTACTTCCTGGTACCAAAGAAATCAGTGAGCATGTGACCCATTTTTGATGTCCACTATCTGACCAAATACATGGATCAAGAAAAATTAAAAGTGATTTCTCTGGGATCCTTTCTACCTTATCTGAAACATCAGGATTGGCTAGCATCACTGGATATGCAGGATGCATTCCAGCATATACTGGTGCACCCTAACCACTGCAAGTGTCTCTGGTATGGCATGGAAGGGTAACACTACCAGTTCAGAGTCCTACCCTTTGTGCACTCTTCAGTGCTATGAGTCTTTACAAAATGCTTTACAGTACTCGCAGCACACTGAGAAAAGTAGGATTCCAAGTCTTCCCGTATTTGGACAACTGGCTTATTTCATGCCCGCCCAGATAGGCATTGTCCATTGCCACTCAATTCCTAGTGTACATGGGAGTCCTGTTGAGTCTCCCCAAGTGTCAGCTAGAGCCCTCCCAGGAACTGTTGTTCATAGGAGTTGTTCTGGACATGACCCAGGCTTGAGCTTTCCTCTGAGACAGTAGACTAGGGGCAATCTTATAGGTGGCTTGCTACATCATGAATGCAAGACTGTGCCAGCCCTCTCCATTCAGTACATGCTGGGCCTGATAATCTCCTCCATGTTCAAAGTGTCTCTGCCAAGGCTGCACAAGAGGATAACTCAGTGAATGTTCAGTACCCAGTGGTCATAGGCATCACACCCTCAAAACGATTCAATTCAGGTGACCAAACCCCTGGTGAGGCCCCTGATGTGGTGGTCAGTGGAGTACAACCTCCTTGAGGGTTTCCCCTTCTCCCCACCAGAACCAAAGGTGACTGTCGTTATGGATGCCTCCTTGATGGGGTGGCAAGCCCTCTGCCAGGGTCTCCAGATGCAAGGTGTCTGGGACCCATCAGACATGTATCTCTGCATCAGTGTGTCAAAGATGTGTGTAGTTTTGTATGGTCTGAAAACCCTAGTGGACTTGGTCAACCCAAAGACAGTCCTTTGTGCATCTGTCTGAATCTATATCATTACTAGATACAGTTCAAGTAATTCTTGTAATTTGACCAAATGGTATGTTACATATGAAATTATGAGGATGCACACTTTCTTCTCTTAATAAAGAATTGCAGGATGTCTTCTTTCTAATATGTGTCAGTATTTATAGAACCATCAACTCCAACTGACAATTTCAAAGCCAGAAACTCTTCAGTATACTTATTGATGGCGGAGGTGAAAGAAAGATTGCAATAATCTGAAGCCTATGATTCATTACTCTGTGAACACAAAACAAGTGGTATACAAATTATATTATCTGAATTTTCCAGATGTGGATTGCTTTATTGGTGAAATACATGGTGCTTTTTCCACTACTTGAGAAATCAATTTGCAGACGATGGAGCCATATTGACCTCCGTCGCAGTGCTCCTCAGCTGGAGGTAGTGCGACGCATCAAAAACAAAATATTTGTAATTAAATAAATTCCAGCATCTAGAAGACATTGTTGGAGTGTGTTGTCTGGTTCACACCGTCTGGTTCATGTTGTCTGAGTTACACTTCTTCACAAAAAAAAAAAAAAGAACAAAAAAAGAAATTGCTTTTAGTCCAATATCATGTGGAATGGATGTAGACGAAGAAAAGCAGTAATAAGAAACACAGATTGTCATACTGTTTCAAATCACTGATCTTTTGAAAAAGATACTGAGAGTCTTGAAGATTGGTGCACAAACCATCAAATTGTTACAAAAAAAAAATCAACATCCTTATATGGTTTCTCGGACATCAGACCTTTCCACAAGACTATTGGGTGACCTGGTGGCTTGTATAAGGATTTGTGAATTTTTTGGAAGCATGTATAATGCAGGGGTTACAGGATGTTAAGTTCTAAAATAGCTGTCCTCATCAAATGTAAGTTACTTTTCTAAAGAGACTCATCCATAATTCTGTGAATATCTCCTTTAAAAATTGCAGTTGGGTTTGCATTTAATTTACAATAACACTCATGGGGCTAAATATTTAAAAGTGTGCCTGGCAATGGCAGCAATGGTTGCTCCATGCAACTGAGTTGTGCTGGAGCAACAAAGGGATATATTCAAAAGAGATGTGCCGTGGCGCATATCATCTGAATATGTCAAAGAATGCCTGCTGTGCAAATACAATACGCCGGCACGTCCCCCAGACAGGTCTGAATACCATGAATAGGAAATGCTCCTGTGCATCAGAGATACATCGTACGCAAATTCCTGATGTTTTAACACAAATATGCAAATGGAGCCATAATACATGCTAGGTGCAAATGGGGCCATTTGAATGTCATTATGGCCCCATTTGCATGATTTGTGCAGGGCCGACCAGCAAAATGCACCTGGCACCTTGCACAGCATGCAGTGCTGTCAGTAGAAGTCCAGTGCTACCCCCTCCCTGCCCGTAACCCCGATCCCTGTGACAAACCATTTAAAACATCCCTGGTAGTCTAGTGGAACCCCCCTTCCCAGCCGTAACCCTGAATGCCCGAAATACAGATAACTGTACGTCCCTGGTGGTCCAGTGGTACCCCCTCCCCACCCATAACCCCGATCACCATAGAATATTAATATCCCATTCCCTAGTGATCCAGTGGTCCCCCCTCCCCACCCGTAAAACCAATCATTGCAGAAAATTAATATCTCATTCCCTGAGGGTCCAGTGGTTCCCCCTTCCCCATAACCCTGATCGCTTTATGAAAGAATGATTTAATTCCCTGGTAGTCCAGTGGCATGCCCCACCCACACAGGACCCCCAGCTCACCCAACTCACCCCCCCAGTCATTGGGGGGCAGCAAACCCACCTGCATACCTCTGCAGCTGCCTGCCGAATGACAGCTTACAGTAGTGGTGGGTAACCTGGAATAGCCTGTGGGATGCATATGCGGCCCTTGGACCACCTCGAGGGCCACATCAATGCACATGTCTTGCACAGGACCCATGTTATCATGCATAATGTACAGTATACACTGGATTCAACATTGTCCAATGACAACACTAGCATTTTCTATTTTTAATTTCCTTTCCTGTAGACATTTTAGAATTCTGATCTACTCACATAAAAATAGACTTCTGGACTAGATAAACAACTGACTTGATAGTTAAATAAAAGATTCATATTTTCAAGTCGTGTGACTGTATTGTAGTATACAGATTTGAAAGTAGGGAGTTTTTAAAGCAGAGGCATTGCTAGCATGAGATATCATTTGGGGCTCGGGCCCCAATCAAAAGACTGGAGGACTGAGGGCCACCTAGGCCCCCAGAAGCTGTCAAAATGTTAGTGCTCTCTTGTGCAAAATAACATTTCTGATACTTTAGCCTTTTTTCTCCCCCCCCAACTCCTGTTCCATTATTTTGTGTTCTTTTTTGGGTTGGCTTGTCAGTTGTCAGGTAAAAACTTCATGTTGGGGATTAAAAGTCATAGAATCAATAGCGTACATCTTAAATATGAGTAGATCTGGGCTAAATCTACTGATATTTAAGAAGTGCATGGGGCATGGAGGAGGGCTGGGCCTGCAGCTACAGCTCACTTTAAATTGTATGCAGTGCATTGCAGGTGCTTGTCAGCCCCCATAGTGCAGTCCACACAGGTACACACACTGAGTGTCAGTGCCCACTCCACTACTGCACTACCACTACTTGACTTTATAGAGTGTTGCTGCCTGCCAGAGAGTCTCTGAGCCATATTCCAAGTCAGGCTAAGCCAGCAGAAGCCGAGATACGCCAAACCCCTTGGTGTATCCTGTGACTTATGCCAAACGTTATGCCCGCTGGTATTCCAAATGGTGCCTTATGCCATGGTTGCTGTGGGCAATGACAGTCATGGGCTATGCCACCAACTATGCTACAGCCCACAACCCCATGGCACAAGTACGGGTTATGGCAGTGGCATCACACAATTACAGAAGGGCGGCTGTTGTAACCCACCAGCACGATTACCTTACAGCAGCTCCCCATCAGATGCTGCCATGCAGCGCCATGGCAATGGCACCATACTGCCACCTAAGCCCCTGCAAGCACCCCCCTGCCCCCCACCCCCCTGATCGTCAGGGTCCCCCGGGGGTCTGCTCTATGGTGCTCCCCCCTGGATGCCTATGCCATCTATCCTGCCCCCCATGCCCACTTGTGTGTGCCATGGTGGTTCAGGGTGAGGGGGCTGCCTGTCACCAGTTGCGATTTGCGACATGTGGGGCATACACGCCATGCATGTGGTGTTAGCCTCCGCATGGCATATACTGCATGTCGCAAGCACCCCTTGCCCCACCCCTTCCTCATCCCTTCCCTGCCTCCCCTCCTGGCCACTTCCCAGGTATTGAGGAAAGGTATTGATTAAATCTTGGGCTCTAATAAGCACAGGCAGTTTGCCCCTAAGCAAAGTTTATTTTTGTTTTAATGGACTGTACTGTAATTATGGGCCCATCTTTGAAAAAAGGCCCCAATAATTCTTGGGCTCTAGTGAGCACAGGCAGTGTTGTTTTAATGGACTGTACTGTAATTATGGGTTCCATCTTTGAAAAATACACAATAATTCTTATTTATTTATTTATTAAATTCTTGGATTACAAATACCTTTGAACAGAAACTGCTTGTTTACAAAGGTTCCACATCAAATGATGAGGTGTCAACATACATACAGAGGTAGTAAAAGAATGCACGATAAACAACCGAAACAACTAAAAGAAAAAATAAAGATTCTCAGTTATAACATACTTTGAGATAACATTCATATAACGAGCAGCTTGAGTAGGCAGCTGGCTGCGGTAACAATAAGAGATAGAGGGCACCATAGGCAGTTAGTATTGCAGGCGTGCGACTGGGAGAGGAAGTTGGCAGGCTAATGGGCCACTGTCCGATGGTGGTGGAAAATGTCTTGTACCAGTGGAGATGCGAAGCAGGAAAGGAGTCACAAGGAAGGCCCAGTGCCAGAGGGAATGAGACTGGGAAAGGGCGGGCTGTGAGACATGAGTGAGCTGGGAGGTGTTTAGAGAGATCTCTGTTCAGAGAAGCAGTCACATTGAGTGGTAGAGGTGAGGTAAAGTTTGAGATTCCTTTTGAAGGGTCCAAGTGTAGTAGAAGAAAGTGCTTCTTTATTGAGGGAATTGAACCATTGAGAGGCTCTATAGATAAAGGACCGCTGTCCCTTGGAGGTACAACATCTAGGAACCTGAAAGGTTAGAGATTGGGCACCACGTGTTTGTTGAGTGCCACTGTAGGTAGTAAGGAGTGAGCTAACACCAGGTGGCATGAGACCGAGGAGAATCTTTTTGGTAAGTAAGCAGGTCTGGTATTGTATTCTGCTGAGTAGGGGTAGCCAGCTGGCCTGTGCATAGTGGTCACAGGTGTGAGTTTGTCGGGCCACAACCATTAGTAGTCTACAGGCTTTGTTGAGAGAAACTGAGATCCTGCGGAGAGCACTTGTTGAGGCAGAGCCATAGATGGCAAGGCCATAGTCAATGATAGAGGTGACAGAGCTGTAGATGGCTAGTTTAAGGGCATCCACAGGCATACAGTGCTTGTGTTTGTGTAGTAGTCCAATCCGTATATTGGCAGTCTTGGGAACAGTGTCAATATGCCGAGTGTAGGAGAGGGTACTATCCAGGGTAATACCAAGGTACTTGAGCTCCTTGACATGTTCGAGTGGGTTCCAGCTTGGTTCTTATTGGTGAGGGACAGAGAGTTGTGTGTGCTCCGTCGGTTACAGAAGGACATGGCTTTAGTCTTGCTGTGATTCAGGACAGGTTTATGAGAACTGAACCAGTCTTCGATGTGCTTGAAGTTGAGCTGCAGCTGAGATTCAAGGACTGTAATGTCATGGTGGCTGGAAAACAGGACTGCATTGTCTGTGTATAGTAATATTTTTTAGTGGCAGGCACTGGGGAGATTGTTGATGAAGAGAGAGAAGAGTAGAGGGCCCAGAATAGACCCCTGGGTGACTCCGAACAGACGGTTTCTCATCGAAGAGATCCTGCAATCCTTACGTTGGATCCGATTATCAAGGTAGCTGGTGAACCATGGAAGGGCATCACTGGAGATCCCAATGGAGGACAGTTGCTTGAGCAGTAGGGGGTGGTTAACTGTGTCGAATGCCTTGGTAAGATCTATAAATGCTGCCCCTCCACAATTCCCTTTGTCAAGCGTGGCATGGATGAAGGTTGTAAATTCTAGTAGTGCAGTGGTGGTGCTGTGCCCTTTTCTGAAGCCATGCTGCTCTGGGCACTGTACATTGTACTTATCCAGGAATTCAACTAGTTGGTCCGACACTATTCGCTCCAGCGCTTTAGATAGTGGGGAGAGGAGTGAGATAGGTCTGTAATTGGTGTGGATCATTCTATCTCCACTTTTGTGAACTGGTGTGACAGTGGCTTTCTTTCAGAGAGAGGGGGAAATGGCCCAATCTAAGCGAGAGATTGAAGATCTTTGTAAGTGGTTGTAAGATTTCATCGAGGATTTTTGCCAGCAGTTTCAGATCAAGGGAGTCACCACTGTACCCTTGTTTGCCGATGGCCTTTTGAATGTATTTTCTAGCTACTTGTGGTGGGACATCCTTAAAAAAAACTTTGGGGTTGTACGTTCTAGTTGGGGGGTAACTTGGGAAGAGCTGGAGGGGAGGTCATCGGAAAAATTTGGTAGAAGGACACTGCCCAGGTTTGTAAATGCATTATTAAAAGTGCTGGTGATGGTACCTAGGTCAAGTGCAGGAGTGCCATTAAGGTTGAGCATAGTGGGTGGTGCTTTAGGATCCTTGCCTGTGAGTTCTTTCATGTTGTTCCAGAATTTTTTTTTCCCTGGCCCCAAGAGTTGGTCAGAGCCTCTTTGTAATAGCTGTGTTTAGCATTCCGTATTTTTCGAGTGCAATAAATTCTGGCTGCTTTGTATAATTGTATGTTTACTTGCATCGGAGTTGCACGAGCACAATGCCAGTGGTGGTCTCTGTGCTTGAGTAGAGTTAAAAGGTCAGTAGTAACCCAGGGGTTGGTTTGTCCTTTAACCTTCATCTTTTTCACTGGTGCATAGATGTCACTGGCTTCATTGAAACGTTTGATAAATAGGTCCAGAGCTTTGTTGGTGTCACTGAGGGAGTCAAGCACTGCCCAGTTCAGCCTGGTTAGATGGGATTTTAACAGCTGGAGGTGCCCTTGTTTGATAACTCTAGCATAGATAAGCTTGGGAGGGGGCTTGTGGTATTTGTTTGACCAGGAGCAGATGACAGGCGAGTGGTCACTTATTGTATGCGGGAGTACAGAAACGTTGGAGATGCGTTCAGGTCGGTTAGATAGAATCCAGTCTAGAAGCGTAAATGAGCCCGTCCTATAGTTATACCTAGTGGGGGCATTGACCAGTTGAGTGAGGTGATGCGCCGTGGCTGCATCCTTATAGGTAGCGGCCTCAGCAAAGAGCCAGTTAATGTTAAAATCACCTATGATTATGGTTTCAGAATTATGTTGCTGGACCCTTAGATATTCCGTGATGCTATGGAAGCCAGCGGCCTGGTCTCTTGGGGGTAGGTAAACTGAGATTCCTTGTTATGTGCACCAAGGAGGATTTTGATTGTGAGGACCTGAGGGGAGTTGCTCAGACTAGGGGATGGGATGATGTGACCCATAAGGGTATCCTTAAGATAGATGGCCAGCCCCCGCCCCATTTAGCAATCCTGTCTTGACTGAAATGCAGTAGCCAGGGATAGAGACTGAGGTATCAGGGATTTTAGGGTTTAGCCATGTTTCCACAACTGAGAGGACATCAGGGTTGTGTTGTAGGATCCATGTTTGGAGGGAATCAAGTTTGTTGAGGATGCTGCGGGTGTTGATGGATGCCATGGTGAGTGTCTCTGTCCTTCTGCTTGGTGCCACTGCTGGCTGCCCAGGTGGTCCTGGGTTGGGGTGGACATTTCCTGAGAGCAGGAGCAGGAGCAGCATAAGGAGAATTTGTAGGAGAAAGGATTTCAGCTTGTGCTCTAATATGCACATGCAGTTTACCCCTAAACAAAGTTGTTGTTTTAATGGACTATACTGTGGTAAAGAGGCAGTGCTTGCTAGTGGCAGAGAGTGAGACATAGTCTTGATATCATTCTTGCTTATGCAGGCCAAGCAGGTATTGGATCTGTCAGTGAGGCCCACACATTTTTGCTCTACCAGAGCAACTCTGGCTTGTCTTGTTATTTTGATGAGCCTGTTCTGACTGCAGAAAGCCCGAAAATCTGCCAATTTCTCACTAGTAGAAGCCCATTAAAATTTCCATCAAATAGCAAGGCCTAAAGTAACCCACAGTCAGCTCAGAAAAGGCACTCCCCCTCCCCCCCGAAACTAGGCACCCTGACCCAGGCAGCCCAGCCTGGCAGGCAGGTGCCAACCATGTTCTCTGGAGAGTCAACAGTTCAATTGACAGTTTGACATTGAGTGTGTGTGCAGCACTTACTGTTTTGCTCAGTCCAAAGTTCCAAACTGAAGAAGACTCTGTGCAGCCAGCAGTCCCCACCCTGTTCATCAGTCATCTCCTCTGGCTCTGACTGACACCGACTCCATCTCCTCTTCATCTCAGCAGCACTAGCACAGGCCAAAGACTCCACTTCTGAGTCCAGAGTCCAAAGAGGGTGAACCCCACAGGCCCCGAATAACACAACCCGCATCTCGGTTCCGAAGAGCAGAGGCTGAATCTGATTCCTGCCACTCTGTGATGATTTGCTAATCCCTTGTTGAGGATGCCTGGCCAGATACACTTGCAGGCAGCTCGAGTAGTAGTGGCGGCAGGCGGCTTCTCTCCCGTGAGTCCCTCTCTTTTAGGATGACATCCCCACCAAGTAAGGCATCCCTCCCGCATGTGCACAGAAGCTCCAAGGCCGCTACAGATCTTGGGACACTGAGTTTAGGCATCTGTGCCCCATGTGAATTTCAAACAGGACAAGGAATTTTACTACAGGACCAGTCCAGCAGGGCTTAGGACCACCACGTGAGCACATAGATCCCAGTTTTTACCATCTGGAATGCTGGTCACTGTGGGGGGGGGGCTGGTTTTAAAAATTTCTGTCTGATGGGGAGCAGCATTAAATCCTGGAAAACCTTCCTAAACAAAACCGAAAAAAAAAATAAACACTACAAGATATCACCTTGATGGGTGCACTTATTTGAGATGGGTGCACTTCAGACTGGTGATGCCACATTAACTGTGTTAGTTTTCTCACAGATTAACTTTCAGTCTGCATGCAGTAATGGTGTTTAGTAGCCGGCTTGTCAGTCTGTCACCATTCACATATAAACTTCTGCTTTCACAATTCACAGTGCTATTAAATTAAATGTTATTTTGTTTTTCATTCAAACTTGGGCCACTTCTCACTTTCTCAGTCAAATGCAGCACACTGTTATGATCGCTTTGGCCCCCCATTTCTCATGTGTTGCTAATCTGCAGTCACCCTCACACAGTGCTCTAGCTCTGACTCTGCTCGATACCTGACAAATTTACTGTGGAGGCAGCAATGAATTCAATAAATTGCAGACTTACCCAAACACCAGGCTTTCCTATTGTCTTTGTTCACAAGCTGCACAGATGGCCACATCCTGGACCATGCTCTAATTCTCACTGCTGCTCAACCTCCGATTCTTCTGACTCCACCTCACTATAATAACCCCCCCTGACTCCTAGATTCAACAATGTTTGACAACAACATCGCAGCGACTAGACAAATATTTTTAACTTATGTTCCCTGTCTTAGCTTGTCAAAAAAGAAACTGACTCACTCTCAATCTGCCCAGCTGGGCTCGTCCTTGTTCTCCCGCTCACTCTGAGTTGCTCACACTCTGACATCCACAGGATGAATTGGACAATTCCGCAGCTCTGCAGGGAGCTAAAGAGGTGCCAGAAACACACAGCCATGCTGTCATTCTGCACATGCATGGACCAGGAAGCTCAGGGTTTAGTGGGTCTACAGGTTCTTTAGCTTAAAATCAGGTCAGACCCATGAAGTGCGGGTCACTTGGGGGTATGTGAGTGGCTCAAGGAGCGGGGGGAGAAATGGTCTGAAAATTGGGGGGCAGTGGACAGTGCACAGAAACTGGGGTCAGAGGCAGCACACAGCACAGGAAAGGTTCGGGCCCCAGGCAAAATGTTCTGGGCTCTAGTCCTGGAGGTCCAGCTCTAACAACACCCCTGTTTTAAAGCACCATGGCACCCACTCATAGAAGAGCTATTTACATTTAAATCACACACCAGCTTCCCCATTAGAAAATTCCCTAACAAAGTTATTTCACTTAAGGGAGCATTTTCTCTCCATTTCAGCACACACTGATACCTCCCCATCGCAAAAAAAAAAAGTAAATCTGATAAACTAATGATGGGGTAAAAAAGAAATTTCATACCTATGGCAGTTTCATTTCAATCTTCAGCATGTTCTCGCTATTCTTGGCTTGGCTTGTGTCCGCAGTAATTTGATAATATCCCTGATCGCAAAATAGCAAGTAAACAAGTATTCCCAAAGTAATTCCACAATTTACAGTGCCTTCAGAAAGTATTCGCCCCCCTTGGATTTTGTCACATTTTGTGATGTTGCAAACTCAAATTAAAATACATTTATATGGGATTTTTTTGTCACGTATCTACACAAATTACTCTATAATGTCAAAGTGGAATGAAACTTCTGGAATTTTTTAATTTAAAATAAAAACCTGAAATGTCTTGATTTGATAAGTATTCACCCTCTTTGCTATGACACTCCAAATTGAGCTCAGGTGCATCCAATTTCCTTGTGAGATCACTTTAAAACTTGAATGGAGTCCACCTGTGGTCAGTTCAAATGGTTGCCATGATTTCAGAGGAAATACACCTGTCTATATAAGGTCCCACTGTTGACAGTGCATGTCAGAGCAGAAACTCTACCATGAAGACCAAGGAGCTGTCCGTAGAACTTTGTGATAGAATTGTGAGGAGGCATAGATCTGGGGAGGGGTATAAAAACATTTTTAGGGTGTTGAAAGTTCCCAGGTGCACAGTCAAGTCCATCATTAGGAAATGGAAAGATTACAGAACCACCCAGACTCTTTCTAGAGCAGGCCGTCCTCCCAAACTGAGCAACCAGGCAAGAAGGACCTTGGTCAGGGAAGTGACCAAGAACCCAATGACCACCCTGACAGAACTACAGAGTTCCATGGCTGAGATGGGAGAACCTGTCAGAGGACAACAATCTCTGCAGCACTTCACAGATGTAGCCTCTATGGGAGAGTGGCTAGGCGGAAGCCACTCCTGAGAAAAGGCCACATAATAGCATGCCTGGAGTTTGCAAGAAGGCACGTGGCAGACTCTGAGACCATGTGGCAAAAGATTCTCTGGTCTGATGAAACAAAAATTGAACTCTTTGGCCTGAATGCAAAGTGCTATGCCTGGCGCAAACCGAACACAGCTCATCACCCATGTAACACCATCCCAACCATGAAGCATGGTGGTGGCAGCATCATGTTACGGGGAATGCTTTTCAGCGGCAAGGACTGGGGCACTTGTCAGGACAGAAGGAACAATGAATGGAGCCAAATACAGGAACATCCTTGAGGAGAACCTGCATCAGTCTGCAATAGACCTTGGACTGGGGCAAAGATTTACGTTCCAACAGGACAACGACCCCAAGCATACAGCCAAAGCAACACTGGAGTGGCTTCAGAACAAGAAGGTGAATGTCCTTGAGTGGCCCAGCCAAAGCCCAGACTTGAATCCCATTGAGAATCTGTGGAAAGACTTAAAGATTGCGGTTCACCGACGCTCCCCATCCAACTTGACAGAGCTTGAGCAAATCTGCAAAGAAGAATGGGTGAAAATCCCCAAATCCAGATGTGCAAAGCTGATACAGACATACCCAAGAAGACTCAAAGCTGTAATTGCTGCCAAAGATGCTTCTACAAAGTATTGACTCGAGGTGAATACTTAAGTAAACAAGATATTTCAGTTTTTAATGTTTCATACATTTTTGTTACACAATATAAATATTTTTGGCCCCTTAAATTGTTGAGTATGCTGTGTGAATCAAGGGGGAAAAATAATTTCAATGCATTAAAAATTCTGGTAGTAACACAACAAAATGTGACAAAATCCAAGAGGGGTGAATACTTCCTGAAGGCACTGTATCTAACAATAAACTCCTTGTGATGTTCAGTGTGAGCGTTTGTGCAAAAGGAAACTGGAAGAGACACGGACCGTAGTAGCCGAGGAATTAAAGAGACAGTACATTTTCATATAAAAAAAAATTCAGCCTTCAAAATTCAGCTTTCAATAACACGTTGCAGGTCACAAATGGCCCATGGGCTACAGGTTGCCCACCACTGGCTTGCAGTATTTGCTGCAAGCACATTGGTCCACACTGTGGACCAATGGGCTTGAAGTGCATACTGTAATAGGCATTCACAACTTTGTGAATAAATGACTTCATTCACAAAGTTGTGAATGACTATTACAGTATGCACTGCAAGCTGTCATTCAGTGGGCAGACGTGGAGGTATGTGGGTGGATTTGCTGTCCGATGATGACCGGGGCGGCGGGAGCTGGGTGAGCTAGGGGTCTTGTGTGGTTGGGGGGGTGGGGGATGCCACTGGACTACCAGGGAAATAAATAATTTTTTGTGCGGCAATCAGGGTTATGGGTGCAGAGGGGGGAACCACTGGACCACCAGGGAATGAGATGTTAATTTTCTATGGCAATCAATGTTATGGGCAGGGAGAGGGGAACCACTGGACCACCAGGGAATGCACTAATACATTCTTACAGTGATCGGGGTTATGGGCAGGGAGGGGGGATCCACTAGACTACCAGGGCATACAATGGGAGATTGTGCATGATGTTCGGGTGTAGGGGTGGTTGCCACCCACGGCTGCCGGCTGCTGTGTTGTGCCCTGCACTACAGTGGCCACCTGTGGGTGGCTACCTGTTGAACCTTCTTTTTACGGGCTCAACTTTGTGCCCATGTATACGGCACATCTCTGTGATATGCCGGCAGATGCACCGTGCATCCTGGGTTGACTATCAGGATGTGCCGCATATGCAGGGGCACGCCCCCTGGAGATGTGCCACATACTTTATCTTTGCACTTTGTGCATTGGGAATTGTGGAGTGCAATTCCCCCTTTTGAACATAGCCCCAGGGTACATTTCTGGGGTTGCATCAGTGCAACTCATTTGACTATCTAGCCCTTGGTCTCTACCCTGTTGCTATACCATAAATTGCTCCAAGATAAGGTAACCAGACATGACAAACAGATTAAACTGTCTGAACAAAAGAAATTCAAGAGAGATGCCACAGATTGCTGTCTCAGTCAGGTGTATAATTGACATGACAAGGAAAATACTCAGGCCCAAACAAAGTCCATATTGAAAAACAGAGCCAGCGTATCCATGGAAAATAACTGTTTTGGACTATATAAGAGTTCTGTGTTTCTCTGAGAGCTTTGGATCAGGTTTTTTTTTTTTTTTTTTTAGAATAATCTCCACCCCACTCCCAGAGCCAGAGACAGTATTAAAATCTTTACAGGAGCAAATGGAAAGCCCATTTCCAGAAGTCTTCGACTAAGGGTCAAGAAGACACGGAGGGGGGCAGGGGGTGGGAGAGGCAGAGGAGCAGAGAATTACTGAGAGTGGTGACAGCCACCATTGTACAAATGATAAGTGAAAACAATAATTTAGAAATATCATACACAGTGAACTGGTAGTCTCTCCAAATGCCTGTTAATAGACTCTCAACGTGAAATCAGTCTTTTATGATAAACATGTCAAGTAAATCGTTAACCACACTGGAAGAAAGAATTTTTGACAGAGGTCTTTCGCTCACTCCAACAGTGGATATGGACTTCTTTAGTACCATAATAGACTTACACTACCTTGTGAGAATATTGACATTAAAAGGGATTTATGCATTGAAGGAAATCAGTGATACTTCATCCCAAACTAAGGACTGAGTGCCTAAATTTCATCCCAAGTCATCATACTGCCCAGCTCATAGATCTGCTGTGTCCATCTTCCTGAAAAAATGTGAAGATTACTTACAAGCCCTATGGATTGCAGAAAGAGCAGTAAAATTCAATAATTGTTAAGTGAAAGAAAGACAAGCCCTACAGAACCTTGCATCTGACAGTACAGTAACAGTGAAACCTGTGGACAGGGAGGGCAGTTGTTGTTATGACCACAGTGCAGTGTATAAGTTCTATTCAAAGTTAGTAGGAAACCAAACAGATATTTTCAAGATTAGGGGTACATCAGATGTTATATCTTGGAGGACATAGAAAGCATTGATAGTGACTTACCTAGTATTTCCAACTAAATGCATTTTGCCAAAAATATATTTCGATGTGCTTACGCAACTTGATATGATGTATGCTTGTGTGGCTTAGATACATTGTGGCTGTTCACCTCTCTATCGATGGGATATACCACCCTATAGGGGTATGATGGTGAAGAACCCTAGAGGAGGGTTCCACCCCATAGGTGCCTCAGGAATGATTCCCTTGGCTAAAGGTAGCTTAGAAAGAAGCCCACAGAAAGAGAGACATACCACGGGAGGAGGAGGGGAGGATGGTGGGGCAACGAAGAAACAAATCCTGGAACAGTCCAGGAGGAGTGGCCTTTTAAAGCCTGATGGGGGAGTGACATTGTTGCACTGCCCATTGAACCACAGGCATAGCCATTACAATTCAGTATGCTTACGCAACTTGATATGTATGCTTGTGTGACGTAGACACATTGTGGCTGTTCACCTTTCTATCCGTGGGATATACCACTCTATGGGATACAACGGCGAGGAACCATAGAGGAGGGTTCCACCCCTGTAGGTGCCACAGGAATGATTCCCTTGGCTAAAGGTAGCTTAGGAAGGAGCCCAAAAAGAATACTCATAAGGATGTCGAGCATCAAAGAGGTGAGAAATTAGTATATATCGAGACCGGAAATTGAGGTGATAGACAAAGATGGGAAGGACAGGAGAAGAACGAGATAAGACAAGGATGACGAATGAAAGGAAATCTGATGAGATGCAGAACTGCAGACTTCCTAAGGAGAGAGGGAACAGCCAGGGCCACCATCCAACTCTATGCAACAGCGGAACATAACTACGGAACCTATGAAAGCACTAACCCAGTCTAATATTATGACCATTAACATGGAGGAGAGGAAAAAAAACCTTTGAGGAGGAAACCTCTGGGGATCCAAGGCCTAGGTCACCTTCCCTCCAGGCTGAAGGATGATTTGGTTAGTAACGGCTCAGCTATTGCAATTTAGAGTCGATATAGAGGGAAGAGGAGAATAATCCAATTTAGATGAAGCTCTCGCTCTGTCCTTCTGACAAGCATGCTGTTGAGGGTTGTGAGTGATGTTTAGCTATGAATTCAGAATGGATGAGTGGAGGATCGAAATGAATATACAAAGTTTGTGGACAGAAGGAAGCTTAGAATGTCGGCTGGACTGCTGAATGGGAACAAAGGATGCAAAGGGGAGAGACGAGGGTGGCCGGGTGAAGCACGTATCCTACGAGAAGAGTAGGAGTTGATGCTGGAGGACAGAATGGTCAAGAACGAATGAATGATAAATGATGGTGGATTGGAAGCTTTGAAGGCCTGAACAGTTTAAGGTGAGGAATGAAATGGACGATGTACGAATATGAAATGAAGCCTATAAGGCTGGTACAGTTAAGGTAAAATATGAAATGGACAATGTACGATGATGGAGAGAATATATATATATTTATTTCTATTATTTTTTTTATGCTATTAGATTTTCATGTATTTGCCTTTATGGTATTTGCTGTTTAGTTACATGTCATTTGTGATTCCTACCTGAGTGACCGATTCACTGATGAAGTCATTATATAATAAAATGTATAATTGTATGGACTGTTCATACATACAGTATTTACCATTTTTACTAGTCAACCATCTCATAACTTATGTTTTTGGACTGTATGAGGAGAACCTGCATTTTGTAACTTTACTGCATGCTACAATATATGTTGCAGTGATTACATAATTTTACACTACATGTGACCTATAAATAGGGCCCGGTTCCGCTTTTTTGAACCGTATTGGATATTTATATCTGTATGACACCATACTGCCTATGCTGGTAGTGAGCACATCTACCTTTGTTGGTGTCTATACCAGGAATTGTTTGAAAATTTTGAAATATATATATTCTCTGTCCGTGTAATATATATATATATATACACACGACACTTACTGGTACGCTGTATGACAAACTTTTCCTTGACCAAGCATGCAGTGTAAAGTTACAATTTACTTAGGCTAACCATGGTCCCACTCATGGAATACTATTTTTAATTCGAGACCTGTGCCTGGCTACCATGTTGAAGCTATGAAATGCTATTTATATGTTTGATCAGGGTGCCAATCAGGTCTGCATGCTGGGCAAAGTTATGCAGATCAAACAGCTCTTTCCTCTGAACTACATGAAGTTTCCACCCAGCAAGACTAGAGCAGTGTCATGATCAGCCTTACTGATGACTGGTCTGACAGTGATGAGCCCCTTGCAGACTGCCCTGCATTGGACCAGCAGTGACACACTGCATGAACAGTGGCAGTAAAATTATGGAAATCCATTTTGAAAGGTGATTTTGAGGTCACTGCCTGAAGTCACCTTTCAGGTAGGATTTGAAAATGTTATCTGCCCTTGTTTATAAGGTGGGGTCATAAAAAGGCTATGTTTCAAAATTTGGGTAAAAATATTTAAAAAACAACAAAGTTCTGAGCGTAGATTGAAAATTTTCAACGTGCACTTGTAACTTTGATCATTTTTAATATTTTGACCTCAAATTTTAAACATAACCATTTTTTCACATGACCTCCTGAATGTGACAGCTGTCATTTTTGAAATCCTGGTCAAAATTTATTTTCACACTTGTGGTCCGAAATCACCTTTTGGCCAGGATCTGAAAATTTTCTCTCCCCTTGTTCATGAGGTGGGGTCATAAGAAGAATATGTTTAACATCTGGGGTACATTTATTGCAAAACAACAGTTATGAGCCTATATTGAAATGTTTCTACTTACACTTGTAACTTTGCTGATTTTCAATATTTTGATCCCAAATTTTCAATATAGACATTTTTTCACATCACTTCATGAATGTGACTGCTGTCATTTTTCAAATCCTGGACAAAATGTGTTTTCACAGTTATGGAGAAAAGTCTAATTTTAGGCAGGATTTGAACGTATTTTCCCTACCCTTGTTCATGAGGTGAGGTCATAAGAAGCTGTATTGAAAATTTAGGGCAAAAATATAAAAAAAAAAAGTTATGAGCATACATTGACATTTTCCAAGACATGTGGGTAACTTTGGTCATTTTCAATATTTTGAACGTAAATTTTCAACATAGCCATTTTTTCATACCACGTCATGAACATGACAGCTGTCATTTTTCAAATCCTGGACAAAATGTGTTCTCACACTTGTAGCACAAAATGATGTTTGACCACTATTTTATAAATGACACCTGTCATCTTCACAAAGAGTCATCATAAAAAGACTATGCTGAATATTTGGGGTCAAAATGTGAAGAAACAACTACATTATGAAGAAACATTAAATTGCTCTGTTTACTTATAACTTTATTTTTGTAGATTTTGGTCCCTAATGTTCAGCAAATCTCTTGTGTTACCCCACCTGCTGAACATGACAGGTGTCACTTTTTAAATCCCTCAGTCACATTGCGAAATCACCTTTCAGATGGCATTTAAAAAGATTCCACCTGTCGCCGACCTGGTGATGCTAGGGGCTGAGAGGCTGTTTAGCACCTTACCTCATGCAATATTGGAGATACCTGTTCAGCTACTAACATGGGTTGCTGGGGGGTGGTGAGGGGGAGGGCAGGATCAGGATTGAGCACGCCGACAGTCAGCTTTCCTATCCTGGGTTGGGGTGGCAAGCAGTCCCCATCTAGGTTGACACTGACCAGGTGGAGGCTAGGTGTCAGAGCACAGATGAGGGAGGCTTACATTATTTTGGGAGGTTGGATGAGGAAGTGGGCCAGGAACTTGTGTGCCTCCATGTGCATGTGCCCACTTTATGCCATAACCTTGGAACAAGGGAGGACAAACAGGTGGAAAAGGAATGGCTCAGCTGGGCTGTATGATGCCCATGCACCACACCTTTGCCTATCACTTTACTGGAGCTTACGGCACTCTGGATTGTGCTTCGGGGGAGAGGGGAGGATGGCCCTCCCCTTCTGACCCTGCCAATGAGGGAAGATCCATGGGGAATTAAGCCACCATGTAAATTGGGGGATTGTGGACGGTGGGAGGAGTAGTGATGCTGGCAGAATGGAGCCCTGGCCTGCCATGGCAAAATGAGCAAAAATAGAGAATGGAAAAAAAAACTGAGTCTACCTGTCTTGATCATAACGTTGAGTTATAAAAAGACTGTTGTAAATTTGGGATCAAAATGTGAAAGCCCACTGAAAATTAGAAATTGCCTCTCAGTTGGCCTATCCTGGGTAAATATGATGTAAAAACGTATAAAAGCAGGACACCACTGAGAATGAGTTATAACATGGCCAGGGAAAATGGAGCGCTCCCAATTGTCAGGAGCCATCAGGTGACCGTGGATTAATTCTCAGTTAATCCATGGTTGCTCTTGCAGTGCCATCAGCAGCCACAGCTGAACAGTGCATTCAGAGACATAGTCCTGAATCTTGAAAATGGTGTGTGTCTCTGTCTCTGTTCATTGTGTCCCCCCCACCCACCCACCCCATGGATCTCCGGCACCAAGCCCACAGTTAGCTTTCATTGTGTCCCCTCCCGCCCACCTGCCTCATGGATCTCTGGGCACTGAGCCTGAGTTACATCCTTCATTGTGTCCCCTCTCCACCCACCCTGTGGATCTCCGGGCACTGGGCCCATAGTTATAGCCATCACCCCTGCACTATAACAGCAACTGGGAGTCCAAATTTCTGTAACAGACCCAGCTTTTTTGGTGGCAGAATGGCCTTGTGGCTTCACAGTGTGGTAAATACACCTGCGGTAGGTGTTCAGGATCTGTGCTACAGAATCGAATGAAAAGTTTGTGATAACGACACTTTGGCTTGCCTGCACTTCTTTGTCCCTGAGTCCTGGTACCCCTCCCTGCTTATTGTTCTTCAGTGCGGCTTCTCCCAGTGGGCAGCCCACTTCCTCCTCCGAGTTGAATCGAGTTTGGATCCCGATTCACACTCCGCACTTAGTGGCCTGGCTCTAGCCATAGCAATAAGCAGTGCAGCATCAAGGAGTGCACACTGGGCTGGCAGCAGGAATCAGATTCATTAGAATAACATGGGCATCATAGTTTGCATTCCAGAGCCTTGTCATCCTGGTGCAGCGAGCCAGTGCAGCAAGTCACAGCAACTAATGTGCATATTGCTTACACAGCAAAGTCCTGTGCAGGTAGGATTTGTCTGTCTCCTCACATCTCTTCTGCATAACCCCGGGAGGAAATCAGATGTTATATACGCTTCTCTCTCCTGACTCCTGCCCCCCCTTCTGGACTCCGAATTGAAAGTTAGTGCCATATCCATCATTCAGTGGTAGTACCAATGTCAGCAGTCAGAAGTATTTCCTCGCTACTCTGTTTTGCCTCCCCACCTCCAGTTGTCTCCGTGCAGCTCATTTTTCCATGCAGAAGTTCAGTATAACATGGACAGGGAGATGTGGTTGTGTTCTCCCATTGGTAACATGTGTACCCACACACTCTCCATTTTCCCTTGCCATGTTATACGTGGATTAAGTAACTCATGAGCTGTGGGTTACTGGGGAAATTAATTGGCTAGGTGGTTGTTGGCACTCAGCCTGTGGCATGGTGCGACAACCATCCCAGCCATGGATTAATTTCCCAGAAACCCATGGCTTCCACGTAAGTTAATCCTTATATACTGCATCTCTTCTGGTCTATCCTGGGAAACTATGTAGTAAAAATGTGTACAAGCAAGACCTGGTACAACAGCAATGCAAGTGGTGAACATTCAGCATTGACAAAACTTGTTATTGTTGAGTCTTTATACTGCAACTTGCACTTTATGATACGTGGTGATATGAACGCATTTTACTTTTATATACATGTACCTTTAATGTTTATAAGAGCATGGGACAGGAGGAAATGTGAACTCTGAGGAAGCCTAGTAGTAAGGTGTTTCTGACCCTTGACGTCATCAGTACGTGGTATGTTCACCTTGCCCTGTGGGTTTGCCGTCTTGCTGGTCAGCACAGTTTTGGCTTTTTTTTTTTGCTGCAGTGAATTTGGTAAGCTAATATTTATTCCATTGTAGTGTCAGTTTTTCCAGTTGGATTCTTGAATTTTTTCTCTTTGCTTGTCATTCATTTTTTTGAGCACCATGGAGCTTTTCCGGTGCTAGCCAGCAGTTATGTGTACTTTGCTTTACCTCTGCAACATACTGATCCTTAGACATAATGACTGTGCTGCCACCATTGAGTGTCAGTGGCTTAGTAGGTAGCACACTCGCCTCTGAGGCCGGGAGATCAGAGGGCTGTGGGTTCAGTTCCCACATCTGGCACTAGGGTTAATATCCCAGTACTGACACTGTAATGCAGCATGAGAGGGGTGCTGCATTTCTGAGGTGCTGTCTTTCGGATGAGACGTTAAACCGAGGTCCCATCTGCCTGGATTGGTGGTAGTTCAGGTGGATGTTAAAGATCCCATGCGCCTCGAGAAAAAGTAGGGGAATTTCCCTGGTGTCCTGGCCAAATTTCCCTCATTCACTAAAAATACCACCAACAGCTTAATCTGGTTCAAGGTCAGTTGGCATTCATCTGTATCCCCCCTCCCCCGGGTCGTGCCTGAAAATAGGCAGGATTTGTTTAGTGCACTTACCCGGTCAACAAAAGCTAAATAAATAAATAAATTGTTGGCATACTTCACTATGATATCATCGATAGCTTTAATCTCTTGTACCTGCCATTCAAAGATGGAAACATTGTTTAACCCACCCATCTAAGAGTATGTGTGAAATACTCTTGCTGGTTCACACCTTTCTGTACTGTTTGCTGAAAAGTAAGCACAAGATGGCCAGTAGAAGTATTTGCCACTGCCAGAAGTCTGCATTGCATCTTGGCAGGCTGTATACCATAACCTGACTGCAGGACACAGTGTGCCCATGCATAGTCATGAGCAAGAGTACCAACAGATTATTATTTTTTTAATTTAGAAAGCTTTATTGAATATATCCACATATACCATGACATGGAAGGAATGAAGTAACAACAATGTCCAGATATCCCCCCCCCCCCGAGGCATGCAAGCCTCCCCCCACCCCGGAGCAATAGCCATACCTTGGGCTATAGAATATTATATAGCTTCAGACAAGAAAATATATTACAGTAAAGGCCTCGCATTACTTATCTTGTTCTATACTATCCTCCTCAAGCAGTATACAAAGTGTGCAGTTTACCCCACTTCTTCTAGTAACCCTTAGGGTTGTGTCGCAGGCGAGCAATGAAACGCTCTATCAATAAATGAGATAACAGCTCTTGTAACCATTCATTATAAGAGACCATAGATTGATCTAGCCAGTGTCTGAGGACCACTTTTTTTGACGACAGGGAAATCATAGCCATGAAGTATCTACGTTCTAAGACCAGAATCGAGGCCATATCACCCAGTATACAAATTTCTGGTTGGAACAAACCCTGTAACCCCAATAAAGGGTCAGCTCTACTGTCTATTGCACTCCAAAGCGGAGCTGTCTTTGGACAACACCAGAGAATGTGCAAGAGGGAGCCCCCTTCTTTGCCACACCTAGTACAAGTGGATGACTGTAACAGCCCCATTCATGCCATCTTCTGTGGGGTATAGTACAGATTATTCAATATATTGAACTGCATAAGCCACAGTCTATCTTGCCCCACATAATGGTAAGTACTTTTCCAAATATCCAACCAGTGTTGCGAGGAAAGGGATAATAATTGGTCCCAGTAAGGGGAAGAACCATCGACTTTAGGAGCATACTGAGAAAACAGCACACTATACAGAGAGGACACAGCATGCTTCTGGGAGACTTGGGAGAAAATTACAGAAAAAAAGGGAGATAAATCAATGGTCCAAGACTCCTGGCCAAAACATTGAATTAAGACATGCCTTAATTGTACCAACAGATTCTTAATATGCCTAGTACGAATGCTACCATTAGAAGATAGAAGTCTGAAAACATTGGCAGGTAGGCAGCACTGCATTTGGAGTCTTGTTAAGTGAGGGCCTTTTAAACAATAGCTTGTAATGTCTTGTCAGTATGGGTGTACGTGCATCCAGACTTTATCTCACTTTTCTGCAATCTCAGTTATATTCTGCACTACCTCTTGGTCCACTGCAGCAACTCATTTATCCATTTACTCAGTTTGTTGTTTATTAAATTGTTGCAGTGCTTGGAGTAGGTGTTAGTAAGCTGCATTTACCTCAAGTGGTTGAATTTATGCTGGCATGGTTTTTCCTTCCAGATCAGTAGTTGCTGGGATGGGGGCGGGTTCCAGCAGCAGATGTAACTCTAACCAACAGTTGGCATGCTATCTGCAGGCTGAATAGAGGCTGAATAAAGTGGTCCAGCTGGGTCTTTTCTGATGTCTTTGGAGTACTTAATTTTACATAGAAACTTAAAATATGACAGCATATAAGGACCAACCAGTCCACCGAGTCTGCCCATTTCCCTGCTTGGTTTGGCACTCCCTACCCTTATCTGGACTGCCATTCCCCACTCTGCTGCATAGCAGGGTGCCTTTATGCTTAGCCCATGCACCAGTTCCTGTTCCAGAAAATGTCCTAAAATATTTTGAGCCTTTTTTGTCAGTCTACTGTATTGCAATTGTAATGGACCTTCCTGACGGTAATGTAATCTTCATAGTAGCCCACACCCCTAAGTACATGGGGGAAGGAGGATCATTTTTTTCCCTGCAGTCAGGGGTAGGGAAGATGTAACAGAACTGTGCTTTTTATCAATAAAAGCCCACAAACTCACCACAGAGACTGTAGACCCCCAGACACCTGGTCTTGTAGTTTGGGATATGGGGGGGGGGCAGTGTCACACCTGCCTCATGACCTTGCCCCCCCCCCCAATTCATTCTGCAGGCGCCCATGGTTGTGGTATGTTTTGTGAATAAGGATACAGAGTCTAGATGACTTTGTGGATTGGTAGGGTTCTGAAGAGTCCTTCACCTCTAGGTTAATGGTTTAAATGTGGACCAGGTCATTAGTGATTAAATGCCATTATCAACTGATGGGTTGTTGGTGGTTTACGTAGAAAGAATTGTGAGGGTTCTCAGTCCAGTTCCCAGATGTCATATGTCCATATCACAAAAACCACCAACACAGTTGATACTTATTGGCACTCCTGTTGCCTATCTCAAAGAGAGGCAAACAATTTAATAGTCATGATGTCTGAATGATCTTTTCACCTATATCATGGTCCTCCCATGACAGTGACGAGGAACATTGGCAGAGGAGTGTAGGGAAACTTGCTTTGTGATCACCCATACTGTATTGGTGATGTGGAAAAAACCAGAGAGCTTCATTCTCCAGTGCTATCAATGTGGCACTTCATAGAAAAAAATAAACATAAAGAAAGGAAACTGGTGGAACAGGAAACGATTATTTGTTCCACATTAAAGCAGCAGTATTTGTTAGTTGGTGAAAAAATTAATCATTTAGTTTTTTTAGCATAAATGTATTTTTGACAACCTAAGATTCGTGCTCAGTGTATTTTCTACTTTATCAGGTGTGTTAAGACTTTTTGTATAGTTGATCTTGTGATTAATGACTCACGTCATTAAAGATGGCCACCATACAAAATAGGTAGAACCCCCTCCACTTTTTGCCTTAAATGTGAAGAGGCCTCGGGAATACAGTACCATATCTTATGGAGCTGTCCCAAAACTCAGGAGTCTTGTAAACATTTTCCCCCAAGGCATGCCCAAAATTCATAGGGCCCAGTTGGCTTTAATAGCTACAACCGCAAAATTAACCATGTTGCGACACTGGAAAGAAAAATCCCTTCCTGTGGTGATGGAATGGTATCGGGAAACCTTGTTGGTGTTGCAACTGGAAAAACATGTTGCCCGTATGAACCACAGACCTCAGGTCTGTCAAAGGGTGTGGGAACCTTGCGCACTCTTTTACCCTATGGAGGCCATGAATCGCTTGTCCCTTTTTTTTTCTTTTTATATATATTCCAAGCCTGTATTAGCTCAGTGGGTACTGGCACAGGGGACTACTGTGGGTGGGGAGGGAGAGGGTGAGAAGATTTGTTCTTAATGTTTTGTTTGGTTTATATATGTATGTACTTTGAAACCACACACTACATTCCTATCACCGTATCCTTATCTGTTATACTTTTAGTGTTTTGTCTGGAAAACATTGATAAAGTATATTGAATGAAAAAGAAGATGGCCACCATTTGCCATTTTTTTTAAATCTCTTCCCCTGGTGTAACTTGTTGAATGTGCATGCTAGATTCATGCTGTAATTGCATTAGGATGATTCTTCTGCATGTTTCTGATAGTAAACCGTACAACATATTTAATTTTTTTCATGGTGGGTGTGGCAAGGGTGTGGCATGGGCATGGCAACTTTAAAACACTTCAAGACCCCATATATTGGTTCAGGAATGAAAGAAAATGAAAAGAAATATATGCAACTTGATATTTTTGCAAGACAAACCTTATTACTAAAAAGTGTATGTTTTTTAACAAGCACTGCTGCTTTAAGCTTGCCCCATTTATTTATTTGGTTTTTGGTAACTGGGTAAGTACGCTAGACAACTGAATTCCTATTTTCAGGTACGACCTGGGAGAATACAAGGCAGGTGAAAAATAGCAATTGACAATCTGTTGAGCATTTAGGTTGATCTTGTCCCAACTACTTCCTGTTTCACAATATGCTCCCATCCCCTTTGCTTCAGAAAGACATCAAATGGTCTTTTAGGACTACTTAGAACACATGTAATCTGTATGCTAATGTTATGAATGGAAACCCCTGCTCCAGGTGTGTGGCGATAGCATAATACCCACATTGCGATGTGTGGCGATGTCTTATTAGCCATGTTTCCTGGGTGGTTGAAGGCTCTTGGCTATACCTTGCCCTATAACCTGTCATAAATTATTCCTGACATATACAGTTTGCCTTAGAGGCTTTTTGTACCAGTATACCAGGCTGATTTTCTGTTTTCAAAAATGGACAGCTGCATTTGTCAAGATTGCAAAATCCATTTTTCCTCCAAGTTGAGTGCTAGTCAGCATGCTTTATTCAAAGTTTGGTACAACATGTTTTTTGTTCAAAAAAAATTGTCTCAAGTGATTTATTTGCATGGCAGTGTGGTGCTAAGAGTTTTTTTTCAAAAATAGTTGGTGCTAGATAGGAGGGGTTGCGCAAACATTTGGCATAAACTGTTTTTTTTTTTAACAAACAGTCATCATAAAACACTAAATATAACACAAAAATTGTGAAATGCCAAATTCTATTTGTTTTTATTCCACAGGCCAATTCCATTTTTCCATGAAGATTTTAGATTTTTGAGGAAAATGTGGGTCCTGAGTATATTCCATTATGCTTACTATGCTTTTAACAAAAAGGATCAGCATTATGTGTCCTTTGACTGCAGTGTGTTAATATTTACACATACCTAGTGAATCTGGAAAAGTTACACTGTTGGTCAGGTTGACCAGGCAAAAATGGGTCTAGAGACTTCATTACTCCAGCTTCAGCCATCGCTGTATGGTGTATCACCTTTGTTCTGTGTAGGTATGACTAATTTGATAGCTGCTAGAGTGTTGCTTGTGTTTTGAAACAGAATTAAGAAAATGCTGTTCTGGACAAATAGTTATTTTCTAAATAAACATATTTTCAGTGCTTTGTATCCTTCCTCATTTCTTGCTACCGTGAAAGGACAGAATGTCTATATAATAAGTACGTTACTAAGCATAGTAATAAACATGTTTAAAACAATTAACGATTGTGTGTCATATTTTTGCAACGGTCGTGTTTTTCATTGTGTAGAAAATGTGTTTTCATAGGTTATTGTATTAATATTATGATAAATTAAACTGTTTTTGCTTCATACTGGGCACTGTAGGTTTCTATCAGAGATCATGTCATCTGAAATCTAGAACAAAACATTGGGAACTACAATTTTCAGAGTTCAGACATGTTCCAGGCATTAGTTATACTCATACTATGTTGTGAGTTCTGCGAAAACTGTAGTTTTCTGTCCTAGATCCTATAATCTAAGTTCTAAGTCAGAAATATCATATCTCAGGAATTGTGGCTTCCAGAAATTTAGGTTGCTTAATGCTGACTAGAGTTTGTTTGGCCAACATATCTACACGTTAAAACAGTTCACATTTTCCATATATCTGAGCTTTTGAACTGTTTCTAAAAGTGTACAGTATCTGTATAACCTGCATTCTATAAAATCCAGACTTTCTTGTTAAAAAAATATTGTTTCTCGCTCATGCCATCATGAAAATATCCACCCCTAGTATTCTTGTAATCCACAAAAGTTGTCTTATTGCCCTCACATTTTTTTCTCTAGTCTTAGGCACAACTACAGTATAGTGTATAGCTGGCTCTTGTTTTGCATGGATTTCCACCTTGCTGAAATGTTGCACCACAGTTCAAATGTCATGGAATGTCATTGTTCCCCTTCTGTGGTGTTGTTGAGGTGTAGGTCAGGAAGCATAAGAAAACAAGGAGCAGTTATAAAATTTGCAAGTAGTGTTTTATTATTATCAGTAACAAAAGAATAAACAAAAAATCAGCATAGCTATATACAAAGGCAGTGCAAACAGAGAAAACAAAAAGTCCTTCATCTGAGGGTTTCTTTTCAATTTCAAATCTCAGTCTCTCTAGCAAAAACATTGCTGCTATTTTTATAATCAGTCTTTGCCTGAAAATTAACTTCTTTATCCTAAGCTCGTTAGGAGACATCCACTTTCTCACAAAATGTATCAGAGTTCTTGTCAGTTTCTTTGCAGAGCAAGTTTGCAAATAGAACAATGTCTCAAGCTGGCCTCCTGCTGAGAACTCTGCAAAAGAGTTTGCAAACAACCCTGAGAAGAGCTCAAACTTCATCTCATGTTAACCCCCTAAATTCCAAATAGCTTTTTATAAGCATTTCAACAGTATAACTATATACATTTCAAACCAGGGGATCCCAGTTTCACATAAAGATTCACATATATTTTTATAACAGCAGATATGCAAGGGGGAAGAAAAGTCAGAAACAGCAAGTGAAGGCAGAGAGATAGTGAGAGGCAGAGAATCGTGAGACCATGAGAGTAATCAATTTGTAGGTCTCTCGAGAACATTTGGTTGTGCAACCAGACAGAGAAGAGACAGAAAAGGAGTGGATAGAACAGATTGTTGCATTTAACTCTTTCTGCATAACAAATGGGATATGGTCTTATTCAACCCTGTCACATACCCCCTCTGTAAGTGGGAACCTGTTTGTAAAAACAGGTTTCCAAAACTTTCTTTTAATTCTCTTCTAACATTAGCTTATAACCTTTATAGTTCAATGCATATGCAGTATCTCTTTTTCCAAAACAACCAGTACAGCAAAAGGGGAAGTTAATTCACACCTTTTTTTCAGCTTTCAGAATTCTTAATGCCTGATCCATTTCATGTAAAAAAATCAACAGTGACATTCTCTTTGCAGATTTTTGCATCACTTCTAATTTAAATGGCTGTAGTGCCAGATACCACCTTGTGATTCTGTAATTTTTATCTTTCATTTGGTTAAGCCAACATGACAGAGAGGACTGTGATCTGTTATAAGTACAAAGTCAGCTCCTAGCAAGTTAAACTTAAGAGACTCGATGGCCCACTTTGATGCAAGGCATTCCTTTTCAATAGTGGAGTACCTTTTCTCTATGTTGTGCAATTTCCTATTTATGTATAGCATAGGATGTTCTTGCCCATCTGTATTCTGACTCAAGACTGCACCTAGGTCCATCTCTGATGCATCTGTCTGTAACAAAAATTATTTCTCAAAGTCTGGGCTTCTTAAAACAGGGGCTGAACATAACGCAGCCTTAATGACCCGAAAAGCTTCATCACACTCTGGGGCCATTTCACCTTATTTTAGTACCGTTTCTTCGTGAATTCAGTGAGGGGAGTAGCTAACTGGGCAAAGTTGGGAATAAATCTCCAATAATAACCAGCCAGCCCTAAAAATAACCTGACATGTTTCTTTGTTTTAGGGAAAGGACTGTTAACTGCAGCTTCTACCTTAGAAATATCTGGCTTTAAGTCTCCATTTCCCAAAACATAGCCCAAATATCTGGTTTCCTGCATACCCAATGCACATTTGGTAGGATAAATTGTCAGATTTACCTCTTTCATAGACTGGATAACTGCTCATAGGTGCTCCAGGTGGCTTTTCCAGTCTGGACTGTACACCACAACATCATCCAAGTAAGCAGCACAATAAGCAGTGTGAGTAGTTAAAATTACATCCATGTATGGCTGGAATGTAGCGGGCACTCCATGTAAACGATTGGGGGTGTGCTTGGAGGATGTGGGAGGTCTGGATAGTCGGCAACATGGGTTTGTGCCAGGTAGATCATGTCAAACCAACCTTGTGGAATTCTATGAATGGGTAACATCAGAACTGGACAGGGGTAAGCCTGTGGATGTATTATTCTTGGACTTCAGCAAGGCGTTTGACTCTGTCCCCACAATGGTCTGGTGGAGAAACTGATGGGGTTAGGAGTAGGCCCTTTGATGGTCAGATGGATTGAAAACTGGCTAGCTGGACGCACTCAGAGAGTAGTGGTCTGTGGGGCTCTCGAACCCTAGAGAGGTTGGTAGTGGGGTACCACAGGCTCGTCCTGGGTCCAATCCTGTTTAATGCATACATACGGACATCAGGGAGGGTATAGGGTGTGAAAGGAGTCTCTTCACGGATGACTCCAAGATGGGAGCAATGAATTGAGGAGAAGAGGGAGGTTGGCCCTGCAAGGGACCTGGACACCCTGGAAAGCTGGGCTCACACATGGAAATTAAATTTCAATATCACCAAGTGCAAGGTGTTGCATCTTGGTCGGAAACCCTAAACACAGGTACACCTGGGAGGGAGGCTGGAGGCCTCAATAGGGGAAAAGACCTAGGGGTCATGGTGGATACATGTATGAATAACTCTGAGCAGTGCAGGAGAGCAGCTAGCAAGGCAAACAGGATGTTGGGATGCATCGTAAGGGGGATCACCTATGGAGCGAGGGAGTGATTCTGCTGCTGTACAATGGACTGGTTAGACCACACCTTGAGTACTGTGTACAGTACTGGAGACCACACTTGAAGAGGAACATACAGCTCCTGGAGAGGGTACAGAGGAGGGCAACAAAGATGATACGAGGGCTAGGGATTTGACTTATGAGGACAGACTTGAGGAGCTCTGCCTGTTTTCATTGGAGGAGAGGAGAGGAGAGACAGGGGGGACATGATTGAGGTCTTCAAGTACCTCAAGGGAATAAATAGGGTAAACATGGAGGGGATCTTTAGACTAAAGCAGGGAGGTATCACCAGAGGGCATGGTTTGAAGTTGGAAGGTGGAAGGGTGAGGGGGAAAAGAGGAGGTTTTTCACTGAGAGGGTGGTGGACCCTTGGAATGCACTGCCTGGTGAGCTGGTTCAGAGATCCACAGTGGAGGGCTTCAAGAGAGGGTGGGACAGACACAGAAAGTGGATGTATCAGATGATGGCCTGTCCGGGGGTGGAGATGGATGATAGGGGTTTCTGGAGCACAAGGGATGGGAGGGTCTCGGCACCCAACTAAGGATCTAGGTTCGAGCAGACTCGATAGACCATAAGGCCTAATCTGCTGGCAAATAGTATGTTAGTATGTTAAACCAAACAGCATGGCAGTGAACTGATGGACTCCAATAGGAGTGGCAAATGCAGTTTTGTCTCTGGACTCTTTAGCTAGGGAAATTTGTTAGTAACCCTTCGTGAGATCGAGGATACTGATGTACTTGATACTCCCCAATCTGTCCACCAAATCATCCATCCTGGACATAGAATAATTGTCAAATTCTGACACTAATTTAAGTTTCCTAAAATCAAGGCACATTCTTACACCCTTCTTTTTTATTAACAATCACCATTGGTGATGATGACCAAGCACTTCTCGACTCTTCTGTGATACCCAGTTCTTTCATTTTCTTGTATTTCCTTAACCACGTCTGTTCTTAAAGGAGTAGTAAACTCTCCTATATTGTAAATGTTATTTGTTCCTTTTCAATAGATAACTCTTTTTGTGTAGCTGTTTGGGATATATGTGTTTGCTTTTGTTTGTTTTCACTGTTCACACCAGCCTATTTAACTAGCCTGGGGGTTTCCATTTTCTGGTTGTTGAACTCTTATAGTCACTGAGAGCTGTATTAAATTATGAGAACATGATGCAACAGCACACTTTTATGCCATGTATCTCTACGCTAAAAGTACACGGAACCTGAAAAAACTTTCTAGAAATACACAGACTGAATGCAGTTTAAAGGAAAACCTTGCATTACATCTAAGTCAGTTTGTAAAGCTAACTGAAGGTAAATGTTGTATTTCACACATTGTTGTAACTTGTTTTGTTGAATTGTAAGTATGCAGAGAGGCATACTGTGGAGTCTAAAAGGTGCTGCTATATCATGTTCCCATATGCTAATGCAGCTCTCAGGGAAAATGAGAGTTCAACAGCCAGAAAATGGAGATCCCCCAGGCTAGTCACAGGGTCTGGTGTGAACAGTGAAAACAAATGAAAGCAAATGCATGTATCTCCCAACAGCTATGTGAAGAGAGTTGTCTGTTGACAAGGAAGTAAATAACATTTACGAAACATGAGGGTGTACTACCCCTTTAACTGCTCTGGTAGTCTGTATGTCTTTTGTCTGATAGGGCAAGCATTCTGTGTCACTGTTACATGCTCAACCCCTTTTGCTCGGCCTTGCACAGTAGTTAAAGTACTATTAAATGTCTTTAGCCAATTATGAATTTCTGCTGTTTGATCGGAGGTTAAGGAAACATTCATCTTTACAGAATCAGCAGTTACAGTTTGTTCTAGTCTGTCATAAGCTATATCAATATCTTCTTTATCAGTTTCTAGTAAAACTGACAAAGCAGTTTCTGGTGTTTTTTTCAACCCATTTCTTCAGGAGGTTAGCGTGGTATATTTTAGTAGGATTTTTCCTATCAGGGTCTCAATCTTATAGTTAACTGTGCCAGTACATTTAAACACTTTATAATGCTCTTGCCACTTCATTAACAGTTCATTTTCTGTAGTGGGTAAGAGTATCAAGACTTTTTCTCCTGGCTCAAAAACTTTTTCCTTTGCTCCATGGTCATAATATGCCTTCTGTTGGTTTTGAGCCTGTTCCTGATTACTGTGAGCAGTTTTAACATATTTTGCCAACTTCTTTCTCAGGGCACACAATAAGATGTAATAGAAGCTGGCCTGGTGGTGCAGAGGGTTGAAGTGTTGGATACCACACCTTGCACCACACTGGTGACCCGGGTTCAGGAACAGACTCAGGTTGTTGGGGGTTGGCAGGGGAGGGAAGTCATCGTGCATCCAGAGGACTACTCTCTCCTGCCGGGGAGGGTTCTGGGGTTTGCGCTGCTCCTGGGTGGCCCCTGGCAGTCATCAGGGGCAGCACAAGGAACTTGTAGTATGAGCAGATGTGAGGCAGAGCTGCGGTGGATGTCAACACGTGTGTGCCATTGACATCCTTGCACGTCCGAGCTCTGGGGGCCACAAGCAAAATGTAAACCCCCCCTTGGTCTGGGAGGTGACAAGGGGTCCAGTGGACTGCACCCTGATCTCCAACACTGGGCCAACTCCCCAATGGCTGGCCAAGCCCCTCACTGGACAGACTCTCTAATTTCAGAAAGGCTGCCAGGTAGGAGAGGCAGACCCTCTCCCGGGGGGGTAAGCCAGGGGGGGCTAGAATGTCCAGTTGGGGGTGCTGGAGGGGAGGAGGCTTCAAGCAGTAGAGTAGAGTCATCAATCTGAGTGACCACCTCTGACAGATGCCCTGACTTTGTGGGGAGCATAAAGAAAGTTGGGAAAAAAATAAGATGTAATAGTTTTTTTTCTGAGTGGGGTTATCTTCCCATGTTTCTTTTATTACATCTAGTGGCCCTCTAGGTTGTGTACCATACAGCATTTCAAATGGTGAAAAACCTGTTGATACCTCTGGCACTCCTCTGTAAGCAAAAAGTAGGTAAGGTAAGTATTGGTCCCAATCTGTCCCTTCCTCTTTTACAAACCTTTTTAACATGCATTTTAAGGTTTGATTAAAATGCTCAACAAGACCATCTGTATGAGGGTGATAAGGAGAGGCTGTTCTGGTAGTGGTACTTAGTAGTTGATACAGCTCCTTCAGTAATGCAGCACCAAAATTACTATCCTGATAAGTAATAATCTCTTTAGGTATGCCCACCCTGCTTAAAATGTTGGCAAGCTCTGCTGCCACTTTTGGGGCTGTCACAGTACGCATTGGAACTGCCTCTGGAGATCCAGTAGCATAGTCACATACTACCAAAATGAACTGATTAGTCTTTTTACTCTTGTCTAAGGGGCCAACCACATCCATTGCATTTCTCTCATAAGGCACATCTATCAAGGATAGGGACACCAGGAGCACCTTATCTTTTTCAGTCACTGGGGCAACTTTCTGACATTCAGCACAAGAACTACAATAGGTAGCAACATCTTCATGAATTCCTGGCCAGTAAAATCTGTACAGCAATCTGGCAAGGGTGCGGTCCCTCCCTAAGTGATCAGCCATAGGACTATCATGTACTATCTGTAACAACTCAGTTTTATACATTTTTGTATAACAAATTGTTCTATCTGTTCCTGCATCTGAGGATTAACACAAACTCTGTACAGTTGCCAATTACATTTTTTTAAACATTGGTTCACCCTGTTTTTGTTTCACCCCAGCTGCATGGAAAGAACAATTATTAGTTTGCTCTGAAACAAAATCACAATCTGTTATCAGTTTAGTTTCAGCATTTTCATATATTACCCCTTATGTCCATCAGTCTTTTGTTGCCACTATTTCTTCAGGTGTCTTCTTTTTGTCTTGAACTTTCAGGTCTTGGAGCTGTGCTGAAAGAAGTCTGAATCAGAATCGGTGAAAGGGAAATAGTCCCCACCATCTGAGAATTTCTTTGATTGTGCTCTTGTCACCACAGCTGCTGAAACATCAGGATTTGCTCCCACTGTTATTAACTCAGTAAATCCTGGAAAGTCATTTCCAATAATCACAGGTACAGGTAACTTAGGTAATACCTCCACTTTCATTTGGTGTGACACACCATTGTTACTCAGAGCCACTTGGGTGGTGAGATAGTATCAAGTGTCCCCATGGATACAGTTTACACCAGTATCTGGTCCTTTTGCACAGTGTTTTCCCAGCACTTCAACATGCACCAGGGTCTGTCTACTTCCTGAATCTATAAATCCCTTCACAGTCTTATCTCTGACCTTGACATCTGTTAAGTACTTGCCCCAATATGCTACGGACAAATCTGCTACAGTGTTACTCTCCTTATTATGGCAGTTTCTTGCAATATGGCCTGGCTTATTACAGTTATGGCAAACAAAGTCTTTGGGTGCAGATTTGTTACCCCTACTAGAGTTCTTGTCAAATGTGGAGTTAAATTGGGAAAAAGATGGTCTTATTGGTGCTTGGCTGTTACCTCGCTGCTGTGGTGTCTGTCTGGCCATCTGGTAGTCTTCAGCCAAAGAAACTGCCTTTTCCCAACTTTCTGGTTGGTGGTGTTTTACCCAAAGCTGCATATCTGTAGGCAGAATGTTGACGAACTGCTCCAGTGCAAGTGTGTTGATGATCTGTGGGACTGTTTTACTGGTTGGAGCCATTTAATAAGCCGCTCTCAGAGTCTGGTGAAGGCTTATCAAGGATTGTCAACCGAGTGGTACTTCAGGGACCAGAATCTTTACCTGTAGGTCTCTCTTGACATGTCATATCTTTGCAGGATTTCTCTTTTCACATGTTCATAGTTTTCTGACTGTACAATGTCTATATTGCTGTAGGTAAGTTGGGCTTTACCTGACAGGTAAGGTACCAGCTTGATTTTCCATTGCTGTTTGGGCCATTGGCAGGCCATGGCAACCCTTTCGAAAGTTGTCAGGTATGTTTCAATATCATCCGAAGGACTAAGCTTTGTAAGTTTGATGTCTTTTAAGTTATTTGTCTTGTTGCTCTGCGGGACCAGTGCCAGATCCTCCAGTTTTGAAAGGTTGTAAGGCATCCAACCATCGCTGCTCCTGTTGCTGTATCTCTTTTCTTCTCTGTTTCTTGAGTTATTGCATTTCTTCTTTTCTCTGTTTCTTCATCCCTTTTTGTTGTATAGCCCACAATTTGAAAAAGGTATATTGTTTTTCCATCACTGGTACTGGCTGTACAGTCTCAGCTTGGTCTTCTGTCTACTAGTTTGGTTGCCATTCTTCTGGTAATGACTCCAGGACTTGCTACTGCAGAATCCATACCTTTCTGCTATGCTTTCCTGGTACCAGGTCTTGTACCCATGCACAAATCTTCTGGCTTAGAGTTCGCATGGTATAAATCCCACTTAGTCTGACATCATCTTTTGTCGAGGCATAGATCAGGAAGCATAGGAAAGCTAGGAGCAGTTATTAAATTCAAAAGTAGTGTTTTATTATTATCAGTAACAATAGAATAAAAATAAAAATAAATGTTCAGGATAGCTATATACTAAGGTAGTACAAACAGAAAAAAGCAGTCCTTCATCTGAGGGTATCTTTTCAAGTTCAAATCTCAGTCTCTCTAGCAAAAATGTTGCTTCTCTTTTTAGAACCATTCTTTGCCTGACAGTTAACTTCTCCATCCTGAGCTTGTTAAGGAGTCATCCTCTTTCTTACAGAATGTATGAGAGTTCTTGTCAGTTTTTTTGCAGAGCATGCTTGCAAATAGAACAGTGTCCCAAGCTGGCCTCCTGCTGGCAACTCTGCAAAAGAGTTTGCAAACAACCCTGAGAGGAGCTCAAACTGTATCTCAGGTTAACCCCCTAAATTCCAAATAGCTTTTTGTAATCATTTCAACAGTATAACTACATGCATTTCAAACCAAGCGATCCCAGTTTCACATAAAGATTCACATATATTTTTGTAACTGCAGGCATGCAAGGGGAAGAAAAGACAAAAACAGCAAGTGAAGGCAGAGAGATAGTGAGAGGCAGAGAATCGCAAGACAAGGAGAGTACTATGTTCTTAGGTCTCACGAGAACATTTGGCTGTGCAACCACACAGACAAGAGACAGAAAAGGAGAGGCTGGAACAGATCCTTGCATTTATCTCATTCTGCATAACAAATGGGACGGGATCTTATTCAACCCTGTCACATGTGGCACAACAATATTCCAGCTGATTACCAGTACTCTCCTGCCACCCGTTTTTCAACAGAGTGCTGCCACATGCACAGCAGTAAGTCCAAGACATGAAGTGAAGACATGGCTGCAATATACTCGAGAGTAAGCGTCAGCAGCAAGACTGCTGCTGACTAACAGAAAATGAGAAATGCATCTACCAAGCATGGATGAATACACCTATTCCTTTTTTTTTTAATTAAAAATTCTCCCTGTAGTTTTTTGGGGGGTCTCACTTGGCTGCTGCTTTTTCCTACTGTTGCCAATGATGATTTTGCTGCTGCCACAGCTTATCTACACCACCTTCACGTTTGATAAACATAATAAATAAAACAAAGTAAAATTATACACTATAGAAAAGTAGTAGATGGGCAGCCATTCACCCAATAAGGCTGTGTTGCCACCTCATGGATTCAGATTACATTCCTGCCTTCTCAAGCTTTGCTGCCCGAGAGCAGTGATATAATCAGAACCCCTCTGTGGCAACACAGGCTTGTTGCACATGCTTGGAGGTTTTAATATCCTCATTCATCTTAATGGGATGTTAATTCAAATATGTGTTGTGACTTTCAGAGCATTATTTGAAATGGTTTTATCATGCCGTAGCGACAGTGGCTATGGAGACATCCCTGACAGTGACAGCCGCATTGCCGAGTGTCAGCAATGTAGTGTCGGGGATGCCTCCTGCTTTCATCGGGGGCTGCGCTGAAAGAACCACCTGGTCTCTAGGATTCCAACTCCTGAGTTGGAGTTGGACCCGGGGGGGGGGGGGAGAAACACCTTGAGAGGCAATCCCCTGGCCGTGGGAGACCATCACAGCAACAGGCGGATTTTGGCCGAATCCTGTCGCTGTGGTGGTCTTCGCCGTCGGGGTTTCGATGTGGCAATGGTATACCATTTGAAACTTAAGTCACTCCCTATGTAAGCAGAAAAAGTAAAAAATGTAAAACAGCCTGTACTTTAAAGTATTGGCGCTCGACCACGGGGCTTAAATACTTCCAAATGCCTGACAACTACAACATTTATCATACACTTAAAAATGATGGTACTCCATACCAGTGACTCTCTTTGACCAGTGATTTATATTGATGGTTGTCAAATTTTAATTAAGCCATGCATTAGGCATATAATACAAACAAATGTGACTCTCATTAAAACTGTTATTATGTTCAAACATGTGACCAAGTTGTTTTGTTTGTTTTGACAAACAAATTACAAACTGCTTTCATGTATAGTTGGTATACATTTCACATTTCCATGCATTTTTTAGAAGCATTCTTATTCTGACTGTTGTCTTCTGTAGGGACAGTGATTTTTCATTTGCAACTGAAAACAATGGTAAAAAATGGAATTTGCCATTTTTGTTCCACCACTTTATCATGCAAAAACACACTTAGTGGGCAAACCCCTCAATTCTGAGACATATTTTGGTAAACCTCTCCATTTTGAGAAAAATTGTCAAAAACCGCTGAAGTTGACTTTTTAGGGATCGCAAGAGGTGAATGGTAGAGCCGCCGCCATGTTTATTAAAATATTACACCAGGCAAGGCACATAGCGGAGGTGTGTCATTGGTGCCGTTGCATGACGAGCTTGGCTCTGATTGCAGCTGCAAAATTGTTTCAAGTTGGTGGCACTGCAAAACACTTATGTCACCTCTAGAATGCTCGCTGATTGGCGAATGAGGGACACATCTAATAAAGCATGCCCTGCATTCGGCAAAACTGATACACCTCTGCATTTCTCCTACTGCCACAAATTGTTGCTTGCGCATGCGCAAAACAACATAACAAATCAAGATCACCTGCTCTGATATCTGAAAAATACTTTTGAATTACTTTTGGCTTCCTGGGTTGAACCTTTCATGCCATTGCTCACTGTTTGTGGTGGTGTCCTCTGGTGCAGAATCTCCATCTGTCTCTCACGTTCACACTCTTTCTCTTGCTCTTCTCTCAGTTGGATCTTGTCCTTGCACTACACTGCCTTTCTTGCTTCTCTCACTGGATATTGTGCAGATGCTGCTTTGCTTGTACCTCAGCCTTCCCCTTCTCTGACTCCTCTCACTCTACTGCTTTTACATGCTAATTTGCTCTCAGCATTTTTTGGGGGGAAAGGAACAGACTGAGTTTAAGATTTTGCCAAACAGAACTGGCCATTTTTGAAAACGGAAAATCATTGTCTGTACTTCTGCCACAATCCCTCCGGATTACAACTGGCTTAACACAATTCCCATTGCTGCCACAAATGTATTGTGAACTCACCTCTGGGTTATTCCTTTTTTATCCCACATATGTACTTGCCCACACAATTCACAGCATGGAGCTAGGAATCCCTGTTCCCTTCAAGTGCTTCCTTTCCAGCATGAGAACCAGTCTCACTTTGGCTCTGTAATGTGGCATTGTACATGGGACACATATTGCTAGTAAAATTATAAGATTAAATATGAAATATATTTGCACAGTGTGCAAGATATATAAACAATAAATGGGGAAGTACGTAACAGGGTTAGTGTGGCTCAATTGGTAGAACATCCATCTCTGGGTTAGAAGGTTGTTGGTTCTAGTCTGATGTGGGATCTGGGCTCATACTATAGAAACATAGAATTTGACAGCAGATAAGGACTGCTTGGCCCACCCAGTCTGCCCATTTTTCCCTACCTACATTATTAATGCAGATCATCCTTGAGCTACAGCTTTTACTCCCTAATCCCACTTTCCACTATGATTCTCTTGTGCTTATTGCATGTATTCTTGAACCCCACCACTGTTTTCACCCCCCCACCTCCACTGGAAGGCTGTTCAAGGAATCCACAACTCTTTCTCTGAAGAAGTACTCCCTCACATCTCTTCTGAATCTACCCCCTTCCAGCTCCGTAGCATGTCACCTTATTCTTGAGCAACTTTTTTTCTGAAAAATACTCCCTTCCTGTACCTTATTTACCCCAGTGAGGTATATAAAGGTCTCTATCATATCCCCCCTCTCCCTCCTGTCTTCCAGGGTGTACAGATTGAAGTAATTTAGTCTCTTGTCATAAGGCCTTTTTTTTTATGCAGACCCTGCACCATTTTAGTTGCCTTCCTCTGGACTGCCTCCACTCTGTCAATGTCCTTCCAGAGATGTGGTCTCCAGAACTGAACACAGTACTCTAGGTGGGGTCTTACCAGTGATCTATACAGAGGCAACACCACCTCCCTCTTTCTGTTGGTGATATCCCTCCTTATGTGCCCCAGCATCCCACAAACCCTCCCTAGTGCCTTATTGCACTGCCTGGACACTTTTAGGTCATCAGATATGATTACCAAAGGTCAATGTCTGGCTTGGTAGTGGTCAATACCACTCCACCCATTTTGTACTCTGCCCTTGGGTTTCTGTGCCCTAAGTGCATTATCTTGCACTTTTTTGCATTGATACCTGGCTGCCATACCCTTGGCCACTTCTCTAGTTTTCTCAGGTTTCTGCTTATCCTTTTCATGCCCCCCTACCCTGGAGAGTCCACCCTATTGCAGAATTTGACATCATCCACAAAGAAGCAGAGCGTCTCTTCCATGTTTTCTGCAATGTTATTTATAAAGACATTAAAGAGGACTGGTCCCAGCACTGATTCTTGAAGAACCTCGCTGATCACACTCCCTTCCTCAGAGTGAACTCTATTTACCACCACCCTCTTTTGCCTATTTCCTAACCAATTTCTTATCCTGTTTCCCACCTTTGGATCCACTCCTAAGCTACCCAGCTTGCTTGGTATTCTCCTATGTGGAATGGTGTTGAACACCTTACCAAAGTCTAGGTAGACCACGTCCACCACTCCACCCTTATCTATTTCCTTTGTTGTCCAGTCAAAGAAATCTATCAGATTCATAAGAACATAAGAAAGTGCTGGCAGAAGCGGACCTTATGATCCATCTAGTCTGACATGCCATCCCTCTTGTGAACCCATGCTGTCTCAGGTCTTGTATCCCATAGGATTCAAGATACTCTACAATCCTTTCCTTCAGCAGTGGTTTTATTAACTTTCCCACCACCGATGTCAGGCTGATGGGCCTATAATTGCCAGCCTCCTCTCAACCACCACTTTTGTGTAGTAGTACTACATCTGCTCTCCTTCAGTCCTCTGAAACCACTCCTGTTTCCATTGAGCTATTAAATAGGACTATCAGAGGTGCAGCTGGTGCCTCGCTGAGGCTCCCTCAACACCGTTGGGTGCAACCCATATGACTGCATTGTTTTGTCCACCTTCAGATTAGCATGTCCCTTCAGGACACTCTCCTCTTAAAATGGACTGGTATCCACCTGTCTTCCACCAAAGCTTTGGTTACTTTTTTGTGGCCCCTCCCTTCTCCTTCTTCTGTGAACACTGAACAAAAGTATTTGTTCAGGATGTCTGCTTTTCATAGTCCCCCCTGCACAGTCTTCCTTCCCTTCTTAACCTTACAGTACCACCCCTGGAGACAAATATTCAAAGCTTTGCTCAGTGGGCAAAGTCAATGTGCACCATTTGCCTGGAGTTTGTGCCCATGTGCAATATTCACAAGGGACAAAAGTGTGTGCCAAACAGTATATCACACACAAGGAGATAATGTAGTTGGTGCACAAAGGCAGTGACAAAAACATGTATGCAGGTGCAGTGCAACATTCAGCACATTAGTGCTGTGCAAAAGGAATTGTGCAGGCCACTTTGCACAGTGCAGTTCCTGCCAAGAAAAAGGCTGACTTACTCTGGGCAATTCCAGTGGCTGGCAGAGACACTGAAGCCAACAACAAAGTTGGTGGTTGAGGGAGCACCATGCTCCCTGATGTTTAGTGGCACCACCTACACTCTGAGCCCTGTCCCCATAAAATCACAATCATTCCCTGCTGTCCAATGGCACCCCCACCCCAAATCACCACTTCTGCACATAAATAGTAATTCTCTGGTGTCTAGTGGCAGCCCCCCACCCTCTGATCATTTTTCTTGTTTATGAATAGATATTTCCTGCTGTCTAGTGACACCCCACTCCCTGATTGCCATCCCTGTACAGAAATAGTAATTCCCTGATCTATTTCAGGGGTATCACAGTCGTCAGGTCACACCATAGTAACTTCACCATCGGTGAAGGGGAATCCACACAGAAGATTTTTAGCAGTACAACTGGGGCCGCCCACGCTGACGTAATGTGTTGAAGTCACCTACTCAGTTCTTTCCTGCTATCGACTCCATTTAAATTGGTCTCCACAGAAGCTCTGATGCAGATGTGCACCTTTTTGCGTATGAATTTTTTCTATTATACCTACTTTGGAATCTCTTTTCCGTAGAGATTCATTTATTTTGTTTATGTCAAGAATGACTCCTTCTACGCCTCTTTTCCATCACTGTGGAAAGAAGATTGCTTCCACAGACAAGCATTCTTTATGTGTAGCTATCTTGGGCCTGACCACAAAGTTTCTGACTGTGAGCTCTGCCAGAAGTTTAATCAAACAACCCTCAGGCAACATGAAAAGGCTCTTAAAAATGTCTTAATGGAACATCAGGTAGCCAGTTCCAGGCAGGGGTCCTTCAGGGTCCCAACCTCTCAATTGCGGCAGGGTCATCAAGTTTCCAGGCTTCCAAGGCCCGAGACAAGTTCTTGGGGAAAAGTCATAAAAGAGACTGAGACTGAGACCACTTCCCCCAGTGGTGGTCCTGCTCCCCGACGGCTTCCTTGTCTTCTCCTGGGGGAACTTCACTGACAACTGTGGCATCCAGGCACAAATCCGCTGTCCAGGCCTCTGTATCTACATCTACTTGGCCCATACTGACAGCCCTGCCGCCCGATTCCCAGGGTGGCCAGTTGTCGATCTCTGGGTTGTCGGCCCCTCGTCTGTTGATGACGAGTTCATCAGTGACGACAATCCTGACACAGCCCGATACATCTCCAGGCCCAAGGGCAGCTACATCTTCACGCTTTCAGGGCCCCACCATCGAACCTTCACTCTCAGCTCAGTCAAGCCCCCCCCATCGATGCAGGGTTCAACACTCGTTGATCTCAATGAGATCCTTACCAAGTTCACTTCTACGATTGTGTATCAACTTGGTACATTCAGATTTACCTCGCCTGTGCCATCAATTGCTGCTTCAGCATCGACCCTCCCCCGTCAATCGAGGGATGATCCCCTTAGTTTGGTGTCAGCGCATTGCACATCAGACCTAGACCTAGAGGAGGAGGTCAATGTTGAGGAAGACTATCAACCTGACCTCATCCAGAGGAAGAGCTTCTGTCCTCAGACAAGTCCACTACCTCCTCTGTCAATGAGGACTCAGTCAAGCACGCTCCTAGGTCTCCTTCTGAGGACCCCTTCTTCTTTAATATAATGAAGCAGCTGTCCTCTGCCATGGGGTTTCATACAGAGGAGGAGGATGTCAACAGGAAAGATTTTACTGACTTCTTGGAGATCCCAGAGTCTTCTCCAAAGATAGTTCCTCCTATCTTGCCTGATTTGAGGAATGCTACCACTGCTGCTTGGCACCATCCAGATATGGTGCCAGCTATACCCAGGAGGGCAGATAAACTCTATAATACCCCCAAGGGTTGCCTTATTATGCAGCTCAGCCTGAGACAGACTCAGTGGTCATTAAGGCTGCCAATGACAGGTCTGAGGTGCCCAAGCACCTGGAATCTTGCAGAATCCACCTTTGGGGTAAGAGGGTTTATTCTTCTTCCACCTTAGGTTTGAGGATTGCAAACTACCTTTCCCACATGGTGAAATACCAGAACACCAACTGGAAGAAGGGCAAGGCTGCTGCCAAGACTCTCCCGGAGGGCTGTCAGAAACAGGAGCTCCTCCAATGCTTGCACACAGCGACAGATGTCAACAAGCAGCTTCTGAGGGCACTTTATGATTTAGCTGACACTGTTGCCAAGGCTGCTGCTACAGGCATATGCCTACATAGGCACTCCTGGTTGTGGATTTCTGGCTTTGCCATGGACATTCAGTAAAAGGTGCTAAATGCCCCTTTTAATGGGATCAAACTGTTAGGCCCTGATAGAAACATAGAAACATAGAATTTGATGACAGATAAGGACCGCTTGGCCCACCCAATCTGCCCATTTCCCTACCTAATGGATAAGCTGCAGATTCTAGTTAACCAGCAGCCTACTTCTTTCTACCCCCAACCCCTAGAATTGCCTTATGGTTGTCCCATGCATGCTTGATTCAATCACTGTTTTGACTCCACAACCTCCTCCGGAAGGCCGTTCCATGCATCCACAACCCTCTCTGTGAAAAAATACTTCCTTACATTACCTTTGAGCCCCCATCTTCAAATTGTGCCCCTTATTCTTGCACACTTTTTTGAAAGATGCTACTCTCTTGGACTTGTTGATTCCCTGAGGTGCTTGAATGTTTCTATCATGTCCCCCTCTCCTCCTTTCCTCGAGGCTATACATATTAAGCTCCTTTAGTCTCTCTTCATATGTCTTCTGGTGCAGACCCTGCACCATTTTAGTTGCCCTCCTCTGGACAGCTTCCATCTTGTCTATGTCCTTGCGGAGATGGGGTCTCCAGAACTGCATGCAGTACTCAGATGGGGTCTTACCAGCTGTCTGTACAGAGGATAACAACTTCCTGTTTTCTACTGCTGATGCCTCTCCCTGTGCATCCCAGTATCCCCCAGCCCTCCTTACTGCTCTCTCACATTGCTTGCCCACCTTTAAGTCATCTGATATGACTACCCCCAGGTCCCTTTCCATTTTTATTGTTGTTAGTATCTCACCCCCCCATTGTGTACTCTTCCCCTGGGTTTCTGTTTCCCAGGTGCATTACTTTGCACTTCTTAGCATTAAATCTAAGCTGCCATACATGTGATCATTCCTCCAACCTTGCCAAGTCCTTCTCATCCTTTCCACCCACCTTGTGCATCAACTCTGTTGCAGATCTTTGTGTCATCTGCAAGAGACATACTTTTTCCTTCAGTCCCTCTGCAATGTCACTTACAAAGACACTGAAGAGGACAGGTCTTAAAATTGAACCCTGCGGCACCCCACTAGTAACCCCCCCTTTCTTCAGAGTGGACTCCATTTACTATTACCCTCTGTGTCCTATTCTCCAGCCAATTGTTTACCCAGGCTATCATCTTGGGACCCACTCCCAGGCTGGCCTGCAATTGTGCCCCTTCCACCTAGAAGGTCAGAAAGAGATGTCAAGCCAGAAGTACGCCTCACGTATGATACCCCAGAAACACCTGTAGACCTTCCCATAAATGTGGTCCATAAAGGGATATACATCACCTCTAACTCCCTCCCTAAAATAGGATACACTGCAGCTTCTTGGTTAAGAATAAAACCCTCCAACCAGTATTCCCAGGGTCACCCTACAAAGAGCCCAAAGTTAGCTGACAGGGTCAAATCCTGAGCCATGTGGGTTTGGGAACAAAGAGTGTGTGTACACAGAGTGGGACAGATAAGTGTAATGCATATGACTAACTATGTAAAACAGTATACAAGGCAAAAGATAAAATGTTGATATGAGAATGCAAAAAGTCTAAAATATGGTAAAACTAAGGTTTGATATCAAAGAGTGAATGCAAAGGTTGACTGTCTCTGTGGTTAATGACCTGCAGGCTTCAGGCAGAGCCCTTAAATCCATCCACTGTCTGTACCATACTCAAGCAGCAGAAGGACAGACAGTGCCTTCCTTTTCATAGGGCACCTAACAGGCAGGGAGCAGCCTCTAGTCTTCAAGGCAAGAGAAGAGACTCCACTGCCCTACCCGCCCCTTCCAAGGCTGGAGCCGTGGCCAAGTGCCCCAGAGGTGACGGATCAGCCTCTGCGGCTGGATCTGCCTCAGATAGACTCCTTGATAGACACTCCTCTGGTCACAGGCTGAGAGGTGGTGGTCAGAGGTCAGTTCTCCCTCCATTTAAAATTAATGGAGAACCATAACTTCAGAAGCATGGATTCTGCAACTCATAGAAAAGGATCACATCTTGGAGCTCGAGGAGTACCCCCCAGAGACCCTTCCAGCAGCTTCCCCATCCTCCAGCCTACTTGCCTGTGCTACAGGAGTAAGTATGGTCCCTCCTGTTCAAACAGTCCATAGAGTCAGTGCCCAGTCATCAGAGGAACAATGGGTATTACTACGATTCTTTCTGGTTCCCAGAAAGACCAGAGATTTTAAGGCCTATTCTGGATCCAAAAGACCTCAATCTGTAGGTCCAGTACAAAAAGTTCTGCATGGTAACTTTGCCCAGTCTGATGCCCCTATTCAGGCAAGGTGACTGGCTATGCTCTTTGGACATGCAGGATGCCTACCTGCACATATCGGTGTTCCCTCCTCACAGGAGGTTTCTCTGGTTCCTTTTTCGGGGCAAACACTTCCAGTTCAAAGTCCTGCCCTTATTCATTTTTTAGTTATTGAAATGTTTCACCAGGAAGGCATGCTGAGCAACAAGTTGCTCATCTCCTGGTGCGACCTGGGGGGGGGGGGGGGGGGAACAATGGAATAGAATACAGAGAAATGTTACAATGTTGGAATGCAGTTTACTTACTTGCCTACAATAAGAGCAGGAGGGATTACATGTGGATAACATTGGCTAATAATGCAACAGTTAACTATAGTAGATATGAAGATACATATAGCAGCTAGGCAACAGTTGGTAGCAGTTGGTAACACTGGAACACATATAATAGCTTAGCAACAGAATGTAGCACTAGATGGTCAGATGACACAATAGTAATCGGTAGCCATTAGTGTAACATAGATATTCAAGATTTACAGTGATAGGAGTAAAGAGAGGAAGAATGGAAGGAGGGAACGAAAACTTGCGGAGGGCAGAATGGAAGAAGGAGGCAAACAGAGATGACAGGGTGGACTAAAGTGCATACAAGAGGGGTATGGGGTAGGTCATAAGTGCTTAATTGAGTGTAGGGGTAGGCCAGTGATAGGCTATGTCAACCGGAAGGGGGGTAGGAGGAGAGGAGAGGTAGAGTGTGGCAGGGCGATGAGAGAGAGGTGTTGCAGGTGAGGGGTATCCAAGGTGGGGGAGGGAGGGAGTTGAAATTCAACAGTGTCCTGTTATCCTTATATGGGCAGGGCTGTGGACAGCTCTACTGGTAGGACACAGGTTATAGGTGATGAGAGTTATTTATATATAGTGATGTGAGAGAGGGGGATGTTGGGGGAAGGATGTTGTGGGAGGGGGTATCAGAGGTCAACTATAGTGGGGGGGTAGCACCCCACCAGTGTGCTGGATGACTCTGCCTGCATGGGGCAGTGATCGAGCAGTGACTGAGGAGGGTGCAGTAAAAGGAGAAATAGGGGAAAGGGGATAAAGTTGTTGCCCACTGTGTGCTATGGATCCTGCCTGCACAAGGCAGTGATCTAGCTCACAGGATGGCGATAGATTAAGGGTAGAGAAAGAAGGGGGAGGAACACTTCAGGAGGAGGGAGAGTAGGGGACTAGGAGGAGCATGATTAGAGGGAAATAGGAGTGGTGGGGAGTAGGCATATGGTAATATGGGCTTAGGTGAGATGGCGGGGGGGTTAGGGAGGGTCATGGCAGGCACAGGAAGGGGCAAGGAAGTTCTTGAGGGCAAAGTTAATGGAGTAGCAAGAGAATGAGTGGAAAATTTGAGGGGGAAGTGAATTCCAGATTTTTGGGAGGCGATAAGAAAAACCCAATTGGCCAATATGGGTGGAGTGGCGTAGGACCACCAGGGTTTGTGAATCGGTAGATCTTAGGGAGTGGGAAGGAGGGGGGTGGTTGTAAAGGCAAGGGATAGATAGGAGGGAAGTACACCAAACCCAGGGCCATATTAAGGTTCCATGGGGCTCTAGGCCTGAGGAAAATCTGGGGCCCACTTTGTGTAGGCCACACCTCCCCTTTAAGTAAGCCACATCCATTCTATCAAGCCACGCCTCCTTGTCATTTTTTTGTTCTTTAAAGTAAATTCTTTGGTAACCAGACTCTGATTCCAGCATCTAACAAAAATGGCCATGCAAACCAAGGAGGGGACAGGAGCAATTTCAGTCACAGCCAAGTTCAAATCATCATTTGTTTCTAGCAACCTGCAATGTACAGTACACAAGCATAGCCCAGACAACCAAGCTGAAGCCCCTCCACTCACAGCAGCAGAACTGGGCATGAACAGCCAAGACCCCATATGGCAGTTGCCAGCAGTTGGCAATGCAGAAGCAGAGCCCACAGTTCCAAAGTCAGCCCTCCACCATGGCAGCAACCTACAGCGGTGAGCACACAACAAAGTTCGGAGACCCATGTCCAAAACTGCCCCTTGCTGTCTGTTTTAATAAAATGCAGCAGTTGCTCCCAAAAAAAGCTTACAGACCACCTTTGACTCCCACTCCTCAGCTTTGCCTCAGTCAGTACGGCTACTGCCCAGCCCAACACTCCAGCTTTTCTAGTGCTACAATCCCTGTCCTTTAACCTCATGCCCCACCCAAGGTGAAGCTAGGGTTGGGGAAGCAGTTGTTCCCTTTATGTAGAGTCCTCCAATGTAGTGGGTGGCTAGTCACTAGAGCCCACGGCTAAGCAGACCCCAAAATTCTGCCATCACAGGGTGTTTCTACTTGTTCTGGTTCCTCCCCTCCCACATGGAAGCCGGCACTCGAGGAGCATCATGCGTATGCTACTGCGTGCTGCAGCACAACACTTGGCCAGTAGCTGCCCCTCCCTCAGAAGTGTCCCCTACTGCACTACCACCTGTGATCACGCAGATGGTAGTGTGGCAGTGGGGACTGCAGCTCTGCCTCCCAGAGTCCTGTGGGATGCTCAATTCTCCCTCACCCACTGGCCTTCCAATGACTCAGGCTCATTCTTGAACCAGGGTCTTTGATACATGAACTCCTCAGTTCAGAGCTAGGGAGTCTGGCATCCATAGACAGCTTCATAATTCCCACACTTCTTTGAAGCCATACCTGAAAACCTCACAGAAGTAATGTTACCAAGTATGGTAGGTATTAAAAAACTTTGTAGCCACTATCTGTACTCACAGAAACATAGAAATGTTTACAGGCAGAAAAAGACCAATGATTTATCAAGTCTGCCTTTGTCCTGTATCTTCACTCTACACTGAGCCTTGCTTTACTGGTACCCAGTCTAATCATTAGCTGAATTCTCCCCACCCCTGCTCCAACTACAAATCTCTTATATCCATCCGCTTTACTGGTACCCAGTCTAATCATTAGCTGAATTCTCCCTACCCCTGCTCCAACTACAAATCTCTTATATCCATCCCACCACCTTGACAGCCTGCACCATCTTTGCTTCGTCCACTTCTCTCAGCAAGCTGCTCCATTTGTCCACCACTCTCTCTGTGAAGAAATATGTCCTCATCTCTCTCCTGAATTTAACACCTGCCTGATTGTACCCATGCCTCCTGGCGCAGGTCCCTTTTCTGCATATGAACAATATTTGACAGTCCATGCTGTCAATCCCCATTTTGGTACTCTGTCCCTGTACACCAGTGACTCCCAGTAGGTGCCACTGCCAGTCAACCTTCCCCATTTAGAAGTCAAGATGGAACTGGACTATTTTCTTTCCAGAGTTTTTTTGGAGGTGAGCTTGCTGATTCCCCAAGTGACTGTCAACTTCAGCCCACAGGATTTTCCTTGCATCTCGTCAAGTGGTTTTATATCCAATTACAAAACACTCACTTTACTCACAATAATGTTAACTCCAGCAAAGGCATTAAACCCATACCAAAAAAGGCACCAAAGCAATGATGGCAAATTGCCTACCAATCTCCAAAACAATGCTGCATACTTGCTGAAATGAAGCAGTAAGAGGGAACATCATCTATAAGAAAGTGCCTTCAGAGATGCTATTCAGATTCCCCATATTATTTAACATGAATGGATTTCCAGAGACAAAACTACAATACCCTTTGCAAATAGGATAACATTTCAGCAAAGAAAAAAATTCAGTACACGAATTTGGTTAGTGCAGTAACACAGACCCATCAAAAACACACTCACAACTCCCCATAATTATACCCACTGCAACTCCACCTGTACTGACCCGCCTTAGTCGCACACTCCTCTGTAACACTAAGAGAGCAGCAGGGAGCCTGGTACAAGAAAGACCCGACAGCAGTAGGTGAAAAAATGAGACACAGCAATAGAGTTAGTTACCATTTGCCTCCACCAAGCACCAACCACCATCATCATGTTAGTTAATCCAATGTGATTTCTTCTTACCTGTCTGCTGCTTCTGACTGTCTGTATGGTCGGGTCTAGCTAAGAGGGACTTGTCTCGGTCTTGGGAGGAGTCAGGAATACTTGAGGAGTAAGGAGGATGGTGTGGATGAATTGGACCCTTCTTTTACAGGATACAGGTACAGCTGGCAGTCAGGTATCTCTCGAGTCACTCTGGGAGGTACTGCGCTAACCACTGTCGCTGACAGTCACACAAGGTCGCTGCCACAGGGCCCGGGGAATGGGATGGACCTAGCACTTGGCACATAGTTGAGCAGACTCTGGCAGACCTGATGACAGATCGATGGTCACGAGCAGTCAGGGACCGACAGGCTGTGTGGGGAGGTGGGGCACGGGTCAGATTTTCACCGGCAGGTCCCCGGGTCAGAGATTTTCATCGGTGGTCTGAGGTGAGACAGACAGTAGACACTGTCTGAAGTAATGGCCACAGACTTCAGGGGCCCAGGGAAAACAAATTACTCGACCGGGACCAATATAATTAAAAAAAATAATAGATAGCCGCTGCTGAACTGTCCACAACTAACTACTTAGTCAGCAGCTCAGGCAACAACTTCAAGCAGCTAGTGAAGTTACCACTAAATTTAGCAACTTTTGAAGAAGCTAGAGGCTTCAAGGACTCTGGAGGCAGAAGAAATAAGCCCAATTGATCTGGCGTTCATTGAGAGAGACAGAGGTGAGTTGCGTTTTACAAGCGAGTACACGAGGAGCAGCAAACTAACTACAGGACTCTGGCGGGAAGACAAGCAAACGAGGCATTGATTAAATTGTTCCAGTCATTATCTCAGCAGAGCACCACCTGACCGCAGTTGCACAGTGCAGGTAACAGCACTAGTCAGCAAGTACAGTACAGCATATTAATTTAACTCTTTAGCGGTTGGGACTTGTGATAGCTGACTCGCTTTACAGGAAATCTGACTACAATTACAGTCAGGCCGGCTCCGCCCCGAGGAAAAAGTAGATTTTCCACTGCTTTCCATTTTAGATCTTCATTCAAGTAGTGATTAAAAAAAATGAAGCATAGTAGAATGAGGGGGGGGATGAATGAAGGGGACTCCCCCAGCACAAATGGGGCCCTAGGCCCAGGCCTATTGTGCCTATGCCTTAATCCAGCCCTGACCAAGCCAGTGCTTGGAAGTGAATTTTGCGCAGTGAGAGAGATGTCGGTTTGTCAGGGAAGGGAAGGATAGAACATGATAGAGATCACAATGATGAGTGTGGAGGGGGGCATCAAGGGCAAAACGGCAAAAGGAGTTGAAGGGGGTATCTAGTCTGGCCTGGGAAGACTTAGGAGCAGCACCGTAGACTATGTCATAGTAGTCAAAGATAGGTAGGATCATCTTCTGGACAATCTTATGCCTAGCCGTGGGTGGGATGCAGGCACGGTTCCTGAATAAGGTGCCGAGCTTGGCTTGTCCTCAGCACCATGAGTCTTTACCAAGTGCTTAGCAGCAGTAGCTGCAGCCCTCAGGAGAGAGGGAATGTGTGTCTTCCCTCATCTGGATGATTGGCTCTTAAAAGCACCGTCCAGGGACAAGCTTCTAGAGACCTTAAGCAAGAACCTTTCAGCTATTCCATTTCCCTGGGCTTCATGGTCAGTTTTCTCCAGTTGGTCCTGGTTCTGTCCCAGAGACTGCAGTATATAGCAGCAGTCCTAGACTCTGCACAAGCAGAAGCTTTTCTCTCTCTGGACAGGGCAGAATGCCTCATGGCCATGGCCCAGGAGGCGGCCCAGAGTTGACATATCCTCGCCAGACTGTATTTAAGACTTCTGAGACTAATGGCGGCTGCCATTCCCACTGTCACTCTGGCCAGATTCCATATGTGTGCCCTTCAGTGGACCCTCAGGGTGCAGTGGGATCAGTGGACAGACAAATTGGACAAGTTATTCCTAGTTTCCTCCTCCATTTGCAGGGTGCTTCAGTGGTGGATGGACCCCCAGAATCTTTTGCAAGGTGTCCCATTCCAGATTTCATCCCCACAGCAGATATTTACCATGGACGCTTCTGGGATGGGCTGGGGGCCCATCTGGGTCCTTTTCAGACTGAGGGCTCTTGGTCACAGGCTGAGGCCTCCCTGCACATCAATGTCCTGGAGATGCATGCTGTTCTTTATGTCATGTAGGCCTTTCAGAACCATCTTCTGGTGAGGCAGTTGCTGATTCAGTCAGACAACCTCTGTGTAGTGTACTACATCAACAATCTAGGGGGGATTATTCGTACCCTCTATGCAGGGAGGCCATGAGAGTGTGGCATTGGGCTCTGGATCACGGCCTGACCTTCTCAGTGGTACATGTCCCAGGAGTGCTAAGCACTCTGGCAGACAGCCTCAGCCAGATGCAGTCCAGTATGTACTAGTGGGAACTTCTTTCATCCTTGCAGAAGATGTGTTCAACAGATGGGGTCATCCAGAGTTGGACCTTTTTGTGTCCCCACTCAATGCAAAACTGCCCAATATCTGCTCGCTCGATCCAAGGCCTGGAGTTTTCTGGCGAGACACATTGTCCCTCTCCTGGAGCGGGAGGTTTCTCTACACCTTCCCTCAGTTTCCCCTGAACCAGAGGGTGTTCATCAAGTTTCAGATGGAGGGGGCCACCATTATTCTGGTAGCTCCATTCTGGCTTCAGCAGATATGGTCTCCTCTGCTTCAGCAGTTGGTGGAGGAACCTATGGTCCCTCTTCCCCTCTGCAGGAATCTGCTGACCAAGGATCAGGGGACCTTAATTCATCCCAACCTCAAGTCCCTCCATCTGCACGATTGTCTCCTGAGGATCTAGCTATCACCCGTTTCAGGGTTTCTAACCAGGTGGTGGATGTCCTAGTGGATGCCTGGAAACCTTCCACTTATGCCATGAAGTGGAAGTGGTTTGCCATATGGGCTGCCAAACATAATCTGGACACCTTCACCTGTCTGGTGAACCAGATTCTGAACTACCTGATTTGATTGTCTGATTCAGGTTTCCAGTACACCTCCCTCAAGGTGCATCTTTTGGCCATTTCTGCTTTCCACGAGCTTGTGGGAGACCACATTATAGCTCAGCAGGATGTCTCCCATACCTTTCTGAGGGGCATCCTGCATCTGAAACCTCCAATCTGTTCTCCTGTCCTGGCTTGCGATTTAAACTTTGTTTTGGAGAAGTTGACCCTGTCTCTTTTTGAGCTTGTCTGAACTTGCGACTTGCGCTTTCTTTCCTGGAAAGCGCGCTAGTTAGTTGCATTACTTCTGCTCGAAGCATCTCAGAGCTTCAGGCCCTCTAGTGTGAGGAGCCTTAACTGAGTTTGCACAAAGACAGGGTGTCTTTGTGCACAAATCCTAAGTTTCTCCCTAAGGTGGTGTCTGAGTTTACCTTGAACCAATCTATCCACCTCCTTCTTTATTTTCCAGAGCATGCCAATCCAGGGGAAGCACTGCTCCACACTTTAGACCTGCACAGAACTTTGAAGTACTACCTGTTCCACACTAAGGACAGAAGAAAGTAGAAGCAGTTGTTTTCTTTTCCGCAGGTAGGGAGGACACCTCAGTTTCTAAGCAGTTTTTATCCAAATGGCTACCAGTATAGAAAATGGTGCTCTCATTAAAGAGTGGGTGCTGAAAAAGTAAAACAATAATCTTCAAGAAATAATCCACACTCCAGGCTGTAAATTCAGTGAGAGAGCTTGTTTACTGAATAAATCAAAATCAAATAAAAAACCTACATGGTGAATTCATAAAGTAAGAACACACACTGTGAGCATATGATTTAAAGCTCCCACACACCATTCATGGTTGGCTAATTGCATAGTGTTCTGCTACAAGTACAGCAAAGAAGTGCCTGGTGGTGTCAAAGCTCACTCCACCAGAGGCATGGCTGCCTCTGTGGCTTGTTTCTGAGTGGTTCCTGCCACTGACACTTGTGCGACTGCCACCTGGAACACTGTCCACACCTTTGCCAAGCACTACAGTCTGGACATTGCAGCTATAGCCTGAGCAGGATTTGGCAGGGCTATACTACAGGATCTCCTGTCTTAAGCTTAATGTTGGCCTTCCTCCCAGACTGTTTGTTTGCACCTGTTACTGTTTGGGACTCATTCCTATGGTGTGACCTGATGACTGAGATACCCCTGAAGAAGATGGAACAGTTACATAAGAAGTTACCGTAACAGTAGATTTTCAAGGGGATCTGTCATCAGGTCTGTTTCCCTCCCACCATCCCTCTTTTTTGGGGTGCTTATTCCTGGATCTGGCTTCATGGTGTATCCAGTCTTTCTTATTGACCTGGACACCTCTTTCTCTCCTTGGTCAGCTTTGGCTGGGATTTGCTCCCTTTGATTCTGGGGGAAAGAACTGAGGAGGGAACGGGGCTACTCACACTTTTATAGAATAGGTGATGTTGTCACATAATGCTGGCATGGGTGGCCCCAGTTGTACTGCTGAAAATTTTCCACGTTGATTCCCTTCACCGACGATGAAGTTCCTATGATGTGATCTGATGACTGAGATCCTCTAGAAGAGCTACTGTTATGGTAAGTTTTTACATAACTGTTCTGTGTCCAGTGGTGCCCCCCCCACCCTCTGATCCCCATCGCTGTACCAGTAGTTGTAGTCTCTGGTGTCCAGTGGCACCCCACCCTCTGATCACCATCCCCATATATACATAGTAATTCCGTGGTGTCTAGTAGGGGATGGTACTGGACACCAGGGAATTACTATTTATATATGGGCTTGGTGATCAGAGGGTGGAGAGGTGCCACTGGACACCAGGGAATTATTATTTCTGTACGGGGACATTAATCGAAGGGTGAGGGGTGCCACTGGACACCAGGGAATTATTATTTCTGTATGTGGACATTAATTGAAGGGTGAGGGATGCCACTGGACATCAGAAAATGATTTTTTCTTTGTGGGGATGGGGATTGAAGAGTGGGAGGTGCCACTGGACACCAGGGAATTACTATTTCTGTACAGAGATAGGGATCGGTGACCCGGGAGAGGGGCCACTAAACACCAGGGAATACCTATTCATTACTGGGGATGGAGATCAGAGGGTGGGAGTGCCACTAGACATGAGAGAATTACAGTGAAGCCCACCAGAATGAAGCCCAACTCTGCAGAATTCTGCAGTAGTTACTGCAGCAAAGAATGCAGTTTCAGTGGGAGTTAATCCCTTTTGTCATGCAGGAAACCTGTGACACTGCCCTTCATCCTGGTGGGCTTCACTGTACTATTTACATACTGGGATGGGGATCGGAGGGTGGGGTGTGACACTGGAAACCAGGGACTACAGTTACCAGTATGGGGACAGGGATCAGATGGTAGGGGATGCCACCTGACACTAGGGAATTGCCCCCTTCGACCCCTCCGCTCAGCTGACGGGGGATTGCTAGAGGTTCCCAGGGTTTGATTGAAGACATCTGGTGTGAGAATTTTTAGTTAGGCAGCCGCTACCTTGTGGAATTCTCTACCTCGTTGGATTAGAGAGTGCTTGACCTTGGAGAGCTTCAAGACGGCCTTAAAAACTTATTTATTTAACCATATTTTCGGTGATGAGTATATTTTAACTTGTAATTTTATCCTACTGATTGTGTTGATATTTTGTTGTTCTATTTATGTCTTTTAATTCTATACAGCACTTTGATATGTGCTGAATTGTACTTTACAAATAAATTTTATTATTAATACTGTATGGGGATGGTGATTGGAGTGTGGGGGGGGGGTGGCACTGAACACCAGAGAATTACTGTTACTATATTGTTACTATATGGGGATGGGGATCGGAGGGTGGGTGTGCCAGTGGAAATCAGGACATTTCTTTAGGGAGATGGGGATTGGGGATCAGGGGTGCCACTGGACACCACGGAATGCTTACTCATCTATAGGGATGGTCGGTCGGAGTGGAGTGGGACTGGTCACAGGGGTGCAAACCTGCTGTCACTTCCCATGCAGAAGAGCCCATAATGGGCATGCATATAGCTCCTCAGTACCTTGCATGCCCAATGGTCTCATTTGCATGGTGCCAGCTGAATATTGCACCAGGGGCTCCTGGTGCTGTTGGGTCTGGGGTGCCATTCCCTGTACTTCCCAGATCCCTGTCAGGGCAGTGTTGCTTGACTTAGTGCTGCGCCGACATGCCCATATATTTTATTTATTTAGTTATTGTTGTATCGGAATTACAAACTTTTGAGCCAGAGGCTCATTTACAAAGACTTCTCATCATGAATAGTACAGCGACAAACATGAGGAACAGGATACATACAGGGTAATACACAATCACAAGCATGTGCCCAGGAAGTAAATGGATTGTCAACAAGGAAATTGGTATGAGTATTTTGGAATGTATAGCGAAGGCGGCTCTATACAATGGAGTTGCTAGGCAAATAACACAAACATTGATTTTTACAATCAGAATATACACTGAGTAGTTACATAAATGATGAACTATACAACAGAGTACAATATGTGGAAGAACCTATACAATGGAGTAACTATGTGGTAACATTGTTATAACAAAGAAGATGACTAAGCCCAGTTACATATACAGGAGGCAACGAGATGTTGCCAGAGGGCAGATTTGAAAGGCCCAATCTGCTTTTCAGACATGATACAAGAAGGGAAGGAGTTAAGCCAAAGGGGGTCTGTGTAGCGGAAGGACTTCTGGGCCATGGATGTTCTGAGTCTGGGCACTAGAAGTGCGGTCTTGGAGGAGCTATGGGTGGGGATGGTCGAGATGGCAGGGCTGAGAATGGAGGATAGGCGAGGAGCAGCTAGGCCTGTGACAATTTTTGGAGCAAAAAGGCAGGCTTGGTAGTGCAGTCTCTCATCAAAGGAGAGTATATTAGCCATGGAGTAGAGAAAGCTGGTGTGGGTGAGCCTGTCAGACCTGGTGAGTAACTGACAGGCCTTGTTCAGGAAGAGTTTGACTCTGTTGAGAGCAGTGTTGTCAGAGGCTCCATAGACCAGGAGTCCTTAGCCCACGAGAGAGCGGACTGAAGAGATGATAGCTAGCCTCAGTGCTTCAGGGGTGAGGCAGGTCCTGTGTCAGTATAATAGGCCGATATGAGAATTTACTGCAGCGCAAAGGGTGCGTATCTCATCATAGAAGGATAGCGTAGAGTCAAATACTATACCCAGGTATTTGTAAGAATTAACTTGCTCTAGTGGGTGGAGAGAGCTGGACAGGACCGTGATAGAAGAGTTTTTGCATTTGTTTTGATTGTGGGCAAAAAACATGGACTTAGTTTTCTTCAGATTGAACATAAGCCTATGGTCCAGGAACCAGCGCTCTGCCTGGGTAAAGGAGTTCTGTAGCGCAAGTTGGATGTGAGTGGTGTCAGGGTGGGATGTGAATAGGACCGCATAGTCCACATAGAGGAGGATTTTCTTTGGTACTGGAATTAGGAAGTGTGTTTAGGTACAGATTAAACAGTAATGGTGAAAGGCATACCTCTCAACCTCTTGCCTCATGAATCAGGGACAAGGCTTAAAAAAACCAGGGACAAAGACCCCAAATCAGGGACATACCTTAAGAATTGGTACTACTCACACAGAAAGCTGTTAGAATAAAGGGTCGTATGTTAAGATACATTTTCTGAAGAAGAACAAGTCTATAACTTTAATATTTGACATTATTTTGTGATTTTAATCCCCACTGTTCTGTCACAAAAATGCAAATTTTACGAGGGACAGAGGAAAATTTTGAGGCAAAATCAGGGACGTCCCTGAAAATAAGGGACAGTTGAGAGGTATGGTGAAAGGATTGAGCCCTGTGGGACTCCCGAGCAGACGTGAAGTGGATTGGAGAGGGTGTCATAGATTTTTAAGCATTGAGTTCAGGATATGAGGTAGTTGTTGATCCAGGAGATGGGGCCCTGAGCAAAGCCCACCATTGACAGGGTGGTTAAGAGGCGAGGGTGACACACGGTGTCGAAGGCTTTCGATAGCTCTATAAAAACTGTTCCAGCAAGGTGCCCATCATCAAGAGCAGAGTGAATGAAGGAGGAAAACTCAAGGAGGGCAATGGTGGTACTATATCCCTTGTGGAAGCCATGCTGTTCCATGCAGAGGAGGTTGTGGGTGGCCAGGTAGTCATTATTTGATCAGCAACAATCTTTTCCAAGGCTTTGGGGGGGGGGGGAGGATAGATATGGGCCTGAAGTTCCCAGGGGAGGTGCAGTAACTACCTTTGTGTATCAGGGTAATGACCACAGTTTTACAGGCACTGGGGAACTGTCCAAGGCAGAGGGAGTGATTGGAAAGGTCTGTGAGGGGGGAGAGGACAACATTCAGTATCAGACGAAGAAGTTTGGGGTCAAGTGAGTTGCTGCTGTGTGCAGTGCCATTTAGGGCCTTGAGTAGGTAAGGTTTGGCCCTTTAGGGGGAGAGAGTGCCTGGCAGTGGAAAGGTGGTAAGAATGTGTGGTTGGGGGGACAGGAACAGGGTCAAAAATGTTGGGAGGGAGGACTGCACTGAGGTGCGAGAAGGCTTTGTTTAGACTGTTGGTGATACCTTGTGGGTCCATGATGATGGAACAATCAATAATAAGTTGGGCTGGGGGTGGAGAAATGGATTTGCTGTTTAGTTCCTTCAGGTTATCCCAAAATCTGCAGGCAGAACCCCATGATGAGGCAAGGGTATTTCTGTAATAGCCTTTGCTTTACGAATAGGCCAGGTGCACTTGTGAGCAGCCCTGTAGGCTTGCCTGGCAGCTGGAGTCCCAGACTCGAGTGCCCTGTGTCAGAAATTATCCCTGTGCCTTATCTGAGTGAGGAGGGAGGAGGAGATCCAGGGGTAGTCATACTTCTTTACCAGCCATTTGGAAAGAGGTGCATAGGTATCACAGGCTGAATTAAAGAAGTTGATAAAGTAATTTAGGGCTGAGTCAGTAGTGGAGGCAAGCTTGATCGGGGTTCAGTCCCAGCTGACAAGATGTTCCCAGAGCCAAGACAAGTTGCGGGGGTGCAGGCATTATTTGTATATAAATTTGGACTCGGGCTTAAGCCGCTGGCATGACCATGTAAAGAGTATAGGGAAATGGTTACTAAGGGTATTTGGCAGGACAGTGATGTCAGAAATTTTTTGAAGCCTGTTTGAGAAAACAACGTCAAGAAGGGTGGTGGTACCATTGGTCGTGTGGTGGCGAGTGGGTGAGGTGACTAGTTGAGTGAGATCAAGGGCAGCAACAGCGTCTTTGGCCTGGGATGAGGAGCTGGCAAGTCACTTAATGTTAAATACTCATAATGATTTGTTCCAAGTTACCTGGTTGGTTGGAGAGGTGCTCAATAAGTGACTGTAGGGCAAGATACTGATGGCAAGAAGGGATGTAAGCAGCAGTAATAATAATAAGGGGGGCCTTTGCGATACCTGGTGTGACTTTTAGGGAGAGTGCGTGAGCTTCATGCTCCAGTTTGGGCTCAGGGAGGGCATGGCCAAAAATGGAATCACGGAGATAGATGGCACAGCCACCACCACATTTACCAGCTCTGTCCTCTCTGAAGAGTGAACATCCAGGTAAGGCAACAAAGGAATCTGGGGTGGACTTGGAGAGCCAGGTTTCGACTAAAGCCAGGATATCTGGTTGGTGCTGTGCTACCCAGCACTGAAGGTCGGCAAACTTTTGTAGAGTACTGCATATGTTAATGGTGGCAAGACGGAGCCCAGCCATTGGTGGCGAGTGGGAGGAGGCAGTTGTAGAAGGGCCAGGGTTGGGATGGACATTGCCAGATAGGAGGAGGAGTAGTGAAAGCATTCTAAAGAGGGTCAGGGCCTGTCTATGGAGAGTGGCGGATGAGTCAGGGGAGGCAGAAATAGGCTGTGAGACAGGAATGGGGAGGGCTCTGAGAGCAGGTATGGTGTGAAAAAAAGCAGGCCAGGGGGAGCTGGAGGATGGGGGGGGGCAGGGTAGGTGTGCTGGGGGGGTTGAGGGAGTGAGAGGTCGGCATTGGTAGAGGTGAAGGGGTGATAGTCAAAGGGGCAGGAGAGGATGTGTGGGGGCGTTACTGCAAGGGAGTAGTGTGAGTATGAGTAGGCGGAGGGCCTATGTGCAGTAAGATTAATAAGAAAGGGAGTATGCTTAAGAGGGAGTCAATAGGGATGTTCTTGGTGTGGGGCATAAAGGGGAGGAAGATGCATCTAACAATGTGGCGACCCATATGGTACAGTGGTATGGCCACAGACTACGAAATGGAGGGTACAAGGTTCAAAACCCGGGGGAGACCCAGAAAGGACCAGCTGAGGGCCAGGGAGCAAGGAGAAAAAGGCATTAGAGGATGGGGGAAAAGAAGGGGAGAGGAGGGAACAGTAATGACTCCTAGTGGCCACTGATAACAGTGCACAGGGATGACACGAGAGGATGGGAAAGGGGGATAGAGAGGGAAGAGAGTGAAGAAGGGCTTGGGGAATAGATAAGTAAGAAAGGAGGGAGAGAGCTGAAGCACTATGCTGGCACTTGGAGGCAGTGGCGTATATACTGCAAAGGGGAAAAAGGGGACTTAGAAAAATGAGGGGCAGGAAGTCACATGACAGGGGGCAGTCCTTAAATTAAGGGATGCCCCTGGGTGGCTGGGGTGGGGCAGTCAACGGACAGCATTGATGGGCTAACACCACACCGCAACAGTCAGATAGTGCCAGTGCACTGTCCAACTGAATATAGCATCCTCAGGGTTGTGGGAAAGAGCAGCATAAACCTTTGCATTCTGCTTTTGCCCATTTTCCAGTATTGGGTCCATGGTCTTCCTGTTTTCACTTACAGACCAAAAAAAATGTCTTGCCCACTTTCATTACCTTCTGGGCTGTTCTCTCTTCAATATGTGCCTTATTGCTTTTACTGCTTCCCTGTGTTTCCCCAATACATTTCCCTATCCTCCTCCCTCTGCGTCACCCTGTACCTTCTGAATACTACCCTTTTAGCCTTTACCTTTTCACTCATCTCTTTCAAGAACCATAGTGGTCTCATTTTGCTCTTGCTTTTGCTCCCTCGTTTGAGACAGAGGTTTGTTGCCTTTACTGTGCTCCTTTTTAACTTTGCCCACTGTTCATTCACCCTATTCATGCCATACCCCCCCCCCATCCAGGTCATCCCTGAGACATTCACCCATCTTTATAAAATCTGCCTTCCTGAAGTCCAGGACCCTCACCCTTTTGTGGTTTGATTCTACAGCTATCCTTGTATTGAACCACGCCATACAGTGATCACTGGTTCCCAGGTGGCCTCCTACCTTGACGTTTGCAACACTGTTGAGTGAGTACCGGGTACAGTATAGCCCCGTAACCGGTGGATTCCCTGACTAGTTACCTGGAGAATGCCCCCTGCAGATAGTCTAGGATGTTCCTGCTTCTAGCTGAATCCACTGCTGGAAGCTGCAGTCTATATGCACAGCTGCAGTCTATATCCAGTAGGTTAAAGTCCCCCAACTGCAGCACCTACTCGTTTTTCGACATCTTGACAGTGGCTTCCACCAGTACTTTATCTAATTCCTCCCCCTCTGCTGGAGCTCTGTAGATCACTCCAGTGCAAATAGTGGCTGCATAAATGTTGGCACCTGAGTGCAGTATTTGGGGCTGTTGTACTGTTGAGGTGTGTTGTCCTTTGGATGAGGAGTTAACTCATTCAAACACCATGAAGTCTTGCTATATTATAACAATAGCAGTCAGCCACTGCAGCTGAACTGCCCCGGAGAGGAAGGAGTTAACTCCAGAAGATCTGGAGTTCTACAGCGCGAGGGCGCTGTGCCCAAAGCTCTATCTGGCAGTTTCAAATGAAACTGTCAGATTCTTTACTCCGCTTCACTGAACAGTCGCCCGAGATCAGCTCCTTCAGCTCTGTTCATTCTCGGTTCAAGCCAGTATTTTTCGTTCATTTGAACGGCAAAGTTATTATTTTTACCGCATTTCGGTTTAAAGCTCTATCTGGTAACTGTAAGTACTAAAATTTAAGTCTGTGTGGAAAATTAATTATCGGTTCAGTTTTGAACCGATCGGTTAATTTTGTCTGCATTTTAAAAGTGTACAGTGGGTTTTAGAGTGCGGTTCCCGGTTCTTATCGGTTCTAAAAAAAACGGAATTATAACGTTTTTTCAAATACCCGTGACACGGTTAGGAACCGATAAGGGTGTCTTGCCTGGCACTGCCATCAAAAGGGCAAGTTTTGGTTAGGCTGGCATTATGTCTGAGAAACCCAAAAGAAAAACCGGGCCCACTGGGTTTCAACACTGTGATGTCTGTGGGGATGCCTTTGCCAAGGCTGACCCACACACCACTTGTGTTTATTGTCTGGGGGCTGACCACCTCCTGTCAGACTGCCAGGTGTGTAAAAATTTTCCTGCAGCCACCCTGGAGAAGAGATTGGGCGGCTCAGGAGCAGAGGCCAAAAGTCCGCTGACCCGATGGCCAGCCGGTCCAGTACCCACTGGACCAGAGGGAGTGCCCTCTGACCAGGGCGAGACTTCCTCGGCAAAGGAAGGCGGGTTCAGAGGACCAGTCCCAAGTAAAAGACAAGGAAATCAGTAGGTCTGGAGTCCAAAATTGTGTCTCCAACTGCTGCAGAGATAGCTAAAGCCATTCAGATTGTTCAGTCACTGTCTCAGGGATCTGTAGAACCACCAACAGCTGGTAAAAGATTGGTTCGTTCAGTCCCAGTGGTTCAGGATTTTGAAGTTGAGGATTTTTATGAACCACAGGAGGGGGAGGAGGAATTTGATCAATATATGTGTGGCTGGGGGGGTCTGGACGTGCCCATTGAACGGACATTTCTCCAGACAGACCTTTAGAATCTCCTCCTATTCTGTCTGAGTCCCCTTCTTTCTTTATTTTTACAAAAGGTTGCAGAAACCTCCAGCTTCCTTTAGAGGAGGCTGTGGATGAGCAAGAGGAGCCTGATTATGTGGAAATGATGGATATTCCAGAGTCTAGGAGGTTGTCTATTCCTTTGCAGAAGTCATTTAGGAAGCAAACAACAAAGATTTTAAAAATCCTCATTCTGTCCCTCCTGTAGATAAAAAATGGACAGAAGGTATACTTTGTCAGGCTCGATACAGACTTCCTTACTGAGCAGTGTAGTCATGTAGGTGTGGTACAAGCTGCAGCCTGTGACAAGGCTAATATTCCTCTGGCCTCACATCCTCCTGATAAGGATTCCAGGAAGATTGATGCCATGGCGAAGAAACAGTATATGGCAGCTTCTTTGGGACTAGGCAGGCAAATTATATGGCTTATGTAGCTAGATATCAGAAATCTAGGTGGGACACAGTATTGCAGTTAGCCAAGCAGGCCCATGGCCAGCTGGCTAGTGAGTTGGAACAGGTGGCTGCTGATGGCATTGAAGCCTCTAAAGTTCAATTTCATACTGCTGTTGATGTTAATGATGTTTCTTCTAGGGTCATGGCTACTTCTGTAGCTTCCCGTGGGTTGGCATGGCTCAGATGCACTAATCTGTCCCAAGATACCCAGTCAAGGCTATGGATTTTCCTGTGGGGAAATTCTCTTTGGGGAGCAAACAGAAACTATATGAAAAAGATGGATGAATACAGAACTACCTACAAAGTGCCCAGGCTAAGGAGAAGCATGCCATGCCACAAGGCATGCTCCCAGAGGTGAGGGGCAGGCCCTTTTCCAGGCCTTTTACCAATTTCAAGCCTCCTCTGCTGTCTCATGAGGGTTTCTTCAGAGGCAGGGGTAGGCGTGGCACAAGTAGACCGTCCCTCCCCTCAGCCTAAGGCTGCTGCTAGCAGGCACCCTGATGGGGTGTCCAGGGCCGATTCTCCTATACCAGTGGGGGCAGGTTGGCTATTTCAGCGGAACTGGCTGTCCCTAACTCAGGACAGATGGGTTCTGGAGGTAATAGGCCAGGTCTGGATTCTCAGCTCAAACACTTTCCAAAGATGAGAGCCAGGCATTTCCACCTGCAAATCCTTCAGAAGCCCTTGCTTTGGAAGCAGAGGTTTCTGCTCTGCTGGACTGCAAAGCAGTGGAAGGGTTCCTCCTTGCCATCAGGGCAAGGGCTTTATTCAAGATACTTTCTTACCCCAAAGACAGGAGAATGGCGGCCCATTCTGGATTTAAGATACTTGAACAAGCATCTGTTGAAACCAAAGTTCAAATGTTGACTCTGGCAATGATATTGCCTTCCCTAAGGCCAGAGGGACTGGCTAGCTTCCTGGACCTCAAGGATGCCTATTTTCATGTTCTGATCAGGCCTTCTCACGAAAGTACCTCAGGTTCGAGCTGCCTCAGGCCACTACCAGTTCAGGCAATGCCCTTCGGCCTTACCTCTGCGCAAAGGGTATTCACAAAATGTCTCGCTGTAGTAGTGGCTCATAAGAAGGCAAGGGTTGCTGTGTTCCCTACCTGGACGACTGGCTCATTGTGGGTCAGTCTCCAGGTCGGGTGAAATCCCACTTGCAAGTCACCCAGCAACTTCTCACTTCCCTGGGATTCCTGCTAAACTTACCAAAGTCAGTTCTGGAACCAGTTCAGGTCCTAACTTTCATAGGCCAGAATTGAACACAAGGTTAGCCAGGGCTTTTCTTCCCTCGGAAAGGTGGACAGACTCATCACCCTGGCATCCTCCTTTACCCTCGCGGGTCTCTCAACCAGCAAGGCATTTTCTGCAACTCCTCGGGCACATGGCTGCTTCCACAGCTGTCGTGCAGGGAGCAAGATTCCAGATGAGGGACATTCAGTTCCATTTGAGGGCCTATTGGTCTCAAAGGAAGGACCCCCTTACCAAGTTGGTCCCAGTTACTCAAACTCTGATCCTAGCCCTCCACTGGTGGCAGGTCCAGAGCAATTTAAGACAGGGGGTTCCCTTCATTCCCATTTCTCACTCCCTCACCCTCACCACGGATGCCTCCCTGTTAGGGTGGGGGGCTCACCTGGGCGACCTTGCCACTCAGGGGGTATGGTCTCCTCAGGAGTCTCTGCTCCACATCAATCTTTTGGAACTCAGAGCTGTCTTTTTAGCTCTTCGGGTGTTTTCAGATTCTGTCCAGAACAAAGTGGTTCAAGTCAGGACAGACAATACCACCACAATGTGGTACATCAACAAGCAAGGGGGCACTCGGTCTTCAGCCTTGTGCACCGAAGCAATGAAGTTGTGGTCTCTGGCTTACTCCCTGAACACCTCCCTGATAGCGGTTCATCTCCTAGGGAAGGACAATGTCCTGGCGGACGCCCTCAGCAGAATTTCTCAGGGCCATCACGAATGGGCTCTGAATCCACAAGTGCTGGGGTCTGTCTTTGCCAGATGGGGCCTCCTCAGATAGATCTTTTGCAGCCCCAGACAACCACCAACTTCCTCTTTTTCTGTTGCAGGCCTCCAGTTCTGGGCTCAGTCCCTCTGGGCCTTTCTGTTGGACTGGAAAGGGAAGTTCCTGTATGCCTTTCCTCTCCTTTTCAGGTACTAGTAAAAATCAGATCTCAACCTTGCAGAGTGATTCTGATTGCCCCAGATTGGGCCAGACAGCCCTGGTACCCTCTGCTCCTGTCCTTGGCAGTCCACCTGCCCTGAGCCTGCCCAGAGTCCACGACTTACTGGCCTGTGCACAGGGGAGAGTGTGTATCAGGACCTCAAATCCCTCCACCTCAGGCTTGGCTCTTGAGGAGCTAGAATAACTGACTTACACCTTTCTCAAGGTGTCATGGATATTTAAAGGCTTCAAGGAAGCCTTCCACTAGGGCCACTTATAATTCTAAGTGGAAGAGGTTTTCCATCTGGTGCTCTGAGAGGCAGATTATCCCAGAATCTGCTGATCTTCCCATTCTACTGGACTATTTGGTCCATCTGAATTCCCTAGGCCTTAGACCAGCTACCCTGAAGGTTCATCTGGCAGCTGTCTCTGCTTTTGTGTCAGCAGGGAAGCCTGCCTCCCTTTCTTCTCACCCGGTGTTCTCCAAGTTTTTTAAAGGGTTACTTCATACTAACCCTCCTTTTCGGGAACCAGCTCCCGCCTGGGACCTGAATATTTGCATTGCTCAGTTAATGCAACCCCCCTTTGAGCCTCTGTCTGCAGGCTCAAGTATTTAACTGAGCAAAACCGTTTTCTAGTAGCTATCACCTCTGCCAGGCATAAGTGAGCTACAGGCCCTGTCAGTGGAAAAGATTTTATCTCTTTCCACAGAGATAAGGTAGTCCTTAGGACTAATAGAAAGTTTTCCTAAGGTGGTTTCTGATTTCCACCTGAATCAATCTATCTCTCTCCCAGTATTTTTCACTGAGCATTCTTCCTCAGGTGAGAGGAGATTGCACAGCTTGGATGTCAAAAGAGCCTTAAGCTACTATTTAGAGCGCACCAGAGGTCATAGGTTCAGATCCTCGAACTCTTTCTTACCTATGGCGAGGTTGGCAAAGGAAACCTGCCACTAAGAGAACAATTGCAAGGTGGATTGTTTCTTGTATCCAATTCTGTTATCAGAAACTGGGTAGATACCCCCCTCAGGATTGAGGCCTCCTCACCGGAGTACAGCTGCGTCTCTGCGGCTGCTAGGAACATCCCCATTCTGGAGATTTGTCAAGCTGCTACCTGGAAGACAGTTCACACTTTACCAAGCATTATTCCTGGATGTCCAGTCCAGGAGAGATGCTCGGTTTAGCACAGCTGTGCTTCAGAGCCTATTTCTAGTAGGTTCTGACCCTCCTCCATGGAGGTACTGCTGTGTAATCTGCTATTGTTATAATATAGCAAGACTTCATGGTGTTTGAAGAAAAATTACTCACCTTAGTAATTGCTTTTCTTCTCATGGAGTCTCTATATTATAACCTCTTCTACCTCCTACCCTCTCAGAACTTCTACTTGGGTAGGGGTGGCGAATTGTGCAAGCACTATGTCATGCCATTGTAGTTTTCCCTTACCCTCTTTTCCTTTGGGTTAGGGATCTAGATGAGTTTCATTTAGGTTATTTATATTGCCCCTTCCTGGACTTGAGTCTTTGGGGAAGGGGGTTCATATGTACTTGTCAGGGTGGTAAAATGAACCATAATACCATCAATTTTGTTATTATGGCTCTGAGTGTTTCTTTGTTCTTTATATTGTTGTTATTACTACTAGTAGGTAGCCATGGGCTAGTGTAGTTTTTTCCCCACAGACTTTCCGTCCTTTGATGTTAGCGTCGTAAAGATCTGACAGTTTCATTTGAAACTGCCAGATAGAGCTTTGGGCACAGCGCCCTTGCGCTGTAGAACTCCAGATCTTCTGGAGTTAACTCCTCCTCTCCGGGGCAGTTCAGCTGCAGTGGCTGACTGCTATTGTTATAATATAGCAAGACTCCATGAGAAGAAAAGCAATTACTAAGGTGAGTAATTTTTTCTTCTATCCTATTGTCACTTAGAATGTTCAGATACCCTCTGCCTGCTGCTAGAACACCTGTGTGCCTGAAGGGATTTTAGATCTGCAGCATTCATACAAACACACTGTGCTTAAATCTACATATCTTAAAAACCATACATCCAATTTTAAAACTGTAAAAAGAAAAGTTTTTCAGGACAAAAAGTTTTTGAAAATGAGCGAGGTTTGGTAATGTCTATTTAACTGGATTTATTGTTGCGTAAGGTTGTTTTCATATTTTAATACATTCTGATGATTTTATCTAAATATAATTATGCTGTTTAGTTAGTCATGCAAAAGTAATAAATTTATGTAAAATTGTTGATTCAAATTGTTAAAAATATACAATAAACATCTGTAACTGTCTAAATATAAATTTTGCAAGTTTTTTTTACAATTTTTTTAGTCAGAAATCAATATCTGAATCACTTGTTATTACAGTTTGAGTTTTTTTGTTCCACTCCACTGGTTGGAATTTTTGCAGTGTTTAATTCTTCTTACCACTGATTTTAGTTTATGAATCTGATTATCAATTTTTTTGTTTTCCCCCCAGTTTAGTAAGAACATATTTACACATTACCTTAGAAAGACATATCAGGAAGTGATGCAGGCAGGAAGTGCTTTTTGAGGTCAAGTGATGTAAATAGGAAGAACACTTCCAGTGTAGATCAGTGAGCTGACACAGGAAATGGAGACATTTGTTAGTGCTGGAGGTCTCTCTATGATTAATTGCATATTTGCTGTACTTAAAATGTATAATTTAATTGAAATAAACTATTTTATTTTATTTTTGTAATAAAATCCCATAATAAGAATAGGAAACTGTATTTTATGTGTGCTGTTTGCTTTATCATACTGTAAATGAAGCATGATGCTGTTCATGTAAAGGTTTGAGTCTTTCAGTAAACATCATGCTACAAAAATCTTGTATTTAATTTCCTGGTATAGTTTATTTTGGGGGTTGTATTATGGGATGGTTTAAGGTGAGGAATGACTGTATGATATAGCACTGTGTGTTAGTGGCGGGGGGGGGGGGTCCTGCATTCATAATACAGGCTCAGATGCACTTCATATGTTCTGGGGAAATGAGAGGGGCTGTATGCCTGTAATAATGGTGCTAATATACACTGTAGATACATTATGGGTATACGTATAGGATGATGAAATTGCTGAAAAGGCACTGGTAATTTGGAGTATACTGTATCATGGGGAAGGGGGTGGGTGTGCCTGTACCAAGGAATGATGCTCATAAGCACTGCAGTCATTTTGCATCATGAATTGGCACCTGCCCTTGGGGTATACTCAATTGTAGAGAAGTAGGTGGGGCTGCCTGCACCTGGTAAAGGTGTTCATATGCCATGCAGAAACATTGTGGGTACACATACAGGGTGATGACATGGGCATCTGTAAAGGTTGTGTACTATGTGCTGTGTCACATGGTTTGCCTGCATACACATGTGATATGTTGCAACATTCAGTATGGCGCACTGTGTTGGTGGGAAGGAGTGTGGGTATGCTTGCACCATGGAATAATACTCATTGGTGCACATGTGTACTGTGTGCTATGTTTTGTTTGAATGGACTGTATAAGTCATACACTGGCACTGATCACATCACAGTGCATCAGAGGTAAGGGCTGGTCTGAAACATTATGAGCACAAGGGACTAAAGTGGTTGTGGAGTGATTCAAACTTGAATAGAAAATTACAGTGCATCTGAGGGTAGTGTTGGAATGAATCTTGATGTGCACAATGGACTACACCATGGTGACTGAGGAGGGATCCATATCAGTAATGCACATCACAGAGTGTCAGAGATAAAGGTTGGACTGAAGACTGATGAACAGATGGACTAAATCAGTGACTCTGGTGGGATTTGAACCTGGACAGCACTTTACAGTGCAGTAGAGGTATGGGCTGGACTGACACCAGATCAGTCAATGGACAACACCATTGGCTCTGGAGGAATCTGAACCTGAAATACACTTCACTGTTCACTATAGTTTGGGGCTCGACGAATGCATGATAAGGAGATAGATTTTACAAGTGGCTGTGGAGGGATTTGAGCCTGAAGAATACAGTGCATCAGAGATTGGGGCTGAACTTATGTCATATGAATTGATGGGCTACACCAGTGGATGTGGAGGGTTTTGAACATCAAATGCATTTCACAGTGCATTATGGGATTGATCTGGACTGATACATGGCAAGTCGATGACAACACCATCAGCTATGGAAGGATCTGAACCTGAAATGCACTTCACTGTTCACTACAGTTTGGGGCTCGACTGACACATGATAAAGAGACAGATCTTACAAGTGGCTGTGGAGGTATTTTAACCTGAAGAACACTTTACAGTGCATCAGAGGTTGAGTCTGGACTGATGCCATATGACTCGATGGACAACACCAGTGACTGTGGTGGGATTCAAAACTGGTTTGGCCTTTACAATGCATCAGAGATTGGGGCTGGACTGATGCCAGATACACTACCGGTCAAAAGTTTTAGAACACCCCCATTTTTCCAGTTTTTATTGAAATTTACACAGGTTAATGTCTCAATGTACTCTGAAATTAAAGCATAGAACAAATAAACAATTGGAGATAAAAAAGAAATCATAGAATCATTTTGTTTAACAAAATTTAATCTAAATTTTGACTCATCAAAGTAGCCACCTTTTGCAGATATACTGTAACCTTGAACACACTTGTGGCATTCTTCCTACAATGGACATCAAATATTGTTCAGGAAGTTCTTCCCAACACTGTTGCAGAAGTTCCCACAAATGTGTTGCACTTGTAGGTTGCTTTGCTTTCACCCTTCTGTCCAGTTCATCCCAAACCAGCTCGATGGGGTCTAAGTCTGGAGATTGTGCTGGCCATTCCATGATTTGAAGCCTACCGTCTTGTTCTTTTCCTCAAAGGTAGTTCTGACATAGCCTGGAGGTATGTTTTGGGTCATTATCTTGCTGTAGGATGAACCCCTGACCAACTAGGTGTAGACCAGAGGGAATTGCATGGCGCTGCAAAATGCTGTGGCCCTTTTGGTTCAGGGTGCCAGTCACTCTGTGCTGTTGTCCTGTGAGCCGCCTATCAATGAAGCTGTTGACTCTCAGAAACTTGTCTTCTGATTCTGTTGTGGCTTTGGGTCTGCCAGACCTCTTCCTGTCAGAGTTTCCTCCAGTTTCCAAGTGCCTTTTGATGGTGTAGGAAACTGTACTCACTGACACCTTGGCTTTCTTTGCAATTTCTCTACAGCAGTTTTTGCTAACCTAAACTTTTTTTTTAACCTCTAGCAGTTTACCGCATACCTTTGTACCATTTCAGGTTATTCACTGGACTTGAATTGCTTAAATTTCAATAAAAACTGGAAAAATGGGGGTGTTCTAAAACTTTTGACCGGTAGTGTAAGTTGAAGGCAACACCATTATTTTTTCATTTTAAAGAATCAGCAACTGCGTATTGGGAGAAAACTCAAGTACAGAGCATGAGACAAACATGGTACTGACCTAACCACTTATCATCCATAGCATGAGGGAGCAACATGCCACATAGATTTTAACATAGCTATAATCTGAACATAAACTCTTTAAAAAGTAACAAAAGGCGCTGAATTCATGTGACCTCATCTAGTACATGCATAAGAAACACTCTCTCCCATCAGGAATGCCAGCCGGATCCATAAGATGTGATCACACAGGATGACCAGAAATTATCCCAAAATGAACAAAGTAACAACTATGAAAACTTATAAATAAAAATAAAAACAAATAAAGTTAATACAGATTATAAATCGAGGTTTTGGTACCAAAATGAAGTGAGTATTTTAGGGTAAGAGCAACACCTCCATCTTGAAACTAAGTTTTCAGTCACCGTGCTCTTCCTGCCCCAGTGTGCACTCTGACTGGTTAGTGGAAATAGTGATGTGTGCAATAAGCATAGAGCAAGCATGGCAACAGTGAGGATCAATATGACCAGATGGTGATGAACTACAGAGCTAGGGCAGGTGCAGGTGAGGGCTGTGACCCTAAATGAAACATCAAAAAAAAAATCACTGTACACTCCAGAGGCCAGGCGCGCTTTCCTCAGTAGCGGTTGTAAAAAATATGAGTCCTTGCTTGATGCTAAATAAGGATTTAGTCTAACATTTCAGGCTCACACATTGATAGAATAGTGGAAAGCACAACAAAAGATCTGCATGCAGGTTCCCTGGTGCTTTGACAACTAAGGCTTCATCAGGGGGATGGTGCCTGCATCTAAGACAATCCCTTTATACCAATTAAATTCAGAATTGGTGATGTCAGAAAATCTGACCAATCACAGAGCTCGATTTTTAAATACAGAAATATTCAGCTCACTTAGTGGTATAAATGGACTAATAGTTATAACAATCATGATATCAGTTACAACATGTTATTGTAGAAAAATACCCCAAAAGACAAAAAAATACACCAAAGTGGTGACGAATCGGATTGCTCGAATAAAAAAAAATATAAGTTATGAAATTATAGTGTCAACCTGATCAGCTTAACATGTTACACTAAAATAAGATGATTTGTTGTTACAATACAAGCTAATGGCAGAATGAACATAATACATCTTACACAGCACATGCAAAAATAGTAAATTTATTTTTATGTATTAAGGCTATGTTTCTCAAAATAGCCAATGGCAACACATATTATATTAGGTAAAATCAGTAAGGGTACGATGTCCCCTAATAGCTGGTACAACTCAATTCATCAAATGTAAACAAATGCTTGAGCTGCACCAAGAGAAAGATATGGACGCCAATCAGCATCATCAGGCACTACAGCACATGATTTAGGACGCCATATGGCGTCATCAGGAAAAAGAGGTATGTTTTTTTATGACGCCATATGGCGTCATCAGGAAGGAATGAGTTAAACAAGGCCCCTTTAGCCCATCTCTGGGCCTGTTCTGATAGGTGTCTAGCTGGTAAATAAATAACTCAAGGCACTTTTTGCAAGAGCAGCGGACTTTGCCTGATGCCTGGGCAAGATTTTTCTTCTGCTGTACCAGTTTAGGTACTTGTCCAAGGCTGTGTGGGGTATTGATATGCAAAATGGCTGCTACTACATGTTTACAGTCACTCCACTACCAGTCTGTCATTGCTTGTGAAGTGCTTTGGGATAGAATGTGTATGAAAAGCACTCTATAAAAGCTACTTCTTCTTCTTTGTCTTCTTAACACACTGGATAACTTGAAATGAATGAATAATATACAATAGGAATACAAAGACAGAAAAGGACAAAACTAATTTGAATCCTAAACTGACATACCACACAGGTCTTAAGGCAAGATACCCTTGTAATATTGACTTTTTCAACAACTTACAAAACAGTTGGCAAGGCTACTCTTTGTGTGCAGCTGAATAAAGATCAAACAAATCTGTCACTTCTTTCCAAGCCGAGTGACCTGATGACAAGAGAATGACTCCAGCCTCGGCATCCAAAGTTATAATGGACCTGGGTCAGATAGGTGGACACACATATTCAACTGGATATCTGACAACAACATGATTCTAAATTGTTTTATAATGAAAATATTGCTCTTGATAGGGTAATTTAATGCCCTGTTTACACAGTGACATTTGCACTGGAGTAACCCAAGTGCTCCAGTTAATCCAGTGCAAAGGCTGTCATGCAGACTCTTACCAGATCGGAGTAAGCTGCTCATTATGGTGCTCCCAGATTCTCTGCCAAGCTGGGAATGCCAAGAGGAGTGAGCAACTTAAAATGCATTGCGCACTGCCTGCGCCGCAGTAACCCAGCCACTTCCTGCAACTCCCATGCAGTGGCGGAGCCAGGGGGGGCTGGGGGGGCGGTCGCCCCTCCTGGCTGCCCCAGTGTGAGTACTGGTGCCCTGCCACCATCTTTATTCACTGTTTAGTGCCCATTGTGGAGCCTGTCAGTGACTGAATGGCCCTCCCTGGCTCCCAAATGATCTCAAACCTGGCTCCGCTACTGCTCCCATGATGCAGATTGTGGATCCGGTGTATGCACTGCATAGTGATGTGGGCTCATGCATGAAAGGCATCATTTATTTAGTAAGTCTTGCTAGTTAAATAGTTTCCCTGATAGAAGCTGGTGTCCCGAGTATGGTGAAGTAGTTGATTTTGAAAACAGAGCACTGTAAGTATTTGTACTTTCTTTTGAAAAGTACAAAACTGTGATTTTGGGCATACACAATAATGTCTCTGCTTATGTCAGTTCACAGCTGTCCAGCCCCCAGATGCATGGTCCCTCACCAGCGCAGACTGTGTCGGTGCAGAAAGGGGCCATGTAGATGAGCAGAAGGTGCATTGCTGGTGGTCAAGACCACTCTGTTGCGGTCGCAATTTTGAAGCGCCACTGCCGTGTAAACACGGCTTTAGAAGGAGTTAGCTGAAAATGAAATAAGATATACATTATAACAAATTAATTCCCTCAGACCTGGAAAGACGCTTTGTTAATGTCAGCCTTTAAAAATGAAAATATAAGTGATCCCATGATCTATAGGCCGATAAGCCTTTTAGATTCTGCATACAAAATTCTGAGCAGGGTTATCTTTAATAGGTTCATTAGGCACTTAAATCATTATAATTTACTTTCACAACTGCATGCAGGGTTCATAAAAGACGGATCCACTCTGCATCAGTGCTATATACTGTTCTACACCATATTCTTGAAAAATATGTTATTAGAAAACAGAGAATATATTTAGCCTTCATAGATTTAATGTTGGGCCTTTGACTCCCTAAACCAGAACTTACTGGGGAGTGAAAAAATCTTGACATATCACTAGATAATGATTTCTTATGTATTATTTGTGAATTATACACCAATGACTGGTGCAGGGTCTGATACAGCAGGCAGGGTACTCTGATGGAAAAGATTTGGATCAATACAGGGGTCAAGTAGGGTTATGTGCTCGCACCCACTCTGTTTAATATTCATATTAATGATATATTGCTTTCTTCAGATAATTACTGTTTTAGTTACACAAAAGTCAAATCCAGCTCAATACCCATCTTAGCTACTTAGCTTAGATGATTTCAATCAATCAATATTTTATTTATATAGCACCCATCTCCAATTGGACTCTGGGTGCTGCACAAAAGAACAATACAAAAACATTTAAAAATGAGAAGCACACATTTAAAACAGCAATAAAATACAGCTGGACTTTTTAGCATAGCTACTACACATGCTAACCACTTTAACACTCCCTCAATCAAAGGCTTGTAAAAATAAATAGGATTTTAGGCCCTTCTTAAAGGCTTCTACCGAGGGGTCCTCCCTCAAATGTCCAGGCAAGGAGTTCTACAGGATAGGCACAGCCACCGCAAATGCTCTGTCACCTGAATGCCGCTGCCTAACCCTGGAAACCCCAAGGAGGCCACCCTCAGCAGAACAAAAGGCCCAGGCCAGGCAGTAAGGCACAAGGAGCTCTTGCATTTAGACTGGGCCCTTTCAATGCAGGGTCTTATAGGTCAAAAGCCCTATCTTGAAGACAACTCTCCACCAAACTGGCAGCCAGTGCAGTTTGCGGAGCGCCGGGATGATATGATCGCATCTTTTCACTCCTCGTCAGTAATCTTGCTGCCACGTTCTGCACCAGTTGTAGCATGCGGAGGTTGCCTCCTGATAACCCTAGGTACAGGGCATTGCAGTAGTCTAACCTGGACATAACAAAAGCATGTACCAGTGTGGGCAGGTCCTCGGGCAGGATCAGAGCTCGAATTCGGGAAATATTCCTGAGATGGTAGAACCCACTTCTCACCATGGCTGACACCCGAGCATCAAGTGTCAGACCGCCATCCAGGATTACTCCCAAACTCTTCACCTGCCTAGAGGGGTCTAGAGGTACACCTCCCAGTACAAGGTTGGGGGGTAATGCCCACCCGCCCTGATGACCTGGCTCCACCAACAGTACCTCAGTCTTGTCTGGGTTAAGTTTAAGCCAATTGTTGGTTATTCACATCTGGATCACCTCAAGGCAGCTATTAAGTACACAGTCTGGCACCTGGCTACTGGGTGCACAGGATAGATACAGCTGGGTGTCATCTGCATAGCAGTGAAAACCCAGCCCGTACCTCCTGATAATGTCCCCCAGTGGCAGTATATACACCGTGAACAACAGAGGTGACAAGACCGACCCCTGCGGAACACCGCAGCACAGAGGCTTCGGATTTGATGAGAACATTTCCATCATCACCCACTGCACTCTGTCTGTGAGGTATGACCTGAACCAGTTGATGACATTTCTGGACAGGCCACACTAAAATCATAGGCGGTCAAGTAACACCTCTGGATCCACGGTGTTGAACGCCGCAGAGAGGTCTAGGAGAACCAAAATGGTACAGTCCCTTCTATCCTTTGCCATCAAGAGGTAATTAAGCGCCCTCACCAGGGCCATTTCTGTATTATGCCCTGCTCGGAAACCAGACTGGAATAGCTCATAGGCAGAGGAGGCAGCAAGATGTCTCTCCAGTTGAACAGCCACCATGTTTTCTATAACTTTCCCTTAAAATGGGAAGTTAGAAACAGGTCTGTAGTTGCTGATGCAGTCTGGGTCCAAATGTTTTTTTTTTTAGGAGCGGTCTAACCAAATCCTCTTTCAGGGCTAATGGAAAGATTCCACTCCTTAATGAACTCCAGACTACCTCAGTAACCACCGGACCAATCAGGTCCATACACTCACTCAAAAGGTGAGTTGGGCCTGGATCCAAATTACAATGTGTCGGCTTCAGGTTAGAGATTATTGCTACCACCTCCCCGGCCCCAATCAGCTTAAACTCATCCCAGACAGGAGGAGTGCTCCGACGTGACTCAGGCCAGACCCTGCAGCCCTTTTGAGAGGCATTTAATGAGACCTCAGTTCTGATGGAGGACACCTTGTCAGTAAAAACAGAGCCAGCTCCTCGCACCTTGTGCTCGAACCTGCCCCTCCAGCACATAGACAGTCTGGATGTAAAAGCCTATCCACCATGTGGAAGAGCTGAGCTGGTCTGTTTCCCACTATAGCAATCTCGCTAGACAGAAACTCCACCTTTTTATGGGAGATTGCCCCTGGTAGTCCATATAATGAGACCTCAGGGCCAATTTGTCCTCCACCGATCAGATCTCCTCCAACACCTCTCTAGCCTCTGACCCCTGGTCTTTAAACCTCAGAGATTCTCATCATACCAAGGAGATCTCCGGTGAGTAGACCGGTGTCGGGACCATAAAGTGCGATTGAGTCAAAGGCAGCACCAACCGCCCCATTATATGCTGCTACTGCCTCTGCTGACCCAATCACACAAGCTGCTCCAACACCGGATAGGTTCAGCACCACCAAAAGGACCTCTGAGGATACTCTCCTTAACGACTGGTACTGGACCATCTCCATAGGGGCCAGACCATCTGGGGGGGAGCCCTAAACATGAACCCCACGGTGCTATGATCCGACCAAATCACCGGATCTACACTAAGGTTATGTTGCATTTTACAGAAAGCCCTTCATGACTTGCTGGATCTTCTTTATAATAAATGCACAGAACATGATTTGGTAGTTAATCAAGAACAAAGCCAAATTATGGCGATCAACAAAGAAATCATTACAAGAACGCAGGAATATGGTTTATCACTAATAATCTCTTTAAGCTGAGTGGCAACCATATCACAAGGGGGCACAGTCTTAAACTGGTGGGTGGGAGGTTTAGGAGGGAGGTCAGGAAGCACTTCTTCACAGAAAGGGTGGTCAACACTTGGAATGCACTGCCGGAAGAGGTCATTTCATTGAAGACAGTGGGTAGCTTTAAGAGGGACTGGGATAGGCATGGGGGAAGGTAAGAATCATGGGTAGGGAGGATGGGAGGAGTGGGGAAGGAGGGCAGGGACATTAGCTCAAGCTGTGGATCCTGCAATACGAGCAGACTTGATAGACCAAATGGCCTTCTGCTGCTGGCTTCTTCATATGTTCATGTGTTCATATGAAGCTTGCGATTGTTAAAGAATACACCTACTTGGAATTCATTATTATTTTTTTTATTATGCTTTATTCCCCTGCCGCCAGTTGCCTGGAACCTCAGCCCAGTCACGGACCTCTGGCTTCCACCTCCAAATCGTCCGCGACCCTCTGATACCCCTGGCTTACCTCCCCAGGGCAGGGTTGTGGCACAAGCCCCCTAACAGTGCCACAGATGATGGGATAGGTCAGAGGGCTGGCTTGGAGGCTAATTGGAGGTGAGGAAGGCTTCCTTTAGGGCAGCCAGTGGCTGAGATTTTTTCTTATTTTTTTCCTGGGGGTGGGGATGTGCAATGACGTCCGACATCTGCCTCACCCCCTCTCAACATTCTGGCATTGGTCACTGCAGTACCCCGGTCTCTGCCAGGGGTTCATCAGGCACCAGTCACACTCACTTCCCTCCACCCGGAGAAGGAGAGCAGTCCTTGGGACGCTCTGTCTTTCTACCCCCCTGGCTGGCCCTTTGACATCCTGGGTCCATTCCCAAACCTGGGTCGCCAGTGTTGCAAGTAGAAATCAAACCACTGCACTGACGGGCCAACTTGGAACTTGGAAGAAGCCAGAAGGTGAAGGAAGGAAACATATTCAATTCAGTGCTTCAGAGTAACTGGTAATTGGTATTTTTCTTTTAAAGTTAGATTGTAGGCTTGTAGTGACACTATACTTTCTTTCTGTGTTGTCTTTACTTATAATTGTTTTTGGGCTGTTGAAAATTTAAAACATAGTGGTGGTGTAATTCTGTGCTGTCTTTAATTGCTGCAAATTTTATCTTGGCTTGTCTGACTGTCCTGTAGCTGGGTGAAGGGTGTTAATTGTCTGGCCTCTGACCTCAGCTACGTGATAACTGGAGGTGGGGCTTCGTCACAGTTAAAGCAGCAAACAGAGGTTCATCTTCTCAGAAGAAGCCAGAAGGTGAAGGAAGGAAACATATTCAATTCAGTGCTTCAGAGTAACTGGTAATTGGTATTTTTCTTTTAAACTTAGATTGTAGGCTTGTAGTGACACTATACTTTCTTTCTGTGTTGTCTTTACTTATAATTGTTTTTGGGCTGTTGAAAATTTAAAACATAGTGGTGGTGTAATTCTGTGCTGTCTTTAATTGCTGCAAATTTTATCTTGGCTTGTCTGACTGTCCTGTAGCTGGGTGAAGGGTGTTAATTGTCTGGCCTCTGACCTCAGCTACGTGATAACTGGAGGTGGGGCTTAGTCACAGTTAAAGCAGCAAACAGAGGTTCATCTTCTCAGAAGAAGCCAGAAGGTGAAGGAAGGAAACATATTCAATTCAGTGCTTCAGAGTAACTGGTAATTGGTATTTTTCTTTTAAAGTTAGATTGTAGGCTTGTAGTGACACTATACTTTCTTTCTGTGTGGTCTTTACTTATAATTGTTTTTGGGCTGTTGAAAATTTAAAACATAGTGGTGGTGTAATTCTGTGCTGTCTTTAATTGCTGCAAATTTTATCTTGGCTTGTCTGACTGTCCTGTAGCTGGGTGAAGGGTGTTAATTGTCTGGCCTCTGACCTCAGCTACGTGATAACTGGAGGTGGGGCTTAGTCACAGTTAAAGCAGCAAACAGAGGTTCATCTTCTCAGAAGAAGCCAGAAGGTGAAGGAAGGAAACATATTCAATTCAGTGCTTCAGAGTAACTGGTAATTGGTATTTTTCTTTTAAACTTAGATTGTAGGCTTGTAGTGACACTATACTTTCTTTCTGTGTTGTCTTTACTTATAATTGTTTTTGGACTGTTGGAAATTTAAAACATAGTGGTGGTGTAATTCTGTGCTGTCTTTAATTGCTGCAAATTTTATCTTGGCTTGTCTGACTGTCCTGTAGCTGGGTGAAGGGTGTTAGTGTCTGGCCTCTGACCTCAGCTACGTGATAACTGGAGGTGGGGCTTAGTCACAGTTAAAGCAGCAAACAGAGGTTCATCTTCTCAGAAGAAGCCAGAAGGTGGAAGGAAACATATTCAATTCAGTGCTTCAGAGTAACTGGTAATTGGTATTTTTCTTTTAAACTTAGATTGTAGGCTTGTAGTGACACTATACTTTCTTTCTGTGTTGTCTTTACTTATAATTGTTTTTGGGCTGTTGAAAATTTAAAACATAGTGGTGGTGTAATTCTATGCTGTCTTTAATTGCAAAATTTTATCTTGGCTTGTCTGACCGTCCTGTAGCTGGGTGAAGGGTGTTAGTGTCTGGCCTCTGACCTCAACTCACGTGATAACTGGAGGTGGGGCTTAGTCACAGTTAAAGCAGCAAACAGAGTTCATCTTCTCAGAAGAAGCCAGAAGGTGAAGGAAGGAAACATATTCAATTCAGTGCTTCAGAGTAACTGGTAATTGGTATTTTCTTTTAAACTTAGATTGTAGGCTTGTAGTGACACTATACTTTCTTTCTGTGTTGTCTTTACTTATAATTGTTTTTGGGCTGTTGAAAATTTAAAACATAGTGGTGGTGTAATTCTGTGCTGTCTTTAATTGCCCAAATTTTATCTTGGCTTGTCTGACTGTCCTGTAGCTGGGTGAAGGGTGTTAATTGTCTGGCCTCTGACCTCAGCTACGTGATAACTGGAGGTGGGGCTTAGTCACAGTTAAAGCAGCAAACAGAGGTTCATCTTCTCAGAAGAAGCCAGAAGGTGAAGGAAGGAAACATATTCAATTCAGTGCTTCAGAGTAACTGGTAATTGGTATTTTTCTTTTAAACTTAGATTGTAGGCTTGTAGTGACACTATACTTTCTTTCTGTGTTGTCTTTACTTATAATTGTTTTTGGGCTGTTGAAAATTTAAAACATAGTGGTGGTGTAATTCTATGCTGTCTTTAATTGCCGCAAATTTTATCTTGGCTTGTCTGACCGTCCTGTAGCTGGGTGAAGGGTGTTAATTGTCTGGCCTCTGACCTCAACTACGTGATAACTGGAGGTGGGGCTTAGTCACAGTTAAAGCAGCAAACAGAGGTTCATCTTCTCCAGAAGAAGCCAGAAGGTGAAGGAAGGAAACATATTCAATTCAGTGCTTCAGAGTAACTGGTAATTGGTATTTTCTTTAAAGTTAGATTGTAGGCTTGTAGTGACACTATACTTTCTTTCTGTGTTGTCTTTACTTATAATTGTTTTGGGCTGTTGAAAATTTAAAACATAGTGGTGGTGTAATTCTGTGCTGTCTTTAATTGCTGCAAATTTTATCTTGGCTTGTCTGACTGTCCTGTAGCTGGGTGAAGGGTGTTAATTGTCTGGCCTCTGACCTCAGCTACGTGATAACTGGAGGTGGGGCTTAGTCACAGTTAAAGCAGCAAACAGAAGTTCATCTTCTCAGAAGAAGCCAGAAGGTGAAGGAAGGAAACATATTCAATTCAGTGCTTCAGAGTAACTGGTAACTGGTATTTTTCTTTTAAAGTTAGATTGTAGGCTTGTAGTGACACTATACTTTCTTTCTGTGTTGTCTTTACTTATAATTGTTTTTGGGCTGTTGAAAATTTAAAAAATAGTGGTGGTGTAATTCTGTGCTGTCTTTAATTGCTGCAAATTTTATCTTGGCTTGTCTGACTGTCCTGTAGCTGGGTGAAGGTGTTAATTGTCTGGCCTCTGACCTCAACTACGTGATAACTGGAGGTGGGGCTTAGTCACAGTTAAAGCAGCAAACAGAGGTTCATCTTCTCAGAAGAAGCCAGAAGGTGAAGGAAGGAAACATATTCAATTCAGTGCTTCAGAGTAACTGGTAATTGGTATTTTTCTTTTAAAGTTAGATTGTAGGCTTGTAGTGACACTATACTTTCTTTCTGTGTTGTCTTTACTTATAATTGTTTTTGGGCTGTTGAAAATTTAAAACATAGTGGTGGTGTAATTCTGTGCTGTCTTTAATTGCTGCAAATTTTATCTTGGCTTGTCTGACTGTCCTGTAGCTGGGTGAAGGGTGTTAATTGTCTGGCCTCTGACCTCAGCTACGTGATAACTGGAGGTGGGGCTTAGTCACAGTTAAAGCAGCAAACAGAGGTTCATCTTCTCAGAAGAAGCCAGAAGGTGAAGGAAGGAAACATATTCAATTCAGTGCTTCAGAGTAACTGGTAATTGGTATTTTTCTTTTAAACTTAGATTGTAGGCTTGTAGTGACACTATACTTTCTTTCTGTGTTGTCTTTACTTATAATTGTTTTTGGACTGTTGAAAATTTAAAACATAGTGGTGGTGTAATTCTGTGCTGTCTTTAATTGCTGCAAATTTTATCTTGGCTTGTCTGACCGTCCTGTAGCTGGGTGAAGGGTGTTAGTTGTCTGGCCTCTGACCTCAACTACGTGATAACTGGAGGTGGGGCTTAGTCACAGTTAAAGCAGCAAACAGAGGTTCATCTTCTCAGAAGAAGCCAGAAGGTGAAGGAAGGAAACATATTCAATTCAGTGCTTCAGAGTAACTGGTAATTGGTATTTTCTTTTAAAGTTAGATTGTAGGCTTGTAGTGACACTATACTTTCTTTCTGTGTTGTCTTTACTTATAATTGTTTTTGGGCTGTTGAAAATTTAAAACATAGTGGTGGTGTAATTCTGTGCTGTCTTTAATTGCTGCAAATTTTATCTTGGCTTGTCTGACTGTCCTGTAGCTGGGTGAAGGGTGTTAATTGTCTGGCCTCTGACCTCAGCTACGTGATAACTGGAGGTGGGGCTTAGTCACAGTTAAAGCAGCAAACAGAGGTTCATCTTCTCAGAAGAAGCCAGAAGGTGAAGGAAGGAAACATATTCAATTCAGTGCTTCAGAGTAACTGGTAATTGGTATTTTTCTTTTAAACTTAGATTGTAGGCTTGTAGTGACACTATACTTTCTTTCTGTGTTGTCTTTACTTATAATTGTTTTTGGGCTGTTGAAAATTTAAAACATAGTGGTGGTGTAATTCTATGCTGTCTTTAATTGCTGCAAATTTTATCTTGGCTTGTCTGACCGTCCTGTAGCTGGGTGAAGGGTATTAATTGTCTGGCCTCTGACCTCAACTACGTGATAACTGGAGGTGGGGCTTAGTCACAGTTAAAGCAGCAAACAGAGGTTCATCTTCTCAGAAGAAGCCAGAAGGTGAAGGAAGGAAACATATTCAATTCAGTGCTTCAGAGTAACTGGTAATTGGTATTTTTCTTTTAAACTTAGATTGTAGGCTTGTAGTGACACTATACTTTCTTTCTGTGTTGTCTTTACTTATAATTGTTTTTGGGCTGTTGAAAATTTAAAACATAGTGGTGGTGTAATTCTGTGCTGTCTTTAATTGCTACAAATTTTATCTTGGCTTGTCTGACTGTCCTGTAGCTGGGTGAAGGGTGTTAATTGTCTGGCCTCTGACCTCAGCTACGTGATAACTGGAGGTGGGGCTTAGTCACAGTTAAAGCAGCAAACAGAGGTTCATCTTCTCAGAAGAAGCCAGAAGGTGAAGGAAGGAAACATATTCAATTCAGTGCTTCAGAGTAACTGGTAATTGGTATTTTTCTTTTAAACTTAGATTGTAGGCTTGTAGTGACACTATACTTTCTTTCTGTGTTGTCTTTGGGCTGTTGAAAATTTAAAACATAGTGGTGGTGTAATTCTGTGCTGTCTTTAATTGCTGCAAATTTTCGCCCCCCTCCCACCCCTTCCCCCAACTCTTAATTATATGCCCTGATAAATCTGATTGACAGGAGCTAAACACAGGGTATAGTAAGAGGTGTGAAGTAGGAGGGCATAAGGGGGAAGAAGACCACCCTCAGCACGACAAGTGTTTTGACTCATTTATTTATTTATTGGTTTCTTTTTCCTTAAAAAAAATATATCTGAGGATCAGTTACAGGATTTTTAGTACTATAAATAAATAAAAAGAGAACTAAGAGAGCTTCAGTAGCAGAGAAGTAGTGGAATTACAGTATAATGTGGGGAGTGGTGCAATGCAGTGGCTGTGGGGCAGCCATATTCAGGCAGACCTTCTGGACACTGAGGTGCTGCCCTATCTGCATGCATCTCTCGGGACTGTGGGATGAGGTAGCCAGACTCAGAGCGGAAGTAAACTGGGTCAGGAGTACCATCACCCCTATCCAGGGACCACCCAGTCCAATGCAGCTGCCTCAAGGATGCCAAGAACGAGGAGCACTTGGATGACAGTGGGCTCAGGAGGTTAGAGCAGTCAGGCAGAGGCACATCCCAGATCCTATTCCTCAAGAACTCATATGCCACACTGGCAAATGAGGACAACAAATAGAGGTACCCAGGAAGTGGAAGGAAAGGATGTGGAGGTTAGGCAAGGAGGTGACCTCAATGGGGAAAGCAGTGGACCCCAGAGGAGGAGGAGGAAGCGAATCCTGGTGGGGACTCCATCGTAAGAGGATCCAGCTAGGAACACAGGAGGGGAGGACAGGAGGTGAGGTGCCTACCAGGTGCCACGGCATGGAGGGATGGAAGGAAGATACTGGGGATCACTGGGAAGGCAAGGCAGGAGGGTGAGCTGGATGTCATTATCCACCTAGGTACTAATGACTTGGCAAATGTGGAGCCAAAGGAAGTTCAGGAAGAGTTTAGGAAACTGGGAGGGTCTCAAGCAAGTAGCTACTTCTGTCACTTTCTCAAGTACTACCTGTGAGAGGCAAGGAGAACATAGGAGTGCATGCACCAGAACTTTAACTCATGGTTGAAGAACTGGTGCTGTGAGGAAGGGTTGGATTCATTGGTGACTGGGGACCCACCTGGAGGGATGGAGGTTTGTTCAAGCCTGACGGCCTGCATCCATCCTGGAGGAATCCAAGCACTAATGATAAGTTTAAATGCTACATTGACATATTAAACTAGTTAAAGGGGTGGCAGGCCAGCAAGGACGGTACCTACTTGCTCACCCCCACAGCTAGTAGTGGAACCAGTGAACCAGAGGAGGGCTAACTCTGCAAAGCAGTGTGCAAAGATGGAGATTAGTGTCCAAAAGGTGGATAAGCAGAAAGGGCAAAATTCAGCAGAAGGGCAGACAGCAAGGAGAATCAGGGATAAATGACAACCAAGGAAGGGGCTGGAGTAGAACAGTGAAGCAGTCTAGGAGGTCAAATCATGGAAAGCCATGTGTGCAAATGCCAGGAGCCTTAGCAACAAGATGGAAGATCTGGAGGCTGTCATGGTACAGTCAGACCTGGACATTGTGGCCATCACTGAAACCTGGTGTAATGATAACCATGACTGGGAGATGGCCATACCTGGCTACAACATATTCAGAAGAGACAGAGCAGGCAGGAAGGAAGGAGGAGTGGCACTGTATGTGAAAATGACATAAGGGCCACACAGATCCAGGAGGAACAAAATGGGGAGAGATACTGTGGGTTAAGCTGGAAAGGAAAATGGGGCCAGCATCCCGCAGGTGTGGTCTATAGACCACCAGCCCAGGAGGAAGAAACAGATAGGAGTTGATGCTAGCCATCCAAAGGATGGCAGACAAGGGTGAGGTAGTACTGGTTGGAGACTTCAATATACCAGACGGGACTGGAGCATCCCAGCAGCAGCATCAACTAGGAGCAGATTTATCCTGACTCCTTCAGGGTGCCTTCCTCAAGCAACTGGTCATGGAACCAACTCGGCAGAAGGCAATACTGGACCTTGTGCTCACAAACAGGGACAGTGTGATGGGGTAACAGTGGGGAGCACCTGGGTAACAGTGACCACCAGTCATTGTGGTTTGAAATCACAGAAAGAGCAGAACCAAACCACACAAAAACACGTATCCTGGATTTTAGGGGGCAGACTTTGGGAAAATGGGGAGATACTTGAAAGAGGCATTAAGGGAATGGGACAGGAATCAGGGTTGAGGAACAGTGGGCAGTATTTAAAATGGGGATTATAAGAACAACAGAATTATGCATTAAGCAGGTTAGCAAGAGGAAAAGGAAGAGGAGACCATTATGGTTTTCAAAGAGGTAGCAAAGAAAGTGAAAGCCAAAAGATTGCATTCAGGCAATACAAAATGACACAGGCAGAAGGGATAGGGAGAAGTACCAGGAGAAACAAAGGGAGGCAGGGAAGTCAGTAAGGGAAGCCAAAGCTCAGACAGAAGAACGATTGCAAAATCAGTGGGTAAAGGGACAAAACCTTTACAGGTACATAAGGAAAAAAGAAAGACAAAGGGAGGGAGAGTGAGACTGAAGGGTGAGGATGGGAGCGCTGTGGAGGATGACAACAGTAAAGCTGACATATTGAACAGGTATTTCTGCTCAGTCTTTACTAAGGAAGAGGGGGTAATGGGTCTGAAGGAGTACAAGGGTGAGAATGGTGCAGAAATGGACACATGTCCCTTACACAGAAAGGGTCCTGAAGGAACTGGAAGTAATAAGAGCTGATAAAGCAATGGGGCCAGATGGGTGCAACCCAGGGTCCTTAAAGAACTAAGAGAGGTGGTGGCTGAACCTCTGGCTATCCTGTTCAGCCAATCACTGGAAACAGGGAGGTACCCAAAGACTGGAGGACAGCAGATGTAGTCCCCTTATACAAAAGTGGGAACAAAGAGGAAGCAGGGAACTACAGACCAGTCAGTCTCACCTCGGTAGTGGAAAGATCATGGAAGCACTACTGAAGGAGAGATTGGTGGAACATCTGGTTGTCAATGGACTCACAGGACCCAAGGCAGCATGGTTTCACCAGGGAGGTCATGTCAGACCAACCTCATTGAATTTTTGACTGGGTGACTAGGGAGGTGGATCAGGGAGGGCAGTGGACATGGCCTATCTGGACTTCAGCAAGGCCTTTGACACTGTGCCACATAGAAGACTATTACACAAACTGGGGAATATGGGTGGGCAGGACAGTAGTGTGGTGGGTAGGTAACTGGCTGGGTGGCAGGACACAGAGGGTGGTGGTAAATGGCTGTCACTCCACAGAGGGAAGAGTGACCAGTGGGGTACCACAGGGATCAGTGCTGGGACCGGTCCTATTCAACATCTTCATTAGTGACATTGCACAGGATCTAGAAGGCAGAATTTCACTGTTCACTGATGACACAAAGCTCTGTAACAGAGTAGACACACCAGAGGGTGTAGACAGAATGAGAAGGGACCTGCAGAAACTTGAAGAATGGTCAAGGGTTTGGCAGTTGAAATTCAATGCAAAGAAGTGCAAGATAATGCATATGGGGCACAAAAACCCTGGCACAATATATCAGTTGGGGTGAGGATATGCACCAAGCAGGAAAGGGATCTTGGGGTTGTCATCTCTGATGACCTCAAGGTAGGGAAACAGTGTGACAAGGCATCAGGTAAAGCAAATAGGATGCTGGGATGTATAGGCAGGGGCATCACCAGCAGGAAAAGGAGGTCATAATCTGCTATACAAGACACTAGTGAGGCCCCCACCTGGAGTACAGTGTACAGTTCTGGAGACCATACCTACGTAAGGACATAGACAGGGTAGAGAAGGTTCAGAGGAGGGCAACAAAGATGGTGCATGGGTTGCATCACAAGTCCTATGAAGACAGGTTGAAGGAACTGAACATGTACTCCCTGGAGAGAGAGGAGAGAGAGGATATGATAGAGACATACAAGTATCTTACAGGGAGGAACAGGGTGCAGGAAAACACTATTTTTAAGCGAAAAAGATGTTTCAGGACTAGAGGCATGGGATGAAGTTGGAGGAGGACGATTCAGAGAAACATGAGAAAGAATTTCTTCACAGAACGGGTGGTGGACAAGTGGAACACCTTGCCAGAGGAAGTGGTGGGGCTGAAACAATCACGGGATTTAAGAATGCATGGGATAGACATAAAGGAATTCTAGAGGTCAGGGGTAAGGGGAAATAGACTTCTAGGAAAACAAACTGAACTTACAAGCTCAAATGGGCAGACTAGGTGGGCCATAGGCCCTTATCTGCCGACACTGTCTATGTATCTATGTATCTATGTATTTTTAATAATTATTTAAAATGGAGTAACCAGATAAAACAAAATTGCAGTAATGTTAAACAAACACATGGAGGACTTCTTTGTTTTAATAGCTCTTATAGGGGTTATGCTGTAGAAGTGGCAATGACATTTTGTAACAGAAAAACATCACAGGCCTTGTATGGTACAGAGATTTGGGCATGTAATATAGAGAATAAACTAGAAAAAGCCCATTGATTCCTTGTATAAGGAACTCTTAAAACTCCCTTTCTATCTCTAATCATCAATCAAGTCTCCTGATACTTCGACAGGCATTTTAATGAGCCAGGGGGAGAGGTAGAATGCAACAATTTTGTCATATGTTTCTCTGTGGGTTTTTTCTGTTTAATTAGCTCTATCTACTGTTAGGACAGTGATGAACTGGGGGAAATGACATTGAACTTGTTGCCAGAGGTCAAAGCAGCTGCCTTTGAGAAGTAACTACAATCCCTTTGCCTTGTAACCATGAGACTGCTGGCCATTTAACAAGGAGACTTCAAAGAGGTCAGGCTTCTTCATGTCCCAGGCCATGAAGTCACCCCTGCTGGGGCAGACAAGGTTCAGAGCAATGAGAAGGTTTTTGGGTCCACAAAAATTGAAGTTTCCAGTTTGTACCAGTTATCTAGATGGGAGTTTCTCCATGACACAAAGGACATGTTGAATCTATGATGTCAGAATGACATACTGGCTAATGTGTCATTGGGGGCTAACAGCTGAAGGGCTTTGAGGACTTGCCAGACCTTAAAAAAAAGTCAGGTTTTGGGACCTAACGCAGTTAACTCCTAAGGTTTGAGTCTTCCATGATTCACTGAGTGTCCTGTGTGGTAAACCCTTTCTACTTTGGGAAAGTTAGGAAGCACTGTAAAGTATTTCTGTGTGTTTTTGCTTTTGTTCAAAGCACCTTCTTTTGTTCTCTATAGAAGCACTGTTCCCCATATTCTTAATGTAGTATCCTGTTTATACAGTATGTGTAAATATCTTGAAGTATTACAGGTTTGTTATGTACTTTGTATTTCTGTGACTGAGTCCTTTGAGGTACAGATAACTGTTTATAACTGACAAAAACTGTGTTTCTGTCTGAAGAGAAGGCTACAGTTATCATATTTTGTTTCTAAAGTGAGATGTTCTCAGCATGACAGGGAGTGGGTTCTTTGCCCTTTGGTAAGGAACACAGTACTTTTTGTGCAGTGGCTCTAGTGGGATTCAGACCTACAGTAGAGATACCCTGAGGGAGTGTGAATGCTGTGTTGTGGCATCTACTGAAGTACCCTTGCAGTGTCTGAAGGGTTTGAGAAAGCTGGTAACAATGTACAGGCTGAGTCAGGGAGAGGCCAGTCTGTCTGGTGATGGTGTTGGCTCAGGCTGCCCAGAATTCTTTATAATTAAATCTTTGGGTCATTCACATTCTACCAGAATCAACTAATAAACAATAAAGCTGATTGGACTCCAATCCAATGGTACTTTTTGACTTCTGTATTTGTATACACACATCATTTAAGGGTCGACAGTTTAGTGGTGTCGCCACTTCCTCAGACCCAGCTGTTGTTCTTTCTTTCTAGAGCATAGAAGTGGTATGCTGTGCCACAGGAAATAAACTGTATTGTGGATATAACACAGGAAACACTTGGGAACGGATTGAAAGATATAAATGTAATCACCTTACAAATGGGGGTTCCCGAAAAGTCTTCCTTGAGCTTGTCTAAATGCTCACTGCCAGGCTGGTGTCCTGCGTTTTTGCAGTTTAAATGTGATTGCCAGAGAGTGCACTGTCTCTTTAAGAGCAGCCTAAATTGCAGTCATAATTAATCTAAAAGGGATCTCTGTTAGGAGATGTGCTTGTTTGCTGATGATTTGTTAGAGTAGTAATAATGTTGCAGTTTGTCCTAACCTACTTTCTTTGCAGCATGGACAGTTCTGTTTGTTTCCATCATCTTGGTCCTGGACTGCTGAAATGGGCCAGTCAGTACATTTGGGACTCTAAAATGGAGCCTGCCTACAGGGACTTAGTGGGGCCAAAACTTGTAGGAATTGTAGTTTTGGGCTTTTGGCACCTAAAATAACCTTGAGGGGGAGCCCTTGTTGTGACTGACAGACAGATCACCCAACGGAACCTTTTGGATTTTGGGGAAAGTCCAAAGCTGCTTGCAGTTTCAGTTAGATCTGAGTTGGGAAGTGAAGAAGAAACAGCTCGAGATAGTTTGAGCAACAATCCATAGTGGATTTGTGTGGGAGAACTGTGGAAAGACTTGAATTTGGCCTGCATGCCTGCCTGCTGTCCCTGAGAGGGAACTTGTGCTTTTTTCGGACTTAATCTGAATTTGGAGAGCAAATTAAGCCACTGAATTGTGACCAGGCTTTAACCTGAAGAAGACCGAAGATTTTCTGAATGCAATCGGCCTGTCAGGACTTCCCGCTACCTCTGAACTCCCGGATTGTGCAGAGACTCTGTAATTGCGGCCGGAGAGCCATTAGCCTGTTACAGTGGAATTTCCTTACATGTGCATGTGCTGTGTGCTTATAGTGAGTTGTGATTTGGTTCCCCACTGTGTGTCTGAACTGAGTTTTGCTTGCTGGAGGCTATATCCAGCTCCACGGACTGAATCTGTATCCATTTCCATTTGCCTGGGCCATGCTACAATGGCCCAGCCAGAATACCTGCTACTCAGAGAAAGTCATCGATGAGAGATCTGCCTGGGGATCAGCCCGCTGCTCAATGCCTTGAACAGGAACGATGCCTCGGTGATTCGTGTGGGCCCTGCTTCTCCGGGCACTCCAGCTCGACAGCCTGAAGTCTCGATTTCATCCTGCCTGTGTCCAGTATTGGGTATCATGAGTAAACATCAGGGTAGCTCCCTGCAACAACAGCTATATCTAAATGTGTTGTCATCTGATTGTCTTGTTGCCTTTTCTTTCATGAACTGAGCCCTCCGGCTCCGGATTACAAATAGTGTGTGTTGTGCATGCTGTTTTCTTCCATCACAGGGCCCCAACCAGCTGCAACATTTCTGGCTAGCCCGCCATTTTCCTACCTGTGTACCCAGAGTGTGTGACTGTGTAGGGACTCTGAACTGCATGCATAACTGTCTGATTAATATAGCTTTTAAGCAAGTCAACCTTATTATGCTCTTCCCTTGTTCAAGTCCCCTGAATAAATCAGATTTAACTTTGTTTGCATTTAACTTGACTGTGGTTTCAGTTTGTGCCAAAAGTATTGTACTGTTGCTATTTGCTGTGCTTAATCTTGTTTTACAGGGGCTCCCCAGGGTCAAGCTAGAGGAACCAGCCCAGGTGGTAAGTGCAAACAGTGTGGGTAATTGCCTGGTGGATAAGGCCATTGTGAAAGTAATAATTGTATATTGTTCAGGCCACTAGAATGGGAAGAGGGGGGGTTACAGTGTCCCGGAGAGCTGTTCCAAGTATAGCTTGACCACTAACAACCCTGATCTCCTGGTGGAGGCACCCGTTTCATTACCCAGGCCCCTTAACCTGCTACTAGCCAAGCAGACAGGGGTAGTAGCCCTTGGGATAGCACCATCTAGGGGTTATATAAAGCAACGCACAGATAGACATACAAAGGGAAGGCAAGAAAGAGAAAAGTCACAAGAAGTGACGTTACAAAAAGAAAAAGAAAGAACAACACAGCTGGGCCTGAGGAAGTGGTGACGCCACAAAACTGTTGCCCCTTAAATGATGTGTGTATACAAATAAAGAAAAGGTCAAAAGTACCATTGGATTGGAGTTCATTCAGCTTTATTGTTTATTAGAGACCAGTCTGTCCCAAATTAGAGGCAGCTGGTGGAATCTGAAACAGTTTTGTCAGTATAGAGGTTACCTGTCCAGTCACAGAACAGGATATACAAAAGGGGACTGTATATTCTACCAGTTTTATTTTGTTATAAGCCAGAGTAGATAGACAGAATACATTAAGTCTGGGCCAGAAGGGCCATATGAGAAATGTGCACTGCTGAACCTGCAGGAGCTGTGCAGAAGGGAAGAAATGGTTTACAAGGAAGGCCAAACACGAACAGAACTCAGAGATTTCCTTGAAAAAAGTGACCAGGGAAGCCATACAAAAATGGTCCCTGCTAGCCAAAGTTGTGAGAAAGAGTCTAGGGAGAGTGCAGATGAGCCAGAGCCGTAGACTTGGGCAGCTGTGCAGGTTGACTGCGTACAAATGTTGGAGCTGGAGCTTGCCCTAAATAAGGCAAAGGCAGAAACTGAGGGGCAAAAGGCAGATGCAGAGCTGTGGAAACTAAATCTAGAAACAGTAAAGTGAGAGGAGGCAGAGCAGGGGAAGGCTGAGGGACAAGCCAAGCAGCATCTGCATGAAATCCAGTGAGAGGAGCAAGAAAGGCAGTGCCAGGACAAGATCCAGCTGAGAGAGGAGCGAGAGACAGATGGAGATTCTGCGCCAGAGGACGACACCACAAACAGTGAGCAATGGCATGAAAGGTTCAACCCGGAAGTCAAAAGTAATTCAAAAGTGTTTTTCAGATATCACGGCGGGGATGACCTTGATTTGCTTTTAAGATCTTTTGAGAGAATCTGTGAACAATTTGAACTGGGCAGGGCTCCTTGTGTGACTCACTTGTTGCCACTGCTTGCAGACAAGGCATTAGAAACTTTTGCCAGAATGAACAACGAAGACTGCATGGAATATGATAAAGTGAAAAATGCCTTGCTGAAGCATTTGGAGTTCACACCTGAGGCTTACAGATAAACAAACATTCAGAGAGTCAAAAAAGGCACAATGAGCTAGCTATGCTGAAATATGTGTGCAGCCAAGTAATTTGTTAAAACTCTGGATAGAAGGTGCAAAAAATCACTCTAGGGGGTGCAAAAGTTCACTCTAGAGGAAACAAAAGATTTATTTCTTCTGGAACAGTTTCTAAAAACTGTAACTGAGGAACTGAGAATATGGTTGTTGGATAGAACTCTGAGCTCTGTGAGTGATGCAGCTGAGAGGGCTGATCATTTCATATCCAGCCGACCATTCTCTTATCACAATGGGGAAGAACATCAGGTGGTTTTAGGGGAATTCCAGAGGGGCAGCCTAATAGAAGCCAGCCTATGCCTGAACAAAAAGGGAAGACACTGATTTCAAAAGCAAGGAGACAGGTGAACGCAGGTGCTAAACCTGCCAGAAGCTGGGGTGTTTGTCATATGCTTGCTTGAAAAATACATTGAATGGTGCAACTGCAGATAGAGGGGGTAGCTTGGGACGTTAACAGCAGCTAATAGCCTGTACCCAGAGTGCAGTGCCCTCTAACTCCCCTGCACACATGCATCTAGTGTTTGTAAATGGGATGATGACACAGGGATTGAGGGACACTGGAGCCTCCATTTCTGAGGTGAACCAGGATTTGATTCAGGATGGATAGATCCTCCCTGGCCATTCTTTTAGGATTAGAGGAGTGATGGGTCCTGCAGTCTCAGTGCCAGTGGCCCAGATCTTTGCAGGCTGGGGAGGTGGCCAGGGCATATGGTAGGTGGTGTTGTACCAGACCGACCTGTGGATGTAATCATGGGCAATGACTTCGATAGTAGGGTCAATATCGTGTCTGTCTCTAACCATAGCAATGTGAAGGAACTGGCTCCTGAGTACACAGAGGGGGCAGTGCACGAGGAGGCAACCTCTGCCTCAGCAGGAGGCAAGCAAAATGTTGGGGTGTATAGGGAAAGGAATTGACAGTAGGAGCAAGGAGGTGATCCTCCCACTCTTCAGGTCCTTGGTTAGGCCTCACCTCTAGTACTATATTCAGTTCAGGGGACCACACCTTAGGAAGGACAAAGACAGGCTGGAGACTGTGCAGAGAAGGGCAACCAAGATGGTGCAGGGTCTCCAAGGTTTCTCATATGAGTAATGCTTGGAAACACTAAACATGTACTCACTGGAGACTAGGAGGGAGAGAGGGGAATATGATCTAAACGTTTAAATTCTTAACAGGCATCAATAATGTTCCCCACTCAGAATTATTTAATAGTGTAGATGGCTCAACCACTAGAGGGAACAAGTGGAAGCTATGGGGAGGGAGATTCAGGAGGGAGCTAAGGAAGTATTATTTTACAAAAAGAGTCATGGACCCATGGAACAGCCTGCCAGCTGAAGTGGTGGGTGCATGGACCATAGCAGCATTTTAGAGGGGGTGAGATAGGGCAAGGACTCAGGTAGTAACAAATGGGTCAGGAACAGTCAAATGCCATGTAGGGGGCTACTTCTTGGGATTGGTAATTGATCTCAGAAACTCTTGGGCAGACTAGATGGACCATTGGTCTCCTTCTGCCATCTATGTTTCTAAGAACAAGCTGGGAGCAACAGTTCTGAGCCACAGTAAAAGACTGAGGAGAGCCCAGCTGTGGGCAGCTGTCCAACAACAGAGTGTGCTTTAGAGAGGGTAATGCATACAGAGCTATGGAGAGCTCAACAAGCTGATCCATCCCTACAAAAAGTAATTTAGTTAGCCACCAGTGTAGAAAGTAACTCTCTGAGTTCTGGGAGGAGGGAGATGTACTGCAAGAATGGGCTCCTGTGCCATGCATGAGTTCGTCAGGGAGGACTGCAGGAAGGGGTACTCTGGCAGATAATGGTTCCTAGGGAGTATAAGAAGCAGCCTCTGGCCTTAGCCCATGACATACCCTTTTCTGGACACCTAGAGGTCAGCCATACAAATAGGTGGCTGACTAACAATTTTCACTGGCCCAGTATTTTTAAAGATGTAGCAGATTACTTCTGGACTTGTCCTCAGAGCCAAAGAGTGGGAAAGGTTGGGGAGTAGGGTAAGGTGGCTTTGATTCCCCTGCCTATTATTGAAGAGCCATTTTGACAAGTTGTGGACATTGTGGGGTCATTCAGCACCCCAGGTTACACTGGCAAACAGCACATTCTGGTGGCTGTAGATTATACCACAGCATACCCAGAGGCAGTGCCCTTGTCCTCCATTGAGGCTGAGAAGGTGGCTGATGATCTGCTGGGGATATTTAGTTGGGTGGGTTTTCCCCAGGATATTCTGTCACACCAGGGCAGTCATTCCTCTACACAAAGGAGGAGACCCCTCTATGCCCAGCAATTACGGGCCCATCTCCCTCCTCCCTGTTCTTGCAAAACTTCAGGAATCCCTAGTCCACTCCAGACTGGCAGAACACCTCACTACAAACAACCTCTTATCCCCCCAGCAGTCAGGCTTCCAGAAACAGCACTCTACTATCTCCTATATCCTTCGTGTCACAAACCACATCCATACTGCCTCCAACAAAGGGCTCCTAACCGCCACAGTCTTCGTCGACCTGGCCAAGGCCTTTGATTCTCTATCCCACCCCCTCCTCTTGCTAAAACTAGAAACCACAGGCCTAGATCCTATCTCCTTATAGTGGTTCAACTCCTACCTATCCACCAGGTTACAATCTGTCAGAAACGCTGACGCGTCATTCCCCCCTCCCATCCTAGTAGGTGTTCCGCAATGATCTGTCCTCGGCCCAGTCTTCTTCTCCCTCTTTATTAATGACCTCCCATCCTCCTGCACCAGGTCCAGTATACATATGTATGCTGACAACACTATCCTTTTTACCTCGGGTCCCAAAATACATGAAGTTCAAGCCACCCTCTAAAGTGATTTCAGCAACATTCAAAAGTGGTTCCTACAGAACCAACTAAAACTTCATACCTCCAAAACTGTTTCCATGATATTTGGCACAGTGCAGAATATTAGCAGATCCTTCTCCCTCCCCCCCCATCACCTCACTGGATAGCACCCCTCTAGACCAGGTCTGGAACTATAAGTATCTGTGTGTCATTCAGGTATGTACCATGGATATAGTTTATTCCGAGAATCTAGACATGATTGTTTCTGGGTCTGATATGAGACACGAAGAACAATGAATAAGGCATGGTACAAACTTTTAAGTACAGCTGATGGACACCTCTGTATATGTATGAAGGAATATGCATATGTCTGTTAAACAAAATACAATAAAAATTATTTAAAAAAAAAAGTACCTGTGTGTCTGGCTAGACCCTACTTGTTCTTCACCCCTCACATAGACACAATCATCTCTAAACTACATCCCAAACTTAGTATGCTTTACTGGCAAAAAGACTCCCTTCCACTATCTGCCAGGTGTCAGATAGTAACCAAAATGATACTCCCTATTTCTAATTACGCAGACGTGGTCTACTGCCCGGCCTCAGTAACAGCCCTAGCAAAACTTGACATCCTCCTAAATTCTTTTTGCCACTTCACCACAAACTCCCCCTTCAACACGCATCACTGCAATCTATACTCCCTCCTAGCAATAGTCCCGCTGTCCCATAGGCATTACATCCACTTGCTCAATCTATTCTCTAAATTCTGGTTCAACCTGCTACCCTCTACCTGGAGGATAGTCTCTCACCTGCCTCCACCACCCCCCTACACACTAAGACACAGAGACAAAAGATCTTTCTGTATACCTCGACCAGCCTCATCCTCTGGCAAAGCTGCCTTATCCTACCGGCTCCCCACTTTGTGGAATTCACTAACCCCCTCCACTAGAAATGCCACCTCTTTCCTTACTTGCAAGAAACTGCTACACCTCCTAGCACCTCCCTCTTGCCCCTCTCCCAGATTATTGCCACAACCACCATCATCCTACAGTCACTCACAGCTCTTACCAGACACTTTTCACACTGTTCTCAGCTATCTTCTAGTTAATCCCAAATCCTCGCATCTTGTCTCACACACTAGAGATGTCTCCAGCATTACATGCCTTTGTTAAAGCAGCAGTGCAACGAAAATGGGCTGAAGTTTTACTCCACCTTTTTTCTTCTTCTTGATGCCAGCTGTCTTCCAGTTTATTTTGGTGGTAAAATTTCCAGTTTACATTGTCATTTTAGAATTTTATGAACGTTTTAATGTAATTATTTCTGAAGAAAAAAAAATAGCCACCTCATTTTTACATAAAAATAATACTGAGGACCCCAGGAGGGTAAGAATTCAGACAAAAATGCAAATGTAAAGTACACAGCATTTGAAGCATCCAGAAAGCCCAAATCAGCTATTCTGCTTATATTTTTCATAACCATAACAGAAAATTAGCATTTTGGAATTACTTTTTTTGTTGCACTGCTGCTTTAATGCTCGATATATTCATTATGCACTTGTTAATATGTAAATGTATATACTGTACACTTCTGTAAATACTGAAAGTGGCTGTAATAGTTGTGCAATATATCCTGTTTTTATTACTGTATGTACTTCTTCCCCCGGGTCACACCTGGAAATGAGCCTCGGCTCAATGTGCCTATCCCAGTCTGCAAATGTTTAAATAAACAAATAAATAAATAAACTTCATGTCTGAGCTGATGATTAGTCTTTGGAAGAGGTGTGGGGTAAGGCAGCTCAGGGCCTCATCAAACCATCCCAGACTAATGGTCTGGTCAGACAATTCAGTGGGTCTCATAAGACCATGTTTGTAATCCGAGACCTTAAAAAATAAAAAATTAAAATGATAAGGGCATTCACTGACCAGCATTTGAGAGAGCGGGATAAGTACTTTCCATATATGTTACTTGCATATAAAGTCCCCCAGGATTCCACAGGGTTCTCACCCTATGAGCTCCTGTTTGGACATGGGGCAAGGGGTTCCTTTGATTTGATGAGGGATGAATAGGACAGTGAGATTGCTCCCCAAGGGGAATCGGTTGTGGAGTTTGTCCTGAATTTCAAGTCACAGCTCTAGGAGCTCATGGGGTTTGCCCAGGAGCCCATAGCCACTGCACAGCAGAGGTAGAAGACATGTTAGGGCCAGAGCCTGGGAGTATGAAGTCAGGCAGTGGGTGATGGTACTCATCCCTGTCTGAAAGAGTAAATTACAGGCAGTTTAAGAGGGCCCTTACTCGGTGGTTAGGAGGGTGAATATGTTAATTCTATGGTGGAGCTACTAGACAGGTGGTGCAAACAATGAGTCTACCACTAAACATGATGAAACCCTACCATAAGTGGGACAAGATGGTTCTGACTGTGTGCAGCTATCCAGAGGAGGAGACAGAAGCAGACTCACTAGTGGATCTCCTAAGAGAGGTTAAAGGAGAATCCTTAGTGGATGCTGTCACCCTCTTGGAGCAGCTGACACCAGCCCAAACTGCCAAATTGCACGAGGTGCTGCATACATATGGTGAAATGTTCACGGGGAGTTGGGGTATGCCATGCTGGCAGAGCACTATGTGGAAACAGGGTCACAAGCCCCCTGATATAGCCACCCTACAGAGTCCCAGAAGGGTAAGACATGACATGGGAGAGATTAAGGAGATGTTGGCCCTCTGGGTGATCCAGGAGTCCAGGAATCTCAGGCCTCACCAGTGGTACTGATCCCCAAAAAGTATAGGTCATCGAGGTTCTGCATTGACTACTGCATGTTTAATAGTTGCATGGAGTCGGATGCATACTCCACACCTAAGATGGATGAGGTCCTAGAGAAGTTGGGGGAGCATTTTACCTGTCCAATGTAGACCTGACAAAGGGCTATTGGCAGGTACCTCAACCCCCAAAGTCAGAGAGGGCGACCTTCGTCATCCCACTTGGATTATTTGAGTTCAGAGTAATACCATTCAGAATGAAGAATGCACCAGCCACCCTTCAACACTTTGTTGACCACATTCTGAATGGGGCAGGAAACTTTGCTCTGGCATACATGGATGACATCATCATCTATAGCCAGACTTGGGAGTATCACATACAGGCATGTGACCTAGATGTCCCACCGTTTGCAGGCTGCTCTGCTGACAGTCAAGGTGAAGAAGTTCCAGATAGGAATGGCTGAAGTGTTGTACCTTGGGCACCAGGTGAGGAGTGGATACATCTGGCCTTAGCCCATAAAAATTCAGGCCATACAGCAATGGGCCACACCCATGACCAAGAAAAATACAGACTTTCCTAGGGATGGCAGGGTACTACCATATGTTTATGCTGAATTTTAGCAGCCTGATCAAACCCCAGTTCGATTTTGCCAGGAAGAAAATGGTGAAAAAGATTCAGTGGGCAGAAACATGCAATATTGGGTTCTGTCAGGTTATTTATTTATTTATTTAGCTTTTGTTGACCGGGTAAGTGCACTAGACAAATCCTGCCTATTTTCAGGCACGACCCGGGGGAGGGGGATACAGATGAATGCCAACTGACCTTGAACCAGATTAAGCTGTTGGTGGTATTTTTAGTGAATGAGGGAAATTTGGCCAGGACACGGAAATTTCTACCCTTTCGATAAGTGCCATGGGATCTTTAACATCCACCTGAACTACCACCAATCCAGGCAGATGGGACCTCAGTTTAATGTCTCATCCGAAAGACGGCACCTCAGAAGTGCAGCACCCCTCTCATGCTGCACTACAGTGTCAGTACTGGGATATTAACCCAAGTGCCAGATGTGGGAACTGAACCCACAGCCCTCTGATCTCCCGGCCTCAGAGGCGAGTGTGCTACCTACTGAGCCACTGACACTGACAAATGTCTGAACAATCTGAACTGAAAACTGAACAGTTGAATGAAGCGCTGTGTCAAATACCTGTGCTTGCCAGCCTGGACTATTCTCTTAGATTCATTGTGCACAAAGTTGCATCTGATCATGGGCTAGGCGTGGTTTTGAGTCAGGTTACACACTTGGAGGAGGAATACCCAAATGTACCAGAGCAAGAAGCTGCTGCCAAGAGATGAGGCCTACACCACAGTTGAGAAGGAGTTTTGAAGTACTGTCTGTGCTTTACAGAAGCTGCAATTTTTTTTATATTGGAGGTAGATTTCCCTGTTCACTAACCGCACGGCCTTACTTGGCTGCATAAGACCAATGGACAGAACCAAAAATTGTAACTTAGAGACTGGTGCTGCAGTCATATAATATGGACATAATTAGGCACCGCAGTTGGTCACAACATGGCAACACAGATGGGCTGCCCAGACAATAGTTAGTGCTTCTTTGTAAGTAAGAGAGGTGCTATGAGAAACTAATGTGGGGGTTCACACAAAGAGTAAACTGAGGGAATAGCGGGGCAGGGGCAGCTGTAGGACTTGAAAAAACAAACATCTGTTAGGGATGGTAACAGAATGTGTTGTTTTCATTTTGGGGGGAGGAAGATGTAACAATAATTTTGTGATGTTTTTTGATTTGTTTGTTTTTTCATTTTAATTAACTATGCCCACTGTTAGGACAGAAATGGGCTGGGGAAATGAAATAGAAATTGTTGCCAGAGGCCAAAGCAGCTGCCTCTGAGAATCAGAATCTCTTTGTCTTGTAATGATGAGACACCCTGGTCAGTTAACGAGAAAGCTTCAAAAAGAGATCAAGGTCTTTCATGTCCCCCACCATGCAGCTACCCCTGTTGAGGAAGACAGGGTTCAAAATAATGAGTAGATTTTTGAGCCCACAAAAATCCAAAATCCCAGTTTGGACCAGTTTTCCAGATGGGATGTTCTCCAGGACCAAAGGAAGTATTGAATCTATGATATCAGAGTTGACATACTGGATGAAGCATCATGGAAGGCTGGCAGCTGAAGGGTTCTGAATACCTACCAGACCCTAAAAAAAAAAAAAAAAGAAGAGTTAGTCAGGTGTTTGACCCTTGAGCAGTTAACATCTAAAGTTTGAGTCTGCCCTGATTCATTAAGGTGTCCTGTATGTTAAAACCTTTCTACTTTGGTAAAATTAGGAAGCGAAGTAGGATTTATTTCTGTATGTTTTTTTCTACTGTTCAAAACATTTTCTTTTCATCTCTGTAGAAGTACTGTTTCCCATAGTCTTAGTGCAGTATCTTGCAATGTATGTGTAAATATCCTGAAGTAGTACTTCATGTTTCTGTGACTGAGTCCTTTGAGGTACAGATAACTGGGTTATAACTCACAAACACTGTGTTTCTGTCTCTGAAGGGAATGCTTCAGTTACCATATTTTGTTTCTAAAGTGAGGTGTTCTCAGCTGTGACAGAGAGGGTGGGTTGTCTGCCCTTTGGTTAGGAGCACTATACTGTCTGAGCAGTGGCTCTGAGATTTAGACCTAGAGATACCCCAAGGGAGTCTCCATGCTGAGGGGTGGCAGCTACTGAGGTACCATTGTAGGCATCTGAAGGGTTTGAGAAAGCTGGTAACAGTGCACAGGTTGAGTCTTGGAGAGACGAGTCTGTCACACCTGCACTGAAATTTTGTAATGCAAAAACTTCACAGGCATTGTGTGGCACAGAGACGTGGGCACATAATATAGAGAATAAACTAGAAAAGCCCATGAATTTCTTGTATAAGAAACTCTGAAAACATCCCCTTCTGTCCCAAATCACCAATCAAGCATAATAATCAAGCCTAATGCTACTTGGTTGGGCATTTAAACAAGTCAATGGGGGAAACAGAAATAATGAGGGAGGCAGTGAATGCGCCTCTCAGAAAATGGAGCACCAGGGAGGAGAAGCCCAGGGGAAATGCATTCTCCACAAGTAGGGGGGTGTAGGGACAAGGGGAAGGAAGGGACAGGAAGGTCGAAAGGTGCTTCTGAGACTGATAGAGTTAAGGAGGGTGGGCAGAGGGAGAATGAAAAAGGACATAGGAAGGGTGAAGGATGGAAAAGGGAAGGGAAAGAATGATAGGGGAAGGGAAGGACTAAAGGAGTAGTCTGCCATGTGTGCCAACACAAGGAGCCTAGAAAATACAATTCCTGACCTAGAAACAATCATTGTGGAGGCGCACCTGAATCTGGTGGCCATAGCAGAACCATGGTGCACTGAGAAGCCTAGCTGGGAAGTGGCCATTCTGGGACACATCATGTTCTGGAAGGATGGGGGGGGGGTGTTTTTTATGTGAGGGAAGACATAAAGACCACAGAGATACAAAGACATAGTGGGGACATGGAAGTGCTGGAAGTTCTTTGGGTTGGCTTAGAGACAGGGTCCGGGGTCTTTACAGTGTGGAGAGTTGAATACAGACCACCAACACAGGGGTTGGAGTTAGTCAAGGTTTGGGGGGGGTGACTGGCAGAATGGCAAGCAGAAGGGAGGTACAGTATTGATTATGGGGGACTTTAATCTACCAAGTCTAGACTGGAGCAGTCTGGCCACAGCTATGAAAAGAAACAGGGCCACCCTTGACTCCTTTCAGGGGGCACTTCTCAAGCAGCTGATTGTAGATCCCACTAGGGATGAGTCAGTGGTGGAGTTGGTACTTACAAACAGGGACAGCAGGCAGAAGTCACAATGGGTAGCCCCATGGGTACAAGTGATCATTGTACAATATTGTTTAACATACAGATTGGGTGGGAGAAAAAAAACACACTAGGACAAGGATTCTGTACTTCAGGAGGGCAGATTTTAAGGAAATGGGAGGCTGCCTTGGTAAATACCTTGAAGTGGGGATGGCTGGGGGGGGGCACAATGGAAAATAATAAAAGTGTGAATAGCTAAGGCAACGACAAGTTGTTCGAGGGAAATAAGTTGGTGGTGAAGGTGGTAAGGAAGAATAAAAATTGCTTTTAGGAAGTGCAAGAAGACCCAGATGGAAGGGGAGTGGGAGACATATCTTGATAAACAAAGAGAGGCAGGAAAGAGGGTGAGGGCAGTTAAGGCACAAATGAAGGAGAGGATGGCCAAGGATGTCAAAAAAGGGGATACAACTTTCTTCGGGTACGTGAGTGAAAAGAGGAAAGCAAGGGGTAAGCTAGAGAGAATCAAAAGGAAGGGAGCTGTGCAGAGGAAGATCAAGAAAAAGCTAAGCAAGGGGTAAGATAGTGAGGATCAGGAGGAGGGGAACTGTGCAGAGGAAGACCAAAAGAAAGATGAAATTTTAAATGAATACTTCTGCTCTGTCTTCACAGTGGAGGGGGAAGGGATGAATCAACCTACATCAACAGGCACTATGGAGAGGGTGAAGTGGACAAGTCAGTTTTTAGAGGAGACAGTCTGAAGCGGATTGGATACACTAAAGAAAAATGAGGTGATGGTGCCAGGGGGGATCCACCCAGGGGTACTAAATGAATTAAGCACAGTGCTAGCCACCACTCTGGCTACACTATTCAGCACTTCATTAGAGATGGAGATAGTTTCAGAGGACTGTAAGAGGGCTGATGTGGTCCCTCTGCACAAGAGTGGCAAGAGGAAGAGGCTAGCAATTCCAGGCCAGTCAGTCACATCAGTGATGAGGAAATCCTGCTGAAGGAGAGAATGATGGAGTACCTGGAGGCAGATGGACTGCAGGACCACCTGTAGTATGGTTTCATGGGGGGAGGTCATGTGATAGTGACCAGTGGAATCACAGGGATTGGTATTGGGTCATGTCCTCTTCAGTGTCTTCATAAATGACATTGCTGAGGAGCTGGAACGGAGGTGTGCCTCTTTGTAGGTGACACAAAAATCTGTAATAAGGTGGATACCCAGGAAGCGGTGGAGAGAATGCAAAGGGATCTGGGTAATCTAGAGGAGTGATAATGTAGAGGAGTGTTCTAGGGTGTGGCAGCTGGGTTTCAATGCCAAAAAGTGCAGAGTTTTGCATCTCAGGCAGGGAAAGCAGGGGACTGTGTATAAGATGAGGGGAGGTACTTACAGTCACCAAGCAACCTTGGGGTAATCATATCTGATGATGTCAAGTTGGTAGGCAGTGTGACAAGACAATAAGCAAGGCTAGTCAGATGCTGGAGTGCATATGGAATGGGATTTCTAGCTGAAGGGAAGTAGTGTTGGCACTATATCGCTCACTAGTGAGACCCCCACCTAGAGTACTATGTCCAGTTCCGGAAGCCACACAAGGACATTGATAGCATGAAAGCAGTCCAGAGGAGGGCTACCAAAATGGTGTTGGGGTTGCATGAGAAACCATACAAGAAGAGGCTGTGGGAGTTTAACACATACTCCTTGGAATAGAAGAGAGTGAGAGGGGACATGACTGAGAACTATAAGTACCTCACAGGAGTAAACAAGGTGCAGGAGGGGAGTCTCTTTCAGAGGAGGAGGCATACCACAACACAGGGGCAATGAATCTTGGTGTGTGTGTGGGGGGGGAGGGGGGATTTAAGAGGGATGTGAGGAAATACTTTTTCATAGAAAGGGTGGTGGACACCTGGAACAGCCTGCCAGAAGAGATAGGGAGATGAAGACAGTGAGGAGCTTCACGCGTGTGTGGGATAGGCACATGGGCATAATAGGTAGAGGAAAGGGAGGTGAGAGGGACAGCTGTGACCAAATAGGGTCCAGGGTGTAGAAATAGGCTGGGAAAATAGGGCAGATGGGCCTACTGGTCCTTTTCTGCTGACAGATTCTATGTTTCTATTGTGTTAGGGCTGAATTGGGACAAGTATCTGTAGAATGCCATGCAATTTGGCTTTTTTTTTCAAATGTATTTTATTAGTTTTCTTTTTTGAGAACAAATGGTTACATTCAGATATTATCACCGATTTCATACATTATATATTGCATTAAGATGATAGATAAACAGATACAGACATTTTTATACCATGGGCAGTGGCAGACCACGTATGGAAATGATTAACTTACATACTTCCAATCAGTTTTATATGCAGGCATAGAGAGGAAGCTACAGGAAGAATGTAGGCCAGTCCAGCAGGACCTGAGAAGAGAGAGATTTACATCTGGAGATAAAGTGTAGAACTGGGGAAAAATAAAAACAATCATTAAAAACTTTTCATTTGCACATTGCATTCATTGCAGTAAATTCTTGGATAGAGTACAATACTGTCCGACTTGATTGTCATTACTCTAAGACCCTAAGTGGCTTGTGGATGTTGGGGGCTCGAGATAGGAGAAGAAGAACCTTGTTTCAGTGTCATCCTATCATTTCTAAGTTGTCTGTTGGACAGAAACACCTCAAGGGCCAACTATCGTTTATCATATGTATCAGGTATACCCCAGCTCTGTATATAATCCTTTCCATGCAAGCACATTCCAATACCTTAGCCAACCAGGATTCTGCTCCTGGGGGTTGGTCATTTTTCCAACGGGCGAGTATTTAAAGATTGGCACATATAACCACTAAATATATGCGTCGCCTGGGTCCCTCGTATAATCTTTGCAGTTTCTTGAGGTCCCACAGCAGCACCATTTGCACTTCCAACCTTATCTGCTTTGTGTGATAGACTTAACGCTTCTTCAGCCCCCCCCCCCCCAAAGTGGCTCAGTATTGAACAGGAAAACAGCATATGTGGGAGAGTACCTGTGTCACATTTACAGCGAGGACACAGGCCATCATAAAGCTGGGAGATTTTCTGAAGTTTTTCTGGAGTACAATACACAATGCACAATTTTTCTGGTGTATAATATACCATGGAGCCAGAAGGGGAAGGATCTGGATTCAGTTCAGTATCTTGCAGTAACTGCTCATTGCTGTTTTTGTTTTAAACTTAGAATTGTGGGCTTTTAGTGACACAGTTATTTCTTTGCTGTCTTTACTTAGAATTGTTTTTGGGCTATTGAAAATTTAAAACCTAGTTTGGTGTGCTTGTAGTGGTGGTACATTCCTTTGCTGTCTTTAATTGCTGCAATTTTCACCCCCTCCCTGCCCCCCAGTCTTACTTATATGCCCTGTTAAATCTGACTGACAGGAGCTAAGCACAGGAACAGCAGAGGTTGTGGAGTAGGAGGGAAGAAGGGTGAAGAAGCTCACCCTCGGCACGACAAGTGTTTTGACTCATTTATTTATTTATTTTAATTTTTTTTCCTTCTTTAAAGAAAAGTATCTGAGGATCAGTGTCAGGATTTTTAGGACAGTAAATTAATAAAAAGGGAACTAGGAGAGCTTCAGTAACATACAAGTATTGTAATAGCAGTATAAGCGCAGTATAATGTGGGGAGTGGTGTAATGCAATGGCTGCAGGGCAGCCATTTTCAAGCAGACCTTCTGGATACTGAGGTGCTGCCCTATCTGCATGCATCTCTCTGGACTGTGGGATGAGGTAGCCAGACTCAGAGCGGAAGTAAACTGGGTCAGGAGTACCTTCACCCCTATCCAGAGACCACCCAGTCCAACGCCACTGCCTCAAAGGATGCCAAGAATGAGGAGCACTTGGATGATGGTGGGCTCAGGGAGGGTTAGGGTGGTCTGGCAGAGACACATCCCAGATCCTATTCCACTCCAGAACTCATCTGCCGCACTGGCAAATTGGACTACCAAATAGATGTACCCAAAGAAGTGGAAGGGAAGGATGTGGTGGTCAGCAAAGGAGGTGACCTCAGTGGGGAGAGAAGTGGACCCCAGAGGAGGAGGAGGAAGTGAATCCTGGTGGGGGATTCTATCATAAGAGGGATCCAGCTAGGAACACGGGAGGGGGAAGACAGGGAGGTGGGGTGCCTACTAGGTGCAAAAGCATGGAGTAATGGGAGGAAGATCCTGGGGATCACTGGGAAGGCAAGATGGGAGGGTGAGCTCAATGTCATTATCCACCTAGGTACTAATGACCTGGCAAGTGGGGAGCCTAAGGAAGTTCAGGAAGAGTTTAGGAAATTGGGGAGGGGTCTCAAGCAAGTAGCTACTTCTGTAACCTCATCGGAAGTACTACCTGTGAGAGGCATGGGAGAGCATGGGAGAGCATAGGAGCATATGCACCAGGAACTTTAACTCACGGTTTAAGAACTGGTGTTGTGAGGAAGGGTTTGGATTCATTGGTGACTGGGGACCCACCTGGAGGAATAGAGACTTGTTCAAGCCTGACAGGCTGCATCCATCCTGGAGGGGAATCCAAGCACTCAATGATAAGTTCAAATGCTACATAGACAAGCATTTAAACTAGCCAAGGGGGGTGGCAGGCCAGCAAGGAGGGTACCTAATTGCCCACCCCCCACAGCTAGCAGTGGAACCAGTGAACAGGAGGAGTGTATATCTCTTCAAAACAGTGTGCAAAAGATGAAGATAAGCACCCAAGAGATGGATAGGCAGAAAAGGGGCAACATTCAACAGAAGGGTAGACAGCAGGGAGAACCAGGGATAAAGGACAACCAGGGAGGTGGCTGGAGTAGAACAGCTAAATAGTCTAGGGAGTTCAGATCATGGAAAGCCACAGGAGCCTTAGCAACAAGATGGAGGATCTGGAGGCTGTCATGGTGCAGTTGGACCTGGACATTGTGGCCATCACAGAAACCTGGTGTAATGATAACAATGACTGGGAGATGGCCATATCTGGCTACAACAGATTCAGAAAAGATAGGGCAGGTAGGAAGGGAAGAGGAGTGGCACTTTATGTGAAAGATGACATAAAGGCCACAGAGATTCAAGAGGAACAAAAGGGGGGAGAGATACTGTGGGTTAAGCTGGAAAGGAACATGGGGCCAGCCATCCACATGGGGTGGTCTATAGACCACCAACCCAGGAGGAAGAAAAAAATAGGGAGCTGATGCTAGCCATCCAAAGGATGGCAGACAAGAGTGAGGTGGGGCTGGTTGGAGACCTCAATATTCCAGATGTGGACTGGAGCATCCCAGCAGCAGCATCAACCAGGAGCAGATTTATCCTGGACTCCCTTCAAGGTGCTTTCCTTAAGCAACTGGTCATGGAACCAAATCAGCAGAAAGCACTACTGGACCTTGTGCTCACAAACAGTGACAGTGTAATGGGGTAACAGTGGGGGAGCACCTGGGGAACAGTGACCACCAGTCATTGTGGTTTGAAATCACAGAAGGAGCAGAACCAAACCACACAAAAACACATATGCTGGATTTTAGGGGAATTTTTGGGAAAATGGGGAGATGCGTGAAAGAGGCATTAATAGGAATGGGGCAGGAATCAGGGGTTGAGGAACAGTGGGCAATATTTAAAAAGGGGATTACAAGAGCAACAGAATTATGCATTAAGCAGGTTAGCAAGGGGAAAAGGAAGAGGAGGCCATTATGGTTTTCCAAGGCAGTAGCAGAGAAAGTGAAAACCTAAAAGATTGCATTCAGGCAATACAAAAAGACACAGGCAGAAGGTGATAGAGAAAAGTACCAGGAGAAGCAAAGGGAAGCAGGGAAGTCAGTAAGGGAAGCCAAAGCTCAGACAGAAGAGTGCATTGCAAAATCGGTGGGTAGATTGGACAAAACCTTTTACAGGTACATAAGTGAAAAAAGAAGGGCAAAGAGAGGGATAGTGAGACTGAAGGGTGAGGATGGGGGCCGCATGGAGGGTGAGAACAATAAAGCTGATATATTGAACAGGTATGTCTGCTCAGTCTTTACTGAGGCAGAGGAGGGTAATGGGTCTGAAGGGAGTACAAGTGGTGGAAATGGTGAAGAAATGGACACATGTCCCTTTACACGAGAAAGGGTCCTAAAGGAACAGGAAGAGTTGATAAAGCAATGGAGCCAGATGGGGTGCACCCCGGGGTCCTTAAAGAACTAAGAAAGGTGGTGACTGAACCTTGGCAATCCTGTTTAGCCGATCACTAGAAACAGGGGAGGTACCCAAAGACTGGAGGACAGCGGATGTTGTCCCCTTATACAAAAGCAGGAACAAAGAGGAAGTGGGGAACTACAGACCAGTCAGCCCCACCTTGGTAGTGGGGAAGATCATGGAAGCACTACTGAAGGAGAGATTGGTGGAGCATCTGGTTGCCAATGGACTACAAGACCCAAGGCAGCATGGTTTCACCAGGGGGAGGTCATATCAGTCCAACCTCGTTGAATTTTTCGACCGGGTGACTAGGGAGGTGGATCAGGGGAAGGCATTGAATGTGGCCTATCTGGACTTCAGCAAGGCCTTTGACGCCATGCCACATAAAAGGCTGCTGTACAGACTGGGGGATATGGGAGTGGGTAGGTAACTGGCTGGGCGGCAGGATACAGAGGGTGGTGGTAAATGGCTGTCACTCCACAGAGGGAAGAGTGACCAGTGGGGTGCCACAGCGATCAGTGCTGGGACCAGTCCTATTCAACGTCTTCATAAGTGACATTGCACAGGACCTAGAAGGCAGAATTTCCCTGTTCAGTGATGACACAAAGCTCTGTAACAGAGTGGACACACCAGAGGGTGTAGACAAAATGAGGAAGGACCTGCAGAAACTTGAAGTATGGCTAGAGATTTGGCAGTTGAAATTCAATGCAAAGAAGTGCAAGATAATGCATATGGGTCACAAAAACCTTGGAACAACATATCAGTTGAGGGGTGAGGATATAGTATGCACCAAGCAAGAAAAGGATCTAGGGGTTATCATCTCTGATGACCTCGAGGTAGGGAAACAGTGTGACAAGGCAGCAGGCAAAGCAAATAGGATGCTGGGATGCATAGGCAGGGGCATCACCAGTAGTAAAAAGGAGGTCATAATTCCACTATACAAGTCACTAGTGAGGCCCCACCTAGAGTACATTGTACAGTTCTGGAGACCTTACCTATGTAAGGAAACAGGGTAGAGAAGGTTCAAAGGAGGGCAGCAAAGATGGTACATGGATTGCATCGCAAGTCCTATGAAGACAGGCTGAAAGACTTGAATATGTAATCCCTGGAGGAGAGGAGGGAGAGAGGGGATATGATAGAGACATACAAGTACCTTACAGGGTGCAGGAGTACGCTATTTTTCAGTGAAAAAGAAGTTTCAGGATTAGAGGGCATGGGATGAAGTAGAAGGGAGGGCGATTCAGAGGAAACGTGAGGGAGAATTTCTTCACAGAACGGGTGGTGGACAAGTGGAACACCCTGCTAGAGGAAGTAATGGGGGCTGAAACAATCACAGGATTTAAGAATACATGGGATAGACATAAGGGAATTCTGGAGGTCAGGGGAAAGGGGCAACAGACTTCTAGGAAAACATAAATAAAATTGAAAAAGTAAAATAAACAAGTGCCCACCTTAACAAGGGTTAAGTACATAGCATGAGCAATTCATAACAGTCCATTATATGCAGGTACTTATGCAACTGTATACAGGAATATATACAGTCATAAAGAAGATCCCAAAGGTATAATACAATTTTACTGGATATAATACTGTAATGATCAATAGTTTGATGTCAGGGACAACAAGTCATTTAAGTAGCCTGACATATTCCATAGATACCTAGGCGTGCATGACAGAAACAAGAGGAGTAGTGGCACAGGTAGAGGTAGAAGAAAGATTATTGAAGACTAATAACAGTGCTGCCTGTTCTTGGTCTTCGATAATCTTTCCCCTACCTCTACCTGTGCCACTACTCCTCTTGTTTCTGTCATGCACTCTTAGGTATCCATGGAATATGTCAGGCTGCTTAAATGACTTGTTGTTCCTGATATCAAACTTAAAGTGGTTTAAGGCTCTGAGCTGCAAAGCTGGAGACCTGGGTTTGAATCCCACAGCCCCCCACTAGCATACTGCATGACCCTGAGCAAGTCACTTAACTTCCTTGTGGCTCACTTTACAGGGTCATTTTGACTATGCTATCTATTAGATTGTCCCCTCCCATCAGTCTTTCAAAACAAACCTAAAAGCCTGGCTCCTGACAGAGGCCACATGTAAGAGCACTAGGGTGGGTTGCGAGCTATGAAGTTATCTAAGGGGCAGTTACATGTGGCCTCTGTCAGGACCCAGGCTTTTAGGTTTCTTTTGAACGACTGATAGGAGGAGAACAATTGAATAGATGCTGGGAGTCTGCTCCAGAGGGAGGGGGCAGAGACAGAGAAAGCCTTGCTACGCATAACAGAAGTTATGCGAGGGACTTCAGGAGGAAAAATGGAGGAAACCCTGAGGTTCTGAGAGACCACCCTGTCATTGAGTAGTGAGAAGTAAGGGGACAGCCAGTAATTTCTGAGACAGTTGTCTACTAGGCAGCCCATAGCATTATCAAAACGACCCTGCAAAGTGAGCCAGCCTAGGGAATGGTAGAGAGAGCAGTGGTGGGTGGAGAAAGGGAGTTGAAGAGCAAAGCGACAGATGGAATTATATGTGACAAGCGAGAGCATAGGGTGGAGTACACAGAGATGAGTACAGGGGAACAATAGTCTAGTAGGGGCAGCAAATTTCCTTGAGCAATGGCTAGGTAAGCCTTAGGAGACAGAAATTTATTTATGTGGAAAGCTGCACCTAATGTTTGGTGGATTTTCTTCACAGTGTTGCTAATGTGGTCATTGAAGGTAAGGGAGGGATTGAGAGTCATTCCTAAATACTTGAAAGAGGTGACAGTCTCAACAGGAGGGCCTGCAGGGGAGACTATAAGAAGGGATGTTTATGGTTTGGCAACCTTAGCCAGGAATGGTTTGGAGCTGAAACATGGATTTTGTCTTCTTCTCATTTATGAGAAGTTTTCTGGAGATGAACCAGTTTTGCACAGTGTCATAATTTAGAGTGAGGGTGGAAGATATGGATTCCAGAGATTTATCACTATGGTAGATGGCAAGGTCATCTGCATAAAGAAGTGCAGTACAGTTTATGCTTTCTGTGGGGAGACCATTTATGAACATTGAAAAAAGTAGTGGTCCAAGTATGGGACCCTGAGGTACACCAGTATGGATAGGTAGAATGGCTGAGGAATGTTTACCTATCAAAACAGATTGGGACCTGTTGGAGAGGTAACTGAGGAACCATGCAGTAGTGTTTGGGGAGAAACCAAAGTTCATACAATCATCAATGATCATCAACAGCCATCATGCTGATTTAAGCTTGCAAAACTAATCAATAATCATTAGTTGGTGATTTGAAAGTTCATGTTTGATAATTCATGATCTAGATGATGATCTTAGCTCATGATCTCCTTTGTTGATTTTATGGTAACATTTGATGATTAACAGTAATCAGTCATGACTGACCTTCAAAAATCATGATTGATGATTTACTAATTCACCTGGGAGGCTGAAGCTGCAAAGAAGGGCACAAGACAGTGTTCAAGAAGTGTCTTATCTGTCTATATTTAAGGTTATGGGATTCAGGAAGTTGAAAATTCTAACACAACTTTGTAAAGAACAGGGAGCCTCCTTTGTTCAGATAAATACCCTAGTAGAGGTATCGGCTGTCTCTCCATGGCTGGAAACCTGGGTCTTTGAGAACCTCAGAGAGTGGTGGGTTACCCATAGTAGAGTCAGGTTAGTATATGTTGCCTCTTCCTCCAGAGCATGGTGGCTGGAGTTCCACATTTTTAGGAGATGAGTTATGACAAGGTTCCCCCCACACCTTCAAGTTGGTTGCTGTGGATCTATAAAGCAAATATGTGATCTGGGGGTTCTTTACCAATTGTTGCTCTAGTATTATTCCACTGCATTCACATTTCAAGTCATGCCTCAGGCCAGCCAGCTCTGCCGCCCTGTAATATTTTTCCAAGTTGGAAGCCCCGAGTCCACCCTGGGGTGATGTTAACTGGTCAGAACGAACCCGGGTGATGTTTTCTCCCCATATCCATTTGATACAGCATGGCTGGAGCAGTTTGAAAAAGCTAGGGGTCACATGAACTGGTAGTATCTGGAAGAAATAAAAAAATGTAGGCAGTATCGTCATCTTCAGTACGTTTATTCTGCCTACATCTGACAGTGGTAGTGTAGCCCATTTCTTAAGCAGTTCTTTGGTGTTCTGCATGAAGGATATGTAGTTGGCCCTGAATACATGTTCGTATTGGGGTGTAGCATTCACCCCCAAGTATTTAAAACCTTTATCCGTCCATTGGAAGGGGGGGCCATGATGTGGATTCCTATGTTCACACTTACATAAAGGCATCACAGTTGATTTAGAACTGTTAACTTTGTACTCCACCTTAGACCTCATGTGAGAAGGTTGAGTAAGACCTTGTTCCATTTGTTATGCAGAAAGAGTTAAAAGGAAAGGAATGGAAGGGGAAATTGTTTAACCAGGAAAGGCACACTAAGTCGAAGCTTGTTTCCAGTTAATTTACTTGCTCAGGGTCATGCAGGATGTAAGTGGGTCTGTGGGATTCAAACACAGGTCTCCAAGTTTGCAGCTCAGAGCTCTAAACCACAGCACCATACTGCCTTCTCAAGCAAGGATCTGTTCTATTCTTTCCTTTTCTGTCTGTTGTCTGATTGTGTAATCAAATTTTCTTGTAAGACCTAGGAAATGATTACTCTGACAGTCTCACAATTCTCCTGCCTCCCACTATCTCCCTGCCGTCACTTGCTGTTTCTAGCTTTTCTTCCCCCTTGCTAAATTGCACCGGTACATGAATGTAATTTTAGCTACTCACACTGGTCATTGTGCTGCTTACCTAGATGATGTCATGGTATACAGTCCAGACAGGAAAAATCTCCTAGAACACCTACTAGCAGTTATCCAATCTATCATGGTGGCAGGTCTGACTATTAATCCTACCAAATGTGCATTGGGCATGCAGGAAACTGGATATTTGGGATATGTTTTGGGAAATGGAGAAGTAAAGCCAGATATTTCTAAGATAGAAGCTACAGCTAACAGTCCTGTCCCTAAAACAAACGTGTCAGCTCATTTTTAGGGCTGGCTGGCTGGTTACTATCAGAGATTCATTTCCAACTTTACCCAGTTAGCTACTCCCTCACTAAACTCACGAAGAAACAGTGCCCAAATAATGTGAAATGGACCACAGAGTGTGATGAGGCTTTTTGGGCCATTAAGGCTGCATTATGTTCAGCCCCTGTTTAAAAAAGCCCAGACTTTGAGAAACAATTTTTGTTACAGAAAGATGCATCAGAGGTAGGCCTAGGTGCAGTCTTGAATCAGAATTTTTTTTTTATTATTTTTTATTATTTTATTGAGTTCTAGGATGATACCTGTGAGCAGATTCTCTTTTGTAGGTTCCATATCAGTTGAACAGAAAATAGATATAGAGAATATAGATGGGTAAGGAACATCTCATTCTATATATCAGTAGGACATTGCATGACAGAGAGAAAAGGTATTCCACCATTGAAAAGGAATGCCTTGTGGTAAAGTGGGCCATGGAGTCCCTTAAGTTTTATTTGCTAGGAGCTGATATTGTACTTATAACCGATCATAATCCTTTCTGTTTGGCTTAATCAAATGAAGGATAAAAATTCCAGACTCACAAGGTGGTACCTAGCACTACAGCCATTTATTTATTTAAAAGTTTTACCAGGAAGGCATACTGAGCAGAAACACTGGTCGATTCCAGATGCATTCTGGGAGAGGGTAGAGTACAAGGAGAGTAAGAGTACAACATTGAATAATGAGGTCCTGACTACAGTAGTGGATTACACAATACTATTTGCCAGCAGATTAGGCCTTACAGTCTATCGAGTCTGCTCAAACCTTATATCCTTAGTTGGGTGCTGAGGCCCTCCCATCCCTTGTGCTCCAGAAACCCCTATCATCCATCCCCACCCCCTTGGGACAGGCCATCATCTGATACATCCACTTTCTGTGTCTGTCCCACCCTCTCTTGAAGTCCTCCACTGTGGATCACTGAACCAGCTCGCCAGGCAGTGCATTCCAAGGGTCCACCACCCTCTCAGTGAAAAACATCCTCCTCTTCCCCCCCTCACCCTTCCACCTTCCAACTTCAAACCATGCCCTCTGGTGATACCTCTCTGCTTTAGTCTAAAGATCCCCTCCATGTTTACCCTATTTGTTCCCTTGAGGTACTTGAAGACCTCAATCATGTCCCCCCGTCTCTCCTCTCCTCCAATGAAAACAGGCAGAGCTCCTCAAGTCTGTCCTCATACGTCAAATCCCCTAGCCCTCGTATCATTTAGTTGCCCTCCTCTGTACCCTTCCAGGAGCTGTATGTCTCTCTTCAAGTGTGATCTCCAGTACTATACACAGTACTCAAGGTGTGGTCTAACCAGTCCATTGTACAGCGGCAGAATCACTCCCTTGCTCCTAGAGGTGATCCCTCTTACGATGCATCCCAACATCCTGTTTGCCTTGCTAGCCGCTCTCCTGCACTGCTCAGAGTTATTCATACATGCATCCACCATGACCCCTAGGTCTTTTTCCCCTATTGAGGCCTCCAGCACTTCTCCTCCCAAGGTGTACCTGTGTTTAGGGTTTCCCTGACCAAGATGCAACACCTTGCACTTGGTGATATTGAAATTTAATTTCCATGTGTGAGCCCAGCTTTCCAGGGTGTCCAGGTCCCCTTGCAGGGCCAGCCTCCCCTCTTCTCCCTCAACTACTGCTCCCATCTTGGAGTCATCCACGAAGAGACTCATTTCACACCTATACCCTCCTGATGTCCGATATGTATGCATTAAACAGGATCGGACCCAGGACCAACCCTCGGTACCCACTACCAACTTCTCCTAGGGTTCGAGAGCTCCCCACAGACCACTACTCTCTGGGTGCATCCAGCTAGCCAGTTTTCAATCCATCTGACCATCAAGGGCCAACTCCTAACCCCATCAGTTTCTTCACCAGACCATTGTGGGGGACAGAATCAAACGCCTTGCTGAAGTCCAAGAATAATACATCCACAGGCTTTCCCCTGTCCAGTTCTGATGTTACCCATTCATAGAACTCCACAAGATTGGTTTGACATGATCTGCCTGGCACAAACCCATGTTGCCGACTATCCAGACCTCCCACCTCCTCCAAGTACACCCCCAATCGTTCCTTTAGTATACTCTCCATTAATTTTCCCACCACCGAGGTCAAACTGATGGGTCTATAGTTACCTGGTACTTCCCTCGACTCCCCTTTATGGATTGGCACCACGTGTGCCTCTCGCCAATCCCTAGGTACCCTCCCTGTCTCAAGTGACCTGTTGAAGAGCTCCACCAGGGGTGCAGCCAGTATGTCCGCCAATTCCCATAGTACTCTCGGATGAATGCCATCTGGTCCAGGAGATTTGTGTTTCTTTAGGGCCTTGAGGGCTAACAACACCCTTTTGGTGGAGATAGCATCATCCGTCCCCTCCACCTTACTGGCCTTTTTATCCTTATCCAGATGTGACACCCCTTGGGTACCTCTCCCTCCCTCTTGCTCCATTTCTGTTGCCCCCCTGATCCCACTCACTGCCGCTTCTATCCCCTTCATGCCTTGCTTTGTAAATATCCCATCCCCCTTCCCCTCCCTAGTGAACACAGAGGCAAAGTACTCATTAAATACCTCTGCCTGGTCCCTCGCCTCTTCCACCCACCCTCCTTCTGATCTCAATCTGCTGAGATGGCCCTTAGTTTTTCTCCGCTCCCCAATGTACCAGAATAACCCCTTTTCCCCCCATGTATCCCCTGTGCCAGCCACTGCTCTTTACTGGACTTTGCTCCCCTCACCATCCGGGTGACTTTTTTAGATGTAAGATGGTACATTTCCTTATCCCTATCCCCTCTTGTTGTTTTATATTTTTTGTAGGCCACCATCTTTGCTCTGACCACTACCTGTACCTCACTGGACCACTAGCAAGGTTTATGTGATCTTGCTCCCTTACGTTTCAACTTAGCGCAGATCCTGACTGCCACATGAAGTCCCCGGTTTATGACCTCCCATCTCCTTTCCACACTTGTCATTGATGCAATCCCCTTCATGTGATCCTTGAGAATATTTCCCATGCCCACAAAGTCTGCCCCACTGAAGTCCACTGCCAGTGTCCTAGATCTCACCTCCCTCCCCCCATGCTTATTTGAAACCAGACAGTATTGTGGTAACTCCCAGTCAGGGGGTCCTGTACAACCAGGTCCCTTACCAGATCTCCATCTGCCAGAACCACGTCCAGGACATGCCCCTCCCTTGTGGGCTCCATCACATGCTGTGTTAAGAACACATCCTGGAAGCCGTCCAGCAGCCTCTGCGCCTCGGCCACCTTAGAGGACATGGTTCCCCAGTTTGTACCTGGCATATTAAGGTCCCCCATCAACACCACTCCTTCCCATTTTGGTCCACACTGGGCAATGATGTTGTCCAGCAAACCATCCTCTAGAACATCACCTATCCCGGGGGGCCTATATACTACACCCAGCTTGACCTCATCTCCTGCTGGGGATCGTGGAGTGACCCATAAGGCCTCCACGCTTCCCTCTGCCTCTTCTACCTAGCAATTTCTATGTCATCTCTAATGAACATAGCCACTCCACCCCTCTGCCCTCCTTTCTATCCTTCCTAAGCATAGTGTACCCCTGCGTTTAGGTCCCAGTCATGGTTTTGTTGGCCCATGTCTCTGTGACCGCTGCCACATCCACCCCCAGACAGCATGGCCTGGAACTCTGGCAACTTGTTTCCCAAGCTCCTGGCATTTACTAACACCAACCCCACCCCTTATCCCAGATCCTCTTTGCTCGAACCCCACCCAGATTCCTTATACTTCCATCCTCCCTCTGCTCCTCCTGAAACCTCCACTCCAGTCTGTTTCCCCTCCCCTTGGGCTTGAAGGCTACTCCCTCATCTGGAGAGAGGGCTTCTGGTCAGTCCCTCCTTATCCCTCCCCCTCACAAGTTTAAACCCCACCTTTCTTGAATGTAGTCAGCCATCCCTGTTTAGGACTTCCTTCCCTAATGGGGCTAGATGAAGCCTGTCCTTGGCATATAGTCCTTATCCTCCCAAACTCCTTTCCAGTTCCTAACATCCCCAACCCTCTCTTCACCCCACTTCCTGAGCCAGTCATTAACCTCTGTGAGCTTCATTTTTCTCCACTGAGGCGCCTTTGGTACTGGCAATATCTCCAAAAGGAAATGTTGCATCCATTATCCCGACAGACTCTGGCAAGTTCTTGGAACCTTGCTTGGATTTCCAAAACGCTATTTCCCTTTAGATCGTTAGTTCCCAAATGCACCAGGAAATCCTGTTTCCCTCCACAATCCCTAACCATTTCATACACCATGAACTTTGCTCTGTGCACTGTCAGCCCAGAGATGCTCACTACCTTCACCTGGCTATGGCATCCACCCCCCTGTGCCTCCCACTGGATACCCCTAATCATCGAGTCTCCCAATAACAGAACCTTAACACCACCATCATCCTTATGGTTACCTCCACTATGCCCTCTCAGCCCCCCATCCTCCCCTTTATTCGTGATCTCAATTCCATGGGAGTCTTCCTGCCTTATTAGAGACCCCCTTGTCACCCTCCCCTTTCTGCCTCCCTCGTTATTTTGCCCACTTAACTCAAGCCCCCTCTGAATAGGTGTCCCCTTTAATCCTCTCTTATCCAAATCATTTATCCTGGCCCTGATGGTTTCCCCTTCCCCCACACCACCATCCTCACCACTTGTAATAGTACCCCTGCCTCCAGAGGCTCTCTGTGGGTCCCTTTAGCTAGGGCTCCATCCTTGGTACTGACCCCCCCTGCTGAAGGGGGGTTTTTCTCCCACCTCCTTGTCTCCCAGTTTCTCTCCAGTCATGCTGTCCTCCCTCATGTCTGCAATATGTTGCATCTCTCCCATTTGCTTAACATTTATGTTTCCCCTTCTCTCTCTGGGACTATTTCTATCCTTTCCATTGCCGGTCTGTGATGCCCTATGGGTATCCGACTCCCTCCCCCCAGCCTCTGTATAAGTTTCCTCATTTCCACCAACCCCTTCCTCCCCCTCTAGGTTGCTTAGTAGCTCAAATTTATTGTGACACTCTATGTTAGCCTCCATCAAGTAATCCGAGTTTCCCCTGACTGCACCGCTAAACTGCCCCTCTTCTTCCTCTCTTGCTCTGTTCACCTTGGGAGCTCCCTTCAAAAAGTCTGCTGTTTCAGGCTTCCCCACAACAGCCCCTTCTGACTCTTCCCCCTCCACTCTCTCTTTGTGTTCAGAATGTTCACCCCGTACGCTTTCCCCTTAGCGTTAACATCCCTATCTAAGGGTCCTCTGTCCCTAATATCCTCCTGCTTGCTGTAACATAACATCCGTAATTTAGAGCGTTGCCCAGCCTCCCCTCAGCCCCACCCTTTCTGCTGTCCATATCCACCCCTTATCCTTGGACACCTCCCAGCTCCCCAGCTTACTCCTTAACCAATATACCTCACTTCTGATAAAAGATAGCTGTCTACAGAGTGGGCAGCCTCCCTCTCTCCAGGCCCAATTGAGAATTATTGCCATCCCACAGCCTGTGCAGCCTACAACCCTTCCAAAGATGCCTGCCATGGTGGAATATGGCCACCCTGTTTATCCCCCTCTTTTTATAATGGCATACCCCCTTTTCTCAGTCCCTTTCCCCTGGAATACAGATTTCTCTCTATACTGACTGCAGTTATTTACAAACCCAATTTCAACCCCACCAATAAAGTTCCCAAGTCTCACAAACACATACAGTCCAGTGTATGTCCAGTCCCACTAACAGTGTGTGTATGCAGACATCAGGTACTGTATGATGTCACAGGCCCCCCAGTTCCTGTTGCTTCGAATTTCAGTCCCAAACATTCCCAAACATTGCAATACAATATACAATAAAATATAGAAGTAACAGGTACAGTGTTAAAAATACAAAATAAAATAATACAGTGCAGCAGCTGGAGTTTAGTGCAGGGTAGTTATGGAGACTTAAATTAAGATACACCCATATATCACAGTGCTGCTGTTCTGTGCTTATTACTACAATAGGAGGTGCTGGCCTTAAGTCAGGCAGAATATTTAGTTGCATGTACAGGTGGAGGAGAAATGTGCTTTGAGTAGTGAATTGAGGGATGGAGGAGGTGTGCTGAATGCCCATGGGGAAATTCAAAGTGATACACAAATCTGGAAAAGAGAATGTCAATGCTGATTTTCTGTTGAGTTATGGATCGGGAACTGAGAATTCCAAAGGTTGAAAAAAATGTGTGGATTTAAACTTAACTGTTTACTGCACTGGTTGTTATGGAAAAAGGGATACTGCATATGCACAGAACTCTAAAGATTATAAGGTAATGTTAGAAGACAATTAAATGAAAGTTTTAGAAACCTGTCCCTCTTAAAGATAGGGTATGTGACATAGTTGAATAAGACCCTGTCCCATTGGTTAAGCAGAAAGAGTTAAAAGCAAGGATCTAATCTGTTTTAGCCTCTCCTTTTCTGTTTGTTGTCTATCTGATTGTGCAGTCAAATTTTCTTGTGAGACCTAGGAACTCATCACTCTGATAAGTCTAACAATTTCCCTTCTCCCGCTTCCTCCCTACCTTCACTTGATGTTTCTTGCTAACTTTTTTCCCCCTTGCTTATCAGTGGTTCTGAAATATATGTTGATTTTTATGTGAAACTAGGTCCTCTGGTTTGCAGATGTACATAGTTATTTTTTGTAAGGAATTCAGAACTTTTTTGGGGTTTCTTAGAAAAGGTAGTAAGTTATAACACAGTTTGACCCTTTGCCCTTCTCAAGCTCATTTTCAGGGTTGTCAGTAGATCATCAGTTCTGGGACGTATGGGATCATAACAGTGTGGGACAAAACCACCTACAGCAGGACTGTGCTGTTACAAACAGTGTGCTGCAAGACCTGTAAACAATTTATTTGTTTTATGAGGGGCTTCACCCCCACCACCCCCTGGAACTTTAATAACCAACTCTGAGGTGGTGTGTGGACACAGGGCATGAAAAAAATAGTAAAAAAAAAAAAAAGATTCCCTTACAGGGAGTCAAACCACATTTCCCCCAACCCCATTCACTGCAGGGTCGGATGCTCTAGCCATTCCATCATGGGAGCAGCTTGACCGAGAACCTGACCCGCAGTGGTCACATACACATCCTTCTTCCAGGTGAGCGACAGGGGCTAGCAATACTTTCATATCCCTGTAATTACCCTGTCGCTATTAAGCCATTCACGCTCTTCACTGTGCAGTCTTGCTGTGCGTGGTTTCATCCACGCTATTCTCACCCGCTACCGTTCTGGGACACTATGTTCTTTTTTTGTTGCACTTGAAGGAAAACAAAACTGACAACATTTTCGGACATTATGTGAAAACATGACATATGTCTTAATGAGCTCAGGATGCAGAAGTTAATTGCCAGGAAAATACATTATATATAAAGAGAGCAGTCTTTTTCAGAGAAAGAGATTGAAATTTAGCATTAGAGATACCCTCAGATGCCCACTGTGCCTGCCCAACCCATAATCCATGATGGGGTGGTGTCAACAATATATGTATTTCCTAGCAACTCAGTTGGATTCCCCCTTCCTCTTTCCTAATGACAGAGTCTTTACATTTTTGAATACCTAACCACCCCACTCTGACTTTGCTAAAACCCTTATGTGTCAAAACAGGCACCGTGTTCAGGGTCTTCCCCCATAATTTTTGGGTGGGGCAATATATCTTCTCCACCCATCGGTTCCCTCTGCCATTGCAATGATAGTCAGACTGTTAAAGAGGATTTCAAAGAAACTCATTGATGTATCAATTAAAAATAATAAAACGTCTTTAAAACCCACACAAACCTGTTCATTGAGTATCACTGTTGGTTTTGCAATTAAGAAACAGTGTGGCTTAGTAGTCAGTGCATAGGGGACTGAACCAGAATATGTATTTACTCAGTTTTTGTTTACCTGGTTAAGTGTGCTAGACATACACTGCCTATTTTCAGGCACTAGGTGGGAGACTATGGAACATACAACACAATTAAAAAGCTGAAACACAGGATTGAAAATTACATCGAGTACAGAATAATTAAAAAACACTGTAGTAGAATAAGAAAAAAATAGACAAAATGGCAGTTGTAGAAATATGTATATGTCTTATATGGAACATGAACTGTAAATTATATGCAAACACAGGCATTTAATGTATGCAGATATTTTTCACTGTCAAATCTCACAAGAGCCACTTACTTGCTGTATGGTCTTGAGCAAGTCATAAAACTTCTTGGTGCTTCAGTGCACCCAGCTGTAAAACTGTGTAAAAGCAGGACTCTGTGGAAAATGGTATGTTGTATCTCAGCTGTGCTATCCTGAATGAATAAATTGTAAACAACGGAAACACGAGAAGGACCTATGTATTTATGAACATTACCTCTAGGAATTTACTTAGCCTTTATGTAACACCCCCTTCTACCAGTGGGAAGAGAAGGTCATTTTAAAGTGGTATTCCAGCTGAGGGTGACTAGTGTTAGCCCTGAGGAGATAGCTCAGTGGGAGGAGCACAGAGAAGCAGTGGCTGATAAGCAGCTATGCCAGCTAGCTGATGGAACTTGAGGGAGTCTTCCAGAGGTGGAACTCGACGTGACCAAGAGGTGTTGTGTCTAAAGCCTGGAATGGATCTTGGGGAATATGGATCTGGGAACATTACATGGTAGCTCACCAACAGTGGAAAATGTGTAGTGGGACAACCAGGAGAGAGTGGGAGAACCCCAAGGAGGTTTTCCTCTCTAAAGGAAAATCATATGGCCTCCAGGCCTCTGGTAGGTTTACCCAAAGACATAGAGGAAGACTATAGTGGGGGTCAAATTTGGAGAAGTACCTGTACCATGCAACTGTTCAAGCATGGGAAGATGCAGATGAGACTCCAGCTGAAAGGAAAGGTGCCAGACAAGGTACAGTATGAGATCCATCTCCAGCATGAATGAGGATGAGAGAACCCCAAGGCAGTGGGCTCCATGGTATGACTACAACTGTTAAGCTCCACTGAAAAGATGGCCTGTGAGGGCATGGTAGTTGGCTTTGCCTGAAATGCACATGACTGCATGTGGTTGTTTGCCAAGCAGTGCCAGGCTTGTACTAGATTAGGAAAGTATCAGCAGGTGGCCATGCAAGCAATCTCCTTTGCTCTGATCACTTTACTTTGAAACCATAAAGTGGGAATACCTGAATCTGTGGCTCACACCTTTTTAATGAGGCCGTACTGACAGAACAAAGGAAAGGGAACCAGAGTCAGATTGGCCCACCCGGATACCGGGAAATTTCCAGGTGTGACCCCCTCTGTTGGGTACCTGGCCACCTTCTAAACTCTGAAAATCTTTGCATTTGTCATCTATTTTCTAATTAAATGGAGTTGCGTGGGTACTGCAAGTTAATGTAAGATACAAACATAGAGCTAATGTATCAAATGTAATTGAAATACTGATAATAATGTGTCACCCTGGGCTCTCCCTGATTGATGTTCCAGGTGAATCCCTGCATCAGCTTTCCAGGTGGGCCCCCTGTACCCCAGTCTGACACTGAATGGAACATAAAGGATTAAGTGTGAAATAGTTTAAAGAAAAAAAAACTAATAGGACATCAGCCAATGGGAGTTGGGCTAAAGAGCATAACTCAGTAAGTTAATCAGGGGAGAAGGATTCCTATGTCTTTTGATACCTATAAATAGGAAAAGAACGAAGAGTGTCAAGTTGTAAGCGAACAAAGCACAGCAAGTTATATTACTAGGGCAAAAGGGTAACCATTGAGAGGAGATAGGGTGACCATGCTTCTCAGCAAGAGGCTACGTTTGGAAGTTGGCCATGCTGAGACCAGTCTGAACCCATGTCGGGAGTTAACATGGGACTCTAGGTGTAGAATTATACATTGCACTGACAGAGAAATGGGAACTATACACTGCTCTGAAAGAGGAGGGGGAAATGGAGACTCTGAAAGAGGAGTGATTGCCCGTGTAAATATTGTCAAATGAACTATAATATCAAAACCTACTAACTTGTACAGTTTGTCATATAGATGGGTGTCTGTGGTTCTTTATACATACAGTAGATCCTGAGGTGTCACACAGCTCTCTAACCTGAGGTATTGTAAAAGCACTTCTGAAGGGATTGTAATGGAACCCCCCGCAAGCCAGAAATACGACTTGATATGGGAGGTTCCCTGGGCCATGCCTAGTCCCCCTCCCTGGATTATGGGGAAAGCAAGAAGGGGTTTACATTTGTTAATCTGATTCAGCAATGTGTCTTTGAACAACATGAGAGAGTGCTGAATTTGGTTAGTAAAGCCATATGTTGGTAAAATCAATGTAAAGTGGTGTTATAAGTGGAGGCTTGTTCATAAATATAGCCAAGATCTGCAGTGTAAATGAAATCCTCCCTAACCAATCCACCAGATGGTGCCAGAGGGCTGTGATTGGTACTATGAGAGCAACCCAGTACTGCTCATCAAGTAACCAAACTGTGTGAACAAGCACTGTCAAACTCCTCTCCGTATAGGGCCATAAAGAAAAATTTTAACCATAATGGAGACGTAAATTCTCCTATTAAACACAAAATGATACTTGCTTTTGTAATTAATTGCAGCTAAAGACTTGTTTACATGGCAGTTATGCAGGCAGCTCTCAGTACAGCTGTTAGAACCAATGCAGACATAATGACCACATTTCCCATTACTTTGAAAAGAAAAATACTCATTCCACTTTAATTAGCTGTGGTGGTTGTAATTAAAAAAAATGATGAAGAAGAATGCAATATTCTAATTACTAGAGATATGTCCTACAACTTGTAAAGAATCTTCTGAGCAACAGCAACAGTTTGCACACTTTCTGATTTTTCTTTGGGGGCATGTTTTATTAGGTGTGTGTGTGTGTGTGTGTGTGTGTGTGTGCGCGCAGGGATGATAAGCCTGGCATTTTTCTGCTGATTTTGATATTATACTTATGTAGAAATAAATATGGGATATACAATGGTGAGCTGTCAAGATAAATTATTTTTCTGCAAAAGTACTGTTTGCCCTCTGGTAACCTCAGGAGTGGCGTAAGCCATGAGTGAGATGTCCGAGGTCAAACAGCATGAGTGTAGATAAATCATTTATCTGACAGCTCACCATTGCATATTTCATTCATGCAACAGGGATGCTTTCTGTCAGAGCAGGGGCATTTGCTTTTGATTGTTTATCTTTTTTTGCTGATGTTTGTCAAAAAAGTGAACAAAAATAGCATTTTCTGCTCTTTTTTGCTAATTATATAAAAAAAACTATAAGGTATATATAAATGAAATACCACTCATTTTGTAGATAATTTTGTGCTGAACAACTTTCATACTCACAGCACTAAGCTATCTTTTTTCATTTTGAAGTTATTTGCATTTGAATATAGTTAGTACTGGTACTGAGGCTGAACGTTCTAAATAAGTTCCAGAGTGATTGTGACATATCTACCATATGTATAAATGTAACATTTTGAATTTATCACATAGTAACTCAGATTTATCACATAGGATTTATGTCCACACCTATTGCATAAATAAGCATAGCTCAACAAGCTAGTTGGTTACCCTGAAAGCAATAGAATTTCTTAAAACATTTATTTCAAAAATAAATCAGTGACACATTTGGCCTCACCATAACTCCTTCGAACTTGCCCTCTAGTGTGATTGTTGATCCTCCATTAATTGATTTTATCTCAAATGTTGCTCCAACCTCTGATATTGTGGCTCTCTCAGCTAATGTTAGTCATCAATCTGATTGTTCCAATCTAAGACAAACGTTTGTACTAGGTGACTCTATTACAAAACACCTTGACAGGACTATCTGTAATCCAGACAAATATAGCGGGATCTGTTCAAGTTTTAGTGGAGCCAAAGTCACAGACTTTACCCGCATGCTTGACAACATTTTGGGCAATCAGGTTATAAACCCCATTTCCATCATACTTGTAGGAGCTAAGAAGGATTATCTATAAAAAGATAAGCCCCATTGTTATAGGCCTGGAAGCCTAGAAGGAGGAACAGAGAATGGGAGAGGGGGTGGGGGAACTGGGAACCAAGGGGCGGGGTTTGGAAAAGTGGTCATTGGGGGAGGGCCAGGGAAGGAAGGAGGAGGGCTCAGCTCCAAAGCTCGAAAAATCAAGGGAGGAGCAATTACTTGGTGGGGAAGAGAAAGTTGAGGATCACTAGCAGTTTAAGAAGGGCACCTTTTTTCAACTTCAGATGAATGGTGGGGGAAAGAAAAAGGCAAACATGGGGGAGTTGTCCTGACCATGGGAAAGGTTTGTGGCAGGAGTATGTACGCCAGGTTGACCGCATGGGGAGGGAAGGGAGTGCTCGATTTAAACAGCAGTAGAGCAAAGAATGGCTAGGAAGCTTCACGCTGGAGGTGATGAAGGAAAAGGTTGGGATGGAAAGTTGTTGGGGGGGGGGATGGGCTGGCTCCATTTTCCTTCTTGGTCTGTGCTTTTGTGATGAGAGTTTTTTTCCTAGGTTTGGCAATGGAGGACAAGCAGGGGAAATTTATTTGGCTTGCCATGCTAGCACCATCCTGAAGCAGAAGCTAATGAGAGGTTTACTAAGGCCACGAATATTCAAACCATTACAAGAGAACAGAATTGTATTCCAGTGTTTTTTGTTTAGATTTTACTAGAATAAAAGGTGACTGGTGGGAATTTGAAGGAAACAACTAGAATAACAGGGGTATAAACTGAGCACACCATTGTTCAGGATGCTAAGTGGATGGGAATATATTTAAGAAAGTGAATGTGGCATATGACATCCTGGGAATTTATTTAGTGTGAATTATTTAAAGTTTTGCAAAGGCAGTACAATGCTATATAGTTTAGGAACCTGGTTAGAAGAGTAAGTTTCTTTTAATTAATGATTCTGTAAGCAAACTGCATTGGGAACATGGAAGCCATGTTCTCCACTACATTGAGTAAAAACAGACTGCAGATAAGTCAATAACCTTACATTAGCCCACTAATAACCAATAAGTTACGGTAAGACCCGGGTGCTCCGCAAGCAATTAATTTGCTCAGTGCTTTCAGAGCTGCTGCCTCAAGTTAAGTTGGAAACAAAGGATGGTACAGCCAGGCTCATTAGCAATCATTTGGTTTGAAAATGGAATGACTTCAGATGAGACCGTGAAGAACTAAAACAGGTGCATATAATGAAAGCAGTTATATCAGTCACAGACACAGTATGATGGGGATTGAATGTTAAAAGGCTGGCTGATTATTTTGAGTTAAAAAAAAATAAATAAAATGGAGGGCCACATGGCCACAGCCACCATTTTGACTCGGGCCACGTGGAAGCAGCCATTTTGGGTGATGGTTGCAGGGGTGGAGAAAAATCCATTGTGTAAAAAAAAGGGGTTGGAAAACAGATATCACATAGGGGCTCAGCAGAAAGGACTCAGAGGGGAACCGTGTGTGGCTATGGGGGGGGCGGGCTCGGTTGTTTATATATAAAAGGGGTATAAAAAAAAAGGATAGCAGCAATCAAGACATGCTAGTTAAGGGCTCTACAAGGACAACAGATACTAAGCATGGCATGAACACACGGGTAATTGGGGCATGGGGGAAGGGGCTGCAAATAGGCAGGGGCCTGGGGAAGGGAGTGGATATCGAATGGGTCGGTTCCCAAGCGTGTCTTTCAGATGTGCTGGTTTAATAAACAAAGTTTGTTTTTTAACCATATCTATTTCTCTTAGCACTGTGATTTCCTTAAAAAAAAAAAAGGAGAACAGTCCTGCTTACCAGTGCTAACCCCAGCACTGGTACCAATACTGGTGTCATGGCCAGACCTGCTGCCAAGTATGCCAACAGGACCAATGCTGCGAAGTGTATGAGGTTTGCCAGCATCGGCTGGGGTAATTTTGCATTTTGTTATAGATCACTTTCCTTGCATCGTTGCACTGTATGGGAATTTATATGCAGTCTAAAAGGATGGCATCCAGATGGATAATCTATTGAGAATTATTGGGCTGGAGTTGTGACTATTCAAGGTTGCTCTTGGGAGTGTGACAGATCAGGCTCTTTATAGAGAGAAGGAGTAAATAGTCTTTATAGTTGAATTGGTTAACATGCGACCAAGTTGGAAAAGGAACAGTTTTGGAGTATCCAGTGCCAGCCGGGATCAGCAGTACAGGTCAACGAATGGGGCCATGAGTCCAGCTGCATTTCAGGCCAGAGGGTTTATGGCCGCTGGCATAGGTTTTAGTTGCCATTGCCTATTTAACTTAGGGAGGTGATGGTTTTATTAATTTATGTATCTTTTGGGTAACCAGGTAAGGACGCTGATCCAATGGACAATTTTCAGGCATGGCCTGGGCCACAATGTGGCAGTGTACTAGCCCTAACAATATATTAAGGTTTCCGTAGTCTGGTCCACAGTCCCACTGTGCTGTGAAAGTTGTCTGGGTGCTCTTAGGGATGCTGATCACAAGGATGCTTGGGGAAAGGTCTTTTAGCAACCAGTCAGCCAGACACAGGATGATACATATCCTCCGCCCCATTCACAGGTTAGTTGGTAATGCTACCAGGTACTTGTGAAGGCCCTTGGGGCTGATGTGGGCTGGTGGGGTAACAGGGATACGGGATGTGTATTGGCAAGATGTAGTACATTGGATCTCTGGTAGCTGATCTGAGAAGAAAGTTGGGGACAATCATCTGGGAGAGCTCAGTGGGATAGAGAATCTTTATTTCCAAAGGCTGCTTATAGGGAGCACAGCTGCGCCAACTGGAGCATTATGTGGATACAAGGTGGGGTTATGAAATTTAAATCTGGAGGGGGTGTACGGATGTCTCCAATCATTAACTGATCATTACGAGCAGATGTGTGGGCATGTGGAGGCAGTGGGTACCTCCAGTATGGAAGGTCCTGGGTTTTATCCTGAATTGGTGCGCTATTGTTTTTACAGCCAGATCTGTTGTCAGACAGAAGTGGAGTAAAGCTTTACTTCCACATCAAGATAACATGCAGGTGTTAGAGTACCAGCTGGCAAGAGAGGATTCAGCAGCACTCTTAGGGAGGCTGGAGGGAGCTGGTTTGAAGCAACAAGAGACCAAACAAACTGGTTTGTTCAAACTACGGATCTGAAGTAAGTGCAGGCCACTGGGGGGAGATTGCTAATACCCACTTGCCTGTGGCCACTGAGGCCCAGGGTGTAGAGCAGAACTGTAATCTTGCTCCCACTGCATCTACAGAGTTCAGGGATCTTGGCTTTTCCTCATTTATGGAGTGGAAGCTACCATGGCCAATTGCTGGGCCAGAATCATAGAGTGTAATGGCAAAGAGGACGATGATGGGATGGTAGCTGGGGACAGAGGAGAGCAGGGGGCAAAAAGCCTGTATGGGTAATAGGTGTTGGGTAAATTGGCAGAGGTGCTGCCACAGGTTTGCTACCTGACATGCAAGGTGAGCAGTTTCAGGGTAGGGTGCAGGGGCAGCTATGGGGTGCAATTTGGGTGGAGGAGCCACAGGGCCCAACAGCAGGGTGCCTTAGTATCAGGATGGCAGTGAGGGGTGATCTGCTAGAGCATAGAAAGGATCATAAAATTCTGGTATATCAAAAAATGGATCGGTTAAAAAAAGGGGGGGGATCCGGGTTCCACTACAGCAGCACAGAGAGTGGCTCATTGCCCAGTTCATGGAAGGTGCAACAGGGAATCATAGTTGGGGTGCAAAAGAAGGGAGCAGGGCCCCATGAAGGAAAACCATGAAAATTAATTATCACATGCAATAGGATGGGAGCAGTCTCTGAGGCTGCAGCCCAATGGGGTTGAAGGACGGCTTGAGAAATTGAACGGAGGAACACCCAGTTGCGCAAAAAAAAAAGGAAAATACAACATCAGAAGTGGAAATCACTAAGGAAGTGTTTCATCTATCCATAGAAAACTGGAGCAGGTGGGGGGGGGGCAGTATGCATATACAAATAAATGGTTCACATGATTTGTTTATGTGTTGGAGAGACTGGCTACAGGACAGAAGTGCTGGAGCAGCAGGAGACATTACCGAATATAGTGGGCCAAGAGACAGGCCAAACAGAAGGCGGGGGGGGGGTGAACAGTTGATTTTGAGCAACAAAAGGTATGGATCCGGTGGAAGGGCATGGAAGGGGTGCATTGAGGGCCCTGTTATTGCCATTGATGGATGGAAGCCGCCAGACCAATTCGGAGCCTAATTGCATTATGATACACCTGGGAGACAAGTGATTTAGGTGTACGTTTGTGGTTACTCATATTTAAGCAGATGCAGGATGACCAGAGAGTCCACAAGGGGAGGGACCTAGAGTCAGGGTGGGTAGCGGAAGATGGCAGTAAGAAGGAGATGGGGGGCATACTCAGAGAACACAAGGCCATAGAGAGGGGGCAGGAAGAGAAAGAACTAAAAAAAAAAAAAAAAAGAGCGTCAAGTGATGGTGGCAGGATGACACAAGTAAAATAATAAATGGTTGGTATAGAACAGAGGGACCCAGCTGGTAGAGAGGGGTAAACAAATTGTTGTCACAATAATCAAGAGAGACATGGATGCAGGGTTGAGGAGTCTGCGGGAAAGAAGGAGTTTGGGGGAAGCCCGCCTTCCAATGCAAGCTGGAGACAGGCTAGTGGAAGAATGAGAGAGAAAATATATTTTCTGGAGAGGAGGGGGGAAATTCTGGAGTTACACCAAGGTGGGGTGTAAGAGAAAAAAGGGTAAGGACACCCAGGAATAAAAATGGGGGACAGGAATTGGACCTGGCCCAGACAAGAGGAAAGGGTGTGGACACCCAGGAATGGAAATGGGGGGCAGGAATTGGACCTGGCCCAGACAGTAAGAGATAACCCCTCAGGTTTACATGGGGGGGTGAAAGAGAAAATGGACAGGAAAGAAAGACCCCTTGGGTTTACATCTGGAGGATGGAGAGGGAAGAAAAATATGATATAAAATGTAATATGAAATGCTGTGAAAATATTATATAAATTGTGATAGTTTGAATAAATAGAATATGAAAATAAATGTTTTAAATATGGCATGTAAAGGAACTCAGTGTTGTTGATGAAAATTTGAATGACAAAGTTTTAATAAATGCTATGCCGACTGAGCAACCAAAAACAATACTGAGTGTGGTGTCCTTCTTTGGGTGAAAGGCTCTAGAACAATAATATTCTTCAAGACTCCATACAATATATTAAATCCACTTTTGTTGCCATGTCTAATAAACTGGTCGAATTAGGGTATGATACCTGTTTTTTGGAAATTCTCCCCATACCTAGATATTCCCCCCTTCTTAATCAAAAAATCAAGACTATCAATGGATGGCTCTGAAGATGGTGTCTACATCAAAATATCACTTGTATTACCCATTGAGAAGAATTTGTGGATAGGCACAAGCTTTTCTGCTCAGATGGTTTACACCTTAGTAGGAGGGGAAATGCCCTCTTGGGCCAACAGTATCTGTCTGTCATAAACAATTATTTAAACTAGGTATAAGGGGAAGATAAAGGGCTGCCCTTCATCTCTTAACTCATTCAATAATAATTGTAAATTTTCTAGTCATCGGTTACATTTTCTAAGTTTTAATACTAGGAGTCTGAATCAGAAATATGACAAATTGCAACTCAGAGCCTGTAGAGAAAACTTAGATATTATCTCTGTCTGTCAAACATGGGGTGACAATAAAACATCATGGGGCATTCAATTACCTGGTTTCCTTGCATATAAACTGAATAGACAGAATAGGAAGAGTGGTGGGGTTGCACACTTTGTCAACAATAAAATGAATTCAGTTGATATCACTAGCTGTATTAAAACTCATGATATTTCTACAGAAACCCTCTGAGTTAAACTTTTCCTTTCACAGCATGATTTCCTTACTCTTGGGACATGTTATCTTCCCCCAAATTCACCAATTGATATTCTGGATGCCATACTTATGGAAATCGAACTGGCTAGTCAGTTGGGTAACATTATTGTCACTGGTGACTTTAATATTAGTGATATTAACTGGCACACTCTTACTGCAACCAGCAGTAAAGACAATAAGTTTTTGGCTACTTGCTCTGAATTAAACCTGATACAATGTGTTGCCACACCCACATCAGGAGACAACATTTTGGACCTTGTTTTCAGTACTGCTGATTTGGATATCAAGGATGTTAAAATTTGTGACCCAATTGGTGGCAGTGATCATAATTCTATTCAGTTCACCCTACAGAAACATTTTATACACAACTGTAGTTCTACTACTATATACTTGTATGATAAAGCAGATCTAGCTGCTATTAAGCATTCTCTTAATGAAACTGACTGGGCATCAACCTTTTTTAATTTATCACCAAAACAAAGTTGGTTTACTTTCAAAACAATCATAACTAATTTAAGGGATGTGTATAGCCCATCAAAAAATCAAATTCCCAAATGGTAAACAGTTATGTAAATGGATGAACCATGGCATTAAAAAACTAATTGACTGTTGCTAGCCTTGCTTGTAGAGGAGAAAGCAGCTAACTAAAAGAAGCTATATTTTCTTATTAATTTAACACTTGTATCTCAGCAGGAGTCAGCGTCTGTTGAGGTTAAGCAAGACAGATACTTTATTAGAAGTAGAAGGGGTCTTATTTAGGGTTAAAAAAAGAAAGAAAAGAAAGAAAGTCAGTGTGTGTGTTCTGTGCTGTGAAGGGTACTGTATCTACTTACTTTGCTAAACCAGTAGGAGGAGAGAGAGCTTAATTGGGGGTGTGGCTTAGACACTATAAAAGCAGGTGACTCAAATTACAACTTCCTGTTGCTAGCCTTTTTCCCTTACTAATTGCCCTCCATCCCACCCACCCTAAGCCAGTTCTACTTTTATAGCCACTGGATTTGACTGTCAACAGGAACTTCCTGTTTGGCAGTAGGAAGGGAAGGATCATAGAGAAACATTGGTTTTGTCAACCCTAAAGGAAAAAAGTAGCTCACTGTCCCCCCCCCCCAGCTGGTGGTGGTCTGACACTGAGTAAAGAAGAAGGAGGCTACTGAAGAATATAGGAAGTTGCTGTCCCAGAAAGGGAAGGGTGAGAGTTGTAAGGAGAGGAGAGAGAGTAAGCATACAGAGAAACAGGAGAGGGGACACACAATAAGACATGATAGGAGTGGTGCAGTGCAATGGCTGTGGGGCAGCAGTGTTCCAGGAGACATTCTGGAGGCCTGCGCAGTGCTATTTGCAGGCACCTCTCTGGTCTGAGGGAGGAGGTTGCCCGTCTCCAGGCTGACCTGGCTAGGATTTGAGAAACCTCCTCCCCCACCCAGGGACCACCAGGGCCAATGCCACTACCTCAGAGGTTGAGAGGAGAGGCTGGACCAGTGTGGGCTCAGGGAGGGAGAGGGTGGTGGAACAGAGTTGCATCCCTTCAGCTACAGATCTCCACAATTCATTCACTCTTCTGGTGGATAGTGGTTCCTCTATGGAGGCACCTGCAGTGGAGACCAAGGAGGATGCTGGGAACCTTCACAAAGGATACCCATAGGAGGGTGGCATGGGACCCCACAGGGGAAGGAAACAACTCCTGGCGGGGGACTCAATCATTAGAGTAGAAATGGGGAGGAAGGGAGAGAGGTAGGAAGTGCCTGGCGCCACTGCTTGGAGGATAGGAAGCTAATCCTCAGGATCGTGGGAGCAGCTGCACGAGGGAGGGAGCTGGATGTCATTGTCCACCTAGGGACACATGACTTGGCTAGGAATGGGATCAGAGCAGTGCAAGAGGAGTTTGTAGAGTTGGGGAGGGGCCTTAGACAAGTAGCGCATACCTTCTCAGAGGTGCAGCCTGTCTATGGCAAGGGTGATGCGAGGATACTCCTCACCAGGGAATTCAATAAATGGTTGAAGAACTGGTGTGGAGCTTAGGGTTTTGGCTTCATTGGGGACTGGGGAGCCACCTGGAGGGATGCAGACCTATACTTGTGCGATGGTCTGCATCTGTCCGGGGGGGGGACCAGGATCCTAGGTGAGAGGTTTAAATGCTTCATTGGCAAGCATTTAAACTAGCCAAGGGGGGAGGCACTGAAAAAGAGCAGGGAAATCCCAGCCTCCCCCCACAAAGCACTGTAATTAGTGAAGTAAACACCAAGATAGAGAAGTCATTAGGGAGAAGGACAGAGGTAAATGTGAAAAAAAGCAAAGGCAGTAAGGACAGGAATGGGGCTAAAAGGGGTAAGGCCATCAAAAAGTGGAGGGTGATGAGTACCAATGCCCATAGTCTGTGTAACAAGCTCTCTGAACTAGTGGCCTTGATGGAAGAGGGTTGCCTGGATATTGTGGCAGTCACAGAAACATGGTACACAGAGAACCATGACTGGGATGTCAACATACCAGGATACACAATCTACAGGAGGGACAGGGAAGGTAAAAGAAGAGGAGGAGGAGGAGTAGCTCTCTATGTAAATGAAGGGATCAAAGCAAGAGAACTAGGGCCGGCCCACCGGCGCAGCGGTTGGATTTCTGCTTGCGACACCAGTGACCCGGTTCAGGAACGGAGCTCGGGAGCTGGAGGACTGCGGGGAGAGGGCTTGAGCATCCCAGGGACTGCTCATCCTCTCCAGGGGAGGAGACCAGAGCTCGGCTCTTGTCTGGCCCAGGTGGAGACCCGAGGTACAACAAGCCCCACGCTTAACGAGGGGGCGAGCAATCAGATGTTGCGCTCAAGCACCATGATGTCAGGGAACATGGTACATCGCGAGGACACCGGAAAAACACCTCGCAGCCTCCCAATAGACAGAGCACTAGGCCCTGACCCTCAATGCCCCTACCTGCCCAGAGACAGTATCCTGACGAAAGACAGATGCATCGGGGTGTATGGGCCCCCAACCCGTACCCTGCCTGGGGGGTACAACCATGGCTCCATGGGAGATGGACTGTACTGGTCACCAGGTAGGTGAGCTGAGGGCTGAAAAGGTCGTTGGTGACTCCCGAAGAGACGAGAGCTGTCAGGAGGGGGAGCAAAAAAAAAAAAAAAAAGCAAGAGAACTAAAGAGTAAACATGGAGCAGATAATGTACTCTGGGTCACCCTGGAGACAGGAAATGGCACCACAATCTGCATGGGGGTTGCATACAGACCCCCATCTCAGGGGGAGGTAATGGACAAGGAAATGATAGAAGGCTTCCTTAGAATGGCAGAAAAAGGGGAGATATTGTTGATGGGGGACCTGAATATGCCAGATGTTAACTGAAGCACCTTTGCTGCAGGCACATCCAAGAGCAGGTTCATTCTTAATGCCCTACAGGGGGCATGCCTCAGACAGCTAGTATTGGAACCCACTCAGGAGGGAGCAATCTTAGACCTGGTACTCTCAAATGGGGATGGAGAAAGAATCTCAGATTTAGAAGTCGGTAGCCATCTGGGAACAAGTGACCACCAAACAGTGTGGTTCACGATAAACACAGCCATACAATCAAGCCATACAAAAGCAAGAGTATTGGACTTTAGGAGGGCTGACTTTGGGAAAATGAGAGAGTGCCTCAGAAAAGCACTAGCAAACAGGCAAAAAGAGGGGTGGAGGAACAATGGGGAGTAATCAAAACAGCCATCACAGAGGCAACAAGCCTTTGTGTAAAGCAAATCAACAAAACACAATGAAGAAAAAAAATGCTATGGTTCTCAAAAGAGGTGGCAGGGAAGGTTAAGGAGAAAAGGATAGCATTCAGGAAATGTAAGGAAACACAGAAGGAGCAGGATGAGAACTTTATCAGTTAAAGCAGAAAGAGGCTGGGAAGGCAGTCAGAATAGCAAAGGCCCAAACCAAGGAAAGGATAGCCAACTCTGTTAAGAAGGTGGATAAGACCTTTTATAGGTACATTAGGGAGTGAAGAAAGACCAAAGGAGGAATACTGAGGCTTAATAAAGGGGAGGGAATGTGGGTAGAGGGTGACAGTGAAAAAGTAGGGATACTGAACGAATATTTCTGCTCAGTATTCACAAAGAAAGAGGACGGGGAGGTACCTAAACCAAACAAGAGAAATACTCTGAAGAAGGGAGTCTATACCAGTCCATTTACAGAAGAAAGGGTTCTGAAAGAACTAATAAAATTGAAGGTGGACAAAGCAATGGGGCCTGATGGGATTCACCCAAGAATTCTAAAGGAACTAAGGGTAGAACTAGTGACACCACTGACTACTCTCTTTAACAAACCATGAGAGGATGGGGTGGTACCTGAGGACTGGAGGAGGGCGGCTGTGATTCCTCTTCACAAAAGTGGGAGCAGGACAGAGGCAGGAAACTACAGACCAGTTAGTTTGACCTCAGTGGTAGGGAAAATGATGGAATCACTTCTGAAGGAAAGAATTGTTGAGTACCTTGAGGCCAGTGGGGCATGGGACCCAAGGCAGCATGGATTCACGATGGGAAGGTCATGTCAGATGAATCTAATAGATTTCTTTGACTGGGTGACCAAAGTAGTAGACCAGGGAGGGGCTGTGGACATGGCCTACCTAGAGTTTAGCAAGGCATTTGATAGAGTCCCACACAAAAGATTAATACACAGGTTAGCCAGCCGTGGAGTGGGTCCCAAGGTGGTAGCCTGCATAAAAAATTGTCTAGACAACAGGATGCAAAGGGTAGTAGTAAATGGAGTCAATAGTGGAGAAAGGAGGGCTACTAGCGGGGTACCACAGGGTTCAGTACTAGGACCGGTCCTTTTTAATGTCTTTATAAGTGACATTGCAGAGGAACAGGAAGGAAAAATATGTCTCTTTGCAGACGACACAAAGATCTGCAACAGGGTTGATACACAAGATGGAGTGGAAAGGATGAGAAGGGACTTGGCAAGGTTGGAGGAATGGTCAGATGTATGGCAGCTCAGATTCAATGCAAAGAAATGCAAGGTAATGCACCTGGGAAACAAAAACCCAGGGCAAGAGTACACAATGAGGGGTGAGATACTGACAACAGTAAAAATGGAAAGGGACCTGGGAGTAATTATATCAGATGACCTAAAGGTGGGCAAGCAATGTGAGAAGGCAGTAAGGAAGGCTGGGGGATACTGGGATGCATAGGGAGGCATCAATAGTAGAAAACAGGAAGTTGTTATCCCTCTGTACAGACAGTTGGTGAGACCCATCTGGAGTACTGTGGCTACAGTTCTGGAGACCCATCTTCACAAATACATATAGACAGAGTGGAGGCTGTTCAGAGGAGGCAATCAAAATGGTGCAGGGTCTGCACCAGAAGACATATGAAGAAAGACTAAAGGAGCTTAGTATGTATACCCTTGAGGAAAGAAGGAGAGAAGGGACATGATAGAAACTTTCAAGTACCTCAAGGGAATCAACAAAGTCCAAGAGGGTAGCATCTTTCAGAAAAGAGATGTGCAAGAATAAGGAGCAATTTGAAGATAGAGGGGACTGCTCAGAGGTAATGTGAGGAAGTATTTTTCACAGAGGGTTGTGGATGCATGGAACGGCCTCCCTGAGGAGCTTGTGGAGTCAAGAACAGTGGGGGAATTCAAGAATGCATGGGACAGACATAAGGCAGTCCTATTGGGGGGTAGGAGGAAATAAGCTGTTGGTTAACTAGGATCTGCAGCTTATCTGTTAGGTAGGAAAATGGGCAGACTAGGTGGGCCAAGCGGTCCTTATCTGCTGTCATATTCTGTGTTTCTATGTTTCTAATTAGATGTAAACATAGAAAATGCAGTAAACTCCTTAAAAATAAGACCCAATCTAATTGGGAATCTTATATAAAAACTCAAAAGAAATGTAAATCTAGTATTAAAAAAGCTAAATCTAGATGGGACTTCAACCTTGCCTATAATGCTAATAAAACAAACAGTAAACAATTTTATACTTGTATCATTTCCCCCAAAAAAACATCATGCCAGGTAGGGCCATTAACACTGAATAATGAACTAATTTGTGATCCTCAAACCATGGCTGAATTATTCAATGTGGGATTTTGTAAGATTTTTTCTCATTCCAAGCAAAATAATATTCCACCTACTACAAATAACGTTGATCCCTTAATTAGTTTCCCTGAGGAGCTTATATTTAACAAGCTGTTGACTCTGAAAGGTAAATACTGCCCAGGCCCCGATAAAATAGCTGGACATCTATTGTATCTGTTGGCAAGCAATATCACCCTCCCCTTAAAAATTATTTTTGAATGTTTTTTATCTAATAACTACATCCCAAATGAATGGAAAGAGGCAACAGCTGTACCGATTCACAAAAAAGGTCCCAAACACAGTTGGGAAAATTACAGGTCCATAAGCTTAACTTCGTCCATCTGCAAAATCTTAGAGAGCCTCCTTAAGGACATCATCTCACCCATAATTGATGCCCATGATCCTGAACAGCATGGCTTCAAGGAAGGAAGAAACTGTCTAACAAATCTGCTTTGCTTTTATGAACATATTAGTACTCTTTCGGACAGCCGAATATCATGTGATATCATATTCATCGACTTTAGCAGGGCATTTAATGTTATGCCCCACTAGGCACTTATATGTAAGCTAGAGAAACTTAATAAATACATAATTAAATGGATTTATAATTGGTTACGTGATAGGACACAAAGGGTGATTGTAAATGCCATTTTATCAGACGAGGGTAAGGTTCTGAGTGGGGTACCCCATGGCTCCGTCCTTGGCCCCTGTTTATTTCAAGCATTTATAGCCAATTTAGCTATAAATTGTTCATCAATCACTACCAAATACGCTGATGATGTAAAAAGTGGAGGCCCATGCTCCAATTATGAACAAGCTGCCATTATTGAACAGGACCTTGACACCATTTCTGACTGGGTTGATACTTGAGGAATGAAAATGAATACAACTAAATACAAAGTGATGCATTTGGGATCTAGGAATTTAAATCATCCTTATTTACTAGCTTGTTCCATTCTTAGCTCCACCATAGATGAGAATGACCTGGGTATTACCATATCCCATACTAAACATCTGCAAAGTGTCATTTGTAAATCTAATAAAGTTGTGTAGTCAATCTTACGCAACATCAAATCAAGAGACTCTAATGTTTTGATGCCTCTTTTTAGGGCATATGCTAGGCCACACCTGGAGTATGCTTCACAGCTGTGGTGCCCCATCAAGAAATCTGATGGCTATTCTCTAGAAAAAGTACAAAGAAAATTTACTAAACACATCTCTGGGCTTAACTCAATATCTTATAAACACAGATTAAAAACACTAAACCTTAAGTCACTTTTCACTCAGCACCTTAGAGGCGACCTTTTGTTTCTCTATGATGCTATCCAGGACCCTTATCTTATATCAGAATTAGGTCTTGGCTTCAAGTCTTATTCTCATGATATCAGAGGTCATCCATTGCAACTTGTTGAGAAACCATTTAAACACATTAGCCGGAAATACTTTTTTACCATTATATCTATTGGTCACTGGAATAAACTACCATTTAAATGTTATCAGTGAAACCAAGAATACTTTCAAATACCGTCTTGATAAGTTAATCAGCTCTGGTTACAACCTATCCTTTTACTCGTTGGTTTAGTTTAAGAGCGTCATGGGCCTCAGCCTCCTTGCTCTTTCCCATACCTTAGTATGAACCTTAGTATGAACACAGAACACAAATGTGAAGGGGGTAGGGGGGAGGAGGGGCAAGGACAAGAGAGGAATACTGTATAAATAAATAATCTTTGTGTGACCACAGGGCACTAAAAACTTATGATAATTTAAGCATGTTGCTAAATAAGTTACTCAATAAATATGTTATTAGATATACATTGCAGAGTCACTGATAAATATCAGTCTTCCTTGAGGATATCTCTTTAATCAGGCCACATCTGTGAAACGTAAGCCCTCAGGCACTAGGATCACATGAAAACTTTTCTCAAGCAGTATACTAGGGTCTGCCCATGAGGACGTCTGATGTTTATATCACTATATAAGAATGGGCAGCCCCGTCCCTCCTCAGTTCTTCTCCCACCATTGATCAAGACTTATCAGACCCTGCAGAAATGCTGCTTCAGCAGTCTTCCATATGGAGTGTGAAGATCTTTGTCGATGACACACAATGCCACCAACTGCAGTTCAGGCCCCAGCCACCGTATGTTACTCTTCTGACACCAGGTTACAAGCTACTCTGTGGTGCTAGGCTAGGCCACACCTCGAACTGGTAGTCTGACCGTGGGGCCTTCTCACCACTGGCGGCTTTGGCATCTTGCGAGAGCTGCGTGAAAAAGTCAGTGCTCACCCTTTATAGGGTTCTTCCAGCCAGCCCTCTGGATTTTTCAGGGCCTTCTCCTTCCAGTGAAAACCATCTCCAGTTGGCAATGCCCCCCCAACAAGATACCCAGGCAGGGGTTTCTGGGGTGGATCTCAGTGATCCAGCTATGGCTGATGCCTTTGGGGAACGGTGATGCCTGAGCATCTCTCATCCCTTCTGCCTTCTGTCTCGCTAACGGATGGGGTATAGCTGTCTCTCTTCTGGGCCAGATGTGGCTGGCCTAGGTTCATCGATGATGGAACCCTGTGCCTACCCCATCAACATTCCCCTCCTCATCACACTGCGGTGGCCAGAGTAATGGCTCTATTCGAGGCCAGTCATGGCTGGCTCAGGCTCATCGACCATGGTTCTCTGTGCCTCCCCCGTGGACACTCCCCTCCCCGTTGTGCAGCGATAGCTGGAGTGACTGTTCTGATGGTGGTGCCTTTTACCTCCCCCATCAGCTATCCTCTTGAGCCCATCAATGACAAGGATGTCAATGCCAAGTTGTTCACTTGCCTTGGTCCCTCCTGCTTGGACCAGGCTTTGTTCATACAGAACCTCATTGACATTCCCTCAGGCTTTTCATCGTCAATGTAGGGTGCCTGTACTGATGCTGGTGCCTCCGCCTCCCCCATCAACTCCTCTGTACGGCCTTTCGACAATACAGATGTTGACACCAGGTGGCTCGTTTCCCTCAGTTCACTCATAGGACCAGGCTCTGCCTCTGCACAACCTCGTTGACACTTTCTATTATTTTCCACCATCGATGTAGCCTGCCACAACCCTTCAGTGGAGAGCTGTCTTTGCCTTATGGCTGCCACCCGGCCCTGCAAGGTTGGGGGTTCCTGAAAGGACCCTGGAGGAGTGCAGCATAGGCACTTCTTGCCACTACTGCCCAGATGGCCATTTCTGTGGCAGGTCTGGGATCCAATTTGGCCACAGGGTGTAAAGTAGTAGTAGTAAATCATTTTTATTCAGAGAATACTGGAGACTTTCCATTGAGCAAAGCTCATTTTCAATGAAGTTCCAGGTCTATAAAGTGCAAAGTTTCACATAAATCAAACATAAGCACATATATACACTTAGGATAATAAATAAAGACCATACCTAGACATAACATACATGATCATTAGATCAAACTTTTAAAATACATTACACTGATTGCAAAAGTAAACAGTCTTTGTCCAAGCAGTACACTCTGAACAAATTTACAAACATTTGTCCTGACCTCTGGACATCTTAAATATTGAGGTGAATCATTCCAGAGGAAAACTCCCCTAAATGGGATAGAGGATCTTCCAATATTCAGATTACATCTGGGGAAACAAAATTGGACACCATGGGCCGGATATTCAAACTGCGCTATTTTGTATCACAAGCCCTTGCGCTGCACAACATAGTTGCGCAGGGGTGTGGCCGGGGCGATATTCAAAGGAGTTGCACTATGGAGCAACTCCTTTGAATATCACCCCCCCGGCCACAGCCACTGTGCATGGCGCAGTGGAACTTGTGCCACCGCAAGTGGTCAGAGTGGAGCATTCAAGTTGCAGTGGCACAAGTACCATTGAGCCATGTGCAAATTTCCGATATTCAAAAGGTGACATGCAAATGGGGCCATAATTCATGCAAGGCGCGGGGGGGCCATTTGCATCTATTTATGGCCCCATTTGCATGCCATTAGCAGGTAGGTGTGCCGATCCCTGAGGACTTGCACCTGGCGCCCTGCCAGGCAGCAGCCGTCGGGGACCGACACCCCCTGCAACCCGATCGCGGGCAAATGTGTATAAAATCCCCGACTGGCCCGATCGCGGGCAACAGCCTAATAACCCCCACCAGCGAATCGTGGGCAGCAAAGTGTCCCCAACATATCCCTGGTGGTTCACGCTAAGCACGATCGGGGCTGAAGATGTAACCCCGAGCGTATCCCTGGTGGTCCAGTGGAAGCCCGATCGTGGGCTGAAGAAGATAACAACCCCGGAGCGTATCCCTGGTGGTCCAGTGGAAGCCTGATCGTGGGATGAAGAAGTGTAACAACCCCCAGAGCGTATCCCTGGTGGTCAGTGGACGCTAAGCCCGATCATGGGCTGCATAATGTGGTGACACCCCACCCCAAGACCATATCCTGGTGATCTGTCCCCCACCCACCCACCCGAGCCCCACCACCTCGCTCCCCCGCAGCGTGATGGCCATCCACCCGCCTGCCGCCCGCCGCCCGCCAACAGCCGCCGGTAGGCTGCCGCCCGTGGTGCAGGCAAGGCCAATGGGCGTGCCGCCTAAGAACGATCAACCAGCCTGCGGCTGAAAGTGAGATCCGCGCCGGCTGCGGGAGGAAGGGATGGTGAGCCGAAAATACTAGATCAAACCGAAGATAATGTGAAGTACCACATGTGCAGCCTGCGATAGGCTTAGCGTCCTGGACCTAAGTGTCGAGGGTTCCCTATTCAGCCACAATCCGGCTCCACTGGTTCCACAGAAGAATTAGAGACTTCTTCTTCAGCCCGCGATCGAGCTTACCGTCCACTGGACCACCAGGGATATGTCGAGGGACTTGCTGCCATGATCGGGCTGGTGGGGGGGTTATTTAGGCTGTTGCCCGCGATCTGGACAGTCGGGGGGGGGAAGGGGGATTTTGATGCTTTTGCCCGCGATTGGGCTGCGGGGGGGCACAGGGAGTAGGTTGAGGGCCAGCAACAGGTGGCAACTGCTGTGTTGTGCCCTGCAATGCGGCAGCTCATCTGTGGGTGGCCCTCCACTTACTCCTTTTTTTGGGGGCTCAAAGTTGTGCAGGCGCAGGTTGGGGATTGCACCTGCACAACTCTGCACAGCCCGGCTGAATATCGGGCTGTGCAGTTTATGCATGGTTCCTCCCCTCCAGTTCAGCATGCATTCATTAGCATTGCGCTGTTGCTCAGCATGTTTTCAGTGGTGCAACTGCCTCCTGCTGAATATCGCAGAATGGCGCAATTTCAGACTTGCGCAGGCGCAACCCTATTGCGCATGCGCAACCCTTTTGATTATCCCACCCTATGTGTCAATCTCAAATCCCTTCCAAATTCCCTAAGCTTAAACAGCCCAATAATATAATCTGGAACCTTATGGTTCCAGACCCTAATCATGAAATGCAATAGATGTATATACCTTCTCACAAGTGGTCTATTCCAATTTAATTCATTAAATAAATAACACCTCTGTGTTCTAGAAGGAACCTCTAATATGAAATGAACCAACCTACAGAACAGCTGGTCCACCTTGTTTAAGAATTCCCCAGAGGCCCCTCCATAAACTATATCTCCATAATCAATTGCTGGGAGTAATAAAGTTGCAACCACATTCTGATGGACCTCCCTAGGCAAAAACCTTTATCTCTGTAAAGGGCTCCTATTTTTTTTATTCATACTTCCAATTAATGAATTTGTATGTAGATCCCAACTTAAGTGGGAATCAAGCCACATTCCCAAATATTTGTAATGATCAACCTGTTTTATAGCTAAACCCCCGGATGTAAAAATGTCCAATTTTAGATCACAAGTTCTATTATACTTACTTCTAAACAAAAGTACCTGTGTTTTATTTGCATTCAAAATCAAATGATGCCACCTAAAGAATTCCTGAGCTTCGTCAAAAGCTTGTTGCAACTTTAACTCTATTATAACCTGAGAAGCTCCTTCAACATACAATACATTGCAACTTTAACTCTGTTATACCCTGAGAAACTCCTTCAACATACAATATGTTGCAACTATAACTCTATTATACCCTGAGAAACTCCTTCAACATACAATATGGTATAATCTGCATGTAGATGACATTGAGTATCAGGGGACTGGGGCCTAAATTCATTCACGTAGATATTGAAGAGCAGAGGCCCCAAGATTGACCCCTGGGGAACTCCGCCCCTCAAATCCAGAATCCCAGATTTAAAGGAGGCTACCTTCACATACTGACTACGTCCCATCAAATAAGATGAGAACCATTTAAATTGAAAGATGATAAAAGCCAATCTCCCTGAGTCTGGACAGGAGCACCTGATGGTTCAGGGTGTCAAAAGCCTTTGAAAGGTCGATAAATAAGGCACTTATCATTAACCTTCTGTCCAGACTCAGTTGGAGATCGCTTACCACTTTAGTTAGGGCTGTTTGAGTACTATGGAAAGGCCTAAACCCTGACTGGTAAGGAGACAATTTACTATTATAATCCAAAAAGTTCTTCAGCTGACATGAGACAATCCTCTCAAATATTTTAGAGACCCGGGGTAACAATGAGATGGGCCTATAATTCCCTAAATTGGTCTTATTTACTGCTTTAAATACAGGTGTGACCCTAGCTATCTTCCACCCTTCTGGAAATTCACCAGTCTGACAAGATAAATTAAAAATATAAGCCAGGGAGGAGGCCAAGCAAGGGGCAGCATACTTTAATAATATGGAAGGAATTCCATCATACCTTATAGCCTTAAAAATATTTATTTTCAAGAGTTCCCTATGTACTTCCTCCGGGAAAATACGAGCAAACTCAAACATCCTCATTCCTTTTGGGTCAGATTTACTACCCACCAAATCCTGCTCTACACCATCCTCAAAATCCTGGCTATCCCTATCAACTAAATCCTGGGTACCCACCTTGATGAAATACTCATTAAAAGCATTCACCAAACCATCCCCCAAGAAAAAGGTTGATCCTTCTACTGTAATCTTAGTTATAGAGGAACTCTTATGAGTCCCCATTAGGTCAGAAATAACCCCACAAAACTTCTTTGGATTCTGTTTTTGACTATTATCAAGTTTAGACCTTATGAAATCTTGTTTTACCAATCTCACTTTCTTAGTATACAGATTTTGGGCCTGCCTATAAAGAACCCAGTCATGGGCCTTCGTGGATTTTTTAGCCTTAGCCCATTTCTTATACCTCTCTCTCCCCTAGCTTTATGGAGTTTCTTTGAGAACCAAACGTTCCTTTCGTTTATAACCTTTCTAGATTTCAATGGAACGTGCTTATTGCATATCTTTAAAAATTCATGCAAAAAATATTCCCAAGCACTAGAGGCAGTAGGTATCAATTCCAATCTAGACCAATTAATGTCTTCAACTTCTAACATAAATGAAACATAGTCAAACTGTTTAAAACATCTCCAAGGTATCCAGGCTTCTGGTGTAGGCTTACAAATCCTATCTCTGAGTATAAACTACCTGATGGTCAGAAAAGGATTCTGAGAGAACACCAGCCCTCTGATACAAATGGGGAGAATTTGTGAATATCAAATCCAATATGGTGGATTTATGTGGGTCCTTATGATTAATTCTGGTAGGCTCCAGAATCAACTGAGTTAAGCCCAACTCTATGTGCATTTCAATTAGATCATGATTAAGTTCAGTAGTTGCCCAATTTACATTTAAATCTCCAATAATAAGTAACTCATGAGATCAATCAATCAAATTTTTATTTGTATGAGGCGCCCTTCCAATGCTCAGGGTGCCTTTACACTATAACATTAAAAACTCACCGTATGTCATAAAACAAGTATAAAACATATTAAAACACATCCATATATATTCAGAACTCAACACATTCCTGAGAATGCCTGGTTAAATAAATATGTCTTTAACAGATTTTTAAAACCTTCTACGGTCTGGCCTTCTCATATCTGGTGAGGTAGAAAATTCCACAGGGTAGGAGCCATAAAGGTGAATGATCGTCCTCCCGATGTTTTAAGGGATACCCTGGGAATCTCTAGCGATCCCTCACCAGAGGATCGGAATGAGCAGGAGGGACAGTAAGGGCACAGGAGCTCTTTCAGGTAGTGGGGACCCTGCTCATGTAGGGCCTTATAGCTCAGCAACGCGACCTTGAAGGTAATCCGCCACTGTACTAGCAACTAGTGTAGTTCTCGCAGCACAGGTGTAATATGACTGGATCTAGAAGCTCCAGTCAGCAACCTGACCAGCGCATTCTGCACTGGTTGCAAGTGGCGGACATCTACCCCCGGTAGCCCTTGGTAAAGGGCGTTGCAATAATCAAGACGGCATGGACCAAGGTCGGAAGATCTTCAGGCAGGACCAGGTGCTTCACCCAGGCTATATTCCTAAAATGGTAATAGGAAGATTTGACTACAGCTGAAACCTACGCCCTCAGGGTCAGGCCTTCATTAAATACAATGCCACGGTTTCGCACCTGGCCAGAGGCAATAAGTGGGATCTCACCAAGATTTAATCCTGACGATTTTCCCGCCCATACCCCTATCATCCTGTAACCAGGGTCCACAACCAATACCTCAGTATTTTCCGAGTTCAACCGAAGCCAACTAGCACTTGTCCAGTTCTGAATATCCAGCAGGCAGTTATTAAACACGTAATGGAATCTAATTCCTGATCGGGTAAAAAGGACATGTACAGTTGAGAATCATCGGCATAGCAATGAAAACTCAATCCATACCACCTTATAATGTCCCCTAATGGAAGCAAATACACTGCGAATAACATGGGGCACAGCACCGAGCCCTGTGGAACCCCGCAGGGTAGTGCATGAGGGGCAGAGGAATAAATTCCTGACACCACTCTCTGGCACCTACCCTTGAGGAAGGACTTAAACCAACTGTGGACCACCCCTCTCAGTCCACAGAAAAACCACGGGCACTTGAGCAGTACCCCATGGTCCACAGTGTCAAATACTGCTGAAAGATCAAGGAAAACCAAGATTGTATGGGCTTTTCAGTCTCTCACCATCAGAAGGTCATTAAGTACCCTCACCAGGGCCATTTCAGTGCTATGCCTTTTCCTGAAGCCAGACTGGAGAGGGTCGTAGATATTGTGGTTGGTCAAATGGTCCTCCAGCTACAGTGTGACCACCTTTTTGATAACTTTCCCAACAAAGGGTAAGTTCGAGATTGGTCTGTAGTTAGCTGGGCAGTCGTGGTCAAGGGAGTTTTTTTTTTAAAAGGGGGTGAACTACTGCCTCCTTTAAAGGATCTGGAAAGATCCCTCTCTCCAATGAAACTTCCGCTATCCCAGCAAGGACTGGGCCAATAACTTCTACACACCCCACTAGTAGGTGTGTAGGGCCCGGGTCCAAACTACAGTAGGTTTGCTGCAGAGTCTGGATGATCCTCACTATATCCATGACTACTGGTTGGCTAGAGGTGGACCTGATCAGATAGGCATTAGTACCACCCGACTGATTAATGCAAGGACAAATGGGAAGGCACTGGCTGATCTCACTCCTGATGGTAGACACCTTATTAGAGAAGAACTGCGCAAACTCCTCACACTGTTTTTGTGACAATGCTCGACCAGAGTGAAGACAGGCTGGATTGCATAGTCTCTCCACAGTCTGGAAGAGCTGAGCTGGTCTGCTCTTCACTGTAGCAACTTCCCTGGACAGGAACTCTGCCTTCTTACTGGAAATGGCTGATAGATAGACATTATGATGGTCCATCAATCTAAGTCTGTCCACCTCCAGGTGAGTTTTCTACCAGTGTCTTTCCAACCTTCAACCCTGCCTCTTTAATTCACGGATTTCTCCATTAAACCATAGGGCACCCGGATGAGAGAAAAGAGGGCGAACACCAGAAGGAGCAATGATATCCAGTGCCTCAGTAAAAGCCCTATTATATGCTAACACAAGAGGCCCTGGATCAGTGCTATCCCCTAGAAATCCCTAGAGGTCCAGCACTGCCATTAGGCCTTCTGAGGTAACTCCTCTTAAAGGGCAGAGCTGTATCAACTCTCTTGGGGAAGGCCTATTTTGGGGGGATGCGAAACTGAATCTCAGGACGTGATGGTCAAACCATCCGATGGGCTCCACCTCCACATTGGAGGTTTCCATCCCCAGGTGAAATACCAAATCCAATGAGTGTCCTTTCTTGTGGGTTGCAGTGGTAACAACCCATGTTAGGCCCAATGAATCCATCAATTGGAGGAGGATTTGTCCAAATGGCGAGAGTTCATCATTGACCCAGGCATTGAAATCCCCCAAAATCAACCATCTGGGGGACTCCAACACCATATCGGCGATGAAGTCCGCAACCTCCTTCAGGAAATCCCTCCCATCACCTGGTGGACAGTAAATGAGAAGAATCCTGTAGCCTACACCTGCTCCCACTATACACTCAAAGGATTTGGTAACCTCAACTGGCACCTCCTTGATACCCAGTTCCTGTCTAAAACAGACAGCGACCCCCCCGCCCCGACGATCCACTCTCTTAGGGTGAATCACTGAAAACCCGGCTGGAACCGCAGAATCCAAAATGGGGCCAGCATTTCCATCTAGCCAGGTCTCAGTGATACAAGCCAAGTCAGCAGATGCCACAAGATCAGCGATAACTGCTGTTTTATTTTTCATTGACCTAGCATTGCTTAACACTGCCCGAAAGGGACTGGAGTCCAGGGGTAACCCCACTTCCTGCCTGATCAAATCAGAACCCTTGGGTATGGGCACAAGACAAGACAAACCTTGTTCCCTTGTCCATTTCGCCCCAGGGCATCTCCTGGTCCTCACTATCTCAATTCGTCGACTCCTTTCCCATCCTCCTCAAGAGTTCCAGGATCTCCTGTTCCTTCTGCTCCCTCGTCCCCTTAAAATACCAAGGGCACAACATCTAAAATAAACATCAAATTGGAGCAATGGATAATCAAACAGACAGAGATCCCTTAGTCTTGAGGGGGAGTACTGCCTGACCGTACTCCTATTTCCCCAGCAGATAATTCAGGTATTTTAGAATTCACAATATTAATACAATCACATCCCCACTTACTCCTCCCATCCTCCCAAATTTCTTTAAACTTGTATAATAAAATAAAACCTATTTTAAACCAATAAATTAACCCCTTATATCAATATCTCTTAATTCCCCCCAATACTCTCCTACTACAAAACGAGCTTAAATCCTCCTGACCCTCTCCCACAAATTTAAATTTACAGTCACAAAGAGTCCAGCTCCATATTCCAACAACAGTCAGGGTCCAAGATTTGATTTCTTAACCAGAGAATTTCACATAGCAACAGATAAATGGTTAACTGAGATTCTAGCCCCGACAGGTACTCTCACTACCTGGGGGGACCCAAGATTGATCACAGGCAGTCTCACTGCCCAAATCAGATAAACTACAACTATGTAAGAACTCATGAAGGTCTTGGAATACCTTAACAGGAACTCTAGGGGGTTTATATACCCCCACCAGGAGAACAGATTTTCTGTAAGGCACCTCAATCTCTAGAGTCAAAATCTCCAACCCATTCATAAAGCATGGACATTGCACCTCATGAACAGTTAAGTTGCAGTCAGCGTATATAACAATCCCACCTCCTTTCTTATTCCTATCCCTCCTATATAACTAAAAATTATCCAAATCAGTTGAGGCATCCAAAACCCTCCTATCTAACCACGTCTCAGTTAATACAAGAAGTTCAGGTTTAAATTCTTGTACGCAATCCCTTATTTCATCAAACTTATTCCTGAGACTCCTCACATTTGAATGAACAATAGTCTTGTTTTCAAACCCTGACTTAAAATTAGATCTGGGAAGTGCCCCAAATTCAGAAATCCCAGATGTTAAGTGTAGGGGCCCTGGATTTGAATGCACATCACCACTTACTAACAAGCAAAACACAAAGGTGACTCTTGGGTACTTTCTCCATCCCTGCTTCCACATTCTTAAATCTGTACATGATACACCTTTAAGAATATTAATTCTTAGCTTAGCAGAAATCTGGGTAATTATTCTAACAGGGAAGGCTTTTAAAAAGGCATTAAAACAACCTTTGGATAACACTTCAGTACATATTATGAATCTCAAACCTAATCTTTCCTGTGAGTCAGATGTTATACACAATTTAGAATCTGTTGAAGCACCTTCATAAATTTGTGCTGAACTAAATGATACTATAGAACCATATAAGAACACAATCAGTAAAATAGAGCCCACAGCCATTTTGCCCCACCTTAAAACAAACTTTCCAAGTTTCCTAACTGCACTTAACAATAATTTACTCACAATAAATTACAGACAGTACTCAGTCCATCAAATATACACAATAAGTAATAGTATCAATCCTAACAACAGACGACCAGCAAATAAGTCTTCTCTTTACAATACAATACGATGCAATGCTGAATCCTCCCGAGAAGTTACTCACTTAGATATGAAGCAGCTCTCAGTTCAACAGCCTAAAGACAGCCCTTTCTTCTGCCGAGTGGCGCTCGAGCCACAGTGCTCCCGCTCTGTGCCGCATGAGATTTAAACAAAACTGCCCCTCCTCCTCCATGATGTTTCAGTACACCTCTCCACCTCATAACAGCTGATAGCGATCACCGGGATACAGTTGCACAAGCAGGCACTGTTTGTAGCAGTTACGGAGGAGAGCAATGGCACATCAAAGCAGGAACAAGTGAACAGGTACAGCGTGGTAGTTCTTAGAATAAAGAGATAGAGTACCTGTTCACGCAGCGGAGATTTAAACAAAGCTGTCCCTCCTCCTCCGTGATGTTTCAGCACACCTCTCCACCCCTTAACAGCTGATAGCGATCACTGGGATACAGTTTAGATACCAGTATTCAGCAGTGGTAGCAGCAGAGCTTGACCATGAAGAACTGTACATCCCCTTCCCATACCTGGATGACCTGTTTCTCCACAGCACCTCTGAGGTGCAGCTATTCAATGCCCTAACGCACACCAGGCATCTGTGCAGCACTCCAGTGATCATTTTCTCAGTTTCAGGTCAGTTCTCATCTCTTCACTTTGGCTGCTGCATATAGGGGCAGTGTTGGACTCAGCCCAAGACCTCACCTCCCTGTCCTAATATGGGGCAGGGCATCTCGTACCCCATGTTCAGGAGGTCTACAATACCAGGTATGTCACAGCCAGGAAATTCCTGAGGCTCCTCATCCTTATGGCAGTGGCTATTATTGCACTACCACTGATCAGGCTACACATGAGTATCCCACAGTGGACACTGAGAGTTCAATGGAGCCAATGAATGGATGATCTAGAACAACAGGATCTAGTGCCCTCCCCTGTTCAGGAAATGCTTCAGTAGTGCAGGGATCCCAACCATTTGATGAAGGGTGTACCCTTCCTATCCCCCTCTCCTCAACAGATCCTCACCACAGATGTCTCGAGAGGGAGCTGAGGGGAGCCATTTGGCCCTCACCAGATGCAGGGCCAAAGGACAATGGTGGAGATCACCCTCATACTTTTGGTCCCAGAAATGGGAACCACTTTTAGTCCCAGAAATGGGAACTTCCCCGTAGTTGAGCTGGACATCATTGTCCACCTAGGGACAAATGACTTGGCTCATCATGAGATTATAGCAGTGCAGAAGGACTTTGTAGAGCTGGGGAAGGGCTTAAGACAAGTAGCACACACAGTATCCTTCTCAGAGGTGCTGCCTGTCAGTGGCATGGGTGAGGCGAGGGTACTTTGCACCATGCAGTTTAACGAATGGTTGAAAAAATGGTGTGGAGCACAGGGGTTTGGCTTCATTGGGGACTGGGGTTCCACCTGGAGGGACACCAGCCTATACTGGCAGGATGGTCTGCATCTGTCCAGGAAGGGAACAAGTCTTTTGGGCAATCGGTTTAAATGCTTCATTGGCAAGCTTTTAAACTAGTCAAGGGGGGAGGCACTGATAAGCAGCAGGAAAATCCCAGCCTCCCCCTACAAAACAGGGTACTAAATGAGAAAAAGACCAAGGTAGAAAGGTCACTGGGGGATGCTGCTACAGAAGGTAAAGCCATCAAAAAATGGAGAGCAATGAGTACCAATGCCCATAGTCTGGGTAACAAGCTTCCTGAATTAGTGGCCTTGATGGAGGAGAAACATCTGGATATCGAGGCAGTCACAGAAACATGATACACACAGAACCATGACTGGGATGTAAACATACCAGGATACACTATCTACAGGAGGGACAGGGAGGTAAAGAGAGGAGGAGTAGCTCTCTACATAAGAGAAGGAATCAAGCAACAGAACAAAAGGGTAAACAGGAGGAGAAGAAGCACTGTGGGTCAATTTGGAGGCAGGCAATGGCACCACAATCCGCAGGGGTTGTATACAGACCCCCTCTCAGGGGAGGAAAGACAAGGAAATGTTACAAAGTATACTTAGAATGGCAGATAAAGGAGAGATATTGCTGATGGGTGATCTGAATATGCCAGATGTTAACTGGAGTGCAGTTGCAGCAGCCACTTCTAAGAGTGGGGTTATTCTAGATGCCCTACAGGGGGCATGCCTTAGACAACTAGTACTGGAACCCACTCAAGAGGGAGCAATATTAGACCTGGTCCTCTCAAATGGAGATGGAGAGAGGATCACAGATGTAGAAGTGGGTAGCCATCTGGAGCACTAACCACCACGAACAGTATGGTTCACAATAAACACAGCATTAGAGTCAAGCCATACAAAGGCAAAAGTACTGGACTTCAGGAGGGCTGACTTTGCCAAAATGGGTGAGTGCCTAAGGAATGCACTAGCAAATGGGCAGGAAGGAGGGTGGAAGAACAATGGGGAATAATAAAACTGCCATCACAGAGGTAACAAGCTTTGTGTGAAGCAAATAAACAAACAAAACGATGTAAGAAACCACTATGGTTCTCAAAGGAGGTGGCAGTGAAGGTTCAAGAGAAAAGAAAGCATTCAGAAAGTACAAGGAATCACAGAAGAAACAGGACAGAGAAGTGTATCAGTTAAAGCAAAAGGAAGCTGGGAAGGCAGTCAGAACAGCAAAGGCCCGAACTGAGGAAAAGATAGCCAACTCAGTTAAGAAGGGGGATAAAACCTTTTTTAGGTACATCAGGGAGCGAAGGAAGACTAAGGGAGGGATAGTGAGGCTTAATAAAGGGGAGGGGGTGGGCAGAGGGTGACTGTGAAAAGGCAGAGATACTAAACAAATATTTTTGCTCAGTATTTACAAACGAAGAGGGGGAGGTACCTAAAACAAACAATAGAAACACTCTGGATACAGAAGTTGATACCAGCCCATTTACAGAAGAAAGGGTCCTGAAAGAATTCTTAAAACTGTATGTGGACAAAGCAATGGGGCCTGATGGGATTCATCCCAGAATTCTAAAAGAACTAAGGGTAGAACTAGTGACACCACTGACTACCCTCTTTAACAAATCATGGGAGTATGGGGTGGTACCTGAGGACTGGAGGGGGCCGATGTGATTCCCTTTCACAAAAGTGGGAGCAGGGCAGAAGCAGGAAACTACAAACCAGTTAGTTTAATCTCAGTGATAGGGAAATGATGGAATCACTTCTGAAGGAAAGAATTGTCGAGTACCTAGAGGCCAGAGGGGCACAGGACCCAAGACAGCATGGATTCACAGCAGGAAGGTCATGCCAGACGAATCTAATAGATTTCTTTGACTGGGTGACCCTAGTAGTAGATCAGGGAGGGGCTGTGGACATGGCCTACCTAGACTTTAGCAAGGCATTTGACTCAGTCCCACACAAAAGATTAATATACAGGTTAGCCAGCCTGGGAGTGGGTCCCAAGGTGATAGCCTGGGTAAAGAATTGGCTGGAGAATAGGACACAGAGGGTAATAGTAAATGGAGTCCACTCTGAAGAAAGGGGGGTTACTAGTGGGGTGCCGCAGGGTTCAGTATTAGGACCGGTCTTCTTCAATGTCTTTGTAAGCGACATTGCAGAGGGACTGGAAGGAAAAGTATGTCTCTTTGCAGATGACACAAAGATCTGCAACAGAGTTGATGCACAAGGTGGGGTGGAAGGGATGAGAAGGGACTTGGCAAGGTTAGAGGAATGGTCAAATGTATGGCAGCTTAGATTTAATGCTAAGAAGTGCAAGGTAATGCACCTGGGAAACAAAAACCCAGGGGAAGATTACACAATGGGGGTGAGATACTAACAACAACAAAATGGAAAGGGACCTGGGGTAGTCTATCAGATGACTTAAAGGTTGGCAAGCAATGTGAGAGGGCAGTAAGAGGCCTGGGGGATACTGGGATGCATAGGGAGGCATCACCAATAGAAAACAGGAAGTTGTTATCCCTCTGTACAGACAGCTGGTGAGACCCCATCTGGAGTACTGTGTGCAGTTCTGGAAGCCAATCTCGCAAGGACATAGACAAGATGGAAGCTGTCAGAGGAGGCGCAACTAAAATGGTGCAGGGTCTGCACGGAAGACATATGAAGAGAGACTAAAGAAGCTTAATATGTATGGCCTCGAGGAAAGGAGGAGAGGGGGGACATGATAGAAACTTTCAAGTACCTCAAGGAATCAACAAAGTCCAAGAGGGTAGCATCTTTCAAAAAAGAGGTGTGCAATAACAAGGGCACAATTTGAAGATGGGGGCAGCTCAGAGGTAATGTAGAAGTATTTTTCACAGAGAGAGTTGTGGATGCATGGGCGGCCTTCCAGAGGAGGTTGTGGAGTCAAAAACAGTGATTGAATTCAAGCATGCAAGGGACAGCCATAAGGCTATTCTAGGGGGTTGGGGTAGAAAGAAGTAGGCTGCTGGTTAACTAGGATCTGCAGCTTATCCATTAGGTAGGGAAATGGGCAGACTGGGTGGGCCAAGCGGTCCTTATCTGCCGTCAGATTCTATGTTTCTATGTTTCTATGGCCTACAGGCCTCCCAGGCTCCATGTCCCTGTGTGTCTGTTAGTCCAAAAGATGACATCAGTGTGATGCAATACTTCAAACAGGGACAGACTTTTTGCCATCCCTTGTGCTGAGAGGCAATGAAACCCAACTACTGGGCCCGGGACCACAGTCGAGAACTATCTGCAGTTCCTGTGCCAGGCATCCCAAATGTCTTGGCAGACAGGCTAAGCTGGTCGCAGCCCAGGTTGCAAGACTGGGTGTTGCTGACCTCAGCGACAGAAGTCCTGTTCCACAGGTGCATTCTTCTAGAGTTGGACCTTTTTGCACCCCCGCGTGACACAATACTGTTGAGTTTTTGCTTGTTCGGTTCAGGGTCTGGAGTTTCTGGTGGGATGTGGTGCCCCTCTTTTGGAATGGGAGGTCTCTGTATGCCCCGCTCCACTTCCCTCAGATTCAGAGGGTACTACTCAAACTTCAACTGGAGGGGGCAGCACTCCAGCTCTTTGCCCCAATGTAGCCTCATCACATTGTGGTTTCCTGTAACAACAACTAGCAGTGAACCTCCTGTACCCCTACCATTATTCCATGGTCTGTTGTCCCAAGCACAGATAACTCTGGTTCATCTGAATCTCAAGCCTCTCCGTCTCCATGCTTGGCTCTTAAAGACATAGCCATTGCTTGGTTTGGAGTGCCTCAAAGGTAGCTGATACTTCAGTGGCTGCCAGACAACCTCCCACCAGGGCCACTTTCTCCATAGAATGTGGACATGGTTTGCTTTGTGGGCCACTTTCCACAAGCTGGTCCCATTTACCTGTCCAATAAACCAGGTTCTCGAATACTTGCGGCCCTTATCTGGTGCAGGCCTCCAATACCTCCATATTGCAATGCCCTTGGCAGCCTTTTTGGTCTTCAACATACTCATTGCTGGTCATACAGTTACCCAGCGGAAGGTGGGCCGTATGTGTTTGAGAGGCTTTCTGCATTTGAAACCTCCAATCTGCAATTCTGACTCAAATTTGGATTTGCATTTTGTGTTAGAGACATTTCCATGACTCTTTGGAGGCAGTCACAACTTGTAAGCTAACTTTTCTGTCATGGACATATGTTCTGTAAAATTCTGTTGGTCCGATAAAAGGTATTACATCACCTAGTGTGTATATCTTGTTGTACAAGGACCAATACGGCAACAGACATTTGTTTTTGTCATTGAAAGTATTATTTTCTGGTGCCATGCCATCTGCTTGCAGGATTTTTATGCTGTAGGCCCTTATCAGCATGCCTTCTTACTTGCCTATCCACAGAGACAGGTTGTCTTTGTGCCCCAATCTTTACTCTGACTCAAACTATCCACCTGCCAGTTCATTTACTGTGCATACCTTTCTGGGGGAAGCATTGCTCCGCATCTTAGGGGTTCATGGCATGCTTAGACATTATATCTGCTATATGAAGAACTGCAGGAAGTCTTAGTGGCTTTAGGTTTCCTTCGCCCTAGGAAAGAGGGTATTCCTGTCTCAAACACAGTGTTTGTTCAAATGACTGTTTTACTCTCTGTTACTGAAAGTACAGTGAGGCACTTCTTGGAGTTGTCCATGGCCACTCCATTAGTGGCATGGCCACTTCAGTTGCCGTTTTCAGAGATGTGTCAGCTGCAGATATCTGGGCAGCTGCCACCTGGAGTACTGTCCACACCTTCACTGACCATTACAGTTTAGACATTGCTTCAAGAAGGATAGATTTTGATCTAGCTGTGCTTCATGGCCCACTTTCTTAGGCCTGTAGGCTCCAGACCCCCAGGCTATTTTGTGGTCAGTCCTGCTCATTCCATAGGTGTGGCCTGATGAAGAAGAAGAATTGGCATTTATATAGTGCTTTTCATACGCAGTATCCCAAAGCGCTTTAGAGGCAACGCTAGACTTGTAGTGAAGTGACCAAATGTGTGGTGGCGGCCATATCGCCACATCATCACCCACACACAGCCTGGATAATTGCATGAACTGGTTTGTGGGAAGGGGAATGTTGGCCAGGACACTGGGAATGTTCCCTGCTCTTTGTGAAGAGTGCCCTGGTTTCTTTTACTTCCACCTGGACACCCACCAGGACAACACCAGGATGGGCAGAAGGGACCTCAGTTTAATGTCTCATCTGAAGGATGGCGCACCCCAGCAGCACAGCACCCCCCAATACTGCACTCGGATGCCAGCGATTTTTAGGTGCAAGTCCAATCCCGGTGTGGGACGAGAACCCACGACGTTCTGGTCCAGAGGTGGATGTGCTACCAACTGCGCCACACTGACACCTGAAAGAGATGAAAGAGATATCCTGGAAGAAGATAGAACAGTTACTTACTTACCATAACAGTAGATCTTCGAGAGAATCTCTTTCATCAGGCCATGCTGACCCACCCTCCATCTCCCTTGGACATAGTGCCTTGGCGTTTTGTGTGGCCCTTTTTATAGGATGGTCTGTGGGGTGCTTCCAACTGTGCCTGGTAGCTGAAACCATTTGTTCTTTCCTGGTTTCTTAAAGACAGGCCCTCTGAGCATGTTCCTCTCAGGGCATTAGGGCCATACCAGTGCTGCCCTTTTCTTCTTAACGGCTTCTCTGCTGTTTTCTGCCTCTGCTATTAGGCAGAACCATAGTCTCTCTACTGGTTCCCTGTAGGGAGGTCCTCCAAGCATGATCTCCAGTGCTGAACTGAGGAGGAATGGGGCGGCCCATGCTGATATAGTGACTCCGATGTCAGACATCGTCATGGGCAGACCCTAGTGTACTGCTAGAGAAAAGTTTCCGTATGGTCCTAGCATCTGATGGCTTATGTTCCATAGATGTGGCCTGATGAAAGAGATTCTCTTGAAGATCTGCTGTTATGGTAAGTACATAACTGTTCTTTTCAAACATTTACAGCATCATGAAGTGGAGAATACATTCAAAATGAATACCCTTATAGTCTCTATGGAAACAGACCTTTCAGATTTTCACTCATTATCTAAATGAACTGGGGTGAACCAGAAAGTTGTAACTAAATATAATGGGCTACCAGATCTAAAAATCTATAGCCAAAAGGCATGAACTTTGCACATCTCCTGTCTTAGTCCCCACCCTTCATATTATGAATAGTTTTTAGACAAGTTGTAATGGAAGGTGCCACTATTCAAAGAAATGGGGCTAACTGGAAATGATCAGGCCAGACAGACTACCAGATTTCAATTTATAATGCCAAAATAACTCACGCTTAAGGAGCCTCTTATCTTGATCTCTTCACCTCACAGGGTTGTACACTTTTTCAATACCTTGAATGATCATTGCCCATTTTGTGATCAAGAACTGCCAAAGCACTGACTCCATCACATTTGTTAATACTAAGCACATGTTCACTCATGCGATCTTTAGTCTCCAGTTTGTCTTCCCTACATAAAACGCTGGACAAACTTTGCAAGTTGCAAGATGTACAATATTTTCAGTACTACAAGTAATGAAGTCAGAGATCACAAACTGCTATTCAGTAACTGGTTACTTAAAGACGGCCCCGTGTTTTAAATTTTTGCACCAGTTACAATTACCACACACATGATTGCCTCCTGGGAGAGCTTTTCTGCATCTTTCTCCATTATTATTATTTATACACAAGCTGTTCACTAATTGGTCACATAAATTTGAACCTCTGCTATAAATAATGTTAGGTAGTCCTTTCCCCACCTCTTCCAGTCTCCTACCCATGTTAAGGATATGCCAATGTCTGTTTAAAATTGGAAGGCTGTTATGTGCTTGTGAGGAAAATGTCATAATAAACTTTGGTGTACTGATAAAAGACCACCTTCTGTAAACATACTCTCTAGATCTAAGTATATCCTCCCTATTAATGCGCACTATTCTCTTTTGTGCCTTCTCTGTCTTGTCAGAATTTCAATCCATTATTCTGAAACGTTCATTGAGATCCTCTGCATGCATTTCATACTGCTCTAGTTGAGTACGATTCCATTTGATCCTCATGTGTTGTCCCACCAGAATGTTTTTTGTCACATGCAGTGGGTGACAAGTTGTGAGATGGAGTACAAAATTCCTGTCCATTTCTTTTTGGTATAAATGTGTTGCCAATTTACCATTTTTTTTAATTAAGTCAACTTTATTTGTTTCATAAAAAGCACAACAAACATCAGAACCATAGTACGAGTTAATGAACCAAAATATCCGCCCCCTCCCCGTTCACCTTCACCTCCCATTGCCCCCACAGAGTGCAGACCTTGCCTGGAAATTGTACTGTCATAGGACTAAGACAAAATTAGGCATGAGTATATAATATCGCATACAGACTATGAAGAGTAATCAGAGAGAAGTCCAGGAGGTTATTTCAAGTAGAGGGCATAGAGTTTGCCCCATTTTTTGTTAAAAAAGGGGTAAACGATGCCTTGAGCTGGCAGTTAGGTATTCTGTCCTAAGAGAGAAGGAAAGCTCATGCAGCCATTCAGTATAGGAGATGGATGACTGGTCCTACCAGTATCTAAGAACCAGTGTTTTAACTGTTAAGGAGATAAGCACCATGTGGTACCTTCTTTCCTTGACCAGTATCCGAGAATAGTCCCCAGTGATGCAAATCTCAGGGGTAAACAGCCTTTCCAAGCCTAATAGGGGATCCATTTGCTCCTGGATACGTTCCCATAGGGGAGAGACCATTTCACATGACCAGAAAAAATGCAGCAAAGTACCATCCACCTTGCCACATCTGGTGCAGGATGGGGTAGGGAGGTGACCCATCCTAGCAAACTTGCCTGGAGTATAGTACATATTGTTCAGAATATGGTATTGAGTGAGCCTCAGACAGTCTTTGGTAATATAGGAGTACAGGTCTTTCCACAGACGTGGCCAATCAAAGGTGATGTCTGGCATCAGATTGTCCCATATTTTGGAGCCATCTGAAGAAGGGGGATGAAGAGAGGTAAGCAAAATCAGGTATACACCAGATACACCATGAGGCTTGAGGGCCATCTCATGAACCTGACTAAGGAGATCCCCCAATGGGGAAGGGGTTAGGCCCAAACTGCTTCACTAACAGGTGGTCAAGCTGACAGATTTTAAAAATGTTTGCTGGATTTAGGCGGAGGATCCTTAGGAGCTCTTGGGAGAAGAAGAAGAAGAATCAGCATTTATATAGCACTTTTCATACATCCCAAAGCGCTTTACAAGCAATGCTAGACTGGTAGTGAAGTGACTGAATGTGTGGTGGCAGCCATATCGCACATCATCACCCACACACAGCCTGGATAATTGCATGAACCAGTTTATGGGAAGGGAAATGTTGGACAGGACACCAGAAATGTTTCCTGCTCTTTACGAAGAGTACCCTGGGTTCTTTTACTTCCACCTGGACACCCACCAGGACAACATCAGGATGGGCAGAAGGGACCTCGGTTTAACGTCTCTTCCGAAGGACAACATACCCCAACAGTACAGCACCCCCCAATACTGCACTCGGATGCCAGCAATTTTTAGGTGCAAGTCCATCCCAGTGTGGGACGAGAACCCACGACCTTCTGGTCCAGAGGCGGATGTGCTACCAGCTGAGCCACAGAGAGAAGGGAGGATTGATGGTAAAGGTCTGACACCTTAAGCTCTCGTGGTATGGGCAGCCACGTAGCACTCAATTGTCGTCCACCTATTTGGATATTTAAGTTGGATAGAACTGTTTGCAAAGTCTCTTTTATTGGTGACACCCTTAGATAGTTACACATTTGCAAGAAGATCTTGACAGAGACTGCAATTGGTGAAGATCTTACTGCTTCTGGGAGCGATTTCAAGGGAGAAAAGAGTATGGCCATAGGGGATATGTTATGTGCTCTAATTAGGTGGAATTCTGTTTGTAGCCAAATAGGAGTATAGATATCCTCTGAAACCACCTGAGGAACAGAAACCCATCCACTGCATTTATAAAGGTGACTGGCCCACTAATAAAAGAGAAAGTTAAGTAATCTAAGTCCTCCTGACTCTTCGGGCAAGCTTAATTTGAGATAGAACCATCTGGGTGCCTTCCCAGCCCAGATAAAGGAAGTAATAAGTGAGTGTATTCGCTTAAAAAAGGAGAAAGGCAGTCAGATGTTAAGCATATTTAAGGGATGGAAAAGCCTAGGCAGAATATTCATCTTAACTGTGTTTATTCTGCCCCATAGAGAAATAGGGAGATCTCTCCACCTAGAGAGATCTTGCTGAATAATGGTTATAAGGGCATCTAGATTGATTTTTTGCATTAGAGAAAGATTGGTGGTGAGATGAATACCTAGCGGTGGTGGGATGAATACCTAGGTATTTGATAGAGCGAGGTGACCATTTCATACCAAAAGAAGAGAATTCCTGCTTATAAGAATAGTGATTAAGTGGATATATGTCAGTCTTGCTAATATTCAGTTTATAATTGGTGTAAAAACTGAACTGGTCGATCAACACTTATTTCAAGGAGGAGACCGGGTTGAATAGGTGAAGCAAGATGTCATCTGCATAGACCAAGAGAGATGGTGTTAGGTTGTCAATTGAGATCCCATGTATATCATGGGGGAGTTTTAGGTGTCTGATGAGTGGTTCCAGATATAAATTAAAGAGGAAAGGTGACAGAGGGAAACCCTGGTGGGTGCCGGTATGTAGGGGAAACGAGGATGAGAACACGTCATTATAGTACATCCTGGCAGAGCGGAGGGAGTAAACTACTTGAAGCCACAGTAGGAAGGAAGCTGGGAATCCCATCTGCTGGAGAGTGAGCCAGAGAAAAGACCAATCCACCCTATCGAAGGCCTTCTTGACATCGAGAGAGATCAAAGCTGTAGGGAGATGAGAGGTCTTAGCTGCCTGGAATAGATGGCTCATTTTACATTAATGTGCTATGGAAGATCTCCCCGGGACAAAACCCATCTGCTCTGGACTCAGTAGACCAGTCCATCCCTCCCTAATTCTGATCGCCAGGATTTTTGTTAGGATTTTGAGGTCACAGTTTAATAAAGATATGGATTGGTAGCTTGCAGGAAGGGAAGGGGGTTTATCCAGTTTAAGCAGGAGAATGATAGCAGTTTGTAGAAACGAAAGATCCAGAACCTCCAAGGAGAACATAAATTGGTAAAGCCACAGCAGAGGAGGAGATAGGTCCTTCTTAAAAAGTTTATAAAAGTTTGAAGGGAAGCCGTCTGGACCGCGGGCTTTATCCAGGGTTAAACTGTTTATGGCTGTTTCCACTTCTGCTGACGTAATAGGAGTGGAGAGGGATGCTTGATGATGGTCCAGGAGCTGAGGCAAAGGGACTGACTCCAGGTAAGCCGAGATCTCATCCTCTGTAGGTGGAGATGAGCACTTCCCATACAGGTTAGAACAGAACCGCTTGAAGACCATCACAATTTATCTGGGGGATGTCAGCATAGACCCATCTGGGGCCAAGACTGAGGGTATAAGTATCGAGGCTTCCAGTTTCTTTAGCTGATGAGACAGAAGCCACCCTGCCTTTTCCCCTTGCTCAATTTATTTAGCTTGAGTTTTCAGAATAGCATATTCTGCTTTTTCTTGTAAAAGCATTGCATGTTTGTCTCTGAGGGAGTATAGCACTTGCATTGTATCTGGGGGAGTATCAGCAGATATCAATTGCTGCAATACATGAATTTGGTTAAGTAAAGAGAGGGCCTCTGCCTCCCGGTGTCATTTCTGTGTGGCTGCTAAGCGGATAAACTCCCCCTTAAGAAGCACTTCAGAGCACACCACTCATGGTCTACTCTGAACCGAATTTCAATTAGCAGAAAGAAAGGTTTGAATCAGATCTGAAACCCTTGGGACTAAGTACTCCTCTTTTAAAAGCTGAGTATTAAGTCTCCATGATGTGTCCCTCTGTGAGTGAGTCGTCGGAGATAACAAAATCCAAGCTGCTGCATGGTCTGAAAACACAGTGGGTTCCAGTCTTGCATCACATAGACCCGGAATGAGCGAGAGACTGGTGAGGACATAATCAAGTCTAGAGGAGGTGTGATGCACCATTGAGTAAAAAGAAAATGACTGGGAAAGAGGATTAAGGATCCACCATAGATCTCCCAGCCTAAGTACGTCCATAAATTCCCGCAGCGTACGTTGGGCAGGTGATAGAGGTCTGAGGGAAGAATTTGATCTATCTAGATCTTGAGTAGGAGGGAAATCCCAGTCTCCTCCTATGATCAGGGGAATAGAGAATATGGGGCCGAAATATCTGTTATCTCCATAAAAAAGGATGGGTCGCCTCCCACAGGCCCATAAATACTGCCCAGGACAAACTCTCTGTGTTCCAGGACACCTTTCACTAAAATATACCTTCCTTGAGGGTCATGTATGGTGTGATCAGCCTGGAAGGATATTTTGTGGCTAATCAGGATAGCAACCCATCTGTTTGAGGGTGAATCCCTGGAGGCAAATACCTGGCCAATACCTTTTCGGCATAGTTTGGTTGCCTCTTGGGTGAGGAGATGAGTCTCCTTTAAAAAAGTAACATGGGCATTGAGCAAGGCAATGTGTTTGAGTATTTCATATCTTTTTAACTGCTGTCGGATTCCTCTAACATACCAAGTAGCAAATTTAACTAAGTGACTAGCCATATTCAAAACATCCATTTATGCACAGAACCCAGACAGTAATACTAAGCAACACTCCACCCCCTCCCCCCACACCTCCTCTCCTCCCTTCATTTGTAGACCCCCTCAGGTACAGAAAAATTATCCACAGACCCCCACCCCAACAAGTTGAAAACCAACACAGCCTCCCCCAAACCCCCCAGTACCAACCAATGCAAAATAACCTACTGTAACTGTGGCGAAGAATGGCCCAGCCCCCACCTCGCCTCCCACCAAACACCCCCTCTCAACCCAAAAACTATTTACATTGAACCCCGCTGTCCCCAATGTCCAGACATATAAAGCCAGTATAAAGGACTGTAAGGACCTTCCCCTTGAATCCGTGTCCCTCTCCCCCCCCTTAACTGGAGGACCTGATGAAGCCTTAGCAAAAGGTAATTGAGGAGAAGTCAAAAACCCCCACCAGTATATAATGAAATTACTCCCTCTATGCATTGTCCAGTCTAGGACTCCCTTCTTCAGATTCCAAAAATAAACTGCCCTAATTAACCATAGAGGAACAAACAGGGATCCCCCCCACTAGCCAGAACTCGAGGCACAGTGTCTCCAGGCAACCTCCAGTCTAGCTCCCCCCCATCCACTCGATTAACATGAGTACTTAGGTACCACGCATAGAGGGGCACAGCATATTTTGATGAACCTTAACTAGTTTACCTGCCCCTCCAACCATTCCCAATCTGTGCAGTCGAGGTCTGCTGAAGTCCCTGCAGGCATGCCACACACATCTCCGACATGGCTGTAATATTTAAGGATACATGAAAGCTGAGGAGTGGTTGTCTACCATTCGAGTAAAGAGCTGCTGAGGCAACAGGAGGTGCATACCCACTCCCCCCAACCTGTCTGGGTGGGAACTATCGTCCCTATCTATTATCCTAATCAGTTAATGCAGAGCCTGACAAGGTACTTCAGTGGACCCCTGACTCAGTACCTGAAGAGCAGCCAGAGAACAACTCCCTGGAATTTCAGACCTTCGCAGCAATTAGGAACCATATAGAAAATCCCCCCCCCCCCAAACAACTCCCTTTAGTGGTTTAGTCCATGTGGAAACAAAACAGTGTGGGACTGGTCTGATCCCAGCCCAGTCTTTCTGAAAGAAAACCCCAGACAAAAAGTTCCTGAGCCAGCCCAGAGTTCAAAGAAATCAGGAAAAGTCCAGAAGACCCCTGGAGGAGCCATGGTTCTTAATTCTGCCACATCAGCAGGGATCATTGAATGAGAGTCACAAGAGGATGGTTCAGATTCCTCCATGCGCTCCTGGAGTCCAAACCAGTGCAAGAAACAACCAGAAAATGGTCTCTCCACGAGTTCCACACCAGGTAACTAAACTCTCAAGCCACCAGTCCAATTACTGCAGAATCGTACTACAAAGCAGGTTCAGAGCCATAACTCAGGGGTTTTTAAACAGCTCTGGCAGGTGAATAGAAAGGTCTTCAGAGGCCTGGGTCGGGGTATCATACGAGTGCCACACTCCCTCCATGTTATCTGCAGATGGGCTGGGTAGGCCATCTTAAACTTTAGGCCTGCTGCAATTAGTTTATTAATGAAAGGGTGAAAGGCAGCCCACTTTTGTCATGTTTTGAGGGGCAGATCTTGTGTGAATCTTAGCCTTTTCCCCCTCCCAGGTAACAGACTGCAGCTCCCTGATCTTCATAAGGGCATGCTGCTTTTCCAGGTAACTCAGGAATTTTAAGATGATGGGCCTGGGGGCACAGAATCTGGTGGTCTGGGCCGGAGGGAATGGTGGGCTCTTTAAATGAGGTATGATGGATTATGGGGTGAAGGGGCCACGACTTTGAGGAGCAGCATTTGGAGAAAGGAAATTATTGAGGGTCCCTCTTCGGTCTCTGGAAGACCAAAAATCAAGATGTTGTTCTGTCTGTTTTCAGCTGCAGTTTATTAATTTGTTGCCTTAATTTGTATAGCTCGGGATCCACTTTGTCTCTCCAGGACACGAGAGATGATATATGAGTTTCCAAGTCAGATACCCTGCGGCCTAAGTCTCCCATATCAGCCCTGATGGATTTCAGCTCGGAGACTATGTCCGCTAGGGAGTCTTTAAACAGTGCAAGCTCCTGCAGAAACCTGTCCTTGGTGAGCGGTACAGCTGAAGGTGAGGAGCGAGATATTTTAGAAGGCTGAGTATTCTACATTTTAGATTTCTTAGCGTGTTTCTCCAGGGTAACAGGTGGCGTATGCCGAGGAGGGGCTTGCTTCATCTTTGATTCCATCGCAGTGATAGGTGCCAATAGCAAAGTTCCAAATTAGGATATATCAGAGCAGCTAGCATTTAGAAGCAAGATTTCTTGCTGTCTGGTCCTTTTCTGTGGGTTTGAAGTGTGGATTTCAGCAGATGGTAAGGCGGGTGGTAGAAGCCGACTGTAAGAGCAGCTATGGAGTCAAGTGCATCATGTGATCTCTCACCATTTGGTTTTTAAGAGATTGTGAGATCCATAAAGTTAATTGAGGTACCCTCACAATGTACTATGAATTTCAAATTTTTATTAGTACTCTCCAGATAAATCACAAAATTAGCCAAGTCATCCCTGCTCCCTTTCCAAATGATAAGGAGAACATCACTGAAACATTTATATAAATCCACATATTGATCAAATGGGTTTACATCACTGTCAAAAGCAAACTTGTTTTCTCATTTAGACAAACAGATGGCGTAATTGGGGGGTAGTACTGCCCCCATCACTATAGCCTTCATTTGTAAATACATTTTGTCTAAAAATGGGAAACAATAACATGTAAAACATTTTCTGTAAGTGCTATCAGTAGTTTAATTAGTTGATAAGAGTAGGTAATGACACTATACAGTTCTTCCCTGAGGGCCTCTGGATCATCCTCATGGGGGATGTTGGTGTACAGCAACTGGACATCAAGTGTAACAAGATACCAGTCACTATGAACACCAACATCCCCTAGGATGTTAATGATATCTGTAGTATCTCTAACATATTATCTAGCCATGATGGTCACAGGTTTTATTATCTATCCACAAACTGAGCTAATGGTTTGACCAAAGAACCAGTGCTCACAACAATCGGCATAGCAGGAGGTTTTGACCAATTCTTGTGGATCTTGAGCAGACCATAAATAAACGACTGTATAGGATATTCAGCACACAAGAAGTTGTACATATCCATAGAAATGGTACCTTGGAATAATGCTTCATATAACAGCACTTCAGTCTCTTGCTTAAATTTACCTGTTGGATCATGTGGCAGTAAAGAATAGAAATTAGTGCCAAATAGCTGTGATAACATTTCATTGATGTAATCCTCTTTCCCCCACACAACTAATCCCCCTTTGTCCACTGGCTAAATTATGATTTTTGTAGTGGCTTTTAAATTTTGTATTGACAGGCTCTCATTCTTTGTACAATTCTATTATCTGGCTTCTTCTTGAGTTTCTAAAAGCTTTTCCAAATCATTTGAGACAGCTTTCTTGAAAATGCTGACCGCCTGATTAGGGGGTGGAACAAATGATGACTTTCTCTTGTACACAGGTCCTGTCTCTGCAGTAAACTGAACTGAGGTGTAAGAATCTTCCAAAGTCTGTCCCAAATCCCCTGGTAAGTCATTTATGTTTGTAATCTCTGCAGCAGGTACTCCCTGTTCAGATACCAGGTGCCCCGTGTTTTCTGTATGAAAAAAGGCTTGTAGTTGTAGCTTCCATGTTAAGTTATGTAAATCCCCCACTGTATCAGAGTTATTTAAATTATTTAATAGGTATAAATGTCAAGCCAATTTGGAGCACTTTATGTTCTATATCTGTGAGGTTATAATTTTAAATATTAACAATTTCATCCCTAATAACATTTGCCTCTCTGTTGCCTCCTCCTGTCATAATTTATGTATTGTCAGCCCCTTCTGTTGGTTACTTTTTCTATATGTTGCTCTGCCACCCTCTCCCCTTGCCCTTGTACCCTATCTCATTTGTCTTCCTCTCAGAACCTCGCTATGCGGGAACTGCACCTCAACATTTGCTGTGGGATGTGGGTGGTCTGTTGCTTGATTTGTGCAGGTACTTTAAGGGCCTGTTAATTTTGGGGTGGGGGGTGTCCCTTTTGGCTTGTGTCTAAAAAATCATTCTGATTTTTTACTGTCAGAATCTGACCCACTTGTACAAGCACCTTGTGATGGTCCTGTAATATTTGGTTTCTTAAGAATGGATTTTTCTGGCTTGCCTTTTCCCCCAATCAAAAATCCTCCCCTCACAATAGTCATGCCTATCTCTTTCAAATTTTCTCTTCTGTCTACAACAAATTCTCATATCATGTGTTGTAATCACATCATCCAATTGTTGTTTAAATAAATTAAATTCAGTGTGACTGGCAAAATTACTAATTTGTACTTTTTTTATCAATATATCTTATTTTACTGCTGCTTCAGTTTTCTCCACATCCTTAAGTATATATTTATTCAAACCAGTGGAGAATTCCAACAAAAAGGCATGCCAACCAAACCTTTTATAAAATCACTCCTGTTGTTACCAAATGCTGGATGTTTAATCAGGCAAAGTATTCTCGGGACTCTGTTACCGCTCAAATAAGCAAACAAACTAACCCTCTGCCAGTACAGTCTTCGTGCTTTCAGTGTGTCTCTCTCTAATTGGATGAAAGCTATTCTAATATCAATAGGTGGTTCAGGCTGGCTTGCAATGTTCAATACAGTGTTCACTTCTCTATTTGTATCACCTGCATTTAAGAGAGCATTAGCTTCTCCTTTTATATAAAACAGTGACTCTACAAACAAACTGACTATGTGGCGGGGGAGCATCTCTATTGCTTGTACTGACAAATGGCTTTGACATAAACATTCTATGACTGTAGAAGTACAGGTGACCAAGCATACAAAACTAAATGCACAGACTGTTCAAAATAAACCCCGGAGTCAGTTGAAAAACCAGTTATGACTGACTTACCACACATGATGACTGATTTTTTCAACTAGTTTGAAATTTCTGACTTCAACTAACTGAAAAAAATCCAGCCAATTTTTTCAACTTTCACCATCGTTGAATTTTATTATGTAGTAGTTTGTCATACTTTTTTAACTTTGTATCTTTTTTTTAATTTACATTTCTACTATAAAAGTTAATACAGTGTATGGAAAAGTCCCCCCCTCCCCCCTTGAAATCAATGGGGTGTGCGCACACACAGCCTTTGCTTCTGACATCAAAAACGGGCTGCATGTGCTCACGGGTGCAGGCAGGGGTTCAGGTCAGAAAGCAGCTCTGTTTTAAGCATTTGGGATTTAGCAGTATTATAACTTCATAAATGAGCAGAAACAAAAGGAATTATTTATGCCCCTCAACTCTGGGTCAGGTGAGGTATTGCATATGTTGGAGGGAGCAGCAACTAGTCAGCAACAGCTAAGAAGCTGGCTGCTCTTTAAAATGCAAATACAAAGTGCAGTGAAACAAATCTACACACAGTGGGGATCTACTAAAGCACAATAACCAGTCAAAACAGCAACAAAATATTCTAAGTCCCTAAAAGTAACAAGTTGAAGCAGGGCAGAAAGACAGTATAAGGTATAGAAAAATAAGCAGCAATAATACTAGTTACTTACAAAAAGAACTGTGAGTCTAAAATACAGTATAGGTAGGGCCTCTTAAACACCCCACAGAAGCTAGAAGGTACCCTTTTGCAAACAGAGCTAACCATCAATATATGTTAGTTTACTAGTAGTCGTAGAATCTGTGAGCCTAAAAACCGTTTAAGGGAGGACCCCTAGAAATACCTTCTGTATTGTACACCAGAACTGAGATATAGTCATAGTTTAAATTTAAAGCTAAAAAAAAAAAACTCATGCATATTAAAAAAACATTTTCTGACACAGTTTCTGAACTAGTTTTGGCTTTCAGCATGTACACTAATTTGTTTTTTAAAATGTTATTCATCTTGCCGTGAGGACTTTAATATTTAGTCTATTCAATTCCTCAGTGGCAAACAACAAACATTCTGTCCATTGGACCCAACTGACCATGCTCCGTGCTCCGGCCTCCCATAGGTCTGGGAACTCACCAACCGACCACCTGCATCTGGTCTGCTCCTCTGCCTCATGAGGAATCTGACTTACTCACAATGGCACCACAGTCAGGGAGAGCCCAGCCAGGCCACCAGCAGTAGATCAATGATGATCAATCACCTCGGCTTTTCAAGTTCGGCCCCCCTTGGCCCCACAGCCCCCAAGCTCTCAACCAGCCAAACAAGCCAGCCCAGCACACAGCAGACACAAAGACAGACTGAGTAGTCTGTGAGAGACCATCCTCCTCCTTCCTACTGCCCACTGCCCAGCCCTGGCAGGCCTTTACACATTCCATACAGTACCTTGCTCACTGCAGTAGCCTGTTTCCAGTTTGGCCAGGTGTCAGGTGATGATTCGGTCAGTGTCGGTGGGTGGCTCCATGGCTCAGGCTGCCGCAGCTGCTGTACATGGTGGTGGTGGTGCCGGTATTTTTTTTTGGAACTGAATGCTCCTTCTTCCCAACCCACATAGTCGGTCCCCAACCCAGACCCATGTCCCCACTCTGGTTCCTCCTCAGCAACTCTGAAGACCTGACCGAGACTGAGTGAGAGTCGCCCGATGGGCCCCGCCAATGGGGTCATGGGGTGATCATGACCACGACCAGACCACTGACTTGCTGCCTTTACACAATTGCTGCCTGGCTTTGCTGGAGGACTGACTGGGACCTGCACAGCCACACACTAGTCTTTCTCCCGACACTAGACATATCAGGACAGTGGACACAGTTAACTTATTTTTAAATTAAAGGCCGAACCACCAAACTTCTCTCCTGCAGCAAACGCTGCTTGCTTCATTGCCCACACACCAACACAGATGCCTCCTCTTCTGACAGTCTCCTCTCCTACTTAGGCACGCTCTCACTGCCACCTCATGCAGCCAGTCACAGACACTCTCAAGCTCCTGGCTCCTCCTTCTATCTCTCCTAATTGGTGGATGCTTTGTGTCCAGGAGTCAGGTGTGCATTTTATTGGCTGTAAGGCTCGGTGCTGGCAGTTGAGGACTGTTAGATATTTGCAGCCCCCCTGGCCCCCCCCCAGAAAAGAGAAAACACACTGCAGTGCACCACAAATACAAACCTGGATGGGTCACGGAATCGTCAACTGCAGTGGATTTCAACTCCACTATTTTATGAAATTGAATGCAATTGCAACTGATTATAACTGCATTGAATTGCAAGTGACTATTTCAACTGCCGACGACTGCTCTGGGGTCTAGTTCAGAAGGTGACTGAGATTGGTTCCATGTAATAATGGGGACTCTAAAAGAGTGCCAACAATAATAGCAAGCACAGAATCGTTGAAAGTAAAAACCGCAAAGTCAATTACAGCGACCACCACAAACAGCGACGGATGCATACTTCCTAGTCAGGGGGGCAATGTACATCACATTTTAATGCAGGGGACTTTGCTGCCCGCACTCCCCCTATCTTAAATTAACAAACTCCAAGATGCACATTGCCACTAACACCATGGCTGTCCTTGCACTCTCTGAAGTGACAGTGTTGCTCAAGTTGCATTGTTGCTCAAGTTGCAGCCGCTCAAATTGAGTCGCTCAATCTGAGTCACCCATAATACAGGATACCCTGAGATGAGATTCACTGGTTCTCAAGCAAAAAGTAGGCGCAAATACACACAGAAGCTCAGCTCTCAGTCCTGGATCCCCAGTCAAAATACTTAGCTGTGTTGTAGGATGATTTTCAATTTTGTTTTGTAGAAATGCAGCAAACATATAAACAGTCCCTTAGCCACCAAACCATCTAACTCTTTTGCTCCAAGGTCCAGGCACTTCCTCAAGACCTATGTCAGTAGCAAACAGATACCCTATCAAATCCCCACATTTAAAAAGACAGTATACATTTTTATATTTTCATACTGTATCTAAAGTGCTATACAGTTGTAAACAGGTAAAGCGCAAATATCAGTAAAGTGACGGAAAAAGTTACCCAAACGTGCTGGTACAAAATAACATTGTCACCCTCATATGTCTGTGTACACCACACAGGATAAAAACGGGAGGACTGGAACACAGGAAGTGAAAGGGAGGGGTGGGGAGGAGGGAAAGGACAAAAAAAAAAAAGAGGAATTCTGTATAAATAAATAATCTATGCATAACCACAGGGCACTAAAACTTATAAAGATAATTTAAGCAATTTGCTAAGTTGGTTACCCAATAAATATGTTGTTAGATAAATATTGCAGTCACTGATAAATATAATTTTAAAAATGTACAGCATCATAAAGTGGAGAATACATTTAAAATGAATACCCTTGTAACCCCCCTGCAAATGGGGGTTCCCAAAAGACTTCCAGGAGCTTGCTTGAATGCTCCAAGCCTGAATGGTGTTTGGCATTTAAGCCATTTATCAGTGAGTGTTTTTAGAGCCTCTGGTACTGTCTCTTTAAGAGCTGTCTGCTTGCAGACATAATTAGTTGTATGGGGGACTGTGTGCTTCTCTGAGTACCACTGAGCTGCTGCCAATTCACTTCATTTTTGCAGTCACTAGGAGTGCAAAGGGAACCTATCTGAAAGATGTAACTGTTTGCCAGAAATTATTTAGAGTAATAATGAAATTACAGTTTGTCTAACCTGCTTTCTTTGCAGTCAGAACTGTGTCTGCTAGTTCCCCATTCTAGTTTTGAACTGCTGAACTGGACCAATCAGTGTGGGGTAAGCTAGCTCTAAAATGGTGTCTTGGACGAATCAGAACTTGGACTCATAATCTGAGCCAGCCACAAGAGGATTGTATGGGCAGTGACTCTGGGAGATGTAGTTTAGACTTCAGTGCCTTTTGGACCAACAGCAGCAGTCTATTGGAGTGACAGCCAATCCAGTCAAGAACTGGGAGGAACTCAAAGGAAGTGCCCGTTTTTGTCGGTTGGAGTTTGAGTTGAGCTTTGGCAGTGAAGAAGGAAGGAGCCCTGTGCTTTTCAGTGTGCAGTTTTAGTCAAAAACGTGTGTAAGGCCCAGAGTTCGGTCTGCAGCTTGTTAGGACTGAATCCGTCCTGTGAAAAGAATCAAAGGATCTCTGAAGAGTAGAAACCAGGCTCACCCTGTAGAAGACTGGAGGAATTGCTGAAAATTACACTCGGTCTGTCAGGAACTGAATCTGCTGTGTGTTCTCCCGGGTATTGTGCAGTAATTGCGATCGGGATACAGATGCAGCCTGCCTGGTATAGTGCTTTCTTTTATATGGATGTGTGAAGAGGTTTGTGCACCTCAAGTGAGCCCTGCTGACATTGAAGGACCCTATCTTATTTGGAGGTCGTGAGTACTAATTCAGGGTCGCTCCCTGTTGAATTGCCACATTAAATCCAAATGGAATTACTGTACTGCTGACTGTTTAATTCTCCTTTCTCTGTGTGAAAGGGCCCTACCAGCTGCCACGGTTTGGACTAGCCACTAGGGCTTAGGTACCCAGGGACAGTAACTGATAGGGATAGGCCTGTGCACAGAGCCATAGGTGAATTATTAGAGTGATAAGCTAATTAACCTGATTTCCCCTGTCCTTGTTATATCCCCTAAATAAATCAGAGCTGCTTGTTTCAGCAAAGTTATACTGCCTGAGGTATTTGTCTATGTTAAAGTACTGTACTGTGATTGTTGCACTGTATCTCATTTCACAGGAGGTCCCAGTGCCGGAACCAGACCTGGGGGTAAGTGTATACTGTGAAGGTAATTCTGATATATTGTGTGGGCCACTAGTGGGAAGAAAGGGGGGTTGCAGTGTCCCAGAGGGCTGTGACCAAGTTAGTTTAACTATTGCAAACCCTGACCTCTGGGTGGAGGCACCCGCCATTGGATCCAGGCCCCTCAACCTGTTAGTGGCAAATCAGGCAGGGGTAGTAGCCCCTGGGATAGCGCCATCTAGGGGTTACACCCTCATAGACTCTATGGAATGTACAAATATTTGTAATTAAAATTGTTTAGTCTCACGTTGGTCAGCTGGCACAGCCCATCCTCCTCCACAGTTGACCATCATCTTCTTTAAGTAAGATTACGTCCTTGCAGTAATGACCAAGGACCCCTATGTTCCCCTATCCCCCTACCCCGGCAGGACCCCCCCCCCATACACCTGATTCATCTGTAAAAGGCAGCTGGAGCAACCTGCTTTCTCCATGGCTGGTGTCTCTTCTAATGAATGGAATTTGCTCTCATGCTCTCTGTAATAGTAAAACCAGTTGTGTCAATTGTGAAATTCATTCACCAAGTGCTTGTCTGTGGTGGTGTCATCCATCCATCACAGAGAGAAAAAGGTATTCACCTACCTTTGTGATTGGCTCATAACTGGATACCCTTACAGAAATAATTGTATGAAATGCTTTCATGCTGCACACATAAAACTACCCAAGTGATATGCATGCTGCAAGTATGATTTAAATGTTAAATTGGTACTGATTGCATGCATATGGCATGCGTGCAGCAAGCAAGTGTGGAAACCATGATTTTTATGTTAAATTGGGAAATTCTGCATGCATGTGGCATGTGTGCAAAAAAGCAAGTGGTCACTGATAACTGCACATGTAAAAGTTAAGTGACTTGCTCAGGATCACACCATACACAAGTGGGAGTTGATGAGATTCAGACCCAGGTCTTCATGCCTCTAAGTCTCTTTTCTTGCAGTTCAGTGCCTTTAACCACTAAGCCATACTGTCTGCACACATATGGCTCACTTGTACTTCAATATATACTGTATCTGAATACATCTGCATGCATGCAACATGCTTGTAGCCAGTGTATGTTTTTCGGTTTTCTTCTCTCCGTCATCTCATTTTCACAGTTGAACTGTAGCACACATACCATTGGAAACATGTTTTTCCCACCCCCAACACACAAACTTACCCACAGAACCACTTAATTACTTCTGTTTGGCCCTAACTCCTACTATTTTTTCTCTATAGTTTTAAATGCTTACACGCAGACTTTAACGTGCAAACACAAACGTAGCAATAACGTAACACACCCACCCACCCACATGGCCAGACCCCCCCATGCACACACACTGTAGTGGGTATGACCATGTTGTTACAGACAACCCACCAAGTATGGATATAAGTAAAATGTCTCTTGCTTGAGTACTAGGGAGTCAGAGGCAGCAGTCTTTAAGAGGTAATGTCCACGGGTCAGAGTTCTGCGGCGTACTCCCTTGAAATGAATGGAGTTATTTTCTGTTACTATTTTGTACATTATGACGGTGAGTTGGAGAATGTTGAAGGCCACTGTTCTACTAACAAGGCCCTTGTTAGTCGAGCGATGGCCTTCATTAATCTCCAACTCTCCATCAATAATGTATATAATAGTAATTAAAAAATACTCTCATTCATTTCAATGGTGCACACCCCTGCAGTCTCCTTTGCCCTTTGTCATAATGTGTCTGAGCGTGGGGATGTGGAGGTCAGCTTCACGGGTGGAGCGGGGCATAAGCCTGATTATAGTGGGGCTCCAATAGTCTGTGCATACCACACTGTTTAACTGTCCGTGAATGCAAGAGACAGCTCTAGAATGTCTGTAACATCCCCAAAAGGTACAACTTATTTGGTTTGACTGAAAAGTGATATGCAAATCAGGAAAAATTCAAATATATAAGATTCATCTCTATATACTCCAGAGCAGTGCATCAGATTTGGGCTTAAACCCACCCAGTTACTAACCATTTTTTTTCCTGGCTGAAGTTCACCCCCCTCCCAAAAAAAAAATAACTTTGTCCTTATTTTTCGCCCTGGCTCCATTCCATTCAATATCCATCCCCTATGGGTCATAAAGCCACCCAGAGGTGAAGAAGCGTGAAAAACACATCAATATTTCAATTCTTCCTCCTTCCCCAATCCTCCTTTAAAAAAAATTATTTACTTTTACTTACCCGGCCATATGGCCAGAACCAGCAGCCTGGCATAGTGTGCCACCAGCCCAGTTTTTAGTCTGCCCCTATCTCTCCTTCACCAGAAGCTGGATGCTAGAACCGACCATCACAGGTCCCCAACGTGATCCACGAACAAGTCTCCTTGCCATATGAATCTACCCAACCGGGGTTTCTTCCTTCTTACTTGGTTGCTGCTGTGGCTGCTGCCACACTACACTGATCAAGGCCTGTGAAGGCCATCAACACTGCTGTCACCACTGCTGCTAAGCCTAGCTTACTGCCTTGTGGGTCTGTGCTGCTTTATTTGTAAGGCGAGCCTAGTAGAGTAAGTAGGTAGCCTAGTCTTGAGTTAGCTTCTAGCTCACCCTCTGCCCCTCCAGCCACCAGGGGAGATGGAGACTCACTGAGAGTAGAACAAAAATATGTTGCCACAACACTGCTACTCAGAGTTTAGTGCTCACTGACTCCTCCAAGCTGTAGTGTTCAGCCTGTATACTCTGTGCTTGGAAAGACAGTGTCATACTTGCAAGGCTCATGCGCTCTTTCTTGGTTGGAGCGCATCCACATCACATGTGATTGTGCCACCTCTAATAGATGGAGAGAGTGGACAACATAATACAGACACAGTCAAGTCTGGAGAGTACCTGCAGCATGAGCTCACAGAGGCCAGGTGGGCACTTACTTAAAGCCATTTCTGCCATACCATAAGAGCAACCTAGGCACAAATATGGGGGGTGGGGGGGGAGAGAGGGGGCAACTGCGCCCCTCTGCCCTACCTAAATGATACCCCTCCTTAATGGTAGAAATTCATTCTCAGGTGGGATCCCATTCACATATCTGAAATGTGTAGTACGGTATGGGCTGCATGCCCACTGGCTCACGCTGTGGACCAAGGGGCATACAGCCCTACCGATGGTGTCAGTCGGCGGGTGGCGGGGCGGCAGGCGGGTAGGGTGCTGCCGCCCGCTGCTGACCGGGGGGGAGTGGAGCAGTGGGATTCAGTGGATGGGTGGGGTGGGGGTCCACTGGACCACAAGGGCTATTGGGGATATAATTTTTTTACTTAGCCCGCGATTGGGCGGGCAGGTCCACTGGACTACCAGGGATATTGGGGATATAATTTTTTTACTTTGCCCGCGATTGGGCGGGCAGCAGTCCACTGGACCACCAGGGATATTGGGAACATTATTTCTTTACTGAGCCCGTGATTGGGCTTGCAGATCCACTGGATCACCAAGGATATTGGGGATATAATTTTTTTACTTAGCCCGCGATCAGGTGGGCAGGTCCACTGGACCACCAGGGATATTGGGGATATAATTTTTTTTACTTAGCCTGCGATCGGACGGGCAGTGGTCCACTGGACCACCTGGGATATTGGGAACATTATTTCTTTACTGAGCCTGCGATCGGGCTTGCAGGTTCACTGGACCACCAGGGATATTGGACAGGATTCGTGTTTATTACAAATGCCTGTAATCGGGCAGACAGCTGTCCACTGGACCACCAGGGATATTCTTCTTCTTTTTTTTTACAAATGCCCACGATCAGGCATGGGGAGTGCTGCCAGGTGCAGCTGGAGCTCGGGTTGCCACCCACAGGTGGCAGCTGCCGTGTCGCGCCCTGCAATGCGGCAGCTCACCTGTGGGTGCCATGAGTTGTTCCTTTTTTTGGATCAACTTTGTGCTGGTGCAGGTAGGGTTGCGCATGCCATGGCTCTGCATCCGGGCTGAATATCGGGCTGTGCAGAGTATGCATGGGCGTGCCCCCCCCACCTGCGCCTGCATACATTACTGATGCGCTCCGGCACATCGGGATTTGTGCCGCGCACTTTTCCCTTTTGAATATCATGCCGAGGCGCATCAGTAGGTTGTGCATGGTGCAATACCGTTGCACCACGTGCAACCCTTTTGAATATCTGGGCCCCTGCCTTCATTTGCATCCCTGATGTAAACAAGCTGCAACTTTTTTGACAGCTATCAATAAAAGGGTTGTCCACCAAAATAGCGGTGAATTTAGGTGCATGCGCTAATCAATTCATGCATATGCTGTGAGAGTTGTGTCTTGTCTGAAGGAAAACGTATTGTTGCTACACTGTATTATGACTAGGGTTCATATTATGTACTGCAGATAAACGCTGTGTAGCAAGTGTGACTTTGGCCTAGAATGATCATCCATCAGTACAGTAGTCAAATAAAACTGCATTCAAAAAGCATGTAAAGTGATTTTTCCAATTCCTTGTAAAACAATAATTGTATAATAGTATGAAACTGTACTTGACAATCATGTAGCCACTACCCTACCCTTTACCACCAAGCCTTTTGCCTTTCAAGCCTTGGCATTTTGAGTTACATGTCTTTCAGACTGGCCTAGTAGCATCTGATGTCCACAGGTGTTCCTGCTCTTGGCATACAGCAGCCTCACATCCATGAAAACTGCTGGTCACCCGTGGAGTTCTGCAGTATCAGTTTTCCATTTATTTATTTGCTTTTTTTTTACCAGGTGTGTACACTGGTCCCAGGGAATATTTTTAGGTATGACCCGGACCAACAAGATGGCACATGACAGGTTATGGCAAAATAAAGTACACGCTGGCAATGCTGGCAACATATATAGGACAAAAAGCAATTAAGTGACATAGTATTACTGGAAGATCACAAAAAATACAATGAGATACAGGACATGCAATTGATGTTCTGTGGTAGTGAAACAAGTGAAACTCAAGCAACAAATGCAGACACTTTATAAAAATGTACAAATATGTCTCCAGGCAATATTACATAACAAAATAATCATATGTTGTTGATATGAACTGCAGTAAACCACTTTCAATGTTGTGTGTGTGTAGTGGGGGGGGGGAGGGATTTGCAGACTAAGGCAAACATAAGGGCAGCCCTATAGGATTTGAATAAGGAGTTTGTGTCTGGAGAGTGGAGTGAGATAGTCAGGTTGTTCCAGTGACAAGGGGCAGCAACTGAGAAGGCTTTCTGTGCCAAACAGGTGACAACCTGGAAATGCTCCAGGAGTAGCCATGGGGCGGACCTTTTGCTACGATGGCATAGCTCATACTTAGGTCAGTGGGGAAGACTGTGCAACCTGAAGAGTTTTCTCAGTGAGGCTTCCAAGCAGGTATTCCCAATAGGTTTGTGGGGAGAACAACCCAAGGTACTTGTAAAGACAGCAGTGGTGGATGTCCGGTGATGTCACGAGGCGAATGGTAGCTTAGTCTGATAGCTCCGTTCCTTGGGTGTAATTAATCTTTATGTCTAGCACCATTGGTCATCAGAAAAGCAACCTACAAATTACTACTCTGCCCTTGCCCTTTAGATACAATGGACAAAACCAAAAAAAAAAAAGGATAGCTTGCCCCCGGCTAGACAAATGAGTACCTTTTCAGATTCATGGCCTGCCAGCCCTGCACTGTCCTGCTCCTTGGCCTTGACTGGGTCGGGGGAGGAAGAAGATGATTCAGGCTCAGACACGAACTCCACCACTACGTTTACTAAAGCGGATGGTTGGTGCATGTTAAAGATATTGCATCATATAGACTCTAAAATCTTGGGTCTTCAAAGCAATTTTAAAAAACTAGAGTCATGCACATCAGTAGTGAAAGCGCATATTGACTCGATTCAAAGCAAACACATGGCCTTCAGGTGTTTGATTGCCTATATTTTCAAAAGAGAAAAAGAACATACCCACCGAGCAGAGGACAGTGAATCAAGAGCTAGAAGGAATAATATCCGCATTTTTGGAATTCCTGAGGGGGTTGAACAGGCTGATATGACTGCTTACATTGACTGTTGGCTCCACCAAGAATTAGCCCTGGGAGATGACTTTCAATTAGAGATCGAATGAGCCCATAAGGTGGCTGCACCAAAGCCCCTACCTGGGGAACCTCCCAGAGCGATATTGGTTAAATTCCTCAGATTCCTGATGAAAGAAAAAAATACGGAGAATGGCTTGGAACAAAAAAGACATTAATTTGGACAGGAAGTGAGTCTACTTTAATTAGGACTGCCCTCCTCACATGCTGACTAAGTGCAAGCAGGTCCTACTGGTAGTGAGAGGGCTCCAAGAGAAGGGGTTGCGGGCACATCTTCGTTATCCTGCTAAACTATGGGTATAGACTAAAGAGGGCATCCAGACAGACTAAAAAGGGCATCCAGATATTCGACAACCTTCCACAAGCTACCCCTTTTTTGAGCTCCCTAGGAGTTCCAGTCCCTGACACTAGTGAGGAACAAGTGGAGTGGAAGATCGAGGAGCTGATTTGAAGCACTGCATCAGAAAACAAAATCTCCCCAAAGAGGCAATCCAACTGTAACCCCCCTACAAATGGGGGTTCCCAAAAAGTCTTCCTTGAGCTTGCCTAAATGCTCACTGCCAGGCTGGTGTCCTGTGTTTTAGAGTTTAAATGTGATTACCAGAGCCTGTATAGCCTCTGTGTACTGTCTCTTTAAGAGCTGCCTGATTGCAGCATAAGTCATCTGAGAGGGAGCTCTGTTGAAATATGTAATTATTTGCTGAAAATCATTTAGAATGATAATGTAGTTTGTCTAAACTGCCTTTTTTGTAGCAAGGACTGTTTTGTTTGTCTCCACTATCTTGGTTCTGGACTGCAAATTGGACCAATCAGTTCTGGTGGGACCTAAAATGTAGCCGGACTACAGCAGCTCTCTGGAGTCAAAATCTGTAGGAATTATAGTTTGGGGCTTTTTGCGCCTTTTTTGCAACTGAAGGGGGAGCTCTTGCTTTGTCTGAGAGCCAAATGAGCCAACCAAACCTTTTGGATCTGAGGGAATTCCCCAAGTTGCCTGCTGTTTAGGGCAGATCTAAGCTGAAAGCTAAAGAAGAAGGAGCTGAAGGGATTCTGAGCAGCAATCCTGAGTGGATTTACATGGGAGAACTGTGAAAAGGCTGAATTTTTGGCCTGCATGTCTGCCTGCTGCTGCTGAGAGGGAGAGAAGAGAATTATTTTGGACTAAATCCAAGTTTGTGTGACTAAACTGAGCTACTGAAGTGGGCCAGGCTCAACCTGAAGAAGACCGAAGATTTTGCTGAATGCGATCAGCCTGTCACGAGTTCCAGCTACCCCTAAGTTCCCAGTGTGTGCAGAGACTTTGTGATTGTGACCGGGGAGCATTTTGCCTGGTACAGTACAATTCCGTTACATGTAAATGTGCTATGAGCTGCTAGTGGGTCATGTGTTAGTTCCCCACTGTGTGAACTGTGTTCTGCTTGCTGGAAGCTGTATCCAGCCCAAAACGGACTGCATCCGAATTTGTCTCCATGTGGTCTGGGCCTTGCCAAACTGGCCCAGCCAGACTACCCACTGCACAGAGAAGCCATCAACGAGAGATGTGCCTGGGAATCAGCCCCCTGCTCCACACTTGAACAGGAACTATGCCTCTGCGACTCATGTGGGCCCTGCTTCTCCTGGCATTCCAGATCAACCACCTGCAGTCTTGATTTTCATCCAGCCTGCGTCCAGTCTTGGGTATCGTGAGTAAATACCAGGGTAGCTCCCTGCAACAACAGCTAAATCTGAGTGTGTCATCTGATTGTCTTGTTGTTTTGTTTCCTTTACGAACTGAGCCCTCTGGCTATGGATTACAAATATTGTGTACTGTGCATGTTGTGTTTTCCATCACAGGGCCCCAACCAGCTGTGACGCCGGCCAACCCCGGGCAACAGTCCTGGCTAGCCCATCTCTTCTCCACCTGGGTACCCAGAGGTGTGACTGTGTGGGGGGACTCAAAGCGCGTGCATAACTGCTTGATTGATATAACCTTTAAGCTAATTAACCTGATTTTCCCCTTCCTTGTTCAAGTCCCCTGAATAAATCAGATCTAACTTTTTCTTCATGTAATCTTACTGTGGTTCCAGTTTATGCTCAAAGTACTGTACTGTTGCTATTTGCTGTGCATAACCTTGTTTTACAGGGGGTCCCCAGGGTCGAGCTAGAGGAAACAGCCCTGGTGGTAAGTGCAAACAGTGTAGGTACTTGTGTGGTGTACCAAGGGTATTGTGAAGAAAGTGATTATTGTACAGTGTTCAGGCCACTGGCGAGGAAAGAGGGGGGGTTACAGTGTCCCAGAGGGCTATGCCCAGGTTAGCTTGACCACTACCAACCCTGACCTCCAGGTGGAGGCACCCGTTTCAGGACTCAGGCCCCTTAACTTGCTACTAGCCAAGCAGGCAGGAGTAGTAGCCCTTGGGATAGTGCCACCTAGGGGTTACACGATTCACTGCTTTCCCTGCATTCAGACGTAGCGAAATGGATCACGCCCAAACAACAGGCTACTTGAATTTTGCCCTTCCTGCTTAAGAATTTTTTACTCACCGACCAGGGAGAGGCTGTGAAGACTTGTTGACTCAAGGGCACATTGGACCTCAGGCTTTGCAGTTTCCCTGGCTGGGGTTGAATGGGGGGGGGGCTCATGTTCTGGAGAGGAATAGAAGACCGGGGAATGACTGACTTCTGCACCATGTTTACGGAGTGGTAGGACTAGTAAATAGCAGGTACTCTTAATTCAGGAAGTGAGGTTCTCCTTTGGCCATTTTGAGGTGGGACCTATTCATTGTGTGCTTGGTATTTGCCTCCTTCATGACCTCCCTCACTCCTCCTCCTACATGACTCTCTGAACAGACTGGATTAATGAATCCGAAATCCACCTTATTGCTGAACTGTTACGTCTTAGTCCAGGTTGCATATTACTCTAATAATGCTTACATAATTTTGGCAGAATGTTCATACTTATATACATCTGTGCTAAAGGTGCATATGACTCTGAGACTGATTACACAATATTGACATGATATTCATTGTTCTGTAAATTTATACTAAAGGTGTTTCTCATTCAAGTTTGGGTGGGAGGGGGTTCTGGGCTGGGACCTGGTAGCGCCCCTACTCATTGAATCATTTATAGTTTTATTGTGGATATATTGGGCTGTTTATTTAACATATCTTGGGCAGATCTGTTGAAAGTTGGGGGGGGGGAATTTTCAGGAACACATTGTCCATCATCCTGATTATTATGGATACTTCTGAGACAATATGCTTTAACAATCAAATATATGTGTTGCTTTAAATGGGCAGGATTCAGTCAAGTTACTTTATGATGTTATAATACTGCCTGTGGTTTACTGGCACAGTTGTGTCCTTTTTAACACCCAGGGTCGACAATTTAGCCTGAGCTGTCAGTGTGCTGGAAGCCCCAGTGAATGTGGTAGTGTACACTTATTGACAGTGGTCAGTAAGTGCATCCTTGGCACTGTCAGTGCCTTCTTCTCTGGTATAAATTCTTCTAGGGAGACTCTCCCTCTTGGACCTGTCCCCTTGAAGGCACTGGTATTTTAGCTGCTCAGGGTTCCTCGGCGGCTTAGTAAGAACTCTCACTTGTTTTTTTTTGCGGCTGGTTGTCCCCAGTTGGGAGACCGCCCTATGTTTTTCTTCTGCTTAGAAGAAATGTTGCTTGTTGCCTGTTTGGACTCCTTAATCTATATGTTTTCTTCTTGTCTTTCTTTCTTAGGGCTGCGTTGGGGGAGGCAGGGTGGGGGGAGAAGGGATAACTTTCCAACTATTACCAAATGGGGTCCCTTAATCTCTGTTCTATAAATGTCAAAGGCATTAACAATGTAGTGAAATGGACAAGGATATTGCAAGAGCTTCATAGAGTAGGATGTGAAATAGCCTGCCTGCAGGAGATAAAGCTGTTGCAGGGGGAGCACAGCAAACTGAGAAGGATGTGAGTGGGCATGGTGTATGGGGACTCACACCCCCATGCAGCTAAAGCCGGCACAGTAATTTTGATAAAAAGCGACTTTCCTTATAAAGTAAATAAAGTGCAGACCGGAGGTGACGGTAGATGGGTCTTGTTGTCTGGAGTGCTGAGGGGTATGCCCCTCCACATATTATCTCTCTATGGTCCAACCCCACCATCTGGCCCTTTCTTTCGTTCCCTCTTCAGTGTTTTGGCAACATTACCTAAAGGCCAAGTAATTCTAGCAGGGGACTGAAACTGTGTAGAAAACTTCAATCTAGATAAATCTCCCCCTCGGAAATTGGGAGTTACTCCTGGTTCGAAATTACTAAGAACCCTGGTATCCGAATCAGGGTTGGTGGATGTTTGGAGGTGGCAAAATTCCAGCTCCAGAGATTACACCTTCTATGCCCCATCCAAAAATTCCTACTTCAGAATTGACAGGATATATACACTGAGGAGAGAAATATCTCATTTTCAGGAGGTGAAGATACACCCCGTCACATTCTCTGATCACTCGCTGGTCCAGGTTGAGGCTAGGTGGGAGAGAGAACCTTTGAAGGGAATGTAGAGATTTGGCCCCGGGCTTTTGTGCGACAAAGCCTTTGTGCACTCTTTACAGTAACCATAAGATTTTACATAGCAGAAAATAAACTGGGAAATACTGACATAAAATTTGTATGGGACGGTCTTAAGGCAGTGCTTAGAGGCAAAACTATTAGCCATGCTGCCTACGTTAACAAAACACATCAGGCTAAAATAGTTCGATGTTTGGAGGAGATAGCTGGTTTGGAAAGAGAACATAAGGCATCTAGAAAACCTGAGATCTTAGCCAAACTTAGGGAAACGAGGGATACATACAGCACCCTTATGACACACAGAGTGGTTAATTCACTTAGATACATGAATCAGAGATATTATGAGGGGAGGGGGGAATAGAATGGGCAGACTGATTGCCTTGAGACTTAAAAAACAGGAACCAGACCATTACATCAACAAAATTCAAAGGGTGGTCGTCCCAGGACATCAGATGATACAACCCGTGGAGATTGCAGTGGAATTCGCCCAATACTCTGCCCACCTCTATACATGAGAGAGACCAAGACCACTCCCAGAAAATTTTGGCCTTTCTCGATCCTATTAACCTACCCACTCTTTCTGTGGAGCAGAGAGAGAAGCTGGAGAGACCCTTCTCAGCTGAAGAAATCAGGGGAGTGATAAAATCTTTAAAAGGAGGGAAGACTTCTGGTCCCAACAGTTTTGCAGCCAAATTTTATAAGCACTTTCCTCCGGATCTGGCCCCTCTACTGGCTGAGGTTTGTAATCAAGCTCACGTGCTGGGTGCAGTCCTTGACACCTGGGGGAAGCTACTATTTCAGTCCTCCCGAAACTGTGTAAAGACCCACTTAAATGTGAAAATTACCACCATATTTCACTCCTTGATCAGGATGCCAACATTTTCATTAAAACAATTGGACTAAGATTACAAACCTTACTCTCTCTACTGATTCATCATGATCAAACAGGGTTAATCCCTGGCAGACATATACAGGACAATATTCGTCTTCTCTTGAATACTCTCCTCATGGCCAAATCCCTACTCCCCAATATTCTAAATGCAGTAATTTCCATGCGGAAAAATCCTTTGATAGGATAGATTGGTTATATTTAGATCAAACATTACAAAGATTTGGTTTTGGGGAGAAATTTCAGGAATGGATAGTGAACATTTATAGGAACACGAGGGCCTAGGTCAGGGTAAATGGGGCGGCCTCTGGATTTTTTAAAATTGAGCGTGGAACCAGGCAGGGTTGCCTGCTCTCACCTCTCCTCTTTATGATCAGAATGGAGCCATTGGCTTCTCTAATCAGGTAGTCCCTACAATATCAGGGCATTAAAATTAAAGGTTTGGAAACTTGTGTCTCTCTTTACGCAGATGGCACACTTCTGTACATATTGGATATTGCCAACTCTACCCCTGGTGGACTAGCTACTCTCTAAATTTGGTGAGGTATCAGGATTAAAAATTAATAAAACCAAAACGGAGGTATTCCCTATTACTTCCAGGAAACAGCAGACCCTCCCCTAAATTGGTCAGTTTAAGTGGACAGTAGATGGATTTAAATACCTAGGAGTATGGATCCCAAGGGATTTAGCAAGGCTGTATCTAACTAACCATTTCAAACTCCTGAATACAATCAAAGAAGACCTAAATAGATGGAAAGAGTTGCCCCTGTCCCTGTCTGCCCATATAGAGAGTATTAGAATGAATGTTTTGCCCCACTTCCTTTACTTGTTTATTTCTTTACTAATTGTACTCCCGGGATCCTTTTGGAAACGTTTAAAAACATGTATTTCTAAATTTATCTGGCCTAACAGACCCCCAAGAATCAAATGGGCTACACTGCAGAAACTGAAACACTCAGGATGATTGGGTCTCCCAGACTTAATAAAATATTTATGGGCTGCACAATTACAGGCAATCTCTAAATCCAGTACATTGGTAGACCCCGTCCCCCGCGGGTAGAGCTGGAAAGACTGCCCCGCCTTTAAGGACCCTGGCAGACATCTTTTACATGGATGATAAAGCCCTGACCACACTCAGGATCGAGAACCCCTGGTCCATGACCATACTACAGTCTTGGAGAGGATTTTGCCAGAGATGGAAGGTACGACCGACCTTAACCGGACTTACCCTGATCAGGGCCTGTATAGATTTTACCCCACTTCTCCTGGATTTGGCCTTTGTGGGATGGAGCAGACTAGGTCTAGAAAAAATTGTCCAACTCTATGGAGAATCCCATCTTTAAGTTCTTTCCCCAACTTGGGCAAGAATAAGGTCTTCGCTCTATAGATCTTTTCAGATTTCTGCAACTCAGGCACTTTTTACAAAGCAATGGATTGCAAGAGCTGACAGAGAACAGTACCAGCTCAGTCCTGACACTGCTTCAACCTTTCTTTGAACAAAGGGAACAAAAGGGCTGTATTTCTCAAATTGTAAATGCATTTGGCTCTTTTGAAACTTAAAAACTGGCAGATTTCACAGATAGGTGGAGGGAGGAGATGGGGTCAGATTTGGGAGAAAGGGAATGGGAACAGTTCTGGAGGGGGGATTCACCTCACATCCTCCTCCCCTTCATGGAGGGAGTTCAGAGGAAGAGTTGTCAGTCGTTATTTTCGTACTCCCGAGATCACTAGACACTTTGGCACCTCTAGGTCGGAGGCCTGTTGGAGGGGCTGTGGGGGTGTGGGCAACCACACCCAAATTTGTTGGTCCTGCCTTGTGCCTGCCCCTTTTTGGTCTCAAGTTACAACAATAATCTCACAAATTCTGGAACTACAGGTCGGGGTATCCCTAGTCATCTGGATATTGGGCCTACCTCCCAATGGGCTGACAAAAGCTAGGCAATGTCACCTCTATAACATCTTAATTGCTGCTGCCCACAAAGCTATTACCAAAAATTGGCTCACAACAAAGGTACCTTCACTAGACCTATGGTACTCCATATGTCTCAATATCTTTGAAATGGAGAAACTGATGGCTAAATTGAGATTGCAGTTGGATAAACTTAAAGCCAGATGGCTCCCCTTTCTCCACTATCGGGTGGAGAAGGAAAACAAAGGCATCTTACAGATTTTGGCAGAATTGGTTTAAGCCACTGAATTGCCTCCCAAACCTGGGGACTCCCCACCTGGCCGGTCTTTCTTGTTCTTCCAGATGCTTATCCCTTAATTTCAATTATCTGTAGGTGGACCCGGGGATCTAGACCATAGTACTAGGCCTGAGTGGTTTCAGCTGAGTTCCCCTCCTTTTCGCTCCCCCCTTCCCGCTCCTCACCTGGTAGACGCAGCACAACTGTTCCTTCTTTATTCTATTCCCCTTTTTCTATCTGTCATTTTCTATTTACATTCTTTTCCTTTTTCCTACTTAGTTTTCCTTTTACAGTGGTCATGGAGAGACTAATAAGAAGAAATATGGTGATCATTCGCCTCAGGAGATTGTATAATGTTATAAGAATACGTCCAAACTCTGAATATTATTAATGGCTAGAGAAAGACTTAATGAGACTTTTGTTAAATGTAAAAGTGAAGGTCAATGATGATTCACTATTCAGAATGATATACTTTGTGACTTCAGAACTCTCGGTTCAATGTGCTATTTTGTACAGTTGAAAGAAACGAATTGTACCTGAGGCAATTGTTGGATATCTCTTGTTAGCTAAATCTGGTTAAATGCTGTGACCAACTGAAACATTAATACAATTACTACTTAAACAAACAAAGAGCAGTGGCAAGTAGAATGGGGGCCATCAAAGAAAACCTACAAATATTGTTATAGACTGTGTTTAGTCTGGACAGATTGGAGCAGGATGTTTGCATGCAGATGGGGGAGCAGTAATCCAGCAGAGGGAGTAACATACCCTTGGCAATGGCTAGTTGTTCTTCAGGGGCCATAAAGTCCCTTAGTTGGATACCGAGTTTCTGATTGATTTTTCTAATCATGAGTCCAGTGTGTCCTAGAAAGATCAGGGAGGGGTTGAATGTGAAACCACGGAATTTGAAGTCTGGAATGTTTTCGGGGGGGGGGGGTTCCACCTGGAGACAGAATATTTAGTAGGTTGGTACCTGCTGCCACTTAACAAGTCTGTTTTTTGACCTGAACAGCATAACTTTGGTCTTTTTGGCAATGACGAGGAGCCTATCAGCTAGAAACCACCTCTGAGCAACACTACCTCCAGTATGCTGCCACTATCTTGTTTATTTATTTATTAATTTATTCATAAATTGTAACCCGGAAAGGCACATGGAGCCAAGGATCATTTTCAGCTGTGAGCTGGGGGGGGAGGAAAGATGCAAGAATACATTGTATAGTTAAAAACAAAAAATAAACAGTATAAATGCAGTGCAAACAAATGCAAGTTAGTGCAAGTGAGAAACAGTATGGATCTAAAAGATGGCCAAAAACAATGGGAATATGATACATAATGATAAATGACATGACAAACAAGCCACAGAATGACTTGAGTGATACTGGGTGACCAGTGATGGGTACCCAACACAGCAATCCCTAAACAAAAGACTGGGTAGCCAAAGCGGAACTTTGAGTGAAAAAGGAGATAGTAAGGTGAGCTGTAAGGAGCTGTTTGAATGAACAGTAAGAGGAGGAGTCTTAGAGATAAAGGGGTAGATTATTCCAGAGAGAGGGAGGGAGGGAAGGTGGAAGGAGAAGGCAGTTTGTCCCACAGCAGTTTTTCAGTGAGGGATAATAACAGATCCAAAGTCAGCAGATTGGAGTTAGTCTGTAGATTAGCAAGACAGACAGAAAAAGAGAAAGAGAAAAGGGAGGATAGATACGGAGGGAGGGACAAGAATTGGAGAGAAAACAGGACCAATGAGAGATGCCTAGACATGAATGGATGGATGGAGTCGGGGGGGGGGGAGGATTATCGTAGAATTACCAGTGGTGGATGAGGGGAAGAGAGTTAGTAACTAAATAACAGAAACTATAGAGGAGAGGGTCCAGTTTAGCAATGGATTAATTTGGGCAGCTCTGAAGATCACATCTGCAAAGTAAAACACCAGAAGAATCATTTTAACAAAGATCTCATAGCAGACCAGGAGGGGCAGGCAAGACTTGCTGCGATAAAGTGCACCAACTTTAGTTTGGAGCTTTCTTTATAAATGGCATTGATATGGATAGAGAAGTCTAAGTGTTGATCCAGCCACACACTGAGGTACTTGAAACCTTATCTAGTGGGGGGGGTGGGGGTGGAGGGGTACCATCTAGGATTTTAATAATTAAGGGAGAGCTAGAGGGGCATGGCCTGTGTGAAGGCAAGATGGCAGCATAATCCCCTAGCTCCGTCCTGCACTGGGTACAATACACGGGCATCTAATGTGATCCGAGCAAATTCCCCAGCTCCCAAGTTCCCCCGACTGCATTTTCATCTCTTTTGCCTCTGGATCAAGTTTTTTTTTTTTTTTTTTATACTTCAGCTTTATTGAATCAGTTTAGTATTCATTCATCTCATTCATTTCCAAGAGTACATATGTTGTATCCCTGGGTTCAACACTCCATACATCATATTATAATCAGCCAATCAACTTTTTACAGGTAAAAAAAAGAAAATAACAGAGACCACAGCATACAAGAACACTGTAGGAGAGAAAAAGATCAATCTGTCAAGCCATACTCTCTTTGCTTGGTCTCGGTCTGCATACATAGGGTTGTACATCGAAAGGAGCTAGTTCCAATTCCTTCACATGTTAAAATAACTTTGCTAGTCCAATAGCAGGGATCTGACCACCTCTTTTTATTATGTTTTATCTTTTCATACTGTGCAGGTATCTTATATCTCCCCCAAAGAAACTATCCTAAGCTTCACTTTCATGAGGACTCTACATCCCTTATCCCCCAGTCAAGGATCCACCTCCTCCTCACCGTTGCCTCCCGCCAGCTCCCATCTATTCCATCTGTTTCTGAACTGTTGGCACTGTTGTTTAAGTGTGTAGGTAATCCTCTCCAAAACTTTTATCCCCCTCAACTATCTCTTTCCACTCCTTCCCCGTAGGAGCATCTGGGACCAACCACTTCCTAGTTATTGCTTTCATCGCTGCTGCTATAAGTATATTCCATAGATACTTCGCTTCCTTTCCTTTTATCCTCTCAGGGATTACCCCTAGAATCATGTGTTCTGGTCCCAGATGGGTATCCATACCGAACAATTCCCTCATCCTGTTCTGTATTTTCCTCCAGAATCCCCTTAGATCCGGGCAATGCCAAAGGATATGGGTCAGGTCGGCCGTCTCTGTGTTACATTTTCTCCAGCAACAAGTAGAGGGGTTTTTATGCCACCCAGATGATTGGGAGGGAGCTCTGAAGAATCGTGCCCTCACCTTCCACACAAATTCCCTCCACCCTGGAGATGACGTAGTACTCCATGTATTCTTCCATACGTCTGACCATTCTTTGGAGCTTATTGTGGTACCCAATTCCTGTTCCCATTTCTCTCTAATATATTCTGTTGTGTACTGGGAGACTCACATAGTTTTGATATACAATAGAAATGTTTTTTTCCCCCCTAGCTGAACTCCAGATCGTTTCAAATGTGTTCGGTACTGGGGGACCCCACCCTTTTTTAATTGAGGTGTTTATTTCTGTAGTTATGTAATCTCTCATCTGATAGTAGTAGATTAATTCCCTCTCCTTCCAACCAAATTTGTTTTGTGCTTCGCCAAAAGAAATGACCTGGTCCCCTTTAAGGAGCTGCCATGGGGCCACATACCCTAGTCTCTCCTGTTTTTTATACCACGAGTCGGCCGCTGCCCTATTCCTTTCCACATTCATGGACCACCAGATGTATTTCCATATATATGCTCTGAGAGGTCCTCTCATAAGACCCTGTCTATACCCTTGTAGAACAGTCAACGTCCCTAGGAAAGGTGTTTTACTCCAGTTGACCCCCGGGTTTAAAGTCGTGCACTGTGCTAACAGAGGAGGGGACAGATCCACCACCAAGTCTATCTCCTTCCATCTGGCCCAGTATTCCGAGTGTTGCAGTAGCAATACTACCCTCGTCTGAACCGCAGTCCAATATCCCACCAATAGAGGGACTGCTAACCCTCCAACCTCTTTAGGCAAGTGCAAGGTTTGCTTTCTAATCCTTGGTTTTTTAGCTAGCCAAATATAACTCACCAAAGTTTTTTGCCACTTTCCTATCTGTTTAAATGTTATTGGGGCCGGTACCGATTGGAACAAAAATAAGAAGTGCGGCAGCACATTCATTTTTACTGCCTGAACCCTAGACGTAATGGAAACTGGTAGGAGTCTCCACCTTCTTATATCCTCCTGTATTTGTTTCACCATTTGAGGGTAATTTAGTCATACTAGCTCCTCAGTTGTCGCTGCTAACCTCACACCCAGGTATTTCATATAAGATAACTCCCACTTCATAGGGTATCTTGCTCTGAACTCCGCCGTTGGCTGGAAATTCAGCTTCAGTACTTCTGTTTTGTTTTCGTTGAGGGTATATCCGGAAAGAATTGAAAATCCCCTTAAATGTTGGAATAGAGATGGCAGCAATAATTCTGGTTGGGTTATGTACAGCAGAATGTCATCTGCATACAGAGCTAGCTTTATTGTGTCTCCCTATTTATGCGCCCTGTATTTTCTGGTTTTCCGTATCCCTGAGCTAGGGGTTCTAAATATAGTCTGAACAAGAGAGGGAAAGAGCATCCCTGTCTCGTTCCTTCTCCAACTCGAATACAGCGGAATGATGGCCATTTACTCTTACATATGCCTTGGGGCGAGTATATCTTTCTGATCAGGTCTACAAACTGCTCCGGGAAGCCAAACTTCAAAAGTACCGAGTGAAGAAATACCAAAGAGACTTTATCAACCTTCTCAGCATCCAAGCTGAGAAGGATAAGAGATTACTCGGTCCGTTAAGATGATCCAGGACATGAGCTGTCCTTCTCAAGTTATCTTGGGCCTGCCTACCGGAATGAAACCGTTTGATCGGTTTGTACCAACTTTGGTAAGAGTTGTTGTATTCTCTGAGCCATTATTGCCATAAATAACTTATAATCTGTATTGAGCAGGGAGATGAGGTCTATAAGATGGGCATAATTTGGGGTCTTTACCTTCTTTGGGTATTACCGAGATAACCGCTTGTGACCAAGACTGGAGGTGTCCGACACAAGCATTTCATTATATACCTTTAACAAAAGAGGGACAGCTGTTCCTGAAAGTGTTTATACATCTCAGCAGGATATCCATCAGTCCTGGGCATTTATTTGCTTTAAGCCTACCTATCTCCTGTCTCAGTTCCTCTGTGGACACTGAGTCAAGTCTAGTTTGGGCCGACTTAGTGATTGTGGGAGATATTTTCCTCAAATATCTATCCGCATCACTCAACTCTTGATGACGTGTTGTCTCTATACAACTCCCTGTAATAAGTTCTGAATGCATCCATAATCTCCGGTGTGGTCTGCTTAACTTCTGTTGTACATGGGTGTACAACCCTGGCTATGTGGGCTTTTTGCTTTCTGTTTACACGTAACCTAGCCGCTAAAATTCTGGTTGCCCTCGGGCCTCCCTCATAGTATCTCTGTTTTATGTAGAGTAGTTTCTGCTCAATAACATACTCCATCTCCCCATTTAGTTCTTTCTTTAATTTGTTCAATCTTTGAAACACCTCCTTGCTATATTTCTTTTAAACTTGTTTCACATGCATCTATCTCAGTTCTCAGGGATTCTACCTTTTTTTCCCTCTGTCTTTTTTTGTATGCTGCAATAGATATTAGTTTCCCTCTCATAATAGCTTTTATTGTGTCCCACAAGAGTGCTGAAGTAATATCTGGAGATGTATTGTCTTCCAGAGCTTGCATAATGGTGTCTCTCACCTGCTGTTTAATCTCTTCATCCTGCAGCAAGGAGACATTTAGTCTCCAAAACGTTCTTTTACGAAAACCTCCCAAGTCTACTTGAAGAAATAGAGGGGCGTGATCTGAAATCTCCATATTCCCCATCCAACTGTCCTTTACAGTAGCCATCATTTCCTTTGGTACTAAAAAATAATCTGTCCTTGAGAAACTTTTGTGGGGGGCTGAGAAAAAAGAGTAATTCCTTTGTTTAGGGTGTCCGACTCTCCAGGCATCTACAAAGCCAATTTCCCCAAGGAGGTGCACCAGCTTCTTGGCAACCCCTCTCTCCCTGCGTCCCCACAGTGCCGTGCTGTCTATCTTCGGATCTAGTGTTATGTTTAAGTCTCCTCCCAAAATAACTTGCCCCTCCGCCCATTCCTGCAGTTTCAGCAGTATGTTTCTATAGGTTTGAAAGTCTGTGTTTGGTGGAGCATATACTGAGGCCAGCGTCAGGATTTTCCCCTGATACCTGCCCTTTACAAACACATATCTCCCCTCCCTGTCCGCACACTTGTCCATTACTTCAAATATTGTTTTTTTGCGGGACTAACATAGAAACCCCTCTTCTTCTTACTCGTCCATAAGATGCACTAGCTTCATAATTAAAGCCCATTTTCCCCAACTTTGTGTGCTCTAGAGGGGAGAGATGCGTTTCCTGCATCAGTATGAAATCCGGTCTCTCTTTTCTAAGCCAAGCCAGTACTTTACTCCTCTTAACCGGGTTTGTTAGACCATTAACATTAATCGAGCATATTACAGTGTTGTTATCCATTTTTATATCGTTCTTCTCCCCTCGATCTGATAACCATACCCTTGCCCTTGCTGCATAGTGTTCTCTCCCGCCACATTCTCGGCCCTTGTCTTAGCCCCTCTAGTCTCTGTTTCAAGACCATTCCTTGGCTACTAGGTTCCTCTAGCTTCCTTTTTGACCTTACCCAAGTGCGGAGTATCACCCGGGTGTCCTCGGCTCCCCTCCCGTACCTTCCCTTCCTTGATCCCTTCCACTTCATTTCAGACCGATGTGATGGAACTAGCCCTTCCTTTCCGAGATTCCTCATATCTTTCTTATTCTTGTACTAACAATAGCCAAACCTCTATTTGGTTAATAAACTCAACTAGGGTCCCCCCTAAACTTGGTGACCCTTTTAAACACTTCAAATTCAAGGCAGTAACTGTTTACCTTGTTTCTTAAGAGGATAATAAAAAGGAAAAAAACCCTTTGCACAGGTAGGGGCTCCAACCCTGTGGTGCCTAATACTGCCCGTTCTAGCTCTGTATTTGGGCGATTCGAGGGATGTATGTCTCTGCTACTTCGAGATCTCCCTCGCAAGAAAGCCATTAGTTCTGTTGGCTTCCTATTATGTGTCCAGTCCACGTATTTAATTACTCTAGTCCTTAATTCTAACTGTACCTCTTCCCCACCTCCCACCTCGCTATTCCTCAGTTATCTATTTGTACAAAATATTTTAACCCCAAAGAACCCCGCCATTTCAATGTTGTGCCCTTCCGCTTTCTTTAAAGCTTGGGCTCATTTTCTCAAATTTCCTCCCTTCCCCTCCATCCTGCGCGTTCCTTGTCTTTATGGCTGCCTTGGTATCTTAAGAACTCCCTCTGATTTACCGATTCTCTCTCTCCTCCCACATCCCTAAAAACTCTCCTCCCACCGTCCCCTCCCCCGTCCAACTCCTCCTTCCTCCCCCAACATATTTACTTCGTAAAGAAAAGTCACCCAGCCACCCGAATCTCCCACTACACTCCTGTAAAAAGAAAAGGCAATATTTTACATATGGGGCCTAAGGCCATCTGACTAAGGGTAGCAGTGACAAACATTGACTTCATTTAACACTACGGAGAGGAACAAACAAGGGAGGACAGGGGAGCTAGTTCATACATTCAACATTCCTCTGATAAGGGTAGGAGGGTATGAGAACCAATATATATACCACCCATTCAATTCAGCCACACCATGGGGGAGACACACGAGGCTAGGGAAAGGCAACCAACAACAAAAACAACAACAAAAAAAAAAACACAGGATAAATGTTCTTTTCCCCTCTCTTCCCCTCAAAAAGAAGGAGAAAACACAAGGGGGGGGGGGAGAATAGTCCTTAATACAGTTTACTTAGCTGTGCCTTCCTCCGCCAGGCCTGTCATATTCCCAGGCTCATTTTGTTGCAAATGGTAACCACGACAGTTTTATAATGTTCATCTGCTGCTCTCTGCTAGGTCCACTCTGCTACGGAACACTCCTCTCTTCATCATGGCCCTGATCTTCTCCATCGACTCCAGAAGCATTTTTGAGGAGTTCCCCCTCTGTTGCAAACCTGCTTGGTACCAGTCTGAAAAAAATGCTTTCCTCTTTCCAATCCGCGCTGCATCCTCCTCCGATAACATCATCCCTTTCTGTTTCATAGCCTCCCAGGCTTTATATGGAGAGCCGTAGGTTTGTGTGCCCTCTTGCCAAAAGATCTTCAATTTAGCCGGGAAGGGGGTCTGGAAGCGTATTCCCTTTTCCCTTAGCAGCCTAAATAGCGGGGTATACTGTTGCCTGGCCTGCTGTATTTCCACGGGGTAGTCGTGGTCAAGTGTTATTTTTGATGTTAAATATGTGATGTCTTTCTTTGCCCACGCTCTTCGAAGAATGTCCTCTTTGGTTTGATAGCTTGCCAACAAAATTATAATTGAGCGCGGTCGTGCTTTTGGGTCTTGTGGCCTTGCCCCCAACGCTCTATGGGCCCTCTCAATTTTCAAATCATAATTCGGGGGTAATTCTAGGATGTCCCGAAGTAAGTTCTCCATGAATGCTGTCATCGGTGCCGTCTCAGCCCCCTCCACCAGTCCGTAAAGCCTTAAATTGTTCCTTCTCGATCTGCTCTCCAAATCTATTGATTTGGCCTGTAATGCCACCGATTGTTGTAAAGGGCATTAGCTGCATAACTCAGGCGATGCTAATCTCTTCCACCCTGTTATTCTGGATTCTGCCTCCTCCATCCTTTGATCTATTTTCGATATCTGTGCAGATAGGCCATGAAGCTCCTGCTTCATTTCTGCTCGAAGGCCCTGATCTCTTTAAGATAGTCTAAAGCGCGACCTGGATAACTTGTCCTGTTCCTGTCTGTATCGTGAGTCCGACCCCTCGTGCTGCTTCGGACCGGCTCCTGCTGCGGCCTACCCCTACGCATTTGACACTTCTTCCGTTGGTTTCCTCGACTGCCCCGTTTTCGGAAGCCCCTGCTTATCTTTTCTACGCTGGTCTTTTGACATCGTGGAAGGTATTTTTCCTCCGTGATGCCGCTTATATAGGGGTTTTGGGTTAATTTAACACAAGCGAGGTGGAGAGTGTACGCGAGGCGCTGTTTAGGGATCCGTGGCGGAACCAGAAGTCTGGATCAAGTTTTAAAGGTGAGCCACCAGTCTGTTCCATTGCGAGTGCCATCAGCAGTAGGCTGCACAGTTTCCGACCTCGGGCACTTACACCCAAGTTCGGGTTGGGGGATATCGGATCAACTCTGGGTAGGGTGATGAGCTCCTCAAGCAAACTGCCCTCTCTCATCATTGGCAATGTTATGTCTATCCAGAATTTCACCAGCAGACCATGACTGAACTGCCCCTGGTACAAGCCACCACCGCTCCTGGCTCTACCCCAGACCAGCCTCCTCAACACTTACAGGTTGGTGACTCTCTAACATATATTACTAAAATGTTAGAGGTGCTGCTGAACCAGGCAGATGGAATTAGTGCAACCCTCACCGGGAATTTCACCGCTGTCTGGGATTTAGAGGATAGAATGAACGTGCTGGTACAACGCACCAATGACTTAGAGAGCCGTCATAGCCAGGTATGGAGACGTCTCCAAGAGCATGAGCAGAAATTGGCTAGGCTCTGGGAGAGGGCCGAGGACCAGGAGAACTGGGGATGCCAGAATAATATCTGTTTTCTAGGCATCCCTGAAGGTGTGGAGGGTCCCAACATGGAGAAATTCCATAATGATCTCTTGCCTAAGCTATTAGGAGAGCGCTGGGGAGGCCCCATAGAAGTGGAATGGGCCCACAGGCTTTTCTCCAAATCAGACCCCTGCACCTCTCCACCTTGGCCCATCATAGCATACATCTTACGATACTCCACTAATGAGCAGATTTTAAAAGTGGCCAGGGACCTGGGGGACAGTTCATGGAAGGGCTCTAAGATCTCCTTTTTTCAGGATTATTCCCACGAGGGGTCCTCCAGGCACAAGTCATTTGTTCCCATTAAAAAGTTACTTCAAGAACATGGTTTCAGGTACAACTTCAAAAGGCTAACCTCCCTCTATGTGGCTAAGGATGGAAGGGAGACCCTTGTGCAGTATCCCCAGGAGGTGGGGGGCTGGCTAGCCAAATATTGGCCTAATGTCCTGCAAAAGACTACATCTCCCAGGCATCTTTGGGTCCCAAGAGGGCATGATCAAGGGAGGAGGAACCAGAGTGAAGGGAGACAGCTGCAAGGGGAGCCTATTCTTGGCAGGAATGTCTAGCAAGCAACTGCACCTCCCCAGGTCTGGCCCGAAAAAATAGCTAAACTTCTCAGACTCCCCAGTCACTGGTGATCAGTCCCCTCAAGCACTCCCTAAGGTATCCGAATTGACTCCTGAGCCACCACCAACATCCCGACCGACCAGGTTCAAACAGAGAGCCCAGAATGGCAGGAGACAGGTCGCGCACCAGACAGACACCTCCCCACAACCAAGCTACTTAAGGGAGATACCACTTCTGATGAGGATGAGCCACTGCACAGGGACACAAACCCAGAACACATGGACACTATTGCTCTGTTAGACTGGGTGGCTGAATCAGAACTTGTGGCAGAAGAGGAGGAGAGTGCACCCCTTCCTGTTAAACCGGGACTCATCTCATTTGCAGAAGCTGTGGCAAAGGGCCTCCTGCAGTGAGCACCTTAAGACTCTTCTCCTTCCAGTACCACTCCTGCAGGGCCAGATGGCTGATTCAAGCTGGACTGTTTCAGGGTTCAGTATATCTGTTTATTTTTGTTTATGTATATTTTGAGGTTGGCGATCAACAATGGCTATAGAGCTTCCCCTCAACTACTGGTTTCTAGAGGTATAAGGAGTATGTTTCCCATGCAATGGCTTGGAGCGTTGGGTCCCCTTTAGGGTGGCAGAAATGGGTGCATGGGGTGGGGTTTTTTGCAATGGAAGGAATTCTTAACCTTACCCCAACCGCAGCTGTCCCTGGTGTCTTACAAGGCCTCGTATCCCCTCTTTCAACACTGTGGGTAGGGATGAGCTTTGCCACGCTCTGTCTCTTCTATCCTGTTAAGGTGCTATAGGGTACCTCTACCTGGTTCTCCACTACCCTTTCTCCCCCCTCCCCAATGTTAGCGATCCTAGGGCACTCCCTGGGGCAGTAGGTACTACTTTTAGCCTGCTACACTATATGTACTGTGCATACCATGAACTGGTTGAAACATTTGCCAATTCCTCCCTTCTATTACATACTTGGCCCTGACAAACTTGAACACTCTCCTACAGGGTGTTTGCACTCGATGAATGACAGTCGGGTCCCTGCCCTTCTCCCCCTCATCTAACTCTCTCAGGATCACCCTTTAGAGTGTGCAGACCTGGGTAGGAATGGGCCATTGCTGATTCTCTGACCCTCTCACTACCCCCATTGAGTGCTGTGAGCCAACATTGCTTGGGTTTGCCTGCATTCTCTGGACATCCCTAAATATGCTTCTCTCCTCACCCTTAGTGGTTACACAAGTTAGTGGTTATTGTCAATTATTATTGTGCTGTTCAGCGATTACCTAGTGTTGCTACTTGCATTGTATCTTAGTATCGTTGTTGTGTTTTTCTTTTTTTGACAGCTTATTCCTTAATAAGTTCTTCTGTACATTGTTGCATCGCTGACGCTTGCTGCAGACCTTAAGGTACCCCTTTCAAGGAGCGGGAAGGCCTCTACCTGCCCAGCTCATATAAAGATAAGGTAGCTCCCTTTTCTCCCTCAGGGGTTCACCTCAGAAGTAGGTGCTATTACTCTCCTTTACTGTATTGGTGATGTCCACTGCCGGACCCAATACCATGAGTGGGTCTCCTGGAACGTCAAAGTCCTGAACCATCCGGTAAAAGTTTTACAATATCTGGGTTCCCTTAGGGCAGACATAGTACTTATCCAGGAGATCCACCTCATAACTAAGACAGTTATGTGGCTTCAAAAGATGTGAGTGGGCAGGGTTCTGGCTAGCTCGGCACCTACCAAATCTAGGGGGTTGGCTATACTGATGCACAAGGCATGCCCCTGGACAGTGGAGAAGGTTAAAGCTGATGCACAGGGCAGATGGGTAGTAGCTTGTTTTTCTTATATGAGTGGCCACACTGTGATTGCTAATGTCTATGGTCCAAACACTGACTCGGTGGATACCTTAATGGGGATTGGCCAGGCCCTCACCTCTCTCACTGAAGAGTATCCCAGTATACCAGTCATACTTGGTGGGGACTTTAATTTAGTACTGGATGCATTTTTGGACAAGACTAAGCCCACCTCCCAAGCACACCCCAAGGCCAGGGCAGCATTGCAAGAACTAATTGAGGAATGGGGCCTTATTGATCCCTGACAGAGAGACAACCCTAGTGGCAAAGACTATACTTTCTTCTCACCAGTGCATGCTTCTTATAACCAAATAGGTTTTTGGCTGGCCAGCGGTACAACTGCTCATGGAATTAGTGACTCCAAGACAGATAATTTGGTGATATCAGATCATGCTCCTGTCCTTTTAAATGATCTTCCCACTGGACAGAATCCCGAAAGTACTAGGTGGTGGTGTAACCCCCTCCTGCTGCAGGACAAAGGGTTCCACGTGGTAATTAAGGAAGAAGCCAAGGCATACTTTCTGAATAATTTGTGGGGGAGAGGTAAGCTTAAGCACGGTATGGGACGCCTTCAAGGCAGTGTTAAGAGGCAGGATAATTTCCTACTCAGCTGCAAAAAACAAAACTCGGAGGGGAAAAAGTTGATAGCCTCCAGGCTGAGCTTTCTACTCTAGAAGTTCAATTCAAGGCATCACCCATGGCCTATAAAAATAGTTCTGTGGTTGCCTCCATCACAGGACTCAAGTACCGGATTAACTGCTTACTTCAGAGGCGGGCTGAATAGCAGCTCCTCAGAACCAAGCACAGATATTGGGAGGGGGAGGCGACAAGGGTGACAAGCTTTTAGCTTATCAGCTCCGAAAACAACAGGCTGCCTCAAGGATCCATGCATTGAGGGATGCCTCTGGCTCGATTGTCTCAGACTCCAAAGGTATTACTAGGGTCATGAGCCTATTTTACCAGTCACTATACCAGTCTCAGGTCTCTGTGGATGCAGTGAGTTTTTCTACAGCATTTCAGGAGTTCTGCGCCTCAGCAGAAATACCCCAGCTCTCTCAAGACTTATTGGGAGGGCTGGAAAAGCCTTTTACAATTGAAGAGCTGTGCTCGGCCCGCCAGCAGATGGCCAAGGGGAAAGCTCCAGGCCCTGACAGGATAACTGTAGACCTGTACCAGCTTCTACTTGATGAGATTTCACTTCCCCTCTTAAAGGCACTACAGGAATCTCACCTGAGCAACCCCCTTACCCCAACTGTGAGAGAGGCCCTGGTCACCCTACTCCCTTAAAAATCCACCGATCCCCTAGACTGTGCCAGCTTCCGCCCCATTTCACTTCTGTTGGTCGATATTAAAATAGCAGCTAAAATTCTCGGCAATCGGTTGATTTCGTCCCTCCCATCCATTGTACATCCTTCTCAGGCGGGGTTTACTAAGGGGAAAGTCTGTGCAGACAACCTCAGACAAGTTCTCAGTCTCAAGTGGCTGGCTACACATTCTTCTGAGCCAATGGCAATGCTAGCAATTGACTTTTCCAGAGCCTTTGACTCTGTGGAATGGGGTTACCTGCACGAAGTGCTGAAGCTCTATGGCTTAGATCCATACTTTCAGGGTTGGGTCTCCACCTTATACAGCTCTCCCCTGGCCAGGATACTGACTAATAAGGACATATCCCCCCCCCCACCGGAGCCCCCGTCAAGGATGCCCTTTCTCCCCCCACTACTTTTCCTGATTGCCTTAGATCCACTAATCAGGAAACTTATACAATCCAAGGATATCACAGGCATTGAAGTCAGAGGCCAGTCCTATTCAGTAAATGCCTATGCGGATGACCTCCTATTGACTTTTTCACATCCCAAGCTCTCCCTGCCTAAGGCCCTAGCCTTACTGCAAGATTGTACGAACCTCTCTGGCCTTATGGTTAATCAAAAAAAAACTATTCTGGCCCCTTTGAACAAGGCCTGCACCAAGGACTGTCTGGCAGGGATGGAGATATCCTGGGCCTCCCAGAGTTTCTCATATCTGGGAGTAACAGTTCCTACCAGGTGGCGAGATCTTGAGAGTGCTAACTTCTCTCCCCCTTCTCATCTCACTCACGGCAGTGTTTGACAGATGGTGCAAACTTCACCTCTCACTCCGCAGCAAAGTGGAGGCTGTTCGGATGTTCACCATCCTAGAATTTTCGTATTTATTCAAAAATCTTCTCATTCGGCTCTCCCCTCGACTTTTCCAGTCACTAGATAAACTCATCTCATCTCTGCTTTGGGAAGGTAAGTCACCTAGATGGGGGAAGGCAAAACTGTAGGCACATTGCTCCTCTGGAAGTATAGGGCTCCCATGGTTTCAGAGATACCAGGTGGCCTTCCTGGCAGCTCATGCCACCAAATGGTTTGTTCCCTCCCCCTCTCCACCTGTGTGGGTTAGATTAAAACAGAGCCTGAACAAGGATGTGCCTCTCTGGTCCCTTCTTGTTTCTATCTCCTCACTGGCTAATAGTATCACTCCGATTATGCTGGAGACTGTGAGGGCCTGGACAAGATGTATGGCTCTGTCGCACATGCAGCCTAAAGCCAGGAGTCCCCCTTTGGAATACACCCCCTTATGGCACAATAAACAAATATCACTTGGCAACCGGCTGGTGCACTGGGCGGACTGGGCGGACTGGGCCGCCTATGCCAACAGGGTCCACCAAGATCTTTATATATCTGAGACAACCAATCTGATGTCCTTTGAGCAATTGCAGGCATGTTACCTCCTCCCCAACAGGGATTTCTGAAAGTTCCTGCAAATCAACAGCACCATCAAATCATACCAAGCTCAAGCCTCAGTTGACCCGAGGTGGTTCTGGCTATGCTCACTCCACAAGGCATGCTCCCAGCAGGCCTAGCAAGTGGGTTTTTACAGGACCATGCAGGATGCTCAGCTCGACCCTATGAATCCTGCAAGAGAAAGTGGGAGGTCGATCTTGGGATGTCTCTCTCTCCTGCCACCTGGAGCCGATGCCTCAAGCTGGCTCACACTGCCCACCGGGATGCCAAAAGCCAGAATATCCAGCTGAAGATATTACTCAGATGGTACAGGACACCTTTGGTTTTGCAGTCTATGAGTCTACGCTCCCAGACTAATTGTTGGAGGTGCCAACAAACTTTTGCCCACCTTCTGCACATTCTTTTGCTGTGCCCAAAACGTACCCCCTTTCGGAATGCAGTATTTGAAGACTGCTTTAATGTTGTTGGCCTTTGTACCAGGAGTCCCAATGTATTGTGGTTTCTGGGATACCCTATCCCTCTGGATGTGTTGCCGTCCTCTCTCCAAAAGTGGATTCTAGTTGCCCTGCTCGAAGCAAAGCATGCTATCTTGATGCACTGGAGGAAGCTGCTTCCCCCTTCTTTGACTGCACGGAGATCGGCTCTAGCATAGGCTGCCACACTTGAGAGGCTCTCATACTCTCAGTTGGGACAAGCCACAAAGTTCCAGAGCAAATGGGGCACGTATCTACAGCTGCACTTATGTTTGACACCACCCCCACCACCAGCTAACCCACCAGTGTAAAACTGTAGCTCTCTGATTTATGTACCTTTGAGGAAACCTTCTTACACCCCCCTGGAAGTGTCTGCAGCAAACTAATCTACTGCGTTGATTAGTTTTGGTTAACTATTGAAAGGATGTTCAGTATGCTATTAATAATTTTTCTAATCTTTGGATGGTAGTTTGACTTTAAGATCTGATGTGATAGTGTTTATCTCACTGTTTTTGAAGTCTGGTTTTCACATATCACATGTGATAGCTTGTCTGAGATTTCCTTGAGTGACTTATATCCATATGTACTAATTCTGCTTCTCTGCATGATCATTGTGTTACAGATCTATGTAAAATGGAATAACAATAAAAATTTTACATGTTAAAAAAATATTTAAGGGAGAGCTAAGCCTTTCAATCTTCTGACTCTTACAGCACCAAAGGACATGGAAACTGTCTTTTTGGCATTACTTGTTAGCGTTGTGACTGGAATGAGCATTAGAAAATGTTAGTCACATTGCAGTGATGATTCCAGATATCTTTGACCATGGAACCAGTGACAGAAAGTATTGTGTCATTGCCACACATATGGGTATTCTTTCTGACACAGACAATGAGCATGTCATATCAGAAGATAGAGATGAGGTTGGTGCTGAGATAAAGCCTTGGAGAACTTCAGAGTATGGAGAGGGGGGGGGACAAGGCATAATCCTGGATCAACTGTAACTGGCCAGAGATGAAGAAGAGACCCAGTCTGCTGATGAGGTAGAGAGTCCCACTCCCCTGAACTTGTCAAGGAGAAGGACGGTCGCGAGGTCCTTAGTAACTGCCCTCCCCGCAGCAAGCCGTACCAGCTCAAGATCTCCCCCGCCCCCGGTGCACAGACAGATTCTGGTGCACAGACGGATGGTCGCGAGGGCCTTAGTGACTGCCCTCCCCCGCAGCAAGCGGACCATCTCGAGATCTCCCCGCCCCCAGTGCACAGACGGATCCTGGTGTACAGACAGATGGTCGCAAGGGCCTTAGTGACTGCCCTCCCCTGCAGCAAGCCGGACTAGCTCAAGATCTCCCCCCAATCCCCGGTGCATGGACGGATCCTGGTGCACAGGTATGCTGCAGCTAGCTCAGCCACCGTTGTCCTCTGGTGTTTTTCTCCCTGTCTGTGGTGCACAGCCAAAGGCGATGTAGATGCTGGCTGGCTGGTCTTATCCCGCAATCGGACTGCAGTTGTAGGCCCCGCCACCACCCTAGGCGAGCACACTGTTATATAGGCTGTGTCACGTTTTGCGAAATATCCTATCAGCCCTTTTTCCCATAAGCAGGTTATCTGCATTCACCACCAGTGGCTGCCCTCCCTGCCCTGTTTCAGCAGCTGTTTACCACCTAGAAGGTCGTGCTAGCGCAGAACAGTTTTCGCTCTGGGGTGCAGCTATAGCAGTTCTCCTTGGATTGCTCCCTTGATACTCATGTGGTGTATCCACACTCCAATGCTGTTGCCTCAGGGCGACTTATATTTAAAACATATATACTAGGTTGTAGCCAGTACCTTGGTACTGTAGTGTGCCATCCCACAACCTGCCTGTTGCTATCTCCTGCTTTCCCTGGCTGCTGTGCTCTTTCCCCTTGTAATTTCCCCTGCACTGTATCTCGCTTATATCCTGCATTACTTAGGGTGGTCACCACAGCCCTCCCTGGACCTGCCAGGGGCATGGCTAACTTCCTTGCACCTCAAGCCAACTGGCCCACTGTCGTGTCCCCCCCTGCCTGGGTATCCGCCAAAGGATTAAAAATTATCCACCTGAATGTTCAGAGTATCTTACACAACCTAGCGGAACTTACTGCCTGGGTTGCTCATTACAAACCGGATCTTATGGGAATTTCGGAAACTTGGCTGAAGCCTCACATCCCTGACTCCTTGTGTTCCCTTCAAGGCTACAGCCATCAGACAGGACAGAGCAGGAACAAGCGTGGAGGCCGGGGTGGCTCTCTATTACAAGGCCCACCTGAACGTGTCCACTATTGATCATGAGCCACTAACATCTCCAACATGTGAGTACCTACACGCCCTTCTCCTGCTAGGATAGACAAAAAAGGTACACCTGGTCTGTGCTTACAACCCTCCAAAGAGTGGTTTGCCAGGAATCTCCTCACTACTTGACGGCATTAGTGACAAGGTTGGTTCAAATGAGGTACTTGTCCTGGGGGACTTCAATATAAATTGGTTGGGGCCCAATGCTAAACAATACGAGACCCTACTCTCAGGCCTTGCCCTCAGTCAACTCATGACGGAACCCACTAGACGTTCATCTCGGGGGGACAAAGGCTCCCTTATCGACTGTGTTATGAGTAATAGACCTGACAGAATAGTATCCTCAGGCGTTCTCCCCTATGCCATCTCGGATCACTCTCCAACCTTCTGCATATGGGGCATCCCCACCCAAAATCCCCAGTAAAGTGATCCAGTTGAGAGACTATTCAAAATTTAACCTGAAAGATTATCTTGCGGACCTACAACATACCGATTGGTCCCAGGTCACAGCTACAAAGGACCCCGCAGAAGCCTTTGACCTTTTTAGAGCAAGGTTTGTCCTCTTGCAAAACAAACATGCCCCCCTCACTAGAAGGACGGTTAGGGGCATTGTCACTAAATGGCTCCACGGTGGCTTATTCACCCTCATGAAGCTCAGGGACAAATGCTGAGAGAGATACAAGGCCTCCCATAACAAGGATGACCTCTCTGATTATCGGCAGCTCAGGAACACTTGTAAAAGAGCCATCTGCTCGGCTAAGGGTGAGTTCTGCCAATCTGCCCTGCTATCCTCTGCTAGTAACCCGAAGACCTTTTGGCAAAATATTAAAAACACAGTTGGGGGGTTCACGAGAGTAAAGGTCGCCGATATGCTCATTGGCGGTGTCAGCTGCAACAACCCCTTCACTATTGCTAACTCCTTTAACTCCCTCTTCTCTGACCTGCCTGCCCCCCCTTCACAGTCCCCTGCCCCCAAGTCTCCTGGCCCCTCCCTGAGTGGATCTACCCCCCGACCTCCCTTCTACCTAAAACGGGTCTCTGTTACGGAGACCCAGAAGCTCCTGGCTGGTCTCTCCCCTCATAGCGGTACGGGGCATGACAGCCTTGAACCTAAACTGCTCATGCTGGGGGCATCCCTCCTTGCTAGGCCTGTCTCGTATATCTTCAACACTTCTCTAATCTTGGGGATCATCCCCGACATATGGAAAGTGGCCAAGGTTGTCCCGGTCTTCAAACATGGCAACCCCAAAGATATCCAGAACTACTGATCTATTGCTATTCTGTCAGCAATCTGCAAGCTCCTAGAAAAGGTAGTTGCCTCTCAGCTCTCTCACTACCTTCAGAGTTACGACCTTCTCTCCCCTGCTCAACACGGCTTCCGTAAAGGGCACAGCACGTCTACAGCTCTTGCTGTGGTTACCTCCAAGATCAGAACTGCTACTGATCAAGGCAATCTCTCAGGAGCCATCTTCGTGGACCTCTCGAAGGCTTTTGATTGGGTTGACCACTCCCTCCTCAGATCTACACTTCAGTCCCTTGGGTTCTCCTCCTCTGCCCTTGCCTGGTTCTCGAACTACCTCTCTAGCAGGCCGCAATACATTAACTTCAACAGAGCCCTCTCTAACCTCTCTCCAGCTAACTGTGGGGTTCCCCAGGGATCTGTCCTTGGACCCATTCTGTTCTCCCTGTTCATTAATGAACTGCCCTCTGTTACCGCCCCAGGATGTACCACCCTTTATGCGGATGACCTTGTCGTCCTAGCCAGGTCCCGTGACATCAAAACCATTAACTCCTGGTTAAACTCTGACTTTTTGCTTTTCCAGACCTGGCTGGAGGAGCATAGGCTATCCATCAACCTAAAAAAGACCCAAGCTATGCTGTTTGGCACCTTGCTCAAGAGAAAAACCTGCCCTGCTCCCCTAATGATCTATGGGGCTGATGGTTCCCTCCTGCAGAAATGTGGATTCCATCAAGTATCTGGGTGTCACCCTTGACCCGCTACTGGATCTTTCCCTGCCCATCCAGAACATATGTAAGACAACTAATGACAAGCTCAGACTGGCCTTTAGAGCAAAAAGCTGCCTCACCCCGGCTGCACGACTGGCCTTAGCCAGGGTGGTCCTTCTACCTACGCTCTGCTATGGGCTTGTATCCTTTGCCCTGTACCTAAATCCAACTTCACCAAATGGGACACTGCTTATAACAATATTTGCCGCTTCGTGCTCTCAACCTCTCCTCTCACGCACTGCTGCGATCTCTACACGCATCTGGAGTGGCTCCCCCTGGAAAAGCACCGCACCTTTGTCCTTGGCAACTTCATCGACAGCATCATCAGAACTGCCACCCCCTCTGACCTTGCCCTACCCCTCAAACATGGATCCCCAACCTACCACTTAAGATCTAGCGACTCACAGGACCACCTGGTGCCAAAAACCCGCACCCTTGCTGGTGTTCGTGCTTTCACCGTATATGCGCTGAAAGTGTGGAACTCTCTTCCTGCCTTAATTCGCTCCTCCTCCTCCCATTGCTGCTTTAAAGCCTCCCTGTGGGGCTTCCTAAAATCCACCTCTGCCTGTTTCTGTGTCTCATAGACCCCCTGCTGTGGCACACTTTTTCCCCTGTTTCAGATTGATGGGGGCATGGGTCCAGTGTATCATGCACTTCTACTCCTGTATCTGGTTTGGCAATTACAAACCAGATGTCTATTTTTGCACTGGGCCCACTCCCAGCCCACCTTTCCCAGATGGTTAACTTGCCTAGCCCATCCCTATATTTCCCCAGCTCTCTCTCCTGCACTTTTGTACTTCTCCTGTTACACCCCCCACCAGGGTTAGCTTACCCTATATTGTCTACTGTGCTGTTAATGGCTGTACTATTTTGTTTTATGCTGTTATCTAACTAGTTTATCTTTTGCGTATCTCAAAGTGGTATTCTAACATTTAACCAGTTTTGCCTGAAGTCTTTCTCTAGTTAGCTGCTTATTAGTCTTTGTTCTGCCAAATGTTCTTGTACGACAACTATGATTCTTCCTGATGTTCTTGTATGCATGTACCTTGTAATCCTCCCAGGTCACACCTGAAAATAGGCACTTGGCTGTCTAGTGTGCTTACCCGGTAAACACAAACAAATAAATAAACAAGGGCCTCTGCCAGGACAATGAAAACAGCAGCAGTAATGTGACCTTGGTTTACATATTTAGGTAAGGCGTCAGTGATGCATAGGAGGGGAGGAGACTGGACTGCAGTGTTTGGAACACAGACTGGAAAGGGAAGAGACGGTTAGAGGCGTCTTAAGAAAGTTGACAGCTGAGTGAAAACAAGTTTCTCTTGCAGCTTGGCCAGGACAGGAAGCAGGGTAACAGAGTAGTAGTAGTTCCAAGGGGTGGAAAAGTCACCATCTTATTGGAGAGGTAGAACTTTGACCGATTTCCACACTTGAAGAACAGCTCTGAGACCAAAAGAAAGGTTTAGAAGAGAAGAAGGAGGGCCACATAGCACAGGAGCAGGGAGATACAGGAGTTTAGGGTTCATTTTGTCAGAGCTCTGACCTCAGGAGGGATTTAGGGGGCAAAGTGCAGAGTTTGTGTCATGGGGGGGGGTGATAGGTGAGAAAGAGAAAAGAGAGGAAGGAGATACAAGAGATGAATGGGTTAAGAGGGGGATCAGTGGGGTAAGTTGGGAGAAATGCGTTGCACAGGTGGTAAAGAATATGTTTAAACAGATGGCAAGTTGGAAGGAGTAGTAATAAGGCAAGCAAGACAAGACAACTTAATTTATATGATGGTGCCCTACCCTAGGGTTCAGCACACTGTACAAACAAAAGATGGAACACAACGCAATCAAATGCACAGCTGAAAATAAGTACAGGATAACAGTAATATTAGGCACAGAATTAAAAATTTGGAATTAAATTAGACTGCGTATGTATGACTGAAAAGATAAGTTTTGAGGGAGGTCTTAAAAGTCACCACTATGCAATGTGAGCAGATCTGCTCACCAATAACAAATTCCACAAAAGTGGTACAACAAGTACTGATGCCCTGTCCCCAGCTACTTTAACTGAGAGTGGGAACCATGAACAATCCTGCATCGATGGAGTGGGGAGGGCAGCTAGGGAAATAAGGAACTAGGAGATCTTTGAATAGTCAGGACTCAAACCATGTAGAGCCTTGAATGTCAACAATCAGATCTTGTAGGTGATGTGCCACTGAATAGGCAGCCAGTACAAAGCACATAGGACTGGCATGATGTGCTCACTTTAAGAATCACCATCACCACTCGGGCCACAGCATTCTGGACCAACTGCAGGTGACACATCAAACCTCTAGATACCCGTAAGTACGGAACATTGCAGTAATTCATCCTAGAGGTGACAAAGGCATGCACTATCATCACCAGGTCTGCAGGCCCTGGATGTGATTTTATCAGGTCTGTGCTACTAAGATGGTAAAAGCCATTTCGGATAACTTCTGATACCTGATGTTCAGGTTTCAACCTGCTGTCTAGAATGACTTCTAGGTTTCTTACATGTACAACTCTGAGCAGTTAGTTGCTCAGTAATGGTAAGCAAGTCACTTCACCCATAATCACTGACTCAAGCCAAACTCATTCAACAGTCAAGACCTCTATTTTACCAGGTTGAAGCACAACCATTTGGAGGCTATCCAGTCAATGATATCACCAATGCACTGTTCCAACATCAAGGCAGCATTATTCCTATCAGGAGTGCAGAACAAGCGTAGTCGCATATCATCAGTATAGCAGTGAAGCTCAACACCATACTATCTGATGAGCTCCCCCAAAGGCAACATATACATGGCAAACAACACAGGTGTGGATCAAGCCTTCAGGAACACCACAAGAGAGTGCAGCTGCTCCAGAACTGAAATTAGCCAGAGCAACCTGTTGCATTCTCCCTGTAATGTAGGACTCAAACCAGCTTAAAACAGTGCTGGAGAGTCCCACATAGTTCATCAGGAGGTCTAACAGCACCCCATGGTCAGCCTTGTCTAATTCTGAAGAGAACACTTAGAGGACCAAGGTGGAACATCGTCCTGGATTCCTGGCCATGAAACCATGTGACACCCTGACAGGAGATGTCTCCATACTGTGATGGGGCCTGAAGCCCAGTTGGAAAGGCTCATAGATGTCCAATAATTCCAGGCTAGCCTCAAGCTGTGCTGTCACCACCTTCTCAGTCCCCTTCCCCAGAAAAGGAAAGTTAGAGACCAGTCTGTAATTCATCAGATTGTCAGTGTCCAGAGATGTTTTTTCAGGAGGGGCTTAACCACTGCCCTTTTCAAAGCAATGGGAAAGACACTCTCAGTCAGTTAACACCTATCAATCTTTGTGAAAATTGGCCCCAGGGATTGCAGGCAGCCTAGTAGCAGTCAGGTAGATCCAGGGTTAAACATACAGCAAGTAGGGGGCAAACCTGAGATCAGCCAGAGCGCTTGGTCTTTTATACCTGGCTGAAACTCAGCCAAAGTTGGAAGATCAACAGTGCCCTCATTGGCTGGCTACCACCAGCCCATATCAGGCTGCATGAATAAAAATACTTTTCCAAACTGAGGACATCTTACTCAGAAAAAATCTGCTAAATTCCTCTCATTCTTTCAGTGAAAAAGGCTCAGATGGTTCACAGGTGGGGTGGCATTTATTAACCTGCCTATGGTGTGAACAAGCTGAGCTGGCTGATTCTTCCAAGCAGCAATCATCCTTAACAGGCGCTCTGTCTTTTTCAAAGAGATTACCCACTGATACCATAGTGAGCTCTCAGCATCAGTTTGTCCTCCACAGAGTTAGATTTACACCAGGAACACTCTAACGCTCAGCCCATCATTCTTAGCTCATCACATTAGCGTAGCGAGATGCGGGGGAGGAGGTCAAGGCACAGAAACAGGAAAATGCTAGGGAGTCCAAGGGTATTCATATTTCAGAAAGCAACTTTGAGCCAAGGCTCATTTACAAAGGTTCCACATCAGTGAAGCACAGATAAGATTTACAAGTAGAATAAGTTACAAAATTAGATTGGAAAAATACAATACAGAGCAACCAGAGGCATTGTCAGACACAAATATAGGCACGTGGTTCAGGACATTAGAGATTAAAAAGTTAAAGTATAGAGGGTAAATCTAGACAAGTTACAAAACGGGTGCTAGGTGATACAGAACTACTAAAAGAAAGAAAAAAGATGCAAGAGCAAGCAAGCACAAGAGAATAAACTATAGCAAGGTGAGTGAGGAAAAAAGGACAAAATCAGGAGCAAGTAAGTTGACAGGACTGGGTATAGTATGTGAAAGAAGGAGGGAGAGTAGGAGAATTCAGGAGCATAGTCTGAGAGGGAAAAGAAAGGGGAGGAAGGGCAGGAGGAGGAGGTAGGATGGAGGTCAGGGCAGGATAAAATGAGGGGGAGAAGGTCAGAGAATGAGATGGGAAATGTAATGGAGATGGGTGGAGGTGTCCAAGGAAGCAGCAGGGGGTAGGGGACCTTGGGTAGGTTATTAGCGGCAGTCACAGGAGGCACTGGCAATGAGGTGCTGGCAGAGATGGTGCTTAAAGGAGCCCAATGTAGCACAGTTGGTAATTTCTGGTGGCAGTGAGTTGAACCACATAGGGGCACTAGTCCTGAAAGAGCATTGCCCTTGGGAGATGCAGTAGCGAGGAACGGAGAAGGTGAGTGTCTCAGAGTGGCTCTGTGAAGAATTGGTGGCCTTGTAGTTTTGTGATAGGATGTTTTCCTTAATGCCCTTAGGTTAGAAAAAGAATGAGTGACCATCAAAATGACATAAATGGACAAAGGATTTATTGGGTGCAGGTCTAAAAAAAAAAGGGCGCTGGTCTAAAAAAAGATAGGAAAAATAAAAGGGACGGTGTTCCTGTGTTCTGTTAGAAGAAAATAAGCTAGCCTTTGTCCTTTCACTTTGTTAACTTTAGCTACTGTGTTTAAACAGTATTGTTTGCAAGTGCTTCTGAGAGAGAGAGAAATGAATCCATTATTTAAAAGGTGCTTTGTCCTTTTCAGGTAGACGGCCATAGTATAAAGACAGTATAAACAAGTTTGTTATTAAAACTTTAAGGGATATGCCCGAGAAGGTATAGAATGGAGCTGGCAGCTGAGGGTTAGAATGGGTAATTTCATCTGCCGCTCCTAACGCCTAGTTCCCCTTCTTATTCAGTTTCGGTAGGGTGGCTTTTTGCTTTGTTTTGTATTTTGTTCTATTCCCTTTTAAAGTCTGTTATATAGCGTGCCTAAATAAGTAAAATGAGAAATGTATCCTTTTGTCCCTCTAGCCGCAGTCAGGGTGCTTAAGGTACAGTTAGTTTTAGCATTTCCCTGGTAAAACAGTCTCACTGTAATGACGTGAGAAATACTATAGTGTGAAAGTGCATAGGTACATTGCTCTCAGAGATCTTAGAGTTTGGGGTGTAAAAATATATACATCTGTCCAAGTAGTCCCAGTTGAAATTACACCCGTCGGCTGAAATAAAAAGCCAACTTGAGAATGAAATAAGCCTGAGAGAGTCTAAATATGTTTCTATGTCTAGTATTCTCCTATTAGTGTTACCTTGTATTTAAAGAGTCATGTTATGTTTTCTTTAAAATAAATGGGTTTCTCTTAGCAAGCTCTTTTAGTCAGAATGTCTGCCTTTAGCCCGTTTTGTTAGGGTTTGATATAGAAAGCCCTCCATGTAAGAATATTGTAGGGCGTTTCTTTAAATTATCCTAAAAAGCCCTGTTTTGTTCTGTTTTGCCTTTCTGGGCTTGCTTGTACTTTGCAAGCTCTGCAATAATGTGGAGAACCTCTTGGTTCCCTTTTTTTCCCCCATACCGCTTTTCTTTGCAAGAACTGTGCAATATGCGGCTTACTTTATTCAATTATGCCGCTGAGCTCCTGCGTGACAGTACAAATGTGAGTGCTGGTAATTTGTTACCCACTCGATTGCGCAAACTGTTGTGAAGGCATTTAGCCTTCAAGTTCTGTCCAGCATAAAGTTTCCTGGATGAAACAAAGAGAATGGAGTTTTACATACCCTCTTGAGTTGAATTTAAGCATTTTTGAGCTGTTTTTACACTTTGGTAAAACAAGGGTATTACTGCATCTGTTAGCATCTTAGAGCCCTGAATTCAATCTCGTTCAGTCCCAGCACTCTTCTAGGAGCTCGCCGGCCATCTCCTAACTTATTTTATGCTGTAGTTAGGGATGGGTGGTGCTTTCTGATGCCAGGAGGCTGTTTCAAATGTTTAGAATTATAGAAATACACTGTGGAGATGACATGTAAGTCCTAGTATTGATTTAAAAGTGTTTATGAACTGTGAAATAAATAATTCCTGAATATATAAAGAATTTGTATTTAAAATGTATTGGTGGGTGGAGTTAACCTGTCACATGGGCACCGAGTTGTATAAAAGGTAAGATAGCAGCTAGAGATGTCAGATGCGACCCAGAGAGAGATCAGAGAGGATCAAGGTCTGGAGAGAACGCCAGGGAGCGATGCCGGTTGCTAAAGAAAAATGTGTTAGACTTGATCTAATGAAGTTTTCTAGTCTTTTGAAAGTGATGTCGATGTTCGCTGTATGGAATGTGTCCTGCTTCTGAAGAAAATACTGAGTCATAGAATACATTTTGGACCATGTACAAAAACTATCATTGCGTCAAACTACCTGTTTTGTCCACGAACACCTGCCCCCTATCACAGTAAGCTTTTCTGAACTTCTGGTTAGGCAGGTAATACCATAGGGAGTCAGGATAGATTTGACACTAGGAGGCAAGAGATCCATTATGATTTTTTTGGTGAGAAGGCAGGACTGGTACTTGATTTTGCCAGACAGTTGTAGTCAGCATATCTTTTCATATATATCACAGGTGTGGGAGAGGAAGGGGGGCAGAAGTTGGAAGGCAATAGGCCTTGTTTAGGGATATAGCTATGCGTCTTAACGCCATTTCTGTAGCTGAACCATAAATCACAAGACCATAGTCTATAACTGAGATAATGGAGCTCTGGATAGCGTTGTTTAGGGCTTCAGCTGTTAGGCAGCTTCTGTGCTTATATAGAAACATAGAAACATAGAATTTGACGGCAGATAAGGACCGCTTGGCCCACCCAGTCTGCCCATTTCCCTACCTGATGGATAAGCTGCAGATCCTAGTTAACCAGCAGCCTACTTCTTCCTACCCACCACCCCCTAGAATTGCCTTATGACTGTCCCATGCATGCTTGAATTCCACCACTGTTTTTGACTCCACAACCTCCTCTGGAAGGCTGTTCCATACATCCAAACCCTCTCTGTGAAAAAATACTTCCTTAAATTACCTCTGAGCCGCCCCCTTCTATCTTCAAATTGTGTCCCCTTGTTCTTGCACACCTCTTTTTTTGAAAGATGCTACCCTCTTGGACTTTGTTGATTCCCTTGAGGTACTTGAAAGTTTCTATCATGTCCCCTCTCCCTCCTTTCCTCAGGGCTATACATATTAAGCTCTTAAGTCTCTTCATATGTCTTCGGTGCAGACCCTGCACCATTTTAGTTGCCCTCCTCTGGACAGCTTCCATCCTGTCTATGTCTTTGCGGAGATTGGGTCTCCAGAACTGCACGCAGTACTCCAGAAGTGGTCTCACCAGCTGTCTGTACAGAGGGATAATAACTTCTTGTTTTCTACTGGTGATGCCTCTCCCTATGCATCCCAGTATCCCCCCAGCCCTCCTTGCTGCCCTCTCACATTGCTTGCCCACCTTTAGGTCATCTGATATGACTACCCCCAGGTCCCTTTCCATTTTTGTTGTTGTTAGTATCTCACCCCCCATTGTGTATTCTTCCCCTGGGTTTTTGTTTCCCAGGTGCATTACCTTGCACTTCTTAGCATTGAATCTAAGCTGCCATACATTTGACCATTCCTCTAACCTTGCCAAGTCCCTTCTCATCCTTTCCACCCCACCTTGTGCATCAACTTTGTGTCATCTGCAAAGAGTCATACTTTTCCTTCTAGTCCCTCTGCAATGTCGCTTATAAAGACATTGAAGAGGACCAGTCCTAATACTGAACCCTGTGGTACCCCACTGCTAACCCCCCTTTTTTTCAGAGTGGACTCCATTTACTATTACTCTCTGTGTCCTATTCTCCAGCCAATTCTTTACCCAGGCTGTCATCTTGGGACCCACTCCCAGGCTGGCTAACTTGTATATTAATCTTTTGTGTGGGACTGTGTCAAATGCCTTGCTAAAGTCTAGGTAGGCCATGTCCACAGCCCCTCCCTGATCAACTACTTTGGTCACCCAGTCAAAGAAATCTATCAAATTTGTCTGGCAGACCTTCCGCTGTGAATCCATGCTGCTTGGGTCCTGTGCCCCTCTGGCCTCTAGATACATAACAATTCTTTCCTTCAGAAGTGATTCCATCATTTTCCCTACCACTGAGGTTAAACTAACAGGTCTGTAGTTTCCTGCTTCTGCCTTGCTCCCACTTTTGTGAAGGGAATCACATTGCCCTCCTCCAGTCCTCAGGTACCACCCCATCCTCCCATGATTTGTTAAAGAGGTAGTCAGTGGTGTCACTAGTTCTATCCTTAGTTCTTTTAGAATTCTGGGATGAATCCATCCGGCCCCATTGCTTTGTCCACCTTCAGTTTTAAGAGCTCTTTCAGAACTCTTTCTTCTGTAAATGGGCTGGTATCAACTTCTGTATCCAGAGTGTTTCTACTGTTTGTTTTAGGTACCTCCCCCTCTTCCTTTGTAAATACTGAGCAAAAATATTTGTTTAGTATCTCTGCCTTTTCACAGTCACCCTCTGCCCACCCTATACATGCATTGACAGTTTTGTCGATGTTGTCAATATGTTCTGAGTATGTCAGAGTACAGTCAAGGGTAATCCCCAGATACTTAAACCTGTAAACCTGCTTGAGCTGTTCCCTAGCACTGTTACTGATATGCACTTTTTGATTTTCATGTTTATCTTGGGTTCCATGGAACATCATCGTTTTAGTTTTCTTATAGTTTAGGATGAGTTTCTGTGATTTAAACCAGGTCTCCACCTCCATAAAGCAATCCTGGAGCTGTGACTGTAGGGCAAGTGGATCAGTGTGGGAGGAGAAAATAACTGCATCATCCACATATAGCAGGATGTTACCATGACATGATGAGGAGAGATTAGTTAGGAAAATGCTAAAGAGCATAGGACCCAGAATGGATCCTTGAGGGACTTCTGACCGGACTGGAAGAAAGTGAGTCCCCAACTCTGAGCTGCTGAATTCGATTACTGAGATAGCTTTGGAACCACTGAGTGGTATCAGATGAGAATCCAAGAAGAGACATTTGTTCAGTTAGCAGGGTATGGTTGACTGTGTCAAACGCCTTTGTCAAATCAATGAAGGTGGTGCCGCTGGACCGGTGGCACTAAGGGTTGAGACACTGGATGCCATACCTCACTCCATGCCAGTGACCTGGGTTCGGGAGCAGACTCGAGCCATCAGGGGTCGGCAGGAGTGGAGAGGAGGGATAGAGTGTCCGTGTGACTACTCTCTCTCTCTGGGGGTGGAGGGTTCCCAATTGTCTGTGCACTTTCGGCCCCTGGCAGAGGCTGGGGGTGGTGCACTGGCATCAGGTATTGGGGCAGAGTTGGGCACGGCACCAAGAGAGTGCATGTGGATGCATGCACGCTCCTTCCCATGACACCATTGCATGCCTCACTCACGTAGGGCAGGAGGAAATATCTAGCAACCGGTCGCGGCGGCTTGATGGCCGTCCTATGGGGTGCCCGGCTCGGGGGGACATCGCCAAACACTGGATACTGTTCAGATGGAGATTGAGGGTCTCTCTGCTGCCCCACTGCAGGGGGTAATCCACAGAGTAATAGGTGAGGGTCCCTAAGTGAGCAGGGCTACAGATAGTGGCGGAAGATTAGGATGCACGCAGTGGACGTGCGCAGAAAAAGGAGGAGAAAAAGGGCTAGAAAAGGGAGTAAGAAAAAAAAAATGAAGGTGGCACCAATGAGAAGTCCCTGGTCAATGGCATCGTGGATATGGGAGGTGAAATTAAGGAGTGCTGTGGTGGTGCTGTGTCCCTTATGAAATCCATGCTGCTCAGGATATTGCAGGTTGTATTTTTCAAGGTAGTCAGAGAGCTGATCAGCTACTATCTGCTCCAGTGCTTTGGAAAGTGGGAGGAGAATGGAGATTGGTCTGTAATTGCTGGTAAGGGTCTTGTCTCCACTTTTGAGAACTGGTGTGACTACTGCAGATTTCCATTTTGGGGGGAATTGTGAGAGCATGAGTGAGCGGTTAAGAATTTTGGAGAGGGGGTTAAAACTTCATCTATGGTGAGAATGAGAAGTTTCAGGTCTAGGGAGTCTCCACTAGTTCTGGACCTCCCAAGTACTTTAAGCAGGTGCTTTTTTGTTTGACCCTTAGTGATGGTTTTGAAGTAGAATGGCAGGTGCCTTTGTCTCGGTCCTGTGGTATCAGTGGCTGGAGTGTCAGGGAAGGGGTGAAAAAAAGTTGGAGGTAGCACGACTAAGGTCAGTGAAAGTGGCATTGAAAGCATTGGCAATGGAGACTTGGTCCAGGGTGAGGGTGCCATCAATGTTAAGCATTGACGGTGGTGATTTGGGGTCTTTCCCTGTGATTTCAGAAAGGTTAGCCCAGAACTTCTTGCTGTTTTTCCAGGTACTGGCTAATGCGCTTCTATAGTAGCTTGCTTTCTCAAGATGGATCATTTTAGTGCAGGCATTTCTTGCTGCTTTGTAGGCATTGATATCTGCCAAAATGGCATTCAGCTTGGCACGGTGCCAAAGAAGGTCCTGGGATTTCATTTTCTCCATGAGGTCATTAGTAATCCATGGGTTAGTAACACTCTTGACCTTCTGTTTCTTGTAAGGGGCGTGAGCATCACAAGCTGAGTTGAAACTTGGGATGAAGTACTCAAACGCCGAATCCACATTGGGGGCAGAGTCAATTGGTGACCAGTCATGCTCACGTAGAAGAGTTCTGAGGTGTCCAAGGTGACCAAGTAGCAGTTTTCTGCTGTTAATAATTTTGGAGGGTGGTTTAGTGAATTTGTTGGTCCAGGAGCAGAGAACAGGAGAGTGGTCACTAATACAGTCAGGGAGAACTTAGTTTTTTGTGATGTGATCGGGGCGGTTAGTAAGTACCCAATCTAAGACGGTTGTGGTGCCAGTTCTGTAGTTTACTCTGGTAGGTGCCATGACCATCTGAGTGAAGTTAGCTGTGGCTAGGGCATCCTTATATTTGTTCACACAGGGGGAGGACCAATTGACATTAAAGTCACCAAGCAAGATTGTTTCTGCCAGAATGCATGACAAGTGCAGCAAAGGTGAGCAGGCTTAGTGGTGAATAGAATTCTGTCATTTTAAGATTAGGGTAGAACCAGGGTAATAGGTCCTAGTATGCAGGAGCAGTCGTTTAAGAGGCTGTCCTTCAGGGGGAGGCGAGGGACAGAGATGGAGGGCCAATGAGCATGAGTGGGGGAGGAAGGGGGGGAACAAGGTAGATTTAATAGACGTTGGGGCCATGGAGGGTTGGCGGGACAAAATACCACAGCAGGAGTTGTGGAATAAAGTGAAAGAGAAATTAGCAGGGCCCGTGGTTTGAGCTGCAGAGCCAATCAGGTAGCTGCAGAGCTCAGAGGCAGCCAATCAAGAGGAGTCCTGTAACTGTGCACCAAAATTTGAAGTGGACTCCAGCTGAAATTGAGCTTTTCCGTACATGAGGGCTATCCTTGGGAGGCAGGCAGAAGTGGGCGGCGGAAGAAATGGGGGCCACCCCGCTAGATGGACGTGTCCGATCAAGGGCAGCAGTAGCAGCAGCTGAGGGAAGACAAGAGAAGAGGAGGGTTAATTAAGCTCATAAATGGGGCAGGGTGACGCAGACAGCAAAGGAAAATGGAGTTACTAGACAAATGACTAAAAGGGATTTCGGTGGTGCCAAGGGGAAACAAAGGAAGGTACTCGGGGGCAGGTCAAAAGCGAGTCAAGGACAGAAGTTGTGTAGGGCTGGATGGGTCAGTGCTGAGCAGTCGTTTTATAGGGGGGTGAGTTACTGGAGAGGGCAGAGGCAACATGAGAATAGAGAGAAAAGACAAAGAAAAAGGAAAAAAAAGTGGTGGGCTAGAGAGCGAGGAGTGAAAATGAAAAGAGTAGTGTAACCCCTAGATGGCGCTATCCCAGGGGCTACTACCCCTGCCTGATTTGCCACTAACAGGTTGAGGGGCCTGGATCCAATGGCGGGTGCCTCCACCCAGAGGTCAGGGTTTGCAATAGTTAAACTAACTTGGTCACAGCCCTCTGGGACACTGCAACCCCTTTCTTCCCACTAGTGGCCCACACAATATATCAGAATTACCTTCACAGATACACTTACCCCAGGACTGGTTCCGCACTGGGACCTCCTGTGAAATGAGATACAGTGCAACAATCACAGTACAGTACTTTAACATAGACAAATACCTCAGGCAGTATAACTTTGCTGAAACAAGCAGCTCTGATTTATTTAGGGGATATAACAAGGACAGGGGAAATCAGGTTAATTAGCTTATCACTCAATAATAATCACCTATGGCTTCTGCACAGGCCTATCCTCATCAGTTACTGTCCCTGGGTACCCAAGCCCTAGTGGCTAGTCCAAACCGGTGGCAGCTGGTAGGGCCCTTTCACACGAGAAAAGGAAAATTAAACAGTCAGCAGTACAGTAATTCCATTTGGATTTAATGTGGCAATTCAACAGGGGCGACCCTGAATTAGTACTCACGACCTCCAAATAAGATAGGGTCCTTCAATGTCAGCAGAGGCTCACTTGAGGTACACAAACCTCTTACACATTTATATAAAAAGCACTATACCAGGCAGGCTGCATCTGTATCCGATCGCAATTACTGCACAATACCGGAGAACACACAGCAGATTCAGTTCCTGACAGACCGAGTGCAATTTTCAGCAATTCTTCCAGTCTTCTACAGGGTGAGCCTGGTTTCTACTCTTCAGAGATCCTTTGATTCTTTTCACAGGACGGATTCAGTCCTAACAAGCAGTTACACAAGTTGTAGACCGAACTCTGGGCCTTGCACACGTTTTTGACTGAAACTGTGCACTGAAGGAGCACAGGGTTTCTTTCCCTTCACTTTCAGATCTCAAACTGAAACTCCCAACAGACAAAAACGGGCACTTCCTTTGAGTTCCTCCCAGTTCTTGACTGGATTGGCTGTCACTCACAATAGACTGCTGCTGTTGGTCCAAAAGGCACCAAGTCTAAACTACATCTCCCAGAGTCACTGCCCATACAATCCTCTTGTGGCTGGCTCAGATTATGAGTCCCAAGTTCTGATTCGTCCAAGGCATCATTTTAGAGCTAGTTTACCCCACACTGATTGGTCCAGTTCAGCAGTTCAAAACCAGAATGGGGAACTAGGCAGACAGTTCTGACTGCAAAGAAAGCAGGTTAGACAAACTGTAATTTTATTATTACTGTAAATGATTTCTGGCAATCAGTTACATCTTTCAGACAGGTTCCCTTTGCACTCCTAGTGACTGCAAAATGGGTGAATTGCAGCAGCTTGAGTGGTACTCAATCAAAGAAACACACAGTCCCCCATACAAACTAATTATGTCTGCAAGCAGACAGCTCTTAAAGAGACAGTACCAGAGGTTCTAAAAACACTCACTGATAAATGGCTTAACAACACCATTCAGGCTTGGAGCATTCAAGCAAGCTCCTGGAAGTCTTTGGGAACCCCATTTGCAGGGGTTACACCCTTCCTGGCCTGGGAAAGCTTGCGTCCGCGTCAAGCAAGTACCCCCATAAGTTTCAACTGCAACCATATACATTTGCATTAGGCTCGCACATGTAATCATCAGTCAATATATCATTTTACCAAGAACACATTTCTGAAACATTGCAGTAAGTCACTCTTTACACAGTATTACATACACATTGTACCATAACTCAAGTTATTACCTCTTGTACATGAAACCTGAAGAGAGGGGGCCCTTCCCTATCAGTTACCTTGGGGCTGGATGGGGCAAGGGCACCATACTTAGAGGGCAACACAAGTAACTGGAGTTAGCACTGATGCTCAGTTTGGGCAATGAGCTCGGGGACACATACACTCCTTTATGGACAACATTGAGAGGCAAGTCCACAGGCCTCCCAAGTGAATCATAACTGAGGTGCACCACAGGCTTTACAGCTCGACCAGTCTTTCTAGGGGAACTGTTACAGTCTCTGCACTCTGAGCCTCATTTTCAGCATTGTTCTCACTTGTCAGGGAGTCTCCATGGGGGTAGAGAGGCTAGAACTTGGGGCACTTTCAGCTCCAGGAGTTACAGTTTCTGAGTCCACAACATTTGGCTCATGGAGAGCTTTCAGACACTGGCAGTGGACTGTCAGGGCACTCAAAATACTCTTCTTGTTCAGGTGTATCACCAGTCTGCCCCAATCTATCATTTTCCTCCCTGAAAGCTCAAACAGTTCAACCATGCACAATGATTCCATTTCATCTGATCTGATGCTTTGCACTTCACTTTCTGGGAGCATTGGCTCAGGGATGAAGTGGGGGCTTAGACAGTCCAGAAGGCCCAGCTTTGTCTCCAGTATTGACTGAGGGATTGCCCCGAAACAATTGACTCAGTTCGTAAGAAGGATAGTATTCAAAGTCACTCTCACTTTCTTCTGATATGGACTGACAGTCATGCTCAACTGGGACTTGTGGAGGGAACACTTTAACTTTGCTTCTGTAGGTGCAGACTTTCTTGATCTTTTCTTAGCAGCAGCTCTAGTCACTGGTCCAGAGGGGCATCTTCTGGGGCTCAGACTCAATCAGGATTTGTCCAATGGGCAGTAAATGATTTCTATGCATTGTTTTTACATCTTTTGAATTATTCTCAGGCCTTACTTTGTACACTGGCAGATCATCTAGTTTGCCCACTACAATGTGAGGGAGATGGTGCCATCTGTCAGCAATCTTGTGCTTGCCATGCAGTCCCAGATTTCTTAGCAATACCGATCTCCCTCCTGGAGTTCCTGTGCTTTCACCTTTTATCATACCTTTCTTTGTTGGCCAGATTTCTTTTGGCAGCCATGGTTTGAGCCAGTTGAGTACGCATGAGTTAGCTGGGCCTTTAACTTTTGCACATACTGTAAATAGTTGTCAGCTTGAACCCCATCAGGAGAGACCCCAAAACACACATCTACTGGTAGTCGAGCTTCTCTTCCAAACATCAGGCGTGGGGAGAATCCAGTGGCATCACTTTGGTGCAGTTATAAGCATGTACCAGGGTGCTAATTTGTTGGCTCCATCTAGGCTTGTCCTTTGGGTGCAGGGTGCCTAGCATATCTAGCAAAGTGCGGTTGAAGCGTTCAGGCTGTGGGTCCCCCTGGGGTGGTAAGGAGTGGTTCTGGACTTTCGCACTCCCACAGAGAAAGCATCTCTTTGATCAGGCGACTCTCAAAGTCTCTCCCTTGATCAGAATGGATTCTTTGTGGAGCCCCATAGTGAACAAAAAGTTTTCTACAAGTACTTTGGCCACAGTGGATGCTTTCTGGTCTTTGGTGGGAAAGCTTGGGCATATCTTGTGAAATGGTCAGTGACCACCAGCACATTACTGATATTTCTTTGATCTGACTCCAAACTCAGAAAATCAATACAGACCAGCTCCATGGTGCACTGGTGGTGATGTTAACAAGGGGGCAGCCCTCTGGGGCAAAGCTTCTCTGTAACAGGCGACATAAGTTCGAATGTGTTGCTCCACATCAGCCCCCATCTTAGGCCAATAGAATCTGGATCTCACCAAGTCAAGTGTTCTGTCTATACCAAGGTGCCCCATGTGGTTGTGCAAGGACCTCAGTACTGAGTCTCGAAGGCAGTGGGCAGCACTAGTTGTTGTTTGTCTACTTGTCCCCTCTGTCTACTGTTTCTCTGTATAACAGTTTATTGATCAGTTTCAACTTAGGACCTTCTTTGTATAACAGTGCAGTTCTCAAATCAGTGGGCGTAATTTGGACACATCTTTTCCTGCATAGAGGCTTCTAAGCTGCTTTGATCATGGGATCATGGGTTGAGCCCGCTGAATACTGTCATTGTCCAGCTGAGCAGTGCACCAATGTCTATTGCAGAAAAGTGGCAATAAGCAGCAGGTATGCAATTCTCAGAGGCTCCCAAGCAATCCACCATGCAGTCCACTGCGTCCGTGGACATTTGTTCCTCCCTGTCAAACTTCCGGCAGAGTGCCGAATGTCAGGTTCTGCCAATCGGACCCAATCATTCTGGGGAACAGGCCTCCGGAGAGAGCATCAGCATCTATGTGGTTCAGACCTGCTCGGTATTCGAGAGCATAGTCATATGTAGATAATGCAGAAAGCCACCTATGGCCAGTGGCATCCAACTTAGCTGAGGTCTGCACATAGGTCAAAGGATTATTGTCAGTTTTACTAGTATTTTAGCCCCATACAAGTACTCATGGAATTGGTCAACAATAGCCCACTTCAAAGCTAGGAACTCTAACTTATGTACAGGATAGTTCTTTTCGGATGGGGTCAGGCTTCTACTGGCAAAGGCCACTGGTCTCAGGCCATTCTCGTGCTCTTGGTACAACAAGCCCCAACCCTTGCAAGCTAGCATCAGTGTGCAGGACTAGGTTTTCTTGGATCGGCATAGGCCAGCACTGGAGCATGGGTAAGTTGATATATGATCTCATGAAAAGCAGTCTCACAATCAGGAGTCCAGCTGGCCCCAAATACTTCACTCGGATGAAAATACACTCTTTCAGTCTTGAGGGATGCTGACTTTTGGTATTTTTGTGGGTTGGGGATACCCTTGAGTAAGGTTAAGTAAAGGCGGATCACTCTTGAATAGTCCTTGATGAAGCGCGATAATACCACAGAATCCCAGGAATCTTTGCAGTTCTTTTAGATTTTTGGGCTGTGGCCAGGTGGTCAAGGCCTCAACTTTACTTGGTCGGTCTCTATTCCTCGGTGGATACTATGTGTCCCACATACTTTACTGATGTTTGAAAGAATTGACACTTATCAATGGACAGTTTAAGGCCAAAGTCCTCCAGTCGGTCCAATACCTTAAATAATCTGCTTTCATGTTCCTCCAGTGAGCTGCCAAACACAATAACATCATCTAGGTATACCAGGCACTCTAGTAAGTTCATGTCCCCCACTGCACGCTCCATCAATCGTTGAAAAGTGGCTGGGGCACCTGAAATCCCTTGAGGCATCCTCATGAATTCATAGAAGCCAAGCGGACAGATAAAGGCAGTCTTCTCACGGTCCTCTGGGGCCATCGGGATCTGGTAGTACCCACTGCGGAGATCCAGCACAGAGAACCACTTGCTCCCGTTTAGGCAGTCCAAAGCATCCTGAATGCGGGGCATTGTGTACTGATCAGGGATAGTCCGCCGGTTTAAGGTGCGATAATCCACACACATCCTTACTGTTCCATTCTTTTTCCTCACTACCACAATGGGAAGCATAAGGGCTTCTGGATTCTTGTATTACACCAGCAGCTAACATCTCTCTTGCAGATGCCGTCTCACATCATCTATGTCAGCAGGTGCCAGGCGTCGAGACCTCTCACGAAATGGTCTTCGTCATGCAGCGGATATTGTGCTCAGCTCCTTCACGCATCCTACATCCCATTCCTTTAAAGAAAACACCTGGTCTCTCTGGGCAAGCTTCTCACTGATCCTCACTTTCCATTCAGCTGGCAGCGGTGAGCGCGAAATCAAACAAGTCAGGCGTTACTCTGTCATTCTTCCTTGAACTCTTGCTGCTGGGTAGCTGCAGTGTCTGCACAATGCACATTAGCCAGGATGCAACCTCTGTTTACTCGAATGTCTCTTTCAGACACATTATGAACTTGGACCATTACCCTTCTGGCATAAGCATGGGCTCTAGCGGGCAAAATACTAAGGCTTGACCAGCAGTCCCTCTGGCAATTTCCATCGCCTGGTGCATCCAACATTAATATTTTATTCTTAACATCCTTTCTGATACGGACCTCTCCCTGTAAGGTACACTGGGCATTTGGCGCCAGGATCAGAGACTCAGGATCCTTCTTCCATACAATTCCGACCGGTTCCTCTGGTTCTGTTTTTCAGCATCTCTGTGCCTCATAGGCCTTCTTAATTAAAGCCGAACTCTTAAAGCTCTACTAGTCTTTGACCCTGTTTTCATAACACAACTGTGCCAGCCTTCCGAACATATGAGCATTTGTTCCAATCAACAAGGGACACCATCATACAGTCCAGTGGGGGACACACTAAGGCTAGGGTCTCTACTTGTTCGGCCACTCCAGCCACGGAGGTGGGGAAAGACAGCCAAATTCGGATATACCCAGAATAGGGGTAGGCCTTCTCACTTAACCCCCATACATGCAGTCCTTCTAATGGTTGTAAGGTCGTCTGACAAATGCTTCTGATACCAATCCTGGAACATAATTGTCACTTGGGAGCCACTGTCTAATACAGCTCTTGTAGACACTCCATTCACCTTTACAGTGGTCTCCATGGAGGACCCACTATTCTGGACCAGTCTGGAGAGGCGGTAGTGGGGCCTGGGCAACTGACCTTGCCACAAAGGGCGTGAATTAGCATTTTGGTGCCCTCACTGGGATCATGTCGCACCTCTTAACCACTGATTTCTTCTCAAGCTCTCCTTGTAGCCTATATGCAACTTTGTCAGTGTCTTTTGGGGACTGGCATTCCCTTTTCATGTGCCCATCTTTCCCACAATTATAGCAAAACATACTTTCTGGAGTTTGAGCTGGCCGAGGCGCCACACTGGGAGCCAGGGCGGGGGGTATTACTAACTGGAAACCTGGGTGCCATCTCTGTCTTGAGCGTGATAAGCATTTGGAGACATCTCGTCAGTTTCTCCACTTCCATGGTCAAGGAATTGAGTTTGGAGCTGTTATCAGGAGATACATGGGTGGTACCCCACCCCATAGAGATGCAGTCGGATATAGGTCAGGGCCCGTACTTGCAGGCGTGGCCTTCATAAAGGACTTTTTTGAATTCCGGATCTCTCTCAACAGTTCGCCCCATTGTGGCATATCTTTTCCTTGTCAGAGCACTCATTGACTGTCAACCTCTGCCCCTGAACTTCACTTGATGGGTCACCCTCAGTCACTCGGGTCGTAGCCACAGCTGTTGGTGCAGGTACCTCCCGAGTCGCCTTTCTCAACTCCTCGAATTTCTCTCATTAACTCATCATAGGAGGGTGGGATTCCAGTCGATTTGCCAGGGCGTAACTGAAGCAACAGCAGTTCTGAGAGGGGCAGACTTAAGGATTCTGTCCAGTCTGGTTCGGTCCAGTTCAATCGCTGGCAAACTACCCTTTCTGAGGCATTCTTGCAACAATTTTTCCAGCCGAGAGACATACACAGACAACAACTCCCTTGGTACTGTTGTGCATTCTTACTCTCCACCATAGGTCCTCATCAGAATCTGGGCTCCCATGCATTCTCCAAGGCCTCAAGATAGGCCTGTGCAGTCGCTTCAGGGTTACTGGCCCGTTTAGCGGATGGTAGCCATGGGCAGGACCTCGGAGGCTCTCACTAACCCCTCTTTCGCTTGGCCTCCCAGCATTGCCATTCTAGCACTTGGGGGCAACATAGTCTATCCAGGTTCTCAGTCATCCTCCCCTTGGGGGTGGGAGGTGCCAGAGAAGATCCTCAACCTTGGTAAGAGTCGTGACTAATGGCAGGTGCAGAAATAGGAGTCTGCATTGGTTCAGCCACCATTACGGGCACTGGAGCAGGAGAGGGTGTTGGGGAGGAACACCCCAGGTGGCAAGAATAGTTTCTTCAAGTCCTCCACAGTTTTCCCCTCCCAGCAACCATTCAGCAAATTTCTCCTCAAAAGTTTCAGATAGTGGTGGGGCTGATTCCCCGGTCTTTACTGTCCTTAGTTATCACTCTCCAAGCAGTGAGGGCTCCTCTGGGGTAATGGTCTGTGGCACTTTGGAGCTATCTATGGGATCCTTAAACTCTACTAGGGCCAGGAAAGTGTGGGTGAGCAGATTAGCATGCCGACCCACCACCACAGGGTTTTGTAAACCTTCCACCTTGAAAGTTACTCCTGCACAGTGTCCAGTATTGATACCCAGGGGATGTCCAGGATAAGCATAGCATTTTGAAATTCGATCTCCTCCCCAGTACACCACTCCACCAGCGGTGCACAGCCACTTCTGTCGGGGTACCCATTTTTTCTTAACAGTGGTTCGTAAATATGGCCACTAGAGGACACACAATCCAGCGGTGAGCCTCCAAGATGTAACCTCCAGATGGCGCTATCCCAGGGGCTACTACCCCTGCCTGATTTGCCACTAACAGGTTGAGGGGCCTGGATCCAATGGCGGGTGCCTCCACCCAGAGGTCAGGGTTTGCAATAGTTAAACTAACATGGTCACAGCCCTCTGGGACACTGCAACCCCTTTCTTCCCACTGGTGGCCCACACAATATATCAAATTACCTTCACAGTATACACTTACCCCCAGGACTGGTTCGGCACTGGGACCTCCTGTGAAATGAGATACAGTGCAACAATCACAGTACAGTACTTTAACATAGACAAATACCTCAGGCAGTATAACTTTGCTGAAACAAGCAGCTCTGATTTATTTAGGGGATATAACAAGGACAGGGAAATCAGGTTAATTAGCTTATCACTCTAATAATCTACCTATGGCTCTGTGCACAGCCTATCCCTATCAGTTACTGTCCCTGGGTACCCAAGCCCTAGTGGCTAGTCCAAACCGTGGCAGCTGGTGGGGCCCTTTCACACAGAGAAAAGGAAAATTAAACAGTCAGCAGTACAGTAATTCCATTTGGATTTAATGTGGCAATTCAACAGGGAGCGACCCTGAATTAGTACTCACGACCTCCAAATAAGATAGGGTCCTTCAATGTCAGCAGGGCTCACTTGAGGTACACAAACCTCTTCACATTTATATAAAAGAAAGCACTATACCAGGCCAGGCTGCATCTGTATCGATCGCAATTACTGCACAATACCGGGAGAACACACAGCAGATTCAGTTTCTGACAGACCCAGTGCAATTTTCAGCAATTCTTCCAGTCTTCTACAGGGTGAGCCTGGTTTCTACTCTTCAGAGATCCTTTGATTCTTTTCACAGGAGATTCAGTCCTAACAAGCAGTTACACAAGTTGTGAAACCGGAACTCTGGGCCTTGCACACGTTTTTGACTGAAACTGTGCACTGAAGGACACAGGGTTTCTTTCCCTTCACTTTCAGATCTCAAACTGAAACTCCCAACAGACAAAAACCGGGCACTTCCTTTGAGTTCCTCCCAGTTCTTGACTGGATTGGCTGTCACTCACAATAGACTGCTGCTGTTGGTCCAAAAGGCACCGAAGTCTAAACTACATCTCCCAGAGTCACTGCCCATACAATCCTCTTGTGGCTGGCTCAGATTATGAGTCCCAAGTTCTGATTCGTCCAAGGCATCATTTTAGAGCTAGTTTACCCCACATCTGATTGGTCCAGTTCAGCAGTTCAAAACCAGAATGGGGAACTAGGCAGACAGTTCTGACTGCAAAGAAAGCAGGTTAGACAAACTGTAATTTTATTATTACTGTAAATGATTTCTGGCAATCAGTTACATCTTTCAGACAGGTTCCTTTGCACTCCTAGTGACTGCAAAAATGGGGTGAATTGGCAGCAACTTGAGTGGTACTCAATCAAAGAAACACACAGTCCCCATACAAACTAATTATGTCTGCAAGCAGACAGCTCTTAAAGACACAGTACCAGAGGTTCTAAAACACTCACTGATAAATGGCGTAAACGCCAAACACCATTCAGGCTTGGAGCATTCAAGCAAGCTCCTGGAAGTCTTTTGGGAACCCCCATTTGCAGGGGGGTTACAGTAGAAAGCAGGAAGAGAGGGCAAGTGGAAAAACTAAACAGGGGCAGTAATGAATTAAAAGATAAGTTGCGGTAAAATAAGGTAATTAATTAGGTAGGAGAAGAACAGTGAGGGCAGAGTAAAAGTTGCTCAATAATAAAGTACAAAACAGTTTTCAGTGAGTATAACTAAGGGTAATTAATTAGGTAGGAGCAAACAGTAACAGTAGATTAAAACTGCACTATAAAAAAATTATTCAACAGTTTTCAACAAATAAAACTAACAACAATATCTGAAATGAGTCATTTTTGGTATAATGAACAGTTTCACCTAAAATCCAATCAAGTCCACAAAATACCACAGCAGGAGCTGTGGAGGAAAGTGAAAGACAGAGAAATTAGCAGGGTCCGAGGTTTGAGCTGCATAACCAATCAGGTAGCTGCAGAGCTCAGAGGCAGCCAGTCGAGAAGAATCCTGCAACTGTGCACCAAAATTTGAAGTGAACTCCTGCTGAAATTCAGCTTTTGCCCACCTGAGGGCTATCCTTGGGAGGCAGGCAGTAGTAGGGGGCGGCAGAAATTGGGGCCGCCCCACTAGATGCATGTGTCCGATCAAGGGCAGCAGTAGCAGCAGCTGAGGGCTATCCTTGGGAAGAATGCAGAAGCAGGTGGTGGCAGAAACAAGGGCTGCCCTACTGGATGGACATGCCTGATCAAGGGCAGCAGGAGCAGCAGCTGAGGGCTATCCTTGGGAGGAAGGAATTGCAGGCAGCAACTGAAACGGGGGCCACTCCGCTAGACAGATGTGCCCAATCAAGGGCAGCAGTAGCAGCAGCTGAAGGCTATCCTTGGGAGGCAGGCAGAAGCGGGCAGTGGCAGAAACGGGGGCCGCCCTACTAGATGGATGTACCCAATCAAGGGCAGCAGTAGCAGCAGCTGAGGGCTATCCTTGGGAGGCAGGCAGAAGCGGGTGGCGGCAGAAACGGCGGCCGCCCTACTAGACGGATGTACCCGATCAAGGGCATCAGTAGCAGCAGCTGAGGGCTATCCTTGGGAGGCAGGAATAGCAGGCAGCAACAGAAATGGGGGCCACCCCGCTAGAGAGATGTGCCCGATCAGGGGCAGCAGTAGCAGCAGCTGAGGGCTATCCTTGGGAGGCAGACAGAAGCGGGCGGCAGCATCAGAAATGGGGTCCGCCCTACTAGACGGATGTACCCGATCAAGGGCAGCAGTAGCAGCAGCAGAGTGCTATCCTTGGGAGGCAGGCAGAAGCAGGCGGCGGCAGAAACAGGGGCCGCCCTGCTTGATGGACATGCCTGATCAAGGGCAGCAGTAGCAGCAGCAGAGGGCTTTCTCAGCTCCCTGAGCACATGCCTGATATTTCTAGTACCTCAAGAAGTTTGTGAGGCTCCAACTAATGTTTCAGACAGTCCTGAGTCACCTTCATTGAATGGGGATTTCTACAGGGGACCCTTTAAAAAAGGATATGGCATGATTATCTTATCAAATGATCAGATCAATCTTGGCCACAGAAATGTCAAGACCCAACAAGAGGACCAGGTCTAAGGAGTGGCCATGTTGATGCATGGGACAGGCAACCATTTTTGTCAGGTTGTGACAAACTCTGCCCTTTGTCACAGACCTTTTTTTTATCAGTAATATTTTATTAAGATTTCAATAATAACAATCATTTACAAACAAATACCATATAATTCATTTACAACAAATGTTAAATAAATGGATTTTAAATTCATAAATAACAAAATTAACTTTAAAAATTATATATGAAAACCAATGGGTTCCTTACTGTGAATTAAGAACGCACAGACCATCTTTTGTACTTATACGAGCAAAAATGTCTACTTCTTCAGAGATTTTCCCCTTTATGTCTCAGTAAGAAGAGACAGCAAAGGAAAAGGAAGAGAAACTAGAAAGATGAGTCATGATGAACAGAAACGGAGAATTTACCAGCAGATAATGACCACTCGGCCTACCTAGTCTGCCCATTTTCCCCTGCCTATAGTATCTCCACATTTCCTGCTTGATCTCCAGTCCATCCACCCACCCCTTCCCTTTCCCCAAGATTCTCTTAAGCATATCCCATGCATTCTTGAATCCCACCACTGTTTTCACCCCTACCACCTCTGCTGGAAGACTGTTCCAGGAATCCACTACTCTTTCAGTGAAGAAGTACTTCCTCACATCTCTCCTGAATCTACTCCTTCCAGCTTCTTATCTTGTGCCCTTATCCTTGAGCACTTTTTTTTTCTGAAAAATACTTCCTTATTGTACCTTGTTTACTCTGTGAGGTATTTAAAGGTCTCTATCATAGCCCCCTCTTGCCTCTATTCCAGAATGGACATATTTAGATCCTATAATCTCTCTTCGTAGGACTTCTGATGCTGACCCTGCACCATTTTAGTTGCCCTCCTCTGGACCGCTTCTACTCTATGTCCTTTCTGAGATATAGTCTCCCGAACAGGACACAGTACTGCAGGGGTGTGGTCATACCAGGGATCTATACAGAGGCAACACCACCTCCCTCTTTCTGTAGGTAACACCCCTCCCTATCCACTTCAGCATCCCACTCGCCCACCCAGCTGCTTCATCGCACTGGCTGGTTACCTTTAGGTAATTCAATATGATCGTCCCTCAGGTCTCTTTCCTGTTTTGTGGTAAGGTAAATTTTATTTTTCTGGCGCCCAATCCCAGAACCTCTGGGTACCACACAAAATACAAAATATTATAAAAAATACATCTCACTATATAATAAATAATCATATGTCAGAATTGGCAATGTCCTGTATATAAATAATCACCCTCTTTACTAAAAAAAAAAAAAAAAGGGACTGACAATCCATGATCTCATCCAGTACCCGAGAAGGCCTGGCTAAACAGATGGCACTTAAGGCAGGCGTTAAATGCCTCCACAGAAGGGGCCTCCCTCACCAGTGATGGAAGCGAATTCCACAGGATGGGGCTGGTGATACTAAAAGCTCTAAAAGCTCTACCAGTGGCCATTTTCAACCTCGTCCTGAGAATCGCCAGGAGGCCCCTCAAGGAGGATGGCAGGGAGCGGACCGAGGCAGCAGATGTAAGAAGGTCCACCAGGTTGCAAGGGCCCAATCCATGTAGGGCCTTAAAGGTGTGCAAGCCCACCTTGAAAAGCACCCTCCATCGAACCAGCAGCCAGTGCAATTCCCGCAGCACCGGGGTGACGTGACAGCATTTCGACTGTCTGGTCAACAACCTGGCAGCTGCATTCTGCACCAGCTGCAGTCGACAGAGGGTGCCTCCAGAAACCCTGAGGTAGAGCACATACAGTAGCCAAGCCTAGATGTTACAAATGCATGCACCAAGGTGGGGAGGTCCAGGGGAGGAATCGGGTGCTTAGTCCTGGCAATGTTTCTCAGACGAAAGAAACTAACCCTGACAACAGATGAAACTTGATGTTCCATTGTCAAACCACTGTCTAACAGCACACCAAGATTATACATCTTAGAGGAGGCCATCAATGAAACAGACCCTAGAACTAGTCCAGTATCTGCCCCAGAGGCCATCCTATCACACCTCCTGTTCGACTCCACCACCAGTATCTCCGTCTTATCGATGTTCAGTCGCAACCAGCTAGAGGTCATCCAGTCATTGATTTCTGCCAGACAGTTGTTTAATACTTCCACTGCATTGGATGTCTCAGGGGCAAAGGAGAAGTACAGCCGAGTATCATCAGCATAACAATGAAACCCCAAGCTGTACTTCCTAATGATCTCACCCAGGGGCAGCATATACACGGCAAACAACATCGGTGACAAGACCGAACCCTGAGGTACCCCACAAGACAGAAGGCTCGAGGACGAGGAAAAATTCCCCATCACCACCCTCTGTCTTCTGTTTGTCAAAAAGGACTCAAATCAGTAGATGGCAATGCCAGTGAGTCCACAGAAGTCCCTCAGGTGGTCCAATAACATACAATGATCCCCACCATGTCAAAAGCTGAGGCGAGATCGAGTAGAATGAGAATTGTCCCCTTACCTCGATCCCTCGCCCTGAGGAGATCATTATGCACCCGAACTAATGCAGTTTCTGTTGAGTGTCCTGCATGGAAACCCGACTGGAGTGGCTCATAGATATCAAATTCCACAAGGTGTTCTCCCAACTGTTGCGCCACAATCTTCTCCATGATCTTTCCCAAAAATGGTTGGTTGGAGACTGGTCGGTAATTCGTCTTGATGTCAGGGTCTAATGATGACTTCTTCAGAAGGGGCCTCACCAGTGCCTCCTTCAAGGCATCTGGGAAGACCCCCTCCAACAAGGAACGCCGGACAGTCAAGGCGAACACCAGGCCAACTGTGTCGACACATCCCATCAAGAAACGCATTGGCACTGTGTCCAGCTCACAATATGTGTGCTTCAGTTTTGAGAACACCTCAATGACATCAGCCACCTCCACTGGTTTAAACTCCTCCCAACCAGGTGGAGTGCTTTGTCGACAATCCAGGTGACCACTGTTGGCCATAACATGGCTCACTGGCAGAATTCCCAGCCTGATGGTGGACACCCTGTCCGAGAAAAAATGACTAAACTAATTGCACAAGGCTTCAGAACCTGCTTTTTTTTGGCTATAAAATGGCTAGATGTAATAGCCTGTCCACAGTCCAAAAAAGCATAGCTGGTTGGTTTCTCCCAGTAGAAATCTCCCAGGACAGGAACACTGCCTTCTTATGGTTGATTCCCCCTGGTACACACTATAGTGTGTATGCGGGGCCAGTTTGTCCACCTCCAACATGGTCCTCTGCCAGCAGCGCTCCAGCCTCCGACCCTTGATCTTCAATGCCTTGAGCTCCTCATCAAACCATGGGGACCTCAAGTGAGAAGATCTGGGTTGTACATGGACAACAGGGGAGTCAAGTGCCTCAGTCATTGACCTATTATCGGCGGCAACTGCTTCACCCACACCTCCCCTGCATGCACTGTCCACACTAGATAGATTCACTACCGCCAAAAAAAACGTATGGGGTCAAACCCCTCAACGGTTGGTAGCTTACCATCTCTGCAGGGGGAGGGATCTCAGAGGGGGCCCTGAACAAGAACTCCACCATACAATGATCAGACCAAATGACCCGATCAATCCTGAGATTCTCAGTCTCAAGCCCCAGTGGTCATCAGTACTACCCCTCCCATTTTATACTTCATCCCTGGGTTTCTATGCTCCAAGTGCATTATTTTGCACTTCTTTTGCCTTGAAACCCAGCTGCCATACCCCTAACTACTCCTTGTGTTTTCTCAGTTCACTGCTTGTCCTTTCCCCCTGCCCCGGAGTGTCCACCCTATTGCAGAGTTTTGTGGCAACTCCAAAGAGGCAGACCTTCCCTCCCAGCTCCTCTGCAATGTCACTCATAAAGACATTAAAGAGGATGGGTCCCAGCACTGACCCCTGAGGCACCCCTCTGGTCACTTTCCCTTTCCCAGAGTAAAGGTCATTTGCCAACATCCTCTGCTGCCTACCTGTTAACCAATTTCTTACCCAGTTTGCCACCTTTGGACCCACTTCTAAGCTACCCAGCTTGCTTACTAGTCAAATATATGTAACTGTGTTGAATGCCTTACTGAAATCTAGGCAGGCTACATCCACTGCTCCACCCTAATCTAGTTCCTTGGTCATCGAGTTAAAGAACTCCATCAGATTCATTTGACATGCCCTCCCCAATGAATCCACGCTGCCTCGAGTTTTGTAAACCATTGAATTAAAAATATCCCACAATCCTTTCTTTCAGTAGTGATTCCGTTAACTTTCCCACCACTGAAGTCAGGCTGACTGGCCTATAATTGCCAGCCTCTTCCCTGCTACCACTTTTGTGAAATGGAGCTACATCTGCCCTCCTCCAGTCCTCCAGAACCACTCCTGTTTCCAGTGAGCTGTTAAACAGGGCTGTCAGAGGTGCAGCCAGTACCTCCCTGAGCTCCCTTAATACCCTTGGGTGGATCCTGTCTGGCCCCATTGCTTTGTCCACTTTCAGATTTGCAAGTCCCTTCAGGACTCTCTCTTTTGAAAATAGACTAGTGTCCACCTCCATACCTCCAATGCTCCTGTTATATTTTTGTGGCCCCACCCTATCTCTTTCCTCTGTGAAAGCTGAAGAAAGGTATTTGTTCAGGATATCTGCCTTTTCCTGTTTTCCCTCTGCATAGTCCCCCCTTCCCTTCTTAACCTTACAGTCCCACCCTGGTCTTCCTTTTTTCCCTTACATACAGTACCTAAAAAATGTTTTATCCCCTTTTGTTACTGCCTTGGCTATTCTCTATTCAGTTTGTGCCTTTGCGCTCCTTACTTCTTTCTCTGCTTCCCTCTGTTTCCCCGATATACGGTACCTCTCTGTCTTCCTCCCGCTGCATCTCCTTGTACCTTCTGAATGAAAAGAGAAAAGAAAAGATAGAAAGAAGACACCACTTAATACTGCTTTTGTATCTTCAGTTGACTGTATTTAAGTGAAAAAATTATAATTAAAAGGATACAGCATTAACTATTCGAACACAACATTGTGGTGCACTGCCATCACAAAGATTCCCTAAATGTCTAGAACATGTTGTTCCTAAAGTGAAGAAGTTGTAAACAGTTTTCTATTTAGCTGTGAAATTATCTTGCTGTCCTACCATAAGGTGCACTAGTCTCACAAGTCTCAGGATCTCTAGGCATTCATTTTTCCACTCACCCATTGTGGGAGATCCATTTTTTTTTTATTGAAAATGATATGTGGTTATATACACACATGGAGAACTGGGGAACAATAGTTCTAAGTGAACAAAAGTAGCATACATAAGGAAATAAATAGAAAACAAAGGAGATGTACATGGAGTATTCACAAACGCTAGCATGTCCTTTACATATAAAGACAGATGACATTAGTGGAGTGAATATTCTTAACTATCAAAATGAAGTGTGTTGTTATGACCATAGGCCTTGTTGTCAAATCTAATTTGTGAAAGCAAGGTGTACTAAATACTTTAACCCGGGGATTTATCTAGATGTACTGTAAATATGTTGTTTTAAGAGGGTTCATCAGTATTAAGAAGTCTGAATTCACGTAATCAGATATTTAAAGTTTGTCTAAACTGAGACCAAATCATATCATATAAATTAGACTTATTTGTTGAAAAATAGTGTGCTTTCTCTGTACTATGAATTGAGATCATGAAGTTCAGCCAAGTTAGAAAATCTGGAGGGTCCTTATCCTTCTGTAACCCCTAGATGGCGCTATCCCAGGGGCTACTACCCCTGCCTGATTTGCCACTAACAGGTTGAGGGGCCTGGATCCAATGGCGGGTGCCTCCACCCAGAGGTCAGGGTTTGCAATAGTTAAACTAACTTGGTCACAGCCCTCTGGGACACTGCAACCCCCCTTTCTTCCCACTAGTGGCCCACACAATATATCAGAATTACCTTCACAGTATACACTTACCCCCAGGTCTGGTTCCGACACTGGGACCTCCTGTGAAATGAGATACAGTGCAACAATCACAGTACAGTACTTTAACATAGACAAATACCTCAGGCAGTATAACTTTGCTGAAACAAGCAGCTCTGATTTATTTGGGGGATATAACAAGGACAGGGAAATCAGGTTAATTAGCTTATCACTCTAATAATCTACCTATGGCTCTGTGCACAGGCCTATCCCTATCAGTTACTGTCCTGGGTACCCAAGCCCTAGTGGCTAGTCCAAACCGTGGCAGCTGGTGGGGCCCTTTCACACAGAGAAAGGAGAATTAAACAGTCAGCAGTACAGTAATTCCATTTGGATTTAATGTGGCAATTCAACAGGAAGCGACCCTGAATTAGTACTCCACGACCTCCAAATAAGATAGGGTCCTTCAATGTCAGCAGGGCTCACTTGAGGTACACAAACCTCTTCACATCCATATAAAAGAAAGCACTATACCAGGCAGGCTGCATCTGTATCCTGATCGCAATTGCTGCACAATACCCAGGAGAACACACAGCAGATTCAGTTCCTGACAGACCGAGTGTAATTTTCAGCAATTCCTCCAGTCTTCTACAGGGTGAGCCTGGTTTCTACTCTTCAGAGATCCTTTGATTCTTTTCACAGGATGGATTCAGTCCTAACAAGCTGCAGACCGAACTCTGGGCCTTACACACGTTTTTGACTAAAACTGCACACTGAAAAGTACAGGGCTCCTTCCTTCTTCACTGCCAAAGCTCAACTGAACTCCAACTGACGAAACCGGCACTTCCTTTGAGTTCCTCCCAGTTCTTGACTGGATTGGCTGCCACTCACAACAGACCGCTGCTGTTGGTCCAAAAGGCACCAGTCTAAACTACATCTCCCAGAGTCACTGCCCATACAATCCTCTTGTGGCTGGCTCAGATTATGAGTCCAAGTTCTGATTCGTCCAAGGCATCATTTTAGAGCTAGCTTACCCACACTGATTGGTCCAGTTCAGCAGTTCAAAACTAGAATGGGGAACTAGCAGACACAGTTCTGACTGCAAAAAGCAGGTTAGACAAACTGTAATTTCATTATTACTCTAAATAATTTCTGGCAAACAGTTACATCTTTCAGATAGGTTCCTTTGCACTCCTAGTGACTGCAAAATGAAGTGAATTGGCAGCAGCTTGAGTGGTACTCAATCAAAGAAACACACAGTCCCCATACAAACTAATTATGTTTGCAAGCAGACAGCTCTTAAAGAGACAGTACCAGAGGTTCTAAAAACTCACTGATAAATGGCTTAAATGCCAAACACCATTCAGGCTTGGAGCATTCAAGCAAGCTCCTGGAAGTCTTTTGGGAACCCCCATTTGCAGTTACACCCTTCCTAGCCTGGGAAAGCTTGTCGCGTCAAGCAAGTACCCCATAAGTTTCAACTGCAACCATATACATTTGCATTAGGCTCGCACATGTAATCATCAGTCAATATATCATTTTACCAAGAACACATTTCTGAAACATTGCAGTCGTCCTCTTTACACAGTATTACATACACATTGTACCATAACTCAAGTTATTACCTCTTGTACATGAAACCTGAAGAGAGGGCCCTTCTATCAGTTACCTTGGGGCTGGATGGGGCAAGGCACCATACTTAGAGGGCAACACAAGTAACTGGAGTTAGCACTGATGCTCAGTTTGGGCAGTGAGCTCGGGGACACATACACTCTTTATGGACAACATTGAGAGGCAAGTCCACAGGCCCCCAAGTGAATCATAACTGAGGTGCACCACAGGCTTTACAGCTCGACCAGTCTTTCTAGGGGAACTGTTATAGTCTCTGCACTCTGAGCCTCATTTTCAGCATTGTCCTCACTTGTCAGGGAGTCTCCATGGGGTAGAGAGGCTAGAACTTGGGGCACTTTCAGCTCCAGGAGTTACAGTTTCTGAGTCCACAACATTTGGCTCGCATGGAGAGCTTTCGAAACTGGCAGTGGACTGTCAGGGCACTCAAAATACTCTTCTTGTTCGGTGTATCACCAGTCTGCCCCAATCTATCATTTTCCTCCCTAAAGCTCAAACAGTTCAACCATGCACAATGATTCCATTTCGTCTGATCTGATGCTTTGCACTTCACTTTCTGGGAGCATTGGCTCCAGGGATGAAGCTGGGGCTTAGACAGTCCAGAAGGCCCAGCTTTGTCTCCAGTATTGACTAGGGATTGCCCCGAAACAATTGACTCAGTTCGTAAGAAGGATAGTATTCAAAGTCACTCTCACTTTCTTCCGATATGGACTGACAGTCATGCTCAACTGGGACTTGTGGAGGGAACACTTTAACTTTGCTTCTGTAGGTGCAGACTTTCTTGATCTTTTCTTAGCAGCAGCTCTAGTCACTGGTCCAGAGGGGCATCTTCTAGGGGCTCAGACTCAATTAAGATTTGTCCAATGGGCAGTAAATGATTTCTATGTATTGTTTTACATCTTTTGAATTATTCTCAGGCCTTACTTTGTACACTGGCAGATCATCTAGTTTGCCCACTACAATGTGGGGAGATGGTGCCATCGGTCAGCAATCTTATTAACGCCATGCAGTCCCAGATTTCTTAGCAATACCCGATCTCCCTCCTGGAGTTCCTGTGCTTTCACCTTTTATCATGCCTTTCTTTGTTGGCCAGATTTCTTTTGGCAGCCATGGTTTGAGCCAGTTGGTACGCATGAGTTAGCTGGGCCTTTAACTTTTGCACATACTGTAAATAGTTGTCAGCTTGAACCCCATCAGGAGAGACCCCAAAACACACATCTACTGGTAGTCGAGCTTCTCTTCCAAACATCAGGCGGTAGGGGGAGAATCCAGTGGCATCACTTTTGGTGCAGTTATAAGCATGTACCAGGGTGCTAATTTGTTGGCTCCATCTAGGCTTGTCCTTTGGGTGCAGGGTGCCTAGCATATCTAGCAAAGTGCGGTTGAAACGTTCAGGCTGTGGGTCCCCCTGGGGTGGTAGAGTGGTTCTGGACTTCGCACTCCCCACAGAAAGCATCTCTTTGATCAGGCGACTCTCAAAGTCTCTCCCTTGATCAGAATGGATTCTTTGTGGAGCCCCATAGTGAACAAAAAGTTTTCTACAAGTACTTTGGCCACAGTGGATGCTTTCTGGTCTTTCGTGGGGAAAGCTTGGCATATCTCGTGAAATGGTCAGTGACCACCAGCATTACTGATATTTCTTTGATCTGACTCCAAACTCAGAAAATCAATACAGACCAGCTCCATGGGTGCACTGGTGGTGATGTTAACAAGGGGGCAGCCCTCTGGGGCAAAAGCTTTCCTCTGTAAGCAGCGACTACAAGTTCGAATGTGTTGCTCCACATCAGCCCCCATCTTAGGCCAATAGAATCTGGATCTCACCAAGTCAAGTGTTCTGTCTATACCAAGGTGCCCCATGTGGTTGTGCAAGGACCTCAGTACTGAGTCTCGAAAGGCAGTGGGCAGCACTAGTTGTTGTTTGTCTACTTGTCCCCCTCTGTCTACTGTTTCTCTGTATATCAGTTTATTGATCAGTTTCAACTTAGGACCTTCTTTGTATAACAGTGCAGTTCTCAAATCAGTGGGCGTAATTTGGACACATCTTTTCATGAGGCTTCTAAAGCTGCTTTGATCATGGGATCGGGATTGAGCCGCACGAATACTGTCATTGTCCAGCTGAGGCAGTGCACCAATGTCTATTGCAGAAAAGTGGCAATAAGCAGCGGTATGCAATTCTCAGAGGCTCCCAAGCAATCCACCATGCAGTCCACTGCGTCCGTGGACATTTGTTCCTCCCTGTCAAACTTCGGCAGAGTGCCTGAATGTCAGGTTCTGCCAATCGGACCTAATCATTCTGGGGAACAGGCCTCCGGAGAGAGCATCAGCATCTATGTGGTTCAGACCTGCTCGGTATTCAGAGCATAGTCATATGTAGATAATGCAGAAAGCCACCCATGGCCAGTGGCATCCAACTTAGCTGAGGTCTGCACATAGGTCAAAGGATTATTGTCAGTTTTACTAGTATTTTAGCCCCATACAAGTACTCATGGAATTGGTCAACAATAGCCCACTTCAAAGCTAGGAACTCTAACTTATGTACAGGATAGTTCTTTTCGGATGGGGTCAGGCTTCTACTGGCAAGGCCACTGGTCTCAGGCCATTCTCAGCTCTTGGTACAACACAGCCCCTCAACCCTTGCAAGCTAGCATCAGTGCAGGGACGTAAGGTTTTCTTGGATCGGCATAGGCCAGCACTGGAGCATGGGTAAGTTGATATATGATCTCATGAAAGCAGTCTCACAATCAGGAGTCCAGCGGGCCCCAAATACTTCACTCGGATGAAAATACACTCTTTCAGTCTTGAGGACGCTGACTTTTGGTATTTTTGTGGGTTGGGGATACCCTTGGAGTAAGGTTAAGTAAAGGCGGATCACTCTTGAATAGTCCTTGATGAGCGCGATAATAACCACAGAATCCCAGGAATCTTTGCAGTTCTTTTAGATTTTTGGGCTGTGGCCAGGTGGTCAAGGCCTCAACTTTACTTGGGTGGTCTCTATTCCCTCGGTGGATACTATGTGTCCCACATACTTTACTGATGTTTGAAGAATTGACATTATCAATGGACAGTTTAAGGCCAAAGTCCTCCAGTCGGTCAATAACCTAAATAATCTGCTCTCATGTTCCTCCAGTGAGCTGCCAAACACAATAACATCATCTAGGTATACCAGGCACTCTAGTAAGTTCATGTCCCCACTGCACGCTCCATCAATCGTTGAAAAGTGGCTGGGGCACCTGAAATCCTTGAGGCATCCTCATGAATTCATAAATAGCGCGACAGATAAGGCCGTCTTCTCACGGTCCTCTGGGGCCATCGGGATCTGGTAGTACCCACTGCGGAGATCCAGCACAGAGAACCACTTGCTCCCGTTTAGGCAGTCAAAGCATCCTGAATGCGGGGCATTGTGTACTGATCAGGGATAGTCCGCCCGGTTTAAGTGCGATAATCCACACACATCCTTACTGTTCCATTCTTTTCCTCACTACCACAATGGGGAAGCATAAGGGCTTCTGGATTCTTGTATTACACCAGCAGCTAACATCTCTTGCAGATGCCGTCTCACATCATCTATGTCAGCAGGTGCCAGGCGTCGAGACCTCTCACGAAATGGTCTTTACGTCATGCAGCGGATATTGTGCTCAGCTCCTTGCACGCATCCACATCCCATTCCTTTAAAGAAAACACCTGGTCTCTCTGGGCAAGCTTCTCACTGATCCTCACTTTCCATTCAGCTGGCAGCGGAGTCGCGAAATCAAACAAGTCAGGCGTTACTCTGTCATTCTTCCTTGAACTCTTGCTGCTGGGTAGCACTGCAGTGTCTGCACAATGCACATTAGCCAGGATGCAACCTCTGTTTACTCGAATGTCTCTTTCAGACACATTATGAACTTGGACCATTACCCTTCTGGCATAAGCATGGGCTCTAGCGGGCAAAATACTAAGCTTGACCAGCAGTCCCTCTGGCAATTTTCCATCGCCTGGTGCATCCAACATTAATATTTTATTCTTAACATCCTTTCTGATCTGGACCTCTCCTGTAAGGTACACTGGGCATTTGGCGCCAGGATCAGAGACTCAGGATCCTTCTTCCATACAATTCCGACCGTTCCTCTGGTTCTGTTTTTCAGCATCTCTCTGTGCCTCATAGGCCTTCTTAATTAAAGCCGAACTCTTAAAGCTCTACTAGTCTTTGACCCCTGTTTTCATAACACAAACTGTGCCAGCCTTCCGAACATATGAGCATTTGTTCCAATCAACAAAGGGACACCATCATACAGTCCAGTGGGGGACACACTAAGGCTAGGTCTCTACTTGTTCGGCCACTCCAGCCACGGAGGTGGGGAAAGACAGCCAAATTCGGATATACCGGAATAGGGTAGGCCTTCTCACTTAACCCCCATACATGCAGTCCTTCTAATGGTTGTAAGGGTACTTCTGACAAATGCTTCTGATACCAATCCTGGAACATAATTGTCACTTGGGAGCCACTGTCTAATACAGCTCTTATGACACTCCATTCCACCTTTACAGTGGTCTCCATGGAGGGACCCACTATTCTGGACCAGTCTGGAGAAGCGTAGTGGGGCCTGGGCAACTGACCTTGCCACAAAGGACGTGAATTAGCATTTTGGTGCCCTCACTGGGATCATGGTGCACCTCTTAACCACTGATTTCTTCTCGAAGCTCTCCTTGTAGCCTATATGCAACTTTGTCAGTGTCTTTGGGGACTGGCATTCCCTTTCATGTGCCCATCTTTCCCACAATTATAGCAAAACATACTTTCTGGAGTTTGAGCTGGCGGCGCCACACTGGGAGCAGGGGCGGGGGTATTATTAACTGGAAACCTGGGTGCCATCTCATCTGCGATGTGATAAGCATTTGGAACATCTCGTCAGTTCTGCACTTCCATGGTCAAGGAATTGAGTTTGGAGCTGTTATCAGCAGGAGATACATGGGTGGGTACCCCCACCCCCATGCATGAATGCAGTCGGATATAGGTCAGGGCCCGTGCCTGAGGCGTGGCCTTCATAAAGGACTTTTTGAATTCGGATCTCTCTAACAGTTCACCCCATTGTGGCATATCTTTTCCTTGTCAGAGCACTCATTGACTGTCAACCTCTGCCCTGAACTTCACTTGATGGGTCACCCTCAGTCACTCGAGTCGTAGCCACAGCTGTTGGTGCAGGTACCTCCGAGGTGCCTTTTCTCAACTCCTCAATTTCTCTCATTAACTCATCATAGGAGGGTGGGGATTCCAGTCGATTTGCCAGGCGTAACTGAAGCAACAGCAGTTCTGAGAAGGGGCAGACTTAAGATTCTTTCCAGTCTGGTTCGGTCTTAGTTCAATCGCTGGCAAACTACCCTTTCTGAGGCATTCTTGCAACAATTTTTCCAACCGAGATACATACACAGACAACAACTCCCTTGGTACTGTTGTGCATTTCTTACTCTCCACCATAGGTCCTCATCAGAATCTGGGCCCCTATACATTCTCCAAGGCCTCAAGATAGGCCTGTGCAGTCGCTTCAGGGTTACTGGCCCGTTCTGCGGATGGTAGCCAGGGCAGGACCTCGGAGGCTCTCACTAACCCTCTTTAGCTTTTAGCCTTCCAGAGCATTGCCATTTCTAGCAGGGGCAACATAGTCTATCCAGGTCTCCCAGTCATCCTCCCTTGGGGGTGGGAGGTGCCAGAGAAGATCCTCAACCTTGGTAAGAGTCGTGACTAATGGCAGGTGCAGAAATAGGAGTCTGCATTGGTTCAGCCACCATTACGGGCACTGGAGCAGGAGAGGTGTTGGGGAGGAACACCCCAGGTGGCAAGAATAGTTTCTTCAAGGTCCTCCACAGTTTTCCCTCTCCCAGCAACCATTCAGCAAATTTCTCCTCAAAGTTTCAGATAGTGGTGGGGCTGTTCCCCGGGTCTTTACTGTCCTTAGTTATCACTCCAAGCAGTGAGGGCTCCTCTGGGGTAATGGTCTGTGGCACTTTGGAGCTATCTATGGGATCCTTAAACTCTACTAGGGCCAGGAAAGTGTGGGTGAGCAGATTAGCATGCCGACCCACCACCACAGGGTTTGTAAACCTTCCACCTTGGAAAGTACTCCTGCACAGTGTCCGTATTGATACCCAGGGGATGTCCAGGATAAGCATAGCATTTTGGGGTCGATCTCCTCCCAGTACACCCACTCCACCAGCGGTGCACAGCCACTTCTGTCAGAAGTGATCCATTTTTTCTTAACAGTGGTTACGTAAATATGGCCACTAGAGGACACACAATCCCAGCGGTGAGCCTCAAGATGTAACCCCTAGATGGCGCTATCCCAGGGGCTACTACCCCTGCCTGATTTGCCACTAACAGGTTGAGGGCCTGGATCCAATGGCGGGTGCCTCCACCCAGAGGTCAGGGTTTGCAATAGTTAAACTAACTTGGTCACAGCCCTCTGGACACTGCAACCCCTTTCTTCCCACTAGTGGCCCCACAATATATCAGAATTACCTTCACAGTATACACTTACCCCCAGGTCTGGTTCCGACACTGGGACCTCCTGAAATGAGATACAGTGCAACAATCACAGTACAGTACTTTAACATAGACAAATACCTCAGGCAGTATAACTTTGCTGAAACAAGCAGCTCTGATTTATTTAGGGGGATATAACAAGGACAGGAAATCAGGTTAATTAGCTTATCACTCTAATAATCTACCTATGGCTCTGTGCACAGGCCTATCCCTATCAGTTACTGTCCCTGGGTACCCAAGCCCTAGTGGCTAGTCAAACCGTGGCAGCTGGTAGGGGCCCTTTCACACAGAGAAAGGAGAATTAAACAGTCAGCAGTACAGTAATTCCATTTGGATTTAATGTGGCAATTCAACAGAGGCGACCCTGAATTAGTACTCCGACCTCCAAATAAGATAGGGTCCTTCAATGTCAGCAGGGCTCACTTGAGGTACACAAACCTCTTCACACATCCATATAAAAAAGCACTATACCAGGCAGGCTGCATCTGTATCCTGATCGCAATTGCTGCTCAATACCCAGGAGAACACACAGCAGATTCAGTTCTGACAGACCCGAGTGTAATTTTCAGCAATTCCTCCAGTCTTCTACAGGGTGAGCCTGGTTTCTACTCTTCAGAGATCCTTTGATTCTTTCACAGGATGGATTCAGTCCTAACAAGCTGCAGACCGGAACTCTGGGCCTTACACACGTTTTTTGACTAAAACTGCACACTGAAAAAGTACAGGGCTCCTTCCTTCTTCACTGCCAAAGCTCAACTGAACTCCAACTGACGAAACCGGGCACTTCCTTTGAGTTCCTCCCAGTTCTTGACTGGATTGGCTGCCACTCACAACAGACCGCTGCTGTTGGTCCAAAAAGGCACCGAAGTCTAAACTACATCTCCCAGAGTCACTGCCCATACAATCCTCTTGTGGCTGGCTCAGATTATGAGTCCAAGTTCTGATTCGTCCAAGGCATCATTTTAGAGCTAGCTTACCCCACACTGATTGGTCCAGTTCAGCAGTTCAAAACTAGAATGGGGAACTAGCAGACACAGTTCTGACTGCAAAGAAAGCAGGTTAGACAAACTGTAATTTCATTATTACTCTAAATAATTTCTGGCAAACAGTTACATCTTTCAGATAGGTTCCCTTTGCACTCCTAGTGACTGCAAAAATGAAGTGAATTGGCAGCAGCTTGAGTGGTACTCAATCAAAGAAACACACAGTCCCCCATACAAACTAATTATGTTTGCAAGCAGACAGCTCTTAAAGAGACAGTACCAGAGGTTCTAAAAACACTCACTGATAAATGGCTTAAATGCCAAACACCATTCAGGCTTGGAGCATTCAAGCAAGCTCCTGGAAGTCTTTTGGGAACCCCCATTTGCAGGGGGGTTACACTTCCATTTGAGAAGAATACATTTATTGGCTGTACTGAGGCCTACAGTAAATGGTTTAATTTATTTTTATGAATGGGACTACTCCTAGACCAGATATTCTGATCTTACAGAATTAGACCTATGTCTTTTGGGATATAAATAGTTGTGGCTTTCTGTAACAGATCTAAAATTTTTGTCCAGAATGTATTTAGAATGGGACAGCCCACAAACATAGTTCTATTGTACCGATTGCAGATGAACATCTAGGGCAAGTATTGTAAATGTCTGGATTCATTTTTTTAGTCACTTGGGGATGATATATGTTCTGTGATAAATATTAAATTGAATTTGTTGGAATTTGCTAGGTACTGTACAGTACCGTAAAAGATTGTTTCCATTATTTATAATCAGTCAGAATCTGAAAATGGGTGTATTGACTTCTTGTTCTCATTTCATTTTAACTGGAGATAATCCTCTATTGCCTGTATTTCTAATGTTTTAGAATGGTCTATATTATACATGATTTCCTCCAATAAGGAAAGTTTTGGTGAGTTTACTGAATCGTTTTATTCAGTCTCCTATGTGAAGATATCTGAAAAAAATGTACTGGTGGTAAATTGAATTTCTTTCTGAGAGTGTCAAAATCCATTAATATATCATTTTCAAACAGGTGTTTTACTTGTTTAATACTCACATTATGCCAGACTTTAAACAGCATCATCCATAGCAGAAGGAGGTAAGTGGGTATTCTTATAAACTGGAGAGACTAGGAAAATGTTACATGATTCAGTAGGTTGAGAAGAATCAAGGCTTTGTCCCATGCTTGGCAAGAGGTTGCTGAACTCATACAGATCTTGCCAAGGTTCTGTCTTTGTTTACCAGAGAAAAAGAAGATGTTTCAGATCTTTTATTTGGCACTGACTCATCTGGTTTAGCAAGGAATAAGGTTATCTCAATTTATAAACCAGGAACGAATCTGCTAGTTGAGCCACTAAGTAATATCATTAGAAATTGAGGAGTGCTAAGCCCCCTTTAAATTTGGAATTATATAATTTATATATTTTAGTCTAGGGCCGGGATATTCAGAAGGTTTGCGCATGGCGCAACCCACTGATGCGCTCTGGCGCGATATTCAAACCGGGATTGAGCCTGGCACAGTCCCAATGCGCCAAGTGCATCAGTAATGTATCTGGCGCGGGTGAGGGGCATGCCATGCATACTCCACACATCCCGATATTCAACCCAGGATGTACTGAGTCCATGCATGCGCAACCCCTACTGCTGCACTGCACACAGGTGAGCCAAAAAAAAGGAACAACGGCTGGCCACCCACAGGTGAGCTGCCATATTGCAAGGCGCAACACAGCAGCTGCCACCTGTGGATGGCCACCCGAGCTCTGGCTGCACCTTTATGGCGGCACCCCCCCCATGCCCGATCACCGGCATAAGTTGAATAAAATATTCGTCCAATATCTCTGGTGGTCTAGTGGACCGCTCGCAGCCCGATCGCGGGCGTCAGTAAAACATTAATGCCACACCAACCCATCCCTGGTGGTCTAGCAGTACCCTCCTCCCCACCTGCCAACTGAGTTCCACCACCCCGCTCCCCGGTCAGCGGTGGGAGAACTCCCCCACCTGCCCATCCCACATTGCCCGCCGACTGACACCTTCCGGTAGAGGCTGTACTGGACTGTGTGATGCCAGTGCAGACCTGCGCCCATTGGCCCACTGTGGACCAATGGGCGCCACAACACATGCACGTGTCAGTCAGGCGGGCGGTGCCAGCCTGGCCAGTGAAACTGCCACTCAGTCGGCGGGGAAGGCGGTGGACTTGTGAGTGGGTGGGGAGGCCTCGCTGGGCCACCGAAATGAGTTGATGTAACGTGGCACTGGCGCCCGTCCCGAGGCTGCGGTAATCCACTGAACCACCAGAGATAATGGACAGTATCATTATACTTAAGCCCGTGATCAGGCGTGACAGTCCCGCCTGGACCACCAGGGATATAGGACGGTGTTTAATTCTACATATGCCTGCGATCGGGCAGTGGGGCACATTGCCGCACTGTGCAGGGGCGTCGGTCCCCGACCCCTGCAGCCTGGCAGGGCACCAGGCACAAGTCGCCGGGGATCGGTGCACCTGCATGCAAATAGGGCCACAATGACATGGAAATGGCCCCATTTGTGCCTCACATGCATTATGGCCATTTGCATGTGCACTTTGAATATCGCTGATTTGTTGCGTAGCTGTGGAACTTGCACTAAGCGCATCCCCCTGCTCCACTCTGGCCACTTGCGCTGGCGCAGTGCCACTGTGCCATGCACACTGTGGGGTGGCCAGGGTGCGATATTCAGTGATGCTGTGCCATGGCGCAACTCCGTTGAATATCACCCTGTCAACGCCCCTGCGCAGCGCCAAGGCTTGCACCACAGCCTGGCGCAGTCTGAATATCCAGACCTAGGTGTCTTTCTTTTCCAAAGGAATTTCTTAATGTTTTTTTTGGGGGGGGGTCATAAAAATAAATTCTTTCAGCCCAGTGGCGCTGAGGGTTGAGGCACTGGATGCCACACCTCATGCTACGCCAGTGACCTGGGTTCTGGAATGACCTTGTACATCTAGATTATCAGTAATTAATACCCCCAATTATTTCATATGTGATACCATCCTGGACACATGGAACGGCCCTCCTGAGGAGGCTGTGGGGTCAAAAACAGTGGGGGAATTCAAGAATACATGGTACAGACATAAGACAGTTCTGGTGAGGGATAGGAAGAAGTAGGCTGTTGGTTAACTAGGATCTGCAGCTTACCTCTTCTTTTAGAGGGCAAGTGGTTGTGACAATTTGTCAACCTCGTCCAACTCGGGCGCTGTTGTGCAATGCCAGATCTGTCTGCAATAAGACTGCTCTTAGTGCGGACTTTGTTGCTAGGCCAGATCTGGCTTGCATTACCGAGACCTGGTTGGATGGGAATGCGGCCCCATTTTTAGAGGCCTCTATTCCCACCGGGTTCTCGGTTATACATCGGCCGAGATTGGATCGCGGAGGGGGGGGTGGAGGTCTGTTTTAAGACCGAATTGGGCCTAACTGATGTTCCAGTTCAGGAGGCCAGATCATTTGAGTGCACTGTGGTAGCTGGGGTGGGGTGCAGGATTGCTCTCATCTACCGTCCACCTGGGGATGAGAAGCTTTTCTTGCAGGAAATAACAGATTTCGCCGCCGACATGGCCTTGGAATCGCCCAGATTGATGGTGCTGGGCGATTTCAATGCATGGGTCGATGACGAATCTTCGGTTTTTGGTCAACATTTCCTCCAGGTGATGACATCTCTTGGCTTCACTCAGGTTGTTTCCACAGCTACTCACAAGGGAGGTCACTCTCTTGATCTGATTTTCCTCCTGGGGATCGAGGCATCCGACTTGGTGGTGGAACTGGTCGGTTGGTCTGATCATTACTCAGTTGGATTCAATTTTGAGGCCCCCCTGGGTAGGTCGGCCCCTGTGGAGTTGGTCAAGTACTGCCCATTGCGGGATGTTGCCCCTGAAGACCTGATGGCGGTTATTGACCTCTCGTTGTGTGACGGTGTGCTCTGATCTCTGGCTGGTGGTGGTGGCCTATAATGGGGCCATCTCGGCTGCTCTTGACAGATGCACCAACCCGTCTTCGCCCCTTCCAACGCCGTCCTGTTGCCCCTTGGTTTGATGGGGCGTTGAGAGGGTTGCGGAGGTTGGGGCGTAGGTTGGAGCGTCGGTGGAGGAAGACTGCCTCGGATGACGACCATCTTATTTTGCTAGAGCATTATAAGCTCTATCAAACAGAAATTTCCCATAAGAAGGCAGAATTTCTGTCCAGGGAAGTTTCTGTCACTCGGAATCGACTGTCTCAGCTCTTCAGAACTGTTGACAGACTGTGCAACCCAGCCTGTCGGCAGGTCCGTCGAGTTTTTATGCAGAATGACTGCGAGGAGATCGCTCGATTCTTTGCGAATAAGGTGGAAGACATTTGGAGGCAGTGTTCCCGACCTCACTCCAAGGCTGTTACAGTTGATCAGTGTGTTGTCGAAGAGCCCAGAGTTTCCTGGGGTTCCTTTAATCTTCCGGACCTCATGGACACTATGAGGATTGTCTCTGAGATGCGCCCAACATGTTGTAGTTTGGATCCGGGTCCTACTTCCTTGATTATAGGATGTAGTGAACTTATTGGCCCGGTCCTTGCTCGGATTATTCGGTGTTCTTTGGAGATGGGAGTTTTCCCTAGCTCTCTGAAGGAAGGGGTGGTGACTCCATTTCTGAAGAAAGCTTCCTTAGACCGAATGACCTAGCCAACTACCATCGATCTCTAACCTCCCTTTTGTGGGAAGGTTATTGAAAAAGTTGTGGCGGCTCAACGATAACCATTTTACCATCCATAGTTTATCTGAGCCTCTCCAGTCAGGTTTTAGTAAGGCATAGCACGAGACTGCTCTGGTTGGTGCTCAATGATCTCCTGATGGCGAGAGATCGGAGACACCGCTCTATTCTGGTTCTCCTTGATCTATCATCAGCTTTTGATACTGTGGATCATGGGGTTTGCTCGAGCGTCTGAGGTCCATCCTGCGGGCTTTCAGGTGTGGTCCTCAGATGGTTTTCATCTTACCTCCTGGGGAGAACACAGAGAGTGGTTTCCGGTTTATGTTCACCCGGGGCTTTCTCTCTACCTTGTGGGGTACCTCAGGGTTCGGTGCTTTCTCCCATGTTATTCGCAGTATATATGCTACCCCTCGGAGACATTGTAAGACAGTATGAGCTGAGGTTTCACTGCTATGCTGATGATGCCCAGCTGTACCTGTCTTTTGCACCTGACCAGGTTAGTGCTATCTCAGTGCTGAATAACTGCCTCATTGATATCCAAGACTGGGTGAATACCAGTGGTTTGAAGTTGAACCTGGGAAAGACTGAGGTTATGGTGGTGGACCCCGGGCACAGGGTTGAGGGTCTAGGGAAAGGGTCCCCCTCTGGATTAGTTCTTGGGGTAGACCAGATCCCTACCTCTGAACGGGTGCATAACTTGGGTGTGGAGCTTGACACTGGCTTGACCCTTCGTTATCAGTTGTCTACAGTAGTCAAGACTTCATTTTTTCATCTTAGAAACATCTCCAGGATTAGGCACCTGGTTCCACCAGGCGATTTGCCGGTTTTGGTCCACGCCTTTGTGACATCTTGTCTTGATTACTATAACTCCCTGTACCTAGGGCTTGCTGGGGTTGATATCTGCCACTTGCAGCTAGTGCAGAATGCAGCAGCACGTTTGTTGACTGGGGTGTCTAGAAGGTCCCATATTACCCCTGTGCTGCGCACTCTGCACTGGCAGCCAATACAGTGGCGGATCACCTTTAAAGTGGGTCTTCTGACCTACAAAGCCCTACATGGGTTAGGTCCAGACTACCTGAAAGAGCTTCTGGTGCCTTACACCCTTCTGAGACAGCTTCGCTCAGCTGACGAGGGGTTGCTGGAGATATCGAGGGTGAATTTGAAGTCTTCTGGAGCCCGTGCTTTTGGTTTTGCGGCTCCCACCCTCTGGAATTCTCTGCGCCGCCAGCTCCGAGAAAGTACAACGGTGGATAGTTTTAAGAAGGCTTTAAAGTCATTTTTATGGAATCAGGCATTTCCTATTGTATTTTAATTGTTTATTTTAAATATTTTATTGGTTGTATTGTCAGTGTATGTATTGTTACGTTGATGCTATGATGCTTTGTACAGCTCCTTAAAATATTTGAAAGGCGCTTAATCAAATAAATTTTATTATTATTATTATTATTATTTATTATTATGGAATAGGTAGGGAAATGGGCAGACTGGGTGGGCCAAGCGGTCCTGATCTGCCATCAAAGTCTATGTTTCTATCTTCACCTTGGTGGAAGTTCATGAGGAGTTATTTAGGGGATTAATTTGGAATAATTCTGATTTGGCCCAGTTAATTTTGTATCTTGATACAGATCCAAAGGCATGTGCTTATGTATAAGTGACATAAGTTCCTGTTCTGATTCTGCTATATTGCTTAGATAGAGGACAACGTCATCTGCATAGAGGTTGATCTTGTGTTCAGTGTTGTAAATAATTATTCCTTTGATGTTTGGGTTGTTTCGTAAGGCAGTAGGAAGTGGTTCAATTGCTAGGACAAATTTTAAGGGTGACAGTGGGCAATCTTGTCTTGTACCCCTTTCCAAATGGATTTTGTCTGAGTTTTCTAGATTAGTCCTAATAGTTGCAATTGGACTGGAGTTACACAAACTCTAAAATATGGTCCAGTCCCAACAGCTTTCAAGATGGCTTTTATGTAGTTCTGCTGAGTTCTATCAAAAGCTTTTCAGCATCTAATGATAAAAATTATATGTAAACAATTTTGTTAGTGTACCATTTAGGGTAACATAATGCCACAAAAGTTGGGAAATGTGGTGTTAGGATTTCCATCCCTAACTCTCCACCCCACACTCCAAGCAACAAAAAGAAAAAACATTAGGGTTTTTGGTCTCTGGAGTCTTGGCGAATCAGTGGTGGGGTTTTCCTTGGGGTTGTGAACCCTAATGTCCACCCTGTTCCCTGTGCAAACAATGTCACACATGATGTCCGTTCTTCATGCAGGGCCATTCATGAAGAAAGCTACAAAAAACTGTGTTGGCAACATGTGGCAAGACATACTTCTCTACCTTTGAAGAGTGTATCACTATGAGGCAGTGGCTTGGACATGTACCTTGTGCTTTGGACTGGAGGCTACAGGCTGGTGGGGAGGGGGGAGCATTAAGGTTGACAACCCCAAGGAAGATCCCACCAATGATTCACCAAGATTCCAGAGACCCCAAACCCTAATATTTTTCCTTTGCTGCTGCTTGGTTAGAGTTAGGGTTGGAAACCCTTACACCACATTTCCCAACTTTTTGGGGGTTAAGTTACCATAACTGCTGCATTATCAAAGTTTTTTCAAACAATTTTCTTTCTTTTTGAGGTAGTGGAATTGTATCCTCATTTATGTAGATCCCTTTGAGACCTGCATGAACAGATGAAGATGCACGGGGCCATCTGTGCCATGCACCAAGGGAACACTGCATGCACCTATGGTAGTGCAGGGCCCCACTGACCCTGCCCTTCTGTGCAGTGTCGGATGTCAAAAGTTATCAAACTTATGAATATGTGTAGAAAAATGTCAATGTATCTTCATAGCTGTGTTGTTTTTAAATATTTTGACCCCAAATTTTCAAGATAGCCTTGTTGCAAACCCACCTCATGAAAACAGTATGTGAAAATGTTTGAAATCTCAGCCGAAATGTCATTCTGGGGTACAGGTGCAAAAACACATTTCAGCTAGGTTTTGAAAAATGACAGTTGTTATGTTTATAAGTTGATGTGAAAAAATGGTAGCATTGAAAATTTGGAATAAAAATATTTAAATTTACCAAAGTTATGAGTGTGCATTGCAAAATGTTAATGTACACCCGTTACTTTGTTGCTTTGTAATATTTGTACCCTCTGGAGTTATACCCCTACTTCCTTATTCCTCACTGTTCAGACTGTATAAATAACTGTTCAATTGGATAGCTCCTTTACCAGTATCTCTTAATGTCTGACAGCAGTAAAAGCTTTATTGTTGTTGTTTTTATTGAAAATAATAAAAATAAGTTTTAAAAAAAATTGCCAAAGTTGTAAGTGTGCATTGCAGAATTTCAATGTGCACTCAGAACCTTGCCATTTTTAAATATTTTGACCCCACATTTTTAACATAGCCTTCTTATGACCCCACCACATGAACAAAGACAGTGATTCAAATCCCGCCCAAAAGGTGATTTCGCCAAGCAACTGCAAATTATCTTTTGGGCCTGATTTGCATTCTTCCACTTCAATTAGTAATGAGGTGTGGTCCCCAAAAGGCCATATTGAAAATTTAGCATCCAAATATTCAAAACTGACAAGGTTGTGCCTCAGAGCTCAAATCCCCATTGAAATACAATAAACTGCACTTACTGTACCTTAGTTTCTCATATTGCAGTTGCTGGTTCCAGCAGCAAGACATGTCTTCGATTGGAGAGTGGATCTTCATCCTAGGACATGTTCAGGTGCATGAAGGTGTGTGGAGGGGTGTGAGGGTGTGTGGGCAGTGGATGCTGAGTGGGAGGTCAGGGTGGGGTGGATGGTGGGGCACCCTTTTTCCACTTGTGTGTGTGTGTGTGGGGGGGGCAGATCAGCAAGGGACCATTTTCTTTTTTACAGGATAAAAAAAGATAAACATTGAGGGATGGTTTTATTTTTTTACAGGGGACTTATCCGGCACTGGGATTTGGGCACCCCAGTGTCGGGCAACTGTTCAGTGGCACTGGGGGTGGGCATCCTGGTGCAACCTCCTATTAAAAAGGAAATGGGGCAGATGACCTGGGGGGAGAAGAAGCGGTAGTGGGGGTGGACACCCTGGTTCTCATACATAAGGGCAGGCAACTTGGAAGGGAGGGAAGAGAAAGAAGCGGTACCGGGGGTGGGCACCCCAGTCCACTTAATAAATGAAAGGGTATAGGTAGGTTGGTACATAGATAGATAGACAGACAGACACTGAGAGCTAGATTGATTTGTTCTGTAGATTCTAGACCCTGCTACACCTGAACAGAAGAAAAAGGATAAGACTCTTTCACTTTTCCCAACTCCCAGTCCCATTTAACAGCATTAGAACTGCGGGGCATGCTCTGCGAAAGCAGTACATTATCACCGGTCTGTTAAATCTAGCCCGACTCTGAAGCGCCAAAACCTGATTTTTCAAATGAATATATCTTAAAAAATGCAAAACTCCCAAACATCAAACCCCACTAGGAAATCCTCCCCAATCAATGACCACAACCATACAAAATGTCACTGTTTAAAGATATACAGTTTTTTCTCTACAAGAGAACAATTCCAAAAAAAAAAAAAACACCACTGAAATGAATCAGAAAAATAATTTTTTTATGCTTTAATATCTAAAAAAATACAAAATGAATTTACATGAAACTTTCATGGATTGTAGATTCTGCCATGTATAACAAATCCTAAAAGTTTCATGTAAATCTGTAAATCCATCTTTCTGCAAGTTGACAAAAAAATCAAGTTTAATATACCTGTAGAAGTCACCAGCCACCCTAACTATATGGGCACTACTGCTCCCCTATAATAAGAGGTTTGTTTTTTGATTACGATCTATAATGGTTATTGTTCATCTTATATATTACAGTTATTTTGGTCTTGATTAATAATTGCTGCTAGTATTTTTCTAATCTGCCTGCCATAATTTTAGAAAAATATGCTGGTATCAGACTTAATTAATACAAACATATGAAATTTGCCAGCAGATAAAGGCCTAGAGGTCTATCAAGTCTGCTCCAATGTGCAGCTAGCACTCCTTATTCTGCAGCTGCCTCTCCCTTCCACCCTTCCCCTTCATTGACCCTCCCCCTTGTCCTGTCCCATCCCCTATTGAAGCAATCCACTGTTCTACAGGATACCACTCCAGCAGGTAACGCATTCCACCCAGCCACCACCCTCTCTGTAAAAAGGTGTCGCCTCATCTCCCTCCTGAAACTTCCTCCCTCCAGTCTCATATCATGGCCTCTGGTGTCCCTCCCCTCCCTTACTTTGAACAGCCCCTCTATACCTGTCTTGTTTATTCCTTTCATGTACCTAAAGGTTTCAATCATGTCCCCCCGTCCCTCCTCTCCTCCAGCGAGTACATGTTCAACTCCCTCAGCCTCCTCTCGTATGATAAGTCACCCAGCCCCTTGATCATCTTTGTCACCCTGCACTGCACCCCCTCCAGTAACTTAATGTCCTTCTTCAGATACGGGCGCCAGTACTGCATGCAGTACTCCAGGTGTGGTCTAACTAATGATCTATACAGTGGCAGAATCACCTCCTCCCTCCTCGAAGATATACCCCTTGCAATACAACCCAGCATTTTGTTGGCCTTTGCAGCTGCCTTCCTACATTGTGCTGAGTTGTTCATTGACCCTGTAATGAGCACCCCCATATCCTTCTCCTCCTCCTCTGTCTGGGCTAGCTGCACTCCCCCCCCCAGCTGGTAACTCCTCCTTGGGTTCTTCATCCCAAAATGCAGCACCTTGCACTTTTTGGCATTAAACCCCAGTTGCCAGGTGTCTGACCAGGTTTCAAGCTTTGCTAGATCATCCTGCAACTGCTGCCATCCCCCTAGGTCATCCACCACCGCTCCTACCTTGGTATCATCAGCAAGCAGACTGATCTTGCTCTTGATGTCCAATGATATGTCTGCAATGAATATCCCAAACAACACTGGTCCCAACACTGAGCCCTGTGGAACACCGCTCGTCACTACCCTTGGGTGTGAGAGTTCCCCACCACCACCACCCTCTGTTGCCTTCCCTGAAGCAGGTTCCCTACCCATCTCACCAGCTTTGCACCCACACCTGTACCTTCTAGCTTACTTCCCAGCCTTCCATGCGGCACCGAGTCGAATGCCTTACTGAAGTCCAGATACAGGACATCAACTGCATGGCCCCTGTCCAGTTGCCTAGTTACCCAGTCATAGAATTCCACCAGGTTGGTTTGGCAGGACCTGCCATGTATGAAGCCATGCTGTCTGCTGTCCTGTAGTCCTTTGGCCTCTAGGAGGGCCACCAGCCTCTCCTTAAGGATAGTCTCCATTAGCTTATCCACGATGGATGAGAGGCTCAGTGGTCTGTAGTTCCCCGGTTCATTCTTGGTGCCACTCTTGTGGAGGAGCACCACATGAGCCATCCTCCAGTCCTGAGGTACACACCCCAAGTGTAGTGAGGCATTAAATAGGTCTGCCAAAGGTCCTGCAATGACCTCTGCCAGCTCCTTCAGTACCCTGGGATGGATGCCATCTGGGCCTGGCGCCTTGTCCACTCTCAGTGACTTCAAACCCTCCTGAACTCTGCCCTCCATGATTTTCCCATCTGTCACCCCTTCCCCCCTGTTTCTGCCATTCCTCCCCCCTTGGGTGTCACCCCCCCTTCTTCTTAGTAAATACCGAGCAGAAGTAATCATTTAGTGCTTCTGCTTTATCGCACCCTGCTTCCATCCAACCCCCCTCCTTCCTAATCCTTACTATGTGGTCCTTACAGCTACTTTTCTCCCTGATGTACCTAAAGAAGTCCTTCTCCCCCTTCTTAATGCCTTGTGTTAGCCTGAGTTCCATAGATGTCTTGGCTCCCCTTACTGCCCTTGTCACCTCCTTCGAATCCGTCAAGTACTCCTCCCTGTCCTCCCCCCTTCCTGCTTTCTCGTACCTCCTAAAGGTAGCTCTTTTCCTCCTTACCTTTTCCATGACCTCCTTGCTCAACCAGCTCAGTTTCCTAGCCCTAGCCTTCTTGCTCTGGGCCTTGCCGCAGGTTTTGGTTGCCTTCACTATCCCAACTTTATGAGCTCCCACCTCTGTTTAGTGTCCATACTAGACTGAATTCTGGCCAGGTACTCTTTTACCACTTCCCCTATCCTCCCAAAGTTGGCCCTCCTGAAGTTCAGCACTCTTGTGCCAGGTTCCACTCCTTCCTTGCCCATATCCAATATGAGCCATACTAAGTGGTGGTCACTCCCCGACAGTGGTTCCTCCACTGTAAGTTCTCTCACAAAGTCCCCATTTGCCAGCACAAGGTCAAGGGTATTCCCTAACCTGGTTGGTTCACTGACCATTTGCAGCAGGAAGCTGTCCTGGAAGGCATCCAGCAGTACCTGCTCCCTTCTGTTCCTGGTTGTTGGGATACTCCAGTCCACTCCTGGCATGTTGAAGTCCCCCACAATCACCACACTACCCTTCTCGCAGGTCCTCCTGATCTGTCCCACTAGTTCCCTGTCTAACTCCTCTGTCTGAGATGGCGGCCTGTACACCACTCCCATTCTGAGAATCCTATTCTTGGAATTCTGGATTTGCATCCAAAGTGACTCCATAATACCCTCCTCCCCTTCCTCCATTACACACTTCAGTACTTCCTTCACATATAGCACCACACCACCTCCTTTCCCAATCATCCTGTCCCTACGAAATGGCCTGTACCCTGGTACAGACAGGTCCCAGTCATTGTATTGGGTGGCCCATGTTTCTGTGATGGCTGCAATGTCCACCTCTCCTTCTGCCATGAACAACTGTAACTCTGCAGTTTTCCTTCCAAGGCTCCTAGCATTAAGGGTAACCCCCCATTACTAGCATCACCAATAGTACTTGCCATTTGTCCTTTGTCATTGTCATGGGGGGGGGTAAGCTCATATGATTTCCCAACCTGTGGTCTCTGCATGTCTCTTGCCCAATTGCCACCCCCGCTCCTAGTTTAAATTTCCAACTTCCTCTATGTACTCCTCCATCCTCTGTTTCAACATTTTCCAACTGGTTTATAGGAATCACATTCTAATGGATCCTTGTCTTTTTTCATGGCAGTATCATTGCCTCATAGAATGATAGAGGGAGTTTAGAGGATACTACAAAATGATTTAGTAGTTTGACCAGGTGTAGTAATAGTTCTTTATTAAATAAGTTATAAACTCTATTGCAGTGCCATCTGGGCTGGGAGATTTTCTACTTTTAAGGTCATTGGTAGCCTCTGTTACATCACTTTCTGAGATAGTCTCATCCAGATTATTTGCCATTTCTGAATTTATTTTTGGAATATTTACATTCTGTAGAAAATCTATAGTACCTGAATTATCTCCTTTTCTTTCTGATGTCAGGGCCGCAGTAATGGGGGGGAAAGTGGGGAAGTTGTCCGGGGCCCTGAGCTCAGGAGAGGCCCACCTGAGGAGCTGGCATTACCTCTGGCATTAGCTGGTTTGGGAAACGGGCCCATTTCAATTGACTTGTCCTGGGCCCCAAAATTCATAGCTGCAGCCCTGTCTGATGTGTATAGATTTTTTAATAGAATTCTAAAAAAAATATCATTAATTTGTAGTGGAGAGTCAGTAACAATACCTTGATTATTTATAATCTTATTGATTTGTGTGTCTGTTTCTTCTTCTTTTCTGAGTTGTCATGGCAGAATTTTGTTGGGTTTATCCCCCTTAGCGTAATATTTACCTCTGGATCATAACAAAAAATGCTGTGCCTTGGTGGTGTAAATTTCATTGTAGTTATGTTTTAAAACCAGAAGTTCTTCCAGTATCTTCAAATCTTTTTATATTATATGTTGATTTTCTCTATATTTAATAGCCTACTCTAGCATGTATAATTCTTCTTTAATTCTTTTTGATTTGTGGTTGCCATATGCAATGATGGTGATGCCTCTTAAATATGATTTAAATGCATCCCAAATCCTTTGGCACAAGGCAGAGAATGTCAAGGCTCCACTCTCCTATTACATTCCATACCCTGGATGGGTCGCCCCTTGAGACCTGTACCTCCTTCAGGTACCTCGGAGTCTGGCATGATCAGCACCTCAACTTTTCCGCACATGTTGACTCCATACTCAAAAAGCTGCACCCCAGGCTCAGTGCACTTTACCACAACTGTATCTCAGTCTCTGTCCACAGGGCCATTGTGCAGAAAATTATCCTCCCAGTCTTCGATTACGGTGATGTTGTCTACAGTGTGGGTCCCAAGTCCACCCTAGTCAGACTCGATCCCCTCTTCCACTCTTTCTGTCACTTTGTCCTGAACTGCCCATACTCCACCCATCACTGTACCCTCTGCCAGTCTATGAACCATACATCTCTAGATAACCACAGGCACTCCCACTGTGCCAAACTCTCGGCCAAGTACTAGTCCCAGCAGCTCCCCCCACCTCTTCTCTGCCCTAACCAACACTAGCACCCAAGCATATTCACTCAGAAACAAAGACCCACAGATCCTGGTCATCCCACATAGAACCACTGCCATGGGTCAGGCAGTCTTTAGCTACTGCATGCCTAAGATGTGGAATTCCCTCCTCGCAAACATTCATCACTTCTCTTCCTCACCGCATCTTAACTCCATGCTTCTAGCTCACTTCTCCCCTACCTGATCATGCAGCACAGCCTTATAACAGCCCATAGTGTGTCAGCCTTGGTCGCGCAGCTAGCTTACGTTCATTTATTGTTTGCTTACCTATCATAATATATTTATTGTATGTATTTAAACTATGCCTGTTTGTGTCAGTATCAATTTGTTCTCTCATGCTTATCCTTGTCTCTATATTCGGTACCTATCATAATTGGGTTTGTCCTTATTTAAGTACTTGCACTATGTACTATGTATTATACATTGTGTTACCTACCTCAATTGTATGTACCACCCCCTCCTCTAGGACACCACATCTGGAATCGAGAAGTAGCCTGCTCAGTATGCCTTCCTGGTTAAACGCTTGAATAAATAAAATTAAAGTACTAGAGTTGTAACTGCATTTAAAAAAAACTCAATCTGTCTTTTTTTTTTTTATTTTATTGATAAAAAACTTGGTCTTTCACAAGAAGAGGGTCCATTCAGATAGTCAAAGTTCTTGGATGATTATTTATTTTTAAATTAAGTATGATTGGGGCATGATCAGATAATATAATGCCTTTATATCAAGCCTTAATGGAGAACTGCCTTGAATCTGCAAGCCTGTGTTTTCTGTAGAAGCTGCATTTCTAAAACTGGTACATGTTCTGTTTTTGTTCCATCTGTACTTGCCTTTTAGTAGATTCACTGAGTGTTTCTGCATTTTTTTTTGTGTGACTGTTTCTTCCCCTGGGGCCCCCAGTCAGCTCTTGTGTCCTCACATGCTGATCCTTTGGCTGCCGTCTGACCCACACCAGTCTCCCCACTGAAGGCGATCACCTTTATTGCCCCATGGCTTACCCCCCATGGTGGGGTGGCAGGGCATGACCAACTCTCCCACCAAGTCTAGATCCGCATGGTGATCCCCTTCCAGGAGATGACGCTGGTGCTCACAGATGGCCATCAAGCCACTACAACTGGGGCACCCTTTTTTCCACTTTTCTCCCCTTGCAGGAGCACAGTGTGCAATCATGCCAGCGACTGAGTTTGCGCACGTTCCCGTGCATGCCCCCATCAAGTGTCTGCTGTGTCTCTGCCCCATGTTTGTGCAGCTCTGTGCCATTGAGCCCCAGCCTCGACTAGGGGTCAGGTGAGCACCAGCCACTGGAATCCCCCCTTCCCGGAGATGGAGAGCAGTCCATCGGAAGCTCAATCCATCTTCTCCCTGCTGACCCACAGCAACCCATGCTCATTCCTAAACATGGGTCACCAGCGTGAGGTGTGGCATCCAGCGCCTCAACCCTCAGCGCCACCTGGCCGGCCCGTGTTTCTGTTTTTCACTTTGGTGAGCAGTACCATTTTAGAACTGTATGATGTACATTATGTCCATATTACAGAACTTACAGGGCCAGAATTTCAAAGCCCTGGCTCAAGCTGTGACAAAGGCAGCTTGCGCCGAGTGCGGTGCACCTGGGACCCTGCGCCCGAATTTCTATTTCTTGGGTCAGCGCTAAGTCCAGCGGCTTGTAGCAAAGAGGGTGCTGCACCTGACGTATGGTGCACCCACCCGGAATGCTGCAATGGCTGCAGGGAGTCTGCAGCACCCATGGACAGGGGCTGGCAACCAGGCACTGCCCCCCCAACACCACAGCGCCAGCGGCATCAGGCGCCTACACCTCCCGGTACCCTGGTGAGCTAGTGCCCCCTACCCATCTCAGCACTCCCACCCCCCTCCTGTACCCGATCCGGCGAGCGGCACAGCCCTCCACAAACACCACCCCGGCTGGCCGCTGAATGGGCAGTCCATGCGCATACTGTATACTGTATACAGTACACGCACTGACAGCTCATTCGGCGGGCGGCCATGGTGGCGTGTGGAGGGCCATGCTGGTTGCTGGATCAGGATACGGGATGGGAGTGGGAGTGCTGAGATGGGTGGGGGGTGGCAGGACGCACGGACGGGTGTCGGGACTGTGATGGGGTGGGGGGGACCACTGGACCACCACAGATCGCCCACCGGGGATGGATGGGGTGGGCCACATGGTGGTACATACAGGACGACCTTCCAGGAGCCATCTAAGTCCCCTTAGACCTGCCCTTTGGTGGTCTAAGGGTACTTGGCACTTGGTTCCTGGGGGGTTCATTCAAATTCCGGATCTGAGGGCTGCGGCAGTCTGGATCTGCCGCAAGCCCCCAGCGCATTGCTGTAACCACTTTTGTGGTGCAAGGATGGTGCTAGCATGCTTTGGGGCAGGCAGCCTGCTGGGTGACACAGGCTGCCTTTTAAATTCCCACTTGGCGCAGCTTTTGGTGCAAGGTGCCCTTGCATCAGACCTGTTTGATGCAAGCACCTTGCGTCAATCTGAGGCCTTTGAAAATCCAGCCCACATTGTTTTCACAATGCATTCATGTTCTGCTCTAGAACTCTGTGGCCTAAAGGCGACATAAACTATATTATACAGTTCTACAATGGCACTTACCAGCAAAGTGTAAAGCAGAAACACCCACTATGTTTGCCAAAAGGCCAGTAAAGATGGAACAATATTAGAAATGGATCAAATATATATAAAAAAGCATCTACTGGGAAAAATGACTTGCAGGTTTGGCACAATTCTTCTTTAATAGCCTGACATAGAAGGGATTCTGAGATCAAGATGAAAATAGTATGTGAATAAGAGAAGTGAACTGATGAATAGACTGAATATTGTGTGATATGTGGATTTTTATATCTCCTGGGGTCTGTTAGCTAAAAATAACTCCTGAAGTCAAGAAGGACTTTGGATGCATACTGGACCCTGGTGCTTTTGTCTTAGCTGAATGCCACAAAGTGAGTCACACATCGTATGATTAAATATGCTCTTAAGAAATACATTTTGCTAGCTGAAGCCACATCTAAACTACTATATGTACAGTAACACTCTAAGGAATCTGAATAAAAACACAACGGAATTGGCCCCACCTCAAGTGCATCAGAGAACGTGTACATTTCCCTATGGTACAGTATGAAGTGTGATCAATCATTAGTAAAAGGGATGTATCAGAAGATCCGAGGAAAGGAACATAAGTAGAAACCCCAGACAGTTGAGGTAGTTAAGATAGAGAGGAGGAGAGAAAAAGGAAGGAATAAGAGGAAAAACTGGGGAGTAGTTGGAAGAAGTCTTTTAAGGTTTATTAGAGAGTGGATGGACAGGGGCAGAACGAGGCAAGCTAAGCACATTCAGCTAGGAAACTAATCAGAAGTTAAGAGTAGCAGTTGCAGGTGTCCCTGACATGTTGTCTGAGTAATGTTTTGAAGGTTGCCATTTTAACAATAGTTGAAAACTTCAGGGATTTTTGAAGGTTGTTCTGTAGGGCTGGGAGGGCATGGCTTACAGATGACAACCCAAAGTGCGTTCTAGATCTAGGAATGTCAAGTGATATGTAGGAGTGTCTCCTGAGAGAATAACTTCCAGGAGTGCTGGTTAAGAGGCTAGATATATAATGAGGGAGCTTACCAATTAGGGCTCTATAGGTCCATATTGCCGCATTTTTTACTCTCCTGGTTTTTAGGGACTGCATGCCAAGAAGAGCATATAGGAAGCAGTGGTGAGTCTTGTATGGAGCACCAGTAATGAATCTTAGCACCCTACTGTACAAGGTGTCAAGCTTGGACAGTACTGTGCATGGGCCATGACTATACAGAATGTCGGCACAGTCCAGGAGGGGGAGGAATGTGGATTGCATTAATCTTAGCGTAGCTTCCTGGGATAATTAGTTTTTGATTCTGAAGAAACGTCCTAGTCTTTGCTTTAACTTTTTAGCCAGTTTCTCTATGTGAACTGTATAGGAGAGGCTGTAATCAATCCAGAGTCCTAAATACTTGAATTTGTCTACTAGTTCAATTGGTTCCCCGAGGAGGGACGTTATTTGCTGCTGGGCTCCCAATAAGAGGGAATTGACCAAGCTGAGTTTAAGGGAAAATATCATAGCTTTCATTGTCTTGGCGTTCAGCAAAAGTTTGAGATTCAAAAGATTTTGCTGCAATAAGTTGAATTCTTGTTGCAGTGCACTGCAGACGAGTTCAAGGGAGGGACTGGCATCATAGAGAACAGTATCATCAGCAAATAAGTTAACACTTGCTTGGTTGATACCCACATTAATATTGTTAATATATTCTGCGAATAGTAAAGGTCCTAGTATTGAATCCTGTGGTACATCTCTGAGAAGTGTTTTCAGGGGTGACAAATCCCCTTGTGCCTTGATTTTCTGTTGCCTACCTGTAAGGTAACAGATAGACCATTTGACATCCAGACCATTACCTTGTAGTATGGTCAGCAGTAGGTCATGGTCTACTGTGTCAAAAGCCTTGCTTAGGTCAAGGAATAAGGTGCTCACATGAAGTTTAAAGTCAAGTGCCAAGTGCCAGTAATTTGTTACTTTGGTAAAGCAGGTATCATGCTGTTTTTTTTTCTGAAACCATACTGAAGGGGGTTTAGCATATCAAATGAGTCTAAATAGTTTCTGACCTGTGTATTGACTAGTTTTTTGAGGAGTTTAGATAGGATGAGTAGGAGAGATATGGGTCTGTAATTATGGAGGTGCTTGGATCACCAGACTTATAGAGCGGGACTACGTGCACTATTTTCCCCATGGTAGGAAGTTCACCGTGGGTAAGGGACATGTTAAAAAGACTTGTAATGGGCGCAGTCAACACATGGTAACCAGCTTTTAGGAAGTATGGTTTTAATTTATCCACTCCTGCACTTTTTTTAATAAGTATAGGGTTAATTTTAACTGGTTATCAACATGTTGGTTTCTCACCAAAGAACTATATGTGTGTGTGTGGGTGGGGGGAAAAGAGGGGCAGTTGGGTGGGTGAGGTGGGTATGTTGGGGGGTTATGGTTATATTGAGGTAGGCTTATATTCATATAGATGACATTTGGTGTTGCAGTGTGTTAGGACTCTCAGGGGGACATTTTCAAAGAAGATGCGCTGGCGCATCTCAAGAAATGTGCCGCTGCACTATATTCAAAGGCTGGAGATGCGCCACGCAACACCAACTGCACTGAAGCACAGCGATAACGTATGCAGCACATCTCCAGGGGGTGTGACCATGAATATGTGGCACATCTCTATATTCAGCCAAGATGTGCAGTGCACCTGCCCCCATATCTCTGAGATATGCTACAAGAAGTTAGCATATAAAAAACACACCTAACTGGTAGCCATCCACAGGCAGGCTGCTGTACTGCACACAGCAGCACAGCAGCTGCCAGTCCCTGGGTAGCTAGCCCCCCCGCCTCCCTCCCCCAAACACCGAATCTTGATGGTATCACAGTAAACAGAAACTATATTCCCTGATAGTCTAGTGGCACCCCTCCCATCCTTGAACCCTGAGACAGTAACCTTATTGCCTGATTCCCCATTCCAAATTGTAGGGTTCCCCCCTACTGATTCCCCTGTGACATATGACAATCCTGGCCAACCCCTTTTTCCCATAGTGTAGTGTCCCCCCTTCCTGTCCAGATCCCAGTGTGATATGAAAGAAAATCCTTCCCGAACCCATTTTCCATAATGTAGTGTCCCCCCTCCCGGTCACGATCCCCATCCTAAATAAAAATAAAATATTTCCCCACAGCCCACTTGCCAGTATTGTGGTGCCCCCCCCATACCAATCCCTGTGTGACACAGTACAAAATATTGTCCCCCAGGCCCTCTTTTCCATAGTGTAGTGGCCCCCCACCCATGCACTGAGGCACCCACATCCCACCCTGCTCCCCCACCCCAGCATGGTCAGTTAGCTGGCGAGCAGCACAGCCCTCTGCACACCTCCATGGCTGCCCACTGACTGAGCTGTCAATGACTGACAGCCTACTGCACAGAGTACAAGCCCACTGGCTGACACTGTTGGCCAATGGACTTGCATTGTGTACTGTAAGCCGTCATTCACAACTTTTGTACTCTTCAGAATGGTATAGCAGAAAGTCTGCTATACTGGGGGCATGAGCTCAATTTCCACTTAGGTCATATTATTTCATTCTTATTACAATAAAGTGATCCAGAAAAAGTGCCACTAGGTTTCATCAGACAACTGCCTCCAGCAAGCCACAGGAAATAGGAGCTGCGATAAAGTCACTGCTTCACCAACTCTAACAGTGTACAGTGAAGCTGGTGAGAATGAACTGCCCAGGCTGTCAAGGATCCTGCTACTTTGAAAGAAAAGTAATGGGTTCTCATTTTTTGACTTTGCATAAAACAAAAGCCAGTACTGTGTTCATACTTCATGAGGATCTTTTGTCTGTCAAAGCAATGTTGCTCCCATGTGTCATTTTATTTCAGTTTATTTACCCAGCATAGCCCACATGAGCATCTCGTTTCAAGCAGTCAGCTTCAGCTCTTCCACAGATGGGTGAACTGGAGCACTGAAAGGTGGAGTGACCTGCTCAAGGTCACACAGTGAGATTTTGGCTGTAGCAGAGTTTGAACCTGTGATCTCCCAACAAGTCCCATGTCGCTGCCCTAACCACTAGACCACTCTACTTTACTGCAGACAGTTAGGGCTGGTAAGGCTATGACATGAGAGCATTTTGCTTCTTGAGGGCCTGGGACTCCCAAAATAAAAAAACAAATCTGAGTTCTGGACCAAATTCAGTAATCACATCAGTGTTCCTTAGAAGCCACTTTAGTGCATCCTGCTACAGTGTGGGTGGACATTAGGTAACAGACTGTGTATTCTGAGAAGCCAGCAGTGCATCTGGAAACCATCCACACTGATGGGCAAGCATACAATCCCATGTACTGCCACAGTATCAAGGATGCAGGGTCTTGTGTCCCAGAAAGCCCTAAAAATGGATTCTGTTCTCCAGCTGAATCTGCTGACTTTATCCCCCTCAAGTAGTCCGCCCGCCTCCCCATTACATCATCCTATCAGTCCAAAGGGTCAGCTGCCTTTTTTCCCTTTGATCTTGTCAGCTGGCCCCTCTGACTCACTGTCTACTCCTACCACCTGCTGATATTGTTTCCTGGTCTGTTTACCGACAACACAGCTGCTTCCATAATGTGACAGAGTTTCCACCAATGCAGAGGGATGGCTTCTTGACAACAGGTTCTTATATGACTGCCTCTTTTCATGTGATCAGCTTGACCTATCCACATTATGCCTGTGTCCAGGTAGGTATCTGCTTATCCCAGAGATCCATTGTGTGGTTATTGACAAATCATGGTCCCCTTAATAAAAGGCCTTATTCTATAATCTTCCTGTGAAATCAAACAGGATGTCTTTGTAGTTTTTAATTTTCTTTTCTTGAGACCTGTTGCACTTACTGACCTTCTGATGCCTGTCAGTACTTCCCCAAATATGCCTCACACCCATAGTAAAAATCTATATTAGTATTATAAATATATATCTATGTTGCACACAGACCCAATGAAGTCATCATTTGGAAGAGCTGCTGACCAAAGGGCAAGGTTTCATATTCGACCCAGGCATTAAAGTTCCTCAGCACCTAGAGTGTGGGGGCATTCAACTCCTTGTTGACCATGAAGTCAGCCAGTCCCTGCAAAACATCACCCCTAAATCCTGGAGACTGACACATGATAATGATTTTACGCCCAACAACTGACCCACTTGTAACTGCCACACATTTGATGGTCCTGGAAGTTCCCATGAGGCATGCAGTAAGTCTCAGCACAGATCTAAAACAGATGCCCCCCACGATCCCACCTTGAGTAATGATCCATCAAGTATCCAGCTGGACTCAAGGCCTGCAGCAAAGGGTTAAAGTTATTGCCCAGCCAGGTCTCAGTCTTGCAAACAAGGTCAGCTAAGGAATCGGTGATGAAACCCTCCATCGCTGCCATTTTATTCCTCATCAACATCGCTTTACAAAGAATGGCCTGAAGGGGATTAGCAGAGTTGACTGGTCTGACTGCCTCCTACCTGAAATCACCTGGTGAAGCCATAGGGAGGGGGAACAAGGCAGGAGGACCCAGATCCTGATTCCATTTCCTTCCTGGGTGTCTCCTAGAACAATACTGTCCCAATCGTGCCCCCCCTTATGGTTATCAGCGGGACCTTGCCTGCAGGCATTGCCCCATCCCTCTGGGATCGTTTACCTTGCACAATGACTGAGAGTCACTGCTGGTAGCATTGACAACCTTAGGAGGTCCACGGAGTAAACCAGCCTGGATGTAGCAAGACCTCTACACCGCTTGCCTACCGGATATACCCAACACCTAAAAACAATACCCCCTCCCATTCTTAAAAAAACAATAAAACTAAACACTGTTTGACCCACTCCAAAATCCAAACCTTCCAAATCCATAACCAATCCTCATTCACGCTACAGGCACACTGAGTACTGCCATCAAGGAATAAGGGTACTTCCATCAAGAAGCACAGGGTTAGTTGACTGGGAATCAACTTGGGGGGGGGGGACAAAAAGGGAGTAAATCACCTTCCAGAACTTTGCTGGGGCACTAGGTTTATTCTGAAGGTTTTTTGCAAAACAGTTGGTTTTGACCTCCCTAGTGACTGTTGTGCAAGAATTTCTAAGTCACTTGTACCTCAATAAGTCATCAGGGGAGCACCAGTTGTCCAGATAATTTTTAGGACTCAGAAGGCATAGGGGGAAGGTAAGGATCATGGATAGGGAGGATGGGAGATGTGGGAAGGGAGGGCAGGGACAGTAGCTCAAGCTGTGTACCCTGCAATACAAGCAGACTAGATAGACCAAATGGTGGTCTTCTGCTGGCTTCTTTGTATGTTTGTATATATGTTCATATGTAAGTATTTACTACTACCTTTTTACACTTGGTAGTATTTTCATCCAAATCGTAGTACTGTACTGTCATGCCCCCCTCATCTAAACCAAGTCTAAGTCCCACTGGATGCCTGCGGTCACTGACTATCTAATACTGCGGTGGAGTCATACTGTGACCTTATTTTTAACATGCCATGTTGCAACAGTCCTTCTAACCAGCCAGTGAGCAACTCCTGTGCCCACCCCTACAGATTCCTGTGTAGTGCCATGGCTGCTAGTATCTCATGGTACTGCCAACTTTGTATATGTATACCACATGTTGTAAATTTGCTGGGTGGGAAAAAACTTCCTAAATCAGAAAGTGGGAGTATTTCAGTCAAAAATGGTAGTAAAATACTCCTTTACTCCCCTTATCTGTTCCCCTGGGGAGCACAGTGCTTTGTAAATATACCAGGCAGAGTTACTGACTTTACACAGATCAGTGAACTCTAGCAAGCCCCAGGGAAGATGGGCTCCTCAGGTGCAGGTCCTCTGGCTCCTAAAACGACTTCCTCTTCCACATGTCCTCTTTGTTTAGTCTTTTGAGGATCATACTGTCTTCAGGTTCATATGGATGTACATGTTACCAGGTAGAACATATACACATTGACACATGAAATTATGATGAAAACAGGAATGTTGTAGGTTTATTTGCATGACTGTTATAAATCAGTGAGTTGACTTGCATGCTTTTAAAATCTAGAGTAAGCCCAAGCCTTTCAGGCAATCAGAATTATTTCACATCCACATGTATATACTGTATTTCCATGCCTCTATCTTGCTTCAGAGAGCTCCACTGCCTGAAGCCTTCAGCTTTCCCACCAGACTCCCAAAGGTGAAGCTTCAGACTTCTGTTGGAAGCCTGAGTTCCTCTAAGCTCAGCTGGTTATTTTCTGTCAGCTTCCAAAAACAGACTTTGACACCTTGCCCCGGCCTGTCTTCCTTTTAAACATCCATTTTGTTGCATAGGCATAGCCTGGGTGCTCAGGAACTACCTCCCATGTTGCTTCCATTATGTTTTCATTAAATAATATTTCTACACCAAGACTAAAGAATAGGATTTCTTTGGTGGAACCCTCCCTCCCATTCCCTAGTACTAGCTGTGCCCCAGCTGCAAATGCAGCTCCTAAATGAGGGCTTAGTTCTGCACGCAAGTTAACTAAAATGGCCTTTTGCAATTTTTATGATTATGTTTTTGCAGTACTTGGCCTCTGCTAAATTAAACAAAAATGTGATATTTAAATGAATGCTGAAAACAGAGTTAGACACAACATTTCAACCATAGGTCTTCTTTAGGAATTATCTAAAAGAGAAAAAAGAAAAGTTATCAGAGAGGTAAGGGGAAATAAGGAATATACACAGTATGTGAGGAAAGAAAATAGGGGAGGAGCTCAGAGAAAAAGTGGTAATAGGCAAGGTAAGAATAGAAACTGGAAAACAAAAAGGTGATGATGGGAGGGAGAGGCATAGTAGAAGTGAGTTTGTCGAGGGAGGAGTTCTCAAGTAGAAGGCTGGTAGGTGATGATGGTGGGGGAAGGAGACAGGAACATCTGGAGAAAATAAAAATGGATATGTACACATAGCTGGAATGCCCATTTGAGTATGCAAACACACACACACACTGAATATAAGTGTTCAGGCATACCCACACATGCAAATGTTCCATGCATACATGAAAGCAATAATATGACGGGTGTGGGAGTAAAACGGATAGACTACAGTTGCAATCCATAACATGGCTGAAAGATGTTATTAGAAAATAAGTCTGTCTTTACTCCCACCCTGTCACATATTTGTTTTCATGCATGCGTGTTATATTTGCATGTGTGTGTATGCCTCCACTAACTTTGCTTTTTTCTCTGTTAGTTAATTCCTGAAGAAGACCTATGGTTGAAATATAAAGTCTAACTCCATTTTCTGTATTCAGCATGCATTTAATATTACCTTTTTGGTTTTCTTTCAGCCCACATGCTGAAACAGCATCTTGTTTTCTTGTTTCTCTGCTAAATTAACCCTTTGGCTGTCTCTGATATATGATACAGAATCATTTCAATACAGAAAATATTATTTATAAGCAGTTATATTTTTTGTAAGTTGCATGTAAATAGTAGACACCTCACAATAATCTGTGGTATAAGTTATATACCATGTTATAAAATGGTGTCTGGTCATTTCTTATTCCTCATCAGTCAGGACCCTGTCACATGGTACTGCACTAACCTAACATATACCCATGCTCAGAAAACATGATACGGGTGCATTAACTAAGAGCATAAAGGGGCAGGGTCAGAGAGGTCCATATGCTAATTAAGTATCCTCAGGATCATAAAGGTTACAATGCAAATCAAACAACACAGCAACTTCAAAAAGAAATCATATAAATTAAACAAACAAATGACCCTCCCTCCACAGCAACATTTCTGTACAGGAAATATTATTTACAAGCAGATGTATTTTTTGAACATTGAACTGAGTATATGGCTGTTGTGGTCGCCACTGGCTATACAGGAGTTTTGGGTTCCCAGGTCCTGTGCCGAGGCTGTGGCCACCGTTGGTGCTTGTTCGAGTGGTGGATTAGACCTGGTGTCTTCCATTTATTGTTACAACTGGCTGCCGGTGGATTTGGCTTTTGACCAATGGAACATAACTGTAAGTAGGCTCATTGCTGATTTGTGAGCATTTGTGAACATTTTCTGAGGGTAGTGAGAGAACCTCAGACTTAGAAGCAATTTGGCAGTTGGGATGTCTGTTTCTTAGCACAGACAGGACAGACTTATTTTGCAGTAGTGAGAGTATTACATTACTTCTGCGATAAACTTTGCTGGTCTCTCTGGTGAGAGCAGAGAGTAAATTGACTAATACAATTTTTATGGTTTGGCGTTTGAACTTTTGTTCTTCTTCTTCTACCGGTTTTACCTCAGACTATAAGCACTACAGTTATTGTGTAGTAAAGAGGTTCTCCTAAATATCTATTTTGTAATCTGTGGTTGGTAATTTTAGTTCTTCAAGGGTGGGGTGGGGTTTAAGGGGTGTAGGTAGTTAATGTGATGTGTAGCCCTATGAGGGGCTCCAGGTGCAGGCTACAAAGTCCTTCTTGTGTACTGGCCTCCTGGGCACAAGAGGGATTTTCTGCAAAAAGTGGCAGATTTTGTTATTGACAAGGTGTTGGGAGTCACTCAGATGGTTAATTCTGGGCAGTATCAATGCCGGGGTAAATGACAAACTCTCACAATTTAGTTGTGACTTCCTCCAGACTATGGAATTGCTGGCCTGTCACAAGTCATTACTTCTGTGACCCATACTCATGGTCACACCTTGGACTTGGTGTTCTCACAGGGATTCGAGATTAACAACCTCAGGGTTGATCCGGTCATTTGGTCAGATCATTGCACAGTGAAGTCCTCATTTGGGAGCCCCCCATGAGAGTCCTCACCCGTGTGGAGATGGTCTGCTTCCACCCTTTAAAGGGGGTGACCCCAGAAGGAGTGATGATGGAGCTGGATCTATTGAGTGTGCCGGATGCTTGTGAGGCAGAACCATGGGAGGTGATAGTGGCCTATAATAGGGTGTGATTATGACCCTTGATTCTGTAGCACCAGTCCGCAAATGACCCAAGCCTTCTCACTTGAGGTCCCTATGGTTTGATGTTGAACTCTTGGAATTGAAGACCTTTGGTCGGTGGTTGGAGCACTGCTGGTGGAGGTCTCTTGCTGATGGAAAACAGGTTGGCTTTGAAAACTCATTATACTGAGTATTAAAGGGCAATCTTCTGTAAGAAAACAGAATTCCTGTACAGGGAGATTGCTGCAGACAAGAACAGACCAGCTCAGCTCTTTCGGATGGTAGACATGCTTATCCATCTTTTGTGTCTCCAGCCAATGAAAGCATGGTCTGCTGCTAAGTATGATGAGTTTTCTGTGTTCTTTGCTGAAAAGGTATCTTCCAGCATGGTGGGTATCTCCCAGGAGGAGTCTCACTGTGTGCACAGTGTTAGATCTGGGGTCAGTAGAAGCAATCCTCATGCCTGAAGTGAGTTTAGCTTTATGGGGGTGGAAGTGGTCTGGGAGATAATCTCAAAGCTGTGGCCTACATGCTGTGAACTGGACTCGGGCCTGACACATCTCTTAATGGGATGTGTACAGTTCTTGGGTCTAGTGTTTGCTGAGATAATCTGGTGCTCCCTCTCAAAGGGGAGTATTCCCCAGTGCTCTTAAAGAGACATTGGGGAAATACCTTTTGAAGAAACCATCTTTGAACCCAGATTGCCTCGTGAATTATAGACCTGTCTCTAACCTTTCTAGTTTGGGGAAGGTTATTGAGAAAGTTGTGGCAGCTAAGTAAAGGGGGGTGGGGTTGGAAACCAAGGGCAGACTTGATGGATCATATGGTCCCCATCTGCTGACAACTTCTGTGTTTCTATGTTTCTCTGTTGGAGGCACGTCTCACTGCCTTTGATGTCTATGAACTACTCCAGTCTGGTTTCCAGTCCAGGCACAGTATGGAGATGGCACTAGTCAGGGCGCAGAATGATATCCTCAGAGCGAGAGATGGAAACAAGTAGTCAATCCTCATTTTACTTGATCTCTCTTTAGCATTTGACACCATGAATCATGGGGTGTTGTTGGATCATCAAAGGGAGCCCTGTGGACTCACAGGTATTATCAACTGGGTGAATCCTTTCTCACAGGTAAGCAAAGGGTGGTAATAAGGAATTATTCCTCCCACCTGATGCTTCTGTTCTGTGGACCTCTCCAGGTTTCAATCCTCTCACCCATGTTATTTGCAATGTACATGCTACCCCTGTGGAATATCATTAGATGTACAGGGTGGATTTTCACTGCTAAGCAGATGATACCAGCTATACATATCGTTTGCACCAGGGACATATGGTGTAGTCTCTGTCCTGAATTCCTGTCTGTCTGAGATTCAGGACTAGATGTCCTCCAACTAGTTGAAGCTTAGTCAAAAAAAGATGGAAGTATTGGTGATGGAGCTTCATTGCAGAGGCACAGAACGAGTGGTGGATTACTGGAACAACCTTCCAGCAGAGATGGTTGGGGTGAAGACAGTGGCGGTGTTCAAGAATGCATGGGATAGACTGAAGGGAATCATAGTGGAAAGGAAGGGGGGAGAGGGACAGCGAGCTATAGATCAAGTACGGTTTGTGGTAATAATGTAGGTAGGTAGGTAAAAAAGGGCAGAATGGGTGGGCCAAGTGGTCCTTTTCTGCTCTCAAATTCTATGTTGCCAGCAGGGAGCTGAGGCAAGAGAAGAGAAGAGGAGATCAGGCTAGTACTTGGTTCTTTTTCTCTAGCCGTTTCAGGCAAGATGAAGAATCTGGGTGTTATTCTGGATAGTGAACTGACACTGGAGGCTTCGGTGTTGTCCGTGGCCCAAAATGGTTTCTACCATTTTAGGAATATTGCCTGGATTAAACCTCTTATCCCACCCAGCGGCCTGCCCTCACTAGTTCATGTTTTTGTGACATCCAGACTTCATTACTGCAATGTCCTCTACCTTGGGCTGACTAGAGGGACCCCACGTCACCTGCAGCTGGCACAGAACATTGTGATCAGGCTGTTGATGGGCCTACCCAAGTCCTGTCATATAACTCTGACCCTGCACAAGCTGCACTGGCTGCCGGTGAGGTAGCAGATCTCCTTCAAGGTTGGTTTGCTGACCTACAGAGCCCTACACAGCCTGGGACCTAGTTATCTGCAGGACCTTCTGTTACCTCACCAGACCTCCTGACCTCTCCATTCCTTTGAGGTGGGCCTCCTTGCAAGTTCCCAGGGTTCGGACAAATCTTCAACTGAGAGGGCCTTTCATGTTGCTGGCCCAACCCTGTGGAACTCGCTTCCTAGATCTCTGAGGGAGGCCCCCCGCACTGGAAGCCTTCAAAAGGGGTCTGATGTTCCTTCTTTTTATGGCAGTTTTTGGACCTTTTTAGCTTACTGGCTATTTTTCTTTCTTAACTGGTTATATTTTATTTAGTATATTTATTTTATTTAGTATATTTATCTATCTATAGTTATTTAACTTTCTTAATTTTTTGATTGCACTTTAATATTGATCTATATTGGTTTGCCTTTGTGGTTATTCATTTTATTTATTTATTTATTTTACTTAGTTTCTGTTGACCGGGTAAGTGCACTAGACAAATTCTGCCTATTTTCAGGCACGACCGGGAGAGGGATACAGATGAATGCCAATTGACCTTGAACCAGATGAAGCTGTTGGTGGTATTTTTAGTGGATTTGGGGTTGGCCAGGGCACAGGGTACTGGGGAAATTCCCCTACTTACCTGTAGGGGGATTGCTGGCGAGATGGCCACTTAGGGTGAGCCATTGGCGGAAATGGATGTACTGGAGACAGAGAAGCAGGCCTCCTCCTCTGTCTCAATTTCACTAGAGGCTGCTTTGCAGGAATCAAGCGCTAAAAATACAGAAATAAGTGAAACTGATGAGGTTTCAATGGAGAAAGAAAGGATGGAGAGCAGTTTAATCATGCTGAATTTTGCAACTTCCGAGACTTTAGTTCAACAATTACAAGAGGAAAACAAGAGACATGAGCTGCAAAAGCAAGTGCTATAAGAAAAATAAGGTAGATGCAAAGAGAAAACCCGCCTGTCACAGGGCGGGGTGGGGCTGTCAGAATGGCATCCGAAAGTCGTGACGCAGTAGCATTAAAGGATTCAACAACATCAAAGGATTGTCTTGTGAATGGAGCTCAGATACCAATTTTCCATTCTTATACAAAACAAATGAGAGAGTCTGGCTGTAAAAGCGCTGGAGACAGCGGGTGCCCAAAGCCTCAAGAGGAGGAAGACCTGGGGATAAATGGGGCAGGCTCTCAACAAGATAAAAATGAGTATATGGCAGAAAAAGCACAAGCTAGAAATGACATGGCAATAAACTTATATAGAAATACTGAGGAGACAGTGGGTTTGAATGTAGATAAACTCCCTGGAGGGAAAAATAAACCAGAGACATGCCAGGGAAGGAAGGAAAAAAAAGGAAATATGGGGGACTTATCTACTGAAGGGACTGTATATCAAACAAAAGTAAGTGACCAAACAAATGCAACTCTCTTTTCCTTCTCTGCCAGAGGGGTTGGAGAGAAAGTTGATTTTAAAGAAGAAATAAAAATCAAAAATAAGAGAACAGCAGTAACCTTGGCAAATAGGAATATTTCCATGGATTTCCCTTGCATTAGCGATGACTCAGCTGATGAACTACAGGAAAAGAAAATCCAAGGGCCCCAGACCACAGTAACAGCTACTGAAAAAGCCTTTTCTATTTCTAACCGTTTCCCTTTGTAACCCCTTTGTTACCCAGGGTTACTAGAACCCTAGTTAAAGCTAGTGGCAGGCAGGGACAGGCAGCTAGTGAAACTCCAGTTAAATGGAATACACTATGTCTTGCTCTGTTTTCAGTCTCTGCTGAGCTGGGGCTATGACATCATTTAGAATTCTGCAGCAGCATAAGCCACAATGGAATGTTGCAGTTGGGCATTAGGTAGAACGTTGGTGAATTTCAAAGTCATTCTAGAGTTGATCCTTGAAGTCAACAGTCTAGTCTGCAGTTCTGAAGCAGTCTGTTGAAGTCTGAAGTAGGCTCAGGAGAGAGAAGGATGTAGATCCTGCAGTGCAGGGAGGGAGGGGGAGCCCTGCAGGGGCAGGCCCCCTGCCCTCAGCTCTGATACAGAGCTACCTTAGGGTGTGTGCTTCCACCATAGGAGAGGCACAAAGAACCAACTCCCGGGGCAACCCCCTGGCCTGAGAAAAGGAAGAAGCTGCCTGATAGAGAGTGCTGGGGCGCTACAGTTTTTGAGAATTGAGATTCCTTCAGAGTTTTTGGAAATCTGCAACACTGAGGGTGATGAAGCATTGACAAAAGGCCAGTGTCATTCACCAAAACAGTGAGTAAATAAGTCTCTGGGGCTGTGGGTCAGTCAGGATGCCAAGTCCAGGGCTTATGGAACAGTGAGATGTAATGACTGTTGTATGTGGGGGGTCTTCAAGGGAAAAATAGTTTCTGCATTACAAAGCCATGTACAGTCTGCACTATAGTAGCCAAGGATATGTGTGTAAACAAAGGAATGGCCGGGTATGGGCTATGGAACAAAAGGTGGGAGAATCCCCACCTGGCATAACAGGGCTCACCTCTACGGATTTGCTTTGAGACACCAGTCACCTTTCTGTCAGGTATTAGCCAGTGCCTGAAGAGGGTGCCCAGACGTTGGGATGGAGTAGAGGTGGGTAGTGTGCCACTAGTTAAAGAGTCCATGACATATGAAAGTTTAGGATCCAAGAATGGATTGTGTCTGTGTCATCACCTTATCTGCATTACAAGGAGTGTAGCTCCTTGGGGGTCCATCTATGCTTTTCACTCAGTGTTGTTGAATAAAGCCACACTTTAGAATCCTATCTCCTGGTATTGGACACTATGTTATTGCTTCTAGTCTCTTGATTACTTTGGGTGCCCCTGTGCAGAGTAGTCAAACCTAATCACCATGCCGAGTGACACCTTTCTCCCCAAATTTTCAGCTTATAAAAATGGAGGCACGGCGTCATAGGACCTAGGCCCCTCAACCTGTTCACTAGCCACACAGGCAGGGGTAGTAGCCCTCTCAGTTTAGCGCCGACTGGGGGTTACACCTTGAAGAGTGGTCACCTGAAAAAGCACTTATTGAGGCAGGATGGAAAAAAAAGGAGGATGGCATATGGCTTCCTGACCCTGAATGGACTGATACAACCCCTTTATCACAAACAACTCCTGAATGGCACCCAATGTTACCTCCAGATCAGCTACCAAAGGAAGCTGTAACACTTGCTAGGCCTAGAGACACAGCAAATTCCCAAAACCATGGTGAAGAATACCAACCTGAACAATCAACACACGAGAAACAGAGAACCTTCCACTAATAATAATGAAGAGCAGCAAAATACAGAAACCTCTGCTCAAGGGAACCCTTCGGCTGAAAACATCCCACAAAGACCACTACTGTCAGAATTGTTTTCAAGAAATAAACAAATTCTGGTCAGATCCACCAGGGCTGCATAATGAAGTTAGTGAAGTTGTGTGGAATTGTTAAGGCGGTATGGAGAAACAGCAAAATTATTTGTAAGTAGTAAGATTTGTTTTAGTTTCTGTTCTAAGGAAGGCATGCACATTGTTAGGAAACTTTATGGAAGTGTACACTTAGGCATATGTCAGAGACACCAGACAACTTTCCATAGCTTAGGGGTTAGAGGAGTAGTAGCACAGAATGCTAGGGGACTGGGATCAAATCCCAGTGGGAGTCACACTTTTCTTTTCACATTTCCATCATGACATACCATGTAAATTAATATAAATACAACTTCAGTATACAAAGATAAAAAACTTCAGCAGCCATGTAAAATCATATTGGGATGGCATTTGGGGAATCTCAGTCCCCACAGGCCTGTGCAAAAAGATGGGTATTAAGACCCCTTTTAAAGGCCTCTACCAAGGAGGTCTCCCATAGGGCCCTGGGGAGAGAATTGCAAAGGACTAGATAAAAAGTAGAGGGTCAGTTAAAGAGAAAAAACTCCCTCACTGGGAAGGAGCAAAACTGATGGGCAAAAATCAGGGCAATTGCCTCTCGCCACCACCAAATATATAAATGAAAATAAATTTTGAAGTAATTTCTCTCTCACTGCCATAACTGTGGGTGCTAATACACAGAAATATGTGTCTCCATGTTCAGACTCAAAGTTAAAGTTTAGGTTTAACATTAAATATTAAAATTAGAATTGCTCCCTCCTGGTCATCCCATAGTCTAGTTGGTGTTTCAGATTTTGTAATCCGTAAGAATGCTGACCAAAAAGGCGGGGGCAAAAAAAAAAATTTAATATGGGGCATGCGCTGCTAAGCTTTTGGGGAGCAGGTAACCATAAAACCACAGCTGCAAGCTCCCCTTTGCACAGAAGCCACACAGTGCCACCACCACATGGAAATCTCTCAAGGAGTTAAGCTTGACCCCTCCTCCTCCTCCCTCCCTCAAAGGGCCACGAGCTTAGGGCTCAGAGAGGCACAATGCCTTCTGTAAACCAGATTCCCATAAACATCCTAGCACCCAAAGGCAACCCTTTTAGTAAAGCTATATGATGCAGCCATCTTAGGCAGAGTGGTTCATGTGATATGATTGCAATCTCAGAGGGCATTCAGCTTTAACTAAAGTGCACAGACTCCAGCAGGGTTGTACCTGCCTATTTCCAGATATCTGCTGATTTCTATGTGATCAAAACTATGGTCCATCAAGGCCATCCCACTAAGCAATGCTCCACCATGGGACACAGATCATTGTCCATCCTGACAGGCCTCCTCCTACTGCACTTGCTGCATAGAGCAACCCAAATGAAAAGCCATAAATGGTGTGCAGATAGGATTTAACAGTATTGCTGCAGTCAGAGCCGGTCAGATTCAGGAAATGATAAAGGTTACCTCTTGATCCCCTGAAACTTGCCCCCGAAGCAGGCACACTATTGTGTTCATACGCACAGTGCAGCCACCGCCTGACCCACAAGGAATGGTCGCTCACTTACACAGCCTCATTGTGGCACCCTTCACAGTTGACTCCCCTTCCCTATCTCCCCTTACTTGTAGCGCAGGACCACTGGAACTCGGAGATATGGGAATAAAATGATATGTGTACTGGAAAATTTAACAAAATCAATATGAGAGGACAAAAGGTCCTTCTGTGTTCAGGGAATTAAATCCAACTGAAGAAAATGTATTTTAGGTAGTTTTTTTTGACTGAGTGGGTGCACTAGGCAAACAAGTGACTATTTTCAGGCACGGTCTGGGAAAGTTATAATACAAAAACATATTACAGGGAGAGAAATACATGGCAATGACTTTTGACAAAATAAAACAATCACAGTTACGAGATAAAAATCAGTAAAATAGATTATACACAGCATGACAGAAGAGATTTGTGAAAGTATTTAGAGTCCAAGTTTACGTCTGTTCACAAACTCTTACTATGGTATATTGAGAAGTGTCTCTCAGAGGTTCTCTGCACCAAAACAGCAGGAATTCAGTATGGAAAACCACACATAAAGTTTCTACTGTGATGAACATAGGGCAGCATGATTGGCCAATAGCCAACTCCAACAACTGACACCATAGACACCCTTTGCACTGCAGCCCTTCACAGAGAAATACTAGGGGTGTCCGCCTCTACTTGCAGGGAGCATTTCCACTCAGGTCAGAGGAGTGTGGTGGGTGGGGCTGACCACTAGTGCTGTAGGAGAGGTCTCGGTGTGTACACTGTGGTTCGGCAGTCGGGGAGTCACAGATCAGGACAAGGTGACTCTCTCAGACCCACTTTCTGTGGCTGGCTGCAGGGAATCTCATTTTTAAAAGTCATCAGCTCGGTTTTAAATAGAAAAGAGGGTCCTTTGTTTAAAAAGTGCACCTCTTTTAGATGGTTGTGCTGCCAACTGCATCCGGGGAGGGTGGTAGGTGGGGCTGACCACCAGTGCTGTAGGAGAGGTCTCGGTGTGTACACTGTGGTTCGGCAGTCGGGGGGGTCACAGATCAGGGCAAGGTGACTCTCTCAGACCCACTTTCTGTGGCTGGCTGCAGGGAATCTCATTTTTAAAAGTCATCAGCTCGGTTTTAAATAGAAAAGAGGGTCCTTTGTTTAAAAAGTGCACCTCTTTTAGATGGTTGTGCTGCCAACTGCATCCGGGGAGGGTGGTAGGTGGGGCTGACAGCCAGTGCTGTAGGAGAAAATTTGCCATGGTTTGGCAACTGGAGCAGGGGAGAGCCACAGATCAGAATGCAATAGCTCTCTTCAACTCACTTTCTGTGGCTGGCTGCAGGAAAACAAAATCTAACATACAGATACAGTGTGCCGCAGCTGAAGTCTTAAAATCTAACAACACATAGCCAACCTGCTGTGCCGCACCTGAACTCTTAAAAATGCACCAAGTCACTCACAAAGTGTCATCTCTGACAGCCAAAAAGAAACTGCAACCTGAAAATGTCAGTGTTTGCCCACTGCAGGTTATTGGGATTTTCTGGAGCTTGTGAGATCAACCGGTTGCGAGTCTGTAGTTTGCAGCCTGTTCATAAACCAGCCCTGTAATGTCTTTGGTGAGGTGGCGGGGTAACAAGCCGTTGAAGAGCGATCCCTTTCAATTTCTGCCTTGGAAAATCAAATCTGTGTTTAGTAGTCATGCCTCAAGTTCCTCTGTTTCTAAATCCAGAACTGTGATCTGCCATTTGTACAGTACAGGTATGGCTTCTAAGAGACAGTCACAGCTTCGAGCACCATTGTTCATACAAGTTTTAATTGTCAGTGGGTATCTTAACTAGACTTTCAGACCTTTCTTTCCCTTCATCTCTTTGATAATCCCTCTGACTTGCTGCCTTTTAGATTGTAATTCAGTTGAAAAGTCCTCACCAAAGTTAATGTGGGTGTTATCATGAATTAAATCTTGAAGACTTCTGAACTGGGATTCCAGCAAAATGTTAGATGATAGCTTCTTGTGCCTTTTCTGGTCAAAAATGATAAATTAATACATTAGCAGACCGAGTTCGTTCCTAGAAGAGCAGCAGGCTACACCTCACATGGGACACCAAATAAATCATCCCAGCACAGAGGAGTACTTTTGCTCTAAGGGAAGGCAGAAAAGACAGAGCATCCTTTATCCCAGAACAAATACAGGAACCAAGTCTGCACTGCTGCTCCTGCACAGCCTCGGGGGTGTAAGGTGACTCGGGGACCTAAACTATAAAGTCAGTTTACAGAAAACCAGCCACACACTAATTTCCCAATCAAATACAGCAATGGTCTACCAGCATCATGTACCAGTGTTCTAAAAAAAAAAAAAAAGTGCAACACAAAATTTGAATCCTGTGACCTCCTTGCCTAATCTAGTAGTCCTTAAACTGCTGACAAAATGAGAATGTAGGAATTTAATCTGGACTGATACAGCAGTCCGCGGCACAGCAAGGGTTAGTATTTATAACCACCAAATCCTTTACAATACATTGGTCTTTGGGGCCATGGGAAACTGGAAAACCTGGTTCCAACTCCTTATACAGCAGCAGAAAAATATTTGTTCAAATGCTGGGTAGCAAGGTATGCAACAACTCGGCTAGATCTACCTAACGGATAGAGAAGTGAGGGGGCTCTGGTAGCTGAACTCGCCACAGTACACCATGTCTTTACCTAGAAAGCACCTCAAGATTGTCCAAAAACAACAACATAAACAAAATCTTCACATCAAGGTCTGTTTTAATTGTTTTAGCAGTAAAACTGCAACTTGAAAATATCAGTGTTTACCCTCTGCAGGTTCTTGGGATTTTCTGGAGCTTGTGCGATCAACCGGTTGCGAGTCTGTAGTTTGCACCCTGTTCATAAACCAGCCCTGTAATGTCTTTGGTGAGGTGGCGGGGTAACAACCCACTGAAGAGCGATCCCTTTCAGTTTCTGCCTTGGAAAACCAAATCTCTATTTAGTAGTCATGGCTTGAGTTCCTCCGTTTCTAAATTCAGAACTGTGATCTGCCATTTGAACAGTACAGGTATGGCTTGTAAGAGAGAGTCACAGCTTTGAGCACCAATGTTCATACAAATTTTAATTGTTGGTTGGTATCTTAACTAGCTTTCAAACCTTTCTTTCCCTTCATCTCTTTGATAACCCCTCTTTGCCTTTTAGATTGTAATTCAGTTGAAAAGTCCTCGTCAAACTAAATGTGGGTGTTATCATAAATGAAATCTTGAAGACTTCTGAACTGGGATTCCAGCAAAATGTTAAGTGATAGCTTCCTGTGCCTTTTCTGGTCAAAAATTACAAATTAATACATTAGCAGACCAAGTTCATTCCCAGAAGAGCAGCAGGCCACAACTCACATGGGACACCAAATAAATACCCCCAGCACAGAGGAGTACTTTTGCTCTAAGGGAAGGCAGAAAAGACAGAGCATCATTTATCCCAGAACAAATACAGGAACCAAGTCTGCACCGCTGCTCCTGCACAGCCTTGCGGGTGTACGGCGTTTCGGGGAACTGAACTATAAAGCCAATTTACAGAAAACCAGCCACATGCTAATTTCCCCATCAAATACAGCAGCGGTCTACCAGCATCACGCAGAAGATCAGTATTCTAAAAAAAAAAAAAAAAAAGCGCAACACAAAATTCGAATCCTGTAACCTCCTTGCCTAATCTAGTAGCCCTTAGGCTGCTGACAAAATGAGGACATAGGAATTTAATCTGGACTGATAAGGCAGTCTGTGGCACAGCAAGGGTTAGTATTTATAACCACCAAATCCTTTACAATACATTGGTCTTTGAGGCCATGGGAAACTAGAAAACCTAGTTCCAACTCCTTATACAGCAGCAGAAGAATATTTGTTCAAATTCTGGGTAGCAAAATATGCGACAACTCGGCTAGGTCTACCTAACGGATAGAGAAGTGAGGGGCCTCCGGTAGCCGAACTTGCCACAGTACACCATGTCTTTACCTAGAAAGCACCTCAAGATCGTCCAAAAACAATAACAATATAAACAAAATCTTCACATCAAGGTCTGTTTTAATTGTTTTAGCAGTAACATTTTCATGTTCTCAGAAGAAGGAATTTGGTGGCAGTAGAAAACTTGCCTGCTGCGGAGGTGTTGCCATTCTAGGATGGGAACAGAGGGTTGGGGGTGGTACAGTAAGGTGCGGCAAGGCTGGGTGAGTACGATGCTCAGAATAAAGGGGATGGGAACAGAGGGGTAGGGGTGGTACAGTGCACAGCGGGTGGTAGCGGAAGGGTTTCAAGAGCTTGGTGGGGAGGAGCTGCACTAAAAGAGCACGGGCACCAGAGAGGGGCAGGGTTGTGATGGGTGGAGAGAATCCGTTTTTTTTTAATTAAGGAAAAAAATGCAGAGTCCTCACTCTGTTCGTAAAAGGACTGCAGACTCCGCCCATACAGCCCTAAAAAGAAGCAGCCCCAAGGCGTAATGCTGTTAGAATAAGATATAGGGGTGGAATGGAAACAAGACCAGACAGGCATTTTGTAGGGAAAAAATTGTTAAAAGAATCATTACATTTTTCACCTATGGAAGTGTTTGCCTTTATTAGCATTTCAGGGGAGGATAATTTTGATGTAAGTTTTAGGTCATCTTATGCGTTAGAGCTCTTTTGGCAATGCTATAATCAAATTAAGTTCTCTCCTCTATGGACTCTCTACTTAGTTATTCCTTTGACTAAACCATCAATCAAGTTTGCAAAAGTAATGTTTAGGAATGAGTGAGTCCATGTAGAGGACATAACATATTGGTTATCCCAAAAGTGTGAGGTGTAAAGCCCCCTAGAAGCAATATTGAATTCTGAGTTATTCTGGACCAGGGGATGGAAATACAAAATTAAACTCAGGCAACATGACACAGAAATTGAACATGTTCCTAATTCTTTTCCCTTAGGAAGGGACAGGGGGTATGCTTTTACACTGGGCAGCCTCGAGCATGCTACAAGTGTGGAGCTCGAACTCACCTGTCACGTGTATGCGATAAGCCCAGGTGCGACAATTGTGGGAGGGGGTAGGACATAATAGCCACCAATGTGCAAACCTGACTAAATGTGATTTATGTGAAGAGACTGGACATGTATTTGCAAAATGCCCTTGGGCTGCAAAAAATAAAGCTTCAGTGATCACCCCAAACATTTGATTCAGAAAGCACAGGATACAGCTAACATCACTGAACAGGAAGAAGGGTCAGTACATTTCCATACTCTTACTCCCCAACCCCCATCTTCTCTCTCCCCCCCCCCTTTGCCTATATTAACTAAAGGAACACAAGAAGGGAAGGAAGGTCCGGTAACGAAACCCTCAGAATCCCTTGAAGATAGTCAAATCCCAATAGGGATAAATGATTTTCCACCTGTCTGTTATCAGGACCCCATTGAGAATTCTTCAGGAGAATGTCCAAAAGTTTTCCCAGAAAAAATGTTCTATCACCTAGGAGAGTTACCAGAAACTCCAAATCTCCCCCACCATCTCTACCAAAACTCCAGGTCATTGATACCTTAAATTCCTATGCAGTATTGTTGTCATCATGGGATGAATCAGACATGGAGCTCAGGGATACAGAAAACAGGGACAAAGGCCAGATCACAGAAGACTACAAGGGGAAGAAAAAAAAAAAAGGAGAAATAACTTTTGGACATTCTCCTGGAGGGATGGAGGTTTGTTCAAGCCTGACTGCCTGCATCCATCCTGGAGGGGAATCCAAGCACTCAATGATAAGTTTAAATGCTACATTGGCAAGCATTTAAACTAGCCAAGGGGGGTGACAGGCCAGCAAGGAGGGTACCTACTTGCTCACCCCCACAGCTAGCAGTGGAACCAGTGAACCAGAGGAGTGGATATCTCAACAAAGCAGTGTGCAAAAGATGGAGATTAGCTCCCAAGAGGTGGATAGGCAGAAAAGGGGCCAAAATCAGCAGAAGGGCAGACAGCAAGGAGAACCAGGGATAAAGGACAACCAGGGAAGGGGCTGGAGTAGAACAACTAAACAGTCTAGGGAGGTCAAATCATGGAAAACCATGTGTGCCAATGCCAGGAGCCTTAGCAACAAGATGGAAGATCTGGAGGCTGTCATGGTGCAGTCAGTCCTGGACATTGTGGCCATCACTGAAACCTAGTGTAATGATAACCATGACTGGGAGATGGCCATTCCTGGCTACAACATATTCAGAAGAGTCCGGGCAGGCAGAAAGGGAGGAGGAGTGGCACTGTATGTGAAAAATGACATAAGGGCCACAGAGATCCAGGAGGAACAAAATGGGGGAGAGATACTGTGGGTTAAGCTGGAAAGGAAAATGGGGCCAGCCATGTGCACAGGAGTGGTCTATAGACCACCAGCCCAGGAGGAAGAAACAGATAGGGAGCTGATGCTAGCCATCCAAAGGATGGAAGGCAAGGGTGAGGTAGTACAGGTTGGAGACTTCAATATTCCAGACGTGGACTGGAGCATCCCAGCAGAAGCATCAGCTAGGAGCAGATTTATCCTAGACTTCCTTCAGGGTGCCTTCCTCAAGCAACTGGTCATGGAACCAACTTGGCAGAAGGCAATACTGCACCTTGTGCTCACAAACAGGGACAGTGTGATGGGGGTAAAAGTGGGGGAGCACCTGGGGAACAGTGACCACCAGTCATTGTGGTTTGAAATCACAGAAGGAGCAGAACCAAACCACACAAAAACACATATCCTGGATTTTAGGGGGGCAGACTTTAGGAAAATGGGGAGATAATTGAAAGAGGCATTATGGGGAATGGGGCAAGAATCAAGGGGTTGAGGAACAGTGGGCAGTATTTAAAATGGGGATTACAAGAGCAACAGAATTACGCATTAAGCAGGTTAGCAAGAGGAAAAGGAAGAGGAGGCCATTATGGTTTTCCAAAGAGATAGCAAAGAAAGTGAAAGCCAAAAAGGTTGCATTCAGGCAATACAAAAAGACACAGGCAGAAGGGGATAGGGAGAAGTACCAAGAGAAGCAAAGGGAGGCAGGGAGATCAGTAAGGGAAGTCAAAGCTCAGACAGAAGTGCACATTGCAAAATCAGTGGGTAGAGGGGACAAAAACTTTTACAGGTACATAAGTGAAAAAAGAAAGGCAAAGGAAGGGATAGTGAGACTGAAGGGGGAGGATGGGGGCCCCGTGGAGGATGACTACAGTAAAGCTGACATACTGAACAGGTATTTCTGCTCAGTCTTTACTGAGGAAGAGAAGGGTAATGGGTCTAAAGGGAGCACAAGGGGTGAGAATGGTGCAGAAATGGACACAAGTCCCTTTACACGAGAAAGGGTCCTGAAGGAACTGGAAGTAATGAGTTGATAAAGCAATGGGACCAGATGGGGTGCACCCCAGGGTCCTTAAAGAACTCAAAGAGGTGGTGGCTGAACCTCTGGCTATCCTGTTTAGCCGATCACTGGAAACAGCGGAGGTACCCAAAGACTGGAGGACAGCAGATGTAGTCCACTTATACAAAAGTGGGAACAAAGAGGAAGTGGGGAACTACAGAACAGTCAGCTTCACCTCAGTAGTGGGGAAGATCATGGAAGCACTACTGAAGGAGAGATTGGTGGAACATCTGGTTGTCAATGGACTGCAGGATCCAAGGCAGCATGGTTTCACCAGGGGGAGGTCATGTCAGACCAACCTCATTTAATTTTTTGACTGGGTGACTAGGGAGGTGGATCAGGGGAGAGCAGTGGACATGGCCTATCTGGACTTCAGCAAGGCCTTTGACACTGTGCCACATAGAAGACTATTATACAAACTAGGGAATATGGGTGTGGGCAGGACAGTAGTGTGGTGGGTAGGCAACTGGCTGGGTGGCAGGACACAGAGGGTGGTGGTAAATGGCTATCACTCCACAGAGGGAAGAGTGACCAGTGGGGTACCACAGGGATCAGTGCTGGGGCCGGTCCTATTCAACATCTTCATCAGTGACATTGCGCAGGACCTAGAAGGCAGAATTTCACTGCTTGCTGATGACACAAAGCTCTGTAACAGAGTAAACACACCAGAGGGTGTAGACAGAATGAGAAGGGACCTGCAGAAACTTGAAGAATGGTCAGGGGTTTGGCAGTTGAAATTCAATGCAAAGAAGTGCAAGATAATGCATATGGGGCACAAAAACCCTGGCACAATATATCAGTTGGAGGGTGAGGATATAACATGCACCAAGCAGGAGAGGGATCTTGGGGTTATCATCTCTGATGACCTCAAGGTAGGGAAACAGTGTGACAAGGCAGCAGGTAAAGCAAATAGGATGCTGGGATGCATAGGCAGGGGCATCACCAGCAGGAAAAGGGAGGTCATGATTCCACTATACAAGACACTAGTGAGGTCCCACCTGGAGTACAGTGTACAGTTCTGGAGACCTTACCTATGTAAGGACATAGACAGGGTAGAGAAGGTTCAGAGGAGGGCAACAAAGATGGTACATGGATTGCATCACAAGTCCTATGAGAACAGGTTGAAGGAATTGAATATGTACTCCCTGGAGGAGATGAGGGAGAGAGGGGACATGATAGAGACATACAAGTATCTTACAGGGAGGAACAGGGTGCAAGAATACACTATTTATTAAGCGAAAAAGATGTTCTAGGACTAGAGGGCATGGGATGAAGTTGGAGGGAGGATGATTCAGAGAAAATGTGAAGAAGAATTTCTTCACAGAACGGGTGGTGGACAAGTGGAACACCCTGCCTGAGGAAGTGGTGGGGGCTGAAACAGTCACGGGATTTAAGAATGCATGGGATAGACCTAAAGGAATTCTGGAGGTCAGGGGTAAGGGTCAACAGCGATCTAGGGAAACATAAACTGAAGTTACAAACTCAAATGTGCAGACTATGTGGGGACATAGGCCCTTATCTGCCAACACTGTCTATGTATCTATGTAACTAAAAATAGATAGTTCATGACCACACTAAGTCTGAGTTCTATAAACATACACAGTATTTTAAATTCTGTGAAGAGGCAGGCAGTTTTTCAATATCTTCATGAGTCTAAGTTAGACATAATATTGCTGCAGAAAACCTGGATGTCCTCTATTGACCAAGTTAGGATGTTTTCTGCAGAATGGATCTGGGGGCCCTCCTATTGGTCCTTCGGTCCTGACAAGTCTGATGGCATTGGAATTTTCTTTAATTCTTATTCCTTCTCCTTAAAATAATTTGATAGATCTGGTATCAGGTAGGGTTATGATTATTGATGGGACTTGGGAGAAGAACTTATACAGATTTATTAATATTTATGGTCCCCAAACAAAAGTGGATAGAGTGTCCATTTTTTCCCAAATTCAGCCATTCTTAATGACATCAGTAGATATAATATTTGGGGATGATTTCAATTATGGCCTACCCAAAGAAAACATCTCACTAGAAGGAGGAAAAATTACTGTGATTCAAATGCCCTAAAAAATGCATTACGACAGCAGAATTAGTTGATGGTAAGAATAAACTGAATTTCGGGCCACCATATACCTATAAATGAGGGAAGTGGACTACAGCTCTAGATCATATTTTCATATCTCAAAACTTTAAAATAGCAAAATATGGGACCGCACTGATTGAGTTCTCAGACCATTTATTAATAAAAATAGTTTTAGCACAGGGAAGAATCTCAAGCCCCTGAAATAGATGGCAGCTGAACATATTCACTTTACAAGATCCAGAGGTGCAGAGTGAAGTTTCAATATTACTGTGGGCCAGAATGTCAGTCTGTTTTTTATATGATTGTATATGGGATTGGTGGGCAGGCACAAACAGGGATATCAAGAACTGGTTCTAATCATATTGGAAAAGCACGGCAAGGAAAGCATTCTTAAAATATTTAAAATTAAGGAATCATCTCCAATATTTATATACCCAAGCGACCTACTCCAGATATGACTACACAGAACAAATAGAAGTAGTAAAAAAGGAAATGTTCGAATTTCAATACGATAGGGCAAAAACTCTAAAAGCAGACCTCCAATATGGAACTCAGAAAACACCTATAGGAGATCCTTATCAAGCCTTTAATAACAGGAAGAACACAATAGGGGTCAAAGAATTAATAAGATGAAGATGGAAATTTACAAAAAACAGAAGAAGAACTGCACAAAATAATTACTAATTTGTTTAAAATACATGATATGGTAGACCCACCCCCTCTTGAGGAAATAAACAAATACTTGAAGAATGTTCAGACCTGCACTCTTCCTGATAATGTAGAAGAACAGTCCCTTCCAATAATGAAAGAAGAAATCGAACATACTATAAAAAGGCTGAAATTAGGAGCTTCCCCATGACCAGATGGGATTCCATATGAATTCTATAGAACATTTATGAAATATATGACTCATTGCCTAGCTATATTATATGAGTATTTTCTTAAAACTAAATTAATTCCAACAGAATTTACTTCAGTGCTAGTGATTTTGTTGCTTAAATCAGGAAATATTCTACAGCTAAATCACTGGAGGCTGATAAACTTGCTAAATACGGATTTCCAAAATTTTGTCACAAATTCTTAATAGCAGATTAAGGAAAATAGCATCATCACTTATCCACCCATTACAGTTCTGTGGTTTTCCTAGATAGAAACATTCAGCATGCTTTAATGCTGATTAGAGAAATAATAAGAGTACAGCAATATGAATAAAAAAGCAGGAATTATAATATCTATGGACCAGTGTAAGGTCTTTGATAGAGTCTACCACTCCTTTTTGTTTGAAGTTTTAACTTACTGTAGCATTCCTACAGTCCTTATTAACTGGATAAAAATGTTGTATTCAAATGCAAGAGTTCATCCAGTAATTAAAGGGAAATAACACAAAAGATAAAGATAACCACCGGGGTAAGACAAGGGTGCCCTTTAAGCCCGTTACTTTACATTTTGTCATTAGATCCATTCTTACGCATATTACAGGCTTCAAATAAGTGGCAAGGGATACAGGGAAAAGAGAAGTCAGAAACTATGATGGTACAAGCCTATGCTGATGATTGAATCATTTTTATGCAGAATTACGGGCAAGTTCCATAGGTATTACATGAATCTGATGACTACTCACAGGTATCAAACTCAAAAATAAACACAAATAAATGCAAAGGGCTTTTTACAAAGCTTGTTTTACTTCCTGACACACATATGCAAGGCATAGATATTTCTGCTACCCCCCAGAGAATTCTAGGGGATAACCTTTGGATTACAAAATAGCCCTGATGAAAACTGGGAGGGTGCTCTACAACAAATAGTACAGAAAGTAAATAGATGGAAAGCATGGAAACTTTCGAAAATAAAAAGGGTTCATATTACTAAGAAATTTCTCATCCCTTGTTTATTATGTACAGCTATGATTTTCCCTGCTCCAATAAAAGTGGATACCAGACTATATGCCTACTTTTTCCAGATGCTATGGGGGAGCAGGCTAAATCTCAGGCAATGTTTTACCTACCTGCCTAAAATACGGCAGGGGTGGGGGGGACTTGGAGTGGTAGAGCCAGTGTTTTTTTTTCCACTCCTTATTTATAGCCCAAACAATAAAAATGGGACTAAAACCTATAGTAAATTGGTGCCAAAAATGGATTCAGAATACCTTACAGGGGTATTTTTCAGCCTGGACAACTACTCCCCCTAAAGTTTCTACCCGCTTAGCACTTCCGAATTTTATAAAGCCAGTAGCACAGAAGTTACATGAATGGGGAATAACAAAAACCCAGGTATGTCACAATACAGGGTCTCGCTTACTGTATATAATACCATCTTAGGGGAAGTATACCCAGGCCCAGATATTCAAAAGGGTTGCGCATGGCGCAACAGTGTTGTGCCATGCGCAACCCACTGATGCGCACCGGCACGATATTCAAAAGGGAAAAGTGTGCGGCACAAATCCTAATGCGCCGGAGCGCATTAGTAATGTATGCAGCCACAGGTGGGGGGTGGGGCGTGCCCGTGCATAACCTGCATAGCCTGATATTCAGCCTGGGATGTGCAGAGCCACACATGTGCAACACTACCTGTACCAGCACAAAGTTAAGCCAAAAAAAAAAGGAACAACTGATGGCCACCCACAGGTGAGCTGCCGCATTGCATGGCACAACATGGCAGCTGCCACCTGTGGGTGGCCACCTGAGTTCCGGCTGCACCTGGCGGTGCCTCCCCATGCCCGATCACAGGCATTTGTTGAAAGAAAGCTCCCCCGTCCAATATCCCTGGTGGTCCAGTGGACTGCTCTCTGCCCGATCTCGGGCATCTGTAAAAAAAGGAAAAAGTCCTATATCCCTGGTGGTCCAGTGGGTGCTCTCTGCCCAATCTCGGGCATTTGTTGAAAAGCTCCCCATCCTATACCCTGTGGTCAGTGGACCTCTATCTGCCGATTAGGGCATCTGAAAAAATAAAAAGTCCTATCCTCCTTGCTGGTCCAGTGGACGCACTCTGCCCATTGCGGGCATCTGTAACAAAAGTCCTATATCTCTGGTGGTCTAGGGACCCTCCCCACCCACCCACTGAGCCCCACCGCCTGCTCCCCTGGTCAGCCGGGGCCGGCAGCACCCACCAACCTGCCGCCCACCGCCGCCGACTGACACCTGCAGGGCTGCACGCCCATTGGTTCGCGATGAGTTATCGAGATGTAGTTTCATATAATATACATTCCAGATATGTGAATGAATCATTCACATATCTGGAATGTGTAGTATGGTAGGGCTGCACGCCCATTGGCTCGCCTAATCATTCACATATCTGAATGTGTAGGTAGGGTTGCACACCCATTGGGCTCACGCCAGAACCAATGGGCGGCAGCCCACCGAGGTGTCAGCCGGCGCGGGCGGCAGGCGGTGGTGCTGCCACCCACCGCTGACCTGGGGGAGCGGGCGGTGGGGCTCAGTGGGCGGGTGGGGAGGGGTACCCAGACCACCAGGATATAGGACTTTTTTGTTACAGATGCCCGCAACTGGCAGAGTGTGGTCCACTGACCACCAGGGATATAGACTTTTTCTTTTTACAGATGCCTGAGATCGGCAGAGAGCGTCCACTGGACCACCAGGGATATAGGACGGGAGCTTTTCAACAAATGCCCACGATCAGGCAGATAGAGGTCCACTGGGCCACCAGGGATATTGGACGGGATCTTCTTTAAACAAATGCCCGCACTGGGTTGCAGGGGCGTTGGTCTCGACAGCTGCTGCCTGGCAGGGCGCCAGGCTTAAGTCAAGCCGGGGACGGTGCACCTGTATGCAAATGGGGCCATAATTACATGCAAATGGCCCCGTGTGTGCCTTGCATACATTATGGCTCCATTTGCATGTCAACATTTGAATATTGTGGTTGCTGTGCATGGCGCAATGCTTCACTCTGGCCACTTGCGCTGGCGCAGTGCCACTGCGCCATGCACACTGGGGGTGGCCAGGGTGCGATATTCAAAGCTGCTGAGCCATGGCACAGCTCCTTTGAATATCACTTAGTCCACACCCCTGAGCAGCCAAGTTGAGCTGCGCCCAAGCTTGCGCCGCAGCTGGGTGCAGTTTGAATATATGGGCCCCGGTATAACCAGAATTTAAGGACAGTGATCGATCCTTAAATAAAAATATTTTGGCACAACTAAATAATAGCAGAATTCCAATTTATATGTGGGCGATCTTGTGGTTAACAGCATATGGGAGATTAAACATCAGAGGAAACCACTAGAGGAATGGTTTTGTCCATATAACGCTTGTCAAGCGATCGAAGAAACAATGAAGCATTTTTGGTTTGAATGTTCATACGTGAAATCTTTGTGTCATTTTTTAGCAAGGAAATGGAATCTATTATGGCTAACAAGTTTAAATCACAACATTTTGGTGATAGGGCATTACCCAATTTTATATGATAAATCTGACAAAAGTACAGTAGCTGGTTTTATTTTGGTGCCTTACATTTTATATATGGCAGGCAAGATGCCAATGAGTTCCCTCACAAAGACTGATGACATGTGGAACCTTTAGCACTCTTGTGTCATAAGCAATGTGATCAATTTATTTAAAAGATATCTCAGTTCACTTATCAGACAAGGTACAAAAATGGTGGAAAGGTTTCTTATTTTTTGTCAAGTATAAATAATTACACGACAGAATGGCACCATTGAAGAATTATGTATGGAGCAATGAATTATAAATATGAGAACTTTTGCAGATATTGGGCCGGCCCTTTCTTTCCCATAGTTATACTGGCCAGATCAGGGGAGGAGCCTACAGCTGCAGTTGGACAGTAAACACTTTGATATCATTATTTTTCATAATCTCTTCTTGTTATGTTTCCAGTGATAATAAAGTGTTATTAATGATTCATGTATAGAAAATTATTCACTGAGACATAAATGTTTTTGTAGAATAGCGGGTGGGGCTTCAGGCAATCACCTGACCCCTGCTGGTATAAAAGGAGCACCTTTTTGTTAGTGCATCAGATGAGTGATGGGATCAGAGCAATACTGACCTACTGTTGTTGTCCTCTAGCCTTTACTAAAGGGTTATCCTTGCTAATGAATGATTGTTTTTTTTTGTTTTTTTTGCAGTATCAAGTCAGTCGTATTTTATTTTGCATTCTTGTTGCAATAAACCAACTGCTGGGCTTCTGCCTTGCTTTTCTACTTGCATCCTGTGCATTTGTCCATCATTTCCCACACATCCATGACAGGTTCCCATTCCTGGTATTCAGCTCTGTCTGGGGAGCATGTGCCAACGCATCATTTTTGTGCAGTGTGCATTACCTGATATATTCAGAGGAGATGCGCCATGGCTCATCTCTTTTGACTATATCCCTGAGTTGCACCAGCACAACTCAGTTGCGTTGCGCCACCACATGCGCCATTGCCAGGTGCACCTCTGACTATTGGGGCCATTGTTTATAGCATGATTTTTGTTTATATGTATATGTGTAATGATGTGATTTTCAATAAACACTCCCCTACTCTTTTCGAGAAGTGCCATGGGATCTTTAACATCCACCTGAACTACCACCAAAACAGGCAGATGGGACCTCGGTTTAACGTCTCATCCAAAAGAAATCCGAAATTAAATGTGTGCGCATGTAATGCTGTGGTACTGGATTGTATATTGTAGAGCAGTCCGATACCATGGGAATGAGTGCTTTATAATTAAAACGTTTGCTTGCTTGCTTTCTCAAGAATCACAAACTGTGAAGGAAGTCCATCCAGCAACTTTGAAAAAAACATACAGTACTTCTTACCCACAAATCCAAGCCCAAAAAACCTCAGTGCTGCTTACACAAGAAAAACATTTTAAACATTTAATAAAAACACAACATATATTTCAAAACTGTGATTTTATACAACAGAAATATGCATACACTGTACATTTGTCACTAAACCATCAACAAGACTTGCATAAAGATTGCTGTAAAAGCTAATAAAATATCCACTTAATCTATTTGGAATAAGAAACAAACAATGGATAGCTCAACCTCCGTGCTCTATTCTGTTCAACTGCCCTGCAGTGCACCTGTGTGAGGTCACATGACATCTAATTAATAGCCAAGGATTCCAGGGCTGACTCAGATTACATGGAAAGTACGGGAAGCACAACCCAGTCTACCAGCTTAGCCTCACAGATCACACGGAAAGTATAGGAAGTTAAAAGTCAGGAATACTTGTTTAAAGCAACAAAATAACCCACTAATTGCAGTGCTACCACACCCAACCAGTGCTGCTTACCAGCTGCAATCAAATCCCTACCACATATCTAATTTATACTAATACCGTAAAGCCAACCATTTAAAGAGCAGGACTGCACTTCCCTCACATCAAAACATATGAGGCAGTTTACCAGTCCCCAAATCCACTTTTCCATAAAGTTGAATTTATTGCTGCCTCTATTTGCACAAAAATCACTCGTAATTTAATCAATGGAGACCCGCTGCCAAACCGCTCTGACTTCCTTAGTCGGAGTTACCCCCCACGCTTTCACGTTTCATGACACTGGTAAATGAAGAGCACTGGGACATGCTCCATACACTACAATGGGGGCACTTTTTACAGGAGTTTTATTATAGTTTTGAGTGCCTATTTTAACAATGATCACCACCGCTTAACTAACAAGGTCCTTGTTAGTTGAGTGGTGACCATCATTTATCAAAATTGGCACTCAAAACTATAAAAAAACTCCTGTAAAAAGTGCCCTCATTGTGGTGTGGTGGAGCGCCCTCATGTGCTCTTCATTTACCAACGTCATGAAACATGAAGGTGTGGGGTGTGTCTCCAACTAAAGAAGTCGGAGCATTTTGGCAGTGGGTCTCTATGGACTAAATTATGAGTGATTTTTCTGCAAATGGAGGCAGCAATACATTCAGCTCTAAGGAACAGTGGATTTGGGGACTGGTAAGCTGTCTCATATGTTTGAGGAGGGCAAAAATACAGAACAAAGAACCAGGGGGCACATTTTTAAAAGAGATTCTCTGGCCCATCTGAGATGCTCCGAAGTGCAATATTCAAAGAGCAGAGATGTTCCGTGCATCTCTGGATGGTCCAAAGACAGACTATAATGTATTCAGAGCATCTGAAGAGGGCATGCCCATGAATGTTCTGCTCATCTCTATATTCAGACCAAATGGTCAGAGCATCTTTGGAGCATCTCCAAAGATGCTCCGAACAGAGATAGGACTAAAAGAAACAGGCCTAGGTTCAATCCCCCAACAGGCAGCTACCAGGATAGCAGGCTTTGTGAGCACCAGTGTGGTAGCTGAATGCACTTGTTATCACTAAAGAAAGTACACTGATCAGTGTTTGCTATTGTGCAGTGTATATTGTGAGCACATTCTGATATGAACAGTAAAAAAAAAACATACTACTACAGTTGTTGTCAGGAGTGCTGGTTGTGTTATTATATTGGCGTACTAGAAAGGCAGCACTGGGATAATGGACGGGGCACCATTCCTGATAGTGGAGATAATGAGGGGTGTGAGGAGAGTGGGGCCATCCCTAGCGGCCATCTAGTGGGTGGGTTGTGCAGGACACCATGCCCAGACAATGCACTCTGTGGCACAACACACAGCAGAGGGCAGTGTCAGGAAAAATGCAAGGGCCAACACCCATGTGGAACTGTGGATCTGGGTGGCCTGCTGGAATAGTGCCTTCAAACACAGTGACAGTGGTGTGCCAGTGCACAGGGTGGGCAGGGCTGGGGCTCTACATAGCAGGCACAGGTGGCAGGCTACACATGCCCCCAGGTATGAATAATGTCAGGGGCATGGCAGAGCACCATGGCTGGACAGGACAGTGGCAAGTAAGGTCACTAGCAGGGATGGGGCAGTGCAGGACAGGAGAGTGGCATACATGCGCACAGTTCCAGCATATCTGGATGTGTGCCAGGTCCCACTGGATGCAGTGCAACACAGGCTGTAACATGAGGAATGTAAACAAATGTACCTCCAGGGCTGCAGTACCTGTTGGTCACATGTAGTGAGGGGTGGCACTGGGCAGCCCAAGTATAGCTCAGCTCATGCAAACAAGGTGTGGAGCAACCTATAATGAGATGCTAAGCAGTTGAGATGCTCCTGAATTGGGCAATGAGGCCATTTGCATACTCTGGTTGAATTTTGCAGATTTGCTGCAGGCCCATCTCACTCTGCAGGGAGCATCTGGTCAGCTCTCATTTCCCACCTGCAGTCCTTCCCTGTTGCACCAGTGATACTGGCTGGGTTGCTCCTTTTGCTATGTTCAGTCCTGCCCAGATGCTTTGGAGCTTTTCAAGATGGGCCATGGAGCATCTTTGATATATTCAGCCTGAGATGCTCCGGGACATCTTAACCCGCATCTTCTGAATAGGCCAATATTTTGGGCCAGAGCATCCACTTGCTCCCTGTTTTGAAGCAGTTTGAAATGTTCTCCCTGCTCTTTAAAGATGTGGCACCAAATTACAACACTACACTGCTAAAAAAAGTTACATAACTATACATTTTGTAAGCGGAATAGGGCAATTCTGTTGGGGGATTATGCTGTGTCAGTGCACCTTGTGGTGGTTAAAGTCCACTCCAACGCACCACTTGGTACATTAACATAGTACATTAACACCCATCAGTCATGCCTTATTCCTCACATGACTGAGGTCACTTCTGCCCATCTTTGGTGACTGTCCAGGTAGAAGTAAAAGATCCCATGTCACTTATAAAATGGGGAGTGAAAATCCAACATTTTGATTGTTACCCGTGCATCAAATCCATTTGATGCACAGGTAATAACAAGTCCTCAAAAGCAGCACTGCATAGAAATAAAAAAATAAATCAGTGTGTCATTAGAACACTCAGTTTTAAAATCTGCCATTTTTTTTCATTGCTAGCGAGGAAAACTGAACACAACTAAACGCCTCACCATGCACAGTTGTTTTTTGTTTTTTTTTACAATACAAAGTTCAGTAAAAAGAATGTGAGTCCAGCAAATGAATTCTTAACTAAATTGCACATTAAAAAGAGCAGTTTCTTGTCACATTGCGCTGCTGCTTCTAAGAGTTCCAACCCGCAGACAGCCATTAAATATACACAGGAAGCACTTCACTGGGCATAGAAACATAGAAACATAGACTTTGATGGCAGATAAGGACCGCTAGGCCCATCTAGTCTGCCCATTTCCCTACCTATAGGATAGGCCGCAGATCCTAGTTAACCAACAGCCTATATCTTCCTGCCCCCCACAAGAATTGCCTTATGTCTGTCCCATGCATTCTTGAATTCTCCCACAGTTTTAGACCCCACAACTTCCTCAGGAAGGCTGTTCCATGCATCCACTACCTCTCTGTGAAATAATACTTCCTCACATTGCCCCTGGACCGCCCTCCTTCTATCTTTTAAATTGTGTCCCCTTGTTCTTGCAAGTCTCTTTTCTGAAAGATGCTCCTCTTGGACTTTGTTGATTCCCTTGAGGTACTCGAAAGTTTCTATCATGTCCCCCTCCTTCTTTCCTCAAGGGTATACATATTAAGCTCCTTTAGTCTCTCCTCATACGGCTTCTCTTGCAGACCCTGCACCATTTTAGTTGCCCTCTCTGGACTGCCTCTATCCTGTCTATGTCCTTGCGGAGATGGGGTCTCCAGAACTGGACACAGTATTCCAGATGGGGTCTCACCAACTGTCTGTACAGAGGGATAACAACTTCCTGTTTTCTGCTGCTGATGCCTCTCCTAAACATCCCAGTATACCCTGGCCCTCCCTACTGCCTTCTCACATTGCTTGCTAACCTTAAGGTCATCTGATATGATTACCCCCAGGTCCCTTTCCTGTTTTGTTGTTGTTACTACCTCCCCACCCATTGTGTATTCTTCCTCTGGGTTCTTGTTTCCCAGGTGCATTATTTTGCACTTTTTGCATTGAATCCTAGCTGCCATACGTCTGACCATTCCTCCAACCTTGCCAAGTCCCTTTTCATCCTTTCCACGCCTCCTTGTGTATCAACCCTGTTGCAGATCTTTGTGTCATCTGCAAAAAGGCATACTTTTCCTTCCAGTCCCTCTGCAATGCCACTGATGAAGACATTAAAAAGGACTGGACCCAATACTGAACCCTGCGGTACCCCACTAGTAACCGCCCCTTTCTTCAGAGTGGACTCCATTTACAATTACCTTCTGTGTCCTGTTGTCCAGCCAATGTTTTACCCAGGCTACCACCCTGGGACCCACTCCCAGGCTGGTTAATTTGACTAATAATCTTTTGTGTGGGACTGTGTCAAATGCCTTGCTAAAGTCTAGGTAGGCCATGTCACAGCCCTCCTGGTCTACTACTTTGGTCACCCAGTCAAAGAAATCTATTAGATTCGCTGACATAACCTTCCTGCTGTGAACCCATGCTGCCTTGGATCCTGTGCTCCACTGACCTCTAAGTACTCAACTATTCTTTCCTTCAGAAGTGACTCCATCACTTTCCCTACCACAGAGGTCAGACTGACAGGCCTGTAGTTTCCTGCCTCTGTCTTGGTCCCACTTTTGTGAAGGGGAATCACATCTGCCTTCCTCCAGTCCTCGGGTACCACACCATCCTCCCATGATTTATTAAAAAGAGTAGCCAGTGGTTTCACTAGTTCCTTCCTTAATTCTTTTAGAATTCTAGGGTGAATTCCATCAGGACCCATTGCTTTGTCCACCTTCAGTTTTAGGAGTTCTTGCAGAACCCTTTCTTCTGTGAAAGGACTGGGATCGATTCCCTATCAAGAGTGCTTCTGTTAATTGGATTAGGCACTCTCCTCCTCTTTAGAATACTGAGCAGAAATATTCGTTCAGTATTCCTGCTTTTTCACTGTCCCTCTGCCCACCACCATTCATTCTATTCAGCCTCACTATCCCTCCTTTGTCTTTCTATGCTCGCTGATGTACCTATAAAGGTTTTATCCCCTTCTTAACTGAGTTGGCTATCTTTTCCTCAGTTTGGGCCTTTGCTATTCTGACTTCCTCCCTGCTTCTTTCTGCCTTAACTGGTACAGCTCTGTCCTGCTCCTTCTGTGTTTCCTTATACTCCGAATGCTATTTTTCTTCCTAACTTTCACAGCCACCTCTCTTGAGAATCATAGTGGCTTTTTTTCGTTTTGATTTGTTTATTTGCTTCACACAAAGGCTTGTTGCCTCTGTGATGGCAGTTTTGATAATTCCCCATTGTTACTCCACACCTCCTTCTAGCCTGTTTGCTAATGCTTTTCTGAGGCACTCTCCCATCTTGCCAAAGTCAGCCCTCCTAAAGTCCAGTACCCTTACTTTTGTATGGCTTGACTCTGTAGCTGAGTTTAACGTGAACCACACTGTTTGATGGTCACTTGTCCCCAGATGGCAACCCACTTCTAGATCTGAGATCCTCTCACTGCCTCCATTTGAGAATACGAGGTCTAAGATTGCTCCCTCATGAGTGGGTTCCGAAACTAGCTGTCTAATGCCTGCCACCTGTAGGGCATCAAGAATGGCCCTGCTCTTGGATGTGGCTGCAGCAAATGAGCTCCAGTTAACATCTGGCATATTCAGGTCTCCCATCAACAGTATCTCCCCTTTCTCTGCCATTCTAAGAATGCCTTCCATCATATCCTTTTCCATTCCTTCCCCCTGACAGGCACTTCTGTCAGATCAGGCTCAACTTTCTGTTAGTTCTCTGTTGCTATGCCTCTCCCACAGCCAAACAAATATTCTAAGCAGCAGTTTGTTTTTTGTTATTAATGTTCATAATACAGCATTCCTGGCCAGATGAGGAACTACGTAGCTCCACTCCCCCCCCCCCCCCATCGATCAGGACACGAGTCCATAGCTGCAATAGATGGGGAAAGTTCAGTAAACATAACAGGAGTCCCACATTCATTCTTTACCTAATGTGTACATTAACAATAACTGTTTCTTGTCATATCGTGCTGCTGCTTCTCCAACTTTCCTCCTGCTACCAGCTGTCAAATATACACAACGAAATACTTCCCCCAGGCACTTCTCTCAGGTCACACTGCTGCTGAAAGCTTTCTATTAGTCTCCTGCCATTATGGCTTTCCCACAGCCAAACAAATATTCTACCGTCCGATAGAAATCCACACAGTGTGGGACCCGTGAGTCCTTGAGGGCTGTCATATACGGTGATGGAGAGACATGGTCTTTTTCCCTTTTTCTCCCCTCATGTCTCGGGGCCTGAGCAACCCAGTCGCATTTGCACATGGAGGTGCTCATACGTGATGGAACTGGTGATCCCATCCACCCATCTGACTTAGTGCCAGTCCCCCATTTGCCCAACAGTACCACTGAGACTTCACTTGGTGGCAGCAAAGAGCTGGACAGACTTTGCCTCCTCAGTCAGGAGAGGAGTGCTGCCCAACAGCTGCTTGATCTTTTCCCAGTTATCTTCCCCGGCTGACCTCTGAAGGCCCAAGCTCATTCTCAAACCCTAGTCACCGGCGTAGGAGAGATAAGGTGCTCAAGCAATCTTAGCCTTCTGCACTCTACCGCTTTGAGATACTTTGTGTATCAGAAGTACTTTAAAATGTATATTATAGGTTGAAGGAGCCCTCCTGACTAATCGGAGCACTCCTTTCCCCTGCACGTGTGACACTCTTATTCTGTGAAGAGCATCTCACACACAGATATCCTGGAAATGGGCATGTTATGGGAACATTTTTTTTTTTAAATATATTATTAATCACTTTCGATCAATAATATATTAATATGTCCCCCGTCGCCATTCTTTCCTGTATAAGAGTGGTTTCACTTGCCTTCAGCTCGAGCCAGAACAGTTCAGCTTCGCTTTGCTTTTCTCGCTCCAGCCGAAAGCACATAAAACCACTCTTGTACAGCAACGAGTGGCTCTGGGGGATATATTAACTTATCTTATTATGCCACTGCGACACACTCAGCATGTCCTCTCCTTCATCTACATATTGTATAAAAGTAAAGTGAGACAGGCCTGGAAAAACCCAAATAGATCCTGGCCCTTATTATAAGGATTGTCAGAAGAGACATTCTCGGTTCGGTCGGTCAAGATGGCGGCCACGCTGGGCTAGCCACGTCGAACTGCAGAACTGTTCTGCTCTGCTCTGCTGTTTTGTTATGTTTATTGCCCTTTTATTTTATTTTATTTATTGTATTTTGCTGCTCTGTTAACCGTGTAGTGGCATATTTTACAACCATTTTTTCTTGGTTGTTTTTTCGGTTTGCCGACGATCCGTTTCCTCCGTTTTGGCTTGGCTCGTTTTGTTCTGCTTGCGGGTTGGGATTCTGTCCGTGGTCGGATTTTGGAGGTCGGGGACGAGCCGTTGTGTTTCGGCAGTTTCTGTTTAACTCCGCGACCACCTGTTAGGCACTGACCTGATTGCAGGTTTGCAGGGGGTCGGCTCGGTCGTCCGGGTGTTGGACCGGGGGCTGAAGTCTTCAGACAGATTCCGACAAGTCGGAGGACTGTGTCTGGGATTGTGATTGGGAGCCTGGTGGTTCGGTGGAGGCTTCCTTTTTTCCTGGATGTAGGTGTCTGCAGGATTTGGAGTCGTGGAAGAGCATTCGCCCAGGATATTGGCGGGGTAAAGCTGTGGTTTCGGTCCAGGGACGGTTTCTTCTCGGACCAGGAGAGAGGCTGTCAGATTGTATTGGCGTGGGGCTTTTTTGCCAAGGAAGTGGCCATTGGACGATTTGATAGAGGAATTTGCTGGTGGATAACTGGAAACTGTACCTCCACATAACCTGAGGTCTAGCTCCCTGGTCCAGACGGGGGGGCTGGTTTGTTCTGTCTCCGGAGGGTGGTGGGGCTTGCTTTGCTCCCTGGGTGGGGCAGGGGGGGCCATCGGAGGGTGGTCCTGCCTTCCTCATTTCAGTGAGGGTCAGGGGGAGCTGGAGTGGTTAATATTTGTGGAGGTGAGGAGTCGTTTTTACATATCTGTCTCAAGCTGATTTGACCCCTCTACATCCTCGGCTACCAGGAACTTGGAAATTGGGATCGAGTTTTGGGAAACGCAGAGCAGGATTTGGTGAAGTATTTTCATTTATTTTGGTGAACTGTTGTGTTTGGTACTGGGAGACTACAGAAGATGACTGTGAAGCCTAACTGTTCTGAGTATTATTTTGGGTACATCAGTCTCGTGAGAGGAGTCTGATGTACATTGAGGACATATGGTGTGGTGAGAGCACAAAAGTGTGACTTCAAAATCAAAAGGACTTTGAACATTGTTGGTTAATTTTCCGTCGTCAGTCTGCACTATTTCTGTACTAAATAAATGTATGGTTATATAAATTTTAGAGATATAGGGTAATTTTTAGTAGTTTTAGTTGGTGTGCTCCTCTCCCTGCAGTGGTGAGAGAGTACTGTGGGGGTAGAAGTAGAATTATAATAGATGTTGATAATTTTAACAGCACTAGAATTGCTAGATTTTGTGTTTTATTGTGATTATTGTTTTATTTTAGTGTAGTGTAAAATGTGCTGGAGTAATTATAAGGCGGCGGGTATTATTCCCCTCTGTTAGGGACCTCCGTCCTTCTCCTGTCCCCATTGTCAGCTGGAAGTTTACAGGAAGTGTAGGGCTTTGGGGATTGCGATGAAGGAGACGGAGGGCCCATGCTGGAGGGGAATGGAAAGGAGGGCTGATTGGGATTGTAGGGTCAAGGAGACACCCTGGGCGAAATGGGCACGGAGAGAGTTCTCCCTGTCTTGTGCCCATACCCAAGGGTCTCTGGCTTGGACCAGCAGGTAGGCCGTCATTATCGGAGGTTTGTCCTACCGAGCGGTGTTATGCAATGCCAGGTCTATTAAAAACAAGACGGCTGTTATAGCTGATCTTGTTGAGTCATCTGACCTGGCGTGCATCACCGAGACCTGGCTGGATGAAAATGCTGGGCCTGTATTAGCCGCAGCACCCGCTGAGTACTGGTGATACACCCCGAGGCAGGATACGTGAGGACGGGGTGTTGCCATGTGTTATAAGTCAGAACTGGTCTGGTGGAGGTGCCAGCGGAGTCACCAGATCCTTTGAGTACATTGTGGGCGTAGGGTGTGGGGTGCAGGATACTCTGATACTGCCCACCAGGTGATTGAGAATGTTTTTCTGCAGGAAGTCCAGACTTCATTGTCGACTACCATTGGGGTCCCCAGATGGTTGGTTCTGGGGACTTCAATGCTTGGGTCGATGATGAATTCTCTCGTTTGGTCAAGATTTCCTCCAGTTGATGATATCACTGGGCTTCACATGGTGGTTTCCTCCTCGACCCATGTGGGTGGACACTCATTGGATCTGGTGTTCCTTCTGGGGATGGGGATATCTGACTTGGTGGTGGAACCGGTTGGATGGTCAGACCATCACTCCATTAGGTTCAGTTTTGAGGCCACCCCTGTTAGGTCTGCCCCCACGGAGATGGTTCGATACCACCCTTTGAGGGGTGTATCCCCAGAGGACCTGATGGCGGTATTGGACCTATCAAGCCTACCGATAGATTGCATGGATCCAGGTGATCTGGTACATGCCTATAATGAGGCGGTAACAGGGGCCCTGGATTCTATTGCACCAGTTCGTGTTCGTCCTCTTACTCCTCGCCCCAGGTCTCCTTGGTTTGATGAGACCATGAGGGAATTGAGGAGAGTTGGGTGAAGGCTGAGGCGTTGGCGAAAGTCCGGTTGTGATGATGACAAGCTTAGTTTGATGGACCATTATTTGGTCTATCAATCCGCAATCTCGTGAAGAGCAGAATTCCTATCCAGAGATAGCGGCTGCACAAATAGACCGGCTCAGCTCTTTCGGACTGTGGACAGACTATGCAATCCAGTCTGTCTTCAGCCCAGAAGAGCCTTATCTCAAGAATGGTGTGAGGAGCTTGCTCTCTTCTTTGCAGATAAGGTTGCCAAAATCAGATCGGACATTTGCTCTTCCCCTCCTAATGGGAGCAGCGGTGGTTGTCAGGAGATGTCAAACACCCAGTTGGAATGGTCTGACTTCAGCCTTCCCATAATCGAGGATGTTGTGATGATCATTCGAGCACTGCGACCGACCTGCTGTGATTTGGACCCTGGTCCCACGCGCCTCTTAGTGGGTTGCGTGGATAAGATTGGCCTAGTTCTAGCTTTGATCGTATGGAAGTCTTTGGAGAGGGGGATTTTTCCAGATCCCCTTAAAGAGGCTATAATTAAGCCTCTTTTAAAGAAACCCTCCTTAGACCCATACTGTCTAGCAAATTACAGGCCAGTCTCTAACTTACCCTTTGTGGGTAAAGTTATTGAGAAAGTGGTCACAGTGCAGTTGGAGGATCATCTGACACAACAATATCTATGATTCGCTCCAGTCTGGATTTAGGAAAGGTATAGTACCAGACAGCGTCAGACGAGTACTAAATGACCTCCTAATGGCAAGAGATCGAGGACCCGATCCATCTTGGTACTACTTGATCTCTCTGCAGCGTTTGACACGTTGACCATGGTGTGCTGTTGGAGCACCTGTGGTTAGTCTGTGGACTGTCTGGTACAGTCCTCAGATGGTTTCAATCTTACCTTGAGGGTAGGACTCAGAGAGTGGTGTCGGGAATTTTCTCCTCAGCATCATTCTCCCTGCCCTGTGGGGTACCGCAGGGTTCCATTTTAGCACCCATGTTGTTTTCGGTGTATATGCTACCATTGGGGGCGATTATTAGAAGGTACGGTTTGGGTTTTCACTGCTATTCAGATGATACCCAGCTGTATATGTCTTTTGTGCCCGGTCAGGACGCTGCCTTGTCGGTATTTAATAACTGCCTTGAAGAAATCCAAGAATGGATGAATGGGAGTTGGCTGAGGTTAAACCCGGAGAAAACTGAGGTGTTGGTTGTGGATATAGGTCGCTGTGAGGCGGGTCTGCCAGAGGGATCACCCTCAGGCCTATGGCTTGAGGTGTCCAGTTGACGACCTCAGACCAGGTGTGAAATTCATGAGTAATTGATGACTGTTTGACACGTAAATCCCAGGTGTCAGCAGTCATAAAGACTTCCTTTTTTCATCTGAGGAATATTGCCAGGGTGAAGCACTTGGTTCCTCCAGAGGACCTTCCAAGATTGATCCACGCCTTTGTTATCTCCCAGCTTGACTATTGTAACTCCCTATACCTAGGGCTATTGGGGGTTGAACTTCGCCATCTGCAGCTGGTGCAGAATGCGGCAGCCAGGCTGTTGACTGGAGTTTCTAGATCCAGTCACATAATGCCTGTGCTCCGCGGACTGCACTGGCTGCCAGTGTTTTGGCGAATTACCTTCAAGGTCGGTTTGCTGACCTATAAAGCCCTACATGATCAGGGACCTACCTACCTGAAAGAGCTCCTGTGCCCCTATAGTCCCTCTCGCCCCCTCCGATCCACTGACGAGGGATTGCTAGAGATTCCCAGGGTACGCTTGAAAACATCTGGTGCTAGATCGTTTAGTTTTATGGCACCTACCCTGTGGAATTCTCTACCTCGTCAGGTGCGAGATTGCCCGACCGTCCTTAGTTTTAAGGGAGCGCTGAAAACCCACCTTTTTAATATAGCTTTTAAGGATTTTTATTAGTTTGATTTATTATATTTATTGTTATATGTATTTGTACAGGCGCTTTGATTTTAAGAAAAGCGCCTTTTAAAAATAAAGTTGAATTGAATTGAATTGAATAGTTCTAGAAAGATTCAAACCATGTTCAAACTCTGATGTTCAAGTTTTAACGTAGAACTCGAACACCAGAGGGCTCACAGTACAGTTCAAACCCTTTTTTTTTGCCTTTGGTTCACTGCCAGATCCTCTGTGCAAGACTACAATCTGCTTCTGCTGATTTGCTGACTTAGTTTAGTCCACCCTCTGCATTAAGGTCATGCTTGCCACATTCACCCCAGCCCACCAGCAGTAACAGCTGAAATGAAAGATAGAGCACTAGGGATGGAGGAGAGTGGGAGAGTTGGGAGAGACTGGAGGGTGGGCAACGCAACTGACACGGGGTAGTCACACACAGTGGGACGGGTCCCTCCTGGGCTGGCAGCAGACTTATGCCACTTGGGCTAAGCCTGGCCTGTCCTTGCCGTTTGAGGGGAGGGCAGAAGGGAGTACATTTAAGTAAGAACATTAAAGTGATTGCTTAACTTGCATTTTTCTGCAGATGGCGTGGGAGGGACATGGGGAGGGTAACTGAATTTTGAACAGGATACATAGCACCAGTGGAGGGAGGATGCAAGTGGGTGGGACCAGGGGGAGGATTTGACTGATGTAGCTTAAGTCATGTGTCTGTGCTGTGGGTGTGGGAGGGACTTACATCATGGTCATGCCAGCATGCCTGCCAGGAGGATCACATTGGATAAGAGAGTGATGTGCCGGGCGATGGGTGGGCCACGTCTGTAATGCAGTAATGTGGAGACTATCTGGACTGCTGAAATGTCTTTCCTGTGACTGATTTGTGGTACAATTAGAAGGGAGCCCAGCAGCAGACTGGATGTCTTTGTCTGGCAACAGCTTGTTCAACAAATCCTAGCTTAAATAAGTTGAACAACTAAATCTATCTTTCCTTCTTGTGTGTGGAGGTGTAGAGAGACGGCACACATACAGTGCCTAAGAAAGAAAAATGTAATTAAAAAAAAAAAGAAAAAAATGAGGCGAGAACAGAGAGAGACAGGCAGTGACAAAAAATTAAGTGTGTGATGAGAGTGGGGGCTGGGGGAGGATCACTGTCTCCTCTCTTGGTCTCTATGAAAATACAGCAGAAATGTTTTGTGTAAGGGCTGTGAGACAAAAATCCTTTCTCACTTACATCCTGTCTAGGTTTGTGTTTTATTATCAATACATGTCTAAGGCTTCTCCAATATGTTTACCCTAAATACTGTGTTCTGTTAAGTGTTATTTTATACCTTATATGGAGGATGGTCTTCCATTGTGTAAGATGTGTGCTTTCTTATACACTCGAATTTCAATAAAAAGATAAAGTGAAAAAAAAAAAAGAAAAATCCTTTCTTTATTTTTAAATATCTATTACTCCTGTGTGGCTTATTTCTTGCCATATGAGCATTGCTCCCTTGGATTGCACTGACTGCACTCAGTGTGTGTGTGTGTATGTGTGCTTGCTTGCACTGCCCAGCACCCACTGTGTGGTATGCAGATAAATCCCAGGAATCTTTTGGGTGATGGAAGAAGAGAAAAATCCTTTATTCATTTAAAAATATCTGTGACTTCTGCATGGTGTTCTTGTCATCTGTTCTGCTGTGGTTCCTTTGACTGCACTGTACCTAGTGTTTAACCATTTTCCGCCTGGTGCTCTGTTTGTTATCTTGCAAATAAACACCAGAAATATCTTGGGTGACTGTTATCTTCTCTGTTTGCAACTCATTAAAAAAAGTAAAGTTCAAGCTCTAAAAAAGATTGGAACCCTATTCATTTTTCAAAAGTTCTCGACCAGAACCAGAACCCAGAACTTCAGTGGGTTCTGACAACACTACTTATTAGGCACCAGATGTGTTCAGATTCTAAATAATTCTGCTATGTTTCATAATGAAAAGAACCTTTGGAAAATAAATTGTAATAAATTATGAAATACATAAAATAAATATTCGATTGGGGTGCTAGAGAGCTGATCTCCAGGCAGGAAGCTCTTCATACCAGCTCTGCACTTCGGTAAAGCAAACTTCTTAAATACGTAAATTTAAACCAAACAAACCTGCATAAATTTAGCAGAACTGAGATCAGGAAGCTATTAACTACTGAATGATACCAGTTTCAATACGGGTAAACCAAAGACTCAGGTTCCTGGAACATCTAAAGCATCAGTATAAAAATTGAGGAAGGCCAGAGAATCCTCGAGCCACAAGGCAGATACTGAAGTGAAACCCGCCATGGCATAAGCTGACAGTGACAATGCAATTGATGGATACTAAAATGGAGAAAATGTTGACCAAACTGGAAAAACATGATGCAGCTATCAAAGAGCTTTCCAGCATAGTTACATAGTGTGATAAATGCTCTATCATCACCCAAGCAACAGTTTCTACACTCACATAAGAAAACGTGCAGTTCTGCAGCAGGCTCGAAGCTCTGGAAAATGAAGTCTGTGCACAAAATCTTCGACTGGTCAGAATGCCAGAGGGTGCTGAGGGAACAAATTTGTTGAACTTCCTCAAGACCTGGATGCAGTCCTCAATCTCTATGACTGCTGATTTCGACTGGGGTATGCTGAGGTGAGCCTACCAAGTTAACCCAAAAGTAAGGCCTGCTAATACTAATTAACCCAGTACAGTGCTGGTCAAAACACCAGGAGCTGAGGTACGAGACATGCTTCTGTCAATAGTGTGGGTGGTGTACCCGCTATCAGTAAATGAGATGGATGTGAATATATTTCCGGACTTGTCTTCTCAGACCTGAGATAGATGTAGAAAATTCGAGAGGGTCAGGTGAAAGCTTCAGGCCCTTGGGGTGGTTCATTCCTTTCTGCTGCTGGCTAGATTGAGAATCCTCTATGGTGGGAAATCATGGCAGTTCATAGATCCTAAAGACACTGGAAGATTGCTAGAAAAAATAGAGAAAGAATTTGCTGCCAAGGCAGCTGTTACAGTAGTTGAGGATGAACCAGAGGTTCCCTGACTTTATTGTTTGGAGCTTACTTCAGTAAGCAGATGCTTGAGCCAGGACAATATGTAACACTGAGTCTCTATGTGTTGTTTGACATTTTAGTCTCTTTACAAGTATAATGTGTTCCATTAATGCCATTTTCCTCCCTGGTATATTAACAGAGAATGCTGATAATTCTTTATGGGTATGGTTTCTGAACGCCGTTTGGATACACATGGTGACTTCCACCAATTTTGTTCTCTCTATGCTATTAGGGACGCGGAGATGTTGCATCAAGTCCTGCATCGTCTGGTTATTACCATTGCAATATACAAGTTTGTAGTGGTGTTCACATGTCTGAATAGTTAACTCGGTTCTTATGTTATGCTCTGTCATTTAACAAATGTCTACAGGTTATGTGGTTGCAAATGGCATTCTTTTTCTAGTTAAGGCTGTTACATAGAAACATAGAAGTTGATGGCAAATAAGGACCGCAAGGCCCGTCCAGTCTGCCCATTTATTTTTCTACCTTATGAATGTGCCATCGGCCTTTGCTCTGTCAATGGCCTATCTATTTATACTCATCTGTATTGCTCCCTTATGCCTATCCCATGACTGTTTGAAGCCCTGCACTGTATTCATAGCCCCCATTTCCACAGGAAGGCCATTCCATGCATCCACCACCCTTTTCTGTGAAAATACTTCCTCACATTACCCCTTAATTGGCCTCCCTCTAATCTCATGCTGTGTCCTCTTGTCCTGCTATTTTTCTTACTTTGAAATATGTTAGACTGTTTCACCTTGTTAATGTCCTTAAGATGTTTGAATGTTTCGATCTGTTGTGCAGAGGGGATATTGGGAGCACTTTTTTTCTCAAGTTCCTTACCTATAAATGTTAATGTGGATACATAGCAATCCATAGAGATTACGAATAACCTTTAACTGTAAATTTACCTTTTACTGGACATTGCAAGCCGTTGAGATGGTTAGCATTGCTGGACTCGTATATTAGATGATAAGTAAATTTTGTGGTTCCCTTACTCCTGCTATATAAGATTACAAGGGGCTGTTCTGAATATTAACTTTTTCTGACTATTGTCAATGTATCTATTATGGCCTTGTATGAGGAAATAAGTGTAATGCTTTTTCTTAAAACAATAAACACAAAGTTAAAATAAATAAATAAATAAATATTAGATCACAAAGCATTTTCCAGCCATGAGTCTGCTATTTTGTCAACTCTCTGGCTCAGTTCTGCCTCTGTTTTGCTATTTCCTTTGCTAATTTGCTTCAAGGAATAGTCCCAAGATTCTCTTCCAGTCATCCTGATTTCCAGTCTCTCTCTCGCGTGATCTCTCTCTCTCTCGCTCTCTCCCCCTCTCTATTTTTTCCACTTATTTATTTTAGTTTGTCTTCCGCATCATTGATTGTTTCTGCACTTCTTCTGTATCCCAGGTTTTTTTTTTGTTTACTGTCCCATGCTTATAATGGTGAAAGGGTATTTTTTTTCACTGTGGACTTAACTTAGTAATGGACATTCATGCTCGCATCATCTGTTAAGATATGCAACTGACTTCATGAATTTTGAAGGAATTGTCTAAGTTAAATTGCTGTGCTTTTTCTGAGAAATAGTAAACGCTCTTACCTTTTTAGGAGTCCATTTTACATATATAATTTTTACTGTGCCGCTATATGGGAGGAAAGAGATTATAATTTAATGCCGAAGAGGCAACCAGATGTCCTTTCAACTTTATAGTGTACCACCCCACCCCTGTGCTCAGTTGTTTTTTTCAAAGGCTCTTGTTAATAAACAGGTGGCTTTGGATTAGGCCAAAAGATGGCGTAACATATAACAATGTAAATGAAAATCACCCGTTTACTTACATAGAGTACAATCCTGTGTCCTCCCTGGTCAGGTGTCACAAAACATCTTAGCTTGTGTACATGGCTTGCCCACTGGGAAGCAGAAGGGATCATTTGGCTGCCTCATTGGGGCCAACTTATCATCTCTTTTCTCCCAAAGGACAGAACAGTACAAAATAATACCTGAAATGGACTCCTGCAGAGGTGAGAGAATTTAGTTTTTATCATAAAAAGCCCAGCAATGTAACTTAATTCCTTTAAAGAAGAGTTGCAGGATTTCATTGCTGCTGAACTGCATTCCTGTACTTGTTTTCATTTGTACTGTAAGTGTGGTACTGTAATTGCTTTGTACTGCCTGACAACTTTAATCTCTTGCCACAGGACACGGTCAAAAACAGGACTATTATGGTCAATCCATTTTTCCCAGTTCTAAATGAAAAAGATGAATTACTGCAGCTTCTACCATTTATTTTGGTGTCATTTTTTCTCTTCTAATTTTTCCTTTTCAAATTTAAATGAAAAGAGAGGCAAACACTGTTGAAATGTCATGGGAAGAGTCTTTCCTACAGCATTTTTCAATGGTGAAAGAAATCATGTTTCACCCAATGTTTCCATCTTTTTGATAATTTCATCCTCCTTTAAGACATGGCTTCCAGGAGTCTGTATCCTTCTTAGTCACTGCCCTACTGTGTGTGTCTGTTCTCATAAGCATACCAGATAATTCTGCCTCTGTTTTGATAACTAATCCACACTGTTTCTGCATATTTGTACAGTGGACCTCTGTTGTTTGACTGGGTATTGACTGTTGCAAAAGCCAAGAGGCTCTAAAGGCTTGACATAATATAAACATGATTGTGTTGTTTTTCGCTTACAGAGGGTAAAACTATCTTTTTGAAAGACCCCGTTTCTTGGGTATTTCCCTCTGCCCTTACCCTAATATCTGGGATAATACAGGACTGACATGTTTTCCATCTGAGGAGGCTGCTGATCACAGTATGCAGAAATGTACTGCAAAGTGTTTCTGTAAGGAACTTTTTGTGTTTTATGGAGCTGGTAATATAAATGCCTGTACTCGGGTAACAACCTGGGTCCCTCTGCCTCTTAAGTTGTAACTTAATATCTATTTCAAAGTACTTGTCATTGACTAGAGTGCAGCTTCTTGGTGCAGTAGAGCTAAAACATAGGGAACCTGAGCTCGACCCCTTCCGCATGCCATACAATTTAGTTTTTTAACTAAAAGACAAGGGTTTGAAGCCTAACAATGGCTAACAATTTTTGAAATTATTTTCTAATTTCACTGGATGAATGATCCACGGTAGCATGAAGTTAGAATAGTATGGTCTACATGTCTAATAATTTTAAAATGGATTCCTCTTGAAGCAGTTCATACACAGAATATAAGAACATAATTTTACTTAAATGTATAACTTTTCATACATAATGGGCTCTATTCATTATTACCCTTTTCTATTTTCTGTGAGTTATTTATTTGGGAGTGTCTTACCTCTGTATTCAAAATCAGTCCTGTGCAACAGTATGTATCTAAGACCATCCTTGCATTGCTTTGATAGAGGCTGTCACCAATATTGTATACTTGCCATGCTCTACATATCTTTTGAGTTCTTATTGATTCTGCCACAGCTAATCTCTTATAATTCAGCATTTGTATTCACCATCTTCATTCCTCTGAGGCAGGCCACCTAGCAGTTCCCAGGGTTTTGTTGAAATCCTCTGGTGAGAGGCCCTTTGACATAGCTGGCCTGTGGAATTTGCGTCCAAGGTCGCTGAGGGAGGCCCCCTCATTGGAAGCCTTTAAAAGCAGTCTGAAGTCCCATTTTTTAAGGAAGCTTTTGATTTTTTGTAATTTGTTGGCTGTTTATAATTTTTTTTTCTTTTTAGGCAGACATCATCACTTATTTAAGGGATCATTTTTAATTTTTAGTATTGCAGTTACTTAATTAAGGATGAACCAGGCAACTACAGACCAGTGAGGCTCACATCAATTGTGGGAAAACTCATGGAGACGATCCTAAAAGAGAGGCTGGTGACCTTTTTGGAGATCAGTGGTCTCCAGGATGGCCAGCAGCATGGGTTTGTCTCAGAAAGATCCTGCCAGACAAATTTGATTGAGTACTATTACTGGATGACAAGGAAACTGAACAAAGGCCATGCAGTGGATGTCCTGTATTTGGATTTCAGGAAGGCCTTTGATTCCATGCCACATATGAGGCTGGTGGAGAAGCTGGAATATATAGAGGTGGGAGCAAAGATGGTAAATTGGATCACCAGTTGGCTGAAGGGAAGGCCGCAAAGGGTGGTGGTGGTGGGAGAACTCTCATCACTGAGGGATGTGATGAGCGAGGTGCCACAGGGATCAGTATTGGGACCGGTGTTGTTTGGGATATTCATAGCTGATATTTCCCATGAGGTCGGAAGTAAGATCAGTCTCTTTGCAGATGACACAAAGTTGAGAGCTGTGGTAGATGACATCAAAGGGTGGAGGGGGCTGCAGGAGGACCTGACCAAACTACAGGAGTGGTGGGATGCACGGCAGTTGGGGTTTAACTCCAGAAAGTGCAAGGTATTGCACTATGGGGCTAATAACCAGGGGAGGAGCTATCAGCTAGAGGGGGTACAGCTGGAGTGCACCAAGGAGGAAAAGGATGTAAGGGTGCTTATAATGAGGGGTATGAACAACTCAGCTCAGTACAGGAAGGCTGCAGCAAAAGCTAACAGGATGCTATGGTGTGTAGCAAGGGGAATCTCCTCCAGAAATAGGGAGGCGATCCTGCCCCTCTACAGGTTGATGGTCAGGCTGCACCTGGAATACTGCGTGCAGTACTGGCACTCACTCCTGAAGAAGGACATCAGATTGTTGGAGGGTGTACAGTGGAGAGTGACAAAGATGATCCAGGGATTAGAGGGATACTCCTATGAGGAGAGGCTGGGCAAGCTGAACATGCATTCCCTGGAGGAGAGCAGGGATTGGGGGACATGAAACCATTAAATACTTAAAGGGGATAAGCAAGACTAGCACAGAAGGGATTAAACAGATTAAAAGGGGGAGAGTCACGAGGGGGCACCAGCTGAGATTGGAGGGGGAAGATTCTCGATGGAAGTCAGGAGACATTATTTCACATAATGTGGATAAGTGGACTACTCTGCCTGAGGAGGTAGTAGCCTGTAGCACAGTAGATGGTTTTAAGAGGGGATGGGACAGAGTGAGAGGGAGGGTAATTATGGGGAGGGTGGGTGGGCAGCTGCAGTTTGAGGGGTTGGCTGCACAATCGAGCAGACTCGATAGACCATGAGGCGTGTTTCTGCTGGCGTTTTTATATGTTCATATGTTTGTAATTCATATCTTATTTTGCTATTCATGCTCTGTACTGTATGTTAATTTATGTTGTGTTATAATGTACAGCACCCAGAGCTCCTGGTAATGGATGCTTTAAGGTTTGCTTTGCTTGCCTGCTTGTACCATAGTGGTGACTCTGCCCCTGCTAAAATGGTCCAGTATTGTCTGGGAACTGTTATTCATGAAAACAGTTTATTGTTGTAAATGCTGACTCTCCATCATACCCTGTGCCTGTCATACTTGTGTTTAAAGTTCATACTTAGTTTCCTTTATCTCAGGCAGTTATGATGAGAGCGCCACCAGTTTATTACACAGACATATCCAGATTACTGTTACGATTTAAAATAATTTTTAATATTGTTTTCTAAAACGTTAAATGTTAAGTAATGAGTTGTCTACACATCGTTCAATAAGTATTTATGTTGCTTAGAGAGTACTGAACAACAGCATTGATATTCAATTACATTCAATTTGAGGTGGCCATTTTAATTAAAGTTGAACATCGAACATTTGGAATTGTATACATGCTTCAGGAGGGAATTACTTTTTAAGCATGCAAGTGCCCTAGACATGTACGGGAGCAGAATACTTTAATGGTTTTGTGGGTAGTCTTTTTGCTGCTTATCTGGAACGGTTTTCAGCATTTACCTCTCCAGTCATCAATTCAAATGTGTTCTGCAAACAAAGGCTGTGATTGCTAAGGGCAGTCACTACAAACAACAGCAGCATTTAAAAGCACATTTCATATTGTCAGTCACAGCTTTGCATAGCAGCCAGTAGATACAGTCAAAATCCAACTGATGAAGTCAGTGTCATTTGCCAGCAGTGGTGTGACCCACATGCAAATGACTGAAAATAGGACTGATGCTAAAGAGGACATGTGGTGAATAATAGCTGTACATGAATCAGAGGTTAAAAAGTTATAAGTATCAAAAAACAAATATTCTATCATGTTAGTTAGCGTTCTCTGCACCAGATAAAAGGACTTGAGAGGTCTTCAAAGCTTTTGTAAAAATTATTCATTTGTTTAGAAAAGGTATTACCACAAAAAAAGTGTACTAGATTTTCCTAAGACTACCACAGTATCACAGACTTGCAAAATATAATCGTTATCTGAGATATAGGGCTTAATGGATCTGAAAGCTAAGGTTACATACTGGTAGTGCATTGACTGTATGCAGACAAACATAATAGCACTTATATCATCACCAACATGTCACAAACAGCCATGGTTAACTTTATTAGAACCAGTTTTATTGAGAGAGGGAATGACAATGGGGGGGGTTGGGGGCATCAAGTTTGTTAACTCATTATGTCTTGGGTGGCCATTTTGTGTACGGTTAAGCAATAAATGGTTCAAACTTCATACAAAGCTATTGGAAGTAATATCCATCCCAAATCATTCTATGGGATCTTTAACATGGACAAATACTGGCAGAAGGGACCTTAGTTGGACATCACACCTGAAGGAGGACACCTCCAACAGATCAGCATTTTCCCTCTGCACTAGGCATGGATCCAGTTCAGTGGGACTTGGAACAACAGCCTTCTGATTTAGAAGAGGGAATACTGGAAACTGAACAATATCACCAACACTACTGTATCTAAAAGCAGTTCCTCTCATTATGCCCCATATGTCTTCTCATTATGCCCCTTGTGTCCTCTCATTATGCCCTGTGTTCTCTCATTATGCTTCATGTGTCCTCTCTTTATGCCCCCCCCATGCTCTCTCATTATTTTATTTATTTATTTTATTTGGTTTTTGGTAACCAGGTAGGTACACCAGACAACTGAATGTCTATTTGCAGGTACAATCCCCATGTGTCCTCTCATTATATACCATTGTTCCTCTCATTATGCCTCCTATGTCCTTTCATTACTGCCCCTGTGTCCTCTCATTATGCATCATGTGTCCTCTCATTATACCCAAGTGTTCTCTCATTATGCACAATATGACCTCTCATTATGCACAATGTGACCTCTCATTATGCACCATGTATCTTGTCATTATGCCCCTGATTCCTCTCATTATGCATCATGTGTCCTCTCATTATGCACCATGTGTCATCTCATTATGCACCATGTGTCCTCTCATTATATGGTACGTCATGTGTTCTTTCATTATGCCCTATTTGCCCTCTCATGAAAGTACTGTATGTGTCCTGTCATTATGTCCTATGTGGCATCACATTATGCCCTATGTGTTATCTCCTTATACAGTACCCCATGAATCTTCTTATTATACCCAATGTGTTCTCTCATTATGCAGTACCCCATGTGTCCTTTCATTATGCCTCATGTGCTCTATCATTATAATGTACCCCTTGTATCCTCTCATTATGGCCCATGTGTTCTTTCACTATACAGTACCCCACATGTCCTGTCATTATTCCCCACATGCTGTCTCATTATACAGTACCCTATGTGTCCTCTCACTGTGCTCTGTGTTTTTGCCCAGTTGACACTCTACTGACTTACACTGATGCCCATTAATCATCAGAATGGACCATTTTAGTTTATACCAATAAGACCTCTTGTACTGGAAAGGGGAAGTGAACATTAAGGATGCAACAGGCAGTCTCCACCCTTGAGTCTGTACCTGTCTCCTTTGTATTGTGTTTGGCCTCCACTGGCATGCTGGTCCCAAGTGCCTGAACAGGCTCCTAAGAGCCTTAAGCTTTGAGTTGCCGTTTTGGTCCTGTTTTCCAAGGACTGACTCGGCTACAGACTTCCTGGCAACTCCCTCATATTTTTAAGATTGACTGATTAGTTATGTTAGAGCATTCATTATGATTGTAAAACACAAAGGGATGATTAATAATTGAACTGGATGTTAACTGAGGATATACTGAAATGTAGCTCGGAAGGTTAATTAAAGTTTTTTAGAGAAAGTGGATCATGCTTATCTTCAGCTATTAGAGAACTGCTTAGTAAAATAAAAACCTCCTGAAACTTCTAGTCCTTTATTACATTTGCCTTCATCAGCAACCTAAGAAAGATTTTCTTTAATTCAGACTTGTGTGATGCATTTCTTCTTTTAGTCCATAATTATAGTTGTACATTATCATCTTGTAGCTTTAATTACCGCGCAGAATTAATATATGTTGTCATGACCATAATGTAGCAGAGAATATGTGATGAAAAGTAAATTACTCTTCAGCAAATGTAAAATAAAAAATAAATTTTAAAAGCTAGATGTAATTTATCATTTTGGCATCCAAAGTAATGTTTACGTAAAAAAAAACTGGTATTTATTTTTTTGTTGTTGTAACTAAACAAATCAGCATGAAAGGTCAATTTAAAACTAACGATTGTGTTTTAGAAAATAAAATAATGTTATTTTGCACTGATAAAAACTCTGGGTTGGCTGTGAAAGAAATAGATCATTTTAAGTGTGTGTGTGTGTGTGTGTGTGTGTGTATGAAAGCAAATCAAAGCACTTTAGTCACACCATACTCTGTTGTCTATGGTGGCCCATGCAAGAGAGCTATGGGATGGATTCAGACTATGGACAATAACTTATATGGTGGAATCTCACAGTAGATATGAGGCACAAGTTTGTCTGGATGTAGCTCTTGCAACTGCATCTGTTCTGCATATGGGTCCAGTTCAGTCCAGTTTTTCATTCCATCAATGTCTGACAGGATGTAAATAGGACTTACCATGCCCCATAGAATGGAAACACAAAACTACTTGTCTTTCAAATCTAGGTCAGGAAGTCTCAGCACAGTTAACATTGTGCAGCCCTTATTACCACATAAAGTGCAATCTAGGACAGAATACCCACTAAAATGACTATAGTTTTGTTTTTGTTGAATTGTGTTGACCCGGTAAGCCCACTGATCCTAGAAGTCCCTTTTTCAGGGGTGACGGCGGGGAATACAGATGGTAAGCAACTGAAATTGAACCAGATTAAGCTGTTGGTGGTATTTTTAGTGAATGAGGGAAATATGACCAGGACACCGGGGATAATATTTTACAATTTTACAGTTCTGAAGTTCCTCAGTCAGTCGGTAATAGTTATAGTATAACCTTGATTGTGCTCCTGCATTTACTGAAGTCTTGTTAATGATTTCTTCTGATATTCCATTACAAACTATGAATGACCTATTAGTATTCTCTACCACAGCCTCTGAACCAAAGGAGACAGTAGGCTTCAGTAGTTAGAGGGCAGTACCGTGAACCAAGAGGTCACCGTTTCGTACTTCTCCATAGCTATTGTCTGATTTGGTGACATTAAGAAAGTCTGTTTCTCTACACATGGTGTGGTCAAGTCATTCCAGATAGTTCCTAGGAAAACCATTATTGGTAACAATATGTTTAACTTTGTTCTTCTTAACCAGTGTTCTGTTTGGAACCTGTTACCATCTCCATCATGGTTGTTTTAAAGATGGGGGGGTGTTTTGCTTTCAGAAGATACTATAAGGAATCTTGGACTCTAGAAACAAAACTTAATATAAATCTTCTTAAGGTTAGAGAAGCGTGGTCTTCATGTCTCGATCCCACAATTTCCTGCAGAGTGTCAATCAAATTTCAAACAGACAAACAGAACATTAGAGGTATATAAACTGATTGGAGAAACATGTTCCCTACTGTTTTGCCAAGAGACAGTTCAGTTGTGGGATTAGGAAAACAATGGCAGTAGATGCACTTAGAGATGTCAGTACACCAGTATACTGGACAGTGTATTGATATAACAAATTATTTTTTTATTTATTGAAAGTTTCACCAGGATAGGCACACAGAACAATATAAAATTGCTCATCTCACGGAGTGTTCTGGGGGAAGGGTAACATCGGAGTACAGTAATCAAAAGCACATTTCCATGCAGTATTATAGAACAGTATATATACAGTAATCAACAACACATTTCCAAAGGTAATATAAAACCGAGAAGCAACAGAGCAAAAAAACAATACATCAGTTAGTAGCATTGGATAAACATTGAGATTTGATGAGAGAGGAGCAAATCAACAGCACTGTTGACTTAATACATACAGTGTGGACAAGGAAGTGCAATAAAGTACATTGGTTTCTCTTCACGTTAAGTGCAAGGCTGGTAAAGGGGATGGGGAAGCCAGAGAGGAAATTAGGAGGAGTGAGGAGCGAGAGGGGAAATTAAGAGCTGCTGCAGGATGGAGAGAGGAAGTTGAGGAGGGAGGTTGAAATGGACCACAGGGAGGAGGAGTGCCTGATTTGACGAGGCATTGAGTTCCAGAGTTTAGTGAATCTGTAGGAGAACGATGATTGGCCTATAGATGTGGTGCACTGTGGTATAGCTAGGGTGTGGGAGTCACTGGATCTGAGGGAGAGAGGGGCAGTGGGGTTGGAGGACAGTGAGGAGACAAGGTAAGGGAGAAGCGTATCAAACCAGAATTTAGAGGCACATTTTATGCAATGGGCTAGATGGTGGTTTTCCAGGGAAGGAAAAGCTAGAGAGCGATATAGATCACAGTGGTGGGTAAAGGAATGGACATCCAGAGCAAAATGACAGAAAGCATTGAAAAGGGTGTCCAGTCTGGTTAAGGATGTCTTCAGTACGGCACTGCAGACTATGTCACAGTAGTCAAAGATGGGTAGTATCATTTTCTGGAAAATCTCCTGTAGAGGTTGGCAGCTTTGGTTCCTGTAAAGGGCACCTAATTTGGGGCACAACTTTTTAGGATGGAGTCTATGTGTCCAGTGAAGTTTAGGTGCTGGTCTAGCCAGACCCCGAGGTACCTAAAGGAGGAGGTGTCCTCCAGAGTAGGGTCATAAAGAGTGTGGAAGGACGGCAATTTAATTAGCCTAGAGAGTCTCTGCCTAGTGCCGAAGGTCATGAAGACTGTTTTCTTGGTGTTAAGGAAAAACTGATGGAATCTTAGCCATTGCTGAACTTTCTCAAAGTCACGCTGAAGTGTGTAAGCCACATCAGTTGGTGACTGGCCAGAGGAGAAAAGGACAGTATCTCCAGAATACATATGGATGAAGGAGGAGGTGCACACTGACGGGAGATCATTAAGGAATATGAAGAATAGGGGGCCAAGGACAGAGCTTTGGGGTATGCCAGCATTAATCTGGAGTTGGGGGGGGGGTGGAATAAGCAATTTTGCCTGACTGCATTCAGCCTGTTCGGTAGGAGCAAAACCAGTTTGTTGCTGAATCAGACAGGCCAGCAGATCACAGATTATCTAGGAGGAGGTGGTGGAAGACAGTGTCAAAAGCCTTTTTGCAAGGTCGACAAAGATCATAGATGTGATTAGACCACTGTCCATACCTGAGAGTATGGAATCAGTGAGCCTAAGTAAGAAAGTGGTAGTGGAGTGATCTTTTCTAAAACCAGATTGGTAGGGAGTGAAAAAGGCAGAGTCAGAGAGGTAAGAGGAGAGTTGGGAGAGGACCAGGTGCTCCTGAACCTTAACGAGAATAGGTAGGAGAGAGAGAGAGAGAGATTGGCCTATAGATCCCAGGCATAGAAGGATCACCTCCCTTGGGTAGTGGCAGAACTACAGCATGCTTCCTTAGGTAAGGGATGGAGGCCGGTGAGAAGGAAGGGTTTAGTAAGGCAGAAAGTGGTTTACAAATAGCATGAGCAGAGAGGAAGAGAAGTTTGGGGTCAAGGCCATCAGGTGAGGAACCCTTAGATGAGTTGAAAGTGAGGAGAGCATATAGAGTATCATGAGGTGAGACTGGAGAGAAGGAGAAGAGGTCACTAGGGAGGGTGCTTGGGTGTGAGTTACTACAGACAGATGCAACTGGTTGGGTAGGAGGAAGAGAATCTAGTAGAGCAGCAGCACAAGAGGTAAAGTAAGAGTTGAATTCACTGGCAATTGAGAGGTGGGCAGACATGATAAGGACATTATTGACATAGATGAGTGGAGTTTGGGATTTAAAGGTGGGAGAGAAGAGGGAGTTAATAACTTTCCAAAATTTTGAATTACGAATTACAGTCCACCCTTGATTGTTTGCCTCCTTGTTAATCTCAGATTTCCACCTACTTACTTGATGTACCATTATGCACACATGCGATTATTTGCCTCCCTGTTAACTGCTAACTTCAGATTTCCACCTACCTGCTTGATGTACCATTTTGTACACGTGAATTTCCCCCACCTTTCCCCCACTCTCGCTTACCCCCACCTCCATCCTTTCCCCCTGGTACTAACTCCACCATCATGTTTTTGTCAGCCCCTAATTTTTGCCCTGTCAGTCCAGTCAGCATGTGTGATTGGTTGCAGTGCTGCAGTGGCCATTGTCTGTTATTTGCTTGTTCCAGTGCTGCAGTGGGACTGACTGAGGAACTTAAAAACTGTAAAATAAAAATGGAGGATGATCTGTGATTGATTGGGGTACTATGTCCTTAAAAAAAAGTTAAACTTTGACTGTCAGTCCATGTGAATCCCCCCCATCAGCCAAATGCAACAAGGTGGGTTAAATGCGAGAGGGTGGGTGGTTAATGTTTTGTTAACTGAGGAAGCTACGGTGAAAAAAAGTTAAACTCTGGCTAGTAGAGCAACTAACTCAGGGTCTGGCTGGCAGTCCAAGTGAGTGGAGGCTATCTTTGCTGTTTTCAGGAGGGTGGGAGGTAAATGTTTGTTTTATCATGACGGCTATTTTTGCTTTTGGGAAAAGTAAAACAAAATGAAAGGTCAAGTTGTTTCCTCAAGTGGTGTTATAGAAATCTGCATTTCAGGAGGGTGAACTGTAATGGGGGAGGGTTATATATTTATGTCAGTGCCTGCTCACTTTAATGTAACCCCAACCCCACCCCTTTTTTGTTACTCATACAAGGCGACAATCACACTTGGCAGAAAAGGTATCACCCCTGGCATTAGGGCAACACATGGCTTGGGCATCTCAAAGGTCAGTGGGAAGGGCACAAAACAACATTTCTATTTTACCCAGGTTTGGGGGAGAGGTGCCAGGTCTATAGTGTGTCTCCTATCTGTGGGGCCCCCAAAAACCCACACAGCTACTCAGAGATGGATTGTCCATAACCAGAAATTTGGGATTTTGCTGTATGGCTTTTATTCCTGACAAAGTGGTAACAGAAATATGGAAGTGCCCCCAGGGCTTGTAGCTGTAGAGACACAGATGGCACATTGGTAGCAGGCAAAAACATTTCATAATTCTCTCAGACAGAACTGAGGCTTCTTACAAGAACATTTTCCATGGATGTCCAGCCCTAAGTTCAGGGATCCCTGGACTTACCAGTGCATTTATAGTGGATCTTGCCACAGCACTATTTCAAGCACCACTGGGTGAGCTAAGTTAACACCTTAGACCAGTCAGTTCACTATGGCCAAAGCTAGTCTCTCTCTCTCTCTCTCTCTGCCATTACCTTTAGGAAAAACAGGATTCCCTAGCCACACAGGGGCTATAAGAAGCAGCCTTACAGCACAGTCTTTGTGCCAGGGTCCTGAGTTCCTGTATCTTAGCCATCAAGGGGCCCATAACAAGGCACTAGTCAACCACATTTGAAAAACAAATGAACCTTGTAATTACAGCAGCTCATGCTCCCCAAGGCATTTGTTAAGAACACTTGAAATCCGCAGATCTCACACCAAATCCATAGCTTTTAGGTTTATACACATACAGTCTTTAATTCTGGGCAGTTCTGATAGCTCTCACAGTCTCTGGGGGGTTGCTCCAAAGTACTCACTAAACCTTCAGTCCCATTTCTCCTTCTGTGAAAAATTTTCACCACCTCAGGACTTCACAGAATCTGATACGAAACATACAAAATTTTCCAGCAGATAAAGGCTTAGTGGTCTATCAAGTCTGTTCAAATGTGCAGCTAGCATCCCTTATTCTGCAGCTGCCTCTCCCTCCCACCTCTCCCTTGACCCTCCCCCTTGCCCTGTCCCAGCCCCTTTTGAAGCAGTCCATTGTTCTACTCGATACCACTTCTGTTGGTAATGCATTCCAGCCAGCTACCACCCTCTCCGTAAAAAAGTGTCTCCTCGTATCCCTCCTGAACCTTCCTCCCTCCAGTCTCATATCATGGCCCCGAGTGTCCCTCCCCCCTCCCTTACTTTGAACTGCCCCTCTGTACCTATCTTGGTAGCTTCCACATCCCACAAAACTGGCCAGCGGTTACTGTTTTAAGGCAGTGAATAATAAACTGAGGTTTCTTCCCTCTAACAAGTGTCCATTGGCAAAGCACCACTTGCTCGTAGAACTCTCAACTTCAGACTTCACACCCTGACTCCAGAAGTCAAACAACAGCAAAGCTCTGTGGATTATGCTGCTGCAAGGATTCTAAATTTCAGGACATCATCCCCTGCCTCAGCAGGGCTAAGCAGGTGGTGATGTAATGTTTTGCAGAGAGTTTTTAAACCCTCTGAAACTGGCCAGGCTATCTGCCTGATCTAAAACTAATGGGATCCTAGTAACCCCAGGCACTGGTTGGATATACTCACTACCACCAGACAAGGTTGCTGTCCACAGCAAGAGATTTGAACTTCAGCACAGTCTATGCAACTCCTGTGCACCCTATGAGAAGGGGTGGCCAGTCCCTCCCCTACCTGTGACTTAATGTAGCCAGGTTACCACGGGGAACATGGAGGCAAGCTGAAGCATATTCAACCACTACTGACAAACTAGCTTAGGGACCCCTCCACAGTGGCCTAAAGGGACCTCTTGAAGTACTCTCTGACAGGACAGAGCTGGCCACTCCTACCATGGATGGGCCCACCAGTCTATCCACCCCTCTAGCCTGCTAGGGAAAAGCTATCTAACCACTACACTACTGCCAGACTGTACAGGAGATAACATGACAGTAAAATGCCACAACCACAGATGCACAGAAAAATGGTTTATTTCTCCCTAATAATAGTACAAAGGACAGAAGCATAAGATAAATATTACTGACTGGAAAACAGAGACAGTCACACACCTGGTGTGTAAGCTAGGTGCTCCTGGGGATCCCAAGGGTTTTGGCCGTGTACTAAGATTATGTACCTGAGATAAGAAAGTCTCGTTACATGAGTAACAGGCTCATATGTGTCAGTGTATTCCTACAGTCGGTATTTCATTGGACAATACATGGGCGTCTCACACCCAGGCAGATACATTTTGTTGCATCTTCAGCTATATGCTGACTAACCAACTTATCAGAACAATTGGCTTCTTCTCATATAATTTGCTGACTAAAGCATGCTAATTTCAACATAGGTGGCACTGCAGACCACTATATATATATATATTTATATATATATATATATATATATATATATATATATATATATATATATCTCGTGTTAGGTACGAATATCACAGTTGTCAGTAGATGTCATTATAGACCACAAATACATATTTCTGTCTAATACATTAGATGTCTGGCTAAACAGGAGATTCTTGACTAGGCCCTAATACAACAAATCTGTCAGTGCATTAGTATACCATTAGTATATAGTATTATCCCTTATCTGTTAAAATAGCAATGATGGTACTCACATGGGACAGCAGGTCACGCTGATCTAACATATTTCTTCCCTCGTTGCCTGGATACAGAGGCAACACTAATATAGGGTGGTAGGTAGGTTATTTGGTTGGAGAATGAGTTTCATAGAGAAATTTCAATTGAGCACAGTGTTGTTTCAAAGATTTGTATAAACAAAGCAAGGTAATAATGAGAAACATAATTAGAGACACTTGTATGACAACAAAACCTTTAAAAGTCAATTCTAACCAAGTATTAGATAATGCTGTGCTGAGGTCACCGCCATGGAAAAGAGCATTTAAGGAGTTTCCTGCCTTAGTGACATTATTACCAATATGAACCACATGTGTATCCTTTTTCTGTAATAGAGATTTGATATTCAGTGTGAGTGGATCAATATGTACTTTGAAGACTTGTAAGTCCTACATAGACGTAGCCAGGAGGGTTTCCTGGGTGCACAGAACCTCCCTCCTCACTTGCCTTGATGTTTAAAAACTCAACTGACAATGATGCAGTTCTAGAGTAGGTGCACATGCATTTTTTCTGACTCCTCCTCCAGACTCAGACTCCCACCATACCACTAGGGCTGAAGAAACATTCAGGCTGCACTTACATTGCCGCGCATGTCACCCATGCAATGTACACACCTGCTGACATGTTCAAGGAGGCTTGGAGCAGCTTTTGGTCTCTTTTTCTGGGCCTGGCACAGGCCACATGGTGCAAAAGCAGCACTGATGCTCACTCAGCTGAGTAGCTTACAGCTGTGAAGAACAGAGTGGGAGAGAGAGAACAAAAAAAATCAGGAAGGCAAAGTGGTATTTTTTTTTTTTTTAGCAATCAATCAGCTGTCTCATCTGAAGTTACCAGCTCAGGAAAGGGATGAGCATCTGCAAAGTGAGGGAGATAGCAGGGAATAAGACTAGCAAAGCAAAAATGTTGCCCAAAAAAACAAGCAAGGATTTACCTGATGACGCGGGAACTACAGTATTTAATTTTTATCTGCATTCGTTTTTTTTATTTAAAAAAACATCAACTGAACCTGGGTAAACAGTCAGGATCATTTTGCAACATGGGGTTTCCTGAGTCAACCTAAACAGCTGCTGACTTTTAGCTGAACAAATTCCCAGGTAAGCTGATGCACATTTCTTCTGGTTTATAAATGGATTCATATAGCACTCTGTGTGTAGAGAAGTCCAAGTATGTTTTATCGGTGATGCCAGTCTCTGCCATCTGTACAGTAGCTGACAAGGAATGTGCCCATTGGACTTTGTCCTTAGCACTAGTAATCCCACCCTGCAGTAGGGCAGCAGCAGTGCAGGTGGTATCGGACTTGTAGAACGGGGTTAATCTAACAGAGTGCCATGTTTTTATGCATCAAGCAATTCAATATTTAAGTTCCACAGCTCTGCTTTTTTGGGGTCATATGGCATAAACAACTGAGGGAAGTTTAGTTGAAAACATTGTGAACAGCTGCTAGTGTGGAAAGCTCAGCTGGGAGTGTCATTTAGGGGAGTATGGATGGAGGCCCATGCTGTTGATGTTCAGTGCCATACACATGAGCACATATTTCTTGATTTTTTTGATAAATACAGGACTTTGTAGCCCTTATGACTTTGGTGAAATTGGGCTTACCACTGGTGAAATGGGGCCTTGAAGTTTAAAGCAGCAGGACTGGTTAGTCAACAAAAATAATTAGTCTAGTTTTGTTTGACAAACATTTATTTTTGTTAAATGGTGCAGTTTAGTGCATTTTTAGGCAACAACTGTTGTCAACAGTTATTGTCTAAAAACACACTACACTGCACCATCTAATTCCTAAGTTTTCAAATGTTTTCAGAGGAGCATGCTCCCGACACCTCTAAGAATATGTGGACCCCCCCATCAAATCCAGGTTATGCCCCTACTGTGCTATAGCATACAGATAGACAGGGTCACTATCAATATGATCACATTCTGGGGTTGGAACTGGGGCAATAACCATATGATCTATGATACAGCATTGCTGGGGCATGAAGCAAAAGTTTGGTAAAGGTATGTCCCATGTCAAAGGTACATAAGAGAAAATCTGATGATTAGTCACAATGCACTACTGTCCATCAGAGTTGTAGGTCACATGAACTTGAGGAAGGTGCCACTTTGTGAGCTGGACAGGGCAGATGATTGAAGTGTTTGTGATTCTGCTGGTGTGGATGTCTTCTTGAGAAGTATCCCTGGAAGGATGGCTGGAGGTGTTGAGGCTGGGTTGCACTTGACTTGAAGAATTTCTGTCTGGATCTGATGAAGACGTTTCAAAAGCAGTTGAATTGTCAGGTCATCAGGAAATTGCAGTGACCAGTCCATAGTATCAGGCAAGTAACCACAAACAGGCATGGTCACATCATAGACATCACATCTGCATAGATAGTGATATCCCCTCTTGGCACAACAGTCCATGTGTGATGCAACCCAGGAGCCAAGATGAGGATGCAACAAGCAGTGGAAGAAGATCAATCCATTCTCTATAGATGTTGCCCTCAAGATGGCCCATCGAGTGGATGTCTGCAATCTTGTCAAAGACTAAAGAATCCTTGTTGAAAACTGGAAGAGAAACTGTGAATGTGACATACATTGTGTCTTTAATGCTGCAATGGTTGGCAATGTAGCAAAGTCCTTGATTTGGGTGTGGTGTAACCTAACCCAAATTTCATGCAGTAGCCAGGGAAAAAGAGACAGTCTTATCCATACACTTTACGGTACAAGAAAGAGAATTGCAGTGGGGGCTATACCATTTAAACCACAGAGTGGTGGTGTGGTCCACAAGGTGTCTGAAAAAATAAAGAAAAATCTCCAGGAGTGATCTGTCTCCAAAATTAACTCAAAATTATGCAACCAGATTTGTAGAGAATAGACCCACTCACCAGATATTGTTTTAATAAACTTGAATACTATTTCTTGTTTATATCAGTATAAGGAATTTATTATCATCGACGTTTCGCATTTATACACACTGCTTCATCAGGAATCTGTTGTTAACAAATAAGTATTTTGAAATCATAAATCAATTGTATAAACTACTTTTGTTAGGTACACCCAAGAAAATCAATCAGTTTAACCAAACTTCAGCTTATATTGTCAAAATGAATAAAAGAAAAACTTTTCTTAAGTAGATACGTTATATCACTTTAACGTTATTATTGCATTTTCAATTAGCTGAGATCTATACAAAAAAGTAACCATTTTAAACATCTTATTCAGTGCCATCCCAGTGATTTTTCTTTATTGTTTCAGACACCTTGTGTGCCACACCACCACTCTGTGGTTTCTTTGAGAATGCTTTTGTTCACTTCCCTGGATGACCACAGCCTGCAGGCCCTGCAGTTTAACATAAGGAACTGAAGGTGCCATAAGAGACTTTACAAAAAGGCCATAGACTACTTCCGAGGACACAAACTACTATCAACATTAGAATCCAGGCCCTACCAGATGAAAATTAGACAAACTCTTGAGAATCTATTGATCCTATTGATGATAAATAAGCTATGACTTTTTTGCCTCTATCTTAATTCTCTCTAAAACTAATTAATTAAAAGGTCACGACTTGTTTGGCTCTGACCTCAGACTGCAGTGGTTAGAATTGGAAAAATATTTCTGGGACACTCTTGTTCTACTGTTTAATGCTATTTTGTTTTTAAATTACATAACCCTTTTAAGTATGAGTATCTTTGAATCTCTTAAAGGTATAACAGATGAAAAAAAATCTATACCTAGAACATTAACTAAGACAGATGAGGAAAGAATACTCCAAAGCATAACTAGTAAGAAAAAATTGTCAGGTGATTTAAATACAAAAAATCTAATACATAAATATGAGCATCTGAGACAGAGATAATTGAGGTTAGAGTGGCATTGTATCACTCTGACCGAGTATTATAAACAAAAACATATCCCAGGGGGACTAAGTATGAACTGAACAAAATCTAAGGTTTACTACGAACGACTTAGAGAAAAAGTGGGATGGTGTCCCTAACAAATGTTCTTTAGATTTTTTACTTCTTCTGGTGGAAGCTTTCAACATTGAACTCACCCATTGTAGTGGTGAAATAAAGAATGTGTATGATCAATACAATCTTAAACCAGATATCAAAGAATTCTCAGACTTCTTGGATAAAATTAACAAGGCATTAGACAATTATGAAAATAATTTAATCAATTAAAAATTAAGAAAATTCAAATAAGAGCTAAATGATTACAAAGAAGGAAAAGTATACATATGCAACAAATGTACACTATACAAAATGCAATATGCGTACAACCCAGATTCAGAAAGCAATCTATATAATTCAGACAGCAGCATTGAGGGTAGTGGACAGCAACAACAAAGCTATAAGCCTTTTTTTGGAGAGGCCAAAACAGAGGTAGAGGAAGATAGCACAGAGGCCAATGGAAAGGCAGAGGACAGAGAGGGAGATATACCCCAAAAGACCAAAGAGACCAAACAGAAAGAGGAGACCCAGATATAGGCACTGGATCTGCACAAGGACAAAGAAATTAACAAGAACAGGAGACAATAGGGAACAGAGTAGTCCAAAAACATCAGAAGAGAGGACAAATATAGTTTTTAACTTATCAAAAAGAAAACTTAACAAAACTGAACTAAAAGTCTTAAATTTGGGTTTGACCTTTCCCCCATGAAATATTACATTTTTTTCATCTCAAAATGGACATGAAAAAGGTTTACAGAAAAATCCATCTAAAACATTTTTTTGAAACTATAGAAGATCCAATTGATTCAATTGAAAGAAACAAAAGAAAAACATTATCTTTAAATCTAAATTTAAAATCAAAACTCCTCCCCCCAGGACCAATACCAGCAAACATCATCACATATATAGAAATGGTAGATAGAGCTCTAGAAAGATTAGAAAGAAGTATAACAGATAGATGACAGATATACAGTTTAACAGCCAATGAATTTGGAGCTCTAAGAAACTTAGAAAATGACACAACAATTATCAAAGAAGCAGACAAGGGGGAAGGAATTGTGATCATGGATAGGGAGAAATACAAAATGAAATGTTTAAAACAACTTAAAAACAGAATATTATGAAAAAAAGTGATCAAAATCCTACATAACAAGTTAAAAACCTAATAAAAAACATACTGGAAAGTGGAATTGAGGAAGGTTATATCTCTGAGTGGGAACAAAGAGTACTTTTTAGACAATATGCCATAATGCCTGTATTCTACATTTTATCCCAAATTCATAAAAACCTGACAGACCCCCAGACTGCCTTATCATTTCAGGAATTGGCTTCTCCCTTGAAACCCTGTCAATTACTTACAACCATTGGTAGCTACAACACAAGCATATCTAAAAGATATTAAAGCTACTATTTTACTATTAGAAGACATTAACAGGGAGAACATAATCACAAATGATTGCTTGCTAGACACAATGGATGTAAAAGACCTTTACACAAGCATTCCCCACTTTGTAGGCCTAAATGCACTAAGAGAAAAATTGAACGGTACAGAACTTAATAGTATTCCACCTAACAAATGTATTCGGAGTCTTGCTGAACTTGTATTGACTAAGAATTATTTTAAATTTGACAATTAACATTACTGGCAGTGCAAATGCACAGCAATGGGGTCTTCCATGGCCCCTAGCTATGCAAACATAGTTATGGACTCTTTTGAGAAACAGTACATATACAACAGTGATAACACTTACAAATCCAACATAAGATGTTGGAAACGCTACATTGATGACTGCCTTTGCATTTGGCAAAGAACAGTACGTAAACTACATGCATTTCATATGTACATTAATAACTGTACTATCTCAAATTTGTTATGACACATGATAAATACACAGTGAATTTACTTGATTTAACAATAAAAAAAAAAAAGAAAGCACAACACTAACAACTGCTGTATACAGGAAACCTACAGATATAAATGTACTACTTCATGCAAAACGTTTTTACAAAAGGTCTGTAATTGATAACATTCCTTATGGCCAGTTTATCAGAGTAAAAAGAAATTGTTCAGATAAGAAAGACTACAGCAAAGCAGCTGATGAACTTGTAGATCACTTTAAAGACAGAAGATAAAAAAGAAATAATTTTGTTAGGTGCAAGACAAAAGAGTGATACCAGAAACAGAACTGACCTACTTAAGCCAGTACTGATATCAGACACCACACAAGCTAGGATAACAGTATCATTTGACTACTCAGACCATTTTAACATGATTAGATCTTCTATTTAGAAATATTGGGACATTTTGAAATCAAATCAGTTAGTGGAACAAACCTTTAAGGAAAAGCCACTAGTGATAGCAAAGAAAATGAAGTCACTGAGTGACAAACAATGCAATGCTATGTACAAAAATCCAGAATCAAAACATGAAATATTTGAAGGATGAACAAAAATTATCGGCAACTACCCATGTGGAAAGTGCCAGAATTGTAATAGTACAAGAAAAACCAAAACAATTTATAACCCCTACAGGAACGAGCAGATAGAGATCAAACAGTTTATAACATGACAGACAGACCAGGTCATTTATGTTTTGAGATGTCCATGTGATCTCCATTACACTGGACAAACTTCAAGGCCTCTTAAATTGAAATTAAATGAACACCGTAGTGATATTTGCAGAGGTGACAAATTCAGTACTAGCTAAACACTACATTGAGAACAGACATAACTTATCTATGTTCTGCTTTGTAGGTCTTGAAAGAGTTTACACCCCACCAAGGGGTGGCAACCTACAAAACAGCCTACTGAAAAGGTAGGCTTTTGGATAGACAGATTCAGAACTCTAGATAAACGCTATGGCATTAATGAAGAAATCGTGTGGTCTGAGTTTGTAGAATGATACTGTAATTTCCTTGATTACTAATGATTCTAAAATGTTGTCAGACCGCTTTTTTCCTCTAAACAGTCCCCCTGGAACGGGGTGACCACATTGTACAAACTGGTTACCCCAGTATGCACTTCAGTGGCCACCTTATTGTGTTCTTAGACACAGGTGGGTTGGGACATGGGGCCGCATTATCTCAGTGGCACCATTGTCCTGATTCAGCCCTGTGATGTACTTCTCAGATTTTGTTAATTATACTTGCTAAACATTCTTGAAAGAACTTATTTAATCTTCAGAAAGCTCCATAAAATGTTAAATGTTTATACTTTCACTCCTTTGCATTTCAAAATGCTATTGGGAACCCAATACAAAATTGCTAGAAGACTACTACTTAAGCAACAACATCCTTTTCAAAAAGCCAGTTTGGTCTTACTGTGCATGACACAAGAAAATGCCATTTCACATACTGACTTCTGATCCAGGAATCTTTAATTCTTTAATTACCAATAAAAAACAGTGTCATCAATAAAGGGGTGGAGCTCCAGCTTTAAAAAGCAATGCGACACAGTAATGGCACCTATAGCCACACTAAGACACCAGAGGAGTGTGTGTGCCCACAGAAAAGTGGGTACGTTGAGAGATTAACTAACTCTTGGTGCTAAAAATTGAAAAACAATGGTGTTTTGACTTATTTAACAAAGAAAAATAATTTTAATAGAAACATTATGTTTTTGAAACTGTATTTTAAGTGAAAAGTTTGATTAGAACTAATGAATATGAAAATGGCACATTTAAACAAAGGAGAAAGCTCAGTCCAAAAATAAGCTAACATAATCTTTATAATGGAATGATTGCAGTAGCAAATGGCATTTATGGCTTAGCACTTAACAGACAGTGAAACATAATGAGTGTGTGAAATGTTCAAATGAGATAGACATGTCAGTATAAAGTGTAAAAAAATCATTCATTATAAGCAACCATTTTTATTATGTATCTAACTGACAGAAGCTGAGAGCTTCCTTAAGAAAATAAAAAACATTTTGAAAATTGAAAAACAAGAAACCCCTGTCTTAACAGGTAATGAATATCAAGCCCTTAAAGGGAATAGAACCACCAGATAATAACGAGAAAAATGTCTAAATGTTCTCTATCTTTAAACTCATTTATAAATTGTTAAAGCAAATAGCTTTATGATGCTGCCACAAAAACCAAAAATATGAGACGATTTATATACCAGATAAGGTAATTTCATCTACTTTAAAGAATTGTTCCTTTATTAACATATGCATGATGTAAAAATATAAATTATTGAAATTATATACTGATATTTATAACAGGCCATCAAGCAACATATGAAAACATGGGGAATGAAGGAAATCCTAAGTTATTGAAACATTCTCGTAATAAGGTGGGAATAAGTTACTTTAACATATGGCATTGAATAAGATGTTCAAAATGGTAATTTTTTTTAATAGAACTCAACTAATTGAAAATGCAATAATAACCTTAAAGTGATATGAGATATCTTCTTAAGAAGAGTTTTTCTTTTATATGTTTTGACAAAATAAGCTGAATTTTGGTTAAATTGAGTGATATTTTTTGTGTGTGTACCTAACAAAAGTAGTTTATACAATTGATTTATGATTTCAAAACACTTGTTTGTTAACAACAGATTCCTAATGAAGCAGTGTATATAACTGTGAAACGTTGATGATATTAAATTTATTTTATTGATACAAACAAGAAATAGTATTCAATTAATTAAAACGATATCTGGCAAGTGGGTCTGTTCTCTTTAAATCTGGTTGAGCAATACCATTTAGCCATACACTTATCTTGGATCAAATCTGGGATCCACCCTGATTCCAGATCCCAGAAGAGATTAGTAACAGTGTTAAGGGCAAAATTGCCATATGCAGAACTATTATCTCCATGCCTATGTGCTGCTGTTGAGCGTCCTCATTATTCAAAGCAATCAAATGGTTAAGTTTATTATGAGTTTCATCAAATAAACGTGCTATATCATGCATATTGTATACTGTGAACCTTTCTTCTTGTGAGAGATCATCAAGTCCCTGCAGCATGGGCTCTACCACATCTTCAGCTAATTTCGAGTTAAAACCATTATTATGCTTCTGAATATGGGCCAGATCAGCACAGTTCCAAATTGACATTCCTGAACCAAACAATCCTGTAACAGTGCCAGCTATGCCTGTTACATCAGCTGACCCTAATGCTCTCTTGTGTTGTTGAGGTCTGAACATGCCTCAGTGTTCAGTTGTGTGGTGCCCTGTGACTGGGTCTTAAGCCCTAACTTGATATCCTGCAATTAAATCTAGCAACATCATAGAATGAAAATGAGATACGTTTGTGGAGGAACAGTGGACAAATTCAGCCATGTTCCAATGGGTTAAATTCAACACGACAGGCACATGCTTATACTGCACATTGTTAATCAAAGTCCCAGGGATGGATGTAGCTGCCAGGCCACTTTCTGGGCCAGGCTTCAAAGTTGGACATTGAAGTGGTGCATCCTTATGAGATGATGTCACTGTAAGAAAAAGAGCAATTGAAGCTTTAGTATGGTTAAAACATATCTTTCTAACTGTAATATAATGAAAATGTGTGCAAAACTCTTTATTAATCTTTGTTATGAGGTTGTAAAGTCCTGTCTGTTGTTGTGTAACTTGGCGAATGCACAAAGTTCTATTGGGGCAAATGTGGGTGTTAGGCCAACCTTTAAAAGTCCCTTTGGCAAGGTTGGCCACTGGAAGTTGCTGTCCTTCAAGGTTATCAGTTTTCCAGTGTATAGACAAAGTTAATAATGATGGAGCAGTAACCAAAACAGTTAAATAATCATCATGTCCTTGACAAACAGAAATATGGGTACAGGGTACATCAATCTTTATTTCTACACCAGGGGGAGAGGTAAAATCTAATAAGGGGGCATATACAGAGTCATTGGGATTCATGGCATGAAAAAAGGCATGGATATGGTATGCTTTCATCGTTAGCATCTTCTACTGGTAGGCCTCAATTTTCAGGAGCTTCTGGTGAGGGTTCAAATAGACTGATGCCAGGTTTCTCAGCCATATGTCTAGGAAAAGAAGTAGGAGGACCAGGATCCTCCTCAAGGGTCCCATCTCAATTTGTCAAAGTCTTCAGAGTTTGGGCTTACAGGAGCTAAGAAAAGGAAAGATGAGCAGAAACAAAACAAAGTTCGATAACAGGGCTCCTTCCTCCTCGGACAGAGGAAGGAGGAGGAAGGAGTGACTTCACATCTGCTTCCCTCTGCCTTTGGTAATTTGGTCTTCTAGGCCAACCGATATTTCAGCTTATTGGAATTTTCAGCAACTGAAAGCACAAAGCAAAAGAGACAGTTGAGCACACAGAGCACTTCTTCCCCCTGGGACTGGAGGAAGGAGCATTCATATTGCATTTTACTGTACTGGACTAATCACCCTTGTAGAGCTTCAGCTGATTTGCATGGTCCCACTTATTAATTGACTTTCTTCTGCCATCAATGATTCAGACTTGGTACACAGCTGGATTCAATTTATTGAGGATGTCAAATGGACCTGACCATTTGTTCACAAATGCATGTGCTGGAGAGGCAAATTTCAGAATCATGACTGTCACCTACTTGCCAGTTGACTTCTTTGATGTGTTTATCAAAATACTTTTTGGATTGCAGTTGGGTTTGGCCCAAGTTCTTTGCAGCAAACAAGTGGGTTTTAGCAAGGTTGTCTTTCAGTTGGGTGCCGTAGTTATCTACTGACACTCTGTCTGCAGTAGGAGCATTGAGATCAATCATTAAATGCTCTGGTAATCTTATTTGTCTACCAGTCGTGACTTCAAAAGGGGTACATCGAGTAGATGCTGATGGGGTAGCTCTAATTGCTATTAGGAATAAGGGCAACAAAGTATCCCAAGTTTTCCCAGTTTCAGTAGCAAATTTACATAATAATGCTTTTATGTGTCTGTTTGCTTTTTCTAACTGTCCTCATGTCTGAGGATGATAGGCTATGTTAAATTTCTGACTAACTGCCAATAACTTCATAGTTTCCTGCATGAGTTCACCAGAGAAAGTTGTCCCTTTGTCTAAATCTACCTTGAAAGGTAGACCCCCCCTGGTAAATACTTGCTCAACCAGGATTCTAGGAGTGGCTTTTGCTGTGGAGACCTTAACTGGAAAGGCCTCAACCCATTTTGAGACTAGGTCAGTGATCATAAGGGCAAACTTGTTGTTTCTGACTGTAAGAGGCAGTGGTCCAATTAAATCAATTTGGATGTCATTCCAGGGACTAGAGTGTCTCTGAAACAAAGGTTTGGTATTTTTCTTGCTTGGAATTGGGTTACTCCATGCACAGGTAAGGTAGTTGTCCACATAATGCTAGACATCCGGTATTATACCAGGCCACCAACCCATGGTTTTCACTCTTTGGACTATCTTATCCACCCCTTGGTGTCCACCTGTAGGGGTATTACAGACCCGATAGATGACTTCAGATCGAAGTGATTTGAGAATTACTCATAATTTCTGATCATCTGAGTGATAGAAAATTAATTTCTGATCTTGGGACAGATGGAGATTGTCTGCATGTTTTTTTTGAATGTATTATCTGCAGACATTTCTTTGTCTGTGTCTTTGGAGATATATTGGTACACTTTCTTTATCTCTGGGTCAGCTAGTTGTAGCTCAGTAAGGTCCAAAGGAACTTCTTTGGATCTTTTGTTGGCAGCCTCCATAGGTTTTTCACTCGGAGGAGGTATGGACCATATCTCTCCCCCCCAAGAGCTCCTTCTTTGGCTAAAGAGTCAGCTTGATCATTGTAGTGATGGAAGGGTTCTGTATTGAAGTGGGATTTTACTTTGTGAATAAACAGTTTGAACACACATTGCTCAGCCAGGCTGACAATGTAAATGAACAACTCTCTATACTTGATGGGGGTACCTTCAGAAGAAGTAAAATCATGGGCCTTCCAGAAAGGAGGGAATTTTGTCAACAAGTTGCACACCCAAGATGAGTCAGAAAAGATGATGGTATCTTCATTTCCTTTCCCATCGATAACTTCTAAGGCACAGGCAACAGCTGCAAGTTCTGCATACTATAATGATTTGACACTGCACTTCCTTGACACCTCAGTGGTGTCACCTGTGGGAACCAGGAGCAAGACCCCAAATCCTACTATTTGCACCCCCTCATCATATGAAGAGGAGCCATATGTAAAGATACAACACATAGTAGTGTCATTCAGAGCTTTTTCTGTTGCTGGGAGAAATGGGCCTGGTTCAGGTAGCACTGGCAGCTCTAAGCCACATTCATGTGGTTCTCCTTGGTATAGGAGACCATGTGCCAAGATGGAGGACATTTTGGTGGGAAGGACAGTGATGTCTCTATCTTGAAGTAATAGAGACCAATGTGTGAGTCTGGTGTTAGACACATTGCCATCTCTGATCCTATCTGTCAATAGGAAATTGGTAGGGGTGTGGTTGGTGTGTAGCAAAATAGGACAAAATCCTATTATATAAACAAAGTGTTTGACAGCCCAAAAGGTTGCCAGCAGGTTCCTTTCACGCAGGAAATACTTCGGCTCTACCATGGAGAGCATTTGGGAAGCATAGGCAGTGGGCCTCAGGGTACCATTGGCCTTTTGAGCAAGGACTATTGACATACCTACATCAGAGGTGGCAGTTTCCAAATAGAATGGAACTTCTGGGTTTGGGTTGATCAGTGCTGGAGCAGAGGCCAGGTCCTTCTTCAGGGAGGTGAAAGCATCAGTGTGTTCAGGACCCTATTGCCATGGGACATCCTTTTTCAGGAGTTCATACAGAGGAGCGGCCTTCTGTGCAGAATTGCAAATAAAGTCCCTGGAGTAATTGACCATACCCAGAAAGCATCTGAGGGTTGCCACACTGGTGGGTAATGGCAAATCCTGTAGGCCCTGAATCTTGCTTGCTGCAGGGCTCCTCCTTTCTCCAGTTATGCGCACTCCCAGATATATTACTTCTGGTTGATACAGCTGTACCTTTGCAGGATTGCACTTGTGGCCTGCTTTCTGTAGCAGGGTGACATCTAAGAGTTCCAGATGTTTCTCCACATCCACTGTGGCAAGGAGAAGGTTGTCTACATGTTGTAGAAGACACTCGGGTGTGGAAAAACCACTTATTGCATCCTTCATATGGATGTGAAACAGCGATGGGCTATTATGGAACCCCTGCGGGAGGGAGTTCCGTGTGTAACGGCTTCCTTCAAATGTGAAGGCAAATTTGGCTCTCCTGGACCAGGGGTAGGGATCAAAAACCTTTGGAAATGTCCAATGTACTGAACCACTGGTGTTCAGGTTTGAGAAGGTTTTGCACATTTGGGGCAGATGCCACAGTTGGGGCACAGCTAGGGGTTACTTGATTGAGTCTGCGAGAATCAGTGATGAGTCTCCAACTATTGTTGGGTTTCTTCACAGGCTAGATGAGCAAATTGACAAAGGCCTCTTGATGCCTTTCCAGAATTGGTTGGATCTGAGATAGTAGCTTATGATGACATTGTATGATGATAATGTCATACAATTTGCCATTGATGGTCACTACTGCCACCACATGTGAGTCAGGAATGAGAATCATGTGGAGATAGCCTCCTATCTGGAGTAACAGCCAGTTAGCTACATCCCTAATGCATCCATGTTGTGACAAAAAGTCTATCCCCAAGATACTTTGATGATGACGTAAGACCATTTGGTCAAAACGGTGCTCCACCACCAAGGTACCAATGGTGACTGGTATGCGTTTGGACTGGTAGGTGGTGACCATGGCCCCCTCGAAGGTCTGGGCAGAAGTGGCTCTTCTTGTAGACCATTGAGATTGTTTTGGGTCCTCTTGATGTAACACCAAGACAGCAGCTCCTGTGTCTAGAAGCAGTTCCTGTTGGTGGCCCCCTACCAATGCTTTTATACAAGGTCAGCTGGTTTCATCCATCTGAGGGTGGTGATGATGCATACTGCGGCCTGGCACCATCGTTGGGAATAATCCTTTTCTGGTGAGGAATGGGCCTGTGCTTCTTGGAGCATCTGGGTACATTCTCGGTAAGGAGACACCAGGGCCTCCTCTGCCGGTGGCTCCTCCTGGTATGGAGGTGCTGACAGAGTAGCTCCATGGCTGAAGGCCACAATTGGCTTTTGCTGTATAGCATCAGCTTTGTATTTCACCCAGGCCTCAAACTCTTGGAGCTGATTACATTCCTCCCACAACTCCTTGTAGCTAGGGCCTTGTTGCTTTTGATTTTGGCCCTGGTAGTAAGAGTTCTGGTTCTCCCATTTCTGCTTCTGGTTACCCAATGTATTGGGGTAGTAGGCCTGGGACTTTTGTTTCCCTTCCACCACATACTACATAGTTGATGCAGTGCTATGCTGCACTGTGGCCACCTTGGCCTTCTGTCCGGAACCCTAAACTCTCACATACAGCTGGTGTGCAAGTTCTGCCTTTTGCGTAATCTCAGCAAAAAGGTCAGCTCTTAGAAAAATAGAAGCCTCTATCTTTTCATGAGCAAGTGTTAACATGTTTTAGCTTTCCGGTATGGTATGCCATCCAGAGATGGCTATCATACTGGGTGGAGGTCTCCTTGTCAAACCGCTTGACTTGGTAGGCCATAGACACATCCACTAGGTTGCGATTGTACATGGCCAGCAGGCCTGCTGTGATCTCATTGAACCCTGCATATGCGTTTTTACATATTGCGTCTGGCAGTTTGGCCCCCAGCGTAGGGTCCACTGTCTGTTTCAAAACCTGTACTCTTTGCTCAACTGGCAGGCTGAGCATTTCACACTGATTTTTCTCTTTCTCCAAATGACAGCTCAGATTGTCATTAGGCCCCATTCGGCCTACCGTGCTTGCAATGTTAGCGATGGCTTGGGCAGACCGAAGGCTGTGGGGGGTTTGCTCTGGCTGGGCCATCATGGTTCTCACCACCACCTCGGCCATGGCTGAAGCCACATCCAGAATGAGGTTCTTCTAGCCTACCTCATCCTGGATCAGATCCACCATTGGCCTGGTGAACTACTGGGATGCCTGCCCTCTCAACGCTTGATCAACTATGGACTCAACCTCCTCCTGGTGTCTTTTCCACAAGACAGCTATTGGAAGTGGGCTAGATCACTGCCCTACAGAGTCCCATGGACTGCCATTTTGGGTGTCTTCATCATCATCTCCTTCATCAGGTGGTGACATCAGGTCAATGGGTGGGGTATAAGGCAATGCCTTCACGTGACCCTTCAGGATTTCAAACCATTGACGCAACTGTGCATACCTCTGCCTACATCTAGCATGTTTTATTTTTGCATCCACATGCTGTCCTGTACTAAGATGTTTCTGTAAAACTATGCGGTGGTAACTTTGTGGTTCTCTCTGATCTTCTATCCAAGTCCTGCCGACACTTACCAATTTTTTTCCAACAGTTCTTCATTTGCATCTTTCAAAGCATTGTTTGCATCTGTCAGAATATCATTCATCTGCAAAGCCTGCTTCTTGTTCTGATACAGTCTCTCACAATCCTCTCTCAACCTAGCAATCTCTTTGTCTTTCTCTAGCAGACTGTTACACATTTCTGGCTGCGTCACAGGCCTGTGACTTTCCATCTCCTTCTCCCATGCCTTCTGTTGCTCATCTTTTTCTTGTAGCATGGATTCCAGCTCTGTTTCCAAAGCAACACCCTTGCTTCGATTGCCTGTAGGGCAGTGTACAATGCAGCAGCCATTGCACCTTTACAGTAATACTTTTTTGACCATTAGTTTTGTTTCTAAGTACAGCGAACTCGCATACTGTACTCGGTGATCTTCAGATGCTGCACTTCGTGCAAAATCATCCCAACCTAAAAAGTTTGCAATGTCTTACATTAAGTCAGCACTGATTGACATTTTTCAGACTGTCCAGCCCATTTCTGTACAAGCCCAGAGTGATTTGGAACACCCTGTACGTTCCCTGCTAGACAGTTACAGTTTTGTAGTCATGGAGCCCCTCAGACAAAGCCTGGGGGTTATTCCATGCAAATAAATGAATGGGAGGGCACAAGGGTTTCAACACTGAATCACCAAGGACTCACCATGGAAGGCAGAAGCACGCAACTGCCAGTCTCCACTGTGAACACTCCTTTGGTCAAGAAAATGTCTCTGACCCTGAAAGTCCCTACTTCTTCTGTTCCCAGAATTCTTGCACAGCTATAAATTACCCAAGTGGTTATTGTTCTATCACAATCATGTCCTGCTGCAGTCACCATTTGTCAGATTGTGCAGTAAAACACCTCAACCACAGATGTGCAGAAAAATGGTTTATTTCTTCCTAATAATAGTACAAAGTACAGAAGCATAAGATAAATCTTATCAACTGGAATGCAGAGACAGTCATACACCAGGTGTGGAAACTGGGTGCTCCCAGGGATCCCAAGGGGTTTGGCCGCATACTAAGATTATATACCTGAGATAAGAAAGTCCCATTATTGGAGTAATGGGCTCATATGCCTCAGTGTATTCCTACATTCTGTGTTCCAATGGACAATACATGGATGTCTTGCACCCAGGCAGATACATTTTGTTGCATCTTCAGCTATGTGCTGAATAACTAACATATTAAAACAATAGGCTTCTTCTCATATGATTTGCTGACTAAAGCAATCTAACTTTGGAACCTAGGTGGCACTGTAGATCACAAAATATATATCATGTATATATATATATATATTGTATTATGTTAGGCTGTTAATATCACAGTTGTCAGTAGATGTCACTATAGACCACAGATACATATTTTTGTCTAATACATTAGATGTGTGGCTAAACAGGAGATTCCTGACTAGGCCCTAATACAACAAATCTGTCAGTGGATTAGTATACCATCATTATATAGTACTATGGTATTATCCCTTATCTGTTATGATAGCAATGACGGTCCTCAGATGGGATGGTGGATGAGGCTGCTCTAACGCTACCCAAGGGACAGCCTATACCTTTACACATTTCACCCTGTACATTGCTTTAGAAACATACATATGACATTGCTATGCATTTCCCAAACCCAATACTGCACATTTTGCACCTATAATTAAAAATGCTTAAACATTTCTAAATCACACACTTTGAAACACTTTAAAAGACTAAGAAAACACCAGGGCTCTGGCTGAGCCCCAAATCCTCTTCTTTTCTTCTTCGAGGCGCACCTGTAAAAGAAAACCTACAGGAGAAAATAGCAACAAACCTCCCACCAGCAGATACAATACAATCCCAAAAACTTTTAAAGCGTTATTCTAAAAAAGGCAGTATAAAAGTGCAAAAACAATACATACAAAACATTTATGGGGGGAGAAAACCTTTATCGTCCATCTAAGGATGTAATGTTCAGAGTGCACAAGGCACTCACGCACAAGAAAGTCTTTATGGATTTGGCCAAAGCCAGTCCCAGAACAGTTCTTACAAGCAGGTACAATGCCTGCTGGAAATGTCCAGACCAGATGTCCACTGGACCAAGGTAGGGCATTACAGCATCAATAGACAGTTTTTCAAACAGCAAAATAAGAGAAACTTTGCCTTACTAGTTCAGAAGTGCACACTGACTTTTCTGCATCACCTCTCTCAGTGTTCAGGACCTCTTCTCTCCTCAGGCTGAAGACAGATCTTCAGATCAAACTCTTCCACAACACCTCTGGATCTGGTTTCTGCTGACCAAAGAAGAAACTACAGCCATTACCTCCCTCGTTGCTCCCAGGGGGAATGATGCACTTCGACCTTCCTGTTCTTCTTTCTTCAAATGATTGCCTGCTGATCTTGTGGCCTGCTGATGATGGCTTACAGTCTTTTTGGTTACTTGCACATGCTGGATCTTCCCAGTACTTTTAGGGGTAGTACCATCCAGGATGAGGACCACAAATGATTGTTCCGTCTAGATGAGTCATCTTTACTGAGTACACTGTTTCATTACCTTCTTGATCTGTTACAGTTATTGAGTCCAGGTGGAGGGTGTGGCCCACCTTCCAGGAATTAACTTTATCTTTGCAAACTTTTTCTCTGCTAGAGAGTTTAAGTCCTTTCATCCAGCACCAAAGCTCACTTGCAGATGTCCTGGCTTCCTCCAACAACCATTCCTCTCTCCGGTCCTCAATTTCTTGCCACATCCACCTTGGCATGAATGGATACTTGACTCCAAACTCCTTCTCAGCTCTCCTCCGGATCACTCTCTCCTCATTGCTGTTCCTTGGCAGATGCAGGCCCTCAGCCTTTTTTGGGGGCGGCCAGGTCTGATGCAACCATGCATCTCTGTTCAACACAGGAAAAAGGCCGTCCACTCCTGAGTCCTCCACCACCTCTTGCACACTGGAGTTCTCCCTTCTGCTGAGGGCTCCCGAAGTTCAACTGCTGCGTCTGATGGCCCAGTCTCACCATCAGAGGCTTCCACCTCTTCCAGTGCTTCCATATGGGCTGCCCAGGAGCCAGTTACTGACTCGGCTCCTGCGAACACCCATTCTTCACTGCTGCTGGAGGCATTGGCTTCCCATGTGATGAGGTCCTCTAACTCCTCATCCTCCCTGAGCACACTCGGACTTGGATCCTCTGCCCAAGGGTCCACAGGTTCTAGTCCTACCACTGCCAAACCCCTCTCAGCCTCTTCCTCAGCTAAGGGGCTACTTGCTGCTTGCACCTCTTTGCTGCACTTAGCCAAACCCTCAAAAAATTCTTTAAGGAAATCCTCTGCTTCCTCCTGCTCACACTTGGTACCACTCTGTCTTTTATAGCTATGCTCTGCACTGAGGATCCATGTAGGGGCCAACCGGACACAGTGAGCAGCCTCTCCAGGAGGGCCACTAACCATACTCATGCCAAAATTTTTTCTGCAGTCCTGGCAGTGGGGGACAGCTATGACATCTCGTTCAACATTTAGGCATATTGCACACACACTAACTGGATAGCCAAGGAGCGCTAGGGCAAGGGAAGCTCCTGCAGTTATACTCCTCTTCAAACTTTCTTAGCTCTTGCTCTTTGTGTGCCACCCATGTTTTAACATGCAATGGCTACTGCTTGCTTCCACTTGCCATGTTTACTCCCTGCAAAAACATGTCCAGAAAAACTGCTGTTATAATGTGCACAATTTTCACTGCTTTGTTCACTTGCAAAATCTTTCCTGTAGCCTGCCCATTTTATTGAGTGACCTGCGTTTTGTTTTTTACCTTTCTGTTACTTTCTGCACTAGCCCCTGCCTTAACATGGCTGGTGCATTTTCCACCGTGTTACTACCACACTCACTCTGTATTTCTCTTACTCTTTTTTCTTGCACAGTTGCTTGTTTTACTCCTTGAACTGCCCAGAAAACTTTTGCTTTGCACTAGAAGGCTTGATGGTACTTACAGAAGTTGCTTTCTCCAGCTCCGTTGCTTCGTGGATGGACCTGCCCAATGACCAACAAGGAAAACATAAGGGTGGCTACTGGAACGATTGCTTTCATTGTTAAACTGGAGAAACCCAACTTTCTTCACTGTTTGCAGCACTTTTAAGCAAAAATCCATGACTCCACCAGTAAAACACCTTTCTCCAGGCCTGCTGCCTCACAAGCTCTTCTTTCTCTCTCTCTCTCTCTGTCCTCCATGAATGCTGAACAGTCCACAGAACTCCAGCCGGTGGGCAGAACTTCACTGAGAAAGCCAATCACTCAACACCATGCAAATAGGCTAAGGGCACATTCTCCCTCCCCATGGCAAACCTCGAGCTATGAGAACCAATTTTAAAGTGCAACTGACTTTTTTCCTTTGTGGCTTGTGCTCACAGTTCCAACCAACGCTTTTACTGAATTTTGTCATTTAAAACACAGTTCTTTACAGTGGCTGCAGTACTTTCCTCCTCAGGCATGGGGACAAATTGTATCCACAGCAAACAAATGTTTTCTTGCCCAGAATCACTTTGCAGCTGGCAACTTTGACCATTTTAACAGTTTTAAGCACTTTTAAAACACGGTTTCACAGTTCCACTAAAGCAGTCTTTAGCAACATATTTTTCCACAAAGTCCCATACTGTTGTCCGCTCTCAAAGTTGTACAATATACAAAAGGCATTTTTCTTGGGCGGTCTGCAACTTTTTCTCCACAAAAATAGTCCTTCGTAGTGTGCACAGGTACCAGACAAAAAGACCACAACCATGCCCTCTACATGACAACATTTGCTCTCCCCCAAAATCCTAGGATGAACCCCTAATTTTGTTACCCCAACCCCCCTTTTTTGTTGCTCAGACAAGGCAACAACCACACTTGGCAGAAAACATATCACCCTTGGCATGGGGGCAACACCTGGCTTGGGCATCTCATAGGTCAGGGGGGATGGGCACAAAACAACATTCCTATTTTTACCCAGGTTCAGGGGAGAGTTGCCAGATCTATGGTGTGTCTCCCATCTGTGGGGGCGCCAAAAACTCACACATATACTCATAGATGGATTGTCCACAACCAGAAGTTTGGGATTTTACTGTATGGCTTTTATTCCTGACAAAGTATTAACAGAAATTATGGTGGTGCCCCCAGGGCTTGTAGCTGTACAGACAAAGAAGGCACATTGGTAACAGGCAAAAACATTTCACAGCTCTTTCAGGCAGAACAGAGGCTTCTTACAAGAATATTTCCCATGGATATCCAGCCCTTTGTTCAGGGATCCCTGGACTTACCAGTGCATTTATAGTGGATCTTTCCACAGCACTATTTCAAGCACCACTGGGTGAGCTACGTTAACACCTTAGACCATTCCTTGTAACCAGTTAGGTCTCCTTAAAACCAAAAGTGAGTGGTCAGTTCACTATGGCCAAAGATAAACTCTCTCTGCCATTACCTTTAGGAAAAACAGGATTCCCTAACCACACATGGGCTACAAGAGAGATCCTTACAGCACAATCTTTGTGCCAAGGTCCTGAGTGCCTGTATCCTAGCCATCTTGGGCTCCTAATAAGGCACCAGCCAACCCACATTTCCTTGTAATTACAACAGCTCATGCCCCCAAGACATTTGTTAAGAACACTTAAATTCCGCAGATCTCACACAAAATCCATAGCTTTTAGGTTTGTACACACACATTTTCTAATTCTGGGCAGTTCTGATAGCTCTCACAGTCTCTTGGGGTTGCCCCAAAGTAGTCACTAAACCTTCAGTCCCATTTCTTCTTCTGTGAAAAATCTTCACCACTCAGAGCTTCACAGGATCTGGTATCCACCACATCCCACAAAACTGGCCAATGGTTACTGTACTAAGGCAGAATATAACACACTGAGGGTTTTTCCCTCTAACTAGTGGCCTTTGGCAAAGCACTACTTGCTTATTGAACTATCAACTTCAAACTTCACATCCTGACTCCAGAAGTCAAACAGCAGCACAGCACTGTGGCTCATGCTGCTGTGAGGGTTCTAAATTCCATGACATCATCCTGTGCCTCAGTAGGGCTAAGCAGGTGGTGTAATGTTTTGCAGAGAGCTTTTAAATCCTCTGAAACTTCCCAGGCTATCTGCCTGATCTAAAACTGACGAGATTCTAGTAACCCCAGGCACTGGTCGGTTACATTAACATTTACCACCACCAGCGTCTAGCACTCAGTCCATGCTACTGTAGGGCCGAGGTGCTGTGTTCTTCACGATAGGAGTATGACACAAGAGCTGTGTGCATACATCTCACACTCCGGGAACACTCAAGATGACATAGCCTCCCAGTTCAGTGCTCTGTGTGGGGTATCAATAGCATGAAGGATCATCAGTAACATTCTCTATAGGAGAAGTGAGTGAGAAAATTAGTGGCTAAGAAAACATCAAAGCCTGCCAAGCACCAGTACCTGGGGAAACACTTTTCCTTTAGTTTGTGAATGCTGAAACTCAGAACACTGCACTGACCAACCATGTGCTCCATGAGAAAGCTAGATATTTTCAGAGAGCAACTGAATGTGTGGGATTTCTTCTACTCTAATTAGTGGCTATGGCATTCATACAGAGACAAAACATTTCTTGTCACATAATTTGTGAAAAAAATGCTAGGGTTAGGCAACAGTGTATTTGTTATGGGCTGGTGAGGGCTGTTAAAGAGCTCCTGACACAGATGAGACAACTTTGCAAAAATGTAATATTCAGGCATAACAGTAGCTTATATTTTGTATTTTATTCTGTAATTCTCACCCTTATTTACTTATTACTAAGGTATTTACATGAATACAGTATCTCTGCCATTAGCTCTGGCTGCCTGACTACACCTGACATCATAATTCTTTTTATGACATCAAAATATGTTACAGGGGACTGTGATGGCATGTGTAGAGAAACAGCCAGAGTGGATATAGTCTAGGGGATAGGGATCTTGTTTTCATGCAGCTGTTTTCAGTAATAAAGAAAATGGGGAATTACTGAAAATATAATGAAGTAATAAAGAAAATGGGATGGAGTTGAATATAATTCTTACTTTTTCAAAGTTTTCCCAGTGCTGACAGGGGCTCTTTAAAGCTACATTCGATTTGGCCCCTGAAACTATTTTAACATAGATGAAAGTAGGATCTTCCTTAAAATGCTCCCAGACAACTCCCTCACACCACTTGATTTTAAAAAGGGTATAAAGAGTTGTAAGGACTGCATTACAGTGGCACTTTGCTGGTAATTGGAATGGCTGTGAATCCTCCTAGCTTCAGGCAACCTAACCATAAACTTTATGTGGACTATTGTTCAAACAGAGTGGCCTGAAAGGATTCTACTATTTTTTGTTAGTGGCTAAATGGTGTGAATACAGAAATGAGGCATAAATGCAGAAAGATTTTACTCCTCCTTGGTAATGCCTAAACACACATTATCCCATGATCACAGCCTCATGTGAAAATTCAGTTTCTTTCATCTACAACTGTTAGCCACCTGCAACCATTGAATTATCCAGGCTTTCAAGGCTCATTATAAACTACATCTGAGACACATAACTGGATGCTTTGACAGGCAATGCTCAGAGACCCTGTTCGCATCATAAAATTCTCATGGGACGGTGTTAGCACTTACATGATAAAACAAACTCTGGTCAGATCCACCATGGCTGCATGATGAAATTAGTGAAGTTGTGTGGAATTGTTAAGGAGGTATGGAGAAACAACACAATGGTTTGTAAGTAGTGAGATGTGTTTTAGTTTCTGTTCTAAGGAAGGCATACTCATTATTAGTAAAATATATGGAGGTGTACATTTTAATGGAAGGAATAGGAAGCTTACAAAAGAACCCCAGAGCAAATGCCATTGATGTATGTGTTATCCCGGATGACATTGGCCAGATAGCCAAATTTTAAAGAAGCACAATTGCACATACCCCAATAATGCAAAGCATCAAGGGAAACATATGCAAATCCCCATGATGGTACAGAAGGTGGCAGTACATGAAAAAGTAATGGCTGGCATATGTTCAGCCTTGGGATTATTTACACAGTTTTTTTTTTGTTTGTTTTTTTAAGAGAAACAGGGTTTTTGTCCATGAGGTGATGTGAGTTATATTTAAGCAATGTGTTGATGTCAGAAAGTCAGGTGTAATGTTAGAGAAAATGTGATATTAAATTTCAGAGGGGGTCATTTTTAATAAGGGCTTGGTAGTTATGCTTGTGATAATGGGAATATTAGGAAAGTATGAAGTCTACACAGACGTGGAGTACAAATATGCACAATTTCATAACTATGTGCTAAGCGTGCAGGCAAATGTGATATGCAGCTTTGTTTTAGAAATAGGTAAAAAGTGATACATGCAATTAATAGAAAGATAGATAATTACATAGACATATAGATAGAGAGAGACACACACAGACAGACAGTCAGGCAGAATAGGAATGACAGTGAAGTATTGAAGTGACGCCAACCCCACCCCCACCCCACAGACATGGACAGGCATTGGGTGTGCCTTTGGGTCATTGTCCATAACACTCACGCCATTTCAACTCACCCTATCCTGCAGACACAGACAAGAGTTGAGGTGTGCCTTGAGGTTTTCAGACTTTACACTCACCCCATTCCATAAATGGGTACAGTATAAGAGAATGGAGTGAACTTTGGGGCTGAAGAGTCAAAGGCACACCTCGATACCTGTCACTAGCTGCAGGGTGGGGATGGGGGTGGAATGGCATGAGCATTACTCTTGACAATCCCAAGTCACACTTCTGATGCCTGTCAGTCCCTACAGTGCAGGGTGTTATGGTCAGAAACCCTAATGCCCTGGGCATTTCTTGGTATTTTCACTCCAAGTTTTCAGCATAGGCTTTTTGTGACCCCACCGCATGAATAGTGACACTATTAGTTCATTAGCTGAAAGGTGATTTTGCATAATGACTGTGCCATTTGGCACCACAGGTGCAAAAACTCATTTTGAACAGGATGTAAAAAAAATGACAGCTGTACATTTCTTGCTTCAGTAACTGCTTAGCACATCTGTTGCATGACCTGCTTATTGATATTTTATATCTGCTATGTCTGGGGAAGTACCTTTCCTAGGTTGCAAGAACCGCCTCAGAGGAACACACACACACACACACACACACACTCTCTCACTCACTCACTCATTCACTCACACACACACACAGCAAAACACAGCTGCAAAATGATTAAATTGTCTACAAGCACTGTTTTCCATGCAAGACACAAGCAATTGACTCAAAAGTGTACGCACTCACACACACACACACACACACACACACACACACACACACAATACAGTGACAAAATGATTAGATTTGTCTACAAGCACTATCTTCTATGCAAGTTGGAGCACGGGGGGGGGGGTAGGCTGGAGATCAGTTATGGTCCATGACATAACCACATGGTAAGAATATTAAATATTTTAAAATAAACATAAATGCAAAAGTAACCATTTCAAGAAGAAAATGCAAACTGTGACATTTAACAGTTATAGGGTAAGTTAGCACATCTGGACGCATTTGCTGCGTATGCATCTCGATTGCTATGGGGTCTTGATCATGTTCACCCTTCCTCTAGCCAAGCTAGCTACAGTATATCTAGCAATAACATGGATGGAAAAATTATGCCGCATTTTCAACAAGAAGTTAACATTTTAAAAAGACAGTGCTGTAGACTGAGAAGCAGCTTGTGTAGGTGTATTCCTCATGCTAGCCAATATATTTTCTAGTTGCGTTCCATAAGGCTAACCAATGGGAGAAGCAGGGGAAAGGGATAGAAATCTAAAATAGAACTATTTAACCCATTTGTGATTTAAAGTTGCATGTCAGAAATGAGGCTTCCAGAACTGGACACCATATTCCAAATGAGGCCTCACCAGTGATCTACACAGTGGCATCACCGCCTCCTTCCTTCTGCTGGTAATACCTCTCCCTGTGCACCACAGTATTCCACTGGATCTCCTCACAGCTTTAGTACATTGTTTAACCACCTTTAGGTCATCCAATATGATTATCTCAAAATCCCTTTCCATTTTGATGACCATCAGCCACCCCACCCCCGTAATCATTCTCTGGGTTCCTGAAACCCTTCCTTATTCAGCAGGCAGTTAAGGCATCTGGACTTATTTGCTGCATATGCATCTCAATTGCTAAGGGGTCCAGACCATGTTCTCCCTTCCTTAAGCCAAGCTAGCTGCAGTAGCTATTAAACAATAGAGCAAACTGCACTCTGGGAAGATTGCCTGGGACAAGATGCAATTAAAAAAAACATGAATAGCAGCTTCCAGGGAGTATAAAACCACCAGGAATGTTGGAAAAAAAAACCCTCCCAACTCATTCACAGGTGTCAATCAATGTTTTTGTTAACCATGCTGGTTCATCTTCTTGCTTCCCTCATAGTAAAAATGTGAAACTACATTTGTGTTATTTTAAATGAGTGATAAATGGCATGTCCAGGGGGATGGCAGCTCCGATAGTTGTTCCAACATGACAGATCCACCTCATGCCCCTTCCACGAAAATGAAAGCATAGTGCATGCAACAGACCTAAAGAACATCATATTTTTTAATGTCAGCTCTGATCTGTTCAGTCTTACTATTTTCCTGGCTCAGTTTATAATATTAGTGAAAAGAAAGTAGAAATAAAAACACTCAGCCTTTTGCTTCTACAAGTAGTTGTTAATTGCAGCTGGTATTTTTAACATGTGCAAGGCAACTTCACTTCTCAAACTTAAAAGAAAAAATACACTTTATCATCAAAGACCTTGTATTTACCGAGTACTGTGCCCATGATTAAAATAATTTGAATCCCCTTCCCCCAAAAATGTGACCTCACATGAAACTGCATGTTTAACTGTAAAGACAATTAAAAATGTATTTCTAAATGCTTTAGTAACACCAATGCTTTCAAAGTTTTGAAACTACTAAAAAGACAAACCACATTATGGTAGCACGGTAGTGCTACCATAGTTAGGGTTGAGGAGCCATTTCCATGTTAAACCCAAAATTTTGCACCTTAATAACTTTGCAACCGTTTGATGGATTTGCCTGAAATTTGGAAAGTATGATCAAGACCCATAGGCCTTGGGATCTGCCAAGTTTTATACTGATTGGATATACGGTTGTGGAGTTATTAAGCGTGATCTGTGCGCACGTTTACGCTTTTCTGGAATTCTGTGGTCGTGCCTACAGGTCGTACGGTTTGTGTGACCGGCCCGAAATCTTCAGGGAACGTGCAGCCAGGGTCCCCAATGTGCCTTTCGAAGATTTCATGAAAAAATATTAAACAGTTCAAAAGTTATTCAAAAACAGTTTCCCATTATAAGTCAATGGGAAAAGTTAACAAAAGTTCAACACTTTCAGCAAATGCATTTTTACTTTCTAAATGGGCCTGTTACTTTCAAATCAGCCATTTTGTTTTCAGTTGGTGATCAGAAAATGGTTGGCATTTAAATTTGGGACCCTCTAGCAATCTAATTTTTTTGTATTCACCTAGTCGGGCCCTGAGGATGCTTGCCATGTCTTTATTTTGTGGTAAACACCCCAGAAATATGTTTTCAAATTTCTGGAAAAAGTACTTCGCAAATTACTTTCGTGCTCACGAAATTAATATGACCCACACTAAGAAAGTTTTCACAAATTGCGACAGTAATTTTCTGGTCTGTGGGAAAATGACAGCAATTCTTTGGCACTGCACTGCAAAATAACCGTTGGGAGTTTTGGGCTGAAATTTGGAGGGAACGCAGCCGACATCTCACAGATGTGCCTTTCAGTGTTGTATTGAAAAAATATTACATGGCGGCAAAGTTATGGCACTCCAAAATTGACAGTTTTTCCCATAGGATAACATTACGGCGCCCGAAGCATTACAGGAATCCTTTGGCACCCTGCTGCAAAATAACGGTTTGGTCTTTTTTCCTGAAATTTGGAAGGAAGACAGCCAACAGTACACAGATGTGCCTTTCAGTAGTTTGGTGAACAAATATTACATGGCGGCAAAGTTACAGCACTCCAAAATTGACGGTTTTTCCCATAGGATAACATTACGGCGCCTGACACTTAACAGAAATCATTTGGAGCCCTGCTGCAAAATAACGGTTTGGTCTTTTTCCTGAAATTTGAGGAAGACAGCCAACAGCCCACAGATGTGCCTTTTCAGTAGTTTGGTGAAAAAACATTACAGGGAGGCAAAGTTATGGCACTCCGAACTTTTCTTTTTTCCCCATAGGATAACATTACTGCGTTCGCCGCGCCTTACAGGGCCCGTATCTCGGAAATGGTGCGAGATACGGACTTTTCGTCGGAAAACTTCTTAGCCCCTAATGGGGCTAAGATTCAAATTAGCCAGGACAGTTGTAAATAATATGACTTTTAAATTTTTTTTCTACGTCATACGGTTCCTGAGATATAATGTATTTAGTATTCCAAGATCTCATTTTCTGCGCCGATACTCATTATTTTGCATACATTATTTGTACTCACTGTCTTTCTCAATGCAGGTTTTGGGGAAAACCAGCCTGTGCGCTTACATTACTGTTACTGTTGCCCTTTCCGCTTGCGGATCCGTACCCGTTTCACTTACCATTGACGTCTGCGCCACCATGTGCGTTATCCTTATGCTTTCATTTGCGCTATGCTTTCTGTTTTTTTGCCATTCCTGTCTACAGTACTGTTTATCTTACTGTTTCACTTTAAATCACCATGCCCATTGACATTTCTGTTTGCAGGCACCATGTTACTATGTGACAACACATCACGTGGCAGACCATTCCCGCTCACGCCACCATGTGCATTATCCTTTCTGTTCTCATTCGTGCTTGTGTTACCATGTGTGCCACTTTAGCATTTCTGTTTATGCTGTTGTCCCTGTTACTATGCCACAACACATCATGGGCCCCACGCTCCCGCCTGATCAGGGGCGCTGGGCCCCCGCGCTCCCGCTGCTGCATTACATTCACTATTTCTCGCTATCATTCTCAAAGAAGGAATTAGAGGTAAAATCTCCATTTAATGTATGGTTGTCTTCATAGTGAATCATGTTGGTTGAAACTCTTTGACTTTCATTTCACTTCTTTCATATTGGTGCATTGGGATCGTGGGGTCCTAACTCTCACCCATTCTCCTATACTTCTGCTGATTTACACATGTCATGGGGTGAGAGTTAGGCTGATTATCCCAATGCGCACCCCAATGCCAGTTGGGGTGGGGGGTCCAAGGGGGTTTTCAACCCTAACAGCGAATTTCCTCACTTTTGTCACTGTGGAACAACCCTAACTAATGCATTAAACGGAGTTTTCTGCCTCTAATATATATATATATATGTGTGTGTATATATAGAATATGGTGAACAAATATTGTTAATCCCAAAAGCTGAACTTTATGTTTTTAGTGTATAAATGTTTTAGAAAAACCTGTGGCTCTTTCAACTTGAATCAGAATGCTGTGTCTATTGTTTTCCTTGGGAGCTGTAGTTTCAGATACTCCTTAATGACTCTTTCCTTCTGAGACACCAGGTGGCTCTGATAATCATTTGTTCCAAGGGGTTTTAAGTCAATTTGAAGGCATTAAGTATCTTCTGTTCTCCTAGTCCTTAATAAAATGCAGGGGCCCCACAACTCGATCACTCCACAGACTTGTTCTGTTCCTTGGTCCAGGTCCCAAACTAGTGTGTCTTGTTTCAACATGATAGATCCACCTCATGCCCCTCCCACATAAATCAAAAAAAAGGTGGGGGTGGATCTTTAGAAGCTTCTCAGGTGGAGGTGGGGGTGGATCTTACTCTCCCCAAAACACCCAGTGCTGCCTCCCACTACTCAGCTTCCAGTTCTTGTACCACCCATTTAAGAAAGATAATAGTACCCTGCAACCATTGACTAACATGAAAGCATATTTATTTGAGGGCGGAAAACATTTCTTGGAGGAGGATAAGGTGGAGGAGACTATTTACACCTTCAGTCAGTTCCATGGACCGAAAACATGACATCATTCCTTTTGTACTTGCAAAACGGCTGCAGGCTCCACCGACTGCAGCCGTAAAAACTGGTGGGTCCATATAGGGGTAACCAAGTATAGAAGACTGGTGACTTCTACTCTGTTGCAAGATAATCTCAGGGAATCTGATTTTAACCAGGTCATCACTGATGTTAACATTGCAATTGACACTGATCCAGCAATGCAGTTGAGTATCAATGAGTACATGGGGCTGGACCACAACTGTGAGACATTCGGTAACTGATAGGGCCATTGTTGGCAGAATAAAAGGAGAGGCAAGTGAGCCATTGTTTGTTGGACCCAGTAGTGCTGAGGACTGCGAGGAAGCTGACCAGAATGTAGCATCCCTTCTCCCACCAACATGTGTAGAAGCACAAGTGGTACTAAAAACTATTATTAGCCATATTAAGGCCCTGAAGTTGCAAACAAAAGTGACACAAATATGCAAATTGAATGGTATAAACTGAGCAGGATGTGCATCAAAAAAGGTAAATAGCAATGAATCACTAATCGTATGCCATCAGTGCAGCAAAACCATTACAGCGACGGCAATGTGGGTGCTGCAACCCATGTGACGGTCATTCCGAGGATCTGGATTTCGCAGAGCCCACTGTCATTACCCCAGGAGTGTTGTGCTCTTTCCCCCTACACATCCTGACCTGGAGGTGATTATATTATTTTTCAAGGGGTGCGGGAGGCAAACCTCCCCATGGTGGGAGGGTGCTGGAAGTGAAACCCTCTGCAAACAGCCGGGATCTGCCCCAGTGCTTTGGGTGCCACAGTGGTTGAGTGGCACAGTTGACGTGTGGCATGGTCGTGGACAGCATTTTCATGTCACTGTACGGTCGGTCGCCCATATGGGTGTCGAACCGACATGGTGGAACCATCACTAATAATATTGCACCTTAGAAGTAACTCTGTAATGTAATTAATTTTGCACGTAAAGCATCAGTGCTCCTTTTAATATGGCTCATACTAGGTTTTCATCACTGTTCTCTGTTGTTTTTGAACACCTATTGTTTAAAATCATTTTCCTTGTAGCTATATGGAACTAGCATGCAACAGACACTGCTCCTTGAGCTTATGGGACAACAGGTGACTAAAACCACTGAGAATACCAATGAAAACCCAGTTTGAGCCATATTAAAAGGAACACTCCTTTTATATGAAAAAAGTGCAATAAGCGTATCATATAAGTTAGCAGAAAAGGGCAGTCTAAAATTGAATAAAAAAGTATGGGTCAGAATTTTCACTGGTATCATGCACTGCTGCTTTAAGCTAGTAACATGACTGATTTTTAATGTGCTACAGAAATAACTAAAAATGGTATGGCTGTGGTAGTCAAAGGTTAGCACAGGCGTGAACATGGTTTGCACCAGCACTATGAGTGTGGACATATTCAGAGGCCACCAGACAATCCTTCCAAACCCAGCAGTGCCCAGGCACTAAAATACCAAGAGACTATGCAAATGAGGAGGTCCCCTTTCACATACTGGTAAAGCAGTGCTGTTTACCACCACTGAAAACCACCTCTTGTCCAGGCACTAAGGCCATGCTCCCCCCAAGGCAGGGAGGCTGTACTGCCCACCCTCCCCGATATCCCAGTACTTCGTCTGCAAATTCCTTGGTGGTCCAGTGGTTCCCCCTACCCCTGTTCACCTAGAACTACCTTGTATGTAAATTTCCTGGTGGTCCATGCTTCCCACCCCGATCATCCATTACAACCTTGTATGTAAATTCCTTAGTGGTCCAGTGGTCTCCCCAATTTTTCAGTACAACCTTCTATGTAAATTCACCATTGGTCCAATGTTCCCCCATCCCAGATTGCCCACTAGAACATTATTTGTAAATTCCCTGGTGGTCCAGTGGTTCCCCCCAATTGTCCAGTACAACCTTGTTTTATTGGTCCAGTGGCTTTTCCTAAACTGACTGCCCAGTACAGTTTTGTTTGTACATTCCCTGGTGACCTAGTGCCCCCCCCACCCTCAGCTTTGTCCCTACTGTCCTGTAATAGACATGCATGGTGTCCAGTGGTCCCCTGTCCCAACTGTCCCATGCCCCCACCTGACCTGCCTGCTCACATACCACCTCACCCCCCACCCTGGTGTCCAGTGCCCACTGACACTGGAGTACAGCAACCAGCACAGCCCTCCTCTCACCTCCATGGCTGGCCACTGTATAAAGCTGTCAGTGAGCACATGTACTGTAGGAAAAACTTTTTCTACAGTGTTTACGCTCACTGACAACTCATATGGCAGCCAGTCACAGAGATGAGAGGAGGGCTGTGCCAGTCTCCATACTCCAGTGTCATTGAGAGCTGGACACCAGGGTAAGAGGGTGGTGCAATGAGATGGGATGTGAGCGGGCTGATCGATGAGGGGTGTTGAACTGTCAGGGAGGGCCACTGGACACCAGGGATGTCTTTTACAGGACCAGAGGGATGGATTGGGGGGGCCCGTAGATCACCAGGGAATGCACAAACAAGGTTGTACTGGGTGATCAGGGGTAAGTGGAACCACTGGACCACCAGGAAATTTACATTCAAGGTTGTGCTGGGTAATCAAGGGGGCCAACCTCTGGTTCACCAAGGAGTTTACATACATGGTTGCACTGGTTGATCATGTGGGACCACTGGACCACCAGAGATTTGTCTACATATGGCAAGATGGGCACTAAGGGGCTGCTATGCCCCATGCAAATGAGCCCATAATGGGCATGCAAATGGACCCTTAGTGCTTTGCATGGCCAGTGGACTCATTTGCATGGTTGGGCTGAATATGGCCCACAGGGGACCTGATGCTATCCCATTTCAGACAGAGCAATTCTGTTTGGCCATATGCAGCCCTCTGGTCGGTGTTGGGGCACCACACATCCACTTAGCGCTGTCCCAACGTAGACTGAAATTCATTTGAACAGCATTGCTCCATTGGTGAGTGCTATCTGTCTGAATATTGCCAGAGTGGGGGAAATTCAAGTGCAGTACAAACAGCTTTGCTGAACGTGCCCCTTATTTCAATACCAGGGCCTATTTCTTTAGTACACTATAATATTGTGCGTTTGAAAAGTTTTTACATGAAATACAACTTTTAAATGTGTCTGATTGAAAATATACCTTTATATACACCACCGCAATTATGTGGGTGTCAAGTTGTACGTAAATAAAATGCCATCTACTCTTCTTATTATAGGTCTCTATAATCTACCACCCTTAATTATCGATCCAACACTTGTCTAGTATGAAAGTGAGCAGATAATCAAGGGTAGGCAGTATTTTATTTGAACTATAAAATGTTGTGCAACTTACTACATAAATTAAAAAAAAAAAATACAGAAATGTCATATAGAAGCAGGCAATATAGGTTTAATTCTATAAGCAAGGCCAAACCTGAAATTACCAGATTTACATACATAAGCGATCTGGGCCACATATTCAAAACTTTGCAATGGGCGCAAGCCATTCGCCCCAGTTTTGCGCAGGTCCCCTATATTCAAAAGACCAAACAGCATGGGCAAACTGCATTAGCACTGGGCAAAATTATAATGTGTGCACCATGCAAAGAGATGGGGCGTGTACATGAATACAGGCACTATGCTATATTCGGAGCATTAGCACTGCATAAAGTGTGTTTGCGTGACTTTGCACGACACTGAGCAGTGCAAATTACAGTCCAGAAAAAGGTAGTCTTACCTATGGGCAAAATAAGGGTAGGGGCATGGGCACAGCAGCAACAGGCAACATGGCCATAAGCAACAACAGCATCATGGTGCATCTGATGACTGCAGTCAGTGAGGAGGCAGACAGCCACCCTGGGCCACTCCATATGCCATGGAAGAGACATGCTACACACAAATGGCAATGCACATGTCGTCATCATCTGGCACCGGTCCCAACCCTGACAGGCATTTGTGGGTGCCCCAGTGCCCAGTGGACACCTTGTCAGTGTGTCCATGCAGCACACATGTCTAGTCCCCCCATAGGGATACATCACCACAATCCAGCACACACATGCAGTACTGGAGGAATGGAGGGTACTGAAGAGAGGGTATACAGGTGGCCAGGTTGCACCACATAGTAGGTGCTGCCACACGGCTGGGGCCATCCACACATTGTACATATGCTAGTGATGGGAATGCAACATCAGTGTGCCTGTACAATGATATGTGTTTACCCCCCCCCCCCGGGGCACATATCACATACCTGTCCAGGCTCCCCGTCACATACAATCAGCAATGTGTATGTTATGTGGGAATCCTATGCCACCGGCACAGCATATGTGGGTCACAGGATAGTATGACTGTGGTGTCCACTGTCGGAACACACCTGCCAGCTCTGCATGTCACTGTGTGGATAGCAGCAGTCATTGATGCCTGACACACCATAGGCATTGCTGTTTCCCTCACAATACCAGCTACTTTGGTACTGTACCGTCTGATACACACTGTAGCAGGAATAACAATATGTCTAAGGCGTTCAGCACAACCACCCATTCCTGTGGTGCTAGTCCCCTGGGTCACAATAGTCTGTGCTTCTGAGTGCAAACCCAGCCTGCAGCTACCGAACTGTTTATCATGTCTGACATACAGGTGGAGCTGTGAGTGCACCCAGCCTGCAGCTACTGACCTGTAGTTCCAGCCTGATATACAGGTGGAGCTGTGTGCACCATGCAATAGTGCCAGGCAGTCTACATGGTAATGCATGCAAAGCAGGCCATAATGAGATGCTAATGTGGCTGTTTGCCCACGGATTGCCTAGGTAGGCTCATTTGTATAGGAGCATTGAATATAAGAAAATTTAATGCCAGGCTAGTGTGTTAGCAGCAGGCAAATGTGTTAGCACTGGGTAAACGCGTTAGCCCCAGGCAAACCTGTCAAAACCATAGCACAGTTATGCTATGTTTGTGCTGCTATGTTGTTTGCAGTTATTGTGTACCACTTCATTGCTATCACCCACACTGGCCACCTACTGCAACTCTACCTTACTCCACCTCTGTGTGCATTGGGCTGCTGTTGCACTTTGGCCTTTCTGGTTGCTATATTCAGAGCTGTCTTATTTGCTGGGCTATTTTTGCACTGCACTCTCAACCCTGTTTGCATGGCTTCATTTGCATGCTGTATTCAACTGATTTAGCCCTGGGGCTATTCCTTTGAATGTAGCGTGCAAATGGTTCTGGGCTAATTTTGCATGCTGTACAGTGCTAATTTTGCCCCTGGGCTAAGTTTTGAATATCTGGCCCATGGTTGGAACAATTTGACGAGGAATCTAAAGTAATCCCTAAATACTTAAAAAGACTAAACATTCAGTTGGGACCCAGCAGTGCTGGCTAAACAGTAGATAACAAATTGGAATTCACCCGAAGTTTCCAACTTGAGCCAGCAACATGGCTTGGGTCTTTTTAGTGTTTAACCAGTTTGTTATTGGAAAGGCAACCCTGAAGGCCAGTGCAGTAGCACAGTGCTAGTGCCGCTGCCTGCTGCTCTGATGACCCTGTTCAGCAGCTGACTCTGGTTACTCAGGGGTCGGCCTGGAGAGTGAAAATAGTGCATCCTTAGGACAGTTCTCCTCTTTCAGCGGGGCCTAGCATCCTGCTAGCAGCCTGCCACCTGCCGGAGGCCAGGTAGTAGCACAGCAGGGCTCACCTTAGCAGGGGGAGGGACACCCTCAGATGCTTATATGTGGATGCAGGTGGAGGCAGGCATATGTGGGCTGCAGTGGGAGAAAATACTAGAGGAAAATCCTGACTGGCTAGCTGGTTCCCCAGCCCTTCGCAGGCCCCATACCAACGACTCAGCAGGGATCCAGGAATTTGTATTTCTGCTCCAGTGGTTGGCGAGGATGGCCCTCTCACTCTGGCCTGGCCATGAGGGAAAATATGTGGGGGACTTGCCTGGAGGTAGTAAGCCCTAGGGAAGGCAGATGATGGGGCTGGGAGGGCCAGGGATGATAAGGGCCAGCAGAGGATGAAACTGTTAATCCCAAAAAAAAAAAAAAAGAAACTCAACCCTGAACCTTAAGACAGTTGTAGTTTAGGGAACAATTTTAATCAGCACTACAATTTCAGCTATAGTATAGAACTAGGTCATCAGCATACAGACCAGGAGCAAGTGCCAAGAGGTAGGTTATCAATGAAAAGAAAGAAAAGTAACGGACCCTGAATCGAGCCTTGAGGTACATCAGCATTACTGTTAATCAATGAGAAAGAGAGCAATCAGTTTTTGCAAGTTGCATCCTGTTATCCATGTATCTTTTCTGAAGAAACCATGCTGGTCAGGGGACAAATGGCTATACTTGTGAAGATAGTAAGTTGATCAGAGACCAGCTTTTCAAGGAGTTTTCTACAGTAGGCACAGATAAAATAGCTATAGGGCAATAACCATCAATATTCCTAGGGTCTTCCCTGTTGTATATGGGTACAGCTCTGGTTACTTTCTTTTTTTTTATACAGATGTTTATCCTCCTGAGCCCTGGCAGGCTTTAGGCCCCAAGGAGAAAACTCTCTCAGGCCCTGCGCACCGCACATGCCGACCCCGGTATTTTCCCCCATGGCTTGCCCCCTGTGGCAGGGCCATTAAGGTGGTGCCCCCTGCCTGAACACCCAATCCAGAAGCCGGGGTCAGCTCTCGGCACAGTAGACCATCATGGAGCCCTGCCAGGCTTTTTTTCCTCCCGTTTTCTCCCGTCCCCCCTCCTTACGAACGTGATTATATCAGAGCACACCTCCCGATGTGTATTGCCCTCCAGTCATCACCAGAGGGCAATCAGTGAGCAGGATGACATGGAGCCCTCCCCCCAAGAGAGGAGAGCAGTCCTTAAGGTGCTTGATCCTCTCTCCCCCTGCTGACCCCCGGTGACCTGGGCTCGTTCCCGAACCCGGGTTGCCGGCGTGGTGTGAGGTGTAGCAACCAGTGCCTCAACCTCCAGTGCCACTGGGCTGGCAGCTTCAGCTACTTTCCAAATATGAGGAACAGAATCTGATGTAAGGGACAAACTGAAGAGCCATGTAATGGGGAATCCATAGTGGGGCACCTGATTACAGATGCTTGAGCTCTAAACCATCTGAGCCAGAAATGCCTTAAATGGTTGTGGCTCCCTCTACTTCCATGTGTTCCTGACCCCCTCTGCACTGGGGAGGGCAACCAGGCCAGAAGGTCAGGGGCTGTTACAAGTACCTCCTTCTAGGATAAATTGAGGAAAATCGAGCTGAATGGGATGCTGCCCACATCAAGCCACAGGTCCCATGCTGCTGCCCGTGGCATCACCACCAGAGATGTATACCAGCATCCGCTGGGAGGGTGAGCCCTCTCTTGATGGCCCCACCCTGGGGGTCAAGCCAGGGCATAACCCCAGGATGTAAGCATCCCAGGGCCATATACCGGCGTCTGAAGGGTGGTTGGGCTCTCTCTTATGGCCCTGCTGTGGGGGCAAGCCAAGGCATATCTCAGGTATGGGTAAGTCTTTGGGGGGTGGGTGACATGGATGGGTGTGGGGCTGGGATGAGGGGGGCCAGTCCTGAGAGGAGACAAAAAAATAGCAAATTAAAAAAAATAATAACTTGCACGGGACAGTGCTTTTGTGTTTGCAGCCCCTGGTCTGTGGAAAATGCAGTCAGATCCCCAAGTATCTATAAAGCTCCAGTTTATTCACAGATTATGAAACATGCAGGAGGGCACTTTGTGTACATCCACTTTGTATAAATCCTTAGCAAACACTGCCTTGATAGTGCAGCTTAATTCTGGCTTGGAGTGGACATAGCTCTTCTGGGTAAAAAGGTCATTCAGTCTCCATGCTAATTTAATCCAACACCTCTTCTTTTTTTTGCTTCTTACTCACTGGAGACAGCATTTGTCGTGAATAGCAAATGTATGTCACTAGAAGCCTAATTTAAAAACTAAGTCACGGCCAGTGTTTCTGAGGAGCCAACTGTCAGCACCACCCCAAAAAAAATTCCTGAGATTGAATTTCACAGTAGTTTCAGATTTTCCTTCAAAGTTTCCCAACTGAGGCACTATTTTGCATGACTTTTGTGAAGTGCAGCAGAATTGGAAAATAGCTTATGGTTCTCTTTAAATGAAAGCCTAACTGAAATGGTGTTTGTGGCAGAATCTGAAATACTCCTTTGCATGATGTGTTCACCTAGTTGGCATGGCCCCCCTTTGAAACTAGGCTGTGCTACCCCCTGCAATGTATGACTTTTAAACTGATTACGCCAGATGCTCCTCCCAGTCTAAACAACATGCAAGGCTACTGAGATCAGCTAACAGACCCTTGTTGGACATTCTTAGGGTCCAGACTGTGGTTGGTAGTAGAGCCTTCTCCTCAGCTCTCTTGCTGTGGAACTACCTACCTCCAGAGCTTCATGCAGCCCCCAACATCACCCAATTTAAAAAGAGGCTCAAAGCCCTCACCTGGGCCTCCAGCATTCGTCATTAGATCTGTTGCCTGAATTTTTAATGTATGTTCAAGTTTTCCTAATTGTAATCATTGTGTACCTACTGTGTGAATACCTGTGTACCAGCACTTATTTGATTGTGAGTAGCCAACTTTTTTTGGAATGTCCTTAATGTGTTTTTTATCATCTGTGATTAACTTCTTTCCGAGTTTTAAACAAGTCCTTAGTGTATAACTATGTAATAACACCTAATGTATGTAACTAATGCCATTGCTTTCCTCTGGACATGCTCCCCGTAGCTAATGTAATATTATGTACACCAGTATATGTAACTTATTCCGGGTCGCCCCTGAAAAAAAAGGACTCCATTGTCTCAGTGGGCCAACCTGGTCACCAAAATTCAGATAAATAAATATATCCTGTTAATGTGCTCCCTACCTCTGAATTCTGCAGCTGTGCAATTACATTCACTAGTCCTCTGGATTGTTGTACCGTAGTTATCTGTACTCGGTGACTTAGACAGTGCTCAGAATGTTATGCTTTGTTCCTTATCGTTCCTTTAACTATATTGTTCAAAATGTTTATGCTTTGTACATCATCCTTCCTGCCACTGTATTGTATTGTTTTCTGCTGACTGATTGTTCTAATGTTGTACTACAACTCTGTAACTTCCCAGGTCGTGTCTGAAAATAGGCATTGCTTTGTCTAGTGCACTTACCCAGTCAACAAAAAAATAAACAAACATTTACATACATGCATACAAACATACATATTTACCAGTGGTCCCTTGAGTGCTTCCCTCCCACTAACTCAGTGGGATACTCTGTCACTTCATTGTTATCAAATTACTTATCAAGTCTGAGTTTCAAAGTTATTACGGTATCAGCTGATACCAAGTGCTCTGCCAGTCCATTTCTAATGTTCTCCACTTGTTCTGTGAAGTAGTGCTTTAGGATGTTTACCTTTAGTAACACTGAATGCCTCCTTGTCCTTTCATTCTTGTGCATCTTTAAATCTGTATTCAATCTGATGGTGTTTTCCTGTTTTGATACTTGAATGATATGATTATGTCTCCCTCGAACCCTATATTTTCCATGAAAAAAGCCCTGGTTCTGTCAGTTAGTCTTACAGCCCATGTTCACCAAGCCATCAGCCAACTTGGCTGAACTGTGTAATCTGTCGGTAATGCCAATATCCTTCCTGAGATGTGGGAACCAGACGTGTACACTGTACTCAGGAAGGGGCTGGACCAAGGATCTCTAACAGGGGATTATAACATTTCTAAATCTGCTTGTAAAGTTCCTCTTAATGCATGCCATCATTTTACTTGCCTTGCTAGCTGCTGCCTCACTCTGCTGCTGCCATTTAAAGGAGAACTGCAAATACTGACCTACCCGCCCCTGAAAGGCTTACCCCCGATTAAGGTTTTTATACAGAAAATCCCCTTTTTTTCCAGCAGCCACTTACTTTATTTTTATTTTGTAAAATCTGCGAACCTGAAATATGGTGGACTGTGCATGGCTCCATTTACTGTAACCGCGCTGCACGGCACCGCTCACTTCAATGTAAGCGAGCAGTGCGGCACCACACCGTTACAATAAAAGGAACTGCGCATGATCCACCATATTTCCAGTTCGCGGACTTTATGAAATAAAAATAAAGTAAGTGGCTGCTGGAAAAAAAAGGGGATTTTCTGTATAAAAAGCTTAATCGTGGGTAAGCTTTTCGGGGGTGGAGAGGTCAGTATTTACACAGTTCTCCTTTAAAGTTTCTGATGATCAGTATTCTCAAGTCATTTTCCTGCTTATTTATTTTATTTATTTATTGAATTTGGTTGACCCGGTAGGCCTACTGAGACTAGAAGTCCCTTTTTCAGGGGTGACTGGGGAGGAATACAGATGGTAACCAACTGAAATTGAACCAGATTAAGCTGTTGGTGGTATTTTTAGTGAATGGGGGAAATTTGGCCAGGACACCGGGGAAATTCCCCTACTCTGCCTGCAGGAGTGCTGTCACTTCCTGTGAACAGGATGGAGGGATCCATTTTGGTGCTGGACAAAGGTGGAGGAGGAAGTGATGTGGAGGTAGAGGAGATGGCCTCCTCCACTACTCCTAACACTACAGAGGCTAATTTTATCATAGAAGAAGAAGGAAGTGTGGACATGAATATGCCTGAAGAATTCTTTGAATCTGAACCGGATTTAATTCAGCAAGAAGAAGATACTGCACACAGCTTACAAAAGAAAACGCATGGTGAGACGGTTTCAGTTATTATCTCTGATAAAGAAACTTTAATTAAAGAACTGTCCCTTAAGGAAGCTGAATGCAAAAAACAGAGGAAAGTTTTGCAAGCTGAAGTCCTGGCTATGCAGTCAGAAAAAATGACAGCTATAGAAAATGACTCAGTGCTGTTAACACAGCTGCAAAATGACGTAGCAGCATCAAAGGAAACAAGATGCTGCTCAAAAGATGTTGCAAGAGATAAGGCAGCATTAGCTGGCAGTTTGTTGTTGCCGAAAGCCAGAAATATCTAATAAACCTAGCACAAGCTCAAAAGGCAAAGAAAAACGTTTAGGCACGTCCCACATCACAAAAACGAAAATGCAAATTGTTACGAAAATCCCTGGAAAAGAAGGTGGATTTCAAACAGTACGCACTGCTGAGACAGCAGGTTTACTGAATGAAGAAGCCACCGCAGCAGGAGGTACAGTGGCAAACGCTACGGATACGGAAGCTTGGACCCCAACAAGAGCTCTGGAAGGGGCGGGCTGGATTTTATCACAGGACGAACAATGGGTTCCAGACCCAGAAGATACGAACGTGCAGAGGTACCAGAAAAATTCTAAAATGCGGCAAACTGAGGTAAATACAGAAAATATGCAAAATAATGAGAACGAGAACGATCATGATGTACAGGATTCTGAGAGTACTCTCACTACAACTAAGGGCCTCAACAGTGCACTTGAAAATACAAGTAATGCAGATGACACTGCACAACAAAATAATAATGAACAAAGGATGGGACCTCCAGATAATATTCTAACAGATCCATCAAGAGGGGACTGGCTAAACCCAATATTTCACCTAGCTGACTTATTTCAAAGCAAGGGCGAGCCAGCCCCTAGAAAAAACACTGTAAGGCTGATATATAAGGGAGGCCTGGAGAATCCGCCTGACAGATTACATATTGCAAAAAATCTTATTAAAGGCATCACTGAGGCTTTTCTCTTCAGAGATTTTTGCTCTGATACACTTGGGGAACGGGAACTATGATATTAGTTTTAAAACTGTCTCTAGCCTTGATAGATTTTGGATGCAATACCAGAATGTTAAAAATACTCCTATTTGGATACCATACATGGCCGTACCATTGACCAAGCCTGCAGTTAAGATAATTACTGTTATGTTCCGCAACAAGGGGGTAAATGTGGAGGATATTTTATTCTGGTTGAGGCAAAGGTGTGAGGTACTGGACAGACCCTCCCCCATTCTAGATAGTGAACAGATCTGGAATGGGGGATGGAAGATTAAGATTAAACCGTATTCTACCAACAATGGTCCAGTTCACCTCCCAAGCACATTTTACCTGGGAAAGGACAGAGGTATTTTGTTTTATAATGGCCAGCCAAAATCATGTTATAAATGTGGGTCAAGAATGCATTTAAGCTCAGTGTGTGACGCTCCCTGCTGTAGCCATTGTCTTGAATATGGGCACACTTCTCCTAATTGTGTGAACCTTATCAAATGTAACCTTTGCGAAAGAACAGGGCATGGGTACGGAACATGCCCTTGGGGGTCACACAATTGAGAGGACTGTCCCTCTCATGAAGGACTGATCAACAGGGCACAATAGGTGCAAGCAAAAAGAGTAGCTAGGGTAGCATCTGAGGCAGAGACACAGCAGGAGGAAGCAATCAGCATAAACAATCAGGAGACATTCATTGCCCCAAGAAGTGCCAGAAGGAGCACAGAGAGAGGAAATTGCAAGTACTGTAATGGAGCTGAGCAAAGGGAAAAGGATAGAACCAGAGATGTGAAATGCCCCCAGTAGAACAGCCATTTCAGAAAGTCCAAGCAAAAAAAAGAAATAGGTTTGGGAAGACTCTGACAGACAAAGCTAGTAGTAAGGAAACCCCACTGGGAAAAGGGGATTAGAGGATAGGAACAAATTTTCAGCATTAAGTACAGAAAACCAGGATGAAGATACGGATGGGGAGGGGTCAGACTCCTCCTCACTGACTTCAAAGACTACACCGGTAACATCAGACAAGGGTGGAGGGGGAATAGAAAGGCCTATAGCTCAGCATACAAGGTGCAGGCAAATTATTAAAACTCCCTAGGACTGAAGTTATAATTTGAATAAATGGATTCTTTGCATATTTCTTCCTTAAATATAAGCAGTATATAAAATCGTAAGAAAATGTAGACAGTATTAAATGTTTTGCAAACCCTCAGATCAGATATAATTTGTTTACAAGATGCTAGAATAAAAACTATCCTGAAATTACAATTAGGGAAGAAATATCGGTATAAAGGGCCCTCTTTCTGGTCGGGAGAAGAGGTTTGTGATGGTGTGGGGATATTATTTAATAATGCGAATTTAAAAGTATCCAGGTTGAATGAAATAGCCCCAGGTCGGGCTCTTCTTTTAGATTTTTCTTTAGGCCCAGAAAGGTTTAAGTTAATTAATACATACACCCCACAGACGAAAGCCCTTAGAGTATCCTTATTCAAACAGATTAGGCCTTATTTGCACACTTCTAGACTTATTGCATGGGATGGAGAAATCAGACAGAGGCTTAAGAACTGAGGAACTTTTTTGTTACACTAATGCACTGAAAGAAATAGTACAAGATGCACATTTAATAGATTCATATAGAGCTTTATATCCCACAGGAGGAAACACATTCTTTATGCCTCATTGTCCACCAGGATAGACTTCATATTTTCCTCCAAAATATTAGATTTAGAAGCAGTATCGCTAAGAGCTTGGGAATTCACTGATCATAGATCAGTAATAATAGGTATTAGATGAGCACAGACCCCAGGATGCAAGAAGAATATGTGGAGACTTAATAGCTCCTTGCTGCAGAATGAAGAAGTGAAAATAGAGTGGAACAAGCATTTGTCAATGCCGAATGTTTGCTTGCTGGCATTAGCATTGGTAGTGTAGGAGTTACAGAGCTGCATAATAGGAATGGCAGTGAAATATTGAACTGAAGCCAACCCCCTTCACCACCCTGCAGATAGTGACAGGCATTGGGGTGTGCCTTTGGGTCATCAGGCATAACTGCCATGCCATTTCACCACAACCGTACCGTGCAGACACCGACAAGTGTCACGGTGTGCCTTGGGGTCTTTGGCCCTTATGTGCACCCCATTCCATCAGGAAATATTGTGAGATGGGTGCGGTATAGGAGAATGGGGTGAACTTTGGGGCTGAAGAGTCCAAGGCACACCCTAATGCCTCTCAGTGGCTGCAGGGTGTGGGTGGGGGTGGAATGGTATGAGCATTGCAGGTGACAATCCCAAGTCACAGCTCTGATGCCTGTCATTCTCTACAGGGTGGGGTGTTATGGTCAGAAACCGTAACACCTCAGGCATTCGTTGATATTTTCACTCCAAATTTTCAACATGGGTTTTTTGTGACCCCCACCTCATGAACAGTGGCAATATCAGTTTGTTAGCCGAAAGCTGCTTTTGCACAGTGACTATGGCATTTGTCACCACAGGTGCAAAAACACATTCTGAACAGGATGTGAAAAATGACAGCTGTACTGTTCATGGGGAGGTGTAAAAAATGGCAATGTTGAAAATCTGCAGTGAAAATATAAAAAAAACTGGTGAAGTCACGAGCATGCATAGAAACTGTGCAACGTGCACCCGTAATGTAATTAGTTTGGGAATTGTTTACAGCAGATTGTCAACACAGGCATTTTGGGACCTCCGGTCATGAACAGTGTCACTATGATTTTCTTTATCTGTCCCGAACAATGATTTCCCACAGCGACCACGCATTTCTGTGCTGAAAGTGTGAAAACACATTTCGGCCATGTTGTGAAAAATGACAGCTGTACTGTTCATAAGGAAGTGTGGAAAAATGCCACTGGTGAAAATCTGGACTGAAAATATTACAAATTCATGAACTTACGAGGGTGCGTGGAAACTGCGCAATGCTCACTCATAACACAGTCATTTTTAGGAATTTTTTCACCAAATTTTCAAAATAGCCATTTTAAGACCTCTGCTCATGAACAGTGTCACTGTGATTTTCTTAATGTGTCCCATACATTGATTTCGCACACCGACTGCGCCATTGTGCACTGCATGGGCAGAAACATGTTTTGGGTGAGATGTGAAAAATGACAGCTGTACTGCTCATAAGGAGGTGTGGTAAAATGGCAATGTTGAAAATCAGGAGTGAAAATATTGAAAATTTGCGAACTTATGAGCGTGTGTAGGATCAGCGCAACAAATGCTCATAAAACAGTCATTTTGGGGAATTTTTTTCACCAAATTTTTAACATAGCCATTTTAACACTTCTGCTCATGAACAGTGTGACTGTGATTTTTTAATGTGTCCCATACATTGAGTTCGCACACCGACTGCGCCATTGTGTGCTACATGTGCGGAAACGCATTTTGGGTGAGAAGTGAGAAATGACAGCTATACTGCTCATAAGGAGGTGTGGTAAAATGGCAATATTGAAAATCTGGAGTGAAAATATTAAAAATTCGCGAACTTACGAGCGTACGTAAGAACAGCGTAACACATGCTCGTAAAATAGTCATTTTTGTGAATTTTTTCACCAAATTTTTTATCATAGCCATTTTAACACCTCTGCTCATAAACAGTGTCACTGTGATTTTCTTAATGTGTCCCAAACATTGATTTCGCACACCGACTATGCCATTGTGCGCTACATGTGCGGAAACATATTTTAGGTGACATGTGAAAAATGACAGCTATATTACTCATAAGGAAGTGTGGTCAAATGGCAGTGTTGAAAATCTGGAGTGAAAATATTGAAAATTCACGAACCTACGAGCGAGCGTAGGAACAGTACAACGCACGCTCGTAAAACAGTCATTTTTAGGAATTTTTTCACCAAATTTTCAACATAGGCTTTTTGAGAGCCCACCTTCTGAACACTAGCACTGTCATTTCATTAATTGGTCCTGAAAGGTGATTTCGCGCAGTGACTGCGAAATCACCCTTTGGGCCCGATTAATGCCATGACAGTGACAGAATTCATGAGGAGGGGTCACAAAAACCCCATGTTGAATATCTGGTGCCAAAATTCCAAAAAATGCCTGAGAAATGCAGCAAAGTTGAAAAAACCCTATTCATTACATTATACAGCTTACCGGCATTTCTGTAGTTCGCGGTCGGCTTTGAAGAGTGCAGACGTGTTCCCAGTCCACCGAAGATCGTCGCGCCGAGCTCCAGAGGTAAGTATGGGGTGAAGGGGGGTGTGGGGAGGCAGGGTGCACAGTGGGTGGGTGCGGGTGGAAGAGGGAGGTGAAGACAGCAGCGAGGGAAGGTTTTTTTCCTTCAGATTTTTTTTTTTATTTGGACTACGCGGGATGTTTGCCATGCTGGGGTGGGCTCCCAGTGTGGCAGCTGGAAGGCTGTTGGGGGGGCAGTGGAGCCGATGAGTGATTCGGCACCCCTGTCAGCCATAGTACCTGTTGCCACACTGGGGTGGGCTCCTAGCGTGGCACCCGATAGTCTGTGGGGGGACAGTAGAGCCGACGGGGGATTGGGCACCCCCATCGGCCATACAGACTTTGGGGGGGACAGTAGAGCTGACGGGGGATTGGGCACCCCCGTCAGCCATACAGTGTGTGCGTGGGGGAGGTAGGAGTGCATGAGCACTCAATGTGCATGCGTGCGTGTGTGTGTGTGGGGAGGGGGAGCGCTGCTCACTCAAGCGGTGTTCTCCCTTTCAACTGTACAGCACTGCATTTTGGATCGTCGCACTATGTTTCTTGCACATGCGTGCAAGCAAACACAAAAAAGACTGGTTTGCTAGGTTGTTTGTTGCAGGAATGTATGAGGATATTGCCACCTGGTGGGAAGATACGAACATTGCTTGGAAAACCTTTTTTCAAAATAAAGCAAAAAAACAGAGGCCAGTACAGAATACTTAACTTACTTAAAGCTAAGAGGACAGCTACAGAAACTTATATCCCTAACAAAGACAGAAAAGAGAGATTACAGGGCCCAAATAGCAAACATAAAAAAACAAATGTTTTCTTTGCAATATGTATGATAGAGCAAAATCATTAGAACAGGAGATGAAGTTTGGCACTAGTTTAAAAAAAGGCTCTACAGATACCTTTAAAGAATGCAAGAACAGACTAGATCATAGGGTTATTACTAAATTAAGATCTGAACATTTTATTTTTATTTTAGTTATTTAACCAGGTGAGACACACTAAACTGAAAGCTTTTTTACAGGTGCAACCTGGGAGCACAGGGAAGTTAAGTGACTTGCTCAGGGTCACACAGTATGCAAGCGAAGCTGTGGGATTCAAACCCAGGTCTGGTCTGCTGGATGTCACCAGATTTGCTGCTCAGAGCCTTAAACCACTGCGCTATGCTACCTCCCATGGGGAGATGAAATTCATGCCAGAGGAAATTTTAGAGATAGCAGAAAAACAACTGGAAAAAGTATTCTGTCATCCTGCAATAGAGAATAAAGAGGACTTTTTAGAATTAAATTTGCCAAAACTTACAACGGAGGATGATGTGGCCTTAGCTTCCTCTATTACTGAGGAAGAAATAAAAAAAGCTATAAAATTCCTTAAAAAAATTATTTGGCGCCAGGTACTGATGGAATTATATCAGAATTATATAAAACATTCATAGAAGAAATCGTGCCAGATCTGGAAATAGTTTTCAATAATATGCTCAATGGGGAAGGTCTAACAAAATCTATGAATCAGGCAATACTGATTCTACTATACAAAAAAGGAGCCGGGGAGGATATAACAAATTGGAGGCCATTGAGCCTTTTAAGTATGGACTTAAAAATATTAAGTAAAGTTCTTTTAAATAGGCTCCTGGCGGTAAGTGACAAATTGATAGATGATAGTCAGACCTGTGCTATCCCAGGAAGGTATCAATACGATAATTTGATTATGTTGAGAGAAATTTTTTACAAGGCTTCAAAAAATGAATTACTGTACATGGCTACATAATAAGCATAGGTCAGGAGAAAGCCTTTGACCAGGTATCACATAGTTATCTTTTTCAAGTACTTAAATCTTATGGCTTTCCAGAAACATTTATAAAATGGCTCAAGTTATTATATGATAGTGCAATTTTTTTACCAAATATAAATGGGTGGATAGAGAGAGAAACAGCCATCAAAAGAGGGGGTTAGGCAAGGGTGGACATGATAGAAACTTTCAAGTACCTCAAGGGAATCAACAAAGTCCAAGAGGTAGCATCTTTCAAAAAGAGGTGTGCAGAACAAGGGGGCACAATTTGAAGATGAAGAGAGCTGACTCCAGAGCGAAAATTTAAGGAAATGTTTTCTCAGAGAGGGTTGTGGATGCCTGGAACGGCCTTCCGGAGGAGGTTGTGGAGTCAAAAACAGTGGTGGAATTCAAGCATGCATGGGATAGTCATAAGGCAGTTCTGGGGGGTGGGGGTAGGAAGAAGTAGGCTGCTGGTTAACTAGGATCTGCAGCTTATCCAGTAGGTAGGGAAATGGGTAGACTGGATGGGCCAAGCGGTCCTTATCTGCCGTCAAATTCTATGTTTCTATGTTTCTTAGTTCGCTCTTATATGTTTTTTGTATAGATGGGCTCATTAGGAAAGTAAATAATCATAGCGGTATACTTGGGATACAATATAGTGAGCAGGACCCTCCCACAAAAATCCTAGCATATGCAGATTATCTTGCATTGTGCATCTCACCTTCCACTGACAAAAAAATCATTCAGGAAGTATTTTTTAAGTTCTCGCAATCCTCAGGCTCCAAAATTAATTATAACAAGAGCACAGGAATAACTTTAGAGGATACCCCAATGCCTGGAGAAGGAACATATGCAGAAATTGGGATCTCTAGAGACCCAATAACAATATTAGGGATTAGGGTTGGAGGGGAAGACTGGATAAAATATAATTGGGACATTGGAATTCAGAAAGCAAATAGAATGGTGGATCTATAGAAGGGACGGCAGATTGCAAAAAAAAAAAAAAAAAGAGGGTAATATTAATTAAAACATTACTGATACAGATTTTCTTATACTTATGTTACGTAATCCCTCCGCCCCCAAACTTGTACACCTCGCTATATAACATTTTTTTCCAGGCACTATGGGGAAACTGGCTGAACCCAGTCAAGAGGAAAATCACTTATAGGTCACTTAAAGAAGGAGGTTTAAATATGGTGAACCCCATAGCTTTTTCTAGTAGTATCTTTTTAGTATACAATATAGGAGGCACACTAAAGCCAGGGAAAAATATTTAGAAATCTCAAGTCTTAGGCTGGGTAAATTCTAATTTAGAAGCCTGGATTTCGAAGAAAAGTAATGCACTATGGAGAATTACTGGACTGCCGCATTATGGCTTATAGCAAATTAAGAATGCTATGAAATGGGGAATCACAAGCCAACAGCTACAAATCCAAGATAGGAAAACAATATACTGTATGCTCACATTATTCTGTCAGAAAGAAAAGAGGAGGCGTCCTTTCCTGGGTGTTCACAGAATGTGATCAATACAAATATTAAAATGCTGTCATACAAAAGGTTACCAGAACTCTTGTGGGATACAGTATGGTTAGGGTTGTATGAGAAATTATATGTAAGGAATAGTAATAAGCATAAGCAGCTACAGGAGAGATATGGTTTAAGGAGTACATGTATAGTGACACTTGAAACTCAGGAGCACCTATTTATTGATTGCCCATATGTACGATTATTTTGGATTTTCTTAGCAGAGGAATGGGAGGAACCTCTTTCTGAAAATATAAACTATCCAATGTTAATGTATGGAGAAAATAGCAGAGCTGTAGGAAGGCATTTTGGTGCCCTGGGCAAGAGACTAATTTTGTGCCCCCCCCCCAGAAAAGAGCCAGGGGTCTGGGGTTTACATGCTCTGTGGTGAGTTTTGGGGCTTTTCTTGAAGAAAAAACATACTTTTGTTACATGTTCCCTACCACTGATTTCAGGGAATATTTTGATCCCATGGAATCTGAGATATGGGAAACTCTGGCTTGTTGTCATCAGAGCATGCAGCCGCAGTTGTTGCCGACAAGTGACTGACCAACAGTGCCATCAACTACCCACCCTATATGCATTTTTGGTCAAACCATGATGTCACATGCTGGGTAAGTAGTAAGTAATAACACACAATGGTGTGTGGTTTATTCTGAATAAATGCAGGCCTAGGTAAATGAGGAAAACATTCAAAAGTATTTGTTTGAAAACAATTTTTTTTTATAAATATTAGCAATAAGGCACTCCAGGAATTAGATAAAATCACTTAATGACCCTCTAGGGGCAACATTGATGTCAATCGGCTGCGCATCATGCCACATTACACCCCTGGGGTGATTAACAGATTGTTAATTTGTTTAATTTAACCCCTGGTCTAGTCATGCCTTATTGCTCATAGCGGATAATGAATGGTCTTTGGTTAATAACCACACTGTAAGCACTTCGAGAGGTTGCCATGACATCATTATAAACCCCTTGAGAGTGCAGCTTGAAAGGTTTTCAGATGTCATGGCAACCCCTATAAGTGTTTTCAACGTGGTTGTTAACCAAAGATCTTACATTTTATTTTATAGTGTATGGATTACCACAATTGTATAAAGTGTAATCATGGTATGGAACACTGATTGTTGTGAGCATTCTGTTTTGTTATATCATTGATATGACATACTCAAGAAGGGTTAACAACTGAGTGATGTCATAACAATGGCATAACAAGGTTATAATAACTGGCTTCCCCTTTTTTCCCATAGGGAAACCGTGGCATAATTTGCTGTTATAAAGGAGTGTTTATAACAGCAAACACCTGTATAGTTTCCTAAGCTGTCTTATACTTACCAGACAGCGCCGACTGTTCCCGACAGCTCACCGCTTCCATTTTGCCAAACCCAGCTCCGTCAGAAGAACTCGACTGTAAGTTTTTCTTTTAATTTTCCCCTAATATATAGTAAAAACTTTGGAAACCTGTTAAAAAAAAGCCATTTTTAAAAGATACCGATTCCCATTTCGGCACTGGAGTAACTCTAATCCAAACACGGCTGCACTGGAAGGTCTTTATTTTGTATAATTGCTGAGGCAAAAAAGGGAAACCCAGCAATTATATAAAATAAAGTATGGGGTAGTGTGTTTAAACTTGAAGTTACACACCTTGAGGTTAGATGCTAACATAAATCCATTGAGAGTCGCTCTCGGGGTTTATGAGCATCTAACCCCTCAGGTGTGTGTAAACTTCAAGTTACACACACTACCCCATACTTTATTCTCTATGTAATCTGCTCGATTTCAGTTATTAATAAGGGCTCCTTATATATTATAATTTGATTATGCATGCTCAGATCTGCAGTACCCATGTTCTTAGTCTTACGATTTAATTTATATGTGTTGTACATATTGTTACATGCTTTGAAAACTGAAGTATTATCCATGATACGACCAAACTATTTTATTTCTTCTGTTTACTGTACCCAAGAAGCTGAACTTCTAGAGTATAGTAAACAGAAGAGAAGTTGCACAGTTGGATCCTATTTTTTCTGACCCCTCCCTACCTCTCAAATCTTCCTTTTTGTTTTGTACCACGGCATCTCACAAATGTTCTTGCCATAAAATCTATACGGTTACTATATATATGTCTAAGTTAGATCCACTCTAAAAATAGTCATCAAGCATGTACTGTTTTCCTTATTTTAAATGATTTCAGTTTATTATGTTATAATAATAATAATAATGCATCTGTAATATTGTGGTGTGGATGGACTCCGGATAGATCAGAAGACAGAATCAAGATGGTTCACATTAAATTACAGCGTAATACTAACAGTATTCTTCAATTCAATACTGCTGCCAAGTATGTCATTTATTTGAACCATCCGATCTTGCTTCTGGCCTTTACAGACTCCACAACAGACTACTATTATTATAGAATGGATGCATTATAATTATAAAATGTAACATAATAAGCTGGTAAATCAAGTCAGTCGCACTGCACAAATGCTGTGAATAAAGGAAGCTGGATGTATGTGGGTGGTCATGGTGTAGTGTACATTAAAATGTTTCCTATTCAGTGAGTAGGACTGAAACATATTTCAATTTACACTACACCACATACATACATACATACAGCTTACTGCCTTTAGGGAAAAATAAGCTATTTTGCTGATGTCTTCCTTCTCTGATGCCAGCTAGCTAAGATGTTTGGTAGAGACTGGAAGACTGGCAGAGGCTGGAGGGAGGCTAATAACACTGCGAAGAACATTTTTATTAATTTTGTGTATTGAATCATAATTTGTAATTCTGTATGCATAAAACATATTCTGCTGCTCGCTAATAACTGAAAATAATGACTGAACACTGATTGCAGACAGTGAAGCAGAACTGCCAGTAAGTTAAGTGTTGCTGCTACCCCCTGTGCCTGTGTCAGGCTGTGAGGTGAACTGAGGTGAGGCTCAGTTAACCTAGTGCACTGCGTAGTGATTCACTGAGAAGAATAGAGATTCATTTCAGCAACATGAATGTCAGGCTGGCCTGGTCTGCAGCATAGGGTAGCACTGCAGCAGGCCAGGTACTGAGTGAGAACTCCAGGTCTCCCCCCCCACCGGTCGGGAGACATCAGTGAACTGGAGTCGGTCCTCTGCTCCTCGGATGCAGAACTGACTGCTGGACTGGGCTGCCCACTTCAGTGGCCTGGGATAGCCCGCACTGCACTGCCGGCTGCCACCGCTGGTCACCACCTGCCCGCCTGGTATTAGCCCCTCTTGTGCAGCAGGACCACATTGGCCCTCCTTAATTCTTCTGGAGTCACCCCTGTCTCGGATGAGGTGCTAAATAGTGCTGCTAGGGGGCAGCTAGCACTGTTCTCAGTTCCTTAAGTACCCCCTGGGTGGATTCTATCTGTCCCCTTCACCTAGTTTTCCTGTAGGACTTCCAACCCGCAGCCTCTCTTCCATAAAAGGACTTGTGGCCCCCCCCTCCAGTGCCTGTTAAAGCATGTCGGAACCCCTTCCACTGTGAATCTACAGTAAACCTATTTACATTAAGTGAAAACAAATGGAACTTCTGTTTGCTCATCTTAATGGTATAAGGGAGAACAAAACGCAATGTCCTTGAGCCCCTCTGCCCACCCCTGGGCCCCCACATCACACCAACCATTCCCAGCTGCAGACCATAACTGTGAGTTATATAGGGTATGGGAAACTTGAGGAATGAGTGGAGAGTAACTACTCTATCTGGGGAGAGTAACATGTGATACTCCGGGGAAACAAATTGCCCAGTACTGAACAAAAAAACCATACTGAGTAACTTCTACCAACAGAAACATGGTGGTAGCCAACTGGGCCACCTAAAACGGCTTCCAAGGTTGGAACCCTTGGATGGACTTTTGTGACAGACAAATGCCTGTCTGGAGGAAGTTCCTCCCAGGGAGGGGCTGCCTGATGGTTGTAGCTTTGGAAAGGGGGTAATGGGAAGACATCACTGCCCTGCTTGAGGATGCCATTGAAGACACATTGTCAGGTTTCCTGCTATGCCACTGGGTGGAGAAGAAATAGTCATAGAAGAGAGACTGAGGAGACCCCTGTCAGCACAAGGTCAGCATGGTGCTCAGTGCTACTTATGTTAGAAGTGAGGACAGCAGCAGTCCATTAGGGGTTATCTAAGGAGGCTTTGCTTAGAGGCTACATGGTCCACCCCCATAGCCAGGACATGTTAGAATCTTATGGCAGCAATCAAACCAGCATAGTATATGACTGGGAGTACTGCAGCAGGCCAATATCTGACAGGGTCTTTGTCTATGTCTCTGAAAAAACAATACAGCTGACATAAATCACTGTACCCCATTCTGAGTGACTCTTTGAATATGCATGATAGTAGTATGGATAATTTGTTTGCTAGCTCCTTCAGTATTTTTTATTTTATTTTATTTATTTAATCATTTGGAACTACACCTTTGAGCACACATGCTCATTTACAAAGTTTCCACTTCAAGGTTGAGAATGCAGGGATTAATAACTTGGATGACAGAGATAAATAACATATATTACAATCAAAGACAATAGATTACTGTAGTAAGTATGCCCAACCAGCAGTGTCATGGCAGCTTACACACGAGCTCTGTCAAATGACAGATGAATACAAAGCAGCACAGGGAGCATTGTCGAGGTTTAGGTAGATATCCTCAGTCTATCTTTCTGGATACATTCCATCAGGCCTCACTACCATATTTACCGTACATTTACCATCTTCAGTTATTTTTCAGCTTCTTCAGCTGTTAAATACAGTGTACTGTATGTATGTGTCTATATATACTGTATTATTATATATATATATATATATATATACTGTATTATAGTGGCACAATAGTTAGGTTGAGTAGCCTGTTCAGTGCTGAACCCCAATTTTTGCACTTTAATAACGTCATAACGGTTCAATGGACTTGCATGAAATGGTGCATGTGCAGTCTCGTGTGGTAGATCTGTGGATGTGCCAAGCTTCATTCCAGTTGGATGTGTGGATTCTGAGTTCTGGATAGTACAAAAAGGGAATTTTCGGGTGTGTTTCCCCATTGGTTTTGCTGGGTTTTCTGGTGACACCTGTAACATCCAGATGGTTTGAAACTTTGTGCTGAAATTTTCAAGGTAGAAAGGAGTTGGCCCATGGATGTGCCTTTTGCTTGTTTGGTGAACAAATATCAATCCATTCCAAATCATTTTATTTTAAAATTTTGCATAATTGGTTCTGAGCATGCTCAATAAGTACTTCAAGATAGATGTTTGAAATGAAGGATTCCTTTTTCGTGTGGGGCCAATCCTTTTTCGTTAGGAAAAAATCCGTTTTTGTTTGCCATCATCTTGTTTCCATTTTATTTGTTTTGATGCAAACAATTGGAGAAACTCAGATCCACTCACCAGATTTTAAAATAATATGTCATATTTAAACACCACTTTTCATATGGATAAACGTTTCGTAGTTAGCTCACTACTTCTTCAGGATCTATAGTTAATAAAATTATAAAGTCATTTTTACTGTTCATTTATGATCTTAATATTGTTCTCTAAAACATTATATTGATTGGCAATCCATATATTTATATATGTAGGGCCGGATATTCAAAACTTAGCCCTGGAGCAAAATTAGCACAGTACGGCGTGCTAAATTAGCCCAGAACCATTTACATGCTATATTCAAAGGAATAGTCACGGGGCTAAAGCAGCTGACTATAGCATGCAAATGAAGCCATGTAAACAGGGCTGGGAGTGCAGTGTAATAATAGCCTGGCAAATAAGACCGCTATGAATATAGCATCTAGGAAGTGCAAACCACAACAGCAGCCCAGTTCACACAAACGTGGAGGAAGGTGAAGGTGAACTACGTGGCCAGTGTGTGTGCTAGGAAAGAAGTGGATGCACTAAAGCTGCAAACAACAGTGCAGGCCAAATACTGCAGAACTGTGTCATGGTTCAGACAGGTTTACACGGTGCAAATACATTTGCGCAGCATTTGCACAAGGCTAACACATTTGCCTGGTACTAGGATATTTGACCAGGGCAAAAATTTGCTACATTTAAAAGTGACATGCAAATGAGCCTACTTAGGCAGTCTGTGGGCAAGCATCCATATTAGCATCTCGTTATGGCCTGATCTGCATGTAGATTGACCAGCGCTATTGCAGGGTCCCACAGCTCCACCTGTAGGTCAGTCTGAAAGTAGAGGGGCAGGCTGGGTTGGCTCACAGCTCCACCTGTAGGTCAGTCTGGAAATACAGGGGAAGGTTGGGTCTGCTCACAGCTCCACCTGTAGGTCAGTCTGGAAGAGCATGGTGGAAGCTGCAGGCTACGTTTGTACACAGCTGCATAGACTATTGTACCCAAGGGGACTACACAGCACAGGCACAGGTGGTGGTGCTGCATGCAGTAGTCAAACTGTAGTTCCTGCTACAGTGCACAGCAGATACTGCAGTAACAAGGTGGCCAGTAGTGTGAGGGATACAGCAATACCTATGGTGTGTAGGGCAGCAATGACTGCTGCACTCCACACAGTGACAGGCCCATCTGGCAGGTGTGTTATGATAGTGAACATTACTGTCATACTGTCATGTGACCCACAGATGCTGCGCCACTGGCATGGGATACTCACAGTGACATACACATGGCAGGCTGTGTGTGCTGTGGTGTCTGTACAGATGTGAGGTATGTGGCCCTGGGGGGAGCACATACCATAAAACAGGCACACTGGTGTTAAGGTATTTATTTATTCTTTGGTATCTGGGTAAGTGCACTGATCCCGGGGACTGTTTTCAGGCATGACCTGGGCCAGCTGGTGGCAATTAAATGTACATAGGTATTTACAGGTAATAGTCACAATACAGGTGCAATACAGGTAATAGGTACATACAATAGTGGTCACTATCTGGTACAGACAGGTAGTAATTGCAATGTACATCAAAGTATACAAGCAGAGTAATTTAGCATATAGGCAAACAATGCATAACTTGGGTAAAAGTTGCAAAAGAAAATATACGCTGTAAAAGATGTCTCCATTTGTAGGGCGGGACAAGAGGAGGTAGGAAGAGTGAAATTGCCAGAGAAACATTGCAGGCGGAGTGAGTGCCAGCAAGAGGGACAGTTATAGTTGTATTTGTCCAGAAGCCAGGATTTGAGGTTGTGTTTGAAGATTCGATGAGAATCTGATACTCTAAGAGGGGTGGGCAATCCGTTCCACAGGGAAGGGGCCACACTAGATAAGGTTTTCTCACCCATACTGGTGAGGGATTTGGGTACCTGGAGGGTGGGCACCATAGAGGAGTGTAGGTTCCTGGTGGAGGTTCTGAAATTGAAGAGGGTGGTGAGGGGAGAGACATTGCCAGTTCTGGTGGTGGTATCCACTAGGCAACCTATGGTATAGTCAAATCGCCCCTGCAAGGGGAGTCTTCCAAGGGAGTGGTAGAGGTCACAGTTGTCAGTAGAGTAAGGGGTGGACAAGGCAAATCTACAAACATTTTTGTAGGCTACCGTGAGCCTAGCCTAAAGGGTGGCCGAGGTTCTAGAGTATATGGGAGAGCAGTAGTCAAAGATAGGGAGTAGGTTACCAGTGACTATGGCAAGGCTGGCCTCATTGGTCAGGTAAGGCTTTAGGCGGTAAGCAGCACCCAGTTTCTGGTTTACCCTTCTGACTATGTTGTTTATGTGGTCGTTGTATGAAAGAGAGGGGTCAAGCAGCACACCTAGGTACTTGAAGATAGAGACATTCTCAAGGGCAGGGCCATCAGGGGGTAGATGAGAAGGTCATCGTTGGCATCTAGGGTCTTGGCTAGGTCTGGTTTTGAACCAAACAACATGGCCTTTGTTTTTTTAGCATTGACTAGCAGGAAGTTGAATGAGAACCAGTGTGAAGCTGCACAGTAGTTCTCGGATAAGATGGAGGATATGCAGGAGAGGGATTTGTCACTTTGGAAGATGACAAGATCATCGGCGTAGAACAGAGAGCTACAGGTGAGGCTGTCGGCGGGGAGGGAGTTGACAAATATAGAGAAGAGTAAAGGTCCCAGGATGGAGCTCTGTGGGACACCCGTAGAGACAGACAGAGGAGGGTAAGTGGTGGTACCGATACACATCGATTGGGAGTACCCCAAGAGGTAGCTTCAGAACAAGTCTATGGTTGCAGTGGAGCAGCCAAGGGCTGATAGTTTAGAGATGAGGAGGTGGTGATTAACCATGTCAAAGGCTTTCGATAAGTCTACAAAGACGGTACCAGTGGCATGCCCCTGGTCCATATTAGAGAGGATATGATCTGTGAAAAGGGCAAGGGCAGTTGCAGTGCTGTGATGCTTGTGGAAGCCACGCTGTTAGCTGCATAAGAGATTATGTTTGGAGAGGTAGTCCATTAATTGGCTATGTATGACCCTTTCTAGGAGTTTGTTTAGGTGAGGAAGAATAGATATGGGCCGATAGTTGTCAGGGGTGTGGGGGTCCCCAGATTTAAAGATGGGGACTACTCTAGCAGACTTCCAAGAGGCAGGCATAGTAGAGGTAGTTAGGTCAAGGTTGAAGACAAAGGAGAGTGGTTTTTCACATGGTACTCTGTGCCTTTTTGAATGGCATGGAGTGCAGGCATGGCATGGACATACCCTGGAGGGTGTATAGCGGGAGGCAGTATAGCACAGTCGTTTAAGGCTCTGAGCTGCAAACCTGGAGACCTGGGTTTGAATCCACAGCCCCCACTTGCATGCTGTGTGACCCTGAGCAAGTCACTTAACTTCTTTGTGCTCCCAGGTCGCACCTGTAAACAAGCTTTCAGCTTAGTGTGTCTTTCCTGGTTAAAAAAAAAAACACCCTGTACTGCATAGCTATGTGATCAGCCGGGGGAATCATGTGCACAACCTTTCCATGAATGCCACTGAGGATCCGCGGGGCCCTCGCTGTGTGGCATTCCAACTTAAGGTTGCTTATGCACTGCAGGTTCAAACATTTGTACATAGGCCCGTAAGTTTGTATTTGTCTGTTATCTTTTATCCGATTAGTAAAATATGGTCCTACGTTCCCAGTGGCAAAAGACAATATTCTTTACTACTAGGCCACCCAACTGATTACTAACAGAGCTGGGTAGAATTGCGTATTTCTGATTCTGCGGAATTCTGCTGTGAAATTTAATATTTCTTCAAATTGATGGAAAATCATCAAATTGTTGCACATGGCAGAATTTATATTTCCAGTGGTTTCCATGTGTTACTATGAATAATTTGTAAAACAAAAAAATACTTTTCCTTTTCTGGGACATTACTTCCCAGATCATTTTGTGTTACAGTCACATACTGTACGAGACTGTGTGACACAAGGTAATCTGTGGCCTTTTGTTCTCCATATGCTGTAGAGTTTATCCTCCAGCCAGACACCTTCTGTCTGTTCCCTGGCAACCTCCCAGCCTCATCCTCTGCCTGGCTTCATCCAGTGCTGTAGGAACTGGTGTAGGTGTGGGGTCCGAGAATGTTGGTGTCTTCATCCTGCTGGCCACCATTTTCCACTGGGGTTTCTTCCCAGTGTTGCCCCCTGTCTTCTCCTCTGTACACTAACAGTAATCCCCTGAGTAGGGGCAAGCATCATAGCCTACTACAGGAGTTGCTGTGGTGGCAGTACTCTGTGCCACTCTTTGGCGAGCTAAGATGTGCTGCTATGCCCCTGCCCGGGCTGACCTGACCCAGATCCCCCAGTCTGCTCCTGAACCTAGAATGCTGCTGGTCCATTGGGCAGTCCTATCTGATGACTTGTTTCATGCAGAAGTAAAAGCAGTATTATTTTCATATATGTTTCTCTGCAGATCATCCAGGGAAAAAAACAGAATTCAGCTGAATTTTTTGTGTTATGGTATACAAAAATTTCAAAGAAAGTTTGAAAGATACAGATAATTTATTTATTTATTGCCAGCGTTTTACTAGGAATGCCATACTGATTCTGTGAAAGCTCATTTCCGGATGAATCCTGGATTAACAAGGTTACTGGAGGGAAAACAATCTGCAAAGCTGTTATTAGTAAGCCTCTTTTTACAACATAGGGCAATGTAGTAGGCTAAAATATGTTTCGTTGAGAGACAGAAATGTTTTGCTAATTTGAAATTCAGGTGACCTATATGTGGCTTAGCAAATCAGTCAAATTGCAAGTTTAGTTTCTGTCGCATTAACTTTTTATGGTTCTAATCATGGTGCAATAAACATATTTATTTTTAACCCTGCCACAGTCATCAAAATGACATTCTGTATAATACAGGGGAACCTTCTTGTTATTATCAGTCTGCTAGAAGTGCAGATTGGTTTGCCATCTGATGTTAGGACTGAAACTACTCTGCTGTTCGTTACAGTAGTCTTGGATCATGCTAGGTGTGAATGATTTATTTCGCATGAGAAGGCAATTGTCTTCGCAAGATTTATTAAAAATGTTTAACTTTATTTGAATAGTGCTTAATATTGTTTTGTGTTATTAGATTAGCAATTAAAGGATGTTCATAACTCTGTCTTTGATTGTTGAAAGGGGGAATTTTGTCATTATTGTCTGCAAAGCCATCAGTGAAGGACTGGCAATTAATTGTTTATGTAAATGACCATCTGCAGCAAAATATTAATTATGATGATTTGCACTAATGGGAAGACTAGCTTTAATTGAGACAATTCAGAAGTCTTAGCTCAATGATGATGCAGAGAATACAAAATGGGACTGGCTCACTGGTGATGGTAGAAGGCATCTAATTGGTTTGGGGTTACATTGTCATTCCAAAGTCATAGGACAGATTCATGTAACCCCCCTCATAAAAGGGGTCTTACCTTTAGCGCTCTCTGGAGCACTGCTGCTGCTTTCCCCTGCACCGCTGCTTCACCTCAGACCCAGTCTAGACTGCTCCTGCAGGACCCAGGGCTGAACTGGACACTGTCATTTGTTCTGTGGGCTTGTTTAGTTCTGTCACCTTTCTTCAGTGACCAACTCCTCGATTGCCTTCAGGGTTGGGGAGCCCACAGCAAGGAGGTTGCTCAGTTTCAAGCAGACCTCAAGGCTGCACAAAGTGCAAAACTGCTTCTCACCTGGGAGCACAAACTTTTGGGGACACTCAGCAGCACTCCTCTGTCACCAGTTCCCCTGTACCACCAGATGGCAGCAGGGAGTAGACAATATTGACCTTATGGCCAGAAGCCATAAGGGACTTAACATGTTAAAATAGAAGATAAAGCGGAAGACTTCAAAAGCAGCCATATTGTAGTTTCTCTGGCCCCAGGATTACTGCAGAATGGGTCAGAGGACACACAACCTGGCTGTGCCTGTGTTATGCTCTGCAAAACAACTAAATTAGTACATCATGTCTCTGTAAAACGGACATCAGTTTGCAGCTCCAGCTCAGCTCTGCAAAACAGCTTAATTGCAAGCTTGCTCAAGACTGTATGCATGCTTTTCTCCAGGAATTGATGACCACTGAGAGCCAGGGGTTCAGCATAATGAATAATACATGAGAGGCTAGCCACTGATATTTGGTCCATGGCTTTCTGGAAAAGGGATGCAAATAGACTGCAAGACCCAAGGAGAAAGAACTGTAAGAACAAACTCTGGTCAGAGCTGATATGGCTGTGAAGAGCTTTTGGGATGTTTTTACCCATTATTTCTAATGAATTTGCACAATGCAGATCTGCTGAGAGGCAGTTTCAATGTGGTCTTCCTTTTACTCATTTTTACAATGTGTTTTCCTAGAGTATGCTTGCTGATTGCTATATGTTTAGCCTGGATAATTCACAGAAGACGTGGGGCCAGATATTCAAAACCTTGCCCCAGGGCTGAGTTAGCCCTGAACCAATAGTCCACTATATTCAAAAGGGATAGCCCCGGTACTAAACCTGCTGAATATAACATGCTAAGGAAGCCGGGCAATCTAGGCTGGGAGTGCAGTGCAAAAATAGCACAGGAAATAAGACAGCTCTGAATATAGCAACCAGGAAGTGCAAACCACAACAGCAGCCCAGTGCACAGCGACATGAAGGAAGGTAGAGGTGAACTATGTGGCCAATGTGTCTGCTAGCAAAGGAGTGGATTCATTAAAGCTGCAAGCACCAGTGCATGTGAAATTCTTCAGAAATTTTGCAGAAATGAACCATGTTTCCGAAACGTTTGTGCTGCGCAGACACATTTGCGCAGGTTTTGCACGGAGCTAAGCCATTTGCCCAGTGCGATCACATTTACCCAGGTCAAACATTTGCTATATTCAAAAGTGACATGCAAATGAGCCTGCTTAGGCAGTCTGTGGGCAAACATCCACATTAGCATCTCATTACATCCTGATTTGCATGCAGTTTGCCCAGCGCTAGTGCAGGGTCCCTCTGCTCCACCTGTAGGTCAAGTCTGGAAGTACAGGGGCTGGCTGGGTCTGCCCACAGCTCCACCTGTATGTCAGTCTGAAAGTGTATGGTGGTAGCATGCAGGCTACATTTGTACAGAACCACATAGAATATTGTGCTCCAGGGGACTACACAGCACAGGCACAGGTGGTGGTGCTGCATGCAATTGTCAAACTGCAGTTCCAGCTACAGTGCACAGCAGACACTACAGTAACAAGGGGGCCAGTAGTGTGAGGGACACAGCAATGCCTATGGTGTGTAGGGCATCTATGACCGCTGCACTTTACACAGTGACAGGCCCATCTTGCAGGTGTGTACTGACAGTGGACATTACTGTTATGCTGTTGTGTGACCCACAGATGCTGTATCACTGGCATGGGATACTCACAGTGACATATACATGGCTGGCTGTATGTGCTGTGGTGTCTGTGCAGATGTGTGGCATGTGGCTGGGGGGGCACATACCATCAGACAGGCACAGTGGTGTTGGGGTATTCCCTACACTGGACCATTTGCACTGTGCAGATTGTGCAAACCTTGTGGCAGCACCCAGTATGTGGTGCAGACTGGCCATCTGTACACCCTGCCGTCAACACTCTCCACGCCGCCAGTGTTGCATGTGTGTGCTGGATTCTGTTGGTGTCCACTGAAGGGTGATCTGCGGGTGTTTGCTGTATGGACACACTGTCGTGGTGTCCACTGAGTGCTGAGACACCACTTACTGACTGGCATGGCTGGGGCTGGTGGCAGATGATGGTAACATAGGAGGTGCCATCCATGTGCAGCATGTTTCTTCCATGTCTGGTTTCTTTCTATGCTTAATATTTACTGGTTAGGATCAATAAACCACTGCTGGCAGACACTTGCAAACTCCATAATTCACACTTCTGAATGACAAAGTTCCATAAATCATGGTTCTATGTCATGCAAAGCTGCGCAAAGCCGCAAAGTCATGCAAAGCTGGTTTGCCCAGAGTTAAGACTACCTTTTCCTGGGCAGTAATTTGCACCATGCAACATGTCAAACTAAGTTGCGCTAAAACACTTTGCGTGGCGCTAATGCACTGAATATAGCATTGCACCAGTATTCATGTACATGCCCCCTCTTTTTGCCCCTTGCATACATTATACTTTTGCCCAGCGCTAATGCAGTTTGCCCACAGTATTTGGCCTTTTCAATATAGCGGACATGCGCAAACCTGGCACAAACTAAGCACAAACGGTTTGCACCTGGCACAAAATTTTGCATTATCTGGCCCATGGCATCTTATTTTCAGTGGGGCTCTACATCTACACAATATTATGCTGCATTGCATAGCATCAGAACACACTGAAAACAATATTTTACATCTATACTAGGCTACCCTGAATAAATACATAATAAAATTGGTAAAATCATGATCCCACTGAAAACAAGATATTGCATCTAATCTGGGACATCTTGAGTAAATACAGTGTAAAAATGTGTAAATTGAAGATCAAAATGACAATGAGATGTAGCATGTCCCCAGTGCTGCCCAGGGTACAAAATATCGGCTAAGAAATATTTAAAGAGCTAGTGGAGCCAAAACAGGCAGACAGGAAAATAATACAAATGTTAAGTAGTAGTCAGTTGAATTTTTTTATTTCTGAAGTATTTTTCTTTTTCCTTTTGCTCATCAGAAAGTATTTGATGTAATAATTTATCTCTGTTAAACAACTGAGTATATCTATTGCCTGATACTTTACAGGACATTATGGCCTAGATATTCAAAAGTGCACCCTGATCATGTGCAATGGGATGCACAGCGCAACCCAGGTGCGCCATAGAAAAAATATGCCATATTCAGCGGATGCACCACAGACATGCGCCTGTGCAAAACACACTAAAAATAGCACAAATGCACCATTGCACAACCAGACATGTGCCGGAGCAACCTGGACTGCACAGGAGCAAGTGTGCATGCTGAAAATAGCAGGTGGAGCAAAGCTCACCATGCACAAGGGAACACAGGCAGGGCTGCACAAGGGCACAGTAGCATGGCAGGGGTTGCAGGGGTGAACCACAAGGGGACAATGGGCATGGAGCACAGGACAGGCAGAGGGCCCAACTGCCATGGACAATGCCCAGTGCACCACACAGACCCAGATGAACTATGTGACAGTACATGGACCATCTGTGGAACAGACGGCTGAAGGGACTGGCTACCCCACGGCCACGGTCCCGCCAGCCAATACAGGATGGTAAGACCCCACAGCCACTGTGTGAAGGCACCTTGTATGTACAGTGTACCACAGCCACACAGCCACACTACCACACAGGTGCCAGGCCGCATGACGCACATGCCACGCAGACACATATGGAAACAGGACACAGCATTGCACAGCACACTGGCACTGGGATGGGCACCATAGCTGGGGGTGAACAGGCCAGCACAGGTAGACAGGGATACACTGCACTGTACCAAGCACAGGGGAGGTGCATAGCCCACACCCAAGGTACAGTGACACAGAGGGATGTGGCGCACAGGCCACTGTGCACCCAACAGAATGGCAAAGTGGGGACAGCATGTGCACAGACAGGGTCCTACCGAACCACAGCAATGAACAACAGCAGCACAGTGCATCAGCATGGATATGAAGGAGACACAGAAACACATGGGCATAAGGAGAACACTCTTTACTAGAAAATGCAGAACAGAAAAGCAGAATCATAAACATGGTTGCCAACAGGGCAAACGCAGCAACAGGCAATGAGACAACACACGATGAAACAGAATGAGGGGCACCAAGTGGAATGGGCAGGAGACATTGCAGGGTGTACAGGGGAACATAAACAACAGTCCAGGTGGGTGGAGGGCAGGGGAAGGAGGAAAGGGTAGTCTGTACAAAGTCCACTGGCTGTCACAGTCGTCTCAATGCCAGTTGCATCCTGCACACATCTGAGACCAGCTCCCTTGTGGCTGCCCGCTGTTGCCGGCAGAGCTGGATGTGCACTGCCGTGCGGGTGATGAGCCGTATTATCAGGTGCTGTAGCTGTAGCTGTAGAAGACCTCTGGCGAGGACACCAACATGCCGCTCTCCACTACCTGGCCCAGGAAGACCTATGCAAGGGGAACACAGAACAACTACTAAGTGACAGGCCCCACACTGCAGTAGCCCCCCTCCCCGAGGGCTGTGTTTGCATAGGACAGCTGTGGTGCTCTCCCATGTATGATCCCACCAATAGCACATGCACAACGGACAGCCACAGCAGACCTAGTCTGCATCCCACAGACATACTGGGTGGCACACCAGTGAGTGCCATGCACCCACCCTTGTGCACAGGTGGCCCACAGTGTGGGATCAATGCCCCCATGGGCAAGACAAGAACTGCACAGCAGCTGCATGCATGCACCATGGGACACACACAAACACACACACACACACACACACACATACCCCGCCAGTGACAGCAACAGGATGCTACCACACAGAGAGGCCATGTGCATGGAAGTATCACCCATGCCGATGACCAACATAGGCAGCAGTACCAGTGCACCAACACATGCCATAGCCCTGCAAGTCGACAGTGTTCTGGAGATGTACCAGCCCCACTCATCCCAGGCACTGCAAAGTCAACCACCCCAGGCCACCTACACTCACCTGCCATCCGTGGCGCTGGCCGTGCCACACCAACAGCTTCGTGGTGCTGGCCCACATGAGCAGTGTCCTCCCTGGCCCTGCTGTGCACCTCCAGCCCTGTGGATGGAACATAGACAGAAAGGAACATGAGTGGCATGCCATGGACAGTCCCCCCCCCGCAGGTTTGAACACAGTGCACATCACTGCCACAGCCTGTGCAGAGTCCATGTCCTGTGTGTGTGGTATGGTGTCAGGGCCCCTGGCTCCGTGCAACACACAGGCAGGTGGTGCCACACCACTGGACACCCCCCCACCAGTGCAGGCTGTGCAGGTGTAGATGCACGGGCAGCACACCCACTATGTAAAATAATGGACAGTGGCAGCATGCACAGTGCACAGAGACATCTACATGGTTGTGGGACCAAACCTTGTTGGGCATGGTCCTGCAGCCTCCTCAGCCACTCAGGGTCATGGTACCACAGGTCCCCATACCAGTGGTGACACTGCTCCCCCATCTGTGCAACACCCGTTCACCTCTCAAGGCCCTCTGCCACACGGGCCCACACCTGGAACCTGGCCTTCTGCAATGCCACAACACAGCATTGGTCACTGCCAGATATTGCAGCCACCTAGGGACAAATGATCTGGCTAAGAAAGGGATCAGAGCAGTGCAGGAAGAGTTTGTGGAGTTGGGGAGGGGCCTTAGACAAGTAGCATGCACTGTAACCTTCTCGGAGGTGCTGCCTGTATATGACAGGGGTGAGGCTAGGGTACTCCACACCATGGGATTCAATCAGTGGTTGAAAAACTGGTGCAGAGATCAGGGATTTGACTTCACTGGGAACTGGGGGTCCACCTGGAGGGATGTAGGCCTATACTGGTGTGATGGTCTGCATCTGTCCAGGAGGGGAACCAGGATCCTAGGTGATAGGTTTAAATGCTTCATTGGCAAGCATTTAAACTAGCCAAGGGGAGGCACTGGAAAGGAGCAGGGAAATCCTAGCCCCCCCCAAAAATCAGGGTAGTAAATGAGGTAAACATCAAGATAGAGATGTTGATAGGGAGAAGGGCAGGGGTAAATGGAGACAATGACAAATGCAATAAGGACAGAGATGGGGCAAAAAGGGGTAAGGCCATCAAGAAATGGAGGGTAATGAGTACCAATGCCCATAGTCTGGGCAACAAGCTCCCTGAACTGGTGGCCTTGATGGAAGAGGGATGCCTGGATATTGTAGCAGTCACAGAAACATGGTACACAGAGAACCATGACTGGGATGTTAACATACCAGGGTACACAACCTACAGGAGAGACAGGGAGGGGAGAAGAGGGGGAGGAGTAACTCTCTATGTAAGGGAAGGGATAAAAACAACTGAAGAAAAGAGTAAACAGGGAGGAGAGGAGGCACTGTGGGTCACCTTGGAGACTGGAAATAGCACTACAGTCCGCATAGGGGTTGTATACAGACCCCCATGTCAGGAGGAGGCAATGGGCAAGGATATGATAGAAGGTATCCTTAGGATGGCAGAGAAAGGGGAGATACTGTTGATGGGGGATCTGAATATGCCATATGTTAACTGGAACACCTTTGCTGCCGCCACATCCAAAAGCAGGGCCATTCTCGATGCCCTACAGGTGGCATACCTCAGACAGCTAGTTTTGGAACCCACTCGTGAGGGAGCAATTTTAGACCTCGTACTCTCAAATGGGGACAGTGAGAGGATCTCAGATCTACAAGTGGGTAGCCATCTGGGAACAAGTGACCACCAAACAGTGTGGTTCACGATAAATGCAGCTAGAGAGTCAAGCCATACAAAAAGTGAGGTTCTGGACTTCAGGAGGGCTGACTTGGCAAGATGGAGAGTGCCTTAGAAAGCACTAGCAAACAGGCTAGAAGGAGGGTGGAGCAACAGTGGAAACATCAAAACTACCATCACAGAGGCAACAAGCCTTTGTGTGAAGCAAATAAACAAATCAAAATGAAGAAAAAGCCACTATGGTTCTCAAAAGAGGTGGCGGGGAAGGTTAGGAGAAAAAGATAGCATTTAGGAAGTATAAGGAAACACAGAAGGAGCAGGACAGAGAACTGTACCAGGTAAGGCAGAAGGAAGCAGGGAAGAAAGTCAGAATAGCAAAGGCCCAAGCTGAGGAAAAGATAGCCAACTCGGTTAAGAAGGGGGTTAAAACCTTTCTTAGGTACATCAGGGAGTGTAGAAAGACAAAGGGAGGGATAGTGAGGCTGAATAGAGTGAACGGTGGGCGGGCAGAGAGGGACAATGAAAAAGCAGGGATACTTAACAAATACTTCTGCTCAGTATTCACAAAAGAGGAGGAGGGGAAGGTGCCTAATCCAATTAACAGAAGCACTCTGGATAGGGGGATTGATCCAAGTCCTTTCACAGAAGAAAAGGTTCTGAAGGAGCTCCTAAAACTGAAGGTGGACAAAGCAATGGGGCCTGATGGAATTCACCCCAGAATTCTAAAAGAATTAAGGGGAGAACTAGTGACACCGCTGACTACCCTTTTTAACAAATCATGGGAGAATGGTGTGGTACCTGAGGACTTGAAGAAGGCGAATGTGATTCCCCTTCACAAAAGTGGTAGCAAGACAGAGGCAGGAAACTACAGACCTGTCAGTTTGACCTCTATGGTAGGGAAAGTGATGGAATCACTTCTGAAGGAAAGAATTGTTGAGTACCTAGTGGGCCAATGGGGCATAGGACCCAAGGCAGCATGGGTTCACAGTGGGAAGGTCATGTCAGACGAATCTAATTGATTTCTTTGACTGGGTGACCAAAGTAGTAGACCAGGGTGGGGCTGTGGAAGTCAGGTTAGTTGATATCTTGGAGGTTGAAGACTTGGTTTGCTGGCCAAGGCACCTAGCTTCACCTGAGCTCTTTCCTTCTAAGACTGCTTGAAAGGCAGAGTAGAGAAACTTACCAGAGCAAGGGAAAAGGATTAAGACTTATTTTGGCTAAGCAGATTTACTGTGTGGTGGTGTTTTTATTTTTCACTCACAGGGATTGCTACTGTTTGTTGCTAACATTTCAGTGTTTTATTTTTCTCTATAGCAAAGTGTTTCTTACAGGGTATATCTTCTCTGAAATTATTACAGGTGGTGTTTTACAGGTTTTACAGTTTTATCTAACATTAGGATAAGCTTTCAGGGTTCCTGCATTTGTTGTTGACTGATTGTTTCTGCTCTTACCTCCTTGTTCTTTCATCCGTGGTTCTTCTTTTTTGGCAGGGGAAGGGCCCAGCCACCCACCCCATCCCAACCACCCACACTACACTTCTTTTATAGGGTACCACAGTTGTGACATTTCCTGTGGCAGAGCAGGAAGGGTGGATCAGTGGGGCCCTCCACAAGGTGAGCTCATTTACAGGGGCACTAGTAATTTAACTTGTTATAACAAGTTAAACAAAACACAATCAAACCATTACTTGCATTTTTTTTCCTTTTTTATTCCTTCTAATTACTCTGACTAGGTTATAAACCCAGCAACTTATCTGGAATGGATATCATTAGCTGCAGGTACTGTGGAACAATTTTCAGAAGGACAGTCTTACAGGATTTAGGACACTGTCCTACATACTGGGCCTTTGGAGATCTTAGGGCTCAGCTCCGGGCAGCATGGGCAGAGATTGCACGCCTCAAATTTCATATTCAAGAGGAAATACATTATAAGAACCACCCGCCATTTCCCTAACATCCAACAGAAAAACCTCAACCGCAGAGGGTAGTTGGTCCAGGAGGTTGGCAGGTGGTTAGGAGGGGCAAATCGGGTGCCCCATCACTCTCTGCTCTCCAACATATTACCTCGAAAAAACCATATAAACACTACAAACAGGTATCTGCCTCTATCTCTGAAATCAAACAAAGAGGCAGAAGACACTGCAGAGCTGGACACTGCAGCACAGGAGCTAGCACAACAAAACTCACCCAAATCAGGAACCAAAACAAAGAAAGCAAAAAGGAAATCAAAAGAACTTCTGATCATAGGAGACTCCATGATTCGGGGAGTTGATACCCATCTCAAGCCAGGGTAATGGTCAGATGTCTCCCAAGGTACATCAGCATGGAGAGACACTGACCCGCATTACTAAAAGTGTTCACAAAGCAGGAGAAAACATTGATGTCCTAGTACACATAAGGGACTAATGATCTCACCAACCGGTCAGTTGTGGAGACCAAGGAACACCTGACCAGGCTGGGTGACAAACTATCATCTATTTCATCCGGTATCTCCTTCTCTGAGATCCTGCCAGTCTGGGAGAGGGGAGCAGATTGACGGAAGGTCAGAGAAGGGGAGATAGGGGAGTTAAACACGTGGCTCAAGGGCTGGTGCCAGGAAAAAGGACACAGATTTGTAGGGAACTGGCAACAGTTCTGGGAGTGAAAGTTCTTTAAATTTGATGGACTGCATCTGACTAAGGAGGAAGTCAGTGCATTGGGGCAGAAGTTTGGCGTCTTTGCAGAATATTTAAACTAGCAAATGGGAGAGGGTGCAGCACCCCATACGTGTCAATGGAAGAACACCCCTCCCCTCAGCTAGTGGTCAAACAGGGATTCAGCATGTTTGCAGTTCATTTGCATCACCAGGTAAGAAAAAGGTTTGTCTCCCATACGACACACAGGGGTAATGCAAACCTCACCCAACAACTACACACCAAAATCTGGCCAATGGAAAATCATGTACACAAATGCTCACAGCCTGGAAATAAGATCCCAGACCTGCAAGCAATAATGTCAGAGGCTAAACTGGACATAGTAGCAATTAGTGAGATGTGGTTTACCAGTAACCACACCTTGGGAGACTTCAGTACCTGGCTATGTATTGTTCAGAAGAGACCAAGGTGCAAAAGGGGGGAGGAGTGGCCCTGTATGTCAATGAAAATATCAAAGCTACAGAAATTCAGAATACACAAGGAGCCAGAAGAACTGTGGTCACCCTGGAAACAGGAAATGGGACAGCCATAAGAACTGGGGTTGTCTACAGGCCCCAGACCAGGGGAGGACATAGACACATTACTGTTAGAAGATATACAAAACATGACAGCTAAGGGAGGTTCTGATAATGGGAGACTTCAACATGCCGGATACAGATTGGTCAATACCAGCAGGAACATCTGCCAGAACTAGACACAGTGGATTCCTGCAGGGGAGGCCCTCAAACAATTGGTACAGCAACCCACAAGAAACAGGGCTATCCTAGATCTAGTACTGACTAACAAGGAAGGGATCACAGATCTCCAGGTAGAAGGTCACCTGGGGCCAGTGACCATCACATGGTATGGTTCAATTTGGCTACTACATCTAAATCATCCCATTCAAGGCAAAAAATATGGGACTTCAGAGGAGCTGACTTTGATAAGATGGCCAACAGAGTTAATCTAGCCCTGGCAAAAAGAAACACAGATGACGGCGTACAGGCAAAGTGGGCAAGCATTAAGGATGCAATACTTGAAGCAACATCCCATTGTGTTAGACAGAAAAGGAAGTGCAAAAGAAGAAGGAAACCACTTTGGTTCTCAAATACAGTAGCAGAAAAGGTCAGAGCCAAAAGGCTGGCCTTCAGGAAATATAAGGGAATGAAGATAGGGAGGCATACCAAACTGCCATAAGGGAAGCAGGGAAGGCAGTAAGGCAGGCAAAGTCCCAAACTGAGGAAACACTAGCACGAACAGTAAAAGAAGGTGACAAGACTTTCTATAGATACATTAGTGAAAGGAGAAAGGTCCAGAGGAGGTGTGCTAAGCTTAATGGAGAAAGGGAGCATGTGAGGAGGAGGACCTGTGAAAAGGCATCTATCCTAAATAGATACTTTTGCTCAGTATTTACTGAAGAGAAGGTAGGCAGGGCCCTGGCTCAGCATCATGGACACAGGGGAGGGAGGTGAGCACGACTCCTTCACAAAAGAAAGGGTCCTACAAGAGCTTGCTAAGCTCAGGGTGGATAAGTCAATAGGACCTGATGGCATACATCCCAGGGTACTTAAGGAGCTAAAGGTGGAACTAGCAGAGCCATTAGCAGAACTGTTTAGTGAGTCTCTGAGCACAGGAGGGTCCTAGAAGACTGGAGAGGGCTCATGTGATCCCGCTCCACAAGAGTGGTAGCAGGGAGGAGGCGGGAAACTACAGACCAGTCAGTCTTTACCTCAGTAGTGGGCAAGATTATGGAGGCACTCCTTAAGGAAAGGATAGTACAACACCTGGAATCCATAGGGGCTACAGGATCCAAGACAGCATGGGTTTACAAAGGAAGGTCCTGTCAAACTAATGCTAGATTTCTTTGACTGGGTAACCAGGTGGTGGACCAAGGGGAGCAGTTGATGTCGCCTACCTTGACTTCAGCAAAGCTTTTGACACTGTTCCATAGAAGATTGATAAATAAGCTGGGCAGGCTCGAGGTGGGTCAGAAGTTGGTCAACTGGGTGGCAAACTGGTTGACAGGCAGAAAACAGAGAGTGGTGATAAATGGTATACAGTCAGAAGAGATGCAAGTCACAAGTAGGGTACCTCAGGGATCAGTCCTGGGGCCAGTCCTCTTCAACATCTTCATTAGTGACCTTGCAGATGGACTAGAGGGTAAGGCTTGTCTGTTTGCAGATGACACCAAGATCTGCAACAGATTAGATGATCCAGATGGGGTGGGCAGAATGAGAAGAGATCTGGATAAACTGACAAAATGGTCAGAAGAGTGGCAACTGGGATTTAATGCAAAGAAGTGCAAAATCATGCACATAGGGAAGAGAAACCCCGAAGCCACCTATAGGCTGGGAGGGGAGTTGCTAGCAGTCACAAAGGAAGAAAGAGACTTGGGTATCATCATCACTGATGACCTGAAATCATCCAAGCAGACCTCTAAAGCAGTAGGTAAGGCTAGGGGGTGTTAGGGTGTATTAGTAGGGGTATCACAAGTCATAAGAGGGAGGTAATAATCCCTCTTTACAAAACACTGGTTAGGCCCCATCTGGAGTACTACGTGCAGTATTGGAGCCACACCTTCACAAGGACATTAACCAAATTGAGGCAGTCTAGAGAAGGGCAACCAAAATGGTGCAGGGACTGCATCAGAAGACATATGAGGACAGATTAACAGAGCTCAATATGTATACCCTGAGCAAAGGAGGAGAGGGTGATATGATCGAGGCATTCAAGCAACCTTAAGGGCATTAACAAGATGAAAGAGTCTAACATGTTTAAATATAAGAAAAATAGCAGGACAAGAGGACACAGCATGAGATTAGAGGGGGCCGATTAAGGAGGAATGTGAGGAAATCTTTTTCACAGAAAGGGTGGTGGATGCATGGAATGGCTTACCACAAGAAGTGGTGGCTATGAATACAGTGCAGGGCTTCAAACAGGCATGGGATAGGCATAAGGGAGCAATACAAATGACTATGAATAGATAGGCCACTGACAGAGCAAAGGCCGATGGCACATTTATAAGGTAGAAAAACAAATGGGCAGACTGGATGGGCCTTGCGGTCCTTATCTGCCATCAACTTCTATGTTTCTATGTTTCACCTACCTAGACTTTAGTGAGGCATTTGACACAGTCCCACACAAAGATTAGTAGTCAAATTAACCAGCCTGGGAGTGGGTCCCAGGGTGGTAACCTGGGTAAAACATTGGCTGGACAGCAGGACACAGAAAGTAATTGTAAATGGAGTCCACTCTGAAGAAAGAGGGGTTACTAGTGGGGTACCGCAGAGTTCAGTACTGGGTCCAGTCCTTTTTAATGTCTTTATAAGTTACATTGCCGAGGGACTGGAAGGAAAAGTGTTCCTCTTTGCAGATGACACAAAGATCTGCAACAGGGTTGATACACAAGGAGGTGTGGAAAGGATGAGAAGGGACTTGGCAAGGTTGGAGGAATGGTCAGAAGTATGGCAGCTTGGATTCAATGCAAAGAAGTGCAAAATAATGCACCTGGGAAACAAAAACCCAGGGGAAGATTACACAATGGGAGGAGGTAGTAACAACAACAAAAATGGAAAGGGACCTCGAGGTAATCGTATCAGATGACCTTGAGGTTAGCAAGCAATGTGAGAAGGCAGTAGGGAGGGTTGGGGGGATACTGGGATGTATAGGGAGAGGCATCACCAGCAGAAAACAGGAAGCTGTTATCCCTCTGTACCAACAGTTGGTGAGATCCCATCTGGAGTACTGCATCCAGTTCTGGAGACCCTATCTCCGCAAGGACATAGACAGGATGGAGGCAGTCCAGAGGAGGGCAACTAAAATGGTGCAGGGTCTGCAAGAAGAAGCCATCGCAGGAGGACTAAAGAGCTTAATATGTATACCCTTGAGGAAAGAGGGGGGGGCATGATAGAAACTTTTAGTTACCTCAGTGGCTCCAACAAAGTCAAGAAGGTAGCATCTTTCAGAAAAAGAGATGCGCAAGAACAAGGGGACACAATTTGAAGATAGAGGGGGGATGGCACAGGGGCAATGTGAGGAAGTATTTTTTCACAGAGAGGGTAGTGGACACATGGAACAGCCTTCCTGAGGAGGTTGTGGGGTATAAAACTTTGGGAGAATTCAAGAATGCATGGGACAGACATAAGGCAATTTTTGTGGGGGGTAGGAAGAAATATGCTGTCGGTTAACCAGGATCTGCAGCTTATTCTGTAGGTAGGGAAATGGTCAGACTAGGTGGGCCAAGTGGCCCTTATCTGCCATCAAAGTCTATGTTTCTATGTAAGGTAAGACTGTCCACAGTGTGCTGGTTGCTGTTACTGCAGTGCTGGGAGTCACTGCTGCACTGTGGAATAGAACACTACCATGCTGCTCATCTTTGCATCATCTTACTTACTATTCACAGGTCGCAACATGTCAGAGTCTGAAGGAGCTGAGGAGCAGGTGCCTGCCAAGAAGTGCAGGCTAAACTTCACGGAGGATGAACATCAGGCCCTATTTAAGGCCTACCTGGAGTGGGAGGACCTACTGAGTGGGGCCACTGGGACCATGCAGGAGCATGCCGCTGGGTGGGAGGAGGTGGCAATGTATGTCAATGCCCACAGCCACCATAACTGCAATGCACAGGAGTGCAAAAAGAAGGTGGGCACTGACAGGAGGCACATGAAGGAGAAGGTTGCTGCTATAGGGGCATCCCACACTAGGATGGGTGGTGGCCCGGCTATGGCACCCATCCTGTCAGCAGAAGAGGAGCTTGTTGCAGCAACTGTCAGCCGGGCAGCTATTGAGGATGTCCCGGGAGGGAGATTCCAGACAGGTGGCAGCCCATCACAGCACTGTGAGTATGATGGCGGGTGTTGTGGGCTGCGGGCGTATGCATGCCACTTGCATATCTGGTGCACTGCGGGTGTGCTGCGTACCTATGAACATCATGGCATGGTGTGGTGCATGCAGCGTGTGGGCACAACATGCCCATCCCTAGCCCCTTTGGGCAGTGTGCCTGCTGGCTGGGGCATGTGCTGGGAGGAGGGTGGGGTGCAGTGTGTGCATGGCACTCTACATGCCCTACGGCTGTGTGTGCTGCAGTATGTGCCAGCATGCAGGAGACCACTACGGTCACAGGCTGGGGTGCACACACTGACAGGGGGCATAGCAGGGGGTGGCGTGGTGGGGCGCCATGCCTGCCAGTCACGTGCACATGCAACACAGCATTGTCAGCGACTATACACGATGGATGACATGTCCTGTGCCATGCCTGTTGCATTGACACCCTGTCATGCAGTGCGGCACACACAGCTGCCGGTATGGCCTGGCATGCCTGTGTCATCATGCATACATTGCACAGTACACAGCACAGCATGCACTGCTTCAGCATCAACAGTGATACTGCTCATTCTGTCTTCCAGCTCCATCACGCCTCAGAGGTGCAGTGCAGGACAAGACCAGCAATGTGGGACACAACGGTGCAGTGCCATCAGTGTCAACTGGCATTCTGGCCACAGACCGGGGGCACCATGGTGGTATGGGGCTTGTGGAGTTCCTAGGGCTGGGGGACAATGATCCACTGGCTGACCTCCTGCTCCCAGATGAACTACCTGTGCTCGTGCCTGCGACACAGGAGGGGGAGGGCGCATGTGACAATGACGATGACCTAACCCTGATCCTGGACAGCCCAGGACTTGTCACACTGCTCTGGGGGCAGTTGTCAACACAGGCAGTGGATGCCAGCACGGGCGGTATGGCACCCACGCAGGGTCCTCCAACCCATGGCCGCACAGTGGCATGTGGCATCACTGCTGGTGCTGGCCGTGGTCAGGGTGCTGGTGTGGGCACCAGTACCATGGGGCAGGTCCAGCAGGCTGCTGGTGTACAGCAGAGAGCTGTGGAGACCACTGTGCAGCCCCCCCTCCAGGGGCCACCATCGGTGTACCCAGTCATTCTCCATCTCCTGTGCGGTCACCTCTGCAGTGTTCCCAGACAGGTGATGTTGCATGGCATGTCAGCGGCAGCACCAAGATCCACCAGGCACTGACAGGCTGGATGAGCACACCAGCCTGCTGCATGCATCCGTGGACAACCAGGCAATGCTCGGGGAAGAGATACGTGCACTGCAGGTGGAGGTGCCTCAGCTGGCTGAACATGGGGACATTGGATGTGCCCAGCTTATTGGTGAGATCCAGCAACTGCGGGAGTCCATGACTACATCACTGGATTGCATTGCTGGGACCATCGCTGCTGGATTTGTATCACCGGTGTCCACTGGGCACAACAGAGCATGCAGGACTCCCCATAGTGCTATGTCCACACCACAGTCACGGCGACCGGTGACCCCAGCACAGCTGACACCAACCACTGCCATGCCCATCCTTGACACACCCAGCAGTAGCCTGTTTGCTGTTCTGTACACACATGTGAGGACTTGGTCACGTTCTCAGGCCTCTACCCCCATTAATGTGTTGGTGACACCACCAGTGGCTATTGAGCAGCCAGTGCCTGCCACACAGTCTGGGCATGGCCACCCACTTGGCCATGGCATCCATGGCACCACATGGTAGTCCTGCTGGGTGTGCTGCCTGGTTCTGTTACCCACTGCTGTAGCCTGCTGCACACATGGCTGGGTGCACCCCTCTGCATGTGCTGTTGCGTATGTGTGGCCTGGATCATGTCTCGCATGTGTGCAGGCAGTTCTGCTGGACCATGTGGTGTGCGTGTGATGAGTGCAGCAGTGTGCTGGCATTCCTGTGTGCCAGTGTGCAACCTCTGATCCATGCCACAGCCTGCTGTGCTGCTGTGTGTGTTGACACCTTGCCTGCCACACCTGTCTGTTTGTCCCACCTGGTCCCCTGTGCCCTGCTATGCATCCTGTGGCAGTACTGCTGCATGTGCCAGCCAGTGTTCGACCACATGTGTTTCCGGCACATGGCACTTGGGTGGGTGCATCTGCCTATGCTGGCCAAATGTTGTCCCCTGTGTGTACTGCATGTGTGCCTGTGTCCCTGCCTGCATCCCTGTGTGTCCGTGTGTGTGTGTCTGTGTGTGGTGTGTCATGCATGCACAGCTGCCTTGTGTGGTCCTTGTCACAACCCCACTCAGCAGGTCAGGCCCTCTGCTCCCACAGTGCCAACCTCCGAACGCAGTATTGTGAACAGGGTAACAGAACAGGGTAACCCTCCTGTCTGTTTTGTGGGTCCCTCCGAATCACCTTGGGTCTCAAGTTCTGGAGGGATTCCAACTGTGAACCTTATGCTAGTGTACCCAAATGTACAGGTTCAGATAATTCTGCTCTTCGGGGAAATGCCAGATATCTTTCGCCTACGGGCACCTAACCAGGTATATAAAATTAATCCTAAAAACTCTATATGAAAGACCTTAAGAAAATCCTTACCTTTTCCCAGTTTGGTATTACCAGGAAGCTTATGAGCAGTGTCAACTTTAACCCTCTGTACTTCACTTGTAAAAGAAAGAATTTCAAAGGCACACCAGTTGTCTCTTTTAAAATAAGAGGTTTACTAAGAAAATGGATAAAAATATGTAAAATGTAAATACAGAACAATATATCACAAAGCATACAATCACTTAAAAGAACAAGGTTTAAAATGCAATTTCTTACCAACATACAGTTAGACTTTTCTATCTAATGTATACCTTCTTACAGTGCTTTAGGTATCTGTTGTTTTAAGAGAGTCCAAATAGGAATGTCTCTAAGTGGAAATACAGAATACAGTTAAACTGTCTCTAAACCTGCCCCTTCCACGATGTCACCTAGCTCCTCCCTGTAAAATGTAAAAATTAATACACACAGGATGTCCCATCACTCAGGAGGTATATTAAATAAGGTGACATCAGCAAAAACTCATTTCCTCATATGACCCTTTGATCTTGAGTCTTTTCCTGCTTTTCAGAGACATCATAGAAATTTTACAACTCTGCAGTTTTATCACCTAGCTGCAACATAGTTTTTCGGCACCAGTTGAAGTTAACTGCCCTTCCTGAGGATGTCATAAAATGGATATTTTAGTTCCTGGTTTCAAGCAACACAGATCCTAAACAAGGCTATAAAATGCGAGTTCTTGGAAGTTAATCACATACTGAGATCTGCTGTTTAACATATCCTGTCCTTTGAACTGAAACCTGGGGGGGGGGGGTGTTAACCCAGGAGCACAGGATGTCTCATGAGAGACACTCAATAACACATTTTTATATTACAAAATCATATCGCAATCAGAACCAACTGTCCAAGTGTCACAGTCTTCACCTGCAGTTCCCATAGTGCTCTTCCATGCTGGTGTTTCTGTGCCTCCTCTCCATGGGTGGCTGCACACCCCCCGTCTGGCTCATCCTCACCATTATCATCACTGCTGTTGCCCTCATTCACCTGGACAGCTATCCCATGGCTGATGGCCATGTTGTGCAGCATGCAGCAGGCCTGGAATATGTCACAGGCTTTTGCAGGGCTGTACTGTAGTGCACCACCAGATCTGTCTAAGCAATAGAATCGCATCTTGAGCAAGCCAAAGACTCACTCAATGATATTGTGTGTGGCGATGTGTACCTCATTGTACCGCTGCTCTGCAGCATTGGATGGCTGCTGTATGGAGGTAAGCAGCCAGGACCAGAGGGGGCTTGCACTGTCACCTGTGGGGAGGACACATATGATGGTTACCACCAGGCACAGCCTGTTACCACGTCCACCCCCTCTGCTTCACACAACCTCCCACAACCATGTGTGCCTAGGCCACGGTCACCCCCACACAGCTGCTGTGGAACCATTCCCAGCATGCAATCTGTGTCTGTCATGCCCGGGCACCTTTGGCCATGCCCCCCTGCACTGTTCCCATTCACCTTCCCTGTCCTGTACCCCTCATTTCACTGTCCACATCCCCCACCACGCCATGCTGTAGCTGTGTGGTGCCCTGCTCAGTCTGTCCTTCACCTCTTCCCAGGTCGTGCTCACCTACTAGGTGCCCTATGGGAATCACCCCACTCTCAAATCACTGGTACAGGATTGACTGGTACCATATGAATGCATCATGTGTACTCCCAAGGGTGTGTGGTGCACACAATGATGATGTGCCCAGTGGCACTGCACACTACCTGGCAGTTGATGGAGGGGCAACCCTTTCTGTTCATGTATACAGCCCATTCCAGGCCAGGTGGTGCACGTATGGCCACGTGGATGCAGTCAGTGGCCTCTATGATGCCGGGCATGCATGCCACCCTGTGGAATTCCTGCATGTTTGCTGTATGCTCTGCCTGTGTGGTTGGGAATCTTATGTACTCTGAAGCATGTGGCAGCAGAGCATAGAGGAACTGGGTGAGGTGGCGGGATGTGGCAAACTGTGAGATTCCAACAGTTGCTCCCACTGGTGTCTGGAAGGTGCCTGTGGCGAGCAAGCACATTACTGCTGTCACCTTGGTCTACACCATCATGGCATGACTCCTTCTAGTGGGTGCCTGCAGCTCATCATGGCACAGTTCACATAGCTGCTTCAGAAGTGTCCTGTTCAGACGATAGCGGACCACTATCTCTGCGTCCCCGTAGTCCTCGAATGTGGGCTGGGCACGGTAATGTCTGTGTTTGGAATACCGCCACCAGGCCCTTCTTCGGCCACATTGCTGTTCCTTCTTCCTCCTCACACCCCTTATCACCTGTTCCATTATGAATGGTCCTGAGTCCATGGCTTATGCTTCCCTGGATTGCGCCTCTGCTGTGTGTGTCATTGAGCCTCCTTTATATGTACTCATCTCTGTGTGCCGCATTCTGTGGGTTGCTTCACAGTTGCGCCATGTATTTTGGCTGAATATGCCATTGTGCAGCTTAGTCATGGGCACCCCCCTTTCACCATGATTACTGTTGTGTAGCGGCGCGAGGTTTATTTTAGGCTGCACATTACTGGTCTCTGAATATGATGCCAGGGTGCATTTCTGTGTTTGCGCCAGCACAAGTCGGTTGTGCATTGCACAAGCCCTTTGAATATCTAGGCCTATATCTTTTTTGTGTTGTCTGTGATTTTTTCTTCTTTCTTCAATCTTTTAGAGCTGTTTAGTTACTGTGGTGGCCTATCAGTGGTGTAGTGCTATGTTCTTACTTGTAGTTTGAGGTGCTTTTTGGGCTGCTAATTTCTACTGTTTTATAAAATTATGTTTTCTTTCCCTATTTTTAAAAAGCTACTGTACATCAGCTTGGTATGTTGTCACCTGTTTGTTGTTGCTTAGTAGCAGATGTTTTTGCATTGTGTTCTGGTTCTGTAATAGAATCTGTATTAGTAGAAGGGTTAGTAAGTCTTCATAATAATTGTTAAATTTGATATGATACAAGTGAAACAGAAATTTCTATATTTTTTATATATTCATGTGAGGTTAAGGGAGTAAGGGGGGAAGTGTAGGAAGTACACCATATATTTTGTTTCGAGTAGTGAGAAATTATTTCCATTAGCTGATATTTTATAAATATGTACAACTGGTGGCTAGGAGAAGCTGGGCTGGGAGGCTTTGGGGGAATAGGTACATGTATGGAAGTGAGAAGTTGCAGAATTACTTGGTGAAATCGACAATTTACGCCCGTCTGCAGAAATGTTCCGCGAAAATGTGGTGTAATTTCACAGTTTCACCCGCAATTTTGCCCTCTGAGCAGTCCACCAACAATGGCGAAATTTCACCTGTAAGTGGCGCAATTCTGCCAAAAATTACGAAATTTCACACGTAGTGGCGCAGTTGCGCCCACAGTAGCAGAATTTCACCCACAGTGGTGAAAATCTGCCCACAGGTGAAATTTTTCTGGCTTGGGGGTGGAATGACACTCACAAATGTGGGCGAAATTTTGCATTTCACCCGGCAAAATATTTCACGTAATGCGTGCGCAAATTCGGCGAAATAGTTTGCCCCGTGAAATATTCCAATTTCACACAACACTAATGGGAAGCAGCAGAGTGGTAAACTGCAATAGTTGTGGGGCAGCAGTCTTTCTGGTGGTGATGTGGAGTAAAGTGGGCTGTCCTGTGTGTAAGAGCCTGGAGCAGCTAAAGGCTGAAATAAGGCTACTCAGATGGTAGCTGGGGAGGATGGTGTGGGAAGTCGGAGGAGCAGATCAGTGGAGGGAAAGGCAGAGGTGGTGCCTGAGGGAGGAGGGAGGCATCAGGCAGGGGATTGGAGTGGAGAGGACCACCCAGTACACAGGAGTATCTCTCCCTCAGAGGGTCAGGGAGCCCAGGGTGGAGGAATGGCAAGTGGTAAGGGGAAGGGGTGGAAATGTGAGGGTAGCATCAGAGGTGAGACATTCAGAAGGGGTGCCTTTATTGAATAGATTTGCACCACTGTCTGGAAGGAGAGAGGGGGCAGCAGGAGGTGAGGTAGGAGGTCAGGTTGAGCCAGGGCTGAGAGTAGGAGTACAAGGAAGGGGAGCGGGAACTAATCAGGATGGGCAGGGACGAGAAGGCAGGCAAAACAGAGTGAAGAATGGGGGGTAGGGAGAGAAAAGGAAAGGAAAAGGGGAGGGAAAACTGAAAGCAGATACAGATTGTCAGAGGGAGGGCAGGGTGGGAGATGAGAAACTGTTAAGGGGATAAATTGTGGATGTGGAGATAAATTCACCAAGGTGCAGAGCGTGCAGTTAGGTGGGGAAGCAGCTAGTGCCAAAGCTATGAAAGGAAGGATGGGGAGAATGGGTGCAGAGGATGGAAGGGTGGCAATCATAGGTGACTCCATAATTTGAGGCATTCATTGGGGAAGGAAGGTGGACCCAAATGCAAGCAGAAGGGTGGTTTGTATGCCAGGGATGACAGCATGGAAGGTGGGCCCAAGAATAAGGGAAATAGAGAGGTTGGAGAAAAACCTAATTTAGTTATACATTTGGGAACTAACAACCTAGCTGGGGAGGAAGTTGAGGTAGTGCAAAGGAGGTTCAGGGAGTTAGGGAAGATCTGCAGGGAGAAAGGAAGTTTGCTGGCCTTCTCAGAGGTGATACCAGTACCAAAGGCCAGCACAGCCAGGAAAAGAAGACTAGGGGAATTTAATGACTGGCTGAGGAAATGGTGCAGGCAGGAGATGTTTATCTGTATTGGACTGGGAGGAGACCTGGTCAAACAAAAAACTCTTTTCACCTGACAGACTGTACCTCAGTAGGGAGGGTTTGAGGGTACTCAGGGACAAACTGGGGGAATACATAACCACTGCACTTAATTTAAACTACTGGGGGGGCAGAGGGCATGCAAGCCCACAGACTCCGAGAGGAGGAGGTCAGTGACCCCCCCCCAACAGTGATGGAGGAGGTCTGGAGGGAGAAGTTGGAAGGGGCAAGAACACCGTTAGCAAAGAGTGGAGGGGGTGAGGAACACATAACAAGGGTACATGGAGGAGTGCACACAGAGGGGATAAATGTGAATAGAAAAATAGCGGGAAGAGACATAAGGTCAGATTCTTGGTGGAGGATGATGTCTCTGAATGCGCAGAATCTTGGAAATAAGATGGATGACCTGCAGGCACTATTAGCAGACAGGAGGATGGACATAGCTGCAGTAACTGAGACTTGAGCATCATCACACCATGACTGGGACCTTGCAATCCCTGGATATAAACTATACAGGAGGGACAAGGTAGTCAGGAAGGGGGGAGGGGTTGCAGTTTATATCAGGGAGGGAATAACATGGAGAATGGAGGAGTCGGAGGAAGGGGAGGTGGAGGCATTATGGGTTCAATTAAGGTCCAGTAGAGGGAGAAACGTGAAGTTGGGGTGGTTTACAGACCACCCAGTCAGGATGAGGAGAGGGACAGGGAACTGAACTAAGAAATATTCAAAGCTGTGTGGAAAGGAGAGTTGGTAATTGTGGGAGACTTCAACCTGCCCAAGGTGGACTGGAGCATAGCATCCACAACATGTGCTAGGAGTCAAGTGATCCTGGAAGGACTGCAGAGGGAGTTCCTGGCTCAAGGTGTCACAGAACCAGCAAGAGCTGAGGCAGTTCTTGATCTGGTGCTCACAAATGGGAACACGTAGAGGAAATAATGGTCAGGGAGCCACTGGGTGGAAGTGATCATTGCACAGTGAGGTTCCAGTTGGATATGGGCAGGGAAAGCATCCTGGCTAAGACCAAAATCTTGGATTTCAGGAGGGTGGACTTCAGGAAAATGGGAGAAGTGCTAAGGAGCCACCTGGCGGGCATCATAGCAGATATGAGGGTGGAGCAAAGGTGGTCCATCATTAAGGAAGGAATACTGGTTGCCACAGATGAGTGCATTAGGATCAGGGGGAAGAATATAAGGGCCAAAGTGCCCAGCTGGTTCAGTTCTGGGGTTGCCCAGGCAGTAAGGGAAAAGAGGTTGGCCTATAGAAAATTCAGGAAAATCAAGAGAGAGGTGGATAGGGAAAATTACCTAAGGTTGGCTAGTGAGGCAAGTAAGAAAGTCTGGCGAGCAAAGGCACAGAAGGAGCTGCAGATAACTGAAGGAATTAAGAAGGGGGAGATAGCTTTCTTTCACTATATAAGTGAGAAAAGGGACAAGAAGGAAAAGATTGTTAGGCTTAAGAAAGGGGAAGAGTGGGTGGAGGATAATGGGCGAAAGGCAGAGATACTAAATGAATACTTCTGTTCTGTCTTCACCAGGGAGAAGGACGGACCAGTGTCTTCAGGAGGGAAAAGAGGAGTGGTGGAGGGGAATACAGATGTAGTGAAAGAGAAGGATAGTGTGAGGGAGGGGCTGCTGGCATTGAAGGTGGACAAATCACCAGGCTCAGACAGAGTACATCCAAGCATCCAAAGGTACTAAAGGAAATGGCTAAGGAGCAGGCAAGGCCACTGGCAGACCTATTTAATAGTTCGCTAGAGTCAGGCATGGTACCGCAGGACTGGAGAACAGTACATGTAGTGCCCTTCCACAAAAGTAGTCTCAAAAATAACTGAGGGAATTACAGACCAGTCAATCTGACCTCCATTGTGGGCAAGCTTATGGAGACCATACTAAAGGAAAAGTTGGTGGAATATCTAAAGGAGCATGGTCTCCAGGATGAGAGGCAGCATGGGTTCATGGGGGGGGGATCATGTCAGATGAATCTGATTGACTTCTTTGACTCTGTCACTAAGACAGTAGACAGGGGCCAAGCTATAGAGATCTTCTGTCTTGATTTCAGCAAGGCCTTTGACACTGTGCCCCATAAAAGGTCGATCAGGAAGTTGGTGGATCTTGGGATTGGGGAAAAGATGGTCAGATGGTTGGAAAACTGGCTGAGAGACAGAACCCAGAGGGTGGTTGTGGGGGGAGAGTTATCTGGCCCCAGAGATGTAACCAGTGGGGTCCTGCAGGGCTCAGTGCTGGGGCCGATGTTGTTCAGTGTCTTCAACAATGACATTGGGGATGGCATTAAGGGCAAAATGTGCCTATTCGCAGATGACACCAAGCTCAGCAGGAGCGTGGACACAGCTGAAGGGATACAGGACCTACAGGATGATCTGGAAAAGTGGGGGAGGTGGTCCAGGATCTGGCAGCTTGGCTTCAATGCCAAGAAATGCAAAGTTATGCATCTTGGAGCCAAGAATCCAAGGACAGAGTATTACCTGGGTGGAGTCCGAATATCCCCAAGGGAGGGAGGACATCAGGCAGGGGATGGGAGTGGGGAGGACCACCTAGTACATATGAGTATCTCTCCCTCAGAGGGTGAGGGAGCCCAGGGTAGAGGAGAAGGGCCTGGGAGTGATGATCACTAGTGACCTGAAGCACGCCATGCAGTGGAAGAAAGCAGCAGCAAAGACAAACAAGATGCTGGGATGCATATTGAGGGGGATCAGTAGTAGGAGAGAGGAGGTTATACTGCCCTTGTACAGGTCCCTGGTAAGGCCTCATCTAGAGTATGGAGTTCAGTACTGGTACCCGCACCTCAAAGAGGACATTAACCTGCTGGAGAAGGTCCAGAGAAAGGCTACAAAGATGATAGCAGGTCAGCAGGGTAAGGCATATGAGGAGAGGTTGAGGGCACTAAACATGTACTCCCTGGAAGACAGCAGAGAGAGGGGACATGATTGGGATCTTCAAGTACTTGAAAGGGATAAATAAGGTGGATAAGGAGAGTCTCTTTAAGCTGAGTGGCAACCATAACTCAAAGGGGCACAGTCTTAAGCTGGATGGTGGGAGTTTTAGGAGGGAGGTCAGGAAGCACTTCTTCACAGAGAGAGTGCTGAACACTTGGAATGTGCTGCCAGAAGAGGTGATTTCGTTGAAGACCATGGGCAGCTTTAAGAGAGGCTGGGATAGGCATAGAGGGAAGGTAAGGATCATGGGTAGGGAGGATGGGAGGTGTGGGGAGGGAGGGCAGGGACAGTAGCTCAAGCTGTGTACCCTGCAATACAAGCAGACTAGATAGACCAAATGGCCTTCTTCTGCTGACTTTTTTGTATATTCGTATGATAATATTGTGCATGAAACAGCTCTTAGCCTGGCAGCTGACATAGCTTTCTTTACTGCCCCACACTGCATCATCATCAGCATTGTGATCTCATTGACTGTGACATCACAGGTGAATGACCTGGCAGTCTCTTACTTGCTGCTCCTAAGTAGCAGTGATGTCACAGTCATTGAGGTCACAATGCTGATGATATAGTGTGGGGCAGTAGAGTAAGATATGTCAGCTGCCAGGCTAAGAGCTGTTCCACACATCGCACCTACTGACATCAGGTAAACAATCTTCTAATTAACAAAGGGAAAAGAAAAAGTACCTCAGATATAAAAGGTAATGGTTGGCTGCTTTTAAAATCTAATATTAGTTTTAGGCAGTACACTAGCACTTTAAAGGAAATCTACTTTAGACTGAACTTCACTGTGTTCACTGACGTAAACAGTTTCTTTATTGTTTTATAATACATTAGATTGCAGTATTATTTTGAATGTTATGGCCATGAGGATGGTGTGTACAGTGTGTGTGTGTGTTTGCTATAGCTCAATAAATTTTTTTACCCAAAAAGCAAATGCCTGCTTATTACAATGTAATTAACCTGGATAGTTCACAGAAGACCTGGCATATGTCTGAGACAGTGCTTATCAGATAGTGTCTTAAGAAGTTAAAAGAACAGTGCAAATCTTTTTACATTTGTTCCTGGGAAAGGGTGACATTTATGAGGTATGATTCTTTCTTGAAAGACAATAGTTGCCCAGCTAAAGCTAGTAGCAAGAAAATGTTTAAATGCTAAGTATTTAAATATGCAAGTTGTTTCATTTCGAAAGGGGTAAACACATCTACAGTTTAATAGGCAACCAATATTTAACAAGCTGTTTCAGTTTCCTAATGGGCATCTGATAAGCAGCTTTAGTGCTGTCTCCAACATTCTAAACAGAAAGAAGGGAGTATTTTATTTCATTTGGCAAAGTGATTTATAGTTGTGGAAGGATACATTGAAATGTCTAAAAACGTGTTCCACATCCCTCCATTTTCAAGCTACAGACAGCAAGATGGCTGTAGGCTCCGCCCATAGCCATAAAAAACAGCAGTCAGCCACAAGGTTGGAAGAAAGTTGTTCAAAGAATGTTTGTGAAAAAATTTCCGTTTCCATCAGAAACAACACCAAGGCTCCTGCCCTGGGCTGTGCGAGCTATCAGAACTTGTCCTGATAGAAAATTTAAGTCATCTGAGGCCCTGAGTGACTGCGTACTCCCTTGGGGTGAGTGAAAACAAGTTCTGTTTGGGTTGAAGAGGACATCGCAGACCAGCATGACCTGCACCCCTCGCCACCTGGAAGCGTGTTGGGTCTGCCACACCTGTACCATTCCCTATATCTGCAACCCTGAGGGAGACATCCCAATGGAGCTAGCCTGTAGAGTCTGCTAAGGTCCTGAATACTGGGTCAGTACTCCTCCAATTCTTCTGCTGGTCAGAAATAGATAAAAGTAACTGCTAGGCATTTCTGAACGATTATTATTCAAAGCCCATTTATAGAACTGCAGCAGCCAGGAGCAACTAGCATTTGTGTTGAATAATTTGTTTGGGATCCCCAACCACCAGCCTTCAATTAGTATCACACCGTGGTCCAGCATCAGGCCTGCAACTGCCCAGTGTCTGCACACAGTTAATGGCTGACACTGGGAGCTCCCAAAGTGACTTTGGGGTACTGGTGCACCAGTAGGGGAAGCTGTAAACACTGTGTGGGTACTCACCAAAAGGTGATGGGATTTGGGGAGTGATTTCACTGCATTTAATCTATTTGGTTCTCCCATCCAGAGCCATTTTCCTGTCCCTCAAAAAATATCCATTGTGTTTAAATTACAATTTATTGCATTTTACATGTTGTGTTTTCATGCATAGAGAATAAGTTGGGGTTTGTGTATAATTGTAAAGGTTCCTGTCATGAGAGTGGAGTTGCATTAATTCCCTGTGGGGTTGTACCCTGGCAGCCATCTGTCAAAAGGATCCCCATAGGTGGAGGCACCACACCACTTTTTTACTACCTCCAATGCAAGGGAGCCCAGGCACCCACCATTCACTCAAAGGCCTTACAGACTGTGCCCAGGTATTATCAGGTGGGGGTGGTTACGTTCAAAATGAGCCATATTGTAGATGTGCAGCCGAACTTTTGAGTGTAATATCAGTTGAGCTATTCAGTGGAGCCTTGATAAAAACTCATATCACAAGGTGACATATTGTTTTTGTATTGTGCTTTTCTGAAGTCTTAATTCATTATGAGTGGAACAGAGAGCATAACAGTCAAGCTAGATATAGTTGTACTTTTAACCATGGTGGGATGACTGATCCTATCGTAATGCACCTGTACAACACCAAGCAGCCGCCATGCTCAAAACACTTCAGTTAAGCCACTACATATTAACTGCTTCACCACCTAAAGCTGGAAGAAATGTTTTAGACTGTCCACAACAAATGTGGGGACGTAATTAAAGCCACTCTTTGCAAGAGACATAGGCTATATCACTGCACGGTATTTATACTGGTTGTTTAAAGACATATGGGAAGAGCAGTGATAATAGTTAACGCTTTTAAAACAAACACTGCTATCATCCTCATGCTGGATGCTAACTTCTGCATATACAGGAAATTCAGTTTTGTCATTTCTGTAATTGAATTGGCTCCTTACCTCTAAAAGAGACCCTGTATCAGATTGTGTGTATGTGCAGGTTTCTGTAATCAGTACTTTGAACACAAATACCTTATGCGATTTACCTTTGTATTTTTGACATTTTCTGTTTTTGTCTCCCATTTTAGGTCGTTTGTCCTGTGGTGACTTTCAAGCATAATTCTTGTATATGCATAACTTAACATCCAGCATGATGACAATAAGTGTTTGTTTTTAAAGTGTGACTGTTATCGCAATTTGTTAATTTTTCCTGTGTGTTTTTACGTATATATACACTATGCACTAGGAGGAGCCTATGTCTCTTGACAAAGTGTGGCTACATGAAATATTGATTTTTTGGGGGGTTGGCTATTTGTATTTCACTGTGGAACTGCATTTGTGAATTAAATATTCCTGGTTTGGAACTGGGTGTTGTGTCACAAGGTCTTTTTTCTCCTGCATTCTAACTTTGACTCGATCACTCTCGAAACCTCAAGCTGCCTTTTCTTTTTTTTTGTGTTATCTATTTATCTCCACTGTGACCCTCTCCTACCTCTCCTTCAGGCCAATTTACCAAGGACACTCACCTCTCACTTGTTTTCGCCACTGATCCCGACCCCACATCGCAGCCACCTCAGGGTAACCTGATGTAATCCTTGTGTCGGGTGGGTCCTCCTCTTCCGAGAAGAAACGGCCTATCGGCCCAGGCATTGGCCCTGGGTGCTGCTGTGGTTGGGTCGGCTGTCGCGTAGCTCAAGGGGGTACTGGTCCGGGCGGCTGTCATCCGGTAGGAGGAGAAGCCATTTTCAGTTTTTCCTCCGATTCCCCCTAGTTGTGCTGCCTCTGAGCTTCCCCTGGTCTCCACTGGGGGCTGCTACAGGGCGACACCGATCCCCAACCCACCCCAGGAGAGGAGAACAGTCCTCCGGATGCTCAATCCTACTCCTTCCTCTGCTGACCCTCCGGCACTCGAGTCAGTTCCCGAACCCAGGTCACCGGTGTGGTGTGAGGTAAGGTGCCAGCACCTCAACCCTCTGCGCCATCAGGCTGCTCTTTTGGTTTTTATTCTTGCTGATTGATTATTTTTGCTTTTAGTACTAGTACATGCAAATATTTCCTCGGACCAAATTTTATCTGTGGTGGCAGTTTGAGGATGTGTCAGCTTCCCCAGGTTGAACAACTTGTCTGAATATTTTTTTCAAAATCACTAATACTCCTCTCAAGCTCAACCACCAGGTTACAAAGTAGGGTGCTGTAGTGTATGGTGGAATGTCATTGTGTGTGGAGATCCACACACTGTAAAAAGTCGTTCTGCTGTAGTAGTGATGTAGCTACTAATGCAGAACGACTTTTCATTCTGCATTAGTAGCTATGTCACGATGCAACGCCCCCATCAGCACTGTTTATAGGACAGGGGGCGGTTGAGGCGTTGTGTTCCCGAGCTGGCCGGTGGGCTGATGGCCGAGAAATGTGGGTCCCGGACAACAGAGACTGGCTGCCTTAACAAGGAAAAAGTAAGTGATTGTGTTTTTTGGGACCATACACTATATAGAATACTGTACTGTAGCCTAAATACACAACATCGCTATTCTTAAACCTTGTGGTTACTATGCTGTCAGAGGGACTTCTTGAGCTTTGCTCTCGAGGTCCTTGACATCATAGTAATCACTCGATATGAGAATAGCGTTGCTGTGTATGGGCTACCATACAGTATCCTATGTGTTAACTTGGCTAAAGGGGCAGTATGTACATTCTGTATTATATGCACCCAGAGGTCTGAGTTCAATTCTGAGCTGTCTGTAAGTGACGCAGAAAGCAATGCGTTTATAATATGGCTCAGACTGAATAGAAAGAGTTTTGGACTCAACCCCAAGCATACGTACTGTACCTGCAGAAACACATTTTTTCTGGACCATCTCCAGCCTATCTATGTCCTTCCTGAGGTGTGGCCTCCAGAGTTGGACACAGTACTCCAGGTGAGGCCTGACCAGGGACCGATACAGAGGCATGATTACTTCATGCCTTCTGCTCGTGATGCCCCTTCCTGTGCATCCCAGGATACCACTAGCCTTTAGTGCTGCCTTTTCACATTGTCTATAGACCTTGAGGTCATCTGATATGATCACCCCTAGGTCTCGCTCCTGCCTGGTAGCCACCAGCTGCTCCCCTCCCATTGAGTACAGTTTCCCAAGGTTACACTTTCCCAGGTGCATGACCTTGCATTTTTTGGCACTGAATTTCAATTGCCAGGTCTTGGACCACTCCTCCAGTTTTTGGAGATCAGCTTCCATGCCTTGCTGTCCTTCTGTTGTGTCTACCCTATTGCCGATTTTGGTGTCATCTGCAAACAGGCACACCTTTCCCTCCAGTTAATCCGCAATGTCGCTGATGAATATGTTAAAGAGGATCGGCCCCAGAACTGAGCCCTGCGGGACCCCACTAGTCACCCTACCCCCCGACACGGACAGAGTGCCATTTACCTATACTCTCTGAGTTCTCCCATGTAACCAGTTTCTGACCCAGTTTGTAACCTCAGGCCCAATTCCCATGTTCTCCAGTTTTTTGTCTAGTCTCCTTTGCGGAAAGGAGTCAAAAGCTTTGCTGAAGTCCAGGTAAACCACATCCACTGCCCTACCCTGATCCACTGTCTTGGTGACCCAATTGAAAAAATGAGCCAGGTTTGTCTGGCAGGATCTTTCTGCTGTGAAACCTATTGATTTTTGTCAAGCTGACCAGTTTGGCCCAAAAAGCTATGATTCTTTCCTTCAGCAAGGACTCCATTAGTTTTCCCACGACTGACGTTAGACTAACCGGAAGTTACCTGACTGTTCCTTGTTTCCACTCTTGTGGAGTGGTACTACTGTTGCACTCTTCCAATCCTCTGGCACCTCCTCGCTCCTTAATGATTTGTTGAATAGCACTGCTAAGGGGGCTGCCAGTTCCCTCCCTAGTTCTTTCAGTATTCTTGGGTGTATCCCATTTGGCCCCATAGCTTTATTGACCTTTAACATATCTATTTCCTCCAGGACCCTTTCCTCTGTGAAGGGACCCATGTCTATGCCTTCAGTCAGACACTTCTTTATGCCTATTGTTGGTCTGTTACCGTCTGCTTCCTGTGTGAAAGCTGAGCAGAAGTATTCATTGAGTGTCTCTGCCTTCTCCTCATCTTGCTTTGTGGTTTGTCCGTCTTTTTTTGTGATTCTAACAATGCGCCCTTTGGTCTTCCTTTTTTCACATGTGTACCTGTAGAAGGTTTTGTTACCCTTTTTTACTTCCTGAGCTATCCTAACCTCTGTTTGAGCCTTTGCATTTCTTATCACTGCCCCTGTCTCTTTTAGTTTCTGTTTATATTCTGTTTTGTCTGCCTCATTCCCCGACTCCTTGTACTTTCTGAAGGCTATGCGCTTTTCTCTCACCATGGTTGCCACCTTCTTGGAAAATCATAGTGTTTTTTTTCTCCTTTTGTTCTTACTAACTTGACGAGCACACTGTGAAGTGACCATGGTTATTGCATTCTTCAACCTCATCCAGTATTCCTCAACGCTCCCTTCTGTCGAGTTACTAAAGTTGTCTCTTAGGCAGGCCTTCATGTTTGTGAAGTCTGCCCTACTGAAGTCAAGGACCTTCAATTTGGAGTGTGTGGAGTCTACAGACTTTTTTACCCTGAACCATACTGTGTTATGATCACTGTTGCTCAGGTGGTTCCCTACTTCGACATCCGTAACCCTATAGCTATTTGTGAATATCAGATCTAGAACCATGTTACCACTTGTGGGTGATGTCACTAGTTGACTTAGGCCTGCTTCCTGCAGTGTGACTAGAAATTCCTTGCTCTTCTGTGATGCCACTGTGTGGGTATTCCAATCTATTTCCGGCAGATTGAGATACTCCACTAGCACCATGTCCCTTTTGCCTGACATATGGAGGATGGTTTCCAGGGTTTCCTTATCCCTGGCTTCCTCCTGATTTGGGGGTCTGTAGATTATTCCTACCTAAATGGGATTCCAGCTAACAGCTCCTATTGTGATCCATAGATCCTCTGTTTCTCTAGTGCCTGCTGCATTTCTGTAGCATTGTAGCATTGATGGTATCCTTAACATAAATAGCTACCCCCCTCCCTTTTCCCCAGTCCTATGTCTCCTAAACAAGTTGTACCTGGGATAGTCACCTCCCAACCATGATTATTTGTGACCCATGTTTCGGTCACGGCCACCAAGTCTAGTCCTCCTCCTCATCATCATCTTTATTTATTCTGCGCCTTTCAAATATCAAGATGCATTACAAAACTTAAAACAGCAGTAAAACAGTAATATATGAATACACAGTCCTGCCTCAGCTATTGTGGCAGTGAGGTCAGTCATCTTGTTAGCCAGACTGCATACATTGAGGCATAGTGCTGACCACTCTTGCTGTGTCGATTTGTTTGTCATGCCTCCCTTGATCTTATTGTTCATCCCTTTGTAGATTTCCCTGTTTATGTTCCTCCCTTTCCATTGTGATGGTCAATGCCAGAGACAGAAAGGGTTTTATGTTCCCGCCTATCAGCTTTTGCTATTCTGGAGTGTGTAGATTTGGTGGTAGCTGGAGGGGGAGAGAGACAGCAGGCTATATGTGTGCTTCTCTTAGAGCTACAGTCATCTCCCCTTCTGCTAGTTTAAATGTCCTACGTGGACGTCAAATTTCTGGCCCAGTGCTCTGACTCCCTCTTTAGTCAGGTGGAGGCCATCGAATTTGAAGAACTCCCTTTCCCAGAAGTTGCCCCAGTTTCTGATGAAGTGGTGCCCCTTTGTGAGGCACCAGTCCTTGAGCCATGCGTTGAGCTCACATATCTCTTTCTCTCTGATTTTCTGCCTGTTCTTCCCCTTTTTCCAAACAGGCAGAATCTCAGAGAATGCAATGCTGGATGAAAAATAATCCAATTTCTCGTCGAGCTGCTCAATGTGCTCCTTATCCATGTGATTCTAAAGTCAGTATCCACATTGAGGAGGGAATCTGAAGGGCAGAAGCACTACATATGGGAGACCCTGCAGTAAGGTCAGTACACTCTCCACTTTAGTGTGTCCAGGTCTTTCCCGGGGCCCATTCTGCGCTAATGCCTGTTGTCCCCAGCATAGAGTCTCTTAAAAGAAATGTTTCTTTAGGGCAGGGATACGATAGTCCTTGGAGGACATATGTATCCTGCAATCCTCTGCTCCAACCAGAGCAGAGTGTACAGTAAGGTACCAAGCCAAGCATCCAGTTGGATGCCCTGTGTCTGACCCTGCTGTACCCTGACATGCCCCCCATACCCTCCATGTTTGGTTATGCAGGAAGAGCAGGGAGACCAGAGGACTGTTGATGCCACTACTTGCACAGCCATCCATGGCTGTAGAGCTTTTGGTACATATCCAGAACATCTTTATATCAGGCCATTAGTCTTGTATATTTTTGGACTGCCACTGGCTACAGGTAAGCCCAATTCCTTATTGAAAAGAACCTTCTATGGGCTTACAGACTGCAAGGATCAATGTTCTTTTGAAACTTTCAAATTTGGTTTGTTTAGTTCATTTGGAATAAGATGTCAAACTGTCTCCTCCACCCACAAAACAGCAAAAAGTAAAAAAAGGAAAGTCTTAGTTCACACCCCATGTTCCTCCTCCATACACCCCAGTTACTGTACCTTTGAAATGGTTAGAGGGTCTCCAGGTCCCCCTTTAATCCAGCTACCACATTGTTATTGCCTGCCTAACCAAAGAGATCCATGTAGTGAACCAGTCCCTCATATCATTGCCAGTACTGGGGAGTGGGCCTTCTGATGACCTTTACTGTTACCATGACCTGTCACTGCTTGGTTCCGATATCACTGCTATCATTACCCTCCTGCATTACTGGTCCCCCTGCCACTACCTGCTCTGGAACTTTCATCCTTAGCAACACCATGTCTGGTCTGGATACTGCCACTGTTGCCGTCCCCATGTTTAATAGTACTGATCCCCCTCCCTCTTTCCAGTGTGTTACCCTAACCTGCCTGTGCATGCTCTTGGAGCCGTGTCCAGATACTGTCAGCATGACAGTGGTCCCCCTGCCCCTGTACTGTTGCCCCCCTAACAATGGATGCCATAGCAGGGATGGGGAAAGGTATAGTGTTTGGGAGGCCTTATGATGGCCCCTAGTATGCCTGCCCTGGCAGTTATCACAATATATTTTAGTAGAATATGCACTCTTTCTAGTAGAAGTGACAGCAGTGATATTTAAACCTGGTCAGCCAGGACAGGCAGCTTCAGGTGTGGGTAACAGTAGAGGACCATCAGAAGGCTTCCCCCCAACACTGAGAAAGATACAAAGTCATTGATGGGGCAGGCAGTGGCAGTCAGTGGAGGAACTGGGCCAGTACTGACAGGGCAGAAACTGATGGGGGGGGGGGCAGCTGGATTCAGAGAAGCTTGTCTGACCATTTTAAAGGTTTGGAGTGGTGGGGAGGCTCTGTTTTTAGAAGCCTCATTCACTGATAGCACCTAAGAGTAGCCATAAATGAAAGGGGCCACCTGTTCACATTGAACTGGCAAAATTGAAACAAACAATTCTAACTTTTCCACATTCGATATGAAGAGTATGTGAAGTCGAACCATGAGAGGTTCATTCAGCTCCTCTAGATGTAAGTCTAACCCCCTAGGTGGCAATATCCCAAGAGCTACTACCCCTGCCTGCGTGGCTAGGTGCAGGTTAAGGAGCCTGGGTATGGAAAACGGGTGCCTCCACCAAGAGGACAGGGTTATTGGTAGTGTAGCTGACCTGGGTACAGCCCTCCGGGACACTGTAACCCCACTCTTTCCCCTCTAGTGGCCTAAGCAATGTACAACAGACACAGTTACAATAACCCCTAATCAGCATACAAATCCCCACTCGGTTTGCACTTACCACCAGGTCTGGTTCCACCAGTCCGACCCTGGAGACCCCATGTAAAATAAGGTTATACACAGTGCAGTGTTTCTGGTACAAAATGGAACCACAGTTAGGTTAAATGCAAAAAGAATTAGATCTGATTTATTCAGGGGGAATGAACAAGGGAGGGGCATAATGCCAGCCTGGGAGTGGGTCCCAGGGTGGTAGCCTGGGTAAATCACTGGCTGGACAACAGGACACAGCGGGTAATAGTAAATGGAGTCCACAGTGAAGAAGGAGGGGGGGTTAAGAGTGGGGTACTGCAGGGTTCAGTACTGGGGCCAGTCCTTTTTAATGTCTTTATAAGTGACATTGCAGAGGGTCTGGAAGGGAAAGTATGTCTCTTTGCAAATGACACAAAGATCTGTAACAGGGTTGATACACAAGTGGGGTGGAAAGGATGAAAAGGGACTTGGCAAGGTTGGAGGAATGGTCAAATGTATGGCAGCTTAGATTCAATGCAAAGAAGTACAAAGTAATGTACCTGAGAAACAAAAACCCAGGGGAGGAGTACACAATGGGGAGTGAGATACTGACAATAACAAAAATGGAAAGGGAGCTGGGGGTAGTCATAGCAGATGACCTAAAGGTGGTCTAGCAATGTGACAAGGCAGTAATGAGGGCTGGGGGGATACTGGGATGCATAGGGAGAGGCATCACCAGTAGAAAACATGAAGTTGTTGGCCCTCTGTACAGACAGTTGGTAAGACCACATCTGGAGTGCTGTGTCCAGTTCTGGAGACCCCATCTCCACAAAGACATAGTCAGGATGGAAGCTGTCTAGGGGAGGGCAACCAAAATGGTGCAGGGTCTACACCAGAAGACATATGAAGAAAGACTAAAGGAGCTTAAGATGTATAGCCTCGAGGAAAGGAGGGAGAAGAGGGGACATGATAGAAACTTTCAGATACCTCAAGGGAATCAACAAAGTCCAAGAGGGTAGCATCTTTCAAAAAAAGATATGCAAGAACAAGGGGGCACAATTTGAAGATAGAGGGGGGATGGCTCAGAGGTAATGCGAGGAAGTATTTCTTCACAGAGCGGCTTGTAGATGCATGGAATGGCCTTTCTGAGGAGGTCGTAGAGTCAAAAACAGTGGGGGAATTCAAGAATGCATGGGACAGATATAAGGCAATTCTAGTCAGGGATAGGAGGAAGTAGGCTGTTGGTTAACTGGGATCTGCAGCTTATCCGTTAGGTAGGGAAATGGGCAGACTAGGTGGGCCAAGCAGTCCTTATCTGCTTCAAATTCTATGTTTCTATGTAATTTGGCTGATTAGTTCTGTAACTGATTCAATCAGGCAATCATGCATGCACTTTAAAGTCCCTTCACCGTCACTCACTCTGGGTACCCAGTTGGTACAAAGGTGGGCTAGCCTAATTCGTTGCCTGGAATAGGCCAGTGTTGCAGCTGGTCAGGGCCCTGTGATGGAAAGAAGAAACATGCACAACCATACACAATTTGTGATCCTGAGCCTCGAGGCTCAGTTCGTGACAAGGAAACAACAAAGGAATCAGATGATAACACTTTTGATTTAGCTGATGCTGCAGGGAGCTACCCTGGGGTTTACTCATGTTACCCAATATGAGACACAGGAGGGATGAGATGGAGACTGCAGGTTGGCAAGTTGGTATGCCAGGAGAAGCAGGGCCCACACAAATCACCGGGGTGTCATTCCCATTCGAGATGGTTGGGCAGGGGGCTGATCCCCGGGCGAGTCTCTCATTGATGGTGATCTCTGCACCTGGAGTAGCTGGCTGGGCCAAGGTGGCAGGGCCCAGGCCAGGTGAACAGTTCAGATTCAGTTCGGTAAATGCTGGCTGCAGCTTCCAGCAAGCATGGCACAATTAGGCAGTGGGGAACCAAATTGCAACCTACTAACAGCATTCAGCACACTTATAGTAAGACAAAACACAATACCACAGATCGGATGCAATTCCAGTCGCAATTTCAGCTTTCCCGAGCACAACCGTGATCTTTGTGGTGATTTCAGACTTCCTGACAGGCCAATCACATAAAGCAAATCTTCGGTCTTCTTCAGGCAATGGTACAGTCACAGTTTGGTGGCTTTTGTCACAATTGGTCCGGATACAGTCCGGTTATTTAAGCACTCTCTAAGGATCCCTCTCGAGGGACAGGTAGGCAGACAGTCCAAACTCAGCCTTTCCACCAGTTTCCCGCATGACTACGCAGGAGCAGCAGCTCGAAAGTCTCAAGCTGTTCACTCTCTCCACTCCAAACTCAGACTGACTCTCTGCTGCAGGCAGCACTGGGGCTTCCTTCTGATCCAAAAAGGATTTGGTTAGTTGGTTCATCTGTCTGTCAAAGCAAGGGCTCTCCCTCCAGGTCCATTTAGGTGCCAAAGTGAAAAAACTACAATTCCTACAGAAATTCACTCCAACAAGACCCCTGGGGACAGACTCCATTTTAAAGTCCCCAAAAGGTACTGATTGGTGCAATACAGAAATCTCCATGCTGCCAAGAAAGGTAGGTTAGACAAGCTATAATAGCATTGTTATTAGAGCAGCTAATCAGCAAACAATTACCAGTTCTAACAGAACTCCCTCTGCACCCTTAGCGATGGCAGAACAGAGCAATATTACTGCAGCTTAGGCGGGACTTGCATGCAGGCACTTTTACACCTGTAAAGACACAGAACGCCTACCTGGCAGTGGGCATTTAAGCACACCCAAGGAAGACTTTTGGGAACCCCCATTTATAGGGGGGTTACAGAAGGTCTGAACTTACACAATATACCAACATTCCCAGATATGGCTCATACTGGATACCAAAATTTGTTTCTTAGGGAAGTGGTTGCTAGTGAATCACTGGTTGGAAGGAGATGTGTGTAACTTATCTGGGAGGTAGGCAGTGGGTATGTGATGCTTACAGAGTGGATGGGGTGGATTTGTGATTTAAAAAACAGGTTTTAAAACACTTTGCTGAGCAAAGTTGGGGGTAATGTTGGAATTGTACTTTGTCAGCGAAGTTTTAATTAGTAACTTCTCTACTGTGGAACCACTGCCTGCATCTCAGTTTTTGGCTGGTGCTGGTGCCCTCTCTGCCCCATCTGCCCCTTCCCCCACTGTCAAAGACATTGGGAAACCATGTGGTGTGGGGCCCAAGGGTACCCGCATTCATCATTCAGACAGCACATGAGGCATGATTCTTCTGTTTATCTCCAAGCCTTAGTCCCTTCATCTCCCCTGATGTTGGGTGGTGCCCTGTCAGGCCTTGCTTGCCTGCTGCAACACTCTACAGAGGAGGCAAACTCCACCATCCCACTGCAGGGGTCACTGCAGCAGTGGAACCACAGCCCCATCCCTTCCCGGCTGGGAACACAGCCATGTGGCAGCACCACCCCAACCCCCTTGGCCACTTGACCCAACTACTAGCTCTGCTTCTGAACCAAGGCCACCAGTGTAGGAGTGCAGTATGCTACCCACTACCTTTTGGGCCATCAGGTGGACCTAAAAAGAACAAATGATAAAAAAACTGCCATGAGATCTTAGATGTCCGGTTATGCTGTGATAACTGGGCAGTCACTAGATGCTCTTGGCCAATCAGCTCTCTAGGATTTTCCCACCTATTTATTAATATATATATAACCCACCTAAAGTTGGGGAGCCGGCTGAAAGTTGGGTTGTTGACCAGTTAACCTCTTGGCACAGGAAGCAGTTGGGGAATATGCATAATAAAATGGGTTGCAAAAATGCTGTTTTTTGATTGGTTGAACTTTGTCTTTAACTCTCAGGCTGCCGACAGAATTAGAACTTATAGGAATTGTGGACTGATGTATCAGTCCGCGGCCCTGCAAGGGTTAAGCATGTCATTCAGAGAGTACAACCAAAGGTTAAAACAAGTCTTGACCACCTACAGTTGGACATCACACCAGAAGTATCCTTATTCCAAGTGCTCCCACTTCCCAGGGACCTAGACCAATCCAGTTAAACATTTGTTTTGGATTTGACCTGTGTAGGGCACTGTCTGTTTAAAGTTCGATAATCTTTTACAACATAGTGTAATACCACTGACATTGACATTACATTTACAACTCAGTCATAATATCTTTGTCTTCAATTAACCTCTATCTGTGTCTATCCCAGCCTCTCTCTCCACAGAGCCAGCCAGTCATGTGAGGGGCGAATGATACCCGGGGAGTCACTTCCCAAGGACCTGGACCAATCCAGGCAAAGCCAGCTAACAGTGGACCTTGAAAGCTAACAAGGCCTAAGTGGTCTTAATTTCAGCTATGCTACAGAAAGGCAGCCATGTTACAGATTCACTTAGAGTGCGCTGTGTTCAGTTAACCAGACATATTATAAGGGACACTGCACTTCTGACCATGAAACTCATAAAATAGGATCTCCCTTTAGCAGATACTGCACCCTTTATTGCAGAGTGCTAAAATATTTCTCCTCAAACCAAATGAGGAGAGGAGAAAGAAATGACTGGGTGGTACTTGTCAAGAGTGTAAGTCCTTTTGCAGTTCTTTCTAGAAAGAACCTTTTGAAAGACCCCAACCAGCAAGACTATAAAATCCCAGAAAGTCAGGAGGATACTCCGAACATGCTCCAGGGAAGTGGCTTTTGAGTGCCTCAGTGGGCATTAGGCTAGGCTTGCCAGCAGGACCCTATGTAGTGGGAAGAAACTGGATAAGCTTGTCGCTTCTAGCACTAATAGCTTCAGATGTAAAATACTAGTGGTCAGGACTGCAGGTTCAATAAGACTACTGTTTGGAAAATGCTTTGCAACATGCATGCAGAAGCTATGCAACAGGTTAGTTAGAATACAGCTTTGAGTAACTGTTTATAATAGGAGTACTAACATTGCTATTTAATTCACTTAGGCTAGTTTCTTCTATTTCTCAGACCAGGAATTTGTATTAGAAGCCAAGAGCCTGAGCCTATAAAACAGTTATTTGCTCATTGCTTTTGCTGGGTAAAGAAGAGAATGATTTTGTCATGACATTTCTAAGGAATCTTTCTGATATGCGAATATGTTTTTTTTATATAGTTTATGCTTATATAGTTTAGTGGTATGAAAGTACCCTAATCATAAAAATAATAATAATCATAACAATTAAAAAATTATTGAATTATGCCAACATGCCCCAAATCTGTTTTATAACATACACGTAAATTGAGTACTTGTATTGTTGTGTCCTGGCATTGGCATCTGGTTCTGGGTGACACCACTATAAAACAATCACTAGAAGCCAATTAAAGTTAGTGCAGTAAAACCTCACAGTACAAAATGGGTCCCGAATGCAGTTTTTGAGAGATGACCAATATGGCATCCGAGATTCTCGTGGATGATGAACATACAGCGTCATCTCTGATGAGACTTCAGCTCAGCTGGACCTCAATTTTTATTGGTAGAGTGTTGTAATACTTGTGACACAGTACTGTTAAGAGTGGGAAGGGGGCTTGGAGGGCTTTGCCCCCTGAAATGAAACAATCAGCTGTGTGTGTGGGGAGGGAAGAGGGGTGTTTGATGGGCACGGTCTCCTGATCCTCTCTATAGCAGTCAATGCCCAAGACTAGTAGACTGTTGACTGTTGCCTAGCAACAGTCAGCTCTCTGACATCATAATCTTGTCTGCAATCTTTGTCCCTCAGAATCTGTAGCCACTCCCAAAAATGGTACATGACAATCACTTTTTTATATAAAAATATTTAGTAATAAATGACAGATCTGCAGTACAGCACTACAGCAGCGGTCAACATCACAAACTGTACCAGTGAACTGAAGAATTTGTTATAATGTCAGTGTGCTAGAAAAAGTAGTTCCTAACTCGGGAAGGGTGAGGAACATAAAAAAAGTAAAACCAAATGATGCAAAATAATGGTGGCCAAAATAATACATTTTTTTCTGTCACTTTATTTGTTACTGTTTATAAAATTTTTGAGTCTCAAGCCTAAAAGTGTGTCACTTGTTTTCATTTTAACAGCTATAATCCCATTTTATAAGCACAGCACGACACTTCAGGGTATTGGTAGTACTGTACTAGGATACCACACTTTCAGGGGCTGAATTTAATAGAAACTTAGAAGCTGATGGCAGAAAAAGACAACTGGTCCATCTTGTCTACCTGCAATACCCTATCCTACCACTGAGACCTAGGGCTAGATTTTCAAAGCCCCGAGAATGCCATAAGCTCTTGGAGCACTGATTGTATGGTGCACGGGGCGTGTGACATTCTTACAGCTAGCAAACAAGATTTTCAATCCCATGCATCAGATGTCATAAGCTAGACAGGATTTTCCCCTGGTCTACTTTACAGCATTTAGGGGACCTTTTTATGGGGCTTGAGTCAAATATTTTTTGCAAGCCGCCATAAAGTGAGGAAACTGTCACAACTGTGCCTGAGAACAGAAAATCGGGTGTAGCTGCAACAAAGGTGTTTGACGCAGCTGCTCCAAAATATAGGTTTGACACAGGGATTGATGCAAGTCCTGTATCGCCCTTTGAAAATCCAGCTACTAGTTTCTGTATGGGGTTTATGCCCACACTTCCTGCTCCCATGCTCCCTGCCTTTCTGCTTCCCCCCACGTAATTATTAAGCCCTGAACTCTGTCTCAGCTGTGTTTTACAGTACTCTAGGTGTGACCTTACTAATGATCTATAGAGAGGTTGTAATACCTCCTTTCTCCTGCTATCAAATCTTTGCCTTGCTGTAGGTCTTGTTACATTGACTAGATTGTTCAAGGGAGTCACTTATGATGACTCCTAGGTTGCTTTCCTCAATAGTTGTATCCAGCTTTATCCCTCCCATCCAGTATTCTGTCTTGTGGTTCCGGTTACTGATGTGCATCACCTTGCATTTTTTGGCATTGAACATCAACTCCAAACCTTGGAGCACCTATCTAACTTTCAGGTTCCTCTTCAACTCCAGGACCGTAGCTAGGACAGTGAGGCAGAGGGGGCAGAAAGAATGACTGGGGCAGTTACCAAGCATATTAAAGCAATCTGGACTGGTCTGAAAATTTATGGGGGGCAAAACAAATTACGGGGGAGTTCCACCCTACGCCCTCAGTAGCTACAGACCTGTTCAACTCCCTTACCCCCTCCTCACTGTCTACTCTAACACAGACTTTAGTGTCATTTGCAAAGAGATACATGTTGCTCTTAATGCCATCTCCTGTATCGCTGATAAATGTACTGAAAAGGACTGGACCCAGAACTGAACCCTGTGGCTCCCCCCTTGTGACCTCTGTTTCCCTGGATTCAACTCCATTTACCACTGCCCTCTGCTGCCTGCCCCCAACCAACTACCCACCCATCTAATGATGTCCTTCGCTGCACCAAGATTTTATAGTTTCTTCAGTAACCTTTTGTGTGGCACTAAGTTGAATGCCTTGCTGAAGCTGAAGTAGAGTAAATCTACTGCTTGTCCCTGATCTACTGCTCTAGTTACCCAGTCAAAGAATATTACCAGGTTGGTCTGACAAGATCTGTCTGCCATGAACCCATGCTGCTTACTATCCTGAAGCCCATTAGTCTCAGGTAGTCCACTGGGTCCTCTTTGACTAGTGTCTCCATCAGTTTACCCACAACAGAGATGAGACTGACAGGCCTGTAGTTACCTGGTTGCCCCTTCTCCCCACCCTCATGGAGTGGAACTACATCCGCTGCACTCCAATCTTTCCCGATCACTCCTGACTGAATTGAGCGATTGAGTAACCCTGAGAGGGGTTCAGGCAATTCTGATGCCAGTTCCCTGAACACCCTCAGATGCATCCAATCAGGCCCCCAGGGCCTCATCTACCTTCAGGGTTGTTTCAACAGTACATGTAAGCCACGCTCATGTGATTATCTGGGGGGTGCTGCTGATAGTGTTGGTTACCCCTAGCACACACACATAGTCAGAACAATTACAGCTGCACTCCAGTGTAAAAAAACTGAAAGATGGTCCACACACAAGGTGTTGTGTTGCCAGGTGCTTTAATCAAAATTGCAGAAATACAAATATTAGAAATGTCATTCAAGTAAAACATTAAGGTGCAGACGGAATGCTAGTCACCACAGGAATAAAGAACCCCAGTGCTTTTCCTTACTAAGCTTCATCAAGGGGCCGAGATAGCTAGGATTGACAGCTGTTATATAGTCACAGTTTAGTGATGTCACCAGTGTGCCCACCAATCACATAAGTAGATGTATTCATTCATAATTGCAGCAACGTAGTATTATAAACCAGACAGAACCGTACATAAGTAGAAGAAAGTGTCTTGCTTTTGCTAGATGTCTGATATTTTACTGCATCAACTTTCAAGCTCTTTCAGTAGCATTAAAAAGACTTACTAGAGTCCTTTTGGTTTACCACTGGCTTTGTTTCCAGTCCTTTCCGTGATCGCCAGTCATCCTACTGGTTCCAAGTAAATCCTTGGGGATCCGCAGGAAAGGCCTGGTCCAGCAACAAGTGGTATATAAAGGTGACAGGAGATGTTACAGATACAGTCATCCATTATATCTTCTGAAACACATAAAAAGAACAATCAAATGTCCATTTTATTTATTTATCTATTGAAATGTTTCACCAGGAGGGCACACTGAACAACAAGTTGCTCGTCTCATGGTGCAACCTGGGGAGAGGGGTTACATAGGGGTGTGAAGGATGATCAGTTACAATAGTATGTGGGTAGTACAAACAATACAACATTGTAAGATTGTGCAACAGCTGGAACACAAGGTATTGTACAATAAACAATAGTGGAACACTGGGTAAATTAAAATATGTGCCCAATATCATACAAAAGAACATATAAACATACAAAACAGTAATAATGCGATAGAACCATTTATAGTGTATGAGTGTACCAGGAACAGGCTCAAGGTAGTACGCAAGTGCTGTTGGAGTAAAAAGGATGGGGTTAGTTTGTGCACACTGGTGACCCAGAAAGGCAGGTGGAGAAGAGAGGGGGAGAGGCAAGAACTGAATATGAGGAGAAGGGGTAACTATTTCCTGATTTACCCCTTCAGGATGTTAAGAACCCTGCTGGGGGGTCATGGTAGGAAGGCAGAAATGGGATAGGTATTAAGAGGTGGGTTAAAGCAGGAACAGCTTAGTGCAAGGTAATTGTGTAGGGCAGAGTTAAGGGAGTAGTTGGAGGAGGAGTGCCATATTTCAGGGGGAAGGAATTCCAGATTTTAGGGAAATGATGGGTGAAATCAGTCTGACCAATGAGGGTGGAGCAGCGAGGGACCGTCAAGGTGCAGGCATCATTTGATCTGAGAGAGTGGGTGAAGGAGGTGGAGTGGAGAGAGAGAGAGGATGAGAGATAGGAGGGGAGCCCCCCAAACCAGAATTTGGAGGTTAGCTTGGCACAGTGAGAGATGCATCTGTGAGATAGTGGATGGGAGGTTGGAGAGCGATAGAGTTCACAGTGGTGGGAGCTGGAAGGGAAGTTGATAGCAAAGTGGCAGAAGGAGTTAAAGAGAGTGTCCATCTTGTTCAGGGAAGATTTGAGAGCAGCACCATAGACTATGTCACAGTAGTCAAAGATTGGGAGGATCATCTTCTGGACAATTCGCACCTCACAGTCAGTGGGATGCAACTATGATTCCTGTACAGAGCACCAAGCTTGGGGTGCAGTTTCTTTAGGACAGCATTGATATGCACAGAGAAGTTGAGGTGCTGGTCCAGCCAAACCCCCAGATATCTAAATGAGGAGGTGTCTTCCCAGATGGTCCCATCAAGGGTGTGGAAGGTGGGTAGGGCCGGGAGCCTAAAGAGTTTTTGCCTGGTGCCAAAGGTCATTGAGACTGTCTTCTTGGCATTTAGAAAAAGCTGGTGAGAAGCAAACCAGAGCTGAACTTGATTGAAGTCATGTTGTAAGCTGGTTTGCACAGCACCAGGGTTTTTGCCGGAACTGTACAAAACAGTATCGTCAGCATACATGTGGATAGATGAGGATGAGCAGGCTGTGGGAAGATCATTAAGGAAAATGGAGAAGAGTAGGGGACTAAGCACTGAGCCCTGAGGGACACCAGTGTTGATGGGGAGTGGAGGGGAGATGGAATCAAGGATTCTCTCCAGTTGGGTCCTGCCAATGAGGTAGGATTTAAACCAGTTGGTGGCTGATGGGGCAAGGCCAGCTGAGGAGAGTGAATCAAGAAGCAGGGGATGGGAAACAGTGTTGAAAGCTTTGGCTAGGTTGACAGATATGGCCGAGGTGATCAGGCCGCCATCCATCCCTGAAAGGGTGGAGTCAGTAAGCCTGAGGAGGGAGGTGGTTGTTGAGTGGTTCTTCCGAAAACCAGATTGGAAGGGGGTGAAGAAGGAGGAATCAGAGAGGAAGGGTGATAGTTGAGAGAGAACTAAATGTTCTTGAAGTTTGGCAAGGGAAGGAAGGAGGGAAATGGGGCGATTGTTGCCAGGAGGGGATGTGTCACCACCCTTGTGGAGAGGAAGGACTACAGTGTGTTTCCAGGATGAGTGTACTTGGGCAGAAATAAAGGACAGGTTAAGGATTAGGGAGATAGGATAAGCAATTGTAGGAGCAGAAAGGTAGAGAAAAGTTTAGCATCAAGCTCATCTGGTGATGAGCCTTTAGACTAGTTGAGGGATAGGAGAGCTTTAAGAGCTTTATCAGAGGAGATGGTAGAAAAGGAAAGTGGGGGAGGGGTAGGTACTGACTGAGGTGAGGGGCTGAACTTAGTAGGTGGCAATGGGGAGAGGGAATTTAGAAGTGACATGGCACACAAGGTGTAGTAGGCATTAAATTCATTGGCCATGGAGCCAGGGTCAGAAACTAGGGAGTTATTTATTTTGAGAACTGGAAGGGGAGGGTGAGAGGGGGGAGAGAATAGGGCATGAACTACCCTCCAGAATTTAGATGGAGGGTTAATGTTAGTCAGGAATGAGGAGTTGAAATAATTGGACTTAGCCAGTCTAGTAGCTTTAGTACATGAATTGCATAGCGTTCTCTACTTGGCATAGTTGTTTGGATGTTTAGTAGATTTGTGTTTTCTCCAGGCCCAGTCACGCTCTCTGAAGCAGGCCAGTAGTTCGGGGGTGAACCAGGGGAGGTGAAGCCCACAGACTCTGGTCCTTCTGAAAGGAGCAAAGGCATTCCTTAAAATAGTCAAGCACTGTGTTGACAGAAATGGCAGTGGAGAGGGGGCACAGTCGGTGGAAGTGAATGCAGAGCTGATTGGGGTAAGGTCTAATGATTTAAAAGACCAGAGCTGTATGATTTTAGGGGGAGGTTTGGTGCAATGAACCTTACGTACAATGAAAATGGGGTTGTGGTCACTAAGGGCATCAGGGAGGAGACCAGATTTAATGATGTGGTGCGGGTGGGTTGTGAGTGCCCAGTCAAGCAGGGTGTGGTTTTGTGTTTTGGGATTAGGGCCTGTGGACTCAAGTATAAGTTGAGTGAGGTTTAGAGCAGTGACGTCATTGCATAGCTTGTTTAACTTGGGAGACAACCAATTTAAATTCATGTCACCCATTCTGAAAAGTTCACCAGATTGTGAGAGGGAGGTGATATTGGCTAAGAGTTCAGTCATTACCGAGGGTTGAATGCTTGGGTGGCAATAGATGCCAGCCACAAAAGATTGGGATTGAGAGGGGAAGGGGTAATGCGGGTGACAAGGGCTTCATAGGCAGCTGGGTTGGAGGTAGATAGGGTGGTAGTTAACTGCAGTGAGGACAGGATATACATGGCCACTCCCACTCCGTGACCCGATCAATCTTGTCTGGAGATGGAATGCCCAGGGATAGCAATTGCACTGTCAGGGGTGCTTTTTTTGAGCCATGTCTTGGTAATAATTAGGATGTCAGGGGTGTGTGAAATCATAAGAGTTTGTAGGAGGTCGATTTTAGGTAGCAGACTGCAGATGTTCAGGTGGAGGAGCTTCAACCTGTTAGGGAGGGTTGTAGTGGAAGTGGGGTTTGGAGACATGTTATTTGGGTAAGGAGCCAGGGTGGGAAAAGAAATAGGGCCAGGGTTGGGGTGTATGATCCCTGATGAAAGAAAGAGGAGGGCACGGATGAAATAGTGAAGTTTCGGACTTTTGTAATTGGAGTAGGAAATATGTGAGGAAGGGGAAGAGGGAGGGTGGGGGAGAGAAGGAGATGAGGAAACAAAGAAAGGCAAAGTGACTAGGAAGGGAAAACAAAGAGGCTGGAGTGTAGTAGGGAAAGTAGGGTCTGTTTACAAGGGGAGCTGTGGGGGTAATTGACAGAATGAAGGTGGTATCTGGAAGGGAAGGGGAGAGAGAAGTGGCAATAGGTGTAGAGGGGGAGACTGGGAGAAGGGTAAGAACCAGGAAAAGTGTGAGTAGGAAGGAGATGGAAACCATTCTGGGTAGGGTAGTAGAGGCTTTGTACAGGCTTATAGATTCAGATCACACCACTGAATGTTAGGACGTTGTTAATTCGCTTTAGGTATGAATGACCCAGGACTAGAAGTGTTAGGGGAGAGCAGTGGGAAGAGGATTGCAACCTACATGTGTTGTTTCCCTCTAGTGGCTTTATAGTATAATTTGCAAATGGAAAAGTAGACAAAAAAAAACCACCTCAGAAAACACTCTTTGAAAGCTCTAATAAAACACTTCAGTCAATTACTTCTCAGCGGTGGGGTGGGAGGGGGCACGGGGAGGCAGTTTGGAAGGAAACTGTGGTTTCCCAAAGGATTTCCAGAGAAATTATTGCTATGAGGTATTGAAATAGAAATATCTCTCATCTGTATCTCCTTGCTGGATCTGGGACAGACAAATGTTTTTGCCTGGTGTGAGAACTGACAGATATTACAGTTATGGCACTTATAGTGCCCCATTAGGTTCTTTGGCAACCAACTAGTTTTACTCCCTGTAGAGTCCAGAGAATTGACTCCTAACATGTCTGTCTCTCAGACTCAGGCTTTTCTTAAAGGTCAGCCTGGGGTTACTATCCACCGAGTACCCCACTCTTTTATCACTGTGTAGTACTTGCCAGTTTTTCCAAATTGTATTGCCTGGCTGTCCTGCTAAATTATGAAATTCATGGAGAATGTGATTGAGCCCTTCTCCACACACATATTTTGGACCAGATTTTTTAAGGATTAGCAAATGTTTCCTACCTTTCAGTCTGACCTCCTGGTAAGCTTTTTCCAGTAATTCCCAATTATGGCCCCTTTCACTGAATCTCTGTTTTAATTCTGCAGCCTGTATGTCAAACACAGTCATCAGTGTAACAATGCCAATACCTCATATTCCCAATTTCTTTGCTTAAAGGAAGAGGAGGTTATCAAAAACCCGGAAATCTCCTCATACATTGGGAATATGAGATGTTGTTATTGTTACACCAATGATTATATTTGTCTTTGGGAGAGGACACAGGAGAGTGCTCTGGGATTTTTAGATGGCTTAGTGTAAGTGAGAAATCTGAGGTTTACAGCAACAGTAGACAAAACACATGTTAACATTTTGGACAGTACACTTATTGGGAGTGTGGAGATGAACAGTGTTACAACTAAGGACTATAGAAAGGAAACATCAACAAATGCACTTTTGAGATTTGACAGTTCCCACCCTGAATCATTATGGAAATTCATCCCATACAGCCAGTTGCTCTGAATTAGGATTTTGAGATACAGGCTTCAGAATTAAAACAGATTTGGTGAAAGGGGTAATAATGGGGAGTCCCTAAAAAAATCTGGTCCAAGTAAGTGTGTGGAAAGGGTCCCAGTCACCTTCTCCAGTGAATTCGATAATTTAGCAGGTCAGGTTGGTAATATAATTTGGAAAAACTGGCCAATACGACTTAGGGATGAAACAGTGGAGGACGCGGTGGGTAGTAACCCCAGGGTGACCTCTAAGAAAAGCTGAGTCGGAGAAACAGACTTGTTCAGAGTCAATTCTCTGGACTCACGGGGAGTCAAACTAGTTGGTTACCACAGAGATGAGTGGGGCACTGTACTAAGTACCATAAATGTAATATCTTTCAGTTGTTACACCAGGTAAAAACATTTCTCTGTCTTTCAACTAGCAAGAAGATATGGATCAGAGATTTTATCTCTTGTATGGTTCTCTGGACCTGGGGAGGGAGGAAAATCACACTAATATGATGGTAGTGAATTTCAGGGGGCAGATTTCAGAAGAATGGCAGCCATTCTGGTAGGTCACTTAGAGAAAGTATGTGTGGACATGGACACGGTTCGCAGGTGGGAAATTTTGAAAGTGGGCCTGTTGGAGGCCACTAAAATCTGCACTAAGTCCCAATACAAGAAGGTGAGGTGAAAGAAACCCTGCTGGTGGACTAGGGATGTACAGTAGAGGGTAAGGAAAAAAGGCTAGCCTACCGAAAGTACAAGAAAATCCAGTAGATCCAGGCGTTCTCTGTAGATGTCTTCATCCAGGTGCCCAATAGAGTGTACCAGTGCAAGCTTGTCAACAAGGCTGTAGTGGGATCAAAACATGGTAAAGAGACAGTAAAAGAAACAAACATAGCATCTCTTATGGAACATTTCTTAGCAGTGAAACAAGGACCAGTGTTAGGGTGTCTGGTCACAAACCCCAGGTTCCTAGCTGTAGAAAGAGGAATGGTTAGAGATTGTTGCATACACATAGCAATACAGCTAGGGGTTTTACATCATGGACAATACCATTTGGAAATGCATCTATCATGTATGATATCAGGGATTCTTCCAGATTCTAAATCACGGAAGAGATTGTTGATGGTAGTCATAATGTATGAGCCATAGGCAGAGCAGAGGATTTCTCTAGCAATGTATTGTTTATCTGCTTCTCTGTTGTTCTGTGCAATGAGTGCATTAATCTTGTCTTTAGAGTCTGTAAATGCCTTAGCAATGTCGTGCATGTTGTATACAGTGTATCTTTCTTCCTGACTAAGGCCATCCACACCATGCAATAATGGGGGTAGTATATTCTTAACCAAACCAGTGGAAAACTTGGCAGAATGAGATTTGATAGCAGCAATGTCTGCTTTATTCCAAATAGACATAGCCGTGCCAAAAAGGCCTGTGACAGCACCTGTTGCACCGGTGACATCAGAACTGTCAACTTCACGTGTATTACATTTATGACTTTGATCATCAGAATTGGGTTTTCTCCTGAAGTTGCCTCTATGTTCAGTAGAATGAACCCTGGCAATAGGGTCTTGAGTACGAATCTGAAACGCTGCTAACCTATCAAGCAATAATGAACTATAAAATGCTGATGTATTAGTATTGTGACACATACCAAATTCTTTCATATTCCAGTAAGTAAGATTAAACAAAACAGGTATATGCATAAATTGTAAGTTATTGATCAATGAACCAGGGAGGGCAGTGGCTGTTAGACCACTAGGGGGACCAGGGGTGTGCTTTGGACATTCCAAAAGCTGTTTATCAGTGGGTGGTAATACAGAGAGATACATGGCAGCAGAAGCCATGTGGTGTACAGCAAAAAATTTTCTAGCAGAATCCTTAGACAAAGAATTACAGTACGAAGGATCAATTAAAGCAGTAATATTGTATAAACCAGAATGTCTAAGAGCAGTTTCTAACAAGGACAGAGAACCGTTTGGGGATAATTTAGCATTGTGCCAACCCTGGAAAGTCCCTTTGAAGAGTTTGGCCACAGGGAGAATTTATCCTTGCAATGTGGTTTGCCACTCAATTTGTAGGGTAGATTTATCAGGAGCAACAACCGAGGCAGTGAGGTAAGCATCGGAACCTTTCTGGACAGTGATCATACTATCTGGTATATTGATGGATACTCCCTCTGAAGGAGATGCTGGATGATCAAGGTGTGGTAGGAGGTTCGGTACCGTGCCTTGGATGCAGGGGATAACTCCTGAGGTGAGGAGATAATGGAACAAGATAGCCATCTTGTCAGTGTATCTGAAAAGCAAAATCAAGCATTAGTAAGTTAGTACTATTCTGCCCAATGGGGTGTGGAAAAGTAATTAAACTCCTTTGTACAGTTTCAGTTGGTTTGCATGTAACCATTTGTCAGTCAGTTTATTGTTATGCAGGAGTCTAACTTGATAGACTGCCAGACTGAGCTTGTTGACAATGGGGTATGGGCCTTCCCATTTATTGGAGAAGGAATGGGTGGGATGTGCAAATCAGAGTACCATTACCTGATCTCCAGCCTGCCAATCCACTTCTTGTGCGTGCTTGTCAAACTGTATTTTGTATTGTTGCTGGGCTTTGCCCATGCAGTTGGCAGCATACAAATGTGTGTGTATGAGGTCTTTTCTGAGTTTTTCCACATATTGATCTACAGACACATGGTCTGCCGTGGAGGTGTGCAGGTCAAACAACAGGTGTTTGGGTAATCTCTTCTGTCTTCCAGTCATCATTTCAAAGGGTGTGAGCTGGGTAGTGGCTGAGGGTGTGCCCCTAATTGCCATAAGGAGTAACGGCAGTAGGGAATCCGAGGTTTTGGGATTGTTCTTGATGAATTTGGAAAGCATTTGCTTAATCTGTCTGTTGGCTCTCTCTACTTGACCTGAAGATTAGGGGTGGTAGGGTATGTGGAACTTTTGTTGAACTCCAAGGAGTTCAAGAGATTCTTTCATTAACTCACCTGTAAAATTGGTTCCTTTGTTGGAGTCTACCTTAAGGGGTAGGCCCCACCTGGAGAAAAATCTGTTCCACCAGGATTTTGGCAGTGGTTTTAGCAGTGCATGTCTTAGTGGGGAAAGCTTCAACCCACTTAGAGAAGAGGTCAGTTACCACAAGAGCATACTTATTATTTCTGCTGGTATTAGTCAGAGGACCAATAAAATCAATCTTTATGGCATGCCAAGGGCCAGAGTATCGTTGTGGTAAAAGTTTGGCATTTCACTTGGTAGGGATGGGGTTGTTTTGCGCACAAACAAGACAATTGTCTATGTACTGTTTAACATCTTTGGTGACACTAGGCCACCAGGTGGTGGTCTTAAGCCTTTAGAGGGTGTTTTCCACTCCCTGGTGTCCACCAGTGGGTGTGTCATGCACTTGGTGCAAAAATTCAGGCCTGAGATGTCTGGGGACCACCTACAACTTGGCGGTGGAATCATCTGGTTGATACCAGATGAGCTTGTCATCTGGTGACAAGTGTAACTTACTTTCATGCCTTCAGTAGGGGTTATGTGTAGGGAGTTTTTCTTCTGTACTCTTGTCAAGGAATCTGAACACTTCTTTGAGTTCAGTATCAACATGTTGGGCTGCTGAGAGGTCCAATGGGGAAAAGGGTTCAGGTTTTTTTTCCTGAGTGCTGCTATATGTGCAGCCGCATTGGCCTCTGGATGGTCCGTCATCCAGGTGTCCCCCCCCCGGCCCCTTCTGCTGTGTCATTGAAGGCATGGTAGGGATCATGAAGGGAATGAGCTTTGACTTTGTGTACATAGAGTTTGTGTGCACATTATAGTGCCAGTGAATGTATGTATATTACCAATTCCTTGTACTTCACTGGGCTGCCATCAGAGGAGAGGAAGGAGTTCTTCTGCCAGAAAGGAAGGAATTCTGTAAGAGAACAACAAACCCAATTAGAGTCTGTAAAAATGATAGTATCCTCGGTCCCATGCTGGATGAACTCGAGGGGCACAGGCCAACACTGCCATCTCTGCGTACTGTGATGATGCTACATTGCAATGCTTAGATATTTTAACGGTGTTCCCATAAGGGTAAATCACTAGAATACCCATCCCTGCAATTTGTTCTCCCTGATAGTAGGATGCTGAACCATCAGTAAAGATGCAACACAAAGAAGTGTTATCAAGTATTTGTGGCGTGGCAGGGAGGAAAGGACCTGGATCTGGAAGATCAGGTGATTGCAGTGTACAGTCTTGGGGTTCTCCTTGGAAAAGGAGTCCATGAGCCAGCATGGATGGAATTTTTGTTGGGTGTACCTGTATGTCTCTATCCTGGAGAAGAAGTGACCAGTGTGTCAGCCTGGTGTTGGAGACTGACCCATCCTTCACTCTATCTGAGAGCAGAAAGGTAGTTGGGGTGTGGTTGGTGCTGATAATCAGTGGAGAGTACCCAATGATATACAGAAAGTGCTTGACAGCCCAGTAGGTAGCCAGAAGGTTCCTTTCACAAAAGCTGTACTTCTGTTCCACTGTGGTCAAGAGCTGTGATGCATATGCAGTAGGTCTCAGGGTGCCATGAACCTTCTTGGCCAGATGGCAATGTCAGATGTGGCACATTCCAGATGGAATGGTAGTGCTGGATTGGGGTTGACCAGAACTGGGGTGGAGGCCAAGGCCTGCTTCGGTGACATCACAGCCTGGGTATGTATAGGGCCCCAAGTCCATGGGATGTCCTTTTTCAATAGCTCATACAGAGAAGCAGCTTTCTGAGCAAAATCACAAATAAAATCTCTCAAATAATTCACCATACCTAGAAACCTTCTAAGAGTTGCCATGCTGGTGGGCAATGGCAAGTCTTGCAATCCCTGTATCTTCTTCCAGGTAGGGCTTTGACCCTGGTCAGTTATTTTTAGACCCAGAAAGAGTACTTCTTTCTGACACAGTTGTGCTTTTGCTGGATTGCATTTCAGGCCTGCTGTCTGAATGAGAGTCAGTAGTTCATCCAAGAGAGCCAGATGTTGTTCCTGTGTGGCAGTTGCCAGCAGCAGGGCATCCACATACTGAAAGAGTCATTGGGGAGTACAGAAACCCTCAAGGGTGTCCATCATATGCAGATGGAACAGGGACGGACTATTATGGAACCCCTGTGGTAAGCAAGTCCACGTGTACTGTCTTCCTTCAAAGGTGATGGCAAACTTATATTGGCTCTTGGGGGCCAATGGTAATGACCAAAAACCATTGGAGATGTCCAGGACACTGAACCATTTCAGGTCAGGGGTCAAAAGTCATAGCACATCAGGTGCTGATGCCACAGTTGGAGAACAACTGGGGGTGACCTGATTCAGTTTCCTGTAGTCAATAGTAAGTCTCCAGGTGCCTGTGGGTTTTTTCACGGGCTACACTGGAGAGTTAGCAGTAGAAATGCAAGTTCTGATTACTCCTTGCTTGAGAAATGACTTGATTGTTGCTCTGAGAGAAGGCAAGGCCTCAGTTGGAAAAGGGTATTGCCTTTGCCTCTCATGTGCTAGGCCTGGCACTTCAATGACAGTGTGCATTCTGCCACAGTCATGTTTGTTGATTGCAAATGCTTCCAAATGTCACTGCAAAATGGGGAGAAGCATTGGAAAAAGCTCATGATCTTTGAACAAATCTATGACGTCATACTCTTTGTTATTAGCAGAGATCGTTGGCACAACATGTGAATCAGGGATCAAAATGGTGTGGTATTGACCCTGAATCTGTATCAGTAGCATGTTAGCTAGATTTACCACACAGCCGTGTGGTGCAAGAAAATCAATTCCTATGATACTAGAATGATCATGCATTACCATCAGTTGGAAAGTGTGTGAGGCCTTTAAATGGCCTAACTCTACCAGTAGGGGTAGAAATCGGTATGCAGGTAGCCTAGTACCATCTACTTCTGACATGCTGGTCTTCCGTCCGGTGAACCAAGGAGATGTATCTAGGTGTTCATCATGTAATACAGACACAGCCGCACCTGTATCTAACAAGACTACAAGTAGGTGACCCCCGACCTCAGCCTCAGTGCTGGGCCTTCCGTTTGTATCCAAGACCAGCTTGTTTACAATCCTGACTGGGGCCTGCAATTGTCAATCTGTACTGCTGGGAGCATGGAGAGTTTGGACCTGGCTTCTTTGAATCACTTCACCATGCTGCACTGATGCTATATAGGGATGAGCTTCCGGGTTCAGGCCTCTATGGGCCAGAGGGCCTGCACTTCCAGTATCACCATGACCCGTTGGGGTCTGGGTCACCGGTTGTACAGCACCAAGGGCCTGAGCGGGAACAGCGTCCGTCACAGAGCGCACTTGTCCCAGGAGCTCTCGGATTTTCCTCGGCTATCTCCCTATATGAAGGGCCTATTCTTTGTTGTTGCGGTTTACCCTTATTCTTAAGCTTTTTATTCTTATGTCAATTCCGGTTCCCACTCCTTTGTTGCTGCTGTTGTGGTTGTTGTTGGTATTGGGTCTGTTGGAGGTGTTGGTTATCGGCTGGAGGGGCCTGCTGATGTTGGGCCTGTTGGTGTTGGGCTTGCCCTTCCACAGTGTAATGCATCGTGGCCTCCGAGATAGGTGCCACAGTAGCTACTTTCTTGGAACCGGAGCCCAGATCACGGATGTAGAGTTGGTAAACTCTCTCGGTTTTCTGAAGGATATCGGCAAACCCGCCCGTGTTGGGGTAGGTGGTTGGCTCTACCTTTTCTCATACTGCAGGAATCATGTTCCTAAGGAACAGGGTCTTATACTCAATAGGATCTATATCTGCAGCTTCTTGTGCCAGGTGCTTTCCTGCTCGGTTGGCCATCCAGAGTCTCTGGTGGTAAGTCGCTGGACTTTCCTTTGCATTCTGTTTTACAGGGTATGCAAGCGACACTCCTACTACACCTGGGCTGTGAGCAGAAATGAGCTCAGCTGCGACCTCATCAAAGGTGGAATTCCCATCCTGGCGGATGGCATCGGGGAGTTTGGCCCACAAACTAGGACCGATGGTTTGGCGTAGTATCTGGACCTGGTATTCTGCAGCGAGGCTAAGCATCTCGCATTTAGAATGCACCTTTTCTAAGTGACAGCTGAGGTTGTCGGACGGGTTCATCCGACCGGTACTGTCAGCGATTTGCTGAACAGAGTAGGCCATTTGTAGGGGATTACTGGGTCGATCAGGTAGAGGTAGATTGTCTTGGGCGATGTCTAGTGTGGCCTGAGCTGCAGCCTCAGCCGCAGTACGAACAATACCATCCTGTGTGCCAGCCTCTTGTAGAAGCTGCCTAATTTGGGTTTTAATGGCCCGTTTACTTCTCTCCGGAAGAGGTACATTACCTATTGCAGTTTCAATCATCGTTTCTATCTCTTGCCTATCTTCCACATTAATAACGGCTATCGGTGGTGCCGACGGGACCAGACCTGGGCCTGTCCCTCCTCCATTATGGGGGCCGCTATGTTAGCGTCTTCCATGATGGGCGTCACGACGTAGACGACATATGACATGGTGTGGGTATAGTGGGGACCCGCCATGTTGTGGATGGCTGGGTGGGGTTTCTGGGCCATAGTAGGGGTGTGACTGGGCGTTGTACTGAGAGATGTCATCATCTGATACCTCCCCTTCAGATGATGTGTGTAAGGCCGGGGCTATGCCTCCATCGCCTTAACATGTCCAGCCAGTACCTCCTGCTGAGGGCACAGTTTTGCCATCTTAGTTTTACATTCAGCATGACTCACAGTTGCAACATCCATATCAACCTCATCCCGCATTTGCTTCTGCAACACTCTATACGTGGTGCTCAATTCGCGATTGTCCCTAGTAGCCACTTCTAAGTCATTACGTACCTGGTTCATCTCGTCCTGTAGCTCTCCCATCTCCTCACTTAACTGTGCATTCGCTGTACTTAACAAGTCATTCATATGCAATGCCTGTCCCTTATCCTGTCTCAAACTTTCACACTCCTGCTTCAACATACAAAGTTCCTGTTCTCCAGCTTGAGCTGAATGATGCAAAAGGGAATCCTTTTCATTCCGCAGAGTTTGAAGTTCAGACTCCAAATTCTGCTGCAGTCTTAACACATTCTGTTTCCTGCAAACCCATCTGTTGCTTAAGAGATGAAATTTGCAGATCAAGGGTTCGAAACCTCACTTTGGAGGCTTCTAGAGCAGCGTAGAGAGTCGCAACCATCAGCCCTTTAGCTTGATGCTTATTGGTTGATTGTCTCGTCTCTGTGTACTGGGTTGAAATCCTCAGTATAGGATTTTCGGATTGACTTGCGTCCCGCGCAAAGTCAGCCCATCCTCCATGGGAGGCAAGGAAGTTTGAGACATCGAGTCTCAGTTCTGCACAGATATTTGATATGGTGGCCATTGTGTGGGAGGGAACGAAAAATCAAACTGTGAAAAAGGTGCCGTGCTATGTATCGATCCACAGCAGGAGCTCTTTGTACACAGTTGGGCTACTGTAGGAGTTGTAGGCTTACAATTCAAAGCTATAATGGAGTGAGTCGAGTCGGCATCGACCACACCCGAAAAGAAGACAGCCAGACTTTGTAAGGGACTACAAACTTTTTAAAATGGGAGAGGTGATACGGGAATGTACACCTACTGTCCATGGGAAAGGAAAAGTTATAGCAACTAGTGGCTTTACAAACACAAATATCGCCTACTGCATGATAAGCCAATTGTCCAGGAGTCTAAACCTCACTTTCAGGTTCTTGGCAATATTGGGAACACAAGTAATCACAGGCACGTTGCATAAGAGTAATAAACTTGTTTATTACTACCAAAAAGGATAAAATCACAGTTGCCCTAAGCAGTTCTTACCAATACAAACCGGGAGCCAGTGCTAAGCGTTCCCTATACTTCATGGTTTCTTTGTGTCTCTTGGGATCTCTGAGGTACCAGACTATTGTATCACATTATATACCTATGATAGTTACTATGGTTACTGTAAGACAGAAACATTTCTAGCTACAGAGATGAGCCCTATTTGCTAAATTAGAGGAGGCTCCACGGTCCAAGATAACATTATACAATTTTGTAGTAGTCATCAGTTTGTGAAACAGAAGAGTTCTTATACAGATTCTTACATAACTCAGTGTAGTAGTACAAATCGCCAAAAGGTGGTAATGCCGACTTACATATCATAATTATTCCAAGGTCACAGGTGTCCTGGCATCTTACAAGTAAGAAATACACAGAAAATACATAGAAGAATATATGTATTAGCAAGCAAAGTGTATTGCAACGATATGCATACATATCCTGACATCTACTCTTGTACGGTAGATGCCCTTAGCCCTATATGTTAGTATAAGATATGCTTAAGCATTAGCTGTCTACGGTGTACCTCTGAGGGTAGCAATTAGGGTGCAGGGACCTTGTGTAACAGCATCATCATCATCACCGATGACCTGAAATCATCCAAGCTGACCACTGAAACAGTAGGTAAGGCTAGGGGGATGTTGGGGTGTATTAATAGGGGTATTACAAGTCGGAAGAGGGAGGTAACAATCCCTCTTTACAAGACACAGGTTAGGCCCCATCTGGAGTACTACGTGCAGTACTGGAGGCCACACCTTCACAAGGACATTAACCAAATTGAGGCAGTCCAGAGAAGGGCAACCAAAATGGTGCAGGGATTGCATCAGAAAACATATGAGGACAGATTAATGGAGCTCAATATGTATACCCTAGAGCAAAGGAATGGAAATTAGGGGAGGGATGGAAGGGAGAGGGGGGAGGCAACAGCAGTTATTAAACTGTGAGCTGCATCTTGAGCAGACGTGACAGACCTCAAGGCCTAATCTGCTGGCATTTTCATAAGTTCGTATGCTTGCATGTACAACTATTTTCATAGTGTATATTCTCTTGTGTTCTTGTAACCTCTGCAATGTGGGGAGGATAGTGTGTATGCATATAGAAAAGATACAAGAACACGTAACATCCATAGTTAATAGGAGACAAAATACTCCTATGGGCAGACACTTTGGTGAAACTCACAATGAAGACCCCAAGCACTTGAAATTTATGAGCCTGGAAACAGTCAGACTTCCTAAAAGAGGAGGTAACAGGCTGAATCTCAGGACAGAGAGTTTTTGTACATATAAACTCCAGACAACCTAAATGGCTGGCCTAAATGAATAATGGGATCTCAAGCCATTTTTGACTGAAAATTGAATGGAGAGGCATAATGCCCCCACCACCAGCTCTAAAAAACATACGTCTTCCATTTAAACACCTCAAAGTGGTCATCTCTCTGGAAGTCCATCGAGAAACCACAGACCTTCTTTGAGGATATCTGTTTCATCAGGCCACACCTTTGGAACTATACTTGCATCAGCACTAGGACCACACAGAAACTTTTGCAAGCAGTCAACCAGAGGCCACGCACAACGATGTCACGCATCAGTGTCTACATAAACATTGGCGGCCCTCTTCTCCTTAGTTCATTTCCCGCTGTAGATCAGATTCTTTGGGCCCACCATCGGAAATGTCATTGCACAAAGCCACCATTTTGTTTATCTTTATAAGTAAGTAATCACTTTTTAGAGTGATTTTCAGTGGCCTGTGTGTCACCAGAAGAATTGTCCAAACTTTTCTGGTACTGTGAATGCGGAGAGAAAATCTACAAGGACAACACCCATGACTTGTGTTTGTCTGCTGCCTAGGCTTCCATCACAACATGAAAGCCTATGACATTTTCCCGGGATTCAGCTCCACTACCAGGTGACAGAGGAAGGGAGTTTTAGAGAAACTCCTCCTTTAGAAGACCGTAGAAGCAGTGGAGAAGCAGCTGCAGGGTAAATCTATGTCACCATCTCCATTTACCGAATCATGGTCATCAAAGTCCCAGGAAAAATCCTTACTGGGGAGACGCAAACACAAGCAGTGGGACAAGGACAAGGCCTCCCTGTGACTTCCAGGTCACCCCAATGGACTACAGGTATGACATCTACTATGACATCCGCTCTGACGGCCTCCCTAGATGTCAACCAGACTTCTCCTCCCAGGGCATCTTCTGTTCCTCGCAACCCCAATAGATGACTCTCTATCAGCCCTCATCCCATTCCTCCTTGTCCACCTACTCCTTCCAATCTCTACTTCCCTACACCACCAATACACAGCAGACAATGGGGGTATGGTGTCACAGAAGGGGTACAGGCTGCTAAGTAAGGACTGGGAATAGCAAAGCCTTGGGGCTTGTACCAGGCAGCACATTCTTCGACTACTTAATTGAAACCACACGCCACAAACCAACCCCTAGAATAAATAACCCACGCGCACGCACACACACACACACACACACACACACACACTGTTCAGCAACCAATCCCTAGTGAACACAATAAACAATATCTAATACTCTAGCACACACAACCCACTGTACACACTCCCTAATGCTTCTAACAAATAAATAAGAAGTTTCTATTCAGAACCCCCCACCACCATTCCCACCTGCAACATAAAATACTAGGATAAAATATAAGTGCCACAGTTCGCTAGAGGTTCATTAAATTTAGTGCCAAATGTAAGCTGCAGATACCAGTGTTCAGTCTATCTTTTCTCACAAAAAAAGTCACTGCTAATACCTATAAGAAGGCGGACATGAAAATTCAGTTTTCCAGGAACCAGTACTGCTCTCCCTTCTACGGTTTCCAAAGGCCAGTTTGAACCATATAGTGTTGTGATCTCTGGACCCTAGTTTACTCCCCCACCCTCACTTCACCTGCCATTTTTGAGTTGATGAGCACCACATTAAGAATGGTAGATTGCCTTGTGGGTTCTCAGATCATTGGCACCAGCAAGCAGTCCTGCAATGTATCTAGCAGGGCCTGACTTCTGTTGCTTCTAGCTGGTGGAATGTCCCAATCTGTCTGACAGGATATCCTCGATTAACACTGCCTCTCCATTGAGGCCCCCTTCTTTATTGATGCTCATAGTTCTCTATCACCCTCATTACCCTGTCCCAATTGCCTGTAGACCACCCAATACAAAATGTCTTGCCTGATGCTATTATGAGCTGAACCCACAGTGATTCTGTTACTCCATTTCCTTCCTTGATCAACCTATCTCTACCATCCTTTGCCTTCCCTGATATGCAGAGCTACTCTACCTCTTTTTCCTTCCCCCTATCTTGCCTTTACATGATGTAACCATGGACTATCAAGTTCTAGTTATTATTCCTTCTTTCCCAATTTTCCATAATAGCTACAAGGTCCAACCCTAGATCTGCCACTATCACCTGGAGCTCATTAATTTTATTTCCTATGCTGCTGGCATTAAGGCAGACATCCTTCCATCTTGTGCCCAAACCCTTCCCCCCATCCATCTTTTATAGATACTCCCACTTCATCACCCCTCAACCTCCTTAATTTCCTGTTTTTTTTTTTGCCTGCTTAGTGTTGCCTCTCTTCCTGGCCTCCTTTCTTAACCTTTCATGAATGCCTCTTTTGCTGTTTCCCTCTCTAGTGTTCCTAGTCCCCACTTATGAGTGAGATTTACCATTGCTCTTCTTCCTCAGTGGTTCCTCCCATCTCTTTCTTTTCTGCAGTCATTTTAACTGCCTACCAATGCAGATATAAAACATTTGCCCTAGTGGACTGGTCCCCTCTTGTTAAATAAATTCTATCACCCTTGAAGAGATTCTTCTCTCAGAAGCCCCCTCAGTCCCTTCAAAATGGTACCCCTTCTCTTTGCACTATCCCTTCAATTACATGTTAAATTCCTAAATCTCCTCCTTCTTCACTCTGTCCTCCCCATACTCCCTACCTGACACAGGAAGGACCTCGGAAAAGGCAGGGAAGTATAGCCCACCCTCAGTCTGTTGCCAAGCCTTTTGAAGTTGCTCTTCATCATTTCAGTAAGTTGGTTCTCCAAATCGTTGATACCCTAATGTACCAGCACCCTCCACTCCTCCACCCCCTACTCAAACATGCTCCTTATCCCATCAGCATCTGAGGTGACTGATGCACCAGAAAGGCAACTGACTACATCCCCTTCTCTTACCCTCCTCGTCTCAACCTCTCTAAACATAGAAAACTACATAAGTGTGTTTATTCAACTTTAGATTGTATTTTCGATCATTTCCAGATTTTGCATTTTGAATTTTTGGTGCTAGTTTTTTTTTTTATACTGTAGTTGCATTTTGGGTGTTTGTAGTTTTTTGCCTCCTTTGTTTTTTGGCAGTGTAGTGTCCTTCTATATAAGGAGTCATGGCTCCTTTAAGTAATTGGTGGTGTCCTGGTGTGCAGCTTGAGGTTATGATCTAGAATAGTGTTTGTGGTGTGGAGCAGTGATTGTGTCTGGAGTTGCATCTGTGGATGGTATTGGCATACTATATGAACATACAACAAAGCCAGCTGAATAAGGTCATTAGGTCTATCTAGTCTGCTCAAAGTGTAGGGTCCTCAGCATAAGCTAATGACCCTGCCCCCCAAGTCCTCATCTCTCCTTCCCTTGACTTTTATTTTCCCCTTAACTCTATCCTAGCCTTTATTGATGCTGGTCACTGTCTTCAGTGACACCAGCTATTCCAAAAGCTCATTCAAAACCACCACCTCCCTCTCCATGAAGAAGTGTCTCCATGTCTCTCTCCAAAACCTCCCCTCTCCAACCTGAGTCTGTGTCCCCTTGTGTTTCAATTCCCTCTAAGCTTGAAACGTACCTCCTTATCCACCTTCTTTATTCCCTCTCTCTATCATGTCTCCTCTCTGTCTCTCCTTTCCTTCAGGGTGTACGTGTTTAGGGCCCCAACCTCTCCATGTACATCCTACCCTGCTGGTCCATGACCATCTTCATTGCCCTCCTTTGGACCATCTCCAGCAAGAAAATGTCATTTTCACATAAGAGCACCAATACTGCATACTGTGCTCCAGATGCAGCATCACTAATGACCTGTACAAGGGCAGTAGTACCTCCTCTTGCCTGCTGCTGTTCCCTTTGGCAATACAGTCCTACATTTTGTGTGCTTCATTGCTGCTTTCCTGCATTGCATGGAGTGTTTCGGGTCACTAATGATCACCACCCCCAGGGTCCTTCTCCTCCTCTGATGCAAATACTCAGACCCCTCCTAGGCTGTACTCATTCCTCAGATTCTATGCTCCAGTGTGCATAACTTTGCATTAAAAATTAGCTGCCGAGACCCCAGACTACCTCTCTAGTTTTTCCATATCCTCCTTCAGGTCTTGTACCCCTTTTGCTGTGTTCACCCTCCCACAGAGCTTGGTGTCATCCATGAACATGAAAATGTTGCCAATAATGTCATCCCCAGTATCGTTGATGAAGACACTGAGCAGCACCAGTCCAAGCTGTGAGCCCTGTGGGACCCAACTGATGACCTCCCTGGTGTTAGATAACTCACCCCCCACCACCACACTTTGGGTTCTGTCCCTCAGCCAGTTTTCCACCTATCTAGTCAACTTCTCCTCAATCCTGAGATCCACCAACTTCCTGAGCAACCTCTTGTGGTGTGCAGTGTCAAAGACCTTGGTGAAGTCTAGGTAAAAGGATGTCCATTGCATTGCTCCTGTCAGCTTGTTTTGTGACCTAGTCAAATAAGTCAGTCAGATTAGTTTGACACTGCCTCCCTCCCATAATCACAGGTTGCCTCTCATCCTGGAGATCATATTTGGTCATCAGCTGCTGGAGTCTGGGTCAGAAGCAGTGGTGAGGATTGGTACAAAAGTGGCAGAAGCAGCATGGCAGCTGGTGTGAGTGCTGGAGCATTGAGGAACATAGTAGTTTAGTAAATGAGGCTGACGGGAGGTGTTTGGTTGGTGATGTGTTTTTTAAGCAAGGGAAACTTGTGTAGGTAGAGTTTCTTTTGTAGGGGCTGTAGTTGTGAGAGGTTGCCAGGTGTTTAAAGTTCTTATTACATATGAAGGTAGTTGCTACATGTGTTAATAAGGTTCTTGTTACATGTGTTAACAGAGCGTGTTGCTACATGCGTTAATAATAGTTTCATAGTATACAAGTCCATCAGCATCAGCCATAGTGACTTGTCACTTATCAGTGGATGTATGCTGTCTTTTCTGCTCCCATATAGTTATCTAATTCCTTTTTGAACTGTTCTAGTGTCCTACAAGTTACTACTGATTTCAGGTAGTGTATTCTATGTGCTAACAACTCTCTGGTTAAACCATACACTTCTTTTCTTTGTTCTGTTTGTATCGGTTATATTTAACTAAAAGGCATGAGATCTTGTTTGCCTATTGGTTTCTTTCTCACATAACCTGGATCTTATCCACAATTGTTCATCTTGGAATGCCCTGTATGTATAACATAAGTCTATACTGGACAGAATGAAGCCCTAGATCTTCCAATCTCTCATTATAAACTTTGTGTTTTACTGATCTTATCTTTTTAGTTACTTTTCTTTGAACCTTTTCCATCATTTTCATACTACTCTTATTGTGTATAGCCGTAAAGGGCGCATAGTATTCAGATGGGGCCTGACCAGGGCTGTATACAGAGGCACAATTACATCACTTCTCCTACTTCTGATATTTCTCATTATACATCCTACAATTTTATTACATTTTTTATGTTTGCTTGCGTGCGCAGTGTACAAGAAACATTTTGGGGAGAATAGAGCATTGCAGAGATGTGGCAGTGTTTGGCCAATCCAGCCAATGCTTTCAGGTGCTCGTCCCTTGGCCACCAATCAATAGGGAAGCTGCCAATGATGGCAGTTTCAGAGCAAGCACTGGACTTGATAGAAATCTACCGCTCCAATCATGGACAGTTTCATCATTGCAGTGGCAGATCTCCCCCCACCCCAGCAACCAGGCAAATTCTAGCTATGCACATTACGGTGCACAGTAATGCACATGGCTGGACATATGAGCAACTCATTTGCTCAGTGTAGCTTTCCTGGTGAAATAAATAAATGAGCCCCATCGTGGATAATTAGCAGCTCCTGCCACCCACCACGCACTCCCCCCAAAGCCGACATCGGGGTACCCAGTCCCTGTGTTGGCTTTCCCCCTCCCCAAGTTCGAACATATATTTTGCCGACAACAGAGTGTCCAATCCCTGTGTTGGTGTGGCACACACTTGCAGTCCACCACAGTGTGCCAAAATAATTCTTATGTTTTTCCAATACCAGGATGCCCACTCCCATTATCAGATGCACCCTCACATGCCCCCTTTTTGTCAGCCGACCTTAGGGTGCCCAATCCCCGGGTCAGAATTGATCACCCCCTCCACTAGTCTGGTATACTGGGAGCACCAGTGCACCAAAATCTATTTTGTTTTCACCAGTAAAAAATAAAACAGTCCCATGATGTATTTTTTTTAAACCTAAAAAAAAATGAAAACTGTCCTTCTTCATTCCCTCCGGCACCCCTCTCCCAACCTGCACCCTCCCTCTGTGCACCCCATCTCCCCACCTCTCTGCAGTGTTCTCACCCACACTTACCTCCAGAGGTCAGGATCAGTGATCTTCTGTGGACCGGAAAGGCATCCGCACCCTTCAAAGATCAACTGGGAACTGAAGAAATGATGGTAAGCCCTACAATGGCAGTGAATGGGGGGGTCAATTTAGGTTGATATCTCAGCCAATGTTTGGAGTTTTGGTCCCAAATTTCCAACATGTGGTTCTTGGGACTCTGCCACGTGAACACTGGCACTGTCATTTCGTTTCTCAGTCCCAAAAGGTGATTTCGAATTCCCTGTTTGGAATTGCCTATCAGGACTGAGTTCATGAGGTGGGGTTCCGAAAAGGCCATGTTGCAAGTTTGGTGAACAAACTTCAGAAAATGACTGCGTTACGAGCATGCGTTGCACAGTTTGTACGCACGCTTGTAACTTTGCCAATTTGTAATATTTTCACTCCAGATTTGCAACTTTGCCATTTTGTCACACCTCCTTATGAACAGTACAGCTGTCATTTTTTGTATCCTGCCCAAAATGTGTTTTTGCACCTGTGGCGCAGAATGGTGCAGTCGCTGTGCGAAAACAGCTTTTGGGACAGAGTAATGAAATCACAATTCTACTGTTAATGAAGGGAAGTCCTAAAAAGGCCATGTTGAAGATTTGGTAAACAAATTCAAAAAATGACTGTATTCTGAGCTGGCATTACGCTACAACCCCACGCCCCCACCCTGTACTGACTGACAGGCATTTAGTGGTGGCTTAGGTCAATGGCTGTAATGCTTCACACCATTCCACCCCACCCTGCAGCCACTGACAGGCATTGAGGTGTACCTTGAGGTCTTCATCTGTAATGTTCACCCCATTCTCCTACACGGCACCCATCTCAGTTTACGGGGTGAGTGTAAGGGCCGAAGATCCCAAAGCACACTGTGACACCTGTCAGTGTCTTCAGGATGGGGTGAGGTGGAATGGCATGAGTGTTATGGCCAATGACACAAAGGCACACCCCAACGTCTGTCAGTCTCTGCAGGGTGGGTGTGGGGGGTGGTGTTAGTTCAATACTTTACTGCCATTCTTCTTATTTATTTTTTATTTAAAATGATGATGACCAGGATAGGCACACTGAGCTGAGGCTCATTTTCCAGTGTGACCCTATTATGCATCTCTCTAACTCATGCAGTACCAATGCCAATACCAGCAAGCAAACATTCGGCATTGACAAATGCTTGTTAACAGTTTCCTTAATGTGATAATCAAAAGTTAATTGATTAGTAATGTGTACCCCCAGATCTTTCTCTGAATCTGTTGTCTTAAGTGTTTTGTCGTTTAATGTGTAATTGGCTAGTAAGTTATTGTGCCCCAAATGCATGACTCAGCATTTTTCAGTGTTAAATTCTAGGCCATGATCGACTGCCCATATCCCCAGCTGGTCTATATCACATTGTAGTGATTCTACTGCTTCCTTGTTATTTACAACTGCTCCCACCTTGGAGACATCAGCATACTTACAAATCCATGTATCTTTGGATGTTACCATTTTTGCTAAAAGGATATTAAACAGCAGAGGCCTCAAGACGGACCCAGGGGTACACCGCTGGTTACTTTCTCCCCCACCTGGATTGATATCCTCTTATGCACACCCGCTGCTGTCTGTTATCCAGCCATGATTCTATCCATGATAACAATTTGGGCTGTAATTCTTGTTTAATCAGCTGTTCTGTCATTGTATGGTGTGAGACAGAATCAAACGCTTTGGAATAATCAAAATAAATAACATCTACTATTAGTCCTTTATCGAGTACTGAGCTTACCGGTTCAAAGAATTGCATTAGGTTGGTCATGCATGACCTTCCTTGTACAAAGCCATGTTGTGAAATGTCTAGCTGTTCTTTTTCTACTATGTGTTGCTGTATTAGTTCCCTAATAATACCCTCCATGATCTTACCTACTGTACAATAGACATCAGACTAATCGGTCCACAATTTCTAACATCATTTTAATTGCCCTTCTTATGTATCGGTGTAACATTTGCCTTTCTCCATTCCTGTAGTGTCATACCTTTATTCAGATAGTCATTAAACAACATATACAACGGTCCCACCATCTCATCTGTTAATTTCCTTATCAACCTAGGGTGCACCCCATCCAGACCTGGTAATTTACTGTTTTTGAGGTGTTTCAACCTTACATATAGTTTTTTGATTGTAATCATTCTTATATTTCCAATTTCTTTGGGGCCTATGTTTCCTGGTAATGTTAATTTATCTGCAATTTTGCAATCATTAAATTTGTTTACCATTTTTTTCATCAGTTATTACTTGATTCCCATCTTTTAGTTGACCTTTTGAGTTTTGACCTTCCTTTAAACCTCCAATATAATTATATAATTGTTTTTTGTTATCTAAGGTTTGCACTGCCATCCTGTATTCATCATCTGCTTTGGCCTTTTTCATTAGTATATTATTCTTTATTCAGATTTTGGTACCTAACCCTTGTTTCTTCTGTTAATTGAACTTTATATTTTTTGTAAGCCTTTCCTTTTTTCCTTAATTTTTTCTTATGCTTTTAGGGTACCATTTTGGCATTCTTTTATTTGTACTACATTTTCTTACTTCTGGTACAAAATTAGTCATACAGTGGTTTAATTTACTTTTAATTCTGTCCCACATTTGTTCCAGTGTTTTATTCTGCAAGTCCGATGCCGAGTCCCACAAACTTAGATATTGCTTGATTTCCCTATAGTTATGTTTATTATAACATTTGAAGGTTTTAATTCCTCCATATTGGTTATTCTCGAGTTGCAGTGCAGCTCTAATCATGTTCTACCTGCTAGTGGCTCCATCGTTTCCACACAGTGCATTTTATCCTTAAGGTTGGTTAATATTAGGTCGAGTTTGATTACCCCTTGTGGGTTTCTTAACCACCTGATCTACGTTTTTATACAATAGCATCTCCAAAAATAGTTTTTCATAAGGTGTTTCTCCTGTAAGTTCATCCCAGTCTATATGTGGGTAATTAATAACTCCTACCAACATATATTCTCCATCTACCTGTAAGATGTCTGTTTGCCTAAAAAAGGCATCATGCTCCTCTTTAGTTTGACTTGGAGGTCTATAGCACTCCCCATAACCATTTTTGTGTTGTTAAGATACAATTCTACCCAGATACATTCATTTGCTGTTTCGGTGTTTTCAGTATCTATTTCATTTGCTCTTATATTTTCGGAGATATATAGTGCTACACCCCCACCTCTTCTATTGCGTCTTTCCCTATGAAATACATTATATCCCGGTATCTCAATGCCCCAGTCATCCTTTCTGAACCAGATCGCTTTTATTGCTCAAACTGAAATATTTTTTTTCCTTTAGTATGACTATTAATGAGCAGGTTTCTAGTAGCTGCCTGCCCCAGCCTGTTTGATCCCTTACCAGATCAGTAGCTCGCTGCTCAAGTTTGGCAAAAAATTCCATCTATAAAGGAAGTCACATCCCTTGTAATTTTGTAAATGTGTATAGTAGCCAAAAAAAGACCGACTTCCCAGTCTGAAAAACACGCCCCACATCAGCCCATGCAGCCGTTTTATGATGTCACAAAACGAAGACTACGTGAGTGTGTCCCATTCAGTTCTATGGAGCTGTTTTTTTCAAACATATTTATACCCTTTAGTGCTGGAATTTTAGTATATCAAAGTGATCGATCGACTAATAGGGTTCCTATTAGTCAATCGATTGCTTTAATATGTAAATTAAAACATCCACACACACACATCCCTAGTAGTTCAGTGGTACCCCCCTTCCTGCACGGTACCCTGATCAGAATAAAAATAAAACATCCAATCATCCCTGGTAGTCTAGTGGTGCGCTTCACCCCCCCCACCCACAGGACCTTCATCCCACCCAACTCCCCTGTCCCAGTAGTGGCTGCTCTTCAGCAGGCAGCAAAACTCACCCACACAACACCCCATGGCTGCCCGGAGAATGACAGCTTACTGTATCACCTGCAAGCCCATTGGTCGACCAATGGGCTTTCAGTGTGTGCTGTATACTTCCATTCACAAAGTAGACCTTTGTGAATGGAAGTGTACAGTCAGTGCTGGGTAAGTTACTTTTCCTATTACTTTCTATTTCTTTTGGAAACTTGATCCAGGAAGCTCTGTGCAGTCACTAGCAAGGATGGAGAAGTACTAGAAAAAGTAATATGCCTGCCATTTACAGCTACATATTTATTATTTTTGTATTGTTTTTGTATAAAAAGAAAGAACTGTAACAGATGACATTAATTTGAAAGTAATAGGTTAGTTACTAGTTACTTTCAAAAAAATGTAATCAGCTACAGTTATATATTACTTTTGCATAAAAAGACATAAGTAATTGTAACTGTAGGGCATATTGCTTTTTCCAGTACTTCTCCATCCTTGCTAGTGACTGTACAAAGCTTTCTGGAACAAGTTTCCAAAAGTAATAGAAAGTAATGGAAAAAGTAACTTACCCAACGATGCGAACAGTATGCACTGAAAGCTCATTGGTTGACAGTGTCGACCAGTGGGCTTGCAGATGATACTGTAAGCTGTCATTCAGCGGGCAGCCATGGAGGTGTGTGGGTGGGTTTTGTTGCCCGCTGAAGAATGGCCACTACTGGGATGGGGGAGTGGGGTGGGATGAGGGTCCTTTGTGGGTAGGGGTGAAGGGTACCACTAGACTACCAGGGATGATTGGATGTTTTTTTATTCTGATCGAGGTACTGGGTGGGGAGGGAGTACCACTAGAATACCAGGGAGTATGGGGAGATTTTGTTCTGTGTTCGGTGTATGGGGGGTGGCCACCCATGGCTGGCAGCTTTTGTGTTTTATCATGCTATACAGCAGCCCACCTGTGAGTGGCTAACAGTTAAGCCTGTTTTTTTACAGGTGTAACTTTGTGCCCATGTATATGGCACATCTCTGAGATATGCCAGCAGATGAGCTGCACATCTTGGCTGAATATCATGATGTGCTACATATGCATGGGTACGCCCCCTGGAGATGCACCACATACATTATAGATGTGTGCTGGCTCATCTGGAGTTATGCGGTACATCTCTAGGGTTTGAATTTGGCCCTAGGACGCACTTCTGGGGATGAGCCGGTGCAACTCAGTTGCGCATGGCACATCTCCTTTAAATATCTTGGCCATGTTTTCTTTTTGGTTATTCGCACCAGTAGTACTATTTTTTTTATGTTCTTCTCTTTATTTGTTATTTTTCAGTCTCCATTCTCTCCCCCCCCCCCAATTAGTTAGTTTAAAATCTCATTGATTTTCCTGTTAAATATACTACACAGCAGCTGACTCCCACTTCTATTCAGATGAAGCCCATTTTTGTTAAACTGTTGTTATTTTGGAACAGTTCCCATGCTTTTAGGTTAACATAATCATTCCTAGTGCACCATTGCCTGAGCTCACTATTTATTCTAACAATTTTCTTGTTAATCCATTTAGATGTCCTTGGAACAGGCAGGATTTCTGATAGGACAACATCACATTTCATATTTATTTATTTGTTTGGTTGTTTATTTGGTTGTTTAATATCTCTAAGACTCCCATATATTTTCTTCATATTATCAAGTATCTCATTTTCACTTCTTTTATTTAGGTCATTTGTTCCAGCATGCACTATCACCAGTAGAACATCGTCAGTCTGTTTTATTATTTTAGGTAAGAGTTCATAAATATCTTGCGTCCCAGCGCACAGAAGGGATAAATTCAGCACTTGCTCTTTCCTGCTAAGGGTAGTTAATGAATTGGGTTGTTTAATTATTGAGTCTCCTACAATGTAAATCCTTTTAGACTCCATTTCTTTTTCCCCCTCAATTTCTTCATTATCTGCACTGTTACATCTAGTGTCATCATTTTCTGAAGTGGGAATAAGTATGTAATAAGGTAATTTGTAGTGCATGTTAGGTATTATTGCACTGTTAAAATATTAATCACGCCATAATGTGTTTATAGAATATGTTTGTTGGTATATTTGTGTGGCATGTGCTATTTAGTGTGCTATAGATGACAGTTAATTGGGTAATTAATGTGGTATATGAGAATTAAATGGGCTGATATACAGGAAAATAATAATGGAGCCCATGAGAAATGAGTCCCATCCATGTATTTCATATATATATATATATATATATATATATCTTGTTGGTAAGAACATTCTAGCCACCTGACTGGCTAAACGTCATGCACAAGACTGTAACTATCTGGCCATAATTACACTGTTACACTCCCGCACTTGTTTGACCTGTGCACCGTGTTCCACTTCAGTATCAATATGCCTAAATAGGCACTATGATTTTGCCTTCGCCACCTATTTCATATAGAAAACAACATTTTGTATTAAAAAAATGTAAAGCAACCTTTTTAAAAGCATGTTTTAGTGGAACCCAGGTTATAAGTGCAGTAAGACACTTCAGGGATATGTAATTGCTGTTAATAATTGCTTTTTCTTCTTATGTGTTTAACGGCACTGGGTGTAAGTGCCTCGTACCTAACAACACACTTGAGGTGTGTGATTATTGACCCATAATTACACATCCTGGCGTGTCTTATTGCATACTCATGGTAAAAAAAAAATGATCTTAATGCATACATTAGGGCTACAAAGCCAGAAATCAAGGGAAATGTGGTAATGCGCTCTTTCTCGGGGTCACAGGAGGATCTCTCCGCAGACTGCAGCTGGTGCAAAATGCAGCTGCCCGGTTGTTGACTGGACAGCAGAAGTCTTGTCATATCACACCAGTCTTGTGTGAATTGCACTGGCTGCCAGTCAGGTGGAGAGTCCTCTTTAAGGTGGGTCTTCTCATCTATAAGGCCCTACACGGGCTGGGCCCTGGTTACCTGTCAGACCTTCTGTTACCTGCCCTCTCCTCACACCCTCTTCGTTCCTCTAGTGGTGGCTTCCTGGCCATTCCCAGAACTAGGTTGATATCCGCTGGCGATAGAGCGTTTAGTGCCGCGGCTCCTGTTCTGTGGAATTCTTTGCCAATCATGGTCAGGGAAGCCCCCACAGTAAACATCTTTAAGGCCCAGTTGAAGACTTTTCTTTTTTCTAAAGCATTTGATGTTTAGATTGATATTTATGGGAATGTTTCTGATTTATTAGATTCTGTATTTTATTGTGTATAAATTGTATATTTATTATGTTTACATGTTTGTGTTAAAATTTTGCACAGGGCCCAGAGCCTCTGGGATTGGGCATCTTTTAAATAAATTTTGCCTTGCCTTGCCTTGCCATTGCGGTTTTTCAACCCTAACACCTGCCCTCTTCCTCATCCCCTGTCCTTGTGGTCAAGCTACAGGTCCTGGGCCATGCCAGAGGGGGAAGCTACTTTAAGCTACAAATCTGAGGCAATGCCCCACGGGTGCTCCATAGGTGTCATAGTTGATGCAGGGCCATATGAAAAGAAGCAGACTCAAGCATGACCCATACCTGTAGCTTGTTTTGAATGGTTGAAGGAGCAAACCTGTAGTTTATGGCCCATTACCCATAGGCCTTCAGTGAAGCAGCAGACCTGTGGTGTATAACCGTTGACCTATAGCTTGCTTTACACAGGGCCTTGCTGGCCTTATGTAATGCATCAGACTAATGGGGCACAGCCCTGGATGCATGGCTTCTATCATGCAAGGCCCTGTGGCCCTACATGAAGCATTACACCCATGGCACACACATGGCACAGAGCCCTAGACTTGTAGTTTGCTTTGTGCAGGGCCCTGCAGGCACTGTATGAATCAGTAGACCTATGGGGCAGAGCCCCTACCTCTAGCATGGTTCATGCAGTGCCCTGCAGTCATTAAGTGAAGCAGCAGGTCCATGGAGCATGGTCCAGACCTATAGCTTGAAGCAGTAGACCTATGGGACATGCCTTCTGACTTGGGGCCTGATTTTCAAATCATTGGCAATAGCACATGGTGCTTGCACTGCACCATGTGTCATTCCCAATTTTCAGATGTCACCTGCTCCAACTGGAGGGCCGCCTGCTTGGCTAGGCTTGCGCTGTTCTTGTGATGGATACACCGGTGCTGCAATGTGGAAGGGGGATTGTGCAAGGGCAATCTGCAGCATCTCCTTGATTGAGAATCTGCAAACACCTCCAGTAGGTGCACAGACCAACAGAGTTAGACAAGGGAGGGGCTGGTCTAATGGCCTGTGTGCCATTCCATGAGCTTTGTCAAGGTGGGAGGTGGTCCATGCCTCCCTGTTGTGGCTGATGGCAGTGGCCTTCAGTGGCCATCCCACACCCAAACACCCATCCTGGCACAAGTGGAGCCAACACCTGTCACCCGACCACCTCCCCCAGGGCCCAGTTCCTGGTATGGTGGCAGCTGTGCCGTGACTCCATCCAGGTCCATTGCCACCCCCAACTCATACTGTCCTGCCCTCGATGGGCCGCACCAGCCTTCAGGATGCCAGGTGGTGGGTCTCTGCCACAGCCACCACTGCTGACCAAGTGTTCCGCAGCTTGTGGCATTCCCCTCATGTGTGCCATTTGTTTAGCACACTGGATGGCTTGCTGCAAACTCAGGGAGCTGGGATCCCAATTCTTGCTATATCTGGCACAGGATCCCTGGCACAACTGAATTTGCCACAGTCAGGGATTTGGCACGCTGTGTGCGGATTGAAAGTGGCCTTACAAAATTGGGCCCTTGTAGTCTACACCTCTGGCGATATGGGGCATAGACCCAGATCTGTATCTTGAAGCAGCAGACCCATGGGCATGGCACAAGACCTGTAGCTTGGTCTTGGGTGATGTGGGTTGGGGATTTGAGTGGCTGTTAGGATTGAAAATCCTTGTAAAATATTAGCAGACTAATCCCATCTCATGAAGATAAAAATAACATCTTAAGTCAGCCAACATCATATCCCCTATACAGTAGGTGTGGACATAAATGGAGTGTGATTAATCTGTTTATCTTAGTAACTGTATAGATAAATAAATGGAGTGTGATAAATCCATTTATCTGAGTAACTTTGTAGATAGATGTAGAATTTTACATTTATGTAAGCAGTAACTGTGTCACCATTCATTTATATACACAGTATCTATGTTACACATCCCCCACCCCACCTGCCGGCACTAGTTCACAATCTTTTGGTTTCAGTGTAAGCTGCTATCATTACTGTTCACACAAACACGGATTTGTCTTCTACAGTAAACAGCTCAGCACCTCCCACTCGCACATAGCAACTTCCCGAACCACACAGCAAAATGCAGACTACATTGTCTAATGCTGCATTTTTTTTTTAATTTAAAACAAAAAAGTCTCTCTTCAGGGAGTACCTGACCCCAGAAACCATCAGTGTGTCCCACTACAACTGCTACCACTCTGTTCATCTGCCCTCTTCTCTCTGCAAAACCCACTTCTGTGCTCTGACGCCCACTGCTCTCCTTACAAAGAAAAGAAAACAGTGATGGAAAAGGAGCATCCTTCTTGCTCTTGCCAATAACCCCCTCTGCTGTCTCTCGTTAACTTTGTCTTGCTATTTCCAGTCGGACTTCTCTTCCTCCCAGTCCTGCTCACTCCAGCACCTTCTCTTCCTCCTGGTCCCATCTGCTCTGGTACCACTTGCAGGTGGCAATAAAACTTTAACTTAAAATACTCTCAAAAACAAAGTAAAACCGTGATAGACTGCTGCAGTCCAATACAGTGTGCACTTCACCATCACTTGCTAAACTCAGCCACCATTTTCTAAAGCAAAAAACTGTTTAGCCCTACACATAGCCAGTTGGCTTTGATGTCACAGTGTGAATGAGACATCAAAATGGCACATCCATAGCAATGGCCATAGCAACTACACTCCAAAAACGCACTTATATGCCAAACTACAAAATGACCCCACACAAATGTATACATTTCTTTATTTTTTAAAACTTTCTTATTAAAATAAAATTACACACAATGTGCAGCCCTATTGCATAAATGAAATATGCAAGGGGGACCTTGTTACATAGGTTACATAGGTTTGTAGAAAGCTTTCTGAAGACCAAGGTCCATTATAGTTCGCAATACTCTAGCGGTACCCAGAGATGTTTTTACTGATCAAATGTGTGTCTAGTTTGTTTTTAAATTCAACCATGGTTTTATTAGCCACCACTTCAACAGAGAGCTCGTTCCAGATCTTGAACACCCTCACAGAGAACCAATGCTTTCTCTTGCATGGGCTATATCTTTCGCCCTTCAGCTGTAGGGGGTGGGCTCTGGTACTATATATCTGATCTCTCAATACAAAACCCAGCTGCTCCCATAAGTGTTCATCTGTTAGGGCCCTATTGATAAGGCATGTGTCCCCTTGTAGTCTATGGAATTCCAATGAATACAGTCCTAGGTTTTTCAGCCGCTGTTCATAATTTTGGCCCTGGACCACCTTAATTCTTTGCGTTGCCCTCTTTTGGACTTTCTCCAGGGCATTGATGTCTCCCTTGCCCCCAGGTGCCCAAAATTGGGCACAATACTCCATGTGGTGGCACACCAATGAGGTAAAAAGGAGAAGCAGTCCTCCTTGTTTCTACTCTTAATATGCTTGTAGATGCAGTACTGAATACTGCTGGCCTTTTTAATTACCAGATTGCAGTGTAACTTGAAGTTAAGGTCACTGCTAACCCTTATACCCAGATCTCTCTCATCTTGAACTGCCCTTAGTACCTTCCCACCCAGCATGTATGTCAGTTGGAGATTGTTTCTCCCCAAGTGCATCACTGTACACTTCTCGATGTTGAATATTGACTTCTTATCCCAGGCCCACGTTTCTAATTCCCCCAGTGCTGCTTGCAATGTCCCTGCATCTGTAAGATTGTTAACTAGATAGCCAATACATGTATCATCAGCAAATTTAGAAAACCAAATGTCAGACTGGGAACTCATCGATGAAATGTACAAATTAAAGAGACAGGAACCCAGCACGGAGCCCTGTGGTACGCCACTGGTCATGTCTTTCCACCCAGAAAATTCACCCATAATATAGACTCTTTGTCTTCTACCAGTCAACCAAGCCTTTATCCAATGGGATATTTTTGTTTGTACTCCTAGTTCCTTTAGGGCATCAACTGGTTCCCCATGTGGGACTTTGTCGAAATCTTTGGCAAAGTCCAAAAAGATGACATCGACCGAATTACCATCATACAGGCCTTTGCTGGCCTTGCCATAAAATTCTAACAAATTTGTTTGGCATGACCTGCCCAATTGTGAATCCATGTTGTGCCATGTCCACAGCCCCCGTCAAGTGTATAAATTCCATAATGAACTCCTTAACAATGCCTTCACGTATCTTCCCAAGCACCGTAGTCAGACTGATTGGTCTTTAATTACCAACCTCCTGCCTGAATCCCTTTTTATAGATTGGAACAACCACAGCTTGCCTCCATACCTCCAAGACCTCTCCTTCATCTAATGATTCTTGAAATAGAAATGTAACTGGTCCTGCCAGAATCTCAGCCATCTCCTTTAGAACTCTTGGGTGCAGACCATCGGGGCCCTGCACCTAGTTTTGGTCTAAAATGTTTAATCTTTTTTCCACATCTGAAAAATCGAGTACAGGGCCAGATTCAGTTGATTGATCAATGTGGACATTAGCTGCTTGTGATCCTAGATTAAAAACCGAGGAGAAATAGCTGTTGCAGTGTTCAGCCATTTCTTGGTTGCCTAATATTGGGTTCCCCTTGGGGCCTTTAAAGGGCCAATTGTTCTGTTAACTCCCTTTTTATTATTAATATAAATATGGAAGGACTTGTAATTATCCTGTGCTTTGGTTGCTAAATGGTACTCATGTTTATTTTTGGCCGTTTCGATACTCCTTTTTGCAACCTTTAGGCATTTTTTATAAGTGACCCAACATTTTTTGCCTCCGATCAATTTGGCCATTTTGTATGCTTTATTTTTTTTCTTTATTACTTTTCTGACTGCCGGAGTCAGCCATGAGGGAAGGGATTTCCTGGACCTGTTGTACTTATTAGTGGTAGGTACATATTTGTGGACCAGATTGTTAATTTTACTACTAAACTTGTCTCACATACCTTGTAATGGTTTATTGCCAAACTCTATTGACCAGTTCCATTTGGCTGGATCCCTTCTCATACTATTGAAATCTGCCTTGTTGTAGTTATAAATTATAGTATTACCAGTCACCATGTTGTATTGGAATATTGAGAAATCTGATTACTGAATCAGATTATGCAGATACATGTAAACAGGAGAATTCTCATTCGAATCAGATTGCTTGAATTAGTAGAAATCTGATTCACATACCTGGGTTTTCTTGTTCAAATCTTGTTTGAATCTAATTACTGGATGGATCATGTAAACAGATCTGGTAACATTTTCAGATTAACAAATATTACCTTCTGAAGTTTTAACAGGCAAAACCTGCAAGAACAAATAAAGGCTGGTGGGGGGGGGAGGGGTGATGATGGGTTTGTTAGGTGATTATGTGTACAAGATAGATTTATATGTGCATGACATGTTCTAGAATTTTAAAATGCCTAAAAGAGAAAGAAAACATTTTTTTGAAAGAAAATATATATTTTATATACTTTTTTTTTGTTTTGAAAGTTGCAGTGCATGTTAGGATAAACGTTTTTACCTATACCGTTTTATTCCTGTTTAAATTGACCCTTGCCTCCTGTCTTGTATGTTACCCTTCTTTCCAAATTTTGAGACATCTTAGTCCTTTGTTTTACATTTTAAGTAATAAAAGAAGTTCATTTGGACCAGGTTTACAGCAGTATTTTCAGAAGTGCAGTGCCTGTTCTTTAGTAGTTAGTTCTCCATTTTAGTCAAAAGAAAACAGTGCTTGAGGAAAACATACAAACATACGAAGAAGCCAGCAGAAGAAGTCCATTTGGTCTATCAAGTCTGCTCGTATTGCAGGGTCCACAGTTTGAGCTACTGTCCCTGCTCTCCCTCCCCTCTAATCCCATCCTCCCTACCCATGATCCTTACCTTCCCCCTATGCCTATCCCAGCCTCTCTTAAAGCTGCCCACTGTCTTCAATGAGATGACCTCTTCTGGCAGTGCATTCCAGGAGTCCACCACACCCCCTCTGTGTACAAGTGCTTCCTGACCTCCCTCCTAAACCTCCCACCCTCCAGCTTAAGACTGTGCCCCCTTGTGTTATGGTTGCTACCACATCGGTCTTATTTATCTCTTTCAGGTACTTGAAGGTCCCAATCATGTCCCCTCTCTCTCCTGCATTCCAGGGAGTACAAGTCCAGTGCCCCCAACCTCTCTTCATATGCCTTACACTGTTGACCCGTTATCATCTTTGTAGGCCTCCTCTGGACCTTCTCCAGCAAGTTGATATCCTTTTTGAGGTGTGGGCACCAGTACTGAACTCTGTATTCTAGATTCAGCCTTACCAGTGAGCTGTACAAGGACAGTATGACCTCCTCTCTCCTTCTACTACTGATCCCCCTAGATATGCATCCCAGCATCTTGTTTGTCTTTGCTGCTGCTTTCTTGCACTGTGTGGAGTGAGTCAGGTCACTAATGATCATCACTCCCAGGTCCTTCTCCTCCTCTGATGCAGATAATCGGACTCCATCCAGGTAGTACTCTGTCCTGGGATTCTTGGCTCCAATATGCATAACTTGTCATTGAAGCCAAACTGCCAGATTCTGGATAACCTTCCCAGCTTTTACAGATCTTCCTGTAGGTCCTGTATCCCTTCAGTTGTGTTCACTCTCCCTTGGTGTCATGTGTGAATAGACACATTTGCCATAAATGACATCCCCAACGTCATTGATGAAGATGTTAACACCGGCCCCAGCACTGAGCCCTGCAGGACCCCACTAGTTACCTCTTTGGGTTCAGATAACTCTTCCCCCAAAACCACATGTAACCCCCCTACAAATTGGGGTTCACCAAAAAGTCTTCCTTGAGCTTGCCTAAATGCTCACTGCCAGGCTGGTGTCCTGCATTTTAGCAGTTTAAATGTGATTGCCAGAGCCTGTATAGCCTTTGTGCACTGTCTCTTTAAGAGCTGCTTGATTGCAACATAAGTAATCTGAGATGGAGCTCTGTTAAAAGATGTAACTATTTGCTGTAAACCATTTAGAATGATAATGATAATGAAGTTTGTCTAACCTGCTTTCTTTGTAGCAAGGACTGTTTTGTTTGTCTCCACTATCTTGGTCCTCTACTGCAAATTGGACCAATCAGTTCTGGTGGGACCTAAAATGTAGCCAGACTACAGGAGCTGTCTGAATTCAAAATCTATAGGAACTGTGGTTTGAGTTTTTGTGCCTTTTTTGCAACTGAAGGGGGAGTTCTTGCTTTGACTGACAGCCAAATCAGCCAACCAAAGCTTTTGGATCTTGGGGAAGTCCCAGGCTGCTTGCAATTTTTCAGTTAGAACTAAGCTGGAAGCTGAGCAAGAAGGAGCTGAAATGTTTCTGAGCAGCAATGCAGAGTTGATTCACATGGAAAAACTGTGAAAGGGCTGAGTTTTTGGCTGCATGTCTGCTGCTGCTGCTCCATGAGAGGGAGAGAAGAGAAATATTTTGGACTAAATCCAAGTTTGTGTGACTAAAGTAAGCTACTGAAGTGGGCCAGGCTCAACCTGAAGAAGACCGAATATTTTTGCTGAATGCGATCAGCCTGTCAGGAATTCTAGCTACCCTTAAGCTCCCGGTGTGTGCAGAGACTTTGCGATTATGACCGGGGAGCACTTTGCCTGGTACATTAGAATTCCCGTACATGTAAATGTGCTATAAGCTGCTAGTGGGTTGTGAGTTAGTTCCCCACTGTGTGAACTGTGTTCTGCTTGCTAGAAGCTGTATCCAGCCCCAAATAGACTGCATCTGAACTTGTTTCCATGCAGTCTGGGCTTTGCCAGACTGGCCCAGCCAGACTACCCACTGCACAGAGAAGCCATCGACGAGAGACCTGCCTGGGGATCAGCCCCCTGCTCCACGCTTGAATAGGAATGATGCCTCTGTGACTTGTGTGGGCCCTGCTTCTCCTGGCATTCCAGATCAACCACCTGCGGTCTTGATTTTCATCCAGTCTGTGTCCAGTCTTAAGTATCGTGAGTAAATACCAGGATAGCTCCCTGCACTAACAGCTTAATCTGAGTGTGTCATCTGATTGTCTTGTTGTTTCATTTCCTTTATGAACTGAGCCCTCTGGCTCCGGATTACAAATATTGTGAACTGTGCATGTTGTGTTTTCCATCACAGGGCCCCAACCAGCTGCAACCCCGGGCAACTGTCCTGGCTAGCCCATCTCTTCTCCACCTGGGTACCTAGAGGTGGACTGTGTGGGTGGACTCAAAGAGCATGCATAACTGCTTGATTGATGTAACCTTTAAGCTAATTAGCCTGATTTTGCCCCTCCCTTGTTCAAGTCCCCTGAATTAATCAGATCTAACTTTTTCTGCATGTAATCTGACTGTTGTTCCAGTTTGTGCTCAAAGTACTGCACTGTTTCTATTTGTTGTGCTTAACCTTGTTTTACAGGGGGTCCCCAGGGTCAAGCCAGAGGAACCAGAGCCCTGGTGGTAAGTGCAGACAGTGTGGATACTTGTGTGGTGTACCAGGGGTATTGTGAAAGTGATTATTGTAGTGTTCAGGCCACAAGAGGGGAAAGAGGGGCTTTACAGTATCCTAGAGGGCTGTGCCAAGGTTAGCTTGACCACTACCAATCCTGACCTCTGGGTGGAGGCACCCATTTCATAACTCAGGCCCCTTAACCTGCTACTAGCCAAGCAGGCAGGGGTAGTAGCCCTTGTAGCTAGCACCACCTAGGGGTTACACACACACACTGGGTTCTGTCCCTCAGCCAGCTTTCCATCCATCTGGACATCTCTTCTCCAACCCCAAGATTCACCAACTTCCTGATCAACCTTTTGTGGGGCACAGACTCGAAAGCCTTGCAGAAATCAAGATAGAGGATGTCTATCACTTGGCCCCTGTCTACTGTCTTAGTGACACAGACAAAGAAGTCAATCAAATTCATTTGGCACAATCTCTCCCCCCATGAACCCATGCTGTCTCACATCCTGGAGACCATGCTCCTCTAGATATTCCACCAGCCTTTCCTTTAGTATGGTCTCCATGAGCTTGCCCACAGTGGAGGTCAGACTAACTGGCCTGTAATTTCCTGGGTCATCCTTAGGATCGCTTTTGTGGAGGGGCACTACATGTGCTGTTCTTCAGTCCTGCGGTACCATGCCTGACTCTAGTGAACTATTAAATAGGTCTGCCAGTGGCCCTGCCTGCTCCTTAGCCAGTTCCTTTAGTACCTTTGGATGCTTGGATGTACTCTGTCCAGGCCTGGTGATTTGTTCACCTTCAATGCCAGCAGTCCCTCCCTCACTCTATCCTTCTCTGTCACTACATCTGTGTTTCCCTCCCCCCCGCTCCTCTTTTCCCTCCTGAAGGCACTGGTCCATCCTTCTGCCTGGTGAAGATGGAACAGATTTATTGATTTAGTATCTCTGCTTTTCCCCTATTATCCTCCACCCACTCCACCCCTTTCCTAAGCCTAACATCCTTTCCTTCTTGTCCCTTTTCTCACTTATATAGCAAAATAAATTTGAATTTTACACACCCTTGGTGTTGGGTGCCTAGATAAACTCCTCAAGCTTTGCTCTTGGGGTTTATGCGGCACCCAACACCTCAGTTGAGTGTAAAGTTCTCATTACACACACCACCCCATACTTTATTCTATTTTTAATGCATGCCCCAGGGGTGTGCAGCACAAAGCTGAAGGCCAAGTGTTCTTACACCCTTGAAAAGTGCAAATACTGTTGATTTTAAAATGGTTCACTGCTCTTTTGTATTATATGTGAAGTGAAACATTTTTAATATTTTCTTCACATAATCCATCTATTTTTTTTCTATTTGTAGTTTTTTTTAGGTTTTATCACATTTTTCCTTGCCAACCTGGGACCCCGGCAGACACATACGTGTGCATAATGCAGAAGACCAAAAAAGAACACTGCACTCAGGAACAGAGGTGGTGCAGATAGGGGTTAGCTGCCCCAGCAGTACACACTACCATGGAAATTGCAAACAACAGCCCATAAGATTCAAAGGCATACATTAGCAAATGCTTGATGAATTCAACAAATGAAGGTTTATTACTGGCAAATGTCAGTCCATTCAGGTCAGCAAACACAATATGAAGGAAATGAAACAGCATGCCCACACAGAAGGTGCAATACTCCAGCACTTCGCTCACTGGAGCTTCCTCAGGGCTCCATGAGGAAGCTCCAGTGAGTGAAGCGCTGGAGTATTATGCCTTTGTGTGGGCATGTTGTTTCAACTGCTTCATATTGTTTTTGCTGACCTGAATGGACTGACATTTGCCAGTAATAAACCTTCCTTTGTTGAATTCATCAAGCATTTGCTAATTTATGCCTTTGAATCTTATGGGCTGTTGTTTGCGATTTCCATGGTAGTATGTATGAGCGTGTATGTGAAGACGCACACTGGGTACCAGCTCAGCCCCTTCTTCCCCACCCCTGGCTATCACTGCTGCTCCCATCTGCCTATGCCTCCCACTGGACCTCCACCCAGTGGGAGCGGAACTACTGGGGGTGCGGGCATCCACCCCATGGATAGGAGAGCTACCTTGCTGCTGCTCAATTCCACTCTGTTTCTCGCCCCATGCCGGCTCCCCAATGACTAGAGGTCATTCCTGAACTAGGGTCACCAAAGTAGAGTGAGGTAAGCTGTCCAGCACCTCAGCCCTCAGCGCCACCGGTCCAGCTTCATAATCCATTTATTTAAATCAGCTTCTCTTGGGGAGATAATAGGTAAAACTGCTGCAAACCTCCACTCCTGCAAGTATGAAAATACCAGTGTTCACTCACCATCAACATCACAGAACCTGCCTTACTATTAAGATCACTCCTGTGTTGCCAGCAACTGTGGGATGGATGTTGGGGTCAAATGGGGGGGGGGGGAGTTATTAAAATTTGTGTAACACCAGGTTGTGTATTTGAGAAAGAATGGGTGTCTCTGAGAGTCACAGGTTTCCAGTTCTTGGGTGACACAGTTGGTTATGCAACAGAATGATATTCAGAGTGGCCTGGGTTCAAATTCCAGCTAGGGCACTTTATTGGTTCTCATTTCTTTTTTTAATTCATATACAGTATATGCATGTAACACCCTTGATGAAAAATGTCAAAGTCACCTAAGGAAGCAGGCCGTTGTAACCTCCGCCAAGGTCTGATTCTTCTGATTCGTAGCCTCTGGAGTCCCCATTCTATGCCTAGAAGGTTGTGGCCTCCCACCACCAACTGGGAAGATTGTGGGGATATCTTGATGTTGGGTAATTGATGAGCATATAGCTATAAGGTAGTCCCCACACTCAAGTGTCTACCCCACCACTACCCCCATCCCAGTATATGCCAAGAACCACCACAGACCCCAGGTTATGCCCACAACCACTATCTTCTTTCAAGTTTTTGCTCTGCAAATTGCCTTATCCTTGTTTTCGACTCACAGCTACTACACTCCAGCGCACAACCATAATCAGCTCACACCCCCGTAGCTGACTCAGTATTATTCTTCATTGAAATGGGGATTAGTTCAGGAGCTAATGATGGGTATTTGGTAGCTGTATAGCAACTACTGGGGTGTAGTGGTGGTGGTGGGGCAGATACTGGTATATGGGTGATTTACACAGATACTGTGGTGTGGTGTAATTGTGTGACAGACATAAGGACAAAGGGTAGTTTCTGATCAGGTACCATGGTGTAGGGTTATTAAGGGGCAGAAACAATGTTGTGTAGGCCATGGACAATACATTGATGGGTAATTGCAGGGCAGATATTGTGGTGTGATGTAGTTGCTCGAATAATATTGGATAGTTTTGAAACTGATATCAGAGTGTAGGTATTTGTGGGGCAGATACTGTGATTTGGGATGGATACTGTACTAGTATGTGGTCTACTAATTTAGAGCAGATGCTGGGGTATGGGCAGTTGTTAAATATATGGGTAAAGGGTAGTAGCTGGGCAGATACCATGGTGTGTGGTAGTTATGGGGGCAGATACAGTGGTAAGTAATAGTGACAGGGCATATACTAAGGTTTAGGGTGGTTGTAGGGCAGAATGCTTGGTAAGTTTATGAATGTTATGAGATCAGGGTAGTTTTGGAGCAGATATTAGGTTATAGGGTTTTTTCAGAGCAGACAACTGGGAAAGCAGCATGAATGTTACTAATGGGGTAACTGTGGGGCAGATATTGTGGTGTGGAATAGTTACAGGGAAGAATTTTGGGTTATGGTAAGTGTGGTACTTGACTGGGGTAGTTGTGGGGATAGATATAATAATGCAGGTAGTTGAAGGACAGAATATTGTGAAGCTTTGAGAGTGTTACTACAGTGGGGTATTTCTGGGACATATATTGTGGCATGGGGTAGTTGAAGGACAGAATATTGGGTTACTGTGAGTGTATTACTAGTGGTAGGGTAGTTGTGGGACACATATTGGGTACTAAGGTATTTGCAGGCCAGAATATTGGGTAGCTGTAAGAGTGTTACTAGAGTGGGGGTAGTTGTGGGGGCAGATATGGAATGTGTGGTAGTTACAGGACACACTATTGGGCTCCTGTGAGAGTGATGCTACTGTGGAGCAGTTATTAGGCAAAAATGTTGTCTTGGGGTGGTTGCAGGGCAGAATATTGTATAGCTGTGAGTGGGGTAGTTGTAGAACAGATATTGTGGCATAGTGTAGTTGCTCAGCACAATGTTGGGTAGCTGCATAAGTGTTACTAGAGTGGGGTCAGCTGTGAGGCAAATATTGGGGTGTGGTGTAATTGCAGGGCAGAGTATTAGATTGCATAGAGTAGCTGTGGGGGGAATATTGTAATGTGGGGTAGTTGCAGGGCAAGATAGTGGGTAGTTCTAAGAGTGTTTGGACAGTTGGGGTAGTTGTAAGACTGATATTTGAGAGTGGGTCATTGCCAGGTAGAATATTGGGCAACTGTGAGAGTGTTATTAGAGTGGGGTAGCTTGGAGCAGATATTGTGGTGTCAGGTAGTCACAGGGCATAATATTAGGTAGCTGTGACACTGGCAATGTTAGTACAATGGGCAGTTCTCAGGCTAGTATTGTGTTGTGGGGAAGCTGAAGGGCAGAATATCATGTACCTGCATTAGTGTTACTAGAGTGAGGGTAGTTGTGCGGCAGATACTGGGGGTGGTGTAGCTGCAGGGCAGAATGTTGGACAGCTTCAAGAGTTTTACTAGAGTGGGGGTAGTTATGGGGCATATATTAGGGTGAGGGAGTTAGAGAGCACAATATTGGGTAGTTATGAGAGAGATACTAGAGTGGAGGTTGTTGGGAGCTAGATATTGGGGTAATGGTAGTTGAAGGGCAGAATACTGGGTAGTCAACTTGAGAGGGGTACTGGAGTGAGGGTAGTTTTTTTTTTTTGCTAGTGTCTTTTATTCCCTCCTCAGCCTGGGGGGGTGTTACCTCTGGTTCCCCCCGTCAGTCCTGATCTGCGGCCCTGCACCACTCCCAGTTCCCATGCTCGACCAGCTCCTCTTTTCCTCTCACTGGCTGCTTCACGGCAGGTACATACCCCACCACCGTGGAAGCCATGGGTCCGGATCTGGGAGGAGCTGTCCTGAGTTGGAGTGGTGTGGCGCCAATGGACTGAACATCATGCTGCACACCAGAAGATTTTTCTGCAGTGTTTGGATCCCCATCCCTCAGCATGGATGTGCAAGGCATCCATGATGCTGCCATGTGCACTTCTGCACACTGCATACCCGATGCCATCCTCCACAGCAAACCGCCTGCCTGCACCGGCCCCCAGTCACCACCAGGAGCCAACAGAGCAGCGGTAATCCCACCCCCTCCATCCCTGGAGGAGGAGAGCAGCCCCTGGGATGCTCAGTCCACCTCCCCCCGGCCGATCCTCTGACACCTGAGATCGCTTCTGAACCCGGGTCGTCAGTGTGGTGCAAGGTGTGGCGTCCAGCGCCTCTACCTCAGCACCACTGGGCCGGCAGAGTGAGGGTAGTTGTGAGCCTGATACTGGGGTGGGATGGGGTAATTGCAGGCCAAATATTGAGTAGCTAGTCATGAGATATTACTAAAGTGGGGGTACTTATGGGGTAAAGCTTGGGGTTTGAGGTAGTTGAGGTCAAATACTCTTACTTTGTCTGTGAATAAGATTTCTTTTTTCAGTTTTGGTCAACAAAAACTAAATAAAAGTAAAATAAATAAATCTTAACTGCATACTACAGACAAAACAGTAATGTTACTAATGGACCCCAGGTAAAAGAAACCAGATTCCTCTCAGACATGTAAACAGATACACCGAATCAGATTACTAAGAGAGCCTGCATGTAAACAGCTCCACAGAAAACTCAATCAGATTTTTGAGGAATCTGATTCCTTCAGAAATCTGATTACTGCCTGACATGTAAACATGGTGAGTGTCATTTCCAAAGGATCCTATATAACTAAAACTCACCATGAAATGGTCGCTAGAGCTCAAGGGGACCACAACTGTACACTTTTGAATATTGTTATCCAAATTACTCAGTACCATGTCCAGGATATGGGTACCTCGGATGTTAGTGACCACTGCCTTATAGCTGGCATAAGAACGATCACTAAACCACTAGCTACATCAAAGTTCTCTACCAGAAGATCTAGATAGAACTTTGACCCTCTAGCCTACTTCAACGATCTAAAAAACTCTCTACTCTGGCAGAGTTTCTACCTGGCTAAATCGGTAAATGATGCCTATGATCTTCTCCACAAAATCATAGCCAGTGCTCTAAATAAACATGCTCCATTGACCAAAACTCAAATAGAAACCAGAACCTGCCATTGGTTCTCAACGGACCTGAAGAAAGCTTTACTCAAAAGAGACCAACTATGGAAAAAGGCCCGGAAATCGCATGCCGAAGCAGACTGGTGTCTCATTAGGACAGCTAGGAATGCCTGCATGAAACTTGTCAGAGAGGCGAAGGCCAACTTTTATCAAAATGAATTGCTATCTGCATCCAATAGCCCTGTCAAATTTTGGTCTACCATAAAGGAACTGTCTGGACATTCACCAAGTACTGTACTACCTTCTAAAATTACCATTGACAATGCAACTATCACTAACAAATCTGAGATTCTTCAAGCCTTCAACAACCACTTTGCCACTGCAGGCATGGCATTCGATAATGCACCAGTAAGCAGTCTACGTCCACAGCTCAAAGCCCAGCTGCCTGAACCAAGTAATAAAGGTATGATCTTCTCCTTTTCCCCAACTACCATTGAGGAAGTTGAAGATCTTCTGCTACAGCTAGATATTAGAAAAAGCGCAGGAGCCGACTCCTTTGACCCATACTTTCTGAAAATTGCATACCATATACTTGCCCCACCTATATCACACTTATTCAACTTGTCCCTAGCCCAAGGCTCTCTCCCCGCAGCATGGAAAACTGCTCATGTCATCCCACTGTTTAAAGCAGGAGACTCAAGTGACCTAAACAGTTATAGGCCAATCTCTCTTTTACCTATACTTTCGAAAATGATGGAAAAAATTGTGGATATACAGTTGAGATCGTTCCTAGATGACTCCTCATTGCTTAATCCTATGCAGTCCGGCTTTAGAGCAAAGCATAGCACTATTACGGCATTGGCCAAAGTCACTAATGACTGGCAATGGGACCTCGACAATAAAAAATTTGTTTGTGCGGTGTTTCTAGATCTCAGCAAGGACTTAGACACCATCGACCACTGCCTACTTCTCTCCACCCTAAAATCCATAGGCATGGACTCAATCTCATTGGATTGGTTCCAGGATTACCTCTCCGACAGGCAGCAACAAATCAAGGCCAAAGGTGAGCTCTCTCCACTCAAACCAATAAAAAGAGGAGTCCCACAGGGATCCATACTGGGCCCTCTACTGTTCGCCATCTACATTAACAACTTGGATGTGGGAATCAAGGATGCCAGTATACACCTGTTTGCCAATGATACGGTGCTCTATTTAAGCCATGCTTCTCCTGGAGCCACGTGCTCAGAATTACAAAAGGAATTCAATACACTGCAGAACCAGCTTCTCCATAAAAAACTACTACTAAATGCAAAAAAAACCAAGGCCATGATCTTTTCACCGCACAGCACTGGGGTCTTCACTGCTGCCGCTGGTACATTTCCTCCCGTAACCACCTTACTAGGTGAAAAACTTGAATTTGTACCTAAATTCAAATATCTGGGCATATGGCTTGACAACAAACTTTCCTTTCTGGAGCACACAGAAGTTCTGATGAAAAAACCTAGGCAGAGGCTTGGCCTCTTTTTCAGAATTAAACACCTCCTGACTACAGACGCTAAAAGACAGCTTGTTCAATCTACATTCCTCTATTAATCGATTACGCTTGACATTATCTATAGCCAATGCTCCATCTCACACCTTGCAAAACTGGATGTCCTGTACCATAGAGCCTTAAGATTCATAACCGATCTCCTGTCCTCCACACATCATTGCTCTCTATATTCAGCAGTAGGGTGGCCTTCCCTGCAATACAGACGGTGTAGAAATGCAGCCCTCTGGACACTTTGAGCCCTCACCAACAAACTCCCAGATTACATTGTTGCCTGTCTCCCCTTAAATCCAATGAGTATCTATGACTTACGAAGCCATTCACTAATTTCTTTGAAAATCCCCAGGATCAGTAACCATTTTGGTAGGGCTGCCATAAGTCACGCGCTGCCCACACTCTGGAATAAGATACAAAGATCGTTGAGACTTAATTCTCCTGTCAGTATTGCCCTTTTTAGGACTATTTATGACAAAGCATTTGCCGAAAACTGTAAGTGTTTCCACAGTCACTAGCAGTCCTGTGGATGGTTCCCTCTCTGGTTCCACCACACTCAGTCATGAACCTAGTTCTATCTTTCCCCATTTAACTGGTCACTAATCAGCTGCCATATTGGCCCTCTGAACCTTGGCACCTCTTTTTCTACTCTCCTGCCACCTCTGAAGCAGGAGATGCAGTCCTCACTGTGGGTCCCTCTGTAACCTAGGACCCTCACCCAAGCACATAAACAGTTACTGAGGGCTGAAATGAAAATAATTGTACCCTTCCATGTAGGCAATAATAAACATGATACCTCAACTTCTATGTATATGAAGGTTGTAAATACTGCAATAATGTTATGTAACACATGTAGGTTCTCTGTGAACAATTGGAATGTATATATTGCACCTAACATGTTCCTGTAAGATTGTTTTTCTTGTATCCTGTTTCTCATTTTGTATACTGCACCTTATTGTATGTATGTATATTTGTCCTTGACCACAGCAGGTCCACCTTGTAAATGAGCTTGCTCAATGGTGATCGCCTGGATAAATAAAGATCTGATTGACTGACTGACTAACTATTTCACACAAATTGTTCTAAACCTGCCAAAATGACTGTTTCAAGGTAACTAGCCTCAACTTGGGTATCAGCTTTTAGTGTGTCCCAATTTATTCCGGGGAGATTGAGATCTCCTAGTAAAATAACGTTCTCCTTCAGTTTAAGCTTATTAATAAAATCTAATAATAGGGCATTCTCCAGAGTGGAAAAAGAGGGTGGTCTGTGCACTACTCCTATACTGATCTTAGCTGAATGAGGTAGGGACATTTTTATCCAAAGAATTTCAGTGTTACCCATACAGTAGTGTCAATACGTTCAGAGATATATTAGTAGTAGTACTGTATGCACCGCTTGTACCAGACTAGTTTGACATGTGCAGTTGTGTTCGGTAGAAGCGGCGTCCATTACAGCTCTTGAAATTAAAAACGAATGATAACGATAACAATCAAACAAAATTACAGACAGGCAGACAGGACTAACAAAACTTTGCACAGGGTGTAGGGTAGTGATACATCTCTCTCTCAATGAGAATTTCCTTGTGTCACTCCGTGCGACCCTTTTAAATCTTTACTAAATGTGTTTAAACAGCAAAACAGTACATTTAAAATTCAGTGTACATCACAATCATATTCAAACCTGGCTGATGTAGTCGGTAATGGCAGTCTGCTTCTTCTTCTATGTTGTATAGCCGCTCCACTCATTCTCCATTTTTGCCAATAAACTCCAATTTGGTGCGATATCGGCTCGCTGCTCTGCTGCTCTCCTCAGCGTTAATAGTAGCTGGCAGAGACTGAGACATCATGAAACAAGAACTGCAGGGTAACACAGAAAACCTAAACTCAGTTGAGTGGTTTGATTTCCTTTTTATGAACATCACAGATTGATGACACCTGGAAACAGTCAATTGCTGCCGTTTAATTGTTGAATTGGGGGAAAAGACAAAACAAGATGACAAATTGACAGTTGCTAATTGTCAGAAACCGAACGGTACATATGGAGTGCAACGTCCATTTAAAATGTTAGTTTTAACATAGACACAGATGCTAAATGGCATTTGGCTAATTGTGATTGTCCGTTACAGTTGACTGTCCGTTTCAAACATGGACGGCACATTTGGAGCATACTGTAATAGTAAAACATTTTTATTCAATTGAAATTCATATCAGTGAAAAGGTACAACTCGACTGAGACAAGCTTATTTCTAGCTAGGCCCTAGATTACATCTAATATAAAAATAAACTCAATGTAGTTACAAAACATCATACTAAATATCAAATGCATTAAACATCATAATAAAACATGTCCTACAACACACATAATACAAAACACAAAATCATAACAGACATTATTACACTATAAAGTTCAAGTATCCATTAAAACAACAAGAATATAACTATTCCAGTTTTTGCACATCAGGTAATTCCCTCACTAACACACATCAGGTAATTCCCTCACTAACACACATCAGGTAATTCCTTCACTATTATCTGAAATATACAGTGCCACCCCCCCACCCCGTGTATGAGACCTGTTCTTATTGTAGAGAGTATAACCAGAGATATGCTTATCCCAAGTATCACCCTCTCTCCACCACGTTTTGGTAATGGCCCATATATGTATGTTTGAGTCATGCAATGTTAACATAAGTTTGTCCATTTTGTTATTGAGGCTTCTAGCATTTAATAGGAGAAAATTCCAGGTGGGCTGGTTAATGTCTCTGGTGTTGGTAACCCTGGGTTTTATTATCCTCATCTCCCTCTCCCATTAAGTTTAAATGGGTGTTAACAAATTGTTCTCGTCTACAGGCAACTATGCATTTCCCCTGCCTATTCGGGTGAAGGCAATCTTGCGCAAATAAGTGTGGTATTTGGAAGTCCTCCCAATGGTCCTCATAAGCAAACTCCTCCCTAAAACACCAGTACTTCAGCCACTCATTTAGTCTCAATATGTTCACATTTAACAAATGCCTAGCCCGGGAGACTGGTAAAATACCAGAGATGATCAAATCACATCTTCTGGCTGTAAGGGACTTCCCCACCTGCTTGAAGTCATGTTGTATTTCTATGATGCTTCTTTTACCCATATCATTAACCCCATATGTAGAACTGTAACTGGTTTGTGTGTATTTTCTAATAAACCAGGTAGGAGCTGCCTAATATCACTTATTCCAGCTTCAGGCAGTAAACTAACAGTAGTGTGGTCCTTTCTGTTCCTACATAATACATAGTCTGTGTACCACAGCATAGAGTCCCTTATGAGCAACACATCACACGGGGCATTCTCTGCTTGTGCTGATGTGCTGCGTGCATTAAAGCTTTCCGTAACTACTGTTTCCTGGGTACCTAAATAGTCACTACTGGGAATCACAGGGTCAGATTGTGTGGTGGGTGCTGCCTCATCATTAGGGTTATAGTCAAGCACTAGGACACTAAATTTATTGGGAGTTAATATATTCAATGACCCCCTATGTTTCTTCTACCCTTTTTTCCTTTTGATGTTTTGTGAACAACACACCGATCGTCATTATTGCCTATCACATCCATAGCCTTGGCTTGGGGTTCAGGTGGGTTGGGTAATGAAGGCTGCAATGGTTCAGAGATACCCTCTGCCATTGTGTCAATGTATTTTTCAAGCGTGGTGATATCAGCTTGTACCTGCGCTCTATGTTGTAGTTTCACAATTTCAGCTTGCAACACCTCGATCAGGGTACAGTTGCCACACACAAACCCTGAAATTACATCCCCCTCAGCATACATACGACACCTAATACATGGCATGATACATAATTTAGGTACACTCATGCTGTTTGACCTTATGCCGCTCATGAGGTTACCCAAGGTCAAACAGTGCTAGTGTACATAAATCATGTATAACACAGGTTCCCCTGCATATCTCTTAAGGTGCAGTAGCACCTGTATATTGGAGTCGAGTAGGGAGTTTAACGTTAAACTGGATTTTTGCACGTTAATAACTTGGCCATATTTTGAATGATTTGCTTAACATTTGGGATGTATAGAGTTGGTTCCAGGATCTTTGGATCCTGTAAATTTGGTAATGATTAGTTTAGTGGTTGCAAAGTTCTAGAAAGCTGAACTTTACCCCCACCCAAAACTGAGACAACTGTTTGCTCATCAATAGCACAACAATGGTTGGGATTTGAAATATAAAGCTGTCAGGTTTGATAGAGGATTATTCTTGGCCAATTATTTTTGTTTTTGAGTTGTTATTAAAAAAATTGTTTGTTTTAGCGAACATTCTATGGAAAAGCAAATTTTCATGAAACTATTTTTACATGGTTTCATCATTCAGAACTGTTTTTGTTTGATAACTCTGCTGTTGAGTGGCAGATTCAACTAAAATTTTGCATGTGTAGAACTGATGCCAGAATCACTGGATCCTGTAAATTTGGTACAGTAATGATCGGCTCACTGGTTGCAAAATTCTAGAAGGCTGAAAATACATGAACAAACACCACAATAAGCCATTTTTTGATCATCAATAGCACAAAATGGTTGGGATTTGAAGTGTGAAACTGTTAGGTTTGATAGAGTTTAGCCCAAGGATGATTCTTGCTAATTAGTTGTTTGGGAAATGCATATGTTTTTCAGTTAGCAAAGATGATTTATGTTTTTGCAAACATTTTAAGGGTAAGCAAATTTTCATGAAACCATCTTTACATGGTTTCATAATTTGAAACTAACTTTGTGAGATAATATTTTAGGCTCTGTGGCAGTTAACTGTCATAAAAGAAAAAAATATTTTTATTTGTGTGCTGAAAATGGAGTCAAAGTGGGGAAGCTTTTTCAGACTTGTGTGGTCACAAGTTTAGGATGCAATAAAGATTCTTGCTTGTTCATTTTGAAGACAGATTATCATTTTGGGCGGGAATAAAAATGTCAAAGATATACGAGTACTGAAAGAAGAAAAATATTTTGAGGTTTCATGGATTCAGTTTTGTGATGTGTGTCTGATTTCATAATTTGGGAAGATTGTGACTGAAATACTGAAAGATTACTGCACATTTAGAATTTGAAAATTAGGTGACTTTTACTGTTGGAACATCTGTGTTCAACAGTTTTGGGTATAAGGTCAATCCTGTTTTGGTTTTTTACATTGTAAAATATTGAATGTCCGACTAAAAAATGTTAATTTTGTAAGCTGTGAGTGGCAAAATCATCATTTTTTTTGGGGGGGGGGGCATAATATAGGTTTGTGACTTGTGGAAATGGTTTTGTGGTTTTTTTATGATTTTATGAGTGTATCACAAAAGAGGTCTGGGAAAGTTGGGCTGCTTAGAACCTTATTATTGTGGAGTTCATGGTCTGTAGGGTACTGTGTGTTTATCATTGTGCAGGATCCCTTGGGCCCTGTGAAAAATCAGAGAGAGCTTGTTAATTGTGTAGGGCCTGAAAGGGCTGTGATTGTCTTAGCATGAAGCTGATGAAGACTGATTTTATGCTGGGTACAGGGCATCCAGGTTAGTGGGTGTTTGGGTTCATGCAGGGCCCAAAAGGCCCTGCGCAAACCCAGACAGCGCTGTTTGATGGCATAGGGCCCTAAGGGCCTTACACATTCTGGCAAGAGGCTAGTTAGTACTGACTTTATGTGTGATACAAGTCACAAGTAAGGTATGACTTAGCTCCTGATTTCCACAGGGCTTGAAGGCCCTATACAAAGCAAGTTAGGACTTATTTCCTGTTTAGTCGATTTGTGCAGTTCTGTGTGAAGTAAGTTAGGGCTTAACTCATGATTTACAAGTAAGGACTTTATCAAAAAATAAGGAAATTACTTGAAAAAAAACTAAGTCGAATGCATATATTATGGTTGCAGAAACAGAAAGCAGAAACCTTATTTTCTAGAAAAGTAAAAAAATCAGTTGCAAAAAACGTTAATGCTTACGTTAGAGTTAACAAACACATGAGGCAGACAAAGTAAGGAAATGAAAAATATTAGGGCTCAACCCTAATGCTCACCCCATCCCCTAGCCCCCAGGCTCATGACCTAAGGACAAGCTACAGATCCTGGCCATGCAGCCACTGTGCAGAGAAAGTTATGAATGATCTTGAGCTCCAGGCCCTACACAAAGAAATTTATGAATAATAACCAAAGTTATCAGTGATCTCCTGCTTTATGACTGATGTCCTGCTTTGCCCTGCATGATGAAAGTTATGACTCATTCTTCAGGCCCCATGTGGAGATCCATAGTAGCGTAGCTTCAAGTACCAGACCTATGGATTATGAGCCTCAGTCTGTCATTTGTGCTTGTGTCATAATGGTAGGGGCTGGGAAGGGGGTGGGCATTACGGTTCAAAACCCCAAGTAACATTATGCAACTGATTTGCCAAGACTTGTGAGATTTTGAACCCTTGTATTTTCCATTTCCTTAATTTGTTTTGTGCTTTTCCAGTCCTAATATATGTATTAGCAAACCTTCACTGTAGTTTTTAACAAATACTATATATCTGTATGTCTGTCTGTCTGTCTGTCTATCTATCTATCTATCTATCTATCCATCCATCTATCTATCTATCTGTCTGTCTGTCATAGGGGTACAGTAGTGCTCCTATAATTAGGGATGAGTTGGGTGTTTAATGCTAAACCCCTAACTTTGCACCTTAATAACTTTGCCACCATTTAATGGAATTGTTTGGAATTTTGCATGCGCAGTCTGGGGCGGGGAGGGCAAGGTCTCTTTCTCTGACAAGTTTTGTGTGGTTGGCTGTCCAGATTCCAAGATCCAGACAGAGCAAAAAGTGAAAAAATATTGTTTTGTTGGCCCATGTTAGCTCTCCCTTGCAGCGCAGACAGTTTGGAATTTTGTTCTGAAAAGTTTAGGGAAGAAGGGGCTGTCACTAAAAAGAGGCATTTCTTTGGTTTGGTGAAAAAATATTAATTAGTTCCCAAATTATAAAGATTTGAAATTTTGGTTCTGAGCGTGCCCAGTAGGGTCTCATTCAGCTCTTGAAATAAGAATCTTTAGTTCATGAACTGAAACTCTTTCATGAGAAAAAATTCTTCTTTTGTATGGCCACCATCTTGTTTTTCATTTTTCAAAAAAATTTAAAACTCATAAAAAAGATGCTCCTGGAGAAAAAATAAACACACAAATCTAGCTAAATGGGACTTGTTTAGCTCAATGTCATTTCAAGGTCATGTTTAGGTCATTTTTTAAAAAAAAACTCTTACCATCCATTTGGTCTTGGAAGAAGAGTGGACTTTTTGGGAGTGAGCAGTGTGTACAAGCTGTATAGCAAGTGGCATGGGACGAAAGAAAGGAAGCACAACTGCAGTTTTACCATTCATAAAGAAAATGGGGAAAGGAAAGGTACAAAGAAATGTGGTGCTGTATTACTGCTTCTTTTGTATAAAGGAATTGACCAGAATGCATCAGAGAGGCAGAGGGAGACAGACAAAAAGATGGCTGCTAGCTGGTTAGCTGGACTGGTGGGGGGGTGGAAAGAGAACTTTTGATATATGTATAAAAGGGGAAAAGTAGGGTATGGTTCTGCAAGGTTGTTTTTTCTTTATTCTGCAGTACTGTTTCTAAATAATAATAAAGTGTGGCAATGTGTTGAACTGGGCATGTGCAATGTAAGGCAGTGTTTATTTGTTAATACTTGTGCTGGAAGTAGTGCTGGTGGGTGGGCAGGTGGGCGGGGGCAACTCATGACATAGAAACTGTGTACATAAATGGATAGTGATGTAGTAATTGTACACATAAATATAAGATTATCCGCTTATACACACAGTTACGCTGATAAATGGATGTAACACTCTCCATTTATGTCCACCCCATTGCATAAATATAATATAATATAAATAAATAAATAATATATATATATATATATATATATATATATATATATACTTTAGTTGTTTAACATGAAAGTGAACCAAAACATAAATCTGCTGATTTTATAGCTTACATCGTTCAGAAAGTGTGACTGACAGGGGTATGTTATTCAGTCAGAGTCATTTGTCAATATGCCACTGGTTATCTTACAGACATGGCTCAGGAATAATTGATAGTGACTAAACATCGATTAATAGACTCTGACAATTAAGCTATGTCAATCGCAATTATGTACTTAAAAATCTGCATTGTACAGAATTATTTTTCAGACGTGGACTTAAAAGGGATTGCACTGACTGAGACAAAGGAAGCAAATTGTTCAGTTAGTAAAACTGGAGATGTAGAATGAGGGATAGAGAATGAAACACCAGGATTTTCAAAACATTTGCATAAGCAAATTGGTTTCCCCAGCAACTTATTTGGCACTTGGGGGTATGCCTGTCTAGACTATCTAGGGATACGCCAGAATTTATAGGCACTGTAATTGTATAGTGTCCAGTGGTTCCCCCATCCCCGATCACTCCTGATATCCTTAGAAAGAAAGTATGGGTAAGCATTTTATGGCCAAAAAGGTATTTTAGAAGGTGTTGGAGTAAACTATTGCATTTGCCAATGTTTTGAATCCTCAGTTAATAAAAATTCTACAAGATTTTAAGATACTAGTCATTGATGAGACAGATTTCTAGGGAGAAAACAGTAAACAAATTCATAAAAAAAGGCTTAAGAAAAATAATTCAACAGGCAAAACAAGGGCTTTAAATATGAATTTTTTTTTTCAAAACTTGTACACTGCATTTCAAATTACATTTTGCTATTCTGATACATTCTGCAAAGAAATGTGCCAGTTGTGTCAATCCAGTCAATGATGCAAGAAAAAAGAAATAACAGTATGTTACAGGTGATACTTTTTATTGTGCTAACAAAATTGTTTTTGAGACTAGCTTTCGAGAGTAATACTCTTCATCAGGTCAGATACATTTCAAACTCAGTGAAGAAAAGAAATGTGGTTTCTAGCAACTCTCGGGGTTCTCGTACAGTGGTGTTGATGGTGACTTTGATTACTTAAATCAGTTTGAGTCCACTGGATTATAAATACCTGAAATGAGTTATGGCTTTATTTTATAAAATGAACAAACACTATCATGTTCTGACATTTCCAGGAAATGACTGATTCTATGTGTCAGAATTTTTTTAATAACAATATATTTATATTTTCAATTCTGTATCAGTATAATTCTAAGATTAATGAAACATAGACAATAATGGCAGAAAAAGACCACTGGTCTGTCCAGTCTGCCTATAAACCCTAACAAACCTGGGACCTGTTGTCCATACAGGATTCTAACCAACACTATCCACCCCATGCTGTATCACCCTGAACAACCACTAATGTCTTCATTCTGTCCCTGCCATGTTTGAAACCATTGATAGTTTTGGTGCCCACCATATCAACTGACAGATTGTTCTACAGCTCCACCACCCTTTCTGTAAAATAACATTTTCTCACTTCCCTCTTGAATCTCCCCCTCTCAGTTTCCACTCATGCCCTTGTGTTCTCGATCTGCTACTTATGCTAAATAGTTTCTCACAGTTTACCTTATTCATTCCTTTCAGTAACTTGAATGTCTCTGTCATATCTAACCTCTCTCATGTGGTCTCCAGCAAGTACGTGTTCTGTGCCTTGAGCTGAGCCTCATAAGATCTGCTGTGCTGGCCCTGAGTCATTCTGCTCACTCTATGTTGCACTGTCTCCAGCGTATATTTATCTTTCCTTACATGAAGACTTAAGAACTGGGCATAGTACTCCAGGTGGGGCCTCACCAGTGATCTGTAGAGCGGTAGTAATACCTTCTTCCTTCTGATGTCATTACCCCTTCCTCTTCACCCCAGCATCTTGTTTGCCTTACTGTAGATCTTATTTCACTTGTTTGATTGTTTTACAGAGTCACTTATGATGACCTCTAGGCCTATTTCAACAGAGGTCATGCACAGCTTTACACCCCAATCCATCACTCTTTTCTTGGGTTCTTGTTGTCTGTATGCATTACCTTGCACTTTGTGGCACTGAACTTCAACTGCCAAACCTTTGACCACCTCTCTTGCTTTTGAAAGTATCTCTTCATCTCCTTAAATCCCTCCTTGCTGTCTTCCCTGCCACAGAGCTTAGTGTTGTTCGCAAAGGGACGCATCCTGCCTTGGATTCCTTCCCCATCTTGCTAGTGAACATATTGAAATGGACTGAATTATGTATAATAACATATTTACACAGTTTCATGATTAATGTTTTTTCCTGTAACATTATTTTTGTATTATCTTACACCTATATTTGCATCCCATACATTAGAAATGATCTCCACCCCCCCTCACTCCAGCACCCTTTGTTCTTTACTTACACATGTTAGGCGTGGCACAGGTGTAGGTTGTAGGCTCATCCTGAAATACCAGCCTCCAGGGTGTGGGGTGGTTTCCTCCAGGAGCTGGTGGATTTCATAGTTGACTAGGTGTTGGGTGTCCCAAGGTTATTAGTGTTGGGAGATTTCAGCACCTGGTTTGATGATGAAACCTCACCTCTTGGTCAACAGCTCCTCCAGTTGATGTTATCACTGGGCCTTATACAGGTGGTTGCCTCTGTCACTCACCTGCATGGTCAAACACTGGACCTGGTATTCTTGTAGGGGCTTGACATAAGTGCGATCAAGGCTGATCTGGTCATTTGGTCAAGCACCATGTCACGTCGTTCCTTTGTAGGGCCCCCTGTTTTAATATCCCTCCTGTGGAGATGGTTTGGTACCACCCAGAACATGATGTGGAGCCTTGAATAATCCAGGTGGAACTGGATATCTCGAGCATGATGACAACATATGCTGAGGGAGCTGAGAAAGCTGGAGCACTATAATACAGTTCTTGTGGCTGCCTTGGATTCTCTAGCACCTTTTTGTGTCAATCCCTTGGCCTCCCCCCACAGCTCTCTATGGTGTTGTAAGGAGCTAAGGTGGCTGAAAACAAAGGGACAGAAGCTGGTACATCTTGGCAGAGATCCCACACTGAGGAGGAGGATAGATTGGCTCTGAGAACTCACTACAGTGAATGTCAGAGAGCAATCACCTAAAACAAAAAGACAGAGTTCCTGTCAAGGATGATAGCTGTAAGCAAAAATTGGCCAGCTCAATTTTGTTTTGCAATTTAGACAGATTGATAAATCCATCCTGTCTGCGCTCTGATCAGGCTTTTTCAACAAATACATGAGGAGAGTTTAGCCATTTCTTTCTTGACAAAGTATCTTCCATTTGGACCTGGATCACCTCAAGTGGCCTGTTGTGGGCCAGTGATATCCAGAGAGGGAGGAGCAGTGATGATCTGCGATCCTGGGCTGAGAAGAGGAAGAGGAGGAGGAGGTGGTCCAGGTGACCTTGAGCTTGAACCCAACTTACTCTACACTGGATTCTGGCCTACTTGGTTGCTTATATGCGGTGTCAGCATAGCTCAGTTGGTAGCACATCTGCCTCTGGATCAGAAGGTTGTGGGTTCTCGTCCCACACCTGCATTGAACTTGCACCTAAAAATCGCTGGCATCCAAGTGCAGTATTGGGGGGTGCTGTACTGCTGGGGTGTGCCATCCTTTGGATGAGATGTTAAACCGAGGTTCCTTCTGCCCATCCTGGTGTTGTCCTGGTGAGTGTCCAGGTGGAAGTAAAAGAACCCAGGGCACTCTTCGCAATAAGCAGGAAACATTCCCGGTGTCCTGGCCAACATTCCACTTCCCATAAACTGGTTCATGCAATTATCCAGGCTGTGTGTGGCTGATGATGTGCGATATAGCCGCCACCACACATTCAGTCACTTCACTACCAGTCTAGCATTGCTTATAAAGCGCTTTGGGATACTGTGTATGAAAAGCGCTATATAAATGCTGATTCTTCTTCTTCTTCTTCTTATAAGCAGCCTGGAATCCCTAGGGCCAGTATATTAAAGGATTGTCTGGTGTTCCTTGAGGAAGGGTGTTTTTCTTTTTTTTTTTTTTTGATATGATATTTCTCCGTGGTGCTGACTGGCCCTCCTACCCCTTTATCCACTTTCCCCAGGGCTGTCCCCCCCCAGGATCAGACCCTCTCTCTTAAGTACTCATGACTTAGCCTTCTTGGCAGGGTGGTGGGGAGCGACTCAACCCACCCAACATGGAGGTCAGGCATGTAGTGACGCTGGCGGAGAGAGCATGCACATGTTCATATGTGCTCCTTCAGGCATCTTCTCCATCTCCTCCCATTTCTGAGCTTTTGGTGTACTGCCCCCCAGCAGCCGCCAGGAGCCAGTAGGGCACTGAGAGCTAGTGTTCCCCCTCCCCGGAGAAGGAGAGCAGTCCATCAGATGCTCAATCCTTCTCTTCCCCAGCCGACCCCCAGCGGCCCATGCTGGCTCCCGAACACGGGTCAACGGTGTGGCGTGAGGTAAGGCATCCAGCGCCTTAGCCCTCAGTGCCACCAGGCCAACCAGAAGGGTGTTTTTCAGTTAGACTTGAAAAGGGTGATGACGAAGCCTATCCTGAAAAGAACATTTTTGGACCCTAACAGTCTGGTAAATTATAGGCCTGTGTAGAACCTCCCTTTTTGGGGGAGCCAATCAAGAAGGAAGTTGTGGCACAGCTCAAGACTCACCTGGAATTGTTCAATATTAATGAGCCTCTCTCTGGTCAGGATTTAGGCCTTGACACAGTACTGAGACTGCACTAGTCAGTGTTTCATGATCTCTTCATGGCAAGAGTCCAAGGACTTTGTTCCATCTTGGCCCTTTTAGATTTCTCAGCAGCATTTGACACAATAGACCACTGTGTCTTTTTGGATCACCTGAGGAAGTATGTGGGACTCACTGGCATGATTTTGTGCTGGTTTGAGTTTTACATTACTTGGAGATTGCAACAGGTAGCTCTGGGTAATTTCACATCTGGAGCGGTCACCTGTGGTGTTCAACAAGATTGAATCTTGGCACCTGTGTTGTTCGCTGTGTACATGGTACCATTGGGTGAGACCATAAGGCAACATGGGATTGAGTTTCATTGCCATGCAGATGACACTCAGCACTACCTGCCCTGCACTCCTGATGCGTCCAGCACAGTCTCAGTGTTGGGATGCTGCCTACAAGAGCTCACCAACTGGATGGCCTCCAACTGGTTGTGTTTCAAGCCAGATAAGGCAGTGCTTGTGATTATCAATACAGCCCAGCATGGATTGATAATGATGAGTGGAAATCTTCCTTTGTCATCGTTGAATGGCCAGACACTTTGAACCGTGGATGCAGTAATGGATCTGGATATCATTCCAGATTACAAATTGATGCTAGAATGGGTATGTGTCAGCAGTAGTCCAGAACAGCTTTTACTTTTTTCATAACATTTCCTCGATGATGCCACATCTAGCGCCAGCTGACTTGGAGATAGTAGTCCATGCTTTTGTCATCTGCAGGCTAAATTATTGTAGTGCTCTTTTCTTAAGGTTATTTGGATGCTTGATGTGTTGCCTGCAGTTTGTCCAGAACACTGCAGCCTGGCTGATGGTGGGAACCTCTTGAAGGGATCACATCACACTGGTGTTGCATGGTCTGCACTGGCTGCCAGGTTGGTGGTGTATCACCTCCAAGATATGCTTGTTAACATTCAAAGCCCTACATGGTATGGGCCCAAGCTACCTGAAAGACCCTCTGATGTCCTACATGCCTACTTGCATCCTCCATTCTACAGAAGTGGACTTGCTTCAAGTCCTTCATTCCCATCTTAAGCAATCTGGGGACAGGGCATTTGGGGTTGCTGCCCTTCTATTCTGGAGCCATCCCGACCAGAGGCTGTTTGATCTGCCTGCACTGTGGGAGCCTTTAAAATCAGTTAAAAACATTTATTCACACAGGACATCTTGATTTAGTTTAGTAAAATTGTAATATGTTTATATTCTATATTTAATTATGTTTTGTTATGTTGTTTTGTGCTGTTTTATTGTTGTATGGCACTCTGAGCCATCTGGAAAAGGTACCATCCAAATAAATGTGTCTTGCCTTGCCATGCTTAACAAGTTTGTTCTGGTCTTAGTGGCTAAAAATAACATATTCTGGTAAAAGCCAAAATGGCTTCTAATGCACTGAACAGATAAGGGATATATGTAGCATATCCAAAGCACTTGACCTTGCCAAACAGGGTGGTAAGGTTTGCACCAGATTGTGCTGCACTTACAATATTGGAAGCATCACTGTGCATGGGGCAAAATTATTTGCATGCAAGCACAAAGACACACCAAAGAATCATGTAAATGAGAGGCGGAGCCATAAATACGGTTGTAGTGGGATATTGAAAGCTTTGTCTACACAGTGAAAGCCTGCCTGAGCAGCACTAATTATTGTGTGCCAAAAGCACATTTAAATGGTGTTCAGAGCACCCTCCACTCTGATTTGATCTCCCCCGTGGGATCGGGTGATGGTTCAGGGTGCATTGTGGCTCCATACCCCCCTACACTGATGCTCACAGGCATCTGGTGTCCCCCCATTCCTAGTTTCTGCAATGTATACATTTTCATGGTGTTATGTGCCCTCCCCCCACATCTCAATCACTGTAATATGTATCTTTCCCTGGCATCTGGTGTTCCCAGTATTCTCAGTGTCAGTATGTTTTACATGACTGATGTCCACTGGTGACTAGTGCCCCCCCCCCCAAGTGCATGGTAATGTTCCAGTAAAGTACTGTGAATCTCAGCAGCAAACACTTTGCCCAGTGCAAACAGATTGCTTGCTCCTGAGTATATGTGGAATGCCTTTTCATTTCCTACAACTGTATCCCCTTGATAGGCCTGCAGGGGGATTTGCCTGCAGCTTGTACTGTCTTTGACTAGCACTCACATGGGGTTATAGTCAAACATTATTAGCATAGGCAAACGTTACTTTACCCATGTTCAGATATACCACCCAGAGCATGTTAGGCTAATTTGCACACAAGGGGATTTTGCCCAGAACTTTGGTCAAGCTACTAAAATGCTGCTCCCAGATTTAGTATGTGAACCAGATTGCTATTTACTCTAAGTTGCTGGTGACCTCCTACGTCAACCTAAAACCAGCACTCTTCAGATGCCATGACATGTGGTGATGATGTCATAAGCATGTATGACAGCATTTCATAGCATCCTGCTCACCTTGGTCAGTCTGTATATGTTGTCACCAAACCCTCCAACCCCAAAACCACTTTCTATTTCTAATTTTGTTACTTAGAGGATTGATTCAGCCATTTCTAGCATGCTTCTTAGCTTAAAATAAACAGAAAGTCTCAGCACTCTGAGCTGTGTCTTTACTCATGCCAGTGAGGATTACAGTGTGAGTATCTGCTTATTTTAAAATCAAAAGTATTGCAGAAATGTCAGGATTAACAAGATTTAAAAACAACGCTAAATAAAGTGATCTTGGGAGGTGGAAGGTGTGGCAATGTCACACATAAGGAGCACAAAGCAAGTATTATTGTTTTTATTTTTGTTTACCTAGCGGAAACAGAGCATGAGTAACTGGGGATGAGGACACAAAAATAGAATAATAGGAGATTGTGTACTACAAGACTGTAATACCAAGACATTCTGGTGACTTGAACCTTGAGAGCAAAGCTCAAGAGTTTCCAGCACGTCCTCAGAACCTCAACATGCTACTGTAGCTGCAAAATCACAGTCCCCAATTTTTTTTTTCATAACTTGGGTTGGAGAAAACAGGAAACCCAGTTGGTCAAAGACCATCAGGTGACTGTGGATTAATTGTCCTAGTTAATCCACAGTTGTTGTGATTCTCCCTGAACCAATATCCTGGGGCAGAGTGGCACTCATTACGTGCTGCAGAAAAATGCAAAAATCTAAGCAGAAAGGCAGCCACTGAATATTCCCCTGGTCAATTCTGCGAGACTGAGAGAAAGAGAGAGAGAGAGAGATAATCATACTCTGTGTAATGTACTGACCATAACATTAATTCCCTTGTACAGTGGCCATGAGTGCGTGAGAGACAGAGACACAGAGAAAGGCAGAAGTGGACGATCCAGTGCATTATCTTGTTCTGAGCTGCATTCGTGGGTCTTGAGAGATGATCCTACTTGGGGAGTCTAGCAACAGCCTGTCCTCCATTGGCCCACCCTCCCCCCACCAGTCATCTCCGCTCATAGTATGGAGAGAGACAGAGAGACCAGCAGCTCACCGCAGGGAGAAAGAGACACCAAGCAGAGTGTGATCACCTTTCATGCTCCTGACAGCCAGTCATGCGTTGGGTTCCCCCACCCCAATGATGTCCACTCCCTGTCCTTCACAGTCTCCCAACAGGCTGCCCTCCGTTAGTTTCACCCCCACACAATGTCCACTAATAGTATGGAGAGAGACAGAAAAACCAGCAGCTCACGGCGGGGAGAGAGAAACACAGAGCGTAATCACCTTTCATGGGACAAGCGTGTGTGTCGGGGGGGGTCAAAAGAAAGCATTTTTTATGTATTGCAATGTATGTTATGGACCCTAAATGTCACAAATCATAGTAAACTATATTTGTTGTATTTCTGTGTTCATAACATCAGTGACATATCCATTAGTTGTTGGGGACTATTTTTGAAGTCGGCAGGATACAGTAACATTTCTTGCATTTAAAATGGAATAAAGGCCTTTCTTTAAAAATGTTTTCCCCATCAAAGAACCCATGATATAAGCGCAATAACCCATTTCAGGATATGGGATTGTTGGGTATTAATACACACCTGGGTGTGGATTAATCCCCAATAACCCCATACCCTGTTGTGGGTTATTGCTTATGTAATATATGGATGCAAGTTTTATATTTTTAGTTTAGTTTGGAGAGGTTAGAAAACATAGTCTTTTCAACAGCATATAGCTGACTCTAGACAGGGCAGTGTTTAACTTTCACTTTTTACATGAGCTGAGTGTTCTTTCCCAGAATACCATTATTGGAGCTCCATCGATAGTATTACGAAATCTCATAACACTATCGATGGATTCCAATGATGGTATTACGGGATATTTATATAGTATACTTCCCGACAATACTATTATAAAGATCCATATATTACATATAGAATAGTGGATGAGTGACCATCCATAACAAGGCTGTATTTCTATTGAGAGATGTGATGACATCATAGAAACCTTCAGAGCAAAGCTCAAGAGGGCTCTCTGATGTCATCACTTTTTGAGGTAGAAACACAGCCTTGTTTGTGGATGGTTACCCATCCACTATTTTATACAGTGTATGGTCCTAGAGATTAAAAAAAAAAAGGCTAAGTCGTAGTCTTTTTTTTTTTTTTTTTTTACTGTTTGTATTGATCAGTATCAGGAAATGAGCAACATTTTGTGTTCAAACTACGTGAAATAACAGAGAAAAAGAAATGCATTTGGGAGTGGAAATTTGTTAACAGTTGGTTTAGTTTTCACTTAGCTGAGATGTCTTGACTCATCATTTTCTGGAGCTGTGGTGGGAGAGAAACTTGGTAAGTATGAGTGTCCTGTGAGTCGCGTAGTCTTCTGGCACCCCTTCCAGCCTGCGTCACAGGCTGTCACTTGAGGGGTTCTGTGCTGTTTCGTTTTCGGGTAGAAATGGAGGATTTTACATTGAGAAAGAGTTTTACTTATGTTTTTTTAGTTGGTGTCTGTGAAATCATCTTCTATTACTGCAATTCTTTGGCACTTTTGTGCTTTGTAGTGGTGGTAGTGGATTGTATTGACAGTCACTCCTTGCTGGATGATACAGTTCTGTCTGAAGCGGTGCACTGAAGTCTGGTCTGCAGGGGACTTATGTGTGGCTGGTCAGTGTATGATGTTGTGTTCGCTTTGGTCCAATTAGGAGGAGTTCTGGCAGAGGAAGTAGTGGTAGCACGTTCCTTTGGAGCTGTCAGTGCTGAGAAGATGGACGAGTTTTGATGGAGCTGCTTTTGTTCAAAAAGGATTGAATGTGCGTTTATGTTTTGGATGTTCCTGTGACCCGAGACATGTGCAACTGCCTTGGGGGTAACCGGTTAAAACTGCATTTCAAGAATACCACTGTCAAAACAGTGCTTCAAAAACTGCGTCTACCTTGACAGCAACAGGGGTAGAATAACGTAAGTCAGTTACTGCTACCTCTGTAGCTGTCTAGGCAGATGGGAAGGAGTCAAGTAGCTGGAAGCGAAGTGCCTGTTCAAGCTGCTCCTGTGGTGGAGAGGCTAATGCATTAGCTTCCCAGAGGAGGCCTGGAGATCTGGGTTCTGTTCCCAGTCTCCTGATTTGGAGATTTTTCATTTTGTCTGTATTTTCCATCACCCCCCCCGTGTTTTTTTTTGTCCTGTACTGTTGTGTTGCCTGATTCCCCTCCTCCCCTAAGGTTCTCCCCATCCCCGAGTTCCACCAACCCTGGAGTTGATTATATAAAATATCTGGCATTGTGGGGGGTGAGGGTGGCAGAGCTTCCCGCAAAAACACAAATTTCCTTTTGTTACTTCACTATGGCAATTGTCCTCCGTGTGGTTTTGGACTGCTATTATTGGTGCTACTGTTACATGAGGCATTTTGTTTGGGGGCTGTTTTTGTCAGAGATGTTTTTACTGCGCGATTCTTGACCGTACTGTAATTGAATGCAGTGTTTTGACGTAGTGCCTCTGTGGGCAGTATGTCATTATCTTCTAGAGTCTGTACTGATGTTTTTCTAGTTGAATGATTGTGATTTTTTTGCTCTCCGGGAGGTCAGCTGTGATTTTCATGGACTGCATCATGTGGCGTATTTTGTTTTTGCCTACTACTAGAGCTGGGTAAGCCAGAACAGACTCGAGCCTGGCTTGAGCTTAGTGCCAGGCCTGGCTTGGCTCAACCTCTATAAGCAGCTGAGGGCCAAGGTCAAGCTGAGCCAGTTATGGTCAAAGTAAGCATTTTTGTCAGCCTGAGCAGTCAGTGTAGTGTCTGAAACGTGCAACTCCTATGCAAAAAACAGCCTGCAGTATCCAGGGCTCGGCTCGAGTTTTGGCTCGCAGAGTCAAGCCAGACCCCTGGCTCAACTCTGGCTTGGCTCTAGGTGAAAAAAAAAACCTAGCTTGCCCACCTCTACCTACTATCATGTTCCTGTACCACAAGGACATACCAGGTTTGTAGTTAAAGGAAAACTGCACCCTCTTATCTTCCAAATGTTGTTTGTTTCTATGTCAACAGACAATTCTTTTCATGTAGCTGTTAAAGATGTATGCAATTTCTTCAGTTAGTTTTCACACTTCATACTAGGCCCTGTCATTCTTCTAGGAGGGTCCATTTTGTGGTTGTTGAAATCTCATTGTCCCTGAGAGCTGCATTAGCATATGATAACATGATGTCAGATCAACCATTTATATCATGTATCTCTATGCTAAAATAACAAATACCCTGCAAAAACTCTCTGGAAATTTATAAACTGAATGGAGTTTAAAGGGGAAAAAACTGCATTACAACTCATAGCTTGTAAAACTCACTGATGGTAAATGTGGTATTTTACACCTTCTTGCAGCTTGGTTCTTTTAAAACTACCTAAGCAGACAGGCATACTGGGGAGTTTAAAGGTTGATTCCGCATCACATTCTCATATGTTAATACAGCTCTCAGGGACATTGAGATTTCAACAACCACAAAATGGACCCTTCCAGGAGAGTGACAGGGCCTAGTCTGAAGTGTGAAATCTAACTGAAGCAGCTGCATACGTCTTTAACATCTACATGAAAAGAGTTGTCTGTTGACGTGGAAGCAAATGACATTTAGAAGATATGAGGGTGCAGTTTTCCTTTAAGATTTGAGGCTAGGTAGAATGGAGCGTCAGTGTGCAGCATGGACTTGGGCCTTTCTGAGGCATATTTTAGGTAGGCTGATATGGGGTCTCTGTCACAGTTGCTGGTGTTTTCGTACATATGTGGTTTAATAGGCCAAATGTTTCTAGGATTTTCCCATGTCATTGTTTTCATCTGTCGTTTGTTGTAAGAACTGCAGATGTTCACTATCTGTTGATAGCACCAGATCGCCCCATTTTAATGTATACTGTTCAGCTGTTCTTAATGCAAAGTATAAACCACTATTGAAAAAAAACATATTTAAGAGGGTAGTGGGGTTGTGCTTTCTCATGGTCCCTGTTGAATATAGTAGGCCAGCGTTTGTATCATTGAGGGGTTCTACCCTGTTTGGCTTGTTTTCTTTCCCTTGTTTTTTAAGATACTTTTGCTTAGCTGTGATGGTTAGGAAGGTCTGTTTTTAAATTTAGTGTCTTTGTCATGGTATATGGAATGACCACATTTTTTTTAATTATGAGTCTATCTGTATTACTGAGAATACCTCTGACTGTTCCTGGTTCGTAGTTGGTTCCGTCCATTTTCTTCAGGTTGTAAAAAAATCGGCAAGTACGGGGTCCAGTTCTTCAATAGGAATTTCATGGCGCTGACGTGATTCACTGCAGTGTTTTATTTATTTATTTATTTATTGAAATGTTTCACCAGGAAAGGCACCCTGAACAACAAGTTGCTCGTCTCACGGTGCATCGGGGTGGGGTGGGGTTCATAGGGAGAATCAAACATTCGGTTTCCAGTACATAAGAACAAGCAGCAGTAACAATGCACAGTACAAGTCAGGTAATACAAAATAAGGCAGTTCAGAACAACAGAGGTATTTTGAGATGAGTCTGAGGTCGCTTACTGTCTTTTGCTGAGTGCGGAGATTTTCTTGTTCTGTATAAAATCTTGTTTTTCTGGTATATGTTTGGAGTGTACTGCTGCTGCCATAGTTAATATTTGGGTTCAGGTTTTGTTAGTTGGGACCACCACTGTGTGTTTTATTGGTGAGAGTGAGTGTCCGTGAGCTGTTGACAGAAGGAGGCACTTGTGCCTAGTGGGCCTTACCCAGTTACCAAAGCCTAAAATAAAAAATAAATAAAGGTGCAGTGCAGAGAGATACTGCAGCTACGTACTTCTGAGGGAAAAATTTGTTATGGTATCATTCCGACATCAGAATGATACCATAACAAATTTTTATGACCTTTGCACCCGACCATAGCAAGGATATTATGTGTAGGGAAATCCATACACAACAGGGGTCACCATACACTATAAAACCAGCAATTATGTAAAATAAATATTATGGCCAGGATACTCAAAGGTCCTGGTTATGGCCTGCTAAATGTTTGCTGCAGGAGCAAATCAGTGCATGGAGCAAACCATGGGTATACTGGAACATGCTTGGGCACTTTGCAAGTGTTAAAGGCATGTTCCAGTATACCAGCTAGGCACTATCCAGACTGTGATCACAAAGCCCAGCCCTCTGCTGATCACAGGAGGTGTGTGGGCAGTGGGGTGCAATGGGGACTGCAGGAGCAATCCAGCTGTTAGAAACCCCTAATGATGATTGCTGCACTGGCACAAAGGAGCAATTTGCCCTATTCATACCCTAATATACAGTACAAATTACCCCATAGCACTAGCAAGATGCTGTAGGGTTATTTGCATTCCATTAGGGCCTCATTACAGGCTTGGAGCAAACTGTGTATGCTGTCCCCCTTACTGTCCAGTGGTCCCCCCATCCCCTGATCATTCTGGAAGTATCATTATTAAAAGTCCCTGGTGTCCAGTGGTCCCCCAATCCTTCCAGTCACCCCAGCATTATCAGTATTAAAAGTTTCTGGTGTCCAGTGGTCCCCTCAGCCTGGCAGTATCATTATTAAATGTTTCTGGTGTGCAGAGGTCCCACATCCTCTGACAACCCCGGCAGTATCATTATTAAAAGTCCCTGGTACCCAGTGGTTCCCCCACCCTCCCAATCACTTTATCAGTATCTTAGTCTCCCTGGTGTCCAGTGTTTTCCCCTGCCACCTGTACATCCAGTGCCCCTACCCCTTCTCCTTGACTTCCACCAACCACCATCCATGACCACAGTAAATGTTTCCCCTCCCACCAGTGACCAGCACAGACACTCCGCTCACCTTCAAGACCAGCTGCTGACTGACTGACTATTTGCAATCATGCAGCTACTGTTGAAAGAGCTGTTTACAGTAGGAGTGTGATTGAGAACAGTCATTCAGTTGGTGGTCATCCGTAGAGGTGAGTGGAGGGTCAGGGTACCAGTCACTGTCAGGAGGGCACATTTACTGTGGTCATGGGGCCAGGGGTTGGTGATAGTCGAGGGGAGAGGGTGGGGGCATTAGACATATGGGAGAACCACTGGACACCAGGGAGCTTAAGATACTGATGCCGCTGAGGTGATTGGTGATGAGGAGGACAGCTGGACATCAGGGAGAGTAACATACTGATACCGCTGGGGTGACCAGGGTCCGGTGGAGACCACTGGACACCAGGAAGGTTAAGATACTGAGACCAGGGGGTGATCATGGGGGAAGGGACCACTGAACACTAGGGAAGTTAAGATACTGATACTGCCGTGGTGATCTGGGGATGGGGGAACAACTAGACATGAGGGAAAGTCAGGTTTAATATCAACAGGGTGATTGAGGAGGCTGGGGCAATGGGTAGCAATCACAGGTTGTAAGACTGGTTCAGGTTGTGGTAATTAGCACAGCACTAAGGGCTAGTTACCATGACTCTGAACCTACCAGCATGTTGGTGCGCCTTTATGCAAGATGGTATCAGCTGCTTTGCATACAGTAGGCACATTGGCATGTTTTAAGGCCAGTCACGAACAGGTTAACGACTCGCTAACCATGCCATCCAATATGGGATTTTGCAATCCTTCCCAGCTTTGAGGCGTAAAGTGGTGTTAGCGGGTTGCTAACTTTGTTAACAGTCATTAATGCCCTATGAATATTCAGACCTTTGATTTTTGTTTATGCACCAGTAGTGGGTGATACCATCACAAATTACTTGAGCTTCACAATCATGGTTTAAGTGGTATCACACACCTCAGATATGTAGCAAAAAAACTCATAATGTTCAACACCCCCATATATTATTCTATATGCATTATTGTGAAATAGCAATCCCACACTTACATCACAGCAATATAACAAAAATAAAATTGTACATGTCAAGCTGATGAAGGAGTAGCTGTTGTTGACTTGACTCAGAGAAATACACATGCATGCACATACATATAAATGTACACAGTAATACAGTCTCATGGATGCCAAATACTGCCTAATTGCCTCCATTCCGGTGTTGGCCTTACCCACCCACAGCCAAATAAACACCACAAGCCTATTTTTGGCACTACCAAGCAGCCTTACAGAGTATTGTACTTGCTTTTTTCTCTAAGTCACAGCAGCACATTACCATTCTTCTCCATGCTTCTCTTTTTCTTTCACCTCCTGACTTTTTGGTACCTGACAGCTGACCACTTGCAGGGCCTTTTCTTCCATGTCGGTGTCCTATTTACTGTTTTTATCTTGTTTCTTTAATTCTTTCTTTCTCTGTCTCCCCCGCCCCTTCACCCAAAGGATGATTCTTGGGAGTTGAATTAAATGTGTATCTTGTACTGCTATAGGAAATAGGCAGGTAGGCTGAGAGGTAAAAATATTATCATTTTTTTTTAATTCGGCTGCCTTTTTGTTTAAGGAACCCCACTTCTCAGGGCCAAGCTCGTACTTCTGCTGTGATCCCCAGCATCTCTCGTCAGTGTTTTGGATGGATTGGAGAGGGGTGAAGATATTCAGTGGCACCAAAGACAAATGTAACTGAGGTAGTGCATCTGGCAGACTGCAGATGGGAACTCAGGATGTGCGCTGCTGTCTGGAATAGGTGAAGTAATTTTTTTTTTATTTTTATTTTCTCCTGCTAATGCTGCAGCTTTGCTGTTGGTGGGAGAGGTGAAGTTGGCATTCTGCCAAAGCCAAATGCTTAAGTGGCTCTGCAAGCTTTGCACCTTGCTAGGCATACAAAGAAAGTGTCCCCCATGGAAACAGTCTCACTACATTTGGTTCCAGGGCCGGCAGAAAGCAACCCGAGCTTGAGGCAGGGGCTGAAGTTGTTGCTCAAGGCTAGACACGGTGGCCCAGACTAATGTACTTTGAGGGAAATAAACAAAAGCACCAGCTGTTACACAGATGGTATAGATCACTACGAGATCCATATCATTGCATTACAGCTATTCTGCATTTGACATCTCGTTGAGATTTTCTCTCCAAGTCAAAATGTGGAGCAATTCACGTCATCCAGTTTAGCTGTGCCCATCACAGGAGGTAGTATAGCACAGTGGTTAAGAGCACTAAGCTGCAAGCCTGGACACCTGGGTTTGAATCTCATCAGCTCCCACTTGCATACTGTGTGACCTTGATCAAGTCACTTAACTTCCTTGTGCTCCCAGGTCACACCTGGAAACAAGCTTTGGCTTAGTGTGCCTTTCCTGGTTAAACAATTTCCCCTTTCCTTCCTTTAAAAATGGTTCCCAGAAGCAGTCCTCAGTGTCCAGAACCCTTGTGGTATGTCAACCAGCAGCCACAATTGAATCCGACAAAATGAGTTCTATATATAGGAGTCTCTAGTACTAACCTTGTGTCTGTGCTCTGAAAATCGAGAACTAGATGGTAAGAAAATATTGTAATGGTTTTTGAGTCTGAAGACTTTTGAAACGTGTTCAGATCTTTGGAGTTTTAAGTTTTAGGATAGCCATCCCCTACCACAAACAACCCTGTAGTCCAGCTTCACCCACAATCCATATTAAGTTTCACAACATGAATGTTTGAAAGCTGGAAGATTAACGGCCCACTTGAATGAGTCTGATTTGCAATTACTCTTTGCCGAACTACTTTTATGACCCTAATTTGCATTTAATCAAGCTGAGAAGATCTGTGTATTGAAGAAGTCTGAATGGAATACAAAGTTTAGAAGCTCCAGAGCCTGGACTGATCTAGTTCAACTATTGTACTTTTTGTAATGTAAATCAGAGCAGGTGAAACAGGGGCATTTTTCAAATGTTATGTTCATTCCCCCAGTCTTTGATACAAGAAAAACAGATATAAATCGTAACACATTACCTAAATGCATCACCATTACAGCCTCTTTTGGGAACTATAACATATTTTAGATTTGTAACAGGGAGTCTTTATGACTGAATTTCTTTGTGGTAATTTCTTGTTTATTGGCATCATAAAATTATTTACTAGAAGAACCCTTATGGGAGGCAGCCATACAACTTTGCAGATGTTCCTGAGGTTGCAGTGGGCAGGATTTACATGCAGATATATTATTTATGTAACCAGGTTGCCGTGGATGTTGTGGTTACTAGCATTACCTTGTAGGATCAAATAAGATTGAGGGGCCTTGTTCATCATTAAACTCCTGTTGAGGGGTCTGATATCCAAGTTTAAGTGATTTATATCATGCCCCCACCCAGAGAAAGTGAAAGTAGGCTTGTTGTCAGTATTGTACAAGCCCATGGGACACAGAACCTCCTCACCGCCCCATGCTAACACCACATCCATGATGTGATGCACTGCCGTAACAGTTTCCCAATGATATAATTACTAGCACTCTAATACACAAACAAGGTTATGAACATATAAACCGTTACTTTATTTAGGGTCTGAAGGCCCCAAATGGAAGGGGGAAGGTTGATTAACAATAAGGTAGAATATGCAGTGTATGCCACAGGCAGTTTCTTCAGTGCCCATCTAGACCCAACTTAAATACTCAGGGCTGCTGTTCTGATAACCTGGCCGATCTTCCATTGCCCTAAGTAGGTAGTGCATAAACTGGGACATCCTTAGGTGCTCTATGAACGTGGGGTTAAACTAATGTACTTTCCTGGGGATGCTACTAAATATGCCCTTTTAGGTGCAGCTCTAATTACATGCATGCTCCCATACCCTGCTCACAGAACAACCCTTGACTGTTCTCCTGTACTGACGGTCTTTACCCCCTCCCACCTGCTGCCAGGATATTTCCCTTTTAACAATCGGGAGCTCCCTTGAATACATTTTCTGGGTTGCCAGATTTGAAGCATTGTAGGCCATTGATGCTCCTGCAGGTTGACTGATGGTGATGCTCTTCAGATTAAAAGTGAGCAGCTTGCTCAGTTATTACCCCAAACCTACCGGCCATTCAAATGCAAAAATGGCTAAGAAACCTCCGATGTAAGGTATTTGTAAGATCCTGGCCCAATGGCCAAATGCAGAACAAACTCCCAAATTCAACACTTCTTTCTCTCAGAGCAGGGCAGACCCTCATCTTGTTCATGGTTTCAAATTGTAAAGCCTGTCACTCACTCTGCAGTGCTTCTGGACCACCAGTTTCCATAGTCACTCTCGGTCAGCTCGATTGCCTCTTTGGTCTTGCTTCCCTGACTCTCAGACACTGCTTTCACTTGTTCCCTGAGCACTGCATATCTGTACTGACCCATACATCATGGCTTTCCATCCCACTGGGTGGTCTCAGCCCAAGAGCTTGATATGCTGCCTGCTAAAAGACCTGACAACACGCTTGCTGCAGCTTCTACTCTCTCTCTTTCTTACTCTCGCTCTCGCTCTCTCACTTACTCACACACTGACTTGGTCCTTGAACAGCCCCTGCTGTTCACTGAGAAAATGCCTGCTTGCTCACGACTGGTCCTTGAATCTATCAGTCATATCCAGAAAGTCCTGGTGGTCTCATCAACAACAGTCTACTGGCTCACAAAAGAGCACCAAAACTAATCCTCCAGCATTCCAGAGGACTCTGCAGCTGGGTTGTTCAGAGATAATAACTTATCCCCAGTGACATGGCTAACATTCTCTCTCTCAATACAGTAACATGGGTTAGAATGCAGTATGGCGATGTTTGTTGTATCGGCACACATAATTGATGCAAGATGTACGGTATATCGCATATAATCCCTGCACCACCAGCAGCTAACTCATTGCTTTGTAAAGCATGTTAGTATACAGTGTAGACAAAGGAGCACTATATAAAACCAGTGCTTTACTGGCACTAAATGCAGATTCCAGGCTTATCTTGGTGAATAAGATGCATATCCAGTGTTACCCTTGTGAACTAGATGTAGACTTCAGGATAACTTTTGTGAGCCACATGCAAACTGTAGGCATACAGTACCTTGGTGATCTAGATGCAAACTCCTGGCATTCCATGATCATGAAGATGCACACTCAAGGGTTATTTTGTTGCGCTATCCACAAATCTTAGGCATACCTTGTTGAGCTATAATAGCTGCAAATTCAAGGTTTATGTTGGTGAACTAGATGCAAACTGTATGGTTACTGTGCTGTACTATATGCAGACTACAGGGTTTTCTAGGTGGACTATCTGCCAACTCTAGGGTCATCTTGATGAATTAGATGGAAACTCCACACTTACCTTGAAGACCATTTGCAGGCACCAGGGCCAGGATTCACAAAAAAAGGGTGAAGTGCAGCACAAACATTTGCACTGTACCTTGCCATTGCGCAGGGGCAAATAGCACCATTCACAATCAGATAGCACACCACACTATCCGACTGTGAATGGGTGCAGCCAGGGGCAGCGCTAACCCAGGAAAAGCAGTGGGAAACCCAGTAGCAATGCCGCCACAGCCAGCCAGGAAATAGGACCCACAGCCAATAGCGCTCATGCGATAAAGTGCTGTTCATGAAAGTGGTCATGCAAATGAGCACATTGGGCGTGCAAGGCACTAGGGAAAATTATGGAATCACTTCTGAAGGAAAGAATTGTCGAGTATCTAGAGGCCAGAGGGGCACAGGACCCAAGGCAGCATGGATTCACAGTGGGAAGGTCATGCCAGACGAATCTGATAGATTTCTTTGACTGAGTGACCAAAGTAGTAGATCAGGGAAGGGCTGTGGACATGGCCTACCTAGACTTTAGCAAGGCATTTGACACAGTCCCACAAAAAGATTAATATATAAGTTAGCCAGCCTGGGAGGGTCCCAAGATGACAGCCTGGGTAAAGAATTGGCTAGAGAATAGGACACAGAGAGTAATAGTAAATGGAGTCCACTCTGAAGAAAGGGGTTACTAGTGGGAAACCGAGGGTTCAGTATTAGATCGGTCCTCTGCAATGTCTTTATAGCGACATTGCAGAGGGACTGAAGGAAAGTATGTCTCTTTGCAGATGACACAAAGATCTGCAACAGAGTTGATGCACAAGGTGGGGTGGAAAGGATGAGAAGGGACTTGGCAAGGTTAGAGGAATAGTCAAATGTATGGCAGCTTAGATTCAATGCTAAGAAGTACAAGATAATGCACCTGGGAAACAGAAACCCAGTGGAAGAGTACACAATGGGGGGTGAGATACTAACAACAACAAAATGGAAAGGACCTGGGGGTAGTCGTATCAGATGACCTAAAGGTGGGCAAGCAATGTGAGAGGGCAGCAAGGAGGGCTGGGGGGATACTGGGATGCATAGGAAGAGGCATCACCAGTAGAAAACAGGAAGTTGTTATCCCTCTGTACAGACAGCTGGTGAGACCCCATCTGGAGTACTGCGAGCAGCTCTGGAGACCCAGTCTCTGCAAAGACATAGACAGGATGGAAGCTGTCCAGAGGAGGGCAACTAAAATGGTGCAGGGTCTGCACCGGAAGACATATGAAGACAGACTTAAGGTGCTTAATATGTATAGCCTCGAGGAAAGGAGGGAGAGTGGGGGCATGATAGAAACTTTCAAGTACCTCAAGGGAATCAACAAAGTCCAAGAGGGTAGCATCTTTCAAAAAAAGAGGTGTGCAAGATCAAGGGGGCACAATTTGAAGATAGAGGGGGGCGGCTCAGAGGTAATTTAAGGAAGTATTTTTTCACAGAGAGGGTTGTGGATGCATGGAATGGCCTTCCGTAGGAGGTTGTGGAGTCAAAAACAGTGGTGAAATTCAAGCGTGCATGGGACAGTCATAAGGCAATTCTAGGGGGGGGTAGGAAGAAGTAGGCTGCTGGTTAACTAGAATCTGCAGCTTATCCAGTAGGTAGGGACATGGGCAGACTGAGTGGGCCAAGCAGTCCTTATCTGCCGTCAAATTCTATGTTTCTATGTAGTGACCATTAGCAAGCCCATTATGGGTTCATTTGCATGGCATTAGTGTGGCTGTTGCGCACCCCCACCACCAGCCCATTTCTCATGCAGCCACATTCCCCAGTAATTGCCAACCCGACAATAAGAAAAAAAGGTTTCCACAGTGTAGTGTCCCACCCCAGTCCCCGATCACCCACCTGAGAAATACAAAATATGTTTCCAAGTGTAAGGTCCCACCCCAGTCCCTGATCGCTGAACCAATGATAACAAAATATTTGCCATAGTTTAGGGTCCCACCCCAGTCCCTGATCACCCACACAATGATAAAAATATTTTCCATAGAATATGGTCCCTCCCAAGTCCCTGATCTCCTGCCCAATAATGAAAACCCTGTTTTCCATAGTGTAGTGGTCCCTCACCCCTCCCCAGTCAGCGATCGCTGTCCCCAAAGGAGAAACGCCATTCCCTGGTAGTATAGGGTCCCTCCCCCACCCCATCCCATCCAGTGTGACTCACCACCCCACTCTCCCCCAACCCAACCCCCAGCTGGTGACCAGCACAGCCCTCATCACACCACCACTGCTGGCTGCCGACTGAGCCCTCTAGAAGTGCGTACTGTATACAGTATGGCTCCTTGACTGTGATTGACCAATCTACTAGAGAGTGACACCCACAGCTACCCTTAGACTCTGTTATAATAAAATAAAATGAATATGGTACAGCCACTATAATATTCTTTTAAATCATATCTGGCAATCTTTTAAGACAGGTTGGAATAAGTTTTTAAACATTAGTGGTGGGTGAAGTGTAATACTCTTAGAAAGAGAGTCACTCTCCACTGAGCCCTTTCAGGGCGAGGTGGGGAGAGGGAAATTACCTTAGTGCTGTTCTGTAAACCCAAACCACCAGAGTAGGGGTTGACACTGGAGGGAGTTGAAGCAGAACTGCAACCATGCAACCAACAGTAGATTCCAATGCACTAAAAATGCTAGGGCATACAGAAAGGTAAGGCTTTTTAAAAGGAAATGTAGTGTTATGTAAAATTTGTTTATAAGTACCTGTATTTCTGCTATGTGGTCATGCTAGTGCAGTTTCACTAAGCATCCACAAAGTCCTCGGAAAGCTGATTGGCTAAAGTTTGTCTTCTCTTCTTCTCTTCTCTTTGTGTCTTATCTCCAAAAGCTGGAGATATTTCTTTCTACTAGAAAAGAGAGATTAGGGTCCAAGGGCATTACTTAGCATACCGTCCCTCGATTTCATCGAATGGCATTGGTCATCATCTTCTGTTTCAAAGTTTGGCCTTGAGGTTGATATGCTTCAGCAATATCTTTTCCATCAGGCCACACCTGTGCAATTACAGCACTCGGGCACTAGAACCACACAGAAACTTTTGCTAACCAGGGCCTTCCCACAACAATGTCATGTGTCAGCATCTACATAAATATGAGTGGCCCCCTTACTTCTCAGTTCTTTTCCTGCTGTTAATCACAGACAGACCTGTTAATCATTCTCATTGGATCTGCTGAGGAAACACCATTGACTAGCCATTGCCTTTTACTCATTTCTTTGTTTTACTACATTTTTTTTGTAATCTCTGCATGCTGCCAAAATCTACATCCACGTTATTTCGTTTTTTTAAGTGTGGAGACAAAATTTACAAAGAAGACTCACACACCATTTGTGTGTGCTATTTCTAACTGTCTCACAATGTGAGGACTTGTGAAATCTGCCTGGGTGACAAACAGGTAACAAGGTGACACCGTAGGAAAGCTTTAAAAACTTTACTTCTGTAAAAAAGCATTAGTTGCTGTGGAGGAGCAAGGCCCAAAATCATTGTCATCGTCCACATTCGCCAAGATGCAGCTGCTGAAATTGAAGTCAAAGGTCTGGGACAGAGAACAGTCATCATCATCATCATGGCTTTGGCATTGTTGGGACACAAGCATAACCATAAAGACAAGGAGAAGTCTGCTTCCTGGAAAGATCCTGTTTGCCATTGAGACTAGGTAATCATTCAGCATCATTGCCTGCAATGGTGTCATTGGTAACAGCCCCCCCAACCATCACTGAAACTCCAAGGTTGGGATCTGGCTTACCTACTGTGGATGGTACAACACCATCATCTGTCCAACGCAGTCATTAATTTGAGTAGTCATGGCCCCTGGCTAGGATGTTGACTTTCGGGCTATGCTGGCATCATTTTCAGAGATGATACAATGCATTCTGCCTGTCTTACCTGTGCAGGCTGTTGTTTCATCAACAAGGCTTTCAGGCATTCAGCTTCCGTCAATGACTACTTCCAGCACACAACAAATTCCTCCCTGTCAGCCACTGCCATTATCTCCAGTGACTTCTGTGGCTTCCGTCACCAACAGAGAGGTCGACAAAGAGGTGGACTGTAATCCTGACTTCATGATATTAGAGGAGGATTTAGAGGGGGATTATGAAGGAGAACAGTATGTTGCCCGTCGTTCTAGTTCTACCGTCTCGTCCTGCAGTGAGGACTTGGTGGTGTATACCCCAAGATCTCCTCCTGAGGATCCTACTTTTCAAGCCATAATGCAGCAAATGCAAACTGCCTTGAACTTTGTAGTGGATGAAGATGATTCCAGAGAAAAAAAAATTACAGGAGTGTTTCTAGTTACTGTACCTTGCTCACTCTCCATCATAATTTCTCTTATTTATCCTGCATTACAGGATGCTACCTTTGCTGCATGGCACAGACCAAACTCACTGCCTATAGTGCCCAGAAAGACTGATAAGTAGTATCCAACCCCAACTGCTAAGCATTACTATGCTAACCAGCCTAAAACTGACACTGTAATTACAATGGCTGCTCATGACAGGTCTAAAGCACCTAGACACATGAGTACTTTACCTCCTGATAAAGAATCGAGGAGGCTGGATATGATGGGCAAGCATACTTATGCCTCTGCATCACTGGGCCTTTAGATTGTAAACTACCGAAATTAAATAACAGAACAGCCTGTGGAAAGCTGCTACTAATGCTGCCCAGGCTCTACCTGAGGGCTCTGCCAAGAATGAGCTAATTAAAACTCTCCCCTTTGGAGCTGTGGCTGGTAGACATTTGCTAAGGTCTGTCTATGATATCTCTAATGTTTCTGCCAGAGCTGCTGCTTCAGACATATGCATGAGACACTATTTTTGGCTTAGAGTTGCTGGTTTTGCTAATGATGTGCAGCAGGCAGTTCTGAATGTGCCATCATAATCCTGAATTGGAAGATTTATACCATGTTATGTTCAAATGTACCTGGTATACAACTCCAAGAAAGTTTCGGCTTCAAACAATTTGGGACCTGATCCAAACTACAGATTCCACAATTCTGTTAGATGATATGTTTACAACCCGGGATGAATTTATAATAAATAATGTGGCATCATATTTAAAAGCTATAGCACTAATTCATTTAAATGTAACCCCTAGGTGATGCTATCCCAAGGGCTACTCCCCATGCATGCTTGACTAATTGCAGGTTAAGGGGCTTGGGTACTGAAAATGGGTGCCTCCACCCAGAGGACAGGGTTATTGGTAGTGTAGCTAACCTGGGTACAGCTCTCCGGGACACTGTAACCCCCCCCCTTTCCCTTCTAGTGGCCTAAGCAATGAACAACAGACACAGTTACAATAACCCCTAATCACCATAGAAATCCCCACGCTGTTTGCACTTACCACCAGGGCTGATTCCACCAGTTCGACCCTGGAGACCCCCTGCAAAAAAAGTTTAGACACAGCAGGTAACAACAGTACAGTGCTTCTTGTACAAAATGGAACCACAGACAAGTTAAATGCAAAAATAATTAGATCTGATTTATTCAGGTGGAATGAAAAAGGGAGGGGTGTAATTTGGCTGATTTGTTCTGTAACTGATCCAAGTCAGGCAATCATCCATGCACTTTAGAGTCCCTTCACAGTCACACACTCTGGGTACCAATTTGGAAAAAAGGTGGGCTAGCCTGACACTTTGCCCGGGGTAGGCCAGTGTTGCAGCTGGTCAGGGCCCTGTGATGGAAAGAAGGAGCATGCACAACCACACACAATCTGTAATCCGGAGCCTCGAGGCTCAGTTCATGACAAGAAAACAACAACTGAATCAGATGACAACACTTTTGATTTCGCTGATGTTGCAAGGAGCTACCCTGGTGTTTACTCACACTACCCAATACAAAACACAGGAGGGATGAAATGGAGACTGCAGGTCAACAAGCTGGTGTGCCAGGAGAAGCAGGGCCCACACAATTCACCGAGGTGTCATTCCTGTTCGAGATGTTGAGCAGGGGGCTGATCCTCGGGTGAGTCTCTTGTCGATGGTGATCTCTCCATCTGAAGTAGCTAACTGGGCCAAGGTGGCAGGGCCCAGGCAGGGTGAACAGTTCAGATTCAGTTCGATACATGCTGGAGACAGCTTCCAGCAAGCGTGGCACACTTAAGTATTGGGGAACCAAATCGTGACCCACTGACAGCTTACAGAACATTTCTACTAAAGCAAAACACAATACCACAGGTCGGATGACAGTCCAGTTGCAATTTCAGTTCTCCTGAGCAAAACCATGATCTCTGTGGTGATTCAGATGTCCTGACAGGCCGATCGCTTACAGAAAATCTTTGGTCTTCTTCAGGTAATGGGGCAGTCACAATTCAGTATTTCTGGTCACAAGCCGGTTCGGATTCAATCCGATTAATTTCACTAGCAGATCCCTCAAAAGGGAAGATGAAGCAGGCAGGCCAGACACAGCCTTCCCACCAGTTTCCTGTGCTACTATGCAGGAGCAGCTGCTTGAATGTCTTGAGCAGTTCACTCTCTCAACTCCAAACTCAGACTGACTCTCTGCTGCAGGCAGCACCAGGACTTCCTTCTCATCCAAAAAGGGTTTGGTTGGTTGATTCATCTGTCTGTCAAAGCAAGGCTCCCTCTCCAGGTCCATTTAGCCACCAAAATGAAAAAACTATAATTCCTACAGAGATTCACTCCCACAAGACCCCTTGGGACAGACTCCATTTTAAGGTCCCCAAAAGGTACTGAATGGTGCAATACAGAAATGTCCATGCTGCAAAGAAAGGCAGGTTAGACACACTATAATACTATAATTATTAGAGCAACTAATCAACAAACAATTACCAGTTCTAACAGAGCTCCCTCGGCACCATTAGCAATGGTAGAACAGAGCAATAGTATTGTAGCTTGCGCGGGACTCGAGCCTGAAACACTTGGCCCCTACCCAGATTAATTATACACTGCAAAAATAATGTATCTTAAAGGGACAGGCACGGAGGCTAACAGGGCACTCGCGTGCAAGCATTTTCACACCTGTAAAGACACAGAACGCCCACCTGGCAGTGGGCATTTAAGCACATCCAAGGAAGACTTTTGGGAACCCCCATTTATAGGGGGGTTACATAAAAAATTCTTAGAAATGTAATGTCCTTTTACTCAAAATCTAAACTATAAGATTTTTATATACATGTGTGTGTGTGTGTATATATATATATATATATATATATATATTTATAAAATGGGTAGGGAAATTGTGTTATTGGATGATGAGCATCACATGACTGTGCGTATATAAGAGAGCGACTGCACACCTGGACTTTTACCCCCCAAAACAATTTTGACATTTTATAAGATAGATAAACCACTCTGAGGCATCTTGATTAGTATACTTGTCTACCGCCTTAGGCAGTTGGCACACCAAGGTGTCTGCGTATATCAGAAATGACTGCACACCTCAGAGTGGTATATCTATTACATATATATATATTGTAGCACGGTAGTGCTACCATAGTTAGGGTTGAGGAGCCAGTTCTATGTTAAACCCCAAAACTTTGCACCTTAATAACTTTGCAACCGTTTGACGGATTTGGCTGAAATTTGGAATACACAATCAAGAACCATAGGCCTTGGCATCTGCTAAGTTTGTACCAGTCAGATACACAGCCTGCGGAGTTATTAAGCGTGATTTGCAGCAGCGTTCCTTTCTGAATTCTACGGTCACGCATACAGGTCGCATACGGTTTGCGCGACTGGCCCAAAATCTTCAGGGAACGTGCAACCGGGGTCCCCAATGTGCCTTTCGAAGATTTGGTGAAAAAATATTAAACGGTTCAAAAGTTATTCAAAAAACAATTTCCCATTATAAGTCAATGGGAAAAGTTAACAAAAAGTTTGACAGTGTCGCAAATGCATTTTTACTTTCGCAAACGGGCCTGTTACTTTCTCAAATCAGCCATTTTGTTTTCAGTTGGTGATCAGAAAAATGGTTGGCATTTAAATTTGGGACCCTCTAGCAACCTAATTCTTTTTGTATTCACCTAGTCGGACCCTGAGGATGCTTGCCATGTCTTTATTTTGGTAAAACACCCCAGAAATATGTTTTCAAATTTCTGGAAAAAGTACTTTCATAAATTACTTTCGTGCTCACGAAAGTGTCGAACTTTTTTGTGAAAGCTTTCGCAAATTGCGACAGTAGTTTTCTACCTGTGGGAAAGTGACAGCGATTCTTTGGCACTGTGCTACAAAAGAACGGTTGGGAGATTTGGGCTGAAATTTGGAAGGAACGCAGCCAACATCTCACAGATGTGCCTTTCAGTATTATATTGAAAAAATATTACATGGCGGCAAAGTTACGGTACTCCAAAGTTGACATTTTTTCCGATAGGATAACATTACGGCGCCCGACGCATTACAGGAATCCTTTGGCTTCCTGCTGCAAAATAACGGTTTGGTCTTTTTCCTGAAATTTGGAGGGAAGACAGCCAACAGCCCACAGATGTGCCTTTTGTGGTTTGGTGAAAAAATATTACAGGGAGGCAAAGTTATGGCACTCCGAACTTCTCTTTTTTCCCCATAGGATAACATTACGGCGTTCGTCGCGCCTTTCAGGGCCCGTATCTCGGAAACGGTGCGAGATACGGACTTTTCATAATAATAATATGAGTTTTAAATTTTTTTTCTATGTCGTACGGTCCCTGAGATATAACCTATTTAGTATTCCAAGTCCTCATTTTCTGCTCTGATGTCCATTATTATGCATATATTCTTTGTACTTACTGTCTTTCTCTATGCAGCTTTTGGGGAAAACCAGTCTGTGTGCTTACATTACTGTTACTGTTGCCCTTTCTGCTTGCGATCCCGTACCCGTTTTACTTACTGTTGACGCCTGCGCCACCATGTGCGCTATCCATGGGCTTTACTGCCATGCTTCGTTATTTTTTGCCATTTGTGTCTACAGTACTGTTTCTCTTTCTGTTTTAGTTTGCGTCACCATGCCTGTTGAAATTTCTGTTTGCAGGCACCATGTTACTATGTGACAACACATCACGTGGCAGTTAGTTCCCGTCTATGACACCGTCTGCGTTACCCTTTTTGTTCTCATTCACACTTGCGTTACCATGTGTGCCACAGTTAGCACTTCTGTTTGCATTGCTATTCCTGTTACTATGCCTCAAGACATCACGTGGTGGGAACGCGCCCTTGCTCCCGCTGCATTATGTGGCGGGGCCCGCGCCCCACCGCTGCATTACATCTACTATTTCTCGTTATCATTCTCAAAAGAAAATTAGAGGCAAAATTCCATTTATCGCGTAGTCAAAGACAGAAGTATAGTGAGCTCGCTGTTAGGTTGAAAATCTTTGACTTCTCGTTACCCCCCCAACCGGCATTGGGGTGTGCATTGGGGTTATCGGTCCCAACTCTCACCCCATTCTCCTATACTTCTGCTTTACTCATGTGATGGGGTGAGAGTTATATGATTACCCAATGCACACCCCAATGCCGGTTGGGGGATGGGCAGGGGTCCAAGGGGGTTTTCAACCCAACAGCTAATTTCTCACTTTGTCGCTGTGGAACAACCCTAACTAATGCATTAAATGGAGTTTTTTGCCTCTAATATATATATATATATATATATATATATATATATATATATATATATATATATCCTAGAAGTGGCTGTATTGAAAAGTGTGCTACTTCTACATTGCACTTGAAATGTGTATTTAAGTGGTACTGTCTTATATGGAAATGCTGTATTTTTTATGTGTTTTTAACTATTTTTGTAATGGTCAATGACTGAACAAATAAACGACAGTAACTAACTAACCATCGAGGAGGACAAAACTGTTTAGTTATGATATTGAAGAAACACTCAGTCTTCAGACATCCAAAATGACCATTAGATCTGTTAAGTTCCTTTACCCCAGTCCTTCTAGGGGTCTTGGGAGTGGCTCTTTTCATCAGTCTGTTGCAAGAAGAGGTCATGCCCACTGTCAAAAAGGTAGAGGTAGGGAAGGTGGCTATTTGCAAGGACCCCTCCCCAAAAGTGCCCATTGCAAAGCACTCAAAGCAACTGGTGCTGGTGACTCTGCCACTAACAGTTCCACCTGACTCTTCTCAGATTGTAACCCACCTTTCACTGTTGCCTCCAGGGATAATTGGGGGGGGGGGCAGGATCTCCTTGCTCCTAAACCAGTGGTGGGAGATTACGACAGACAAATGGGTACTAGAGATAATTGCAAGGGGTCATGCTCTGGAGCTGTTAGTAACCCCTCCAGGTCATACCCTTCCTCCTTTCAATTATCCTCCAAAACATATGTCCCTTCTGAAGGAGAACATGCACTCACTCTTTCAACAGAATCTGTCCAGAACTGATAGGGCTGCTGTTGAGGAATTTGGGGTACAAATATTGAAAATTACCAAAGTTATGAGCCTGCATTTGCACAATGTAATGCAGGCTGATAAATTTGTTATTTTTTAATATTTGTACACCAGATTCATAGCCTTGTTATGACCCTGCCTCATGAAGAAGGGCAGAGAACATTTTCATTTCCTTGCATAAAGGTGATTTCACGCAGGGACTGTGAAATCACCTTTTGGGACACAAGAACACATTTTGGACAGGAGATGAAAAATGGCAGCTGTCACATTCATGAGGTGCTGTAAAGAAATGGCTATGTTGAAAATTTGGTATAAAAATATTGAATATTACCAAACTTGCGAGCCTGCATTTGCAAAATTCAACATAGCTTCATAACTTTTTTTAAAAATATTTTTGCATCAAATTTATAACATAGCCTTCTCATGACCGGGGCCACTGGAAAATTGCACCCGCAATGTTTTTGCAGAATCCGCAATTTTCACCATTCTCCGCAAAAACTGACATGTTCTGCAATTTCTTGCAATTTTTGAGTTTTTACATTGAACTATGTAAAATGTATTAACATTTTTAATAAAATACTTTCAAATATATTGAACATTTTGCATACAAATTTGTGTTTGGCCGAAACAATGCACTTCAAGGTAGGGCAAGGGTTTCATGTGATGCTGTTTTCTTTTGAATCCTTGTGTTTGGTTTCAAAATCCACTTGCCAAGCATAAGTACACTTAAACACTTAACATTTGTTTTGTGTTGAAGCAGTCAATCAGAAAGCTTTTTGTTGCCACAGAGACTGAAACAAAAGATGGGAGAAAATGTGCAAATTATCCCATTCACTTAAATGGGGTGCTAACTATGAAGCCTTTTTATAAGTGGTAGGGCACATTTTTTCCTTGTGAGCATACTTTCATTCAGACTATTTTTGATTTAAACAACCAAGGATTTTTGGATGGCCCTGCTGATTTTAAACTAGAATAAGCTAGTTGGTAACAGTGATCCTGCTCTTAGCAATCTGTCACCCAGATGCTCACAGGCAAAGACTACAATAAAAACTTGATTAATGTCTAAAAGCAAGCTCATAAAACACATAAAATGTCTCTGAACATTTATCTTTAACTAAACAAAATTATTGCAGCTAGAGTAAAACAAAGGTAAATTACAGGGTACACTGACTACTGTATGATGCAGTAAAAATATATACTGGTATTTTTTTTTATTTTATTTTATGGTAACCAGGTAAGGCCCACTAAGCACAAGTGCCTGTTTTCAAGGGCAACCCAGGAGCACTGAGGAAGTTAGGTGACTTGCTTACAGTCACACAGTATGCAAATGGAGGTTGTGGGAATCAAACCCAGGCTGTCCTCAACTCATTCACAGATTGTTACTCTAACCTCTAGTCTATACCACCAGCCCCCCCAAAAAAACAGATTTAATGTTTAAATTTGTGATTTCAAAAACAATGTACAGTACCTACAGTGCAAATTATGAATACTAAACACTTTAACAACATTTTACTAAAACTCACTTATTCACCACTCTATCTGCTTATTTTTTCTTGTACCAAAATGGGTGAATAGCTGACAGAGCACTGTAAACAGCTGTTGATTAGGCTTCATTATTCTACATCCAGAAGCAAAAAACATTATTACTTCTGGAGTTATTGAATATTGATTTGCTGTGGCTCACTTTATAGAATCTATTTAGCTCTGTACGAGGTAGATGCTTTTAAATTTTGGAAGGTAGGCAATACTTAATGATAGCTTATCAGTTTAGTATTCATTTTAGGAACAACAACTTTTCTTTATGCTTTAAACATATTCAAGTGGCAGTGTATTCATTTATCAGTTTATACTGACTAATACATGCTGCAGAAAACAATAAAATATGTATTGTGAAGCACTCAGGGTCTATAGTAGAACTTCCGCAATTTCCCAGCAAGTTTTGCAAAAAGCTCCGCAATTTGGGGTAACTTTTTCCACAAATTTCCAGTGGCCCTGCTCATGACCCTACCTCATGAACAAGGGGAGAGAAAAATTTCAACTCCAGTCTGAAAGGTGATTTCATGCAGGGACCACAAAATCACCTTTCGGGTTGTAAAAAATGTTTTAGCCAGGATTTGAAAAATGACAGCTATCACATTCATGAGGTGCTATAAAGATATGGCTATGTTGTAAATTTTGGATAAAAATACTGAAAATTACCAAAGTTACGAGCCTGCATTCACAAAATTCAATGTAGGCTCATAACTTTGTTGTCTTTTAATATTTGTACACCAGATTTTCAAAATATCCTTCTATGTCCTCACCTCTTGAACAAGAGCAAAGAAAATTTCCAGCTCCTGCCCAGAAGGTGATTTTGTGCAGTGACCGCAAAATCACCTTTTGGGACAAATTTGCCTAATGTGAATGAAATTGTTCATGGGATGGGGTCCCAAAATTTGGGCCAAAAATATGCAAAAATGCCCAAGTTATGCCACTAAGTTCAAAACCCCATTGAAATACATTGAACCGGATACCGGTTTCTTCAGTTCACAGCCCAGCTTTGAAGTGTGAGATGTGTCTACAGTCCGGAGAGGATTACAGCGCTGGATCCCTGATGGGCAAGTAAGGGGGGCTTGGGTGGGGGTGCGGTGTGGTGGGTGCCGAATGGGAGGGTTGGTGGGAGGACTGTAACGGCACAAAAGACATCAATGGATGGTTTTCTTTTTACAGGGTGAAAATCGAAGTTACAAGGATTCCTGCACTGGGGGATTGGGTACCACCAGTGTCTCTGTAATGTTTCTGAGGAAGGGGAGTGGGGTGGTGGGTGCTGACAGGGAGGTTTGGGTGGGTGGGAGTAAAAAACTGGGAAGGGGGAATGGACCAAGGATTCTTGCATTGGGGGATTGGTGACCCCCAGTGAAACAGATCGAGGATTCCTGCACTGGGGGATTGGGCACCTCCCCCAGTGTGACTGTTAAATTTTTGGGGAGGGGGAGGGGGGTACTGAGAGGGAAGGTTGGGTGAGCGGGAGGCAAATATTTAAAAAAAAGAAATGGAGGTCACAGTGGAATACGGCACAGTCCGTCATGACCAATATGGCTGACAACCTCTATTGCAGATGTGCAAGTATTGGGTATGCGTAATAGAGGTTGTCGGCCATCTTGAACACAGCGGACTATGCCATGTTCTGTAGTTACCTCCAACTGCAAAAGAATAGTGCTCTGCACCTGCAAATGGACAGCATGGACTGCTTCACGGACACAGAGGTGACTGTGAGGCAACTCCACACTGTTGTTCATTCAGAAAAATCTCCCCTTTTCCGATCGCAGGAGATCTGCAGGTCTCCGTCCACTGCAGCCCTAAAAATGGGCCATAGAACTGGTTCCTCCAACTCAGAGATACAAAGGGTTCTATTCTAGATACTTCCTGGTACCAAAATCGACAGGGGACCTGTGTCCTGTACTAGGCCTCAGGGATCTCAACTTCTACATAGAATACAAGAAGTTTCATGTGGTGTCCCTGCAAGCTCTCATTTCCTTTCTGCAAAAATGGGACTGGCTGTGCTGCCTAGACATGAAGGATGTGTACCTTCATATCAAGGTCAGAAAAATGCCCATAGACAGTACCTACATTTCATCCTGGAAGGGGAGCACTTTCACTTTAAAGTACTGCCTTTTGGCTTGTCATCTTCACCACGGGTCTTTACCAAATGCTTTGCAGTAGTGGCAGCGGCATTTCAGAGAGAGAGAGAGAGAGAGAGAGAGAAAGGGAGAAAGAAAGAAAGAGAGAGAGAGACTGTTTGTGTTTCCCTATGTGGAGAACTACCTTCTAAGGCCAACTTTAAGGATGTTTACAGCATACCCTGTTGAGGACAAGACAATTGTTCAATGATTTGGGGGTCACAGTGAATGTCCCTAAGTCAATACTGACTCACTGTTAAAGACTGCAGTAAATAGGAGCAGTCTTAGACACAGAGAAGGGATATGTTTTCTTGCCACAGGAGATGGTGGTAAGTCTGATTACCCAAGCTCAGCTTATATACAGAAGTCACTATTTGCCTGCATGGGAGACCAGAAGGGAGAGGGGAGATATGATAAGAGACATTGAAGTTCCTTTAAAGAATTAACAGAGTGAACTGCAGGGAACTATTTAGCCTGAATACCAGTTCGTGGTCACATGGACACAAAAGGAAATTAACAGGAGGCAGGGTCAGGAGGGATGTGAGGAAGTACTACTTTATGGAAAGGGTGGTGGAACCTTGGAACAGTCTGTCGGTTGAGGTGGTGGGTGCAAAAACAGTCAGGGCAGTCAAGCAGGGCTGGGACATAGTGAAGGGAATAGTCATACCTCTCAGCCTCTCAGCATTCAAATTCATAGCACTGGCCTTCAAAAATCAGAGCAAATGGTCAGAATGTGGAGCACTTTCTTATTTTATGGAATTACATGTTTTTAAATAGTGGGCCCCATATATTTAGTGTCAAAGAATGTTTCTATCAAGTTAGTTCAATAATTTAATAGTTTGTGTCCAGAAATAGCTCTAATATTGTTAACAACATCAGTAAACCTACAGTATGTGGAGCAAGGGTAAATCTGAGTATGAAAATCATAGCGCTATGTGAAATTCATAGCAGTTGAGAGGTATGGGAATAGTGGTTAGCAGGGGTGACAGGACCTAGGAGGAGAACAGAGTTGATGGGAAGCAATAGTACCCTGGAGGAACAGTAGGTTCCTGAGATTATAGGGAACATAGGTAGACTGGATGGACCTGTGGTCTTTTTCTGCCATCATTGTCTATGTTTCTATGTTGCACCTTCTGGGCCTCATGGCTGCAGCCATTGTGACAGTGCCACTGGCATGCTTGCACATGAGGATACCAGAATGGACACTCTGGGTCTAGTGGGATCAGTTGATGGTTGAGCTGGACCACAAGGTCCTTGTCATGTCTTTGTTGTGCAGGGTTTTACTATGGTGGATGGATCACACCAATCTTTTAAGGGGCATTCCATTCCTTGTTCCCACTCCTGTACAGATCCGCACCACCGATGCTTCAGGTTCTGGATGGTGTGCACATCTGGGTCCCTACCAGACAGAAGGGTTATTGTCCAAGGTAGAGGCCAACTTACACAGCAATGTTCTGGAAAAGAAAGCTGTTCTATACAGTCTCCAGTGCTTCCAAGAGCATTTAAATCTTGGCCCTCTGTTAATCCAGATGGACAATGCCAGTGTGATGCATTGCATCAGCAAACAAGGGGATACACATTCCTATCCCCTATGCAAGGAGGCAATGACAGTGTGGTACTGGGCTCTCTCCCACAGCCTGTACCTGTCAGCTATGCATCTCTCAGGTACCCAAAATTACTCACAGACTAACCAGGTCACCATCCCGGATGAATGAATGGAAACTGCTAATCTCTGCATAGACAATTTACTTGCAAGATGGGGGTCATCCAGAGTTGGACCTTTTTGCATCCCCACACAATGCAAAACTGCCACATTTCTGCTCACTCACTCCAAGGCCTGTAGTTTTTTGGTGAGATGTGTTGTCTCTCTCTTGGAAAGGGAAATCCCTGTATGCATTTCCCCCAGTTCCTCTAATTCAGAGGGTACTACTGAAGCTGAAGATGGAGGGTGCAACCCTCATTCTCATTGCTCCATTATGGCCTCACTAAATATGGATTCCTCTCTTATAACAGCTGGCAGTGAAGCCTTCAGTACCTCTACCATTGTGTGAGTATCTGTTGTCATAGGACAGGGGGTTCATGGTCCATCCAGACCTGAAGTCCCTACATCAAAATTCATGACTCCTGAAAATATAGCCATGGCATGTTTTGGGGGTATCTCTTAAAATTGCTGATGGTCTGGTTGCAGCTAGAAAGTCTTCTGCCAGGCATACTTATTCCTTGAAGTGGAGGCAGCTCACTTTGTGGGCTGCTTCCAAGAATTTCGACCCATTCTCATGTTCTGTAAACACAAAACTGTAATATTTGCTGTCTCTGTCAGATTCTGGCCTACAGTATTCCTCCCTTAAGGTACATTTTGTTGCTATGTCAGCTTTCCATGCGCTTATTGATGGACGTATGGTTGCACAACTGGAGATGTCCCATACTTTTTTGAGAGGTATTCTGTGTATGAAGCCTCCTTTCCATAATCCAGTCCCTCCCCGGGACTTGAGTTATTTGCGTGAGAAACTGACATTGGCTCTGTTTGAGCTGGCAACAAGTTGTGGCCTATGTTCCCTGTCATGGAAAACATTATTTTTAGTTGTTGTTACCTCTGCTTGAAGGATTTCAGAGGTGCAGGCTGTAATGTGCAAGCCTCCCTATTTTATTTTTCACAAGGATAGGGGCTCCCATTTTCAGAGCTGACCCGCTATGTGCGCAAACAGGTGCGCCATGCACAAAGATAGGGCCGGCCGGCTATGGCATCATATTCAAACAGATAGCATGATCCAAACTGACCATGCTATCTATCTGAATATAAAACTCTGGTAGCACGGACCACAGCAAGCAGTCACCATGTTTGGTGCAGTGCTACCAGAGGGTAGGACTGAAGACCGCCCATAGGAGTAACGCATGGCACACACTGGTGAGTGGCAAGGCCCCTATGGGCAATATTCAGCCCAAACACACAAATGAGCCCATTAGGCATGCAGGGCGCTAAGGGGCCATCTGCATGCCCATTATGGGCTCATCTGCCTTTGAGCACCTGGCCTGAGTGTGCTGGGCCAGTTACCCCTCAGCCCTGATCCCTGTTCCCCTACATATGTAAAAATATTGGTGGTTCAGTGGTCTCTTCCCTGCCTTGATCCCTTCCCTGGTACTTCTTTAATGATCCCTGGTGGTCTAGTGGTTCCTCCCTAGCCCCAATCCCTATCCCTATCTCCATAAATATATAAAAATATGATGGTTCAGTTGTCCTTCCCCTGCACTGATTCCTGTCCCCATGCATAAATATGAAAATCAGTGGTTCAGCTGTCCCTCCCGCTCCCGATTGCTGCCCCATTTAATATGAATAAATCTTGGTGGTCCAGTGATCCCTTCCCCGTTCCCTGATCACTGCTCCATTTCATATAAATAAGTCCTGGTGGTCTAGTGATCCCTTCTCCTGCCCCGACCACCACATCGTTTCATATAAATAAGTCCTGGTGGTCCAGTGGTCCCTCCCCCATTCCCTGATTGCCGCCGGCCCGTTAGATATAAATAATTCTTGGTAGTCCAGTGGTCCCTTCCCCTCCCCTGTTCTCCGATTACCATCCCATTACATATAAATAATTCCTGGTGGCCCAGTGGTCCCTCACCCCTTCCCCACTCACCCAATTACATATAAATAATTCCTGGTGGTCAAGTAGTCCCTCCCCCGTTCTTCAATCACTGTCCCAACCCAAAGGAATAATTTCCTTGGTAGTCTAGTGGCCACCCACCCCAGCAGGTAGTGACCTACCACCCCGCCCCAATCCCGAGCCATGCCTGTGACAGGCACAACCTCCTTACACCACCACAGCCAGACTGAACTGTCAATGAGCGTGTACAATACATAGTACGTGCTCGTTGGTTGACTGGTGATTTTTAGTCTAATTTTCATATTTTACTGGGATTGCACGGTTATTCTTTTAGTATGTGTATAAATTAAAATAAAAGAAGGGTTCATGTACAGAACATTAAATGAAGCAAACTGAAAATAGTACAGGAAGCAATTATAAGAAAAATACAAGTTTTGTGGATTTACTGATCTGATATAAAATGCCAAATTCTGTGAAATTCTTTGTTTTTACCAGTGTTCAGGCAGCCCAAATTCCAAATTTTCTTTGTTAATTGTGACAGAGATGGTATTCCCTTCACTGACATTTATTTAAAAAAATCAATTTATTGTTTATAAAAAACATAATTGGAAAAGGTAGGGAAGTTACATACTGTAGTTTTGGTGGGAATAAAACTGCAGTCAGCTGATCATATCAAGGGATGTCATCTCTGTGTAAGAGCATTCCCACCTTCCTGCTCTTTGGAATCAATATGAAAATGAGAAGTGGCTAAGTACCACAAGTGCAGAAGCTTGAGGACTGGTTAAGGAATTGGCAGTTGAGATTTAACACAAAAAAAGGTGTAAGATAATGCACATGGGGCACAAAAACCCAGAAACAACTTATCAGCTGGGGGGGAGGGTATAGAATGCTCTAAGCAGGAAAGAGACCTAGGGGTTATCATCTCTGATGACCTCAGGGTAGGGAGTCAGTGCGACAAGGCAGCAGGCAAAGCAAACAGGATGCTGGGATGAATAGGCAGGGGTATCACCAGCAGGAAAAAAGAGGTCATAATTCCACTATACAGGACAGTAGTGAGGCCACACCTCAAGTACAGTGTCCAGTTCTGGAAGCCTTACCAGTCCACAGGAGGGCAACCAAGATAGTGCAGGGATTACATCACAAACCCTGCGAGGCTAGGCTAAAGGATCAAAATATGTACTCCCTGGAGGAGAGGAGGAAGAGGGGTGATATGATTGACACATTTAAGTACCTCACGGGGAAGAACAAGGTGCAAGAAAATACAATTTTTCAAAGAAAAAGATGCTTCAGGACAAGGGAACATAGGATGAAACTAGAGGGAGAGGGGGTTAGAGGGAATGTGAGGAAGTATTTCTTCACACAGAGGGTGGTAGACGAAGGGAACAGCCCACCAGAGGACGTGGTGGGGGCAGAAATGATTACAGGATTTAAGAATGCGTGGGATACGCATAGGGGGATCCTGGCAGTCGGGAGAAAGGGAAAACCTAGTTCCATGGAAGCTTGAAGAAGCACAGTTACTATCATTTAAGGGCAGACTGGGTGGGCCAAAGGCCCTTATCTGCCAACAATATCTATGTATGTCTCTTTTCTGAAATGTTCAGTTAAAAAGAAAGAGAACTGCAGCTCATTTGGCCATATTACAGTATCTCGGAGACTGATTGCGGTATTTTAATATTAGGCATGTGCACTTTGGTGCATAATTAGGTTCTACAAAATGGAAGGGTCCTGTTCTCAGAAGGATATGTTTCTCATGGTTCCTGGTCTGGCATATAACAATCTGACTTGCTACTTACCCTTTCCACACAGTTTGTCCCATGCACCATTTTGGTCATATGTGCGCCCACCCCGCTATGGTTGTAAATGATCCGAGGAGTGTTTGTGTGTAGGAGCTTTCTAATTTGTTTGGAGGCCTGTGTCCTGGATCAGGGTGGGAAAGGTACAGTCCTGCTTTTTAAAAACCTGCTTTTTTTATTGAAAACAATCTTCTAGGGCCGAATGGTAAACATTGCAGCTAACTATGCTTAATGACCCTAGGTCATGCCCCAAACTTGGGCTGTCACTCCTTCCTTTCTCGGGGTTGGGGTGTGGGCTCCTGCCATTATGGACCTGTATCTTCTGCTGGCAGTTAGTCAGAGTGCAGTGGGTTGACCTGATTCTAGCCCAGTTCAAAGTGGCCAGAAACGTCTTCCATCTTGGGATGCGCTCCAGTGGGGTGGGACATAAGAGGGAATAAAAATAGATGGAAATAGTGGTAGTACTCAGGTGCATGATGTGGCAACACTCTTGCCTCCAAGTTGTAATGCTTGGACCTCTGGGACACTTGCCCTCCTTCTCTGTCCAGGTATCTCTCTCTTTCTCCCTCTCTCTCTCTCTCTCTCTCTCTCTCTCTCTCTTTTCCTTGCTGGCCCCACTCAGAGGGGTGCATTTAGGAGAGTGTATGAGTAAATAGGCAGTGGGTATCTTAGGACCAGGGGTGACCACTCCAGTTGACATGGGCTTGAGGGACTGTGGATGGGTTATATAAGAGCCTAACCCACTGGATCAAACAGAAAGTAAAAATTACACACAAACAAAAAACTCCTTTGTCCTAGATGAGCATGTTTAATTGCAAATGTAATATAATAACCGGGGAGGCCCTTGTTAGTTGAGGAATGTCCTTGATTTTTTCAGAATGAGCATCTAAATTATGATGTTAAGTAAAGGCCCCATTACTGTCTACAGAGCATGCCCCCACACTCCCTCTATAATAACATCACAAAACATCCTAGCTCGGGTGGCACTTGGGACAAGAATGTGAAAGGAATTGTCAGCTTAATCCTGCAGAGCCAAACTGTGATCCCTTCCCTTCCTAAATAGAGGCAACTGAAAATAAAAGTTTATACAGTAATCAATTTGGGAGTAGGTAAGGGCCCTTTAAGGAGTTAAATAGGGAAGAACAGTCAGGGTGCTGCGAAGGAAGGGGGGCAACTAGAGGGCATGGGTGGAAACTGGAGGGGGGCAGAGTCAGGGGAGAAAGGAGGAGGTGCTACTTCACTGAGAGGGTGGTGGAGCCATGGAGTGCACTGCCCAGGGGGCTGGTGGAGGCAGAGACGGTGGAGGGGTTCAAGAGGGGGTGGAACAGGTACAGGGGAAGGGTTCTGGAAGCAAAGTCCTGTGCAGTGGGAATATCCAGGACTGGGAAGGGAGAAGCCAGAGAGGGCAAGGGGGGCAGTAAGGTCAGCTCCCAGGGTGGGTGCTGACCAAACGAGCAGACACGAAAGACCATTAGGCCTATTCTGCTGGCATTTTAGTATGTTAGTATGTTTATGGTTTCTGGGGCACTCAAAAAATCCACAAAATGTGCTCCTTAATGTGCACAGTGTAATCAAATTGTCAGACAGTAACCTGTTTCAATCCCAGCTCATCAAATGAGTAAAAAAAAATTAAAATGAATTTCTCATAGGTTATAGTGATTCCTACAGATTCCCAGTGGGAGTGATCAGCACCCCCTTCCCTGCAGTGTCCTCAGTTTCTTAGTGGGGTTCTCATCCACTTTGGCCTTTTAGGGCTTTTGAACATGTGCTAGATATGTTCCATAAGCCTTTGTCTCAAATCAGTGTGTAGACTTTTTCTGCTATACATTTTGTTGGATTAGGGGTACTGTAACATCATGCCAGCCTGCCTGCCAAGGTTACCATTTTTTATTCATTCTCTTTATGCCTGATTTCACCTCATTTGTACTTCATAGACCTACTGTCCTCCCTCATGGCACCCATTCACCAGCTCCTTTACCTCTGCTACCACAGTGACAATATGTTGCTGTGCCTCTACTCATCACTCATAATTGCCATGGCTCATCCCAAATGGCAGGGCTCCTGCTGGTTTAGGCTGCCTGGGGAATAAAATAAAACAGACCGGTGGTGGTCAGAGAGTCCTGTCCTGTGTTGGGCCCTGTATACCATAAAACTAACAGGCTAACTTAGAAAAAACTCCTAATAGCTGACAAAGGAAAGGACACACTAGGACTACACAAACAAATCAAAACACTTTGCAAAACATATGTTTTTACAAATTCTGGGGTCTACAATCAGGTCTTGGCTCCTCCGCTGACAGTTCAAACCAGTACTTCTTCAAAAATGGGAGGAACATTACATCATAAGTCCTTGGGCCCAATTCACAAAGGGCAATGCAGGGCTCGCACCAAACCCAGCATCAGACCCGGTGGTCGGCATAGCTGCATCAAAATATTTGCTGCAAACTGTGCCTAATTCATGAAGATCGAGCGATATGCAATACTTTTTCCAGATTACTAGTAGCTTGCGCCAAATATTTGACGCAAGCTCCATAAAATGGGTACCTGAGATGCCACAAGCTTGATCAGAAAAAGCTGGTCTACCTTATATAGAAACATAGAATTTGACAGCAGATAAGGACCACTTGGCCCACCAAGTCTGCCCATTTCCCTACCTGATGGATAAGCTGCAGCCTACTTCCTCCTACCCCCCACTAGAATTGCCTTATGTCTGTCCCATGCATTCTTGAATTTCTCCACTGTTCTTGACTCCACGACCTCCTCAGGAAGGCTGTTCCATGCATCCACAACCCTCTCCATAAAAAATACTTCCTCACATTACCTCTGAGCCTTCCCTCCTCTATCTTCAAATTGTGCCCCCTTGTTCTTGCACATCTCTTTTTCTGAAAGATGCTACCCTCTTGGACTTTGTTGATTCCCTTGAGGTACTTGAAAGTTTCCATCATGTCCCCCCGTCCCTCCTTTCCTCGAGGGTATACATATTAAGCTCCTTTAGTCTCTCTCTTCGTATGTCTTCTGGTGCAAACCCTGCACCATTTTGATTGTCCTCCTCTGGACAGCCAAAGAAACTTGTGGTAATTGACACAAGGGAACAAGAATCCTGATTGCTGAGCAGGGAATGCCACAAACCCCGTGTGCCATATGTTTGGCACACCCAGGGAATGCAGCATTGTCGGGCTGTTTGTGACTCGGGCCCTTATTTTTAAATCTTTATTTCTTCACACAACTAGGGATGTAGCAAAATAAAATTTTGCCGGTGAAATCAGCAATTATGCCGTGTGAAATGTTTCGCAAAATTGTGGTGAAATTTCACAATTTTGCCCACAATTTCACCCACCGCAAATCCCACCAAGCTCCCCTGGTGTCTAGTGGGCTCTCCTCCACTCAGCCATTCACCGCCCACACTTAGCGAAATAAAATATTCTCCTGGTGTGTCTAGTGGTTTCGGCTAATCACAGCCCAAATATAGTAGCCTCCCAAGTACACATTTCTCCCCACCTATTTCTCGGACCTCGATCCTTACTTTAAAAAACACTCCCTGGTGTCTGGTGACTCTCACCCCGTTATCAGTGCTCACCCCTCCCCCTCATACCCCAAGATTGGCACAGCCCTCCATCACATCCACGCCAGCAGCCCGATTTTACACTAAAATGAATGAGCAGGTGCTTGTACAAGCACACGCTCATTCATTGAAGCGTGCAAGCATAGTAGAGCTTCACTAAATGAGCATGTGCTTGTACAAGCACGTACTCATTCATTGAAGCTAAGTCAGGCTGCCAGCTGTGGAGGTGAGTTGAGGGCTGTGTCGGTGGCCCAATCCGTGTATGGGAGGAGCAGGATGGATGCTGATAACAGGGTGGGTGTCCACTAGACACCAGAGAGTGTTTTTTTTTAAGTAAGGATCGGGGGATCCGAGGGAATTGGGAGACAGAGGATAAATGTGTACTTGGGGGGTTACTACTTATTTGGGCTGGTGATCGGCTGGGGAGGACCACTGGACACCAGGGAAGATTTCATTTTTGGGCTGGTGAGTAGCTGGGGGGGATCAAATGTCACTGTCAGAAGCAGCCAGCTCACATGTCCACTACCAGTTACCACATCCATAAAGTGAAATTTCACCCATGGATGGTGATATTTCGCCCACAGGTGGTGAAATTTCATTCCTGGATGGTGAAATTTCACCGGCTTGGAGGTGAAATTTTGGTCTCAACTGGGTGAATTTCATTTTCACCCAGTGAAATATTTTTAAATGAGGACTACTTAAATATTTCATCATAAATATTCCAATTTCACACAACACTACACAACACAAGAAAATGGGCAACATTTCATGGCAAATGCCACTTTATCAGAACCACTGTGTTTTTTTTACCTCTTAAGAAATTTCAATAATCCTTATGGACCATGCTATATTCTTATGTATGCTTCCAATGTGTTACCCTTAAAAGGTCATGCACTTTGCATGGGCAAACAACTCAATCCCTTCTCACAATCTCCAGATTTCCTTGGAGTTTAAGCAACTCTCTCTTTTCCAGTCTCTCAAGTACCAGAGAACTCACAGTCTTGTCCTGTCATCTCAGTCGGTGTATAGAAGCAAACGGATGCAATGTGATTGGTGTCCAGTTTGGACACACTTACATCTGTTTTTGTTTGCAAACTCTGGATGCTGTTAGGCTATCTAATAGATGTTCTATCAGGTCTGGATGCATAGTTTTCAGTTTGTAGTTTTTATTTATTTGTGAGTTATTTATTTTAGAACTTGATTGTACAACACTTTGATATTTTGATACTGCGCTTAAATAAATTTTATTATATTAATATTATTATTTCTGCTTAGAAAGTAGCTGCACATGCACCTTGGTTGGACCCTTTTTAAAATCCTGCCCTTTATTTTCATACAGGAGAAATGCTGTTGGGCAAAATGCCCTATTTACAAGGCATTCCTGTGTATATTTCACTTTAAATTGTACACAGAATTTTAAAAGGCTTCAACATAATGTTAGGTATGGGCTAGGTAAGGGGGGGTCTGTTCTGCTTTGCTTCCATCCTGCTTAGCCATTACAGGATGGCCAAGCAGCAGATGATGCAGCAGACACACCTCAGAGGCATTGCTCATCCCTTGGGGATTGTATTTTGCCTGCACAGGTTCTGACAGGTATCCTGGCCTAGGGACATGAACTAGTTTCCTGTGTGGGGAGTGGATGTGCTTGCAACAGGGTTGAATAATGCCCTGTCCCATTTGTTATGCAGAAAGAGTTACATGCAAGGATCTGTTCTTTCCTCCCTCTCCTTTTCTGTCTTCTCTGTCTACTTGGGCAATCACATTTTCTTGTGAGACCTAGGAACTGATCACTCAGTTTCACAATTGTCCACCTCTCACTATCTCTCTGCCTTCCCTTGCTGTTTCTATCTTTTCTTCCTCCTTTCACATTGGTGGATATAAAAATATATGTGAATCTTGTTTGAAACTGTATATAGTTATACTGTTGAAATTATTGCAAAAAGATATTTGGAACTCAAGGGGTTAACCTGAGAAGCTGGTTTGCAAACTCTCTGAGATGCTGTAAACAAGAGGCCAGTTCTGGGTCATTATGTTCTTTTTGCTGCACCTGCAAGAACATTGGAAACTTACAAGAACATTGTGTGAGAGGCATGCTGTTTTCTTGAAGAGTTTCCCAGGCACAGACTTATAAAAAGAGCAGCAATGCTTGTGCAAGAGAGAGTCAGAGACTGAGATTTAAAATTGAGAAGAAAAACTCAGAAGAAGGACTCTGCTTTCTATGTTTGTACTGCCATTGTAAATAGTTATACTGATCAATTTTTATTTTGTACTTTGCTGTTAATAATAAAACACTATGCTTTCTGACCAGTGCCTTGATGACAGATGGTGTTAAAAGTGGGATTTACACTGTGCATACTCTAAGCCAGGAGTTTTGTGCGTGGGTACTAGACCTGGTACCAGGGAAGCATAGAAGAAAGGTATGGATTCTGCAGCAGCAAGTCCAGGAGTGATTACCAGAAGAAATGCAGCCAAACTAGAAGCAGAAATAAAAGTCCAAGCTGAGACTGTACAGCCAGCACCTTCTATGGAAAAAAGAGCAGGCAGTGACAGAATCTGAAAGCCTGACTGCCTTTTTCAAATGGTGGGCTATACAACTAACAGAGATGGAGAAACAGAGAAAAAAGTAGATGTAGCATAGAGAAAAAAAGATTCAATGTTTAGAAACACAAAGAAAAAACAAAGCTGTCCTTTGATGATATCAAAGCATACATGACAACTTTTAAAAGGGTTGCTGCAGCTTACCAGTAGCCAAAGCAGCAATGGGAAATCAGACTGGTACCTTACCTAACAGGGAAAGCACAACTTGTCTACAGCAATTTAGACACTAAGTTAAAAATTGCATGACAAAAAAAAAGATACTCCTCCATTAAAAATAAAATCCTTGAGGCAAAGTGGGCCATAAAGTCCCTTAAGTTTTACTTACTAAAAGCTGACTTTATACTTGTAACACATCACAATTCTCTCTGTTGGCTTAACCAAATAACAATTAAAAATTCTAAAACCGCATGGTGGTACCTGGCACTCCAGCCATTTAAAGTTAAAGTGATGCACAAATCTAAAAAAAATGGCAATACTAATTTTCTGTCAAAATATAAATCAAAAATTAAAAATTCCAAGGGTTAAACAAATGTAAGTTAAACCTTTCTGTTTGCTATGCTATGCTACATATGCACTAAACTGTAAAGATTATAAGCTAATGTTAGACAAAAATGTTATAAAATATTTTAAAAACCTGTTTTTGTAAAACATGTTTCCACTTAAAAAAGGGATATGTGAACAAGGTGAAATAATGCCCTGTCCCATTTGTTATGCCAAAAAAGTTAAATGCAAAGATCTGTTCTTTTCTCTCCTTTTATGTATTCTCTGTCTGGTTGTGCAACCAAATTTTCTTGTAAGACCTAAAAACTAATCACTCTGACAGTTTCACGATTGTTCACCTCTCGCTATCGCTCTTCCTTCTCTCGCTATTTCTGTCTTTTCTTCCCCCTTGCATAGCTGCAAGTATAACTATATATATATATATATATATATAAATCTTTATGTGTAAAACTGTATGTAAAACTAAGATCCTTCTGTTTAAAAATGTATATACTTATACTGTTAAAATAATTGCAAAAAGCTATTTAAAACTCAAAGTTAACCTAAAAAGCTGGTTTGCAAACTCTCTAAAATGCTGTAAACAAAAGGCCAGTTCTGGGTCATTATGTTCTTTTTGCTGCACCTACAAAAATATTAAAAACTTACAAAAACATTGTGTAAAAAGCGTGCTGTTTTCTTAACAAGTTTCCCAGACACATACTTATAAAAAAAAGCAGCAATGCTCATGCAAAAAGGCAAAAACAAAAACTAAAATTTAAAATAAAAAAAAAATTAAAAAGACTACTTTCTATGTTTGTACTGCCGTTGTAAATAGTTATACTAAACCATTTTTATTTTTTATTTTACTGTTATTAATAATAAAACACTATTTGCAAATTTTAAAACTGTTCCTGGTTTTCCTATGCTTCCTGACCTGTGCCTCGACGACAGTGCTCCCCACCAGTTTATTGGGCCAACCATACATCTGCTACTGGGGAGGAAGGGTGGGAGGGCAGAGGACATGTGGTATTTCTGCACTCCCTACTGGGTGACCATGATGTGGCATTAGCATTCCACAGAGGCAAGCACTCACCCATCCATTCCTCAGACTATAGGAAGAGCACAGTCTTGACAGCTCTAGTTGGCAGAGTGGTGAAATATTTATTTATTTATTAAAATTTGGTGACCGGATAGGCCCACTGAGCCCTGGAGGTCCCTTTTTCAGGGGTGACCCAGGATTACATGGTATAATGGGATATACAGTGAGAGTACAATAAATAAGTTGTAGCAGTTGATACACCTCATAGCAGTAACATATTGTATAACAGGTTTCAGATTTAACAGCATTTCAAAGTGAGAAAAACAAGACAGAAAACACAAGCAATGCACAGAAATTGAGTGATGTTAACAGCATCGAGCATTTGTAGAGACATGTACTTGGATGGGAGAGATGGGGAGGTTTCAGGTACCATGGCATTGGCATGTGCTAGCAGCAAGCATGTGGGCCTTGAGCCTAGTGCGGAAAGTCTTGATTGATGGGGTTTCCTGCACCCAAGGTGAAAGTCTGTTCCACAGGGAAGGGGCAGTGTAGGAAAAGGACTTGCCCCCTATCTTGGTCCTCATTCTTGGAACCTCTAGAAGAGTTCGGCCTGAGGTCTGGAGGTTACGAGGGTTTAGCTTGGTGGCAATGAGTCCAGAGAGACTAGATGGAGGGGTTGAGCTAATTAGCTTGTATGCTTTGTATAGCAGAGGGGACTGGAGGCGAGCTTCAAGTGAAGGCCAGTTGATTAGTGCTAGGGAGTCACAGTGGTGGTTCCTGGAGTGGGACTGTGTGGCAAAGCAAACCACCTTGTTGTACAAGATCTGTAGTCTATTGATCTCAAGCTTTGCCATGCCCTGAATGACCAGGGTGGCATAGGTCAGTGTTGGGAGGAGGATGTTAGAGGCAATAGTAATCATAGCTTCAGGGATCAGCTGGTCCTTGAGGTGGTAGAGGGTTCCAAGTTTCCCATGTATGATTTTGGTAACTTGGTCAACATGGTTCTTTAGAGTGAACCCTTGGTCCAGAGTGAGGCCTAAGTATTTTAGGGAGGCCACCACTTCTATATGGTTCCCAGATCTAGAGGTAAGTTGTAAGTGTTGTTTTGTGTTCTGTCTTGGCCAAGGGATCCTGGTCCAAACAGCATGGCCTTGGTTTTGGCAGTATTTAGAATCATTCTGTTCTCTATTAACCAGTTCTTCAGTGACAGCAGGTCTTCTTGGAGGAGTGGGCCAAGGCCCCGCCAGGTTGTCAGAGGACTGGTAGATGACAGCATCATTGGCGTACTGAACAACAGCACTGCCCCCACAGTGGCTGTTCAAATCATTTGTGAACAGGGAGAAGAGGAGGGGACCAAGGATGGACCCTTATGGTACCCCCTCTTTCAGGGGAAGTGGGTCCAATATCTCGTCCTTCCATTTAACCCTCTAAGTACGACCAGTTAGATAGCTTTCAAACCACTTGAGAGCATGGGGGTCGAGGCCTGTGTTACACAGCTTGTGTAAGAGTAGATTGTGGTTGACCAGGTTGAAAGCCTTGGAAAGATCGATGAAGACTGCTCCAGTATGGATCCCTTTGTCAAGATCTCTGAGCACGTCCATCAAGAACTTCGTCAGGGCAGTGTCAGTCCCGTGTTTGGCTCTGAAGCCATGCTGGGACGGGGCAATAAGCCGGTAAGCCTCTAAATAGTCATGGAGTTGCCCATAGACCAGCTTTTCCTGGATTTTTGCCAGGATACAAAGTAGGGACATTGTCCTGTAGTTGCCAATAGGTTCCCGATATCCACCCTTATGAATAGGAACCACATGGGCCTGTTTCCACTGGCCTGGGATGGTACCCGCCTGTAAGGACCAGTTTATGAGCCAGGTCAGAGGTCTTGAGAGGGCTGGGGCACCATCCTTCAGCAACGTGGGGTGGGTCCCATCAGGTCCTCCTGAGCCCCTGGTTTTCAGAGACTTTAGGAGGATGAGGACCTCTTTCACCTTGGCCAGCCTCAGATAAAAAGTTGGATGGTCAAGGTTGGGGATCACCTGTGTTCTGAACCTCATGTTTGGGGCAGGGAGTCCAGCCTTGAAAGCATCTAGGTTTGTGAAGTGCTGGTTGAGGGCCAAGGCAATAAGGGGCCCATCATTCAGTAACTGTCCATTTACCTCAATGGGGCCAGGTTTGGACTTACATTTCTCTTTAACAGCTCATTGATATGAGACCAGAATAGCCTAGGGTTGCCTAGATTAGTTTTCTGGAGGTGAGGGACGTATGCACTTTTTGCAAGTTTTATGGCATGCTTGCATTGGTTTCTAAGGGCTTTAAATGTCACTAGGGAGTGAGAAGCAGTTGAACTTTTTCCAAGCTTTGTCTCAGCTGATCATCAGGGCCTTTAGTGGAGGAGTGATCCACTTATAGCATCTGCCTTTAGCTCGAAAAGTCTTCATTGGAGCAAAGTAGCAGCCCTCATAAGAGATTTCTGGAAAAAGGCAACACCGTCGTCCAGAGTTGGGAGATTTCTTAGCAGGCCCTAATCGATGTTACTGAGGAAGGTATTGTATTAATTGGCTGAGAATTTAGAGTAGTCACGCATTGAGAGGATTCCAGGTTGGATCCTAATCACCCTGTTCTTTCATACACAGAAGATTGGTGAGTGGTTGCTCAGGGCATCAGCCATAGTGCCTGCTATCTGAACATTAGAGGGGTTTGACACCAGAGCCAATAGGGTAGCAAATTGTTGAAAACTTAGGCTGATGTGCAGCCCATGACCCCATGCAATTGACCCCTTAGAGGTTGTGGGAGGGATAAATGCGCATTTAAGGGGAGGAGGGAATGGGCAGGTGGGCGGGAAAAATAAATGCAATCCCAGAGCAGTTCTTTCATCGGGGGAGGTCCGCCTGGCACGGAGCAGCTAGCCGGCGCCTCACCACGAGGTGCGATCCTTAAGTGTGTGCAAGTTCAAGGTGGGGGGGGGCCCCTCTTCAGGAGGTCACCCTCACTGCCCCTGATGATCTGAAAAATGTCTCAAGGGAAGGAAGCCTCTGTTGCTCAGTTGCAGCCTTTTGTACAAGGCTGACCTGCAACATGGCTTGATTGATCCAATAAGGCGATTGTGCCTTGTTTGAATTTTGGCACCCAAAGTAACAAAGACACTGGCGCAGGGACTGTAGGTACATCCCAAGAGAAAATCAAGTTTGTGGCAAAATTCCCGGGCACACCGAGCTCCAACCCTAGTGCTGGATGTGGAGCAGCAGTGCGCCTTTTTGAAACAAATGCAATCCCGGAGCAGTTCTTTCATCGGGGGAGGTCCGCCTGGCATGGAGCAGCTAGCTGGTGCCTCACCCCGAGGTATGATCCTTAAGGGTGTGCAAGTTCGAGGTGGGGGGGCCCACTTCAGGAGGTCACCCTCACCACCCCTGACAATCTGAAAAATGTCCCAAGGGAAGCAAGCCACTGTTGATCAGTTGCAGCCTTTTGTACAAGGCTGACCAGTGTCATGGCTTGACTGATCCAATAAGGCACTTGTGCCTTGTTTGAAGTTTGGTGCCCAAAGTAACAAAGGCACCAGTGCAGAGACTGTAGGTACAACCCGAGACAAACTCAAGTTCGTGGTAAAATTCCCAGGCACTCCGAGCTCCAGCAATAGTACTGGATGCAATGTAGCAGAGCACCTTTTCGAAACAAATGCAGTCCTGGAGCAGTTCTTTCATCGGGGGAGGTCCTCCCAGCACGGAGCAGCTAGCTGGCACCTCACCCTGAGGTACGATCCTTAAGCATGTGCAAGTTCGAGGTGGGGGGTGGGACCCACTTCAGGAGGTCACCCTTGCCACCTCTGATGATCCCAAAAATGTCCCAAGGGAAGCAAGCCACTGGTGCTTGGTTGCAGCCTTTTGTAAAAGGCTGACCAGCATCATGGCTTGACTGATCCAATAAGGCACTTGTGCCTTGTTTGAATTTTGCAACCCAAAGTAACAAAGGCACCAGTACAGGGACTGTAGGTATAGCTCAAGAGAAACTCAAGTTCGTGGCAAAATTCCCAGGCACTCCGAGCTCCAGCCCTAGTGCTGGATGCAGTGCAGCTGTGCGCCTTTTCCAAACAAATACAGTCCTGGAGCAGTTCTTTCATCGGGGGTGGTCCAAGTGGCACAGAGCAGCTAGCCAGGCCTCTCCCCAAGGTATGATCCTTAAGCGTGTGTTAGTTCGAGGTGGGGGGGCCCACTTCAGGAGGTCACCCTCACCGCCCCTGATGATCCAAAAAGTGTCCCAAGGGAAGCAAGCCGCTGTTGCGCAGTTGCAGCCTTTTGTACAAGGCTGACCAGTGTCACGGCTTGACTGATCCAATAAGGAGCTTGTACCTTGTTTGAATTTTGGTGCCCAAACTAACAAAGGCACCGGTGCAGGGACTGTAGGTACAGCTCGAGAGAAATTCAAGTTCGTGGCAAAATTCCCAGGCACTCTGAGATCCAGCTCTAATGCTGGAAGCAGTGCAGCTGTGCACCTTTTCAAAACAAATGCAGTCCCGGAGCAGTTCTTTCATCGGGGGAGGTCCACCCGACACAGAGCAGCTAGCAGGTGCCTCTCCCCGAGGTACGATCCTTAATTGTGTGCAAATTCGAGGTGGGGGGGCCCACTTCAGAAGGTCACCCTAGTCGCCCCTGACGATCCAAAAAATGTCCTAAGGGAAGCAAATAGGGGGAAACTTAGGTGAAAAACAGATAAAATGATAAGTCAGACTAGCTTGAGTGCCAGGTTTGTGTCATTATAGCAATAACAGTATAGTGTTTAGGTTTACAAGGTAGTAACCAGATCAGGTGGAATAACAGCCTCTGTGTTTATTACTACCCTGTTCTGGTTGTTAGCAGGTAATGCCATGACTAGTACAATGTCATTGCCACTATACTAAGAAAACAATGTAAAACACAGCCAAAATTGCTCTTTCTCTTGCAGTACAGGGCATCTTTGAGAAAACAGGATATATTTTGTCATGTCTCATAGACACTTTGTAGCACTAGTCTTTGCCAAGCAGAACACTGTAATAACATACAGTCCCATTATTTAAGTGATACTGTCAACCCCCTTAGGCCTTAAATTGCCCTTTGTTAAAAAATACATTTTATGATTGCTCACAATCTATAGAATTTACTGATGTAGCTGGTAATTTGAGTCTGCTTCCTTTTTTTTTTTTTAAAGTGAAAAATGGACAGTGCACCATACTGGTTTTACCACACAAAAATGTGTTTGTTTATGATTCATGATCAACTCCCACTTCATCTTTTCTGGACTTGGAAACACATCCAATACAGTCTAAACACACACAAGACAGTGGGAAGAGAGGAGGCTACTGCATCATGAGTGGCTGCACTGTTCGTACATGTTTCTAGGGAACAGGAAGTATGCAATGAGAGTAGATAAAGGATTTGAAGCAGAACAAGGTTTGGTGTAAATACACCATTACCGTGCACTTCATTTCTATTAAGAAAGGAAGCAGATGAAATAACCAGCAATGTCAATGAATTTTAATGAAAGTGAGCGATCATAAAATATGGTATTTCAGTTAGGAATGATATGAGGCCAGCTCGCCGGCACAGTTACCGCTCGCAACGCAGACGACCAGGGTTCGGGAAGGAGCCAGAGTCATTAGAGTGTTGGCTGGGGGAGATGAGCTGAGCATCTCAGAGGACAGTCTCCATGTCAGGGAGGGAGGGGAGGACAGACTCTGTTATGCTACTGCCACCTGGGTGACCATAGGTGGCAATGCAGGCGGAGCGCCACAGTTAGGGAGGATGCTGATGAGCTCTAATGTGCAACACACACACACACACACATGTGTGTGCACATATCAAGGGCTCTTCTCAGTGTCCTACAGGGGCTGGGACAGAAAAAGGGAAAAAAGGCCAGATGATGCAGGAGGACATTCACCCTTCACTGCAGCCCCCCCCCACTGCTGACTGAAACATTGTCCTCTGAAGCCCTAATGAAGTCTCCCTCAGGGGCAGAGCTCCCCCCCAATGACCTCGCCCTGGGGGTAAGCCAGGGTGTCAGTAGAGGAGAGGTAAGTCCCAGGGAAGGTGGATGAGGGGGCTGAGTGAGTTGGGTAGGACTGATGTGGGTCGACTGGTATGAGGGGAAAAAGCATACTAAAAGAAAAAAATATCTCACTTCAAATAGGAGCTCTTGTAGCAGGCTACACCATAAGGATTGAAGCCAGCAGGCACCAGGACCCCACGGAAAACTTCTAGCTAGCAGTCTATAGCGGGGACTGCCTCTGATGTCGGGCCCACCCCGACGCTGGACAGTGGTATAAAAGGGGTGGTCAGCCAGCCAAAACCAGTAGCAGAAAGAAATTCCCAGAGGGCCTGGGTGCAAGGTGATGATACAGGGCCCCTCTCCAGTTTTGAATAAACATCAAAATTATGATTTGGTCCCCCCCTCAAGCCTTGTGGGCCCAGGTGCCAGTGCACCCCCTGCACCCTTCTAGCTATGCTCCTGGCCAAAACTAAGTTCTTTTCCCGCCATCGACCCGTGCACGTATGCTTCACGGATGCCTTCTGCTCTTGTCGACTGCCATTTTTCACGATCACCCACACTTTATTATTTTTTCAAAGGATATGATTTCTTCCATATTTTATCTACAGGTCTTCTTCTCCGACCTTGTTAGTAGAACTGCAGCAGTCCAAGTGTGCTTGTGGCAAACAGATCCCATTGAGGGACAGCCATGCTTCCTGTCACTTCTACCTAGGTGCAGACCACAATACAGAGGCCTGCCAGCACCGCTTGAAATTTAGGCACAGGATTTGATTGACAACAGGAACTTCCTGTTTGGGAGCAGGAAGGGAGTGATCACAGAGGCACAAAGGACTCACCATCCCAGAAGAAAAAAAGTAGCTCTCCATTCCCCCCTACCTGCTGGAGGTCTGACTCTGAGCAAGTAAGAAGGAGACTACTGAGGAATAAAAGAACTTATTGTTCCAGAACAGGAAGATCAGGAGCTTTAAGGGAACGGAGACAGTAATAAAGTAGGGAGGAAAAAAAATACATAAAAAAAAAAAAAAAAAAGAGAGAGAGAGGAAAGAGTAAGTATACAAAACAACAGTTAAGAGGCCACAAATAAGACATGATGGGAGTGGTGCAGTGCAGCGGCTGCAGAGCAGCAGTCTTCCGGGAGACGTTCTGGGGGATGTGGTGTTGTCCCATCTGCAGGCACCTCTCTGGACTGTGGGAGGAAAATGCGCATCTCCAGGCTGAGTTGGCCAGGATTCGGGGGACCTCCTTTCCCACCCAGGGACCACCTAGGCCACTGGCATTGCAGCATTGCCTCAGAGATTGTCAAGAAAAAAGGAGCAGTTGGACCACAGTGGGCTCAAGAAGGGTGAGGGTGGTGGAACAGAGGCACATCCCTCCAGTTGTACCTCTCCACAATTCATATGCTATTCTGGCAGAGGGTGGTTCCTCTATGGAGGCACCTGCAGTGGAGACAAAGGAGGATGCTGGGATCCTCCACAAAGTAGACCTGCTCTGCTAAAGGGCCAGTGTGTTTTCACCTGAGACAAGATGAAACTAAAGTGACTGTTACTGTGGGGTCAGGAACAGACAGCCAAGTACAGTTTGGAAGATATGGGGATTGGACTGCTTAACTCTGTGGGAGGTCTAGAGTGATGGACACAGCCACTTTTTAAGTATGTTCAAGTTCAGCACAAATGGGATGGAAAAACAGTAGACTGGATGTGACATACATTTAAAGAGAATCTACATAGCAAAGTGTTTGAAGGATGAGGTGTTACAGTCCAGAGAAATGGCCGGGTATGAATTATGGGAGCGAGAGGTGGGAGACCCCCCCATCAGTAGTAACCAAATTCACCTCTTCAGGTTTCCTTTGGGACACCTGTTGCTTTCTCTCAGGTACTTGGCCAGTGCCTGAGGAAAGTACCCAGACATGGGATTGATGAGGAAGATTCCCTGATGGAGCCAGAAGTGCTCATAGGCGGTTTAGGGAGCCACCAGTAAATGTTCCATGCTATATGGAAAGTGTCCGAAGGGCTGGCAATGGAGCCAAGCCAGGGAAAACCATAAAATAACTGAGTTAGGGCAGAGTGCCCAGAGTGTTTCAAGACCTGAGGGTTTCAGTGTAAAGAGGATGTGTTCTGATCTCCATAAATCTGCATCACCAGGAGTGTAGCCTCGTGGGGGTCCATCTATGCTTTGTTATTCTGTTGGATGTGAATAAAAGCCATACTTTAGAATCCCAGCTTCTGGTATTGGACATTACAGTTATTGCTTCCTGTGTCCGGAGTTACTTCGGTGCCCCTGACTAGAAGTCAAACCTAGCCAAAATACAGAGCAACAGTTTTTTCCCCGAGCCCAGGTCCCAGGTAGGGGGCTACATATGGAGGCACCGCACAACGCTAATAATGAAAAAATCCACCAACCCAACCCCTGGGGTAACCCACCGGTTACATGTGCAGTTATTATGAGCTTTTTTATAATTCTGTATGTCAGTTTGCTTTCCAGTTTCCCGAGCCCATACCCAGAGATGGTCCCTGGATTTTAGTTGTACTAATAGTTTAGAGGAGAGCCAGGGCTTGCACAGACCTTTGACTTTCTACTTTTTGAAAGGGGCATGAGAGTCACAGGCAGCATTAAAGGTTTTGATGAAGAGGTCAAGGACAGTGTTGACATCTGGCACATGGAAGATTGGGGACCAATCTTTCAGTCTTAAGCAGGATTTTAGGTGTTTCAGCTGCCCACGTGGAAGGACTCTGCTGTTGATTAATTTGGAGAGGAGGACATGGTAAATTTATTTGTTCAGATGCAGATTACAGGGGAATGGTCGCTTAGAGTTTCAGGAAGAACAGAGACGTTTGAGATGCGGGATGGATGACTGGTCAGTATCCAGTCCAGGAGAGTACATTTGACTGTTTTGTAATTTTGCCTAGTGGGGGAGACAACCAGTTGAGCAAGGTTTGCTGAGGAGATGGCATCAATGAAGCCCCCTGATTGCGGAGCAAGCCAGTTGATATTGAAGTCGCCCATGAGGATTGTCTCAGAGTCAGGTGGTTGGGATCGGATTAGGTCAAGGACGGAGTTGAGGCCTTTTCCTTGTTCTTTAGGGGGGATGTAAACTGCTGCAATTGACAGGGCTTTAGTGTGGACCCCTAGTAGAACTTTGACAGTGAGAAACTGGGAGGATGAGTAAGATATGAGTGTATTTGGATGGTGGCCTTGGAGAGAGTCTTTGAGCTATAAGGCTCAGCCACCACCTCTTTCAGCGATTTTGTCAAGTCGGAAAATGTTGTACCCTGGCAGGGTAATAGCCATGTCCGAGATTTTAGGTGAGAGCCAGGTTTCAACAACTGCAAGGACATCTGGCTTGTGTTGATTTTCAGATATTTGCAGGGCATCAAGTTTTGGCAGGAGACAGCAAATATTTACTGCAGCAAGGGTGAGTGTTCCGGAGTGACTCATGGTGAGCTACTGGGGACCAGAAAACTGTTGTTACTGTAGATCAAAGACCCAGACTGTGTTATATTCCCGAATGTGATAAACATTGGCCTGGGGCATATGCAGGACGTAAAAGTCCTTTGTTAGTATCTTCCTTTGTTCTCCAAAATGGTTGGGAATAGACCTCAAAGACAAGCAAACACCCTTTAAGAACAAGTCAGACGGAAATGTGGATTCAGTGCAGTACTTCACAACTCAGAGCTTTTATTACAGAATTACTGACCTTACTTTTGCTTTTGATGGCTTCCAAAAAAGTTGATTTATGATGAGAATGCCAGTACCTGCTGGTGATGTTTTGCAGTTTCTTAGACCTGGTACTCTCAAATGGGGACGGAGAGAGGATCTCAGATCTAGAAGTGGGTAGCCATCTGGGAACAAGTGACCACCAAACAGAGTGGTTCATGATAAACTCAGCTGTAGAGTCAAGCCATACAAAAGTAAAGGTACTGGACTTCAGGAGAACTGATTTTGTCAAAATGGCAGAGTGCTTCAGAAAGCACTAGCAAACAGGCAAGAAAGAGGGGTGGAGCAACAATGAGGAAACATCAAAACTGCCATCACAGAGGCAACAAGCCTTTGTGTGAAGCAAATAAATAAATCAAAATGAAAGAAAAAAATGTTATGGTTCTCAAAAGAGGTGGAGGGGAAGGTTAGGAAGAAAAAGATAGCATTCAGGAAGTATAAGGAAACACAGAAGGAGCAGAACAGAGAATTGTACTAGTTAAAGCAGAAGGAAGCGGGGAAGGCAGTCAGAATAGCAAAGGCCCAAACCAAGGAAAAGATACCCAACTCGGTTAAGAAGGAGGATAAAACCTTTTATAGGTACATTAGGGAGCAAAGAAAGACAAATGGAGGGATCCTGAGGCTGAATAAAGAGCAGGGTGGGTGGGCAGAGAGGGAAAGTGAAAAAACAGGGATCCTGAACAAATACTTCTGCTCAGTGTTCACAAAGGAAGAGGAGGGGGAGGTACCTAATTCAGTCAATAGAAGCACTATGGAAAGGGGGGGGTCGATATCAGTCCTTTTACAGAAAAAGGGTTCTGAAAGAACTAAAACTGAAGGTGGACATAGCAATGGAGCCTGATGGGATTCACCCCAGAATTCTGAAAGAACTAAGGGGAGAACTAGTAACACCATTGACTGCCCTTTTTAACAAATCACGGGAGGATGGTGTGGTACCTGAGGACTGGAGGAGGGCAGATGTGATTCCTCTTCACAAAAGTGAGAGCAAGACAGAGGTAGGAAACTACAGACCTGTTGGTTTGACCTCAGTGGTAGGGAAAATGATGGAACCACTTCTGAAGGAAAGAATTGTTGAGTACCTAGAGGCCAGTGGGACACAGGGCCCAAGGCAGCATGGATTCACAGTGGGAAAGTCATGTCAGATGAATCTAATCATAACATTTCTTTGACTGGGTGACCAAAGCAGTAGACCAGGGAGGAGCTGTGGACATGGCCTACCTAGACTTCAGCAAGGCATTTGACAGTCCCACACAAAAGATTAATAAATTATCTAGCCTGGGAGTGGGTCCCAGGGTGGTAGCCTGGGTAAAACATTGGCTGGACAACAGGGTGCAAAGTGTGATAGCAAACGGAGTCCTCAGTGAAGAAAGAGGGGTTACTAGTGAGGTACTGCAGGGTTCAGTACTGGGTTCGGTCCTTTTTAATGTCTTTATAAGTGACATTGCAGAGGGACTGGAAGGAAAAGTATCTCTCTTTGCAGATGACACACAGATCTGCAACAGGGTTGATACACAAGGTGGGGTGGAAAGGATGGGAAGGGACTTGGCAAGGTTGGAGGAATGGTCAAATGTATGGCAGCTTAGATTCAATGCAAAGAAGTGCAAAGTAATGCACCTGGGAAACAAAAACCCAGGGGAAGAGTACACAATGGAAGGTGAGATACTGACAACAACAAAAATGGAAAGGGATCTGGGAGTGGTTATATCAGATGACCTAAAGGTAGGCAAGTATATAAGCAGTGTCAGTGGCTCAGTAGGTAGTACTCTCGCCTCTGAGGCCGGGAGATCAGAGGGCTGTGGGTTCAGTTTCCACATCTGGCACTTGAGTTAATATCCCAGTACTGACACTGTAGTGCAGCATGAGTGGGGTGCTGCATTTCTGAGGTGCTGTCTTTCAGATGGGATGTTAAACCGAGGTCCCATCTGCCTGGATTGGTGGTAGTTCAGGTGGATGTTAACGATCCCATGGCACTTATCGATAATTTCCGTCATTCACTAAAAATACCACCAACAGCTTAAGTTGGTTCAAGGTCAGTTGGCATTCATCTGTATCCCCCTCCCCCGGGTCATGCCTGAAAATAGGCAGGATTTGTCTAGTCAGTGCACTTACCTGGTCAACAAAAACGAAATAAATAAAATAAAATAAAAAGCAATGTGAGAAGGCAGTAAGGAGGGCTGGGGGAATACTGGGATGCATAGGGAGAGGCATCAACAGTAGAAAACAGGAAGTTATTCCTCTGTACAGACAGTTGGTGAGACCCCATCTGGAGTACTGTATGCAATTCTGAAGACCCCATTTATGCAAAGACATAGACAGGGTGGAGGATGTCCAAAGGAGGGCAACCAAAATGGTGCTGGGTCTGCACCAGAAAACATACGAAGAGAGACTAAAGGAGCTTAATATGTATACCCTTGAGGAAAGGAGGGAGAGGGGGGACATGATAGAGACATTTAAGTACCTCAAGGGAATCAACAAAGTCCCAGAGGGTAGCATCTTTCAGAAAAAGAGATGTGCAAGAACAAGGGGACACAATTTGAACATAGAGGGGGAATGGCTCGGGGCAATGTGAGGAAGTAGTTTTTCATGGAGAGGGTTGTGGATGCATGGAACAGCCTTCCTGAGGACGTTGTGGAGTCAGAAACAGTGGGAGAATTCAAGAATGCATGGGACAGACATAAGGCAATTCTAGTGGGGGGTAGGAGGAAGTAGGCTGCTGGTTAACTAGGCTCTACAGCTTACCCATTAGGTAGGGAAATGAGCAGACTAGGTGGGCCAAGCAGTCCCATCCTCCCCAAATTCGGGGGCCTCTGCTTCTTCGTCTTCTCACAGAGAGAAGAAATCAGACGGAAAGCACAAACACTGGGATAAACAGAAGGACAAACCCTTTGTCAGCCTCCCATTCCCAGTCTCCTCTTCTGATGATGACTGGCTCTGGGATGTCCTCCTGTGGGAGGTCGGTCTCTGCTTCAATGGCAGCCCTCTCTCCCTCCGGGCTCCCCGTGGTCAGTCCTCCCGCCCTCATCCAGACTTCAGGTGGTGGTTCTTCGAGATCAGGGACTTCTTCCTCAGCCTCTCAGCCCCTAGTGCTGAGGCCCTTTCATCAGACTGCAGGTCCTCAGTCAGGCAGCTCGTCTGGGTCTTCTTTGGGTGGTGGGTCCCTGTCCGTCATCTGCTTGGCTTCCGTGTCTGCTAAGTCAGTTCCTGGCTCCGGGGCTAATGCCACCCAGTGACACTAGAGGCATGTGCTTGCCTCCCCTGGGAGAGTGACACCTCTACCCCATTTGAGAGTTGGCTCCCCCTCGGCAGGCTCTTTCTATGATGACGCCGGCTTCTTCCCCTGACTGGCATCAGTGCACGCCTGTCCGGTCAACGCCGGCTACCCAATGTCAACCCTGGTGACACCCATTCCATCATTGCCTGAACACCCGATGTCACCGGCTGACCCTAAGGTTACCTCTCAGCCGACACCAGGGAGCCCTGTGTCCAGTCTGATGACACCTACCAGACTGACACCTGATAATCAGACACTCACTGTGCTGCCACCGGTCAACCAATCCTAAAGACCCAACAACTGGGTTGCCGCCATCAAAGGGGCCAATGCCGGGGCTGTCTAACATCCCCCCACCAACATCGGCTAATCCCTCTATGCCTCAGAATCCTCTGCTGGATCTAAATGCTCTCTTTATGTCCTGTTGGAACATGATCAAGGGTGATCTGATACTGAAAAGGCCTCCTATGCCCCCTCCCAAGGAATCTCTTCCCTCAGGGGCTAAGCCTCAGGCTCCTCCCCAGCAGCCTACACCAATACCTAAAGAGCCTACCCCACAACCAGATGACATTGGTAGGGGCCACTGTAAGCATCATGGTCAAAAGCACCGTCGCTCATCCTCCAGGTCCTTGGACAGATACCAACATAGGTCGCATGGGTGTAGACACCATTGTTTGACCTCACAATCTTCCTCTTTGGGGGAGTCGGACCAGCGTTCTCTTCCTCCTCCTCATTGTCATCTGACTCGGGGATGTTACCTCCTCCAGTAGATCCCAATGACACCCCCAGTTCTCCTCCCAATGATTCAACCTTCATGGAGGTGATGCAGCACATCCAGTCCAGTATGGGTTGGGACACTGAAGATTTACACCTGGAGAGGCGCTATTTTTTTTTCCCCATCAAAAGGATCCAAAACCTTTGGTGGATCCTCTTCTGGTAGATCCATTTAAGGACATCAACAGATCTGCTTGGAAATGCCCATCTTCCACCCTTGCTGATTCCAAGAAGGCTGATCGTCTCTGTATTGCTCCTCTAGAAGAGCCTTTCTTTGGAAAACAACCGATTGGACTCCATGGTTATTGCAGTGGCCCATGATCACTCCTGGAAGCCTCGGCATCTTAACACTCAGCCTCCAGACAAAGACTCGAAGCAGGTGGACCACCTCAGCAGGAAAGTCTATGCCTTGGCCACATGTGCCATTTACTCCCTGAATTTTTAGAGCACGTGGTCCAGTATCAGAATGCCTTCTGGGAGAAGGCCATGGAACTGGTTCAGACTCAGCAGGATAGTCCTCAGAAAGCTGAGCTGCTGCATATTTTGAAATCAGGTTCTGATGTAGATACTCATGTCCTACGTTCCTCCTATGATACGGAGATTCAGTGGCTAGGGCAGTGGCCACTGACGTCTGCCTTTGCCGCTGTTCCTGAATGCTCATCTCGGTTTTTACCCCAGACGAGCATTATGGATGCTCCATTCAAGGTCTCAGTCCTCTTCAGTGTGGAGTTGGAAAAGGTTATAATTCACCTTCAGGAATCTGGCAAGGCTGTCAGATCTGTACATACCATGTACAGCTCTAATCAGAATCAGAACTGCCGCCAGCCATTTCGTCAGTCCTCTGGGCAACAGCCCCAAGGCCAACAAACCAGAGGTGCCTTTAAACATAAGGCCACTTCTCAGGCCTCAGGAGGTTCAGGTCCCAGAGCCCCCCAAAATATCTCAGGCCCCTTTGCCTGTCCCTGGTTACTCAGCCTGACTCCTTACCCGATCCCATTCCCCTGGCAGACTCTCTGAGGAAGCAGTGGGGATCGCTTTTCTCTCCATCTAGAAAGATGGCACAGGATAACTATGGACCAATGGGTTCTTCAACTGCTAGAGAAAGGGCATACTCTAGAGTTCATGGAGATGCCCCCAGACAACCCACCCGTAACCTCCCATTATCCTCAGTCACACCTCCCCCTCATTCAGGAGGAGATTCAAGCAGTCTTGCTGAAGCCACCATAGAGTCAATGCAACCAGATCAAAGAGGGAAGGGCTTTTATTCCCACTTTTTTCTGGGTTCAAATAAAATGGGACCTTTGGCCTTTCCTGGATCTCAGCCACCTGAACAAGTATATAGAATACAGACAATTCAGGATGGTCACCCTTCCAGGTCTGACCCCCCTCCTTCCTCAGGGGTACTGGCTGTTCTCCCTAAACATGCAGGATGCTTACCACCACATTTTGATCTTTCAACCCCACAGGAGGTTCCTTCACTTCCATTTCTAAGGCAACCACTACCAATTCTGCACCCAGCCATTCAGCCTCTCCTTGGCTCCCTGGATTATTACAAAGTGCCTAGCAGTAGTGACTGCAGTCCACAGGAGGAAAGGCCACTATAAAATCCCCTACCTGGATGATTGGCTCTTGGCAGCTCCTTCCTGGAATCAGCTGATCAGCATCATAGAAGACACCTTTACCTTGTTTCGAGATCTAGGGATCACTCCCAACCTCCCAAAGTCCTCCCCATGACCCTGTCAAAAGCTACAGTACATCAGGGCAGTTCTGGACACCACCGAAGGAAAAGCCTTCCTGCCTCTGGACAGGGCAGAACACCTTCAGGATCAGGTTCACCTGGTTTCCTCATCACATCAAATCCCAGCCAGACTATTCCTAAGGCTGCTAGGGTACATGGCAGCAGCCATCACAACGGTCCCTTTTGCACGCCTGCACATGAGGGTTCCCCAATGGACCCTTTGTGTCCAATGGGACCAAAGCAAGGATGACTTGGAGCAGCTTGTGACAGTTCTCCACTCTGGTGTGCCAAACTATGGCATGGAGATTGAACCCCTCCAATCTTTCAACAGGGGTCCACTTTCAGAAGGACTCTCCTGGTCAGATTCTGACCATGGACATATCTGGCCAAGGATGGGATGCCCATTTGCAGACTATCAAACCCAGGGAACTTGGTCTCCCCAACAGCAACATCTCCATATCAACATATTAGAGATGTGGATGATACTCTGTGCCTACAGGCATTCAAGATGAATCTGTTCTCGGGCCCTCTCCTTATTCAGACAGAGAAAACGTCAGTGGTCTTCTACATAAACAAGCAAGAGGGGACTCACTCTTACCCCCACTGCAGGGAGGCCATGAGAATCCTGTATTGGGCCATCAAGCATCATCTGGACCTTCCTACCATGCATGTCCCAGGCGTACAAAACACCCTGGCTGACAGTTTAAGCTGCTCTCAGTCCAAGGCACATGAATGGGAACTTCTCCAAACTGTGGCTGAAGAGCTGTTTGACCGGTGGGGCTGGCCAGAGTTAGACCTCTTCACGCCCCCATTCAATGCAAAACTCCCCAATTTCTGGCTGCTAGATCCAGGGCCTGGTGTCTTCTGGTGAGACACATTGTCTCTTTCTTGGAGAGAGAAGTTTCTGTATGCCTTCCTACCCTTTCCATTACTGCAGAGAGTTCTTCTCAGATTGCAGTTGGAGGGAGCAGGGATGATCCTAGTTACTCCATATTGGCCACATCACATTTGGTTCCCACTACTTCAGCAGCTGGCAGTGGAACCCTCAATCCCCCTGCCCCTGAGCTCAGGCTTGCTCTCTCAGGAGCAGGGCACCTTGGTTCATCTGGACCTCAAGTTGCACACATAACTCTTGCAGACCTAGCAGTCTCTCGGTTTGGGGTTTTCCCAGAGTGGCAGATGTCTTGGTGGCAGCAAGGAAGCCTTCCACCAGGGCCACTTATACGATGAAGTGGAATTGGTTCTGCATTTAGACCTCCGTTCGCCACCTTGATCCCATCACCTGTCCAGTGAATTCTGTCTTGCAGTACCTCCTTTCTCTATCAGATTCAGGGCTGAGCTACTCCTCCATTAAGATGCATTTATCGGCTATCTCTGCATATCATGCACCTGTAGAGGGCAAAACTCTTGCCCAGCTGGATCTTTCCCGCACTTTCTTGCATTGTATTCTTCACCTCAGACCTCCCATCAGGGACTCTGTTCCCCATGGGACCTTTTATTTGTTTTGGAAAAACTCACACTGCCTCCCTTCGAACCGGCCGTGAGTTGTGAGTTATGCTTTCTATCGTGGAAAGCGCTATTTCTGGTTGTCATTACCGCTGCTCAAAGGATTTCTGAGCTTCAGGCTCTGATGTGTAAAGAGCCTTATTTAGTTTTCCACAAGGACAGGGTATTCTTGCGGATGAATACTACGTTTTTGCCTAAAGTGGTGTCTGAGTTTACACTGAATCAGGACATCCACTTAGCTGTTTACTACCCAGAGTATTGTAACAGAGGTTAGGCTCTACTTCATATTCTGGAAATTCACTGGGTGCTTTGTTACTACTTAGATCGCACCTGCGCTGTCCGAAAGTCTGACCAGTTGTTTGTTTCTTTCACCCCAAGGACTGAAGGGGCTGCTGTTTCTAAGCAAACTTTGTCTAAATGGTTAGTCAACTGCATAGTTTATTGCTGCAATGAATATGACAAGCCTTTGCCAGGACCGGTCAAAGGCCATTCCACCAAGGGTATGGCTGCTTCCTTTGCATCCATTAAAAATGTGTCTGCGGCTGATATATGCACAGCTGCCACTTGCAGTTCTGTACACACCTTCATTAAGTATTACAGTTTGGGCAGTGCCTCTCGTTATATGACAGGTTTTGGCCTCACTGTCATACAAGGACTGCTCTCATGAGCATTTTCAGCAGACTTTTACTTCCTCCCGGTTGATGGGGGTTAGTCCTCCCACTGCTTGGAATTCGGTCCTTATGGAGTAGCTTGCTGCAAGAGCTCCCCATCGAAGTGAGATAGCACAGTTATGTAAGAACTTACCGTAACAGTAGGTGAGGATATAGCATGCACCAAGCAGGAAAGGGACCTTGGGGTTATCATCTCTGATGACCTCAGGGTAAGGAAACGGTGCGACAAGGGGACAGGTAACAACAAATAGAATGCTGGGATTTATAGACAGGGGCATCACCAGCACTATACAAGATACTAGTGAGGACCCCACCTGGAGTACAGTTTCCATTTCTGGAGACCTTGCCTACGTAAGGAGATAGACAGGGTGGAAAAGGTTCAGAGGAGGGCAACAAAGATGGTACAGGGATTGCATCACGAGTCCTATGCGGACAGGCTGAAGGACTTGAATATGTATGGCAGTCAGATTTGGAGTGGAGGAGGGTGTGGAGACGGGCGTATGGGGGGCCAACTAGGAGCTCGAATAGTGCTATGGTGCTCTGTAGCCATATGAAGTAGTCTAGACTAACTCATTATTTGCTGCCGGATTAGTTTTTACTTACTTTGGTAATTTGTAGCCAGGTGGATCCAAGGAACACGGACAGCTGAGGTGGTCGCTGGACTGAGGAGGAGGAATTGGGCCACACAGCTGAGGACTGCAGCAACACCATATGAAGGAAGGTGATCTTTAGTCTTCTTATTTACAGGGTTATGCACATACGGGGTGAAGTATTAGGGGACTAGGCTGCTAGTTCATGGAGGGGGTTTGATTGTCTCACGAGAAACTGAGACTGGTGGGTGACCTATGGGAAGCGAGAGGTAAAGGCGCCAATCTTAAACAAAGGAATGAGGCCTTAAAACACTGCTGGGCTTGTTACTTTGTATGCAGTCAGATTTAGAGTGGAGGGCACGGGGTCATACTGCCATATGATAAAACCACGTGGCTGAAAATGCCACAGCGAAACAGTGCAGCACAAAAGCAGCTGGGCAAAACACCAACCTGTTCCTCACACTGAGCCCATTGGCACCAGTGGGTCTTTACATTTTGTTTTTGAAGGGCCTAGCCCCATGGAACTTAATTAACAAACTCCGGGGAGGGGGGTGGACTTCAGGGATGGGGAGAAATTCGGGATGGGGGAGTTTGATTTAAAAAAAAAATATATGCCTGCAAAAGCTGCAGTAGTAAAGACCTAGTGGGGGAACCAAACCCCGGTCCCAGGTCTCCCAACTGTGCTGTGTGCTGGTGCCCCAGCCACTCCACCACAGGAGCAGCTTAACCAGGCATCCAGCACACAGCATCTTCTCCTCTCCTTTCATCAGTGTGCAGCAACAGGGGTGGCGGTAAATCCCTATCGCTATTCTACCCATCGCTGTGATTTCAAGTGCTGTATGTACAGTGTGATTAATACCATGCTGTCTTACATGTGTGGTATTGACCCAGTACCGGAGTGGAGGAGGGTGTGGGGACAGCGTACGGGAAGCCGACTAAGAGCTGGAATAGCACTATGGTGCTCGGTAGCCATATGGCGTAGTCTGGACTAGCTCATTAATTAGGTGCCGGATTAATTTTTACTTACTTTTATAATTTGTAGCTGGGTGGATCCAAGGGACTCAGACAGCTGAGGTGGTCACAGGACTGAGGAGAAGGAATTGGACCGAACAGCTGAGGACTGCAGGAACATCATATGAAGGGAGGTGATCTTTATTTTACTTATTTATGGGGTTGTGCACAAATGGGCGAAGTATTAAGGGGCTGGGCTACTAGCTCATGGAGGGAGTTTGATCGTCTCGAGGAGACCGGTGAGCCCAACCCACCCTCCCCATCCTTCCCTCCCATGCTTGTCCTCATTACAGGGCTGCTACCTCCTGACTGAGGCAAGAGGACTTCCTACCAATACCAGGTCTCTATTAGGATGACTCAGCCCATAATGTAAAGGAAAACAAGTAAAAATATATACATGTAACAGTTAACGTGTTGGGTGAGATATAGTACTAGCATTGGGGGACTAGAACTAGATGAAATAATGATGACATCTTACAGGTCTCGGGGGACCGGGGGTTGGGGTAGGTAGGCTTTAAGGGTGGATGAAACATCGAAACATAGAAGTTGATGGCAGATAAAACCACAAGGCCCATCCAGTCTGCCCATTTTTTCTACCTTATGAATGTGCCATTGGCCTTTACCCTGTCAATGGCCTATTTATTCATATCAATCTGTATTGCTCTCTTATGCCTATCCCATGCCTGTTTGAAGCCCTGTACTGTATTCATATCCACCACTTCCCGAGATAGGCCGTTCCATGCATCCACTACACTTTCTGTGAAAAAAAACTTTCTCACATCACTCCTTAATCAACCTCCTTCTAATCTCATGCTGTGTCATCTTGTCCTGCTATTTTTCTTATATTGAAACATGTTAGACTCTTACACCTTGTTAATGCCCTTAAGATATTTGAATGTTTTGATCATATCACCTCTCTCTGTCTCTCTCCTTTGCCCTAGGGTATATATTTTGAGCTCCGTTAATCTGTCCTCATATGTTTTCTGATGCAGTCCCTGCACCATTTTGGTTACCCTTCTCTGGATTGCCTCCATTTTGTTAATGTCCTTGTGCAGGTGTGGCTTCCAGTACTGCACACAGTACTCCAGATGGGGCCTAACCAGTGTCTTGTAAAGAGGGATTATTACCTCCCCCTTACGCCTTGTGATAATTCTACTAATATACCCCAACATCCCTCTAACCATACCTACTACTTTAGTGGCCTGCTTGCATGATTAACTCATCTGTGATGATGATGCCCAAGTCTCTTTCTTCCCTTGTTATTGCCAGGAACTCCCACTCCCAACCTATAGGTAGCTTCAGGGTTTCTCTTCCCTATGTGCATGATCTTTCATTTCTTTTCATTAAACCCCAGTTGCCACTCTTCAAACCATTTTGCCAGTTTTCCCAGATCTCGTCTCATTCTACTCACCCCATCTGGATCATCTACTCTGCTGCAGATATTGGTGTCATCTGCAAACAGGCAAACCTTACCCTCCAGTCCATCTGCAATGTTACTGATGAAGATATTGAAGAGGACTGGCCCCAGGACTGATCCCTGAAGTATCCCACTTGTGACTTGAATCTCAACTGACTGTATACCTTTTACCACCACTCTCTGTTTTCTGTCCGCCAACCAGTTTGCCAACCAGTTGACCAACTTCTGACCCACCCTGAGCCTACTAGGCTTATTAATCAATCTTCTATGTGGAACAGTTTCGAAAGCTTTGCTGAAGTCAAGGTAGATGTCATCAACTTCACCCTCTTGGTCCACCACTCTGGTTACCCAGTCAAAGAAATATATGAGATTAGTTTGACAGGACCTTCCTGTTGTAAACCTATGCTGTCTTGGATCATGTGCTCCTATGGATTCCAGGTTTTGCACTATCTTTTCCTTAAGGAGTGCCCCCATAATCTTGCCCACTACTTAGGTAAGACTGACTGGTCTGTATTTCCCTGTCTCCTCCCTGCTGCCACTCTTGTGGAGCGGGATCACATGAGCCCTTCTCCAGTCTTCTGGGATCTCTCCTGTGCTCAGAGATTCACTAAACAGTTCTGCTAAAAGCTCTGCTAGTTCCACCCTTAGCTTCTTTAGTACCCTGGGATGTATGCCATCAGTTCCCATTGCCTTGACCACCTTGAGCTTAGCGAGCTCTTGTAGGAACCTTTCTTTTGTGAAGGGACTTGTACACACCCCCCCCCCATGTCCATGGTGCTGAACTGTGGGCTCTGCCCTACCTTCTCCTCAGTAAATACTGAGCAGAAGTATCTAATTAGGATAGATGCTTTTCCTTGGTCCTCCTCCACACACTTCCCCTTATCCCCTTTGATCTTAGCAATACCCCCACTGGACTTTCTCCTTTTACTAATGTATCTATGGAAAATCCTTGTCCCCTTCATTTACTCGTTGTGTTAGTGTTTCCTAGGTTTGGGCCTTTGCCTGCCTTACTGCCTTCCCTGCTTCCCTTAAGGAAGTTTGGTATGCTTCCCTATCTTCATCCTGCTGTGTTCCCTTTTATTTCCTGAAGGCCAACCTTTTGGCTCTGACTTTTTCTGCTACTGTTTTTGAGAACTAAAGTGGTTTCCTCCTTCTTTTGCTCTTGCCTTTCTCTCTAACACAATGGGATGTTGCTTCAAGTTTTGCATCCTTAATGCTTGCCCACTTTGCCTGTACCCCCTCAACTGTATTTCTTCTTGCCAGGGCTAGCTTAACTCTGTTGGCCATCTTATCAAAGTCAGCTCCTCTGAAGTCCCATATTTTTGCCTTGGAATGGGATGATTTAGTTCTAGTGGCCAAGTTGAACCATACCATGTGATGGTCACTGGCCTCCACGTGACCTTCTACCTGGAGATCTGTGATCTTTTCCCTGTTAGTCAGTACTAGATCCAGGAAAGCTCTGTCTCTTGTGGGTTGTTGTATCAATTGTTTGAGGCCCTTCCCCTGCAGGGAATTCACTGTGTACCTAGTTTCGGCAGAGTTCCGTCTGTAAGGATTGGGAACAGGCGTTGGGTTAGGGACAATGAGTAGGAACAGTGCTGAAGGGGATGTAGGAAGGACAGTTGGCTGCAATGGCTGTGGGGCAGCCATCTTCTTAAAGATTGCATGTAGGTGGCGGGGAGGTGTTTGGTGTATAGGCAACTTAAGCAGATCACTGAGGAAATTGCATGGTTGAGAAGGGAGCTGTGGGGAAGGGAGGAAAGGGGCCGGTGGGGCCAGTTGGGGCCAAGGGACCATAGGAAGGCTTACTCAATGGGCACAGCCAGTAGGTTCAGAGTGGAGCAGGAAAGGGGAGCAAATGAACCAGAACCACTGTACCATCAAGAGACACTACAGGAAGGGACAGGAAGGTGGATGATGGTCAAAAGAAGGGATAGAAAAAGACCTGGAGTACAATATACCTGGGATGTGCAATACAAAGTATCAGGGAAGACTCAAGGCAAAGTGAGAGAGGGGGCCAAAAGGTTCTCACTGCTGGCTAGCCTGAATGAGCAGGAGGTGGGGAATCTCAAAGGGGAGGTAAATGCAAGGGGGCAGAGAAATAGCACAGGAAATAGCAGCCAGGCTGATGGCGAGGTCAGGGCATCAGGGGATTCAAGTAGGACAGCGGAGGCTAAGGAGGGTTGTGGGGTGGAGGCAATCAGGAAGGTGGAGCAAGCAGGTCATGGGCTGAGAGTGAATGATGGACCAGTGGTAATGTTGGTACGAATATGGGGTTGGGAGAGCAGCTAAAGGGTGTAAGGAGGGGTGATGAGGTTGGGAAAGTGGGTGGTAGGGTGAGGGTCAGGAAGGCACCAGAACTGAAGAAGGCAACATGGGGAGGAGGAAAAGGCAGAGTGGTAGGAAACGGGGACATGGGAAATGAGGCCTTATATGGGGACTGTGGCCAGATCAGGTGGGACCATCCAGGAGGGGATCATGATGGAGGCAGGCTCTTAGGAATGTGGGACAGGGATTTAGGAGAGGGACTGGGGCTCACAGATCCTGGTAGACAGGAGGAAGAGCATAAACACTGTGCCAGTGAGGGAAAAGGGGCAACCGCTGGGGGGAACAAGGAGGAAACGGGAACACTGGGTGTCTATGACAAGGCTAGAGGAGTAGGACAGTGGGATAAGGGGCAGAATGATGGGGAGAGAATTGGGGGGCAGCAGGGATTAGAACAGGGAGTCATCATACTGGGAGACTCCTTAGTGAAAGGTATCAGATTGGGGGGTTGGGCAAGGGAGGCAGGAAGAGTTCTATTTGGGTGGAATGCATGCTAGGTATGTCAGCAGGAAGAGTGGGACAACTTATCACTAAATGAGTAAGAAGGCAGAGGGTGAAGCCCCACATAGTGATGCACCTAGGCACTAACAATCTGGAGGGTGGCAGAGTAGAGGAAGTGCAGGACAGATTCAGGAAATTGGGCAGGTTATGCAGCATTGAGGGGCAAACATAGAAACATAGATGGCAGATAAGGATCGCTTAGCCCACCTAGTCTGCCCGTTTCTCTACCTACAGGATAGGCCGCAGATCCTAGTTAACCAACAGCCTATTTCTTCTTACCCCCCAGAAGAACTGCCTTATGTCTGTCCCATGCATTCTTGAATTATCCCACAGTTTTAGACCCCACAACCTCCTCAGGAAGGCTGTTCTATGCATCCACTACCATCTCTGTGAAGAAATACTTCCTCACATTGCCCCGGAACCCCCCATCTTTAAATTGTGTCCCCTTGTTCTTGCACATCTCTTTTTCTGAAAGATGCTACCCTCTTGGACTTTGTTGATTCCACTGAGGTACTTAAAAGTTTCTATCATGTCCCCCTCTCCCTTCTTTCCTCAGGGGTATACATATTAAGCTCCTTTAGTCTCTCCTCATACGGCTTCTCTTGCAGACCCTGCACCATTTTAGTTGCCCTCCTCTGGACTGCCTCTATCCTGTCTATGTCCTTGTGGAGATGGGGTCTCCAGAACTGGATGTAGTACTCCAGATGGGGTCTCACCAACTGTCTGTACAGAGGGATAACAACTTCCTGTTTTCTGCTGGTGATGTCTCTCCCTATGCATCCCAGTATCCCCCAAGCCCTCCCTACTGCCTTCTCACATTGTTTGCTAACCTTAAAGTCATCTGATATAATTACCCCCAGGTCCCTTTCCTTTTTTGTTGCTGTTACTGCCCCCCCCCATTGCATAAACTTCCCCTGGATTCTTGCTTCCCAGGTGCATTATTTTGCACTTCTTTGCATTGAATCCTAGCTGCCATACTTCTGACCATTCCTCCAACCTTGCCAAGTCCCTTCTCATCCTTTCCATGCCTCCTTGTGCATCAACCCTGTTGCAGATCTTTGTGTCATCTGCAAAGAGACATACTTTTCCTTCCAGTCCCTCTGCAATGTCACTTATAAAGACATTAAAAAGGACTGGACCCAGTACTGAACCCTGCGGTACCCCACTAGTAACCCCTCTTTCTTCAGTGTGGACTCCATTTACAATTACCTTCTGTGTCCTGTTGTCCAGCCAAAGTTTTACCCAGGCTACCACCAGGACCCACTCCCAGGCTGGTTAATTTGACTATTAATTTTTCATGTGGGATTGTGTCAAATGCCTTGCTAAAGTCTAGGTAGGCCATGTCCACAGCCCCTCCCTGGTCTACTACTTTGGTTACCTAGTCAAAGAAATCTATTAGATTCATCTGACATGACCTTCCTGCTGTGAACCCATGCTGCCTTGGGTCCTGTGCCCCACTGACCTCAAGGTACTCAACAATTCTTTCCTTCAGAAGTGACTCCATCACTTTTCCTACCACAAAGGTCAAACTGCAGGTCTGTAGTTTCCTGCCTGTGTCTTGGTCCCACTTTTGTGAAGGGGAATCACATCCACCTTCCTCCAGTCCTCGGGTACCACACCATCCTCCCATGATTTATTAAAAAGAGTAGTCAGTGGTTTCACTAGTTCCCTCCTTAATTCTTTTATAATACTGGGGTGAATTCCATCAGGCCCCATTGCTTTGTCCACCTTCAATTTTAGGAGTCCTTGCAGAACTCTTTCTTCTGTGAAAGGGCTGGGATCGACCCCCCTATCAAGAGTGCTTCTGTTAATTGGATTAGGTATGTCCCCCTCCTCGTTTGTGAATACTGAGCAGAAATATTCGTTCGGTATCCCTGCTTTTTCACTGTCCCCCTCTGCCCACCCACCATTCATTCTATTCAGCCTCAATATCGCTCCCTTTGTCTTTCTGAGCTCTCTGATGTACATATAAAAGGTTTATCCCCCTTCTTAACTGAGTTGGCTATCTTTTCCTCAGTTTGGGCCTTTTCTATTCTGACTTCCCTCCCTGCTTCCTTCTGCCTTAACTGGTACAGCTCTCTGTCCTGCTCCTTCTGTGTTTCCTTATACTTCCTGAATGCTATCTTTTTCTCCCTGACTTTCCCAGCCACCACTTTTGAGAACCATGATGGCTTCTTCTTTCATTTTAATTTGTTTATTTGCTTCACACAAAGGCTTGTTGCCTCTGTGATGGCAGTTTTGATGATTCCCCATTGTTGCTCCACCCCTCCTGCTAGCCTGTTTGCTAGTGCTTTTCTGAGGCACTCTCCCATCTTGCCAAAGTCAGCCCTCCTGAAGTCCAGTGCCCTCACTTTTGTATGGCTTGACTCTATAGCTGAGTTTAACGTGAACCACACTGTTTGATGGTCACTTGTTCCGAGATGGCAACCCACTTCTAGATCTGAGATCCTCTCACTGCCCCCATTTGAGAGTATGAGGTCTAAGACTGCTTCCTCACGAGTGAGTTCTGAAATTAGCTGTCTGAGGCCTGCCACCTGTAGGGCATCGAGAATGGCCCTGCTCTTGGATGTGGCTGCAGCAAATGTGCTCCAGTTAACATCTGGCATATTCAGGTCTCCCATCAACAGTATGTCCCCTTTCTCTGCCGTTCTAAGAATGCCTTCTTTCATATCCTTGTCCATTCCCTCCCCCTGACATGGGGGTCTGTACACAACCCCTGTGTAGATTGTGGTGCCCTTTAGAGTCTCCAAGGTGACCCACAGTGCCTCCTCTCCTCCCTGTTTACTCTTTGGTTCAGTTGCTTTTATCCCTTCCTTTACATAGAGCTACTCCTCCCCTCTTCTCTCCTGCCTGTCTCTCCTATAGGTTATGTACCCGATATGTTAACATCCAGTCATGGTTCTCTGTGTACCATGTTTCTGTGACTGTCTTCGATATCAGGCATCCCTCTTCCATCAAAGGCCACCAGCTCAGGGAGCTTGTTGCCCAGACTACGGGCATTGGTACTCATTACCCTCCATTTCCTGATGGCCTTACTCCTTTTGCCCCATCCCTGTCCTTCTTGCCTTTGTCACTTTATCCATTTTCCCTGCCCTTCTCCCTATCGCCACCTCTATGTTGGTGTTTACCGTACTTACTACCGTGATTTTTTTTGTGGGGCTAGAATTTCCCTGCTCCTTTCCAGTGTCTCCCCCCCCCCTTGGCTAGCTTAAATGCTTGCCTATGAAGCATTTAAACCTATCACCTAGGATCCTGGTTCCCCTCCTGGACAGATGCAGCCCATCATGCCAGTGGGAACACGACAACTCGCTTCCTACAATTCGTCCTGCATCAACTCGCTCCCGACAATTAGTGAGGGCCTGAGGCATTACAGTTCTTCAAATCTTCAGTGCTTCAGTGCTTTGAATCTCTTCCAAGGGTCAGTGGTGGTGGTCTGGAGGCATTCCAGATCTTCAGTTCTCCAGTTCTTCAAATCTCTTCCCCAAGGTCAATGGTGACAGCCTGGAAGCTCTTCAGTTCATGACAAGTCACTGGAAATATAAGTGTCCTGTTCTTTCCCAGAGTCCATTGTGATGGTCCAGTGGTCCCCTGTGGAACAGTCCCCCAGTCCCCAATGAAGCCAAATCCCTGAGCTCTGAACCAGTTTTTAAACCACTGATTGAATCCCATGGTGCAGAACACCCTAGTCTCTCCTACGCCATAGATGGGCAGCATCTCCAAGAAGGTTACCGTGCATGCTACATGTCTAAGGCCCCTCCCCAATTCCACAATCTCTTCCTGCACTGCTCTAATCCCTTTCTTAGCCAGGTAATTTGTGCCTAGGTGGACAATGACATCCAGCTCCCTCCCCTGTGCAGCTGCTCCGGCAATCCTGCGGATTCGCTCCCTGTCCCTCCAAGCCATGGCGCCAGGCAGGCACCTTACCTCCCTCTCCCCTTCCTCGCCCAGTTCTACCTTCCTAACAATGGCGTCCCCAACCAGGAGTTGTTTCCTTCCCCTGTGGGGTCCCATGCCACATGCCACCCTCCTGTGGGTATCCTTTGTGGAGGTTCCCAGCATCCTCCTTGGTCTCCACTGCAGGTGCCTCCATAGAGGAACCACACTTTGCCAGAATGGCATAGGAATTGTGGAGAGGTACAACTGGAGGGCTGCTCCTCTTTTCCACCACCCTCACCCTCCTTGAGCCCACTGTGGTCCAACCGTTCCTCTTCCTTGGCAACCTCTGAGGCAATGGCAGTGGCACTGGTGGTCCCTGGATGGAGGAGGAGGTCCCACAAATCCTGGCCAACTCAGCCTGGAGATGAGCAACCTGCATCCTCCAGAACATCTCCCGGAAGACTGCTGCTCCACAGCCACTGCACTGCACCACTCCCATCATGTCTTATTTCTGGCCCCTTAACTGTTGTTTGGAATCCTTACTCTTTCCTCTGTTTTTTTTCTTTCTCTTCTCTCTCTACTTACTTTCTGCTTCTGTGCCCTTTAAGCTCCTGATTGTCCTGTTCTGTGACAAGAATATCCTATATTTCTCAGTAGACCCCTTACTTGCTCAGAGGCAGGCATCTGGCAGCTAGAGAGGGCCAGAGAGCTACTCTTGCCCTTCTAGGATGGTGGGTCTTTGGTGGCTCTGTGATCACTCACTTCCTGCTCCAAAACAGGAAGTTCCTGTTGTCAGTCAAATCCTGTGCCTATAAAAGTAGAACTACCTTTGGGTGGGATGGTGGGCAATATAGTCCCAGTAGAAGTCCAGTCACACAGCACTCCTTCTTCCTGGTGTCTTCTGCCAAGCTACTAACAGAATCTTTCTAAGGCAGTCTTTAAATTTAGTTTCCTTCTAGCTAAGCCACTCCCCCTACTTACTAGATCTTTTTACAAGTAATTTAAACTGCACAGCTATCAAGTCCTTTGAATCACCTGATATTTACACCTAGATAACTGTTCAGATAACCATTCAGTTCAGTTAAGTCAGACAAACACATTATTTTTTTTTGTTTTGTTTGTTAGTTTGTTTTTTTACCCTAAATTAAAGGTCCAAGTACAAGAGTTCTACTTCTTTAGTCCCAATAGAGAAGTCCAGTCACACAGCACTCCTTCCTCCTGGTGTCTTCTGCCAAACTACTAGCTGCATTCTCTGAGGTCCTACTAGTACCCAGTGCAAGCACAGCCAGGAAACAGAGGATCATGAAATTTAATATATGGCTGGCAGAATGGTGTGGAACTATGGGGTTTGGAATGGTGGGGGGTTGGGGGCAACATGGGATAACAAGAATCTGTACTCCCCAGATAGGCTATACCTGAGCAAGGAGGGTTCCAATGCGCTGAAACAGAAACTGGGGTGTTCATTACATCCAAATAAAATTTAAACTGACGGGGGCTTTGCCTTGGGCAGCAGACAGAGCCACAAGGAGAGGGAGGCCATGTGCCTCCCCCCTAGCTAGCGAGAAGGGGAAGTTGGAGCACTCAGAAAGTGGAGGAGGTAAAAGGGAGGGCAGTATTGGGGTAAGCAAGGGATCCTACTGGAGGGTGGTTTCCCTAAACGCAAGGAGCTTCAGGAACAAAATACCTGTGCATCAAGCATTAATGGCAGAAGGGGAGGTGGACATAGCTGTCATCACCAAGACATGGGCCAGCCAGCACCATGAATGGGACATCATGGTACCATGATACAGACTGTGTTGTAGGGACAGAACAAAAGGAAGGGTTGCTTTATATCTGAGGGAAGGGATGGTGAGAAGGAGGGTGAAGAGGGTAGGCCAGAATCTTTATGGGTTCAACTGCAGAACAATAAAGGTAAAAAGGTCAGAGTGGGGATTGTGTACAGACCACCTTCCCAGTCAGAAGACATTGACAGAGAACTGGTGGATCAGATTCAGAAACACTGTAGAAGTGGTGGCACAGTGGTGGTCAGGGATTTCAATCTACCTGGGGTGGATTAGAGAACCATGTCTACCATGAGCACTAGGGAACAGGTAATTCTAGATGCCTTTCAAGATATATTTCTGTCACAAAAGATGGAGGAGCCGACAAGGGAGGAGAACATTCTGAATCTTGTGCTGACAGATGGGGACCATATGCAGGGCATTGGGACTAAGGACCCCCTAGCAATCAGCAACCACCACACAGTGTGTTTTTTCCCTGGTTATGGGTAGGATGGGAACGTATATAAGAACCAGGACAGTGGACTTCAAAATGGCTGCCTTCAGCAAGATGGCTGACATCCTGATGGAGCATTTGGCTGGCATCAGTCCAGACATGGATACCATCCAGAAATGGGCCATCCTGAAGGCAGGTCTGGTAGCAGCCACAGATGCCTGCACAAAGAAACACAGCAAGAAGGCAGAGACCAAGAAGCCAAGTTGGTGGTCTAAGGAGGTGCAGCTAGGAGTGAGAAAGAAAAAAAAGAAGCCTTCAGAAGATGGAAGGGGTCCAATAGAGAGGTGGACAGAGAGGAGTACACAAAGAAATCCAGGGAGATGAGCAGGGTTGTGAGAGCAGCCAAGGCTTCAAAGGAGCTAAGGGCTTGCACAGGGAATAAAGGATGGTGACAAAGCCTTCTTCAAGTACATAAGGAAGAAATGAGCTGCAAAGAGCAAAGCACCAGAATTAGGAAAGATGGAGGGTGGGTGGAGAAGGGGGATGAACAGGCAGAGGTGCTCAGTGAGTACTTCTGTTCAGTTTTTACCAGGGAGAGAGATGGGACAGTCCTGCAAGGGCATGGCAAGGTAGGTGAGGGAGGAGAAAGGATAACAGATGGGGAGATCCCTGTGAGCAGAGTGCTTGAGGGCCTTAGGTCACTGAAGATGGACAAGGCACCAGGGCTGGATGGACTGCACCCTTGAGTCCTGACCGAGCTGGCTGAGGTCCTGGCAGCACCACTGGCAGACTTGTTCAATACCTCTCTGCAAACTGGGTGCATGCCTCAGGACTAGAGGATGGCACATGTGGTACCCCTGCATAAGAGCGGTCCCAGGGCCGAGCCTGGTAACTATAGACTGGTCAGTCTTACATCCATTGTGGGTAAACTCATGGAGACTATCCTAAAAGAAAGGTTGGTGACCTTCTTGGAGGTGAACGGTCTTATGGACAACAAACAGCACGGGTTCATTTCTGGAAGATCGTGTCAAACAAACCTGGTTCACTTTTTTGACTGGGTGATAAAAGCACTCAATAGCAGTCAGTCGGTTGATGTCCTTTATCTGGACTTCAGCATGGCCTTTTACTCTGTTCCCCATGGCAGATTAACTAGTAAATTGAGAAACGTGGGAGTGGGGGAGAAACTGGTTAAGTGGGTTGGAAACTGGCTCAGGGACAGACATCAGAAGGTGGCTGTATTGGGGGAATGCTCAACTCCCAGGGCAGTCACCAGTGGGGTCCCACACAATTCAGTACTGGGACCAGTGCTGTTTACATAGAAACATAGAAACATAGAATTTGACGGCAGATAAGGACCGCTTGGCCCACCCAATCTGCCCATTTCCCTACCTACTGGATAAGCTGCAGATCCTTGTTAACCAGCAGCCTACTTCTTCCTACCCCCACCCCCAAGAATTGCCTTATGACTATCCCATGCATGCTTGAATTCCACCACTGATTTTGACTCCACAACCTCCTCCGAAGGCGTTCCATGCATCCACAACCCTCTGTGAAAAATACTTCCTAAATTACCTCTGAGCTGCCCCTCTATCTTCAAATTGTGCCCTCTTGTTCTTGCACACCTCTTTTGAAAGATGCTACCCTCTTGGACTTTGTTGATTCCTTAAGGTACTTGAAAGTTTCTATCATGTCCCCCTCTCCCTCCTTTCCTCGAGGCTATACATATTAAGCTCCTTAAGTCTTTCTTCATATGTCTTCCGGTGCAGACCCTGCACCATTTTAGTTGCCCTCTCTCTGGACAGCTTCCATCCTGTCTATGTCTTTGCAGAGATTGGGTCTCCAGAACTGCACACAGTACTCCAGATGGGGTCTCACCAGCTGTCTGTACAGAGGGATAATAACTTCCTGTTTTCTACTGGTGATGCCTCTCTCTATGCATCCCAGTATTCCCCCAGCCCTCCTTGCTGCCCTCTCACATTGCTTGCCCATCTTTAGGTCATCTGATATGACTACCCCCAGGTCCCTTTCCATTCTAGTTGTTGTTAGTATCTCACCCCAGTTTAACATCTTCATAGCAGATATAACAGTCGGGGTTAAGAGCAGGATCAGCTTATCTCTGACAACATCAAGATAGGTACGGTGGTGGATGGGGTGGTGGGAGGAGAAGATCTCCAGGAAGATTTGGTAAGGCTTGGGCAGTGGTCAGACACTTGACAGCTGGGTTTCAATGCTAAGAAGTGTTAAGTCATGCACTTCGGAGCCAGGAATCCAGGGTACAGTTACCATTTGGGAGGGGTACATCTATCTGTCTTTGAAGAGGAAAAGAATTTAGGGGTAGTGGTCACAAGGAATATAAACCACTTATCTCAATGTATGAAAGCAGCAGCAAAAGCAAATAGAATGCTGGGGTGCATTGCTAGAGGAATCACCTCTGGGAGGGAAGAAGTCATTCTGCCACTGTACAGACCACTGGTGAGGCCACACTTGGAGTACAGTACTGTGTGCAGTTCTCGAACCCATACTTAAAGAAAGACATCAGGCTAATAGAGGGGTTATAGTGGAGGGCGACAGATGATCAGAGGAATAGAGGGGAAAACTTATAAGGATAGGCTTAGGGACCTCACCATGTAGTCACTGAAGGAGAGAAGGGAAAGGGTGATACAATCGAAACCTTCACGTACTTAAAGGGCATAAACAGGGTTAGTACAGAGGGCATGTTTCTATTAAAGGGAGAGGGGATTACTAGGGGGCATATCCTGAAGTTGGAAGGGGGGATTCAGGAGAGAAATGAGGAGACACTACTTTACGGAACGGGTGGTAGAGGTATGGAACCCACTTCTTGAAGAGGTGACATCTTTTAAAACAGTAGGGAGCTTTAAAAGGGGGGTAGAATAGGGTCAAGGGCAAAATACTAGTCAGTGAAAGTTGAGGGGGGACAGGAAGGCAGCAAGGAGTGGGGGGACGGTAGCAGGAGTCTGACCTGTGTGCTGCATAATCAAGCAGATGTGATAGACCACTTGGCCTATATCTGCTGACATTTTCGTATGTTCGTATATTCATATATACTCCCTGGAGGAGAGAAGGGGGAGAGAGGAGATATGATAGAGACATACAAGTACCTTACAGGGAGGAGCAGGCTGCAGGAAAACACTATTTTCCAGCTAAAAAGATGTTCTAGGATTAGAGGGCATGGGATGAAGTTGGAGGGAGGGCGATTCAGAGGAAATGTGAGGAAGAACTTCTTCACAGAAATGGTGGTGGACAAGTGGAACACCCTGCCTGAGGAAGTAGTGGGGGCTGAAACAATCACAGGATTTAAGAATGCATGGGATAGACATAAAGGAATCTTGGAGGTCAGGTGTAAGTGGCAACAGACTTCTAGAAAAATTTCAAGTGAGCTTATGAGCTCAAATGGGCAGACTGAGTGGGCCATAGGCCCCTATCTGCTGACAGTATCTATGTATCTTCGAGAGGAGCTCTTGCAGCAGGCATTGCTTTCCCTCTCACCTTTCCTTTGGTTACTGTTTCTCCATTAGCTATTTTCATTTTCTCATTTCAGAGGAACCTCCTCAGTTCTCCATTTCTGAGTTTTGCCGGAGTCTCTGGTGGGAGAACTGAGGTCGGCTGTGGGACTGCCCCTTTTATACCATTGGCCGATGTCAGGGGTGGTCCCCAGCTATAGACTGCTATCTGGAAGTTTTCCATGGGGTCCTGGCACCTGCCAGCTTCAGTCCTTATGGTGTAGCCTGCTGTAAGAGCTCCTTTTGAAGATCTTCTGTTACGGCAAGTTCTTATGTAACTGTACTAAATACTATGATGCAAAATGGGTTGACAGTGACTCTTTAAGTCTGCTGTCTAGTTATTGAAGCATAAAGTGATAGTTTTGCTACTGATTTGCTAAGAGAGATCTTTTCAGTATAATAATCTTTCAAGGCTTATAATAACTGGTAGTGTCTGAGATCAACTAGAAATCAGACCCTGTATTCTCAGTATCAACCAGATACAACATCACACCAGGTTGATATGGAAAAAGTCAGCAGCACAGGAGACCCTTACTCTGCTACACTAACTTGAAACAGCTGTGGCAGCATCTGTCAGCTCTCTCTCTCTCTCTCTTTTATGTATGCTCTTTTGCTCACAGTTGGTTCTGGTTGCTGTTAGACCCTAACAGATATTATACGAAAAAAAAAAAAGAAAATATGGGTGACTGTGAATAGTTCCCTCTGTGTGTTTTGGTTTTGTAAACTACTCAAGCTTTGCTTTCATGGTTTATGTGGCAAAACACACCTCAGTAATATAATAAAACTCTTCTCACAAAGCCACACATTCATTATTCTGTATGGAAATGGACAGTTTAGGGTTAGTTCATGAAAGTTATGAAACTAATACCAGCAGCGCTTGACAAGGTTAGGAGATTTATTATTGAAATTAATGATTGTGTGCAAGGAATGGTTGTGACTTTTCCCTCACATAATGTTTAATGCAACCCCACATATCAAGAGCCATATTAAGGTGGTACTGTATCTGCCTTGTTGCAAAGATATCTATTTTTACTCCACATATATTGATCACTTGGTGTAATGTTTGGTTTGCTGAAACAGCTACACTGTTTTATGTAAAGGAGACCTGCATTGAATTTGCAACTGTTTTTTTTCCTGGAAGTTATTTTTGACACTGGTTCACATTCTGTTCTTGTTTTAACTTTACTGGTGTTTTAGTAAATGAATATAGGTGGCAGGATTACTACTAAGGGTCATCATAAACCTTCATCCGGTAAAGCCCTACTAAGAGCAGACAGTTGCCACCCTGACCATTTGATCAAAGGTATTACGTATGGCCAGTTTCTGCAGGCCCAGTGTAATTGTTCAGAATTGGAGACATTTGACAAAAAGGCCATTGAACCACAGAATAGATTTTTGGAGAGGGAATACGGTCTGTCCCAATTGGAACAGGCAAGGGAGAAAGCCAGAAAGAGGGAGAGGAGTGAATTACTTATTCCCCATCCACCTAAAAGTAATACTGGTACACAGGTTAACTTCATTACCAACTACAACTCGATGGCTTCCTGGGCAATGGGAGCCCTGACGTGCTTCTGGCATGCCCTAGCAGTAGAGGAGGACCTGGGCCCTGTGGTTGGAGTTGGTCCTAGAGTAGTATACAGAACGGGTACCAACATGAGAGATAGGGTGGTCCATAGCCACTTTAAGGACAAATAGGTTAATCCATAGCCTCTTCAAGGACAAGGACAAAGGAACAGCGGGTACCATCAACCATCCAAGTGGCTTTCATCTCCATGGCAATTGCAGTGTTTGTAAATTTACGTCATAGGGTACTACTTTTACCAGCTGTACCAGTCAGATGAACCATCAGGTTAAACATTTTATCATATGTTGAACTTCTTATGTGGTCTATGCCCTTTGGAGCCCTGGCTCTAAGCTCTATATAGGTCGTACAATACACCCCCTTAAAGAGTTTATTCAGGAGCATGTCTGCTTCATTGTGAACCAGAGCAATACTGCTGTAGGTGAGCATTGTCAAGAGTCCCATGGGTCTGATCTCCACACTTTTAATTTCATGGGTATTGATCACACCCCCCTATCACAAATGAGAGGTGCTAGAACCAGAGGTTTGCATCAAGTTGAAAGCAGGTTCATTTTTAAGTTGGGAGCCAATGTCCCCCCAGACCCTGAAGGAAGACTGGAACATTGTGCCCTTCCTGTGATCTTTGCTTTAGCCATTGTAGTCTGAGTATTGGTGAAGTGAAACAAGTCTCTGCTTCAAATGAGATGATCCAACCTGTCCGACACATGTACCCTGCTGAATATGCCAGGTGAAGTGAACCGAAAACAGAGAGAGTGAGAGACTGTCCCTTAATTGGAAAAGAGATAAACCAACTTTAGGGTAAGGTGGTTCTTTGACTGTTTGGTTACATGATGGAAGTTTCACCAAAATGGAGAGGCAGGAGGCACAGCTCATGAAAAGGACCAAGATCACTGCAATAACTGAAGCCGGTAAGATTAGTGTTGCTATAAATCATACTAAGCTCTAATGCAAAACTTCTATGACTGTAAAATTTGTACAGTTTTCACCCCAGAGTTCAAATGGGTTCATTGGGTGCCATAAATGATGTGTTGCAGGGGAAAGCTAACTAAGAAAAACCTCTGCACACATGCTTTGCTTTGGCTGGCTTGTAGAAGAGCAAGGAACTTGACCACAGGGCCTTGACAAAACCCAGGGATATAAGCAAGCAAAGCACACCTGTGTTCCACAGGGGACCACCGGTCCATCACAATGGACTCTGGGAAAGAACAGGACACTTATATTTCCAGTGACTTGTGGTGAACTGAAGAGCTTCCAGGCTGTCACCACTGACCTTGGGGAAGAGATTTGATGAACTGGAGAACTGAAGATCTGGAATGCCTCCAGACCACCACCACTGACCCTTGGAATAGATTCAAAGCACTGAAGCACTGAAGATTTGAAGAACTTTAATGCCTTCAGGCCCTCACTAATGACCTTGGGAAGAGATTTTAGGAACTGAAGAACTAGAGATCTGAAAGCTGGAACACCTCTGCTGGAGAATCTCTGGAGAACTAAAGACCTCGAACAAAAACTCAAACCCACCTGGCATCAGATGTCTGTCTGTGAACCAGGGAGTTCCCTGCATTACCTAGCTCACTGTTAGGAAGGGGTTGGCCTGAAACTCTGGAGAAAGTAACTGACAGGGAGTTCCTTAGCTATGCTATGCCTTTCTTGTGACCGGCTCCAAATTGTCAGGATGCAGGTGGGTGAAACAGTCTCTGGAATGTGCAGGAGGTGTCATGAGAATGCAGTTAGGCAGAAGTACAGCAGAATCTTCACAGATTGTCTTTCACTTGGTGGTTGCAGGTATCAGCAACCTTTAATCAAACAACCATCAAAAGAATGAGTAGCAACAGGCAAGGGTAATCCAGCGGCATACAGGGCAGTTCAGTAATGTGCAAGGCCATTCAGTAACATGCAGAGCAATTCAATAACATGCAGGACAGTTCATTAACATGCAAGGCAATTAAATAACATCTAGAACAGAAAAGGTTGCACTCCAAGATTAGTAACACTGCAGAGTCCAAAATACTGCAAGTAAAAGATTTATTCTTTCCAAAATGGGTGATTACAAACAGCATACAAATGTGTGGCTTCTCCAACAAGTTGCCCCTGCGCTTCGACCAATAGGTCTTCACCAGGGGGCACTGGCCCGTGCCTCACTTGCTGGGAAAGCTGAAAAGGGAAAAGAAGAAAAAAAAGGTTGAAAACTGCAGGTAGCAGTTTACTGAATGGGGTCACTCTTGCCACTAAATTTACCTCCCTACCTCCTTGCTACCTTAAGTTGTCAGGGGCACCTTACTTGGGACACTGTGGTACCTTACTGGTTTGGGGGTATTTCTTTATTTTTATTTATTACAGTTTCAGATTACAACCTTTGAGCCAAAAAGTTCCTTTTCAAAGGATCCAAGTTGAGAATTAGTCAAGACATACATACATACATACATAGATTACAAGGATTACATATTGGTAATGAATGGGTTAATGCAGAGACAACAGTTGATCAAACAGAAGTCTTGCTAACCATCTTAGTTTAAAGGGACACTGTCAGCTTTGTTCGTCTATGTTGCACTATATGTCAGCAGTGTGCCTCCTGGCACACACATATCACAGATTGCCCCTAGTATGCCCCAATGTATGTAAAAGTTCAAGAATATTAGTAGTTTACCTGAATTTTGAATTATGTGTTGCTCACACAACCCAACTTAAACTTCCCCACCAACAGGAAGCATACACAAGACGAGACCGTGAGTCTGCCACTAAGCGCAGTACCAAAGTATCATTTTTGGACATTGCGAGTGGAAAATTAAGTGACTCCAGTAGAGTAGCCCTTTATTAACTGCCATTGCCATATAGCACCAAAAACCGAGCACCGAGAGGAGAGCAAAACACTTCTTTAAAATGGGACTGAAATCCCACGCATGCGCAATCGCGGTATGTTCTTGCGCATGTGCGGGATCTTTATTTATGTTGCACTTCCGCATGCGCGGGGATTTCGGTCCCGCTTTAAAACAGTGTTTTGCTCTTTTCTCAGTGCTCAGTTTCTGGCACTACATGGCAACAGCAGTTAATAAAGTGCTACTCTACTACTACTCATTTTCCACTTGTGATGTCCAAAAATGAAACTTCGGGACCGCGCTTGTGGCAGACGCACGGTCTCGTCCTGTGTATGCTTCTGGTTGGTGGGGGGGTTTATGTTCGTCTGAGCGAGCTACACATAATTCAAAATTCAGGTAAACTACTAATATTCTTGCAGTTTTACATACATAAGGGCATACTAGGGGCAGTCTGTGGTATGTGTGTGCCAAGATGCACACTGCTGACATATGGTGCAAGATAGATGATCAAAGGTGACAGCGCCCTTTTAAACAAGGTGATACAATTGCAGGCTCCAATAACTAAGGGCTGTCAGGGTAATAGCATCATTAAGATAGTGTGGCGCATTAGTTAAGCATAGAGGAAAAAGTGTATTTCAGCCTGGGAGGCAAGAGACGTTGATTTAGGTAGGGAGCAGTGCGCTAGTAGGCAGCCAGAGGAGGCATTGTCAGCTGTGCCATATATGTGCAAAGCAGAGAGGAGTGGAGTAGAGCACGTAAGGGAGATCTGTGAGAGGAGTAGTGTGTGGGGGCAATCATAGACAGGGTTATGGAGCAAAGTGCTATGAGCAGCCTGCAGAGGTGTGGAGAGACATTTGTCAAGTGTGTGACAGAGGAGCACAACAGAGTAGGGTGGAGTGGTGCATGGATAGGAGGTCATAGAGAGGTTTGGGATGAGGAGGCAATTAATGGCAGGTGGGGGGGATACAGAGCTTGCTCGGGCATGATTAAAGCTAGGAACTAGGTTTCAAGAGAGCAGTCACAATTGGCTTCAAGGGAGAGATGGGAATGAAGGGCTTTCTTGAATGGACCAAGTTTGCTGGTATCCAGGAGTGGTGCTGGGAGGTCATTAAGCCACTGGGGGCCATGGAATGCTAGTGACCTTTGAGCAAACATGGTGCGCTTATGAGGCACCTGCAGAACTCCCTTGGCTGCTTTTATCGTGTTCTTGGAGGTAGGGGCAATTTTAAAAAGGTTGGTGTTGGAGTTGGGCGCTTGGCCAAGAAGAGATTTTTTCCCTAACAGGCTAGATTGGAATTTTAATCTTTGTTGAAGTGTGAGCCAGCCAGTCTCTTTGTATAGTGTGCACGTGAGGTCTCTGGTAATCCGGTCCGAGGGCCAGTTGACAGGCCTTATTAAGTAGGGGTTTGATTCTTTTCGTGCCAGTATCCATGCTAGCCCCATAGATCACCATCCCATAATATATAATGGATAGTATAGAGCTGCAGGTGACAAGTTTCAAGGAATCTGGTGTCATAGCTTGTCTGTGGTGGTTTAGTTCTCCTAATTTGGTGTTAGTGGCCTTAACAATGTGTTCAATATGTGAGGTGAAGGTAACGGTGTCATCGATATGCATGCCCAGATATTTGAAGGTGGGTACCTGTTCAATTGTCTCGCCTTTGTGACTTTTGATTATCAGTGACCCGTATTTATTCTTATTATGGGGTAGTGTGATTAGCATGTCCTTGTTTTTTTTATAGTTAAGCAGGAGCCTATTCTGCAGGAACCATTTTTCTAGTCCTTGGAAGCTGAGCTGGAGCTAAGAGGTTATTGTGCTCAGTTCCTTACCAGGTACTGAGATTACGACATTGTCGGCATATAGTACCATACGAGCTGGACATGCGGAGGGAAAGGAATTGATGAACAGACTGAATAGTAATGGGCCGAGAATGGATCCCTGGGGTACACCAAGGGTTACTTCCTTTGGTTCCAAGAGCTGTCCACAGATTGTTACGGATTGGGTTCCACAAGAAAGATAGCTTGCAAACCAGGTCACCGTGTTGGGGGACAGTCCGGTGGATAGCTGGGTGTTGAGGAGGAGCTGATGGTTGACTGTGTCGAATGCCTTAGTGAGATCTATGATGATAGATCCCACTGCCATTCCTGCATCCAGCACATTGTATAGTAGACTAGTATAGTCAACCAGTGTGATCAGGGTGCTGTGCTTTTTTTGGAAGCCGTGCTGTTGTGTGCAAAGATCGTGTTCATCAAGGTAGTCTGAAAGTTGGTCTGAGATGATCCTTTCTAGTGCTTTCAATAGGGGTGGTAGAATGGATATAGGTCTGTAGTTAGACAGACTTGTTCGGTTGCTGTTCTTAAAATATGGGTCACGAGGGTAGAGTTCCATTTGTCGGGGAATATTCTCATCCTTAGTGGTATATTAAACATTTTTGTAAGCGGCAGGGCTACCTCGTCTTATGTAAGGGCTATCATCTTCATATCTACTGTATTTGGTTGCTGCCCATCCTTGTATTGCCTAATACCTTCCTAACATACTTCAGGGTTTTGGCTCTGCTGATTTGCTTGAAATAGAAGGATGGTGTATTGTTATTTGCTGAGAGTGGGGCACGATAGGACAAGGAAGCTGTTATGGAGGTTTGGGGCTAAGGTAGTTGCTTGGTAACACAATACTGAGGTCAGTGAACGCGATGTTGAAAGTGTTGGCAATGTGTCTAGGTTCATGCAGTGTGCCTGATGTTGTTATAATCAGATCTGGTAGGGATTTGGAATCCTTTTCTGTAAGGGATTTCATTAATATTTAGCCTCTAATTTAGTCTCTGTGCTTTTTGTACCTGTGACTACTAATCATGTTAGTTTGTATTTAAGTTTACTATTTTGTTCTCTCTTTTTCTCACTCTAGGTTTATGTCTTCTGAACTGTGGCTCTTGTGAATCTATGTTCCTTGTCATAGTCATAGAGGTATAGTAATAATAAATTATCTATAAATCATTAGTCTTGATTACCAATTACATATTTTTTTTTTTTTTTTACTCAATGTACTGTATACGGGCTAGTAAGGAGAGTCTATGCTCCTGCTGTTTTCAGTTATTTATAGCACTTTTGCTCATGGGAGATTATTTATTTATTACTAATTTATTATTATTATTTAATTCTTGAATTCATATTTTGTGTGTCTGTCTGGACTTTGTGGAGTTATTTGTTTTGCTATGAAGTTTTGACTGTATTATTTGTAGTACATCACTTTAAGAAACTCCTTTAAACTGGGAGAAAGCAGGCTGTTACCCTGAAGAAGAATCAGTGTGATTTGAAATGTTGGGTTAGTTATGTGCATCGTTTTGCTTTTGACTCCATTCAACTAGCACTATGCATTGTTACCAGAACCTTTGTGCCTTGATTTTGTTTGCGCACCACATTTGACCTGTTTGCTATGTGTCTTCCTTTTGTGTGGTTGCTCCACTGTTCACCTGTTTGTAGCATTTGGATTTTTCCTGGTTGGTTTTGGTAAACTCAGTGGGGTTTTTTCATGTTAAAGGAAAACACCTGTCCTCCCAGCACCCCACCCCACAAAACACAACACAACACCACCGATTAGGCTTTTAAGACCCCCAAATAATTTTCTAATTAGTTCTCTGGTTTAATATGCACTTGGATGTACCATCCATAATGTGAACATATCTTGAGCTGTGCAGCGCCAGTTCACATTCTCAGCATAGTGCTGAGCCGCTCACTGTATGAAGTGATTCAGTGAGCGCTGCTGCACCATGCTGTAGAATGTGAAATGGCACCATACAGCTCAGGATATGCTTTCAATATTGCTGGTATAGACTTGAGAGACAAAATGGCCTTCTTCTGCTGGCTTCTTCGTATGGTACATCTGAGCACATATGAAGTCAGAGTGGTAACTGCATAAAAATATATTTGTGGGGCTTAAAAGCCTAATCTGGGGATTGTGGTTTGCGGGGTTGGATGCTGGGAGGGCAGGTGATTCTCATTTAAGTATAATTTTATAATTATATGATGTAGGTTATGTCTTTGTCAGCTCTTTCACTGATGTCACAGTGCACTGGTGTTCTATGCTAGTACTCTTCTTTTAAAAGGAACATACTGTAAACTACATTATAAACTGGGAAGGGAAACTCCTATATTTTGATTGGTTATTAGCTGTGCATTATATAGAGAATAATGTATAGGCAGGTGGTTATTATGAGAATTTTACACACACCCGAGGTGTGGGATGCCCCATAAACCCCGAGGGCGAAGCCCGAGGGGTTTATATAGGCATCCCACACCGAGGGTTTGTGTAAAATACTCATAAATAACCACCTGCCTATTACTTTATTTTTTATAATTGCTGGTCAGCAATTTTTTCCCACATTGATGCTGCTTGTGTGTGATTCACTGACACACACACACACACACACACACACACACACTGTCACACAGACTGTCACACACACACACACACACACACACACACAGCATCTTTATTAGGAAAAACAGATTGTTCTTTGTTAGGCATCTTTTCTTTTTACAACTGTTTCTTCATGCTTTGCTTGTTTTACTTTGATTTATAGACAACAACAACAGCCACTGCTACGCTTCGGAGCTCCAGTGCGGTGCCTGTTTCGAGGAATTGCTCAGGCTGTACAGGTTATGGGCAGCAGGATCAACCAGATAAGAAGCTTTGGGAAATAAAAAAACGATATCTGGTGTGACGGCTGCCTGTGGCAGCTCCGTAAGCGGGACGACGAGCCGCCATGATTTGTTGAGTGTTTAGTTCATTTATGAGAAGAGGAGAGCCAATCAGATATGGCTCAGTTTGATTGAAGTGGCGCGTGTTTGAAATTATAACTGGTTCAGCCTATGGAAAGAATTGCTGACCAGTCTAGACAGAGGTGGCGCGTGTTTGCCGTTATAACTAGCTGAGGTAGTTATAACGGCAAATTACAACTCGGTTTCTCTATGAGAAAAAATTGTGACCAGTAATTATAAGTGTATAATGCATAGCTAGCAATAAGTTCAGATAACTACAGCAATATTTTAAAAAGTAGGCATTAAAATGCAAAATAGAATGTTCATTTTTTGAATTGCTGACATTTTTGTTCACTAGCCATGAACTTGCCCAAACCCTGTAAACCTCAATTATCATGTCTGATACCAGTGCATGACTTACATGTTGATCTGAACTTCACTTCACACCAATTCCTTAAATCTAAAGAACTTCAGTCACTCGTTCCTGCGCTTTGAGCCACGATTGATTTTAAAGGCAAGATCCCGACCGCAACTGTGCCCTCCCGTTTCTCCTACCTTCCAAGCTGTCGGTTCTCTCATCTGTCAGCTTGCTTGGCTGTCTGATTGGCCAGTCCGCTTTCTCAGCTCCTGAATCCATGATCATGGCTCTCAGCATTGCCATGCCTGGAAGACACAATTTAAAAAGAAAAAGAAGACAAAAAATGATAATCATTCGGTACGGACTGGGCGGGTGAGGGGTGCACTACTCATGACTTAATTCAAAAAAGTACTAGGTGGACGGGCAACATGCTATGAGCTACTCCATTTAAAAAAAAAAAATCACAAAAAAATTGATCAGTTGCAATGGCTGGGGCAGGCACTCACTCTGAACTAAACATGTTCATTCTATACCTGTGCAGCACTCCGGGTGGGTTATTGATTGGAACTTGACTCCTGTCTGCCCACACCATCAGGGAACTGACATTTCCAAATGGTTCACACAAAAAAAATACAGTTTAAAAAATACAGTTACAGGGAAGGACTTCCAACGCTTTTATTGTTTGTTTTCTAAGCTTTGTGTGTTACAGGGGAAGGGGTATCACAACTACTATAGAAACTACATCTATGGAAGACATAGCAGGACAAAAATCCTGAAGTGCCAAAAAACAAAAACAAAAAGTATTATTCTCATTCAGGTGGAGGAACTATTTTAGGTCAAAATCCATAAAAGGAATTACTTTTTTGAGGTGTAAACCACCCAATTTAAAATTTTTATATGCATACAAAATACAGTTATCCATTTTATAAGCACAATAAGACACTCTGGGGGTGTGCATTAGACATCCTAACACATGGCCAGGGGCTGAAGGCTCTCAAGAAGCCAAAAGTTGTACAGCACACTTTAGTCCATTGCAGGATAAATCCAGGTCCAAACATGTAGAAGTAAATAAACTGAATTTTTTATTGTATCCAAAAGAACAAAACAGACCAACAGGCCAAACAGAAAATAAAGCGCTTAACGTGCCCCAGCGCTTTAAATCGACAATGAGTCTTCATCAGGGGGTCATTGACGAGTGCCTCACTACGCCCTGGCCATGCGTTAGAAATGTCTAATGCACAACACCTCGTGTCTTATTGCTTACGTACATCATACAGTTCCAGAGTAGTACTTACAGTACCTTCAGTGTGTAAATGAGAAGCACACAGTGGTTAATTAAAAAGGCCAGTACAAAGTAACCGATGATAAATTGGGAAACTGTATTAAAAAAACAGCTGCTTCTGGAAAAATGAATTGCATACAGATTCAGTGTAGTTCTCTTATTAGTATATGATGACAACAAACTCCATAACATGCATTGTTGTTTCTTGCAAACCTTTTGGGGATCTGATATTTTTGTTAGGTTTTGGACATTACTCTCCCTTTGTTTAAAGCCATATTGTATCCCAGCTAACCTACCTTATGGGAGACAGACCATTGTTAGTCATGATGTCCTTTTTAGTAATAATATGTTTTGATGATACTTTGTTTCCTTAACTGCACTGCACTTGCAATGCAGTTGCATAGAACAAATGTGTAACTACAGTGTAATTGTCCTTGTTGCATGTAATTAATGATTCCCTATCCTGCAGTTACAATGAAATTGACTCTTAAAGTGTGATCTGTAGTTTTGGTAATTTATTTTTTTCACCAGGAAAGGTACCCTGAGCAATTATAGCTTGTTTTCAGGTGCGTTCTGGGGGGTGGGTTGCATGGACCTGTTTTATGGACTGTTGACTACTGAATGTTGGCCATGATGCTGGGGAAACTTCCCTGTTCTTCAGAATGCTCCACTTCCGGAGAGTCTCTGGCACATTTTTTTACTTGATTGCACGTTTGTACAAAAGCTATGGACATATCTAGTGACTAGATGGCATCTTCCTTGGTTGGAGCAGCTCACCTACGAAATAATAGTTTCAGGTGACTACCTGTAACCATGGTGCTGGGTATCTGAAGGGCTACACTTACCTTATAGGACTAACCAAGGTTGAGGGGCCTGGGTCCTTACTTTTATTTTAAACTGGTTCTTTCTCAAGATATAACATATTGCGCAGTGCCTCCACCCAGAGTATTTTTTACGTGGGCTAGATTAAACCTGGTACAACTCCCTGGGATGCAGTACTGACCCATATTACCATAAAATGCCACCCCAAGCATGACCCATTATTCAAAACCCCACATTTAAAACATTTTGTAGTTAATGACTGGCTATTACTTATACACTCATGAAACAGAATTTTGTAAAACAAAAACAACAATTTATTTACATGGGGAAGGGCTAGGAAGGGTGAATTGGAGTAGAGATTAAGCTATTTAAATATTTATATTGGTTTGGGTTTAAATTAGATAAGTCACAATAATCATTTGTGCATTTTGTACTTTACTTCTAAGCATCAATCACAATGGCACCCAGCAACCTCTGAGGTAGACAGATCCCTGGCTATCTAGCTGGCTAGCTGCAATTAGAAAGTGTTTTTTAGAAATTAGAAAGTTAACACAGTTATTAGAAACCCACACTAACACCAGTTCCCAGAACCATATAGAATCCCACAATTCTACATTTGTAACCTGGGTACCCAGTAACTAAAGTTCATGTAAGTTGCAGGCCTGTGATTCAGTGCAGCTGTTGTTGGCCGGCTAGTTGGGGCCCTTAAAGGAACAAGTAGATTCACTAGAAATTGTACTCTTGAACACACACTAACTGTTGTTTGCAGAACTTGGCCACACTGAACTATTTACAAGTCCCTTCTTGTGACACAGGGCTGAACCCTGTATACTTACAGATTGGGAGTCATCATAGGTAGGTCAAGATTAGACTGTACAAGGTAGAAATTAGTACCTTCAGCAGGCAGGCTCTGACTCCGGTGGTCAAGATGCAGGCAAAGCTAACAGATAGCCCTCTATACTGACTGCAGGGATTTCAAAGCTTTGAGATGGAAACTCACACCTTTACTTCTGTTAGCAGTGCCCCTTTCTGGGCTGAAATCACTTTCTGGAATGAACAGACTGGAACCCGGGCCAGCACGTTTTAACCACACGTCTGGGCTTTACCCCCAGTGGAAACGCATATGGCAGCGCCCCAGGTGGCACACTACCAGGCTGTGTCCCAAGCCTAATCTAATGGATGTGTTGCATTCAGCACATTTGTCAATCAGCACATTTATGCTTTCTGGTTTACAAACCTCTAACCGTGGGCCAGCATGGTTGCCATGGTCCCTTATGCTTTCAGACACAGACTTTTACCAGACTGGGTGCTTTCCTCCCTAAGGCTAGGGTGACCCAACTGCTTATAGTCCATTTTAGATGTAACCCCTAGGTGGCACTATTCTAAGAGCTACTACCCCTGCCTGTGTGGCTATGCACTGGTCAAGAGGCCTGAGTTCTGTGAAAGGGTATCTCCACCCAGATGAATGGCACTGGGGCAGCCTAACTGCTCTGGTACAGCCCTCTGGGACACCACAACCACCCACCAACCCCTCTAGTGGCCCAAACAACACCACAGAACACTCACATCCACTGAACAACAGCAATAATATGCTCATGCCCCTCGCACTCACCAACAGAGCCGGATCAACTGCAACTACCTCAAAGACCCCCCGGAAAACAAGGTCAGAAATGCAACAGTACAATATTTCCACTGTATCCCAACTAATAATATGCACACTAGCCAGGTTAAATGTGAAACAAAGTAATCTGATTCATTCAGGGGGAATGAACAAGGGGTGTGAATCTGGTAGAATGATTGACACTTTGATTTAATCTAAGTGTATTCAGCATGCACTGCAAGTCCCCTTTTTAACAGTCCCACAAACCTGGGCACCCAGCATGCTATGCAGGCCAGCCTGAAGTGCTGCCTGGGGCAGCCAGTGCTGTAGCTGCTGCTGGGATCTCCAGGAAGAAAACAGTCAGCATGTGCATATCTCAAATAACTGCAATCCCAAGCTGGATGGCCCAGTTCACTCTCAACAACCCGGAACAAAACTATCAGATGACACACAATGACCTGTAGCTGTCACCACAGGAAGCTACCCTGAGCCACACTCATGCCACCCAGACCAGGGTGCAGGACAGGCGAGATGAAAACTCCATGGTACTGACCTGTTGGGCACAGAGAAGCAGGGCCCACATGACTCACCCCCTGGTGGTCACCACCCACTCAATGGCATGGAGCAGGGGGCCAAATCCACAAGCGGGTCCCCCGCCAAGATGACCCAGGAGCTGGGGGCAGCTGCTTAGGCTGAGATGGCAAGGCCCAAGCAGGACTGACAGCCCTGCAAGCGTTTGTGATCCACCACTGGAAAAGCCTCCAGCGACCACAACAGGACTCACCGTGGGGAACCAAATGGCAATCCACAAAACACACTCAGCACACCTATCTCAGCAAGTTCTCCAAGCCACAGTTTGGATTCAGTCCAGTTGCCAGTCACAGCTTCACTGTGCAAACCTTCCTCTCCGAGGCCATTCTCTCTCCCAGGCAGGCCGATCACCTCTGGAGCAAGTCCTCTGTCCAAAACCTCAGCCACCACAACAACTCCACTCTTTCCTCCACTGCTGAAGCACACCAGCAAATGGAGCTGTCTGAATTGCTGTACCAGCAGCTCAAAGGCAGGAGAACGCAGCAAGTAGGCCAGCAGAACCTTCCTGCTGACTCTTCAATGCTCCTTCTAGGAGCAGTTGCTCAACAGCTCGAGCCGTTCACTCTTTCACCTCCAACTCCCAACCAACTACTGCTTCAGGCATTTCTGGGGTTTTCTCAGTAATCCAGCGGGTTCGGTTGGCTGAGGGAACTGTCTGTCTCAGAAAGGGCTCCCCCCCTCCAGGTTCATTTAGGCACCAAACACCTAAGACTACAAGAACTACAGAATTTCCATCCCACAAGACCTCTGGGGACAGTCTCCATTTTAGGTCCCCAGTGGTTCGATTGGTCCAGCACTGGAAGTCCAGAATCAAAATGGTGGCTCTTATTCAAAAGATCAAGCTGCAATTGAAAGCAGGTTAGACAAACTCCTCTATCATTATTATTCTAACAGAGCAACAGCAAATAATCACATTTCCTAACAGGGCTCCGTCTGCGCATAAAGCAGCTGCAGAATGGGGCCATATCACAGACAGTCTGGCTGATCACAAGCCTTAATTACTCAGACCCAGCCCAGACTGATTTCCAAACACAGAATAGGTGCTCTCTTAAAGAGACAGGCGTGGAGACTCTCTAGAGCACTCTCAGGTAAACACATAGAACTACTGCAGATAGGACACCAACCTGACAGTGGACATTTAGGAGCCCAGGAAAACATTATAGTAAACCCCAATTTGTAGGGGGGTTACATAGATAAATCTGGTTTCTTTACTACCTTTTAACCAGCTTGAGGCAAGGGTCACTTCCACTTAAGACAATGTGTACCAGACAGAACTTGAGGCTTGGCTCTCCATCACTTGAAACAGCTTGAACTAGACGTAGCTTGAGGCATGGCTCCCTACCCTTTAGAAGATTTTACTTGTAGGCAAAGCTGAACGGTAACTCTCTCATGCTTGAGGCACTTTACGTTTTGGCACAACTCATCTCTGTATCTCTGTCAGGCTCACAGCAACATTAGTTCAGTCCCTTGTGGCTTTCACTGGCACTTGCAGCTTCTAACTGGAAACAAAGTAATTCACTAGCCCTCACAGGCACTTTCCAGTACATTCCGCACAGCTGGAAGACCCTCCTTTCAGTCCTGTAGGTAATTTACAGTCACATCAGGCATTTCTTAACACTGGACCCTTCTCTGGTCACTTGCTCACTTGTCCACCCATTTCTTTGCCTTGGTTAGATGTAGGGTGAAGACGGACAGTTACTTTCTAACTTGCTGGGCTTCACTGCCCGTTACAGATTTTACAAACTTGTGCTTATAAGTAAAGGTTTACTCACTCAGATCACTTGCAGAATGGCTTTCTTTTCTCTGCAGTTTCAGACTTCATCAGCACTCTCTCTGCTGAGACAGAATGTGCAAGCAGCTCTCTCACAGCTGAAGGTTCAGGTTCACCCACATTTTCCCAAAATGTGGAAAGGTGCTTGCCAGCCCTGAAGGACAATTTCTGGCAACCCCCAGGCTAGTGACATCTGTTGCCTGCAGCCACTTGTCTCTCTTGGCAGTCAAAAAGCTCCCTCCCCTGTGGAGGGGCTTGCACTGGATTGCTAGGCCCATTCTGTTTGACTGAGGCCTGAGCCCCCACCTCTGTGTGGGGGGGGGGGCTCCCGCTCGAACACACTCAGCCTACAAAAACAGAGTCTTCTATGGAATTTTTTTGTGACTCCTGATTGGCTAAATGCACATCTTGCTTCCACTCTAATTGGCTGAAAACACTTGTCAGTCCACAAAATGAATATTCATTAGCCTCATTTGATGTACCATAGGCTCCCTGTTTTGGTGCCTCAAACAGGTCCCTGCATGTTCCCCAAAAGCACTTGGCAATGTCCCAAAAGTCTCTGGCATTGTCCCAGCACTCCTTGCCTGAAATCCTGGCCTTCTGATTGGCTGTTGCTTAACAGAAATGGCTGCTAATACACACAGTCCCTTTGCAGTTTAACACAGTTCCAAATATAAAGTTCTGGTGCAGCCAGAATAATTACTTTATTTGTTTATTTGTCCCACTGTTCAATAGTCACTAGTATACTCTTTTGATCGCTGCCCAGTTGAAACACTTTGCTTCAGTCCTTTGCCTGCCGCTGCTGCCAAAATGTAGTGCCCCCAGGCAGAAGACAGGCATTTATCTGAGTCCCAGTATTAAAAGGTGTCCAGTGATGAGGGCATTGCAAAATGATCGACTCGTATATGAGCGACTCAATTTGCATGCCTGACAAAACAGTGGCAGTGGAAGAATAATGATAAATGGGAATAGTGACTGTGGAAGGAAAGAACAGCAAATGCTACTGAAGCTGGTGGGGGATGCTTTGACATTAGGGATGGTGAGTCGTGGGTTAAACAGAGTAGTGCAGCAGAGGGCTGCAGAGCTGGCCACCTGGAGTGCTAGAGTGAGTCATTGCCTGTGATGCTGAGGGTTGTGGGGTCGTGACTGGCTGCAGGTATTTCTTTTGTGTACCTTGGAGTGGGTGTTTGCAATTTGTTTTGTTCCCAGGCCTATGTTTCCTGACTGTGGTGCCCCAGCAATGGTAGCTCCCCTCCTCTGAATTCCCCTTTCCCCCAGTGTCTGCTCCCCCTCTGGAGTTGATTATAATAATTTGGGAGGTGCGGGGGCATAGCCCCCCTTATTAAATATTGGTAGATATTGTGGCCTTTTTTCCGTTTGAAGTGCCTTTGCACATGTGGGGTTTGCTGATTTGGGTATGTAGTGAATATCGGATTCGGCAAAATGTACTACCTGTTATGCGAGTCACTGTTCTGTTTTCACTATAATGACGGAACCACGTTCAACTGTCTGTGGCAGCCAGAATATTTATTTATTTACATTAGCCCCTTTATTCTTTGGCCCCCATTGTGTCCTGTGCAGTGCTGCCCTAAATAAACATTTATTTTTCATCCCTTGGCTTGTTGCTGCTGCCAAAATATTCAGTCCCTTGGCAGTAGCAGAGAGCTCATTAATATTCATAGGCTCGCTTTTAATATTTATGAGCCCCCTGTTTGTAGCGCACTTAGCGCTTCTTATTTATGAAACACCGATGGCTCTCCCAGGTCCTGAACTGGTCACCATCCCCAGTCAACCCCCAGTGGGGCTGGGACCAGCGGGAAGCCGCCTCTTTGACTGCAGTCATGATTGAGTGCATCTGTGTGCATGTGCGAGCTTGCCGGCCGGCCGTAAAACTTAAGGGAAATTGACTGGTGGCTCCTCAGTGCTTCCCAAGCCCACAGATGTCAGAAATTAAGTAAGGGGCCACATGGGGAACTTTGTGCCCACCTCTCCAGATCTGGGCAATGGCGGTGATGCAGGGAGGAAATCGGGAGACCGCGCAGTCATTGGGAGGTGCTCCAAGGAATGGGAGCTACGGGAGATACAGGCAAATAGATAAGCTCTCATTGGGGGGGAGGTTACATACCCACATTCATTAAGTAAGTATAACAAAGATACCTTAACTATGCTGTTTGCCTGTCTAAAGTTTTCCCTGTGGCAAGCAAGATGCCAGGTAGTATTACAGCAACGGAGAGTGCCATATATAGCAGTATATAAACTGTGTGAAACTGGTTTGTATGCATGTTTGAGAAGGATCTGAAACTGCACCCTTGTAGAAAGTAATGTTATGATGGAAAGAATTTCCATATTTTCAAAACTATAAGTAAAGCAATTTCTGGGATTAGGCAGGGAGGTTTTCTTTTTTTTTTTCCATTTTATTATCCACAGGTGCGAATAATTGTTGTGACTGTACAAAGTTTCTTTGGATTTAACCTTTGTAATGTATTGTAACATTGTGTATTTCCTTCTGGATTACTTAATAAAAAAATTCCCCTGCTTTTGTGATAGGAGGCGTGGCTATCTTCTTTCCGAAATTATGGATCCGGAGTTGATTGAAGCTGCTAGAGCTCCTGGTAAGGAAAAGCAGGCCCCTTTCAATCAATCAATCAATCATACTTTATTTATCAGTGCAATTCCATTTGATCAAAGCACTTTTCATCCTAAAATTAATTACAATTAATATAAATATCAATAAACATAAACAGAATATAAGCATAATCTTAAAATAAATCTGTTGACGGTACAACTAGGCTAATTTCCGCGCTTAAGACTCAACATAGAATGTGATGAATGAGACAACAGCAGGCTGGTCCATGGTCTGTGAGGACAAGCACCAGGAGCAAGCTTTGCATGAAGAATGTGGTCAGAGAATCCATACAGACTTTTTTGAAGCAGACAAATGCCTGAAAGACACTTTACAGGTTAAGAAGAGGCACTTCCTCTCTCTGATTGCGGCGGAGGATGCATATTATTTTACGGAGAAAGAACAACTTTTCACACAGTAATGGAAGCAACCCCTCATCCACAGAAACATTTCCGGTACCAGTGCAGAATGCCTTACCTGTGCAGATGCAGTCTGCCATTTTACACCTCACGAACCAGACAAAGCTGGTTGCCACAGCCATAGCAGACATAGAGCTTTTGAATCAGGGTACTGTTGCAGACTCTGAGAGTTTGAACCTCCTTAATGACCAAACGGATCCATTTCAGAAGGTACGCACTTCTATTTTTTCTACTTCGCCTAAAGTTTTGATGAATGGCACAACAGAGCGGATTCATGATACTGGAACTGAGCTGCAACCAGAATTGCAAGTTGTACCTGGTCCTTCTTCCTGTGCATTGGGGAAAGCTCCCCAGTTGGAAACCTCTCCTGGCACTAACACGGGCCTTGCTGAGAAATTGACAATTACTGTAGATTCAGATGAGGGTAAACAAGCATCCCCCCCATAAGACTGGTCGCCAGTGATGGCACTCTTAGATGCTGGGTGGTAATGGGATGCCATTGATAGAACAATGGCATTCCCACCCCCCCACCGCTGTTTCCACGGCAGCCTTATTTCAGGATAATGGGATGTTGCCTGACATCCCGACTGAGCAAAAGCTGCGGTTACTATTGGAGGACCCATCTGTTTCTGGGGAAATACAAATGACTTCCCCTCTGTTTCCCAATACAGATACTATCAACACTGCTGAGCCTAATTTGGGAGATGTTCCTATGCATGCTGTGGAGGGTGAGTCTGCTGGACTATCCTTACCAACACATCAGGTCAGGGATAGGGCAGTTATTTAGCTACCCATGCAGTGCACTGCACTGTCTCTGATGTGGTTCAACAAGCTGTTTATGATACTCAGGGAACATTATTGCAACCTGTACTGCAGTTTACTCAGGTTTTAATGTGGGCAGACAGGGTGGATAAGGTAGAGGGAGCATCTTCAGTGCTGGATGAGACTCAACCGGTACCCCCTAACCAATCCAACGTTGGCCCAAAAATGAACTTCTTTTCATAAATACAATGCGTTTTCTGACTCTTCCGCACTGGCGCAGAGGTGGAATGCGGTCAGATTGCTGGGGCCTGGAACCCCTCCAGACAGGGCTTATGTGGGTAGGGTGCTACTGAAAAACACCCTGCTAATTACACCTAATGAATTATATGCATTGATACACCCCCAAGTGCATCATATTTTGATCTCAACTTCCAGACTGCCATATACTTAAACAAATTCTGGGTGCAGTGCAGGTCTTTGAAGGAGACTCCCCTTTGGCAACCTTTTCAGACCATCCCTTTAACGAAGCCTGCTATCCAGACAGTGACAGTACTACCTCGCAATGAGGGATCAGTGTTCAGGATGTTAAATACTGGATGGCTCAGAGGTGTGAAGTTACTGGAGATCCAAAACCTACCCTTGATCCAGAAATGTTCTAGATGGGTAACTGTCATTTAGGGTAATGCTTAGGCACAAAGATTCAGGATTGCAACATTTACTGAGCGCCATCTTTTTGGGGCAGGGCAGAGCCCAGTGTTTTTACCCAGGTCAGCCTGAGACCGGTTTTAAATGTGGGTCGGAGAACCATCTGCATGATGCCTGTAACAAGGTCTGATGAAATCTTTGCCTGTCATTGGGGCACATTAGTGTACATTTTTTAAATGCACTCTGCTGTAAATCTGTGAGTAGATAGGGCACTCCTATCGAAAATGTCCCTGGGTGATGCATAACAAAAGAGAAGTGGATCTTCAGGATGCTTTTATTCATAAGGTACAACAAGCACAACAATAACAATTGCACAAAGAGGCAGCGCCAACCTCTGACTTGGATACCCTTCCAGAGACTCTTCGACCCGACACACTGCAACCACAAGAACGCCACTTACCTAAGCAGAATATTTCTGTTTCCACCAAAACATCCGGACACAACATATTGACACTTAACATTGCACCTATGCTGGAAACTGGACTCCAACCAAACCCTGCACCCTCACACCTTTGGGATACACAGGATATGCTTCCTTCAGCTATGATTGTGGTGTGACAAAAATGATCTCTCAGATTGCATAAACTGACTGGACCGCAAGTGAAGTTAGCATCTAAAGGGGCACTGATAATTTTGGATAATAGGTTTGATGTGTTGGAAGAAGACCAACCTGACTCGAATGTTAGTCTTCAATGACCTCATGACACAGGTCTTCAGAATCAGTTGGTTGCTACTGACAAGGAGGATGACTCTGTCCAATTGTCCATGAAATCCAAGGTTTGCAAAAAAACTTAAAATGATCAAGAGAAGTGATGAGGCTCAGCTTCAGGATGCTGTACCTTGAAAAGTAGCTCTTCATCCACCTGAACTTTTTTCATGGCTCCCTCCCTGTGTATTGCCACCACCAATTTGAACAGCATAAAGTCTGTCTTTAGGCAAACTTACATTTCTCAATTTGGAAAAACCTGGACTATGATGTGTTGTTCTTGCAAGAAACACAACATATCTCCACCTGGGATCTGACCTTGGCCCATCAGAACTAGTGCTGGGGACCCTCATTTTAGTCCATGGGGAATCATGCTTGTGGTGGGGTGGGAATTCTTCTTAGGGGATCCTTATCCATGGTGACCAAACTGGTAGACATTGACCCAGGTAGGACTTTGATGCTGGACGTCACCTATCAGGATTCCACGTACTGCCTGATTAATGTTTATGCACCACAAGCTAAGCATGCAAGGGTTGATTTATTCAGTCTGATACAACCGTATCTGCACACCTCCCATAATGTCGTGTTGTGGGGGGTGACTTTAACTTTCATATTGCCTGGCAGAATAGATGGAAATCTCTTTTGGCTGTTTGTTAGAAAAGTATACTGTAAATTGCTCTCTGTTATGTGGTGGTAATCACTGAGACGTTAGACTTCTCTTAGATATGAATTGCAGTCAAAGCAGTTTTATTTTCTAATATCACTGAAAAAAACATAAACATAATAATAGTATATAAAATCATAGGTTTCCTGAGTAGACTCAGTTGTGTGTTTCTACAGCTGTACACAGGTACTCTTTATGTAGCCATAATCTGTCCCTATTTCTCTGGGTCTAAGGCAGTGTTCCCTCCAGAACCATTTCAATTGACACATGTGCACTGTTCTTTAATAACAAATAATTGTTGCTAGCTTTAAACAGTACTGTATTGCATTTTATTCTTATGCATTCATACGGAACATTGATTCTCAAAAGACACACATTAAGAGAGCACCTTAAGTCTTTAAATATACTCAGCCCAGTCCTTCAAGCTCTTTTTCCTTTTCTCTCTCTCTTTCATCCAGAGATTGTATTTTCCTTGGAGGCTGGATGAGTGGTGTCTTTTCTTGGTTCCTTGGTTTGAAGTCCCTTTTTTCTTCTTTTGAAGCCTGAGGCAAAATTAACTTGAATGAATTTAATATAATGTTAGAGCTTCTAGTGTGCTCTTCTCTCTCTTTGGCATTAGCCAAAGTCTTTTGCAGAGTTAGATAAATGACAGTCTTAGAGTCAAGGAGAGAAGTATAGTTGATGTCTCTTTTAGATAAGAGGGAGTTTTGCTGAGACATGAAGCAAGATCGGTATACAGCTTTTCGCCTCTCAACACCCTTCTTTTATGCAGGGCTGTTCCATTGCAGATAACGTGGTGTCTCCCATTGGTTTAGCAACAAATACTTGCCAATCTCTCATTGGCGTAGCTGGATCTCCAGGCAGATTTGCTTGTCTGACTGGAAGGCCTTGGAGTCTACATACTGGGATTTTGCTCACCACAGGATCTCAGTCAGCATCTTCATGTCCATTGTACTTTTGACCTGTTCACAAGACAGCAATTAATAAAGTCCTGACTGCAGGGCTTTGCACTGTGCATACTCAGGACAAGGTGTTTGGAAGTTTTGTAACTTGTAATTAGAAGGCAGTGGTTTGTAGTAGCAGATGGTCTTTGGTGACAGAGGGTTGTGGTTGTCTTTGAGGAACTTGTCCATTGAGTGAACTGGTTGGAGTGTCTCTATCAATTGCAAGTTTGTAGTTTCAGTCCTGTGGCAGGATTAATGCTGAACTATAGTTTTTCAAAATAAGTCTTGCAATATTAAGTTCTCAGCACATTTTATCAATTTGTTTAAGCCAAAGTATGTCCATTTAGCATTTATCATGGTTCTTTGAGCTGGAAGACCTGAAGAATGTCTCTTGAGATAAGTTCTTTTTAATATTTGAATCTTCCAAGTAGTGTCTCAACTGAGTTGTGTCCAAGTATATGAATAAATACTTAGCAGTACTGTTTGGCTGTAGAATGCTTTGAAATAAGTCTTTCAGGATGGCTCTTTAGAGCATGGCTATTGCTGGTTAGGCTGAAGTATACCCGCCTTTAACATTTTGTAAGAATCCTGTGGCCTGTAGGCTGGAATTAAGGCTACATAACATATGGGACGGGTGATATGGCACTGTATGACTGGGAGGTTAAACTTCAAGAATGCTACACTAAGGTCCAGATCTGGAAGACCTGGCATCAGACAAAGTGAAAAAGAGTGGCTATATTGAACACCTTCCTCTTACCAATGTTTACATATCTAAGTATGGTTTACCCAATTCCTAAACCGTTGGAAGTGAAGCCGTATAATATTTTCTTTCAATTGATCTGGGGTAGCCAGCTGAACCCAATTAAAAGAAGTGTGCTTTATCTACCAATTGGACAGGGTGGTTTACACATAATTAACCCCTTGGTTTTTACTTTTAGTCAATTTTTAAAATGGAATTTGATGCCATACCTTATGGGTAAGCAACTGGTTTGGAGGACGTGGATGAAACTATAGCTGGAACTTTTTTTGACTCATTGGAGCTCAGATTCTGAACCATCCTGATACCACCCAGGGCTGCCATATTATGGATGCACTTATATTGAAAGAATAAAATGTTGGAAAGTGAAATACTGTATTCACTCCTACTACGTCATATGCCCAGACTTATATAAGATAGCATACTGACAGGAAATTTTCATGCAGTACCTTTTTATGACAGCCTGGAGCTGAAGAAGGTGGCTACAATTAAGAACACATGGATGGGAGGATTCCTTTAAAAATATGGGATGTCTTGTGGCTGAGTTTTCATGGCCGATTGTAAGTAAAAGCAAATGCTAAACACAAAAGTCAGACAGAAAGATTTTGCCCCAGAGAGGGTTGTGTCTTGTTTCTGGAAACAATATCACACTTATATCTAGAACATCCATTGGCTTCCTCCTGTTGGAAAACTTTAGTTTATACCTGTCATGACCAGTATTGGTTGTCTCTTCAGTATGAGGCTGGGATTTTAGGGACTACATCCAATGGTAGTATTTATGAGGAAGGCACCCTAAGACTCATCATCATGACCATCAAAAATTATTTATGGCACTCGAGATGTGCTTATATTTTCCATCAGTGTTCTGTCCACCCCCAGGTATTGATAACCTTGATAACATGACAGTTTCTTAACCAATATTGGACTGAGAGTCAATACATTTGGCCAAATTTGCTAGCTTCAAGATGGCAGGTGTTTGATGCTCTTTTACTGCTCATGTAAACATTATACACACAAGTTTTTTTGGCTGAGATGGATGTCTAGCTGTGAGTTAGGTGTATGTTGTAACTTTTCTTTCCATTATATATGAATATCTCTGTGGCACGGTTTCACAAGGAAACAATAATCTGTGACACCAGCGGGGTGGTTAGACTTATGCATGAGACCAATAGTTTGGGGGGAAGGAATTTAGAAATGTGTCCTTAGTGGGGTATAAAGATAATGTCTACTCTTTAGTTAGTTGTTTGTTTTGTTATGGCACATTATTTCATTATTACTCTACTCGGGAGTTTCTCTACTTTCTTTGATTTTTTTTCCACTACATTATAGGAATTGTATTGTGCTGTGTTATTCTTTTACTTTTTTGGATTTTTTTATTTATTAATGAGAGAAACATAAATAGTGTGCACTGGGAGTCATGGTTCTCACAAGTAAAAACAGTACCTTTGAAATTTCAGGAACTCGAGCACTCACTCACTATAGACTTGGCCTCTCGCCTGATACGTTTCGGACTCAAGTCCTTTCTCCTTTGAGAAGGAGTCAGGTGAGAGGTCAAATTGGCATTTTTATTGTTTTATGTCATCCAGTTAATGTAATAAATATATGTTTATATTGCCTCCAGAGCTCTGGTGGTTTTTATTATGTCTTAACAGGTATAACAGTGACATATGACAACTGTAATATGACATGTTTGTTTTCAATAAAAACTTAGCCTGCTCTTTGTTGTATTTTTTTGTATTTTCTTTTATGACTTCTTATTTTTTTTGGGGGGGTGATAGGGAAAATGGGGCTTCAGGTGGGGGGTTAATGGTTTGGTCTCTGGTTTCTTTTTATTTTCTTCCTTTTTACATTTATTTTACTATACATGTTTTTTTGTTGTTGTTTTTTCACCTGCCACATGGTGAGAATTTTAACTGGTGTATGCTGATGTTTCTTGTTTCAATAAAACTTCCCTGCTTTTTGTCTCCCCATAATTATGTACAGCGAAAGTGTGAGATATGAATCAAGATGATATCTCAATTAGATTGTCCCCGTGATTTTTCTGTTTTATGTACTGCTTATGATCATCTTTGTTATTAGTGTTGTTCCTGTTTTCTATACAAATAACACATTCCCTTGCTCTTCATTGGTTAGTGGACATGGAATCTTTTGCTTCCAAAACAGACAGAGAAGCCTTGCAATCTCACCCCTATAACACCCAATGGTGTTTCACTCCCTACATGGATGGAGCTTTATCAAGGGAACATGCCCTTGGTCCCCCATTAGCACACTGCAAATCTGAGCCAAATGGATCTGGTGATGTCAGTTGACAGACCAGGACTGAGAAATGATGCTGGTGGTGCTATCCCCTGCAGTCTGTTGAGGAACCCTTGATAAAGTTCTGTACAGGGAGCAAAACACTGTCGGGTGTGTGTTACAGACTGTGAGGGTAGCACCTTCTCCAGCACTTTAGCAGTTAGAATGCACTGTAAGTATGAGATTGTAATAAATACTTACACTTACATGTGGCTTGTGCCTCTTGTTTGCATGTGCTGAACTATAGGGGGTGAGCGTGCAAGGTTCTTTGCCTTTTTTGTTACTATCCAGCCTAGCGCACCACATACTATGGGTGACCCCTCTTCTGGTATTTGATCTTTTACTTCCACTTGGAAAGTGACCAGAAATGGTCTGAAGGGACCTCAGTTTTAGCATCTTATCTGAATGATAGTAATTCACCAGTGCAGTATCCCTTTGTACTGCAGTACAGTGTCAGTTACAGGTATTACCCAAAGTGCCTGGTGTGGGGCTAGAACCCACAACCATCTGATCTCCTGGTACCACAGGCAAGTGTGCTACCTACTGAGCCACTGACATGGATGATCTTCTGGCCAGAGGTGACTGTGCTCTTACTGAGCCACTGACACTGACAGCTGTACTAATTTGTCTTTCATGTTATTTAATTCCTGAGTGGAGATTGACTACTTTTAAGTTTTTAAAGTTTCAAGCTTCCTTGCAATGCTCACCACAAAAAATAAAATATTGATGTGGTGCTGTGCTATTTACCATCAGAAACACATACTAGTACCATTATAAAATATCCACAGGGTATGCAGTATTTACCATCAAACAACACTCAACAGAAGACATTTTTTTTTTAATATTGCAAGTGGTGGTCATCTTTAATGATTTATAATAATTACAAAAATAGTTATAAAAGATTTTTTAATATATGAGGACATTTAAAAGGTACAGATTTTAAATCTATTGATGTCAGAAATAACATTTTTTCCATATGGGTTTTTATCACTTCTGTGGCAGGCTGGGCAGCTGTATCAGCCCTGTCCCATAGCACACAGCTGTCCTGAGTCTCCAATCATCCCCAGAGACTGAGCGGGCCACCAGCGCTAGTGGGGAGAGCTTCATTAAGTCCATCCTCCATTTGTTCCTCTTGAGTGTCTCTTTGGGGCTCATCGTTACATGCAGTGAGCGCACAAGTGTACCCTACCTTCAAGGAGATGCTGTAGCACTTCATACACCAGCCCTTCCCCCTAGCTACAAGACTCACACGTGCCACCACATGGCTTCTGCCAGGTGACTGTCGAGCAGTGAGACACAGACTCCACCTTCCTGGAGGGAAGACAGCAGTCCTGTGAACACTCAGTTTTCTCTGTTCCAGCCAGGTCCCCGATCAACCAGAGTCTGTTCCTGAACCCATGTTGCCAGCCTGGCGGCAGGGAGGCAAGGATGCCTTAAGCTGCCATGCCACTGGGCCAGCTAGAAATGCATTTTTGCTAAAATGAAACTAGATGAAAATGTTTGCAGTCTAATGAATATTGCTGCTTCAAGCCTGGAGTGTTGTTTATGATAAGATACTGCCCAAGGTAGCTAACGGTTACACAAACAATGATACGTGACTGCAGATTAGAGTACACATTGCAGAAAACTACATTTACACAAGTATTTTATGTTACCAAGTTGAAACACAAATGTTCTTTGTTATGAAATGCTTAGCGACCATTTTGTTAACACTCATTGTACCGAATAACTTCATTTGAAGTCTGAATCATTCATTGTCTTTACCTGTTATGAAATGGCTGCCCAGGGTACAATGAGTTAAAAATAGCAAGGTTGGGAGCTGGTCTAATATATGTGGGGAGTGTGTTATACAGTACAGGGACAGCATGCAGAAGGGCTGCTTTTCCATAATTAAATCGAACTTTAGGGATGTATAGATTGCTGTTTAAACTGCTTCTAGTTTCCAGGCAGTGAGTACGTGACTTGGGTTGAAATTTTTCAAGTATTGTGGACTATGCCATTAAGACTGTGGGACATCATATTAGCCAGATTTGTTTTCCTTCTTGTATTTAATAGTTGCTAACCCAGTTGATTACATGCTTCCTGGATGTTTTCACATTGCATCCAAGTACGATTCCACCTTCTGAGTTTTTAAAAACTGTGAGCTCTCAAGAACTCCCTGGTTTCTGCCATTCCCCCCAAATTATGCCTGTGTAATTAACGTGTGGAAGAATAAATACACTGTAGGCTTTATGTGATGTTTCAGCGAGATGCAATGTCTATACTTTTAAAGAAAGGAACTGTGCAGCTATTTTACTAGAAAGTTTAAAGAGACACTGTCAACCCCCTTAGGTCTCAAAGTGTCCCTAGTTTAAAAAACACATTTTATGATTGTCAACATTCCGTAAATATTGCTGAGGTACCTGGTAGTTTGATTCTGACTCTTTTTTTTCTTTAAAAAATGAAAAACAGACTTCCCACCATACTGGTGTTACCACACCAACACAGGTTTGTTTACATTCCTTGATCAGCTCAAACTGCATCTTTCCTGGACTTGGGAACAACCACAACACAGTCTAGCCCCTCATGATGCAATGGGAGTTTAAGAAGCTACTGCCTCATGAGTGACTGCAATGTTTGGGTGTGTTTCAAATGCTCAGGAAGTATGCGGTAAGAACATATCCAGGACTGTAAGCAAAACAAGATTGTTTATAAATGCACATTGGCATGCATTTCAGTTCTACTAAAAAAGGAAACAGACAAAACAAACAGCAATATCAATTAATTTTAGAGAAGGTAAGCAGTCATAAAATGTAGGTTTTTAACTAGAAATAATATGATGAAAAACAGGTTGACAGTGTCCCTTTAAACAGATGCTGTATGCTTTAATTGCAAAAATGTTATCAAAGCAAACTCTCAGTCCCAAGTATGTATTTGTGGTCACAGGTTCAAGAAGGATCTCATTTACATTCTGGACAGATGTTGATTAGATCCAGTAATCAGAGTTTTAGTTTTTGCAGTGTTTAGAGTTAAAGAGAACCTTTCCTGGTGAAATTCAAAAGTGTCAAAAACAAACAGAAAGCTCCTTTACCTTCATGAATGTTCCTCTGTGATTGATTTTTTTAAAAGTTGCCCCTAAGGAAAGAAATGGATCATAATTTGCCCCCATGGGACTCGCTGATTGATCCTTTCCACTTCACCATTGCTGGCCACGCCCTCATGCCCACGTCCTCACACTCTGATTTTTGTTTTTATTGTTTATCTCCATGCCGCAGGCTCCACAGGGCTATGATCCCCCCTCTGAGGGGTACATCCTCCAGCCCAACCCCCAGCTCATCCATCCCCAAGGTTCCTTCATGGATTCCCCCTCTGTGGCAGGGCCAGGTGGGGGTGCCGGCAGGCCCCCACCACCCAGTACATCATATCTGGTGGAAGACTTTGCCGGAGCGGTCGGGCCATAACAGGTACATGGAGCCCTGGCCATTTTCCATTTCCTTCTTTACCTCCCTCGGACGTAATCACATAGTCTTCCAAGCCTCCCGACCCGTACTACCCTCCAGCCACCGCTAGATGGCAGTCAACGGGCGGGACAGCTAGTTCCCTTCCCCAGAGAGAGGAGAGCAGTCCTTCAGATGCTTAATCCTCTCTCCCTCCTGCTGACCCCAAATAGCCCAGGCTTGTTCCTGAACCTGGGTTGCTGGCGTGATGCAAGGTGTGGCATCCAGCACCTCAACCCTCAGTGCCACCGGGCCGGCCCACGCTCTGGTGTTTTGTGACATCTGAATAGGGAGATCACGGGGGCATGCGTAATAGAAATCTGTAGAGCAGCATTTTCTTATGTATTTATATGTTCTTTAACTCAAGCTTTGGGGGAAAAAATCAAAGCCAGTGTTTAGCTAAAGGGCATAGCTAACAAGGGTCCTGTTAGGTTAGTGCTGACTTTGATTTTCTTTTCCACAGCTCTGGTTAAAGAACATAAAAATGCTTCAGAAAAGCTGCTTCATGGACTTGTATGGAGCACAGTCCCATGCTGTCCCTATTCAGATGTCACATGGGCAGCAACTGGGAAGTGGAAGGGATCCAGCAGCGAGCCCCTCTGGGCAAATTAAAGTCCCTTTCCTTCCTTAGGAGCAACTTTTGAAATATTAATCATAGTCACAGAGGAACTCCCAGGAAGATAAGGGAGCTCCTTGTTTGTTTTACAAGTGAAAGTTCTCTTTAAGTGTTTTTATAAACATTTGCCATATCATGACATAACTCTTAATGGTTTCACATCTTGATCCACACATATCTGTTCCTGATGTCTCTGCCTAGTTCTTTGCATAAAACAAAGTTATGTAAAACTACTAATTTTTGCTTTATCTCGTATGTGTGCTTTATGAGGACAAAGCTATATTTCTTAAAGACCCTCAAAAGTTTGGAGCTCACTGTCAAATTCTGCATGACAAAGTTTAAAAAACTCAGTAACACACTAAAATCACAATGTTTACGTACATACTGATTATGTAGATCCCTTATTAGTCTGTGTAAATTAAGCACTAATGCATTACAGGGTGTGTGCTGTACTAAGATAACATCACACCTCACTGGGTTGAGCACGAGGTTGCAGGTCAAGTGCATCCAGCACCAAGATGTGATGTTATCCCAGCACAACACACACTCCTGACTGCATTATTGTGATTATAAAACAGCTCATTTGTTTTCAATGGGTAGGCATACTTGAAAACAAACAAACAAAAAAACTGGTGCTGATTGTTTGTTTTGACCAGTAGATTGAGTTGCTGTAGTGTTACTATGGCTCTGTAGATCTGTCCCCCCCCCCACTTTCCTTCTGTTGTGTAAACTTGTTGATCTTACTTCGGGTTGGAGCTCTTGCAGCAGGCAATAACCATAAGGACTAAGCCGACAGGCACCAGGACACCTCAGAAACCTTCTAACTAGCAGTCTTCAGTGGGGGACTACTCCCGATGTCGGCCCACCCCAAAGTCAGCCAATGATATAAAGGGGCAGTCCCTAGTCCCACCTCAGTTCTTTTCCTGCTGTTGACACATTTGCATCTCTCCTCGGATGCCTCCTGCTACCAGTCGATCGCCTTCGTGCTTTATTTTTCTCAAAAACAAGTGATTTATTTCTGCATATCTTCAACCCTGGCCTCTTCCATTTCGTCCATCGAACAAAGAAAATCTAAATGTGTGTGCGGCAAGCAGCCCCCCCGTCAAAAGATGGCCATGAGGCATGCCTCCTCTGCCTGGGCCCAGATCATGACACCTTGGCCTGTGAACACGATTCAACCAGAGGATGCAGATCCGCCACCAGAAGACCCATAAGGCACACCTTCTAGAACAGCAGCTTGCCACCATACAAAAAAAACACCTTCAGGGAAGCGCCCTTCTTCCTCCTCTTTGGTCTCAACCTCTTCATTGTTGAAGATTCACAAGGAGAAGAAGAAGGCCTCAGGGAAGCATAAATCCTGAGACAAGGAGAGGGAGAAGGCTTGCACTCATGCCTGTTCACGGTCTCCGAGTAGAAGGAAGACCTCTTCAGGTTTCTCCTCCCACCAGGGGTTAGACCACTCCTCCCAGCCTGCCCTCACTGCTTCTGGGCAGCCGGTTTTCAAACCTTCCACCCTGGTGCTGGCGACGGGGGAAGGTTTGTCAGGGTCCTGGTCTGCCGTCCAGGCCCTTCATCCCCTGCAGGTGAGGGCCATACCTAAAGTATCTGCCTCCTTCTCAGGTGGTGGGGCCAGCTCCAAGCTGGGTGGTAGGTCATCACCCATTGTCCATCCGGCCCCGACATCAGGCTCTGCCTCCCAGTCTTTGAACAAGGCACCCCGTCTCCAGGAGCAAGCGCCCTCCTCCCAACAGTCTGAGATGCCTCCTCCTTGCTCCCCTCTGACTATTCCATGGGCCATGGCCAAGCTGGCAACAGCCGCCCCTCCAGACTTTCACCAGCCACCACCTCCAAGGAAGACACTGGATACCCTGACATCAAACCCGATGAGAGCCCTACCATTGCTGCACCACCTTGTGTCGTTGGTAGATACCTCTACTCTTTCACAGGTGGACATAATGCTAGCTAATCCTAGGCTTGACAAAGTGCTGGAACATCTGAACCCAGCCCCTCTGAAGCTAGCTCCTCTGATGCTGGCTAAACCAACACCAGGTATACTGATGCCAGATACATCAACGCCAGCTCCTCTGCAACCTCAGGCACTGGCCAGCCCCTCGAGTCTGCAAATTCCACTGAGGCGAGGTCAAGGACATTTTTAGGTTTTGGTGGAATGAGATAAAAGGGGACTGTCTTCCACCTAAACCCTCGGAACTGGTTATTGTGGAGCCAGAGAGCCTGAACCAGAGCAGGATCTGCAGCCGGTGCCTAAGCAGCTGACCCTGGACCTGAGAAGTCCTTTCCTGAGCTTGGATGATAAGTGCAGGGGAAGGCCCAAACACAAAGGATGGCGGTGCAGACACTTGTCCTCCCGATTGTCAGGTTGACACTGACGTCGGTCCCATAACGGAAGCCGGTGTAGCTCCTCCTCTTCCTCATCCACCTTGGTGGATTCTAGCCACAGCTCATCCTCCTCAGCCTCAGATGAGTTGGAACCCAGGGGTTGTCTCCCCTCTCCTGACAATAGGGACACACCTAGATTGCCTCCTGATGACCCATCATTTATGGATGTCATGAGGCACATCCAGGCTATTAACGGTTGGAAGACCGAGGACTTGGATCCTGAGAGGTGCAGGCTTGTGAAATACCTGAGGCAGAAAGAGCTGAAGCCTCTTGTGGTCCCTCCACTGGTCGACACCTTCCAGAACCTCACTAGGCTTACCTGGAAGCACCCATCATCGACCTCGTCCATTCTGAAAAATCAGACCTGTTATACAGGGCTCCCCGGGAAGAGTCTTTTGTGGTGGAGCACCCTGTAGCAGACTCACTGGTCAGAACAGCAGCTCACTATTGGTCTAAGAGGCCCAAGCATTTAAGCAACCAGCCTCCAGACCAGGAGTCCAAGATTATTGACTAAATGGTCAAGAAGGTCTATTCTTCCTCTACCTGCTCCATTAGATCCCTTAACTTCCTCACCCACATGGTACAATACCAGAATGTACTGTGGGAGAAGAGGTTGGAGCTAGCTCAGGCTTTGCCAGACTCTGTCCAAATGACTGAGCTCATGGACATGCTCAAGTCTGGGTCAGACGTGGGAACCCATGTTCTCAGGGCCTCGTACAACACGGCAGACATGGCATCCAGGGCAGCCGCCATGGGCATCTGCCTTAGATGCAATGCGTGGCACTGTGTCTCTGGTTTCTCTCAGGACCTGCAGTATGAATCTTCCCTTCAAAGGGTCGGTCCTGTTTGGGGACAAGGCAGAAAAGCTGATTAATCATCTTCAGGACTTGAGGAAGGTCATTTGGTCCATTTAAAAGATGTATAAATTGAACCAATGGCCTTAAAAGAAGCAACCCTTTTGTAAGCCTTCAGGCCAACAACCCAGAAACCAGCCCCAACAGAGGGGTGGTTTCAAGCTCAAAGCCACCTTCCAGACACCTGGGAGCTCAACCTCTAGAGCTGCAAAGTCATCCCAGACCACTCTCCCCCACCCTGGGAGCATTAGCCTGACTCCATGCCAGATGCCCCCCTCCTCCAGCAGAATCCTCGGGGGGCGGCAGTGAGAGGTAATTTTTCCTCTATCCAGATGGTTGAAGACAGAAAACAACCGACCTTTGGGTCCCCCAACTCATAGAGAGGGGTGATACCCTGGAGTTCCTGGAAAGGCCACCAGAAAATCCAGCAGTGCCATCCCATTACCCTCCCTCCCTCACACATCACCCTAATCGAGGGGGAAATTCAGACCCTACTTCAAAAACGGGCTATCGAGCCAGTACCACTGAATGAGAAAGGAAGGGAATTTTTTTCCCACTTCTTCCTCATCCCCAAAAAGACCGGGGACCTTTAGCCCATCTTGGACCTCAGTCACCTGAACAACTACATCGCGTACAAGAGGTTCAGGATGGTTACGCTTCTGTGTCTAATTCCCCCTACTGCATCAAGGAGACTGGCTCTGTTCCTTGGATATGCAGGATGCATATCTGCATATCCTGGTATTTCAGCCCCACAGGAAGTACCTGTGCTTCCTCTTCCAAGGCAGACATTACCAGTTTCGGGCTCTGCCATTCAGCCTATCCTCAACTCCAAGAGTTTTCACCAAGTGCCTAGTAGTAGTGGCTACGGCCCTCAGGAGATGGGGCCATTATATCTTTTCCTACTTAGTCGACTGGCTCCTAACAGCTCCCTCAGAGGATCAGCTGCTTTGAACTCTTGGAAATACCTTTACACTCTTCTGGGAGCTGGGATCACCCTTAATTCGCCAAAGTCATCCCGTTGGCTCAGTCAGAGACTCCAGTTCATTGGATAAGTCCTCAACACATAGATACATAGATACATAGACAGTGTCAGCAGATAAGGGCCTATGGCCCACCCAATCTGCCCATTTGAGCTTGTAAGTTCAGTTTGTTTTCCTAGAAGTCTGTTGCCCCTTACCCCTGACCTCCAGAATTCCTTTATGTCTATCCCATGCATTCTTAAATCCTGTGATTGTTTCAGCCTCCACCACTTCCTCTGGCAGGGTGTTCCACTTGTCCACCACCCGTTCTGTGAAGAAATTCTTTCTCATGTTTCCTCTGAATCGTCCTCCCTCCAACTTCATCCCATGCCCTCTTGTCCTGGAACATCTTTTTCGCTTAAAAATAGTGTTTTCCTGCACTCTGTTCCTCCCTGTAAGATACTTGTATGTCTCTATCATATCCCCTCTCTCCCTCCTCTCCTCCAGGGAGTACATGTTCAGTTCCTTCAACCTGTCTTCATAGGACTTGTGTTGCAATCCATGCACCATCTTTGTTGCCCTCCTCTGAACCTTCTCTACCCTGTCTATGTCCTTACATAGGTATGGTCTCCAGAACTGTACACTGTACTCCAGGTGGGGCCTCACTAGTGTCTTGTATGGCGGAATTATGACCTCCCTTTTCCCTGCTGGTGATGCCCCTGCCTATACATCTCAGCATCCTATTTGCTTTACCTGCTGCCTTGTCACATTGTTTCTCACCTTGAGGTCATCAGAGATGACAACCCCAAGATCCCTTTCCTGCTTGGTGCATGCTATATCCTCACCCCCCAACTGATATATTGTGCCAGGGTTTTTGTGCCCCATATGCATTATCTTGCACTTCTTTGCATTGAATTTCAACTGCCAAACCCCTGACCATTCTTCAAGTTTCTGCAGGTCGCTTCTCATTCTGTCTACACCCTCTGGTGTGTCTACTCTGTTACAGAGCTTTGTGTCATCAGCGAACAGTGAAATTCTGCCTTCTAGGTCCTGCGCAATGTCACTGATGAAGATGTTGAATAGGACCGGTCCCAGCACTGATCCCTGTGTTACCCCACTGGTCACTCTTCCCTCTGTGGAGTGACAGCCATTTACCACCACCCTCTGTGTCCTGCCACCCAGCCAGTTACCCACCCACCACTCTACTGTCCTGCCCACACCCATATTCCCCAGTTTGTGTAATAGTCTTCTATGTGGCACAGTGTCAAAGGCCTTGCTGAAGTCCAGATAGGCCATGTCCACTGCCCTCCCCTGATCCACCTCCCTAGTCACCCAGTCAAAAAATTCAATGAGGTTGGTCTGACATGACCTCCCCCTGGTGAAACCATGCTGCCTTGGGTCCTGTAGTCCACTGACAACCAGATGTTCCACCAGTCTCTCCTTCAGTAGTGTTTCCATGATCTTCCCCACTACCGAGGTGAGGCTGACTGGTCTGTAGTTCCCTGCTTCCTCTTTGTTCCCACTTTTGTATAAGGGGACTACATCTGCTGTCCTCCAGTCTTTGGGTACCTCCCCTGTTTCCAGTGATCGGCTAAACAGGATAGCCAGAGGTTCAGCCACCCACCTCTCTTAGTTCTTTAAGGACCCTGGGGTGCACCCCATCTGGCCCCATTGCTTTATCAACTCTTATTACTTCCAGTTCCTTCAGGGCGCTTTCGTGTAAAGGGACTTGTGTCCATTTCTGCACATTCTCACCTTGTACTCCCTTCAGACCCATTACCCTCCTCTTCCTCAGTAAAGACTGAGCGGAAATACCTGTTCAATATGTCAGCTTTACTGTTGTCATCCTCCACGCGGACCCCATCCTCCCCCTTCAGTCTCACTATCCCTCCCTTTGTCTTTCTTTTTTCACTTATGTACCTGTAAAAGGTTTTGTCCCCTCTACCCACTGATTTTGCAATGTGTTCTTCTGTCTGAGCTTTGGCTTCCTTACTGACCTCCTGCCTCCCTTTGCTTCTCCTGGTACTTCTCTATCCCCTTCTGCCTGTGTCTTTTGTATTGCCTGAATGCAATCTTTTTGGCTTTCACTTACTTTGCTACCTCTTTGGAAAACCATAATGGTCTCCTCTTCCTTTTCCTCTTGCTAACCTGCTTAATGCATAATTCTGTTGTTCTTGTAATCCCCATTTTAAATACTGCCCACTGTTCCCCAACCCCTGATTCCTGTCCCATTTCCCTTAATGTCTCTTTCAAGTATCTCCCCATTTTCCCAAAGTCTGTCCCCCTAAAATCCAGGATACATGTTTTTGTGTGGTTTGGCTCTGCTCTTTCTGTGATTTCAAACCACAATGACTGGTGATCACTGTTTCCCAGGTGCTCCCCCACTGTTACCCCCATCACACTGTCCCTGTTTGTGAGCACAAGGTCCAGTATTGCCTTCTGCCGAGTTGGTTCCATGACCAGTTGCTTGAGGAAGACACCCTGAAGGAGTCCAGGATAAATCTGCTCTAGTTGATGCTGCTGGGATGCTCCAGTCCACGTCTGGAATATTGAAGTCTCCAACCAGTACTACCTCACCTTGTCTGCCATCCTTTGGATGGTTAGCATCAACTCCTATCTGTTTCTTCCTCCTGGGCTGGTGGTCTATAGACCACACCTGTGCGGATGGCTGTCCCCATTTTCCTTTCCAGCTTAACCCACAGTATCTCTCCCCATTTTGTTCCTCCTGGATCTCTGTGGCCCTTATGTCATTTTTCACATACAGTGCCACTCCTCCTCCCTTCCTGCCTGCTCTGTCTCTTCTGAATATGTTGTAGACAGGTATGGCCATATCCCAGTCGTGGTTATCATTACACCAGGTTTCAGTGATGGCCACAATGTCCAGGTCTGACTGTACCATGACAGCCTCCAGATCTTCCATCTTGTTGCTAAGGCTCCTGGCATTTGCACATGGCTTTCCATGATTTGACCTCCCTAGACTGTTTCACTGTTCTACTCCAGCCCCTTCCTTGGTTGTCATTTTATCCCTGGTTCTCCTTGTTGTCTGCCCTCTGCTGAATTTTGCCCTTTCTCTTATCCACCTCTTGGGCACTAATCTCCATCTTTTGCACACTGCTTTGCAGAGATAGCCACTCCTCTGGTTCACTGGTTTCACTGCTAGCTGTGGGGGGTGAGCAAGTAGGTACCCTCCTTGCTGGCCTGCCACCCCTTTGCTAGTTTAAATGCTTGTCAATGTAGCATTTAAACTTATCATTGAGTGCTTGGATTCCCCTCCAGGATGGATGCAGGCCGTCAGGCTTGAACAAACCTCCATCCCTCCAGGTGGGTCCCCAGTCACCAATGAATCCAAACCTTCCTCACAGCACCAGTTCTTCAACCATGAGTTAAAGTTCCTGGTGCATGCACTTATGCTCTCCCTTGCCTCTCACAGGTAGTACTTCTGAGAAAGTGACAGAAGTAGCTACTTGCTTGAGACCCCTCCCAAGTTTCCTAAACTCTTCCTGAACTTCCTTTGGCTCCCCATTTGCCAGGTCATTAGTACCTAGGTGGATAATGACATCCAGCTTACCCTTCCGTCTTGCCTTCCCAGTGATTCCCAGGATCTTCCTTCCATCCATCCATGCTGTGGCGCCTGGTAGGCACCTCACCTCCCTGTCCTCCCCCTCCTGTGTTCCTAGCTGGATCCCTCTTGTGATGGAGTCCCCCACCAGGATTCACTTCCTCCTCCTCTGGGGTCCACTGCTTTCCCCGTTGAGGTCACCTCCTTGGCTAACCTCCACATCCTTTCCTTCCACTTCTCTGGGTACCTCTATTTGGTTGTCCTCATTTTCCAGTGTGGCATATGAGTTCTTGAGTGGAATAGGATCTGGGATGTGCCTGCCTGACTGTTCTAACCCTCCCTGAGCCCACTGTCATCCAAGTGCTCCTCGTCTCGGCATCCTTTGAGGTAGTTGCATTGGACTGGGTGGTCCCTGGATAGGGGTGATGGTACTCCTGACCCAGTTTACTTCTCTGAGTCTGGCTACCCCATACCAGCAGTCCAGAGAGATGCATGCAGATAGGCAGCACCCTCAGTGTCCAGAAGGTCTGCCTGAATATGGCTTCCCACAGCCACTGCATTGCACCACTCCCACATTATACTGCAATTCCACTACTTGTCTGCTACTGAAGCTCTCCTAGTTCCCTTTTATTAATTTACTGTACTAAAAATCCTGCCACTGATCCTCAGATTTTTTTTAAAGAAAAGAAACCAATAAATAAATAAATGAGTCAAAACACTTGTCGCGTGCTGAGGGTGGGCTTCTTCCCCCTTATGCCCCTCTTACTTCACACCCCTTACTATACCCTGTGTTAGCTCCTGTCAATCAGATTTAACAGGGCATATAATTAAGAGTTGGGGGGGGGGGCGAAAATTTGCAGCAATTAAAGACAGCACAGAATTACACCGCCACTATGTTTTAAATTTTCAACAGCCCAAAAACAATTATAAGTAAAGACAACAAAGAAAGTATAGTGTCACTAAAAGCCCACAATCTAAGTTTAAAAGAAAAACAGCAATTGCCAGTTCCTCTAAAGCACTGAATTGAATATGTTTCCTTCCTTCCCCTTCTGGCTTCTTCTGAGAAAATAAAACTCTGCTTGCTACTTTAACTCTGACTAAGCCCTACCTCCAGTTATCACGTAGCTGAGGTCAGAGGCCAGACAATTAACACCCTTCACCCAACTACAGGGCAGTCAGACAAGCCAAGATAAAATTTACAGCAATTAAAGACAGCACAGAAGTACACCACCACCACTATGTTTTAAATTTTCAACAGCCCAAAAACAATTATAAGTAAAGACAACAAAGAAAGTATAGTGTCACTAAAAGCCCACAATCTAAGTTTAAAAGAAAAATAGCAATTACCAGTTCCTCTAAAGCACTGAATTGAATATGTTTCCTTCCTTCCCCTTCTGGCTTCTTCTGTTCTGTGGGGAACACAGTTCAGGGCAAGGCCCTTCTCCCCACAGACAGGGTAGATCGCCTTTGGGCTCAGGCTCAAATGGTGTCCTTGTTCCACCATATTCTGGCCCACATTTACCAGAGGTTACTATGCCATGTGGCAGCCGCTATTCCGACTGTCCCATGGCCCGCCTCCACATGATGGTTCCCCAGTGGACACTCAGAGTGCAGTGGGATCCAGCAGTCTGATGACCTGGAAGTTCCCATTTCTGTCTCAGATCTAGTTCTTTGGACTCTGTCCTGGTGGATGGACTCTGACAATCTAGTCAAAGGAGTTCTCTTCAGGCAGGATTCTCCAAGTAGGATTCTGACTACAGATGCTTTGGTGCTAGGTTGGGGTGCCCACATGGTGGACAGACAAAGTCAGGGGACCTGGTCTCCACTGAAGCATTCCCTCCACATCAACATTCTGGAGATGCAGGTGGTCCTTTATGCCCTGCAAGTGTTCCAAATGGACCTCCCTCCAGGCCCTCTCCTCTTTCAGATGGACAGTATGTCTATAGTATTTTATATCAACAAGCAAAGGGGGACTCATTCTTAGCCCCTCTGTAGAGAGGAAATGAGGATCTGGTTTTGGACACTCAGACACCACCTTGAACTCACAGCTGTCATGTTCTAGGCATCCAAAATGTCTTGGCCAACAGCCTGAGCAGGTCTCGGTCCAAAGCCCATGAGTGGGAGTTAATTCGGTCAGTAGCAGACCAGCTGTTCATCAGATGGGGATGACCCAAGTTAGACCTCTTCATGTCCCCAGTCAACACCGAACTGCCCAATTTTTGCTCACTAGACCCAGGGCCTGGAATTTTCTGGTGAGACGCGTTGTCCCTCTGTTGGAGGTTCCTTTATGCCTTTCCTCCCTTTCCTCTTCTGCAGAGAATATTGCTTAAGCTTCAGGCAGAGGGGGTGGAAGTGATCCTCATTGCCCTCTTCTGGCCTCGGCAGATCTGGTTCCCTCTGCTTCAGCAGCTAGAGATGGAACCCCCAGTCCCTCTGCCCCTGGGCTCCCACTTGTTCTTCCAGGACCAGGGCACCTTAATCCATCTGGACCTCAAGTTTCTACACCTGCATGCTTGGCTCCTGTAGACTTAGCAGTTGGTGTAGCAGTGGTCCTCATAGCCTCTAGGAAGCCTTCCACTAGGGCCACCTATGCTATGAAATGAAAGAGGTTTTGCCTTTGGGCTTCTGCCTGCAGCATCGATCCTTTCTCCTCTCCAGTGAACTCCGTGCTTGAGTATCTCCTCTCTCTGTTCCAGACTGGTCTGAGCTGCTCCTCCAGTAAGGTGCACCTTTCTGCCATCTCTGCATACCATGCACCTTTGGAGGGTAAACCCCTTGCCACATTGGACTTGTCCCGCACCTTTTGCAGGGCATCTTGCATCTGAAGCCTCCCATCAGGACCCTGTCTCACCATGGGATCTCCTCTTTGTGTTAGAGAAACTCACACTCCCCCCTTTCAAGCCAGCTGCGTATTGCGAGCGATGCTTTCTGTCATTAAAGGTGTTATTTTTGGTTGCCATTTCTTGTGCTCAGAGGATTTCTGAGCTTCAGGCTCTGATGTGTAAAGAGCATTATTTAGTTTTTCCAAAGGACAGGGTGTCCTCACAAATGAATCCTAATTTCCTGCCCAAGGTGATGTTGGAATTCACCTTAAATCAAAACAGCCACCTTCCAGTTTATTACCCAGAGCACTCCAATCAGAGGGAAGCTTTATTGCATACTCTGGACGTCCACCGGACACTTCGGTTCTACTTCAATCGCACTGCCTCCTTTTGGAAGACTGACCAGCTCTTTGTTTCATTTGCTCCAAAATCTCAGGGAGTACCTGTTTCTAAACAAACCTTGTTAAAGTGGTTAGTTAACTGCATTGTTTCTGTTACCGGAAGTATGGCAAGCCTTTACTGGGCTCGGTTAAAGACCTTTCCACCAGGGGAGTTGCTACCTCCTTTGCCTCATTGAGAAATGTCTCTGCAGCAGATAACTGTGCAGCTGTGACCTGGAGCTCTGTTCACACATTCGTCGAGCACTATAGCTTGGACATTGCCTCCAGGCGTAGGACTGGGTTCAGCCTCTCAGTAGTTCAAGGCCTGCTTTCCTAATTCTGTTGGCTATCTTACGCCTCCTTTCGTGCCTGTCTGTTCCTTCTCCTTCAACTGCTTTGGACTTGGTCCTTATGATTATTGCCTGCTGCAAGAGCTCTAACTTGAAGTAAGATAGTACAGTTACATAAGAACTTACCGTAATAGTAGATCTTCGAGAAGAGTTCTTGCAGCAGGTGCTACTTTCCCTACCTCCTTACCCCTGGTGTTTCTTTTTGCCTTTTTTCTCTTTCTGGGGGTGAACCTACCCAGTTCTACTTCCATCCTAGACTACGTGTCTCTGGCAGGAGAACTGAGGTGGGGCTGGGGGCTGCTCCCTTTATACCACTGGCTGATGACAGAGTGGGCTAACTTTGGAGGTGGACCCCCACTGAAGATTGCTAGCTAGAAGGTTTCCGTGGTCTTCTTGAAGATCTGCTGTTATGGTAAGTTCTTACATAACTGTACTTTCTCTGCCCCATCTGTATTTCTCAGTGTGTTTCTGTTGTTCTGGTTCTTTCTTTTTCCCTTTCTCCTCATTTACATTTCCATGAAGCTGGAAAGCCATCCACCTGCCCCCCACCTACTTGTTTTAAAGAACAGGTTTCACTTTTTTTAGAAAATTCTACCCCAAAGCGTATAATGTAGTGTACCTGGCCCCAAGTGAAATTTGGTATCAATTTTAATATTCTGGTGCCAGTATTTTGGGAGGCAAGGAATCATGCTTTGGCTCCATGGAGCCAAGAGCCCAGTCCCTTCCACTTCCTATTCAGACATACTACCCCGTGCTAGCACGTTTCATAATGTCAGTTCAGGGGTCATGCTTCATACAGTTCAATACAGATGTTTTTTAAGTTTCTAGAGTATCATTTAGAGTTCAGATTTTGATAATTAAGGCTACCACTCAACTAATAAGGTCTTTGTTAGTTAGGCAGTGGCCTTGATTTGTCAGAATCAGAACTTTAATTATACGAAAAAGCAGTAAAAAAAAAAACCTCTATTGAACTCTATTTAGTGTGCTCCTGTTCTCTCCCTGAACTGACATCATGAAATCTGCTGGTGTGGGGGCATGTCTCTGAATAGAGAAATGGAAGGGATCGGGCTCTCAGCTCCAGGGAGCCAAATAAAGATCCATCTCTCCCTAAATACTAGCACCAAAAAAGTAAATTTTATACTGAATTACACTTGGAACCAGGTAAGCTGCACTATATTTTTTGGGGGGCAGAATTTTCAAATAGTAGAAACCTGCTCTTTAAGATCACTGCCTGTGGTTCTGGAACAGTTGGCATGTCTTTTGTACCAGGAGAAGAAGGAAGACAACATAAAGAAAAAAATGGTGTGCAACAGAAGCACAGTGTGCTTTTGATCACGTGGACTCAGTCTGTTCAGGCCAGGCGGGGAGACTTGATGCTGATTGGATCAGGACAGCTGAAACTGATTGCAGTGATGGCTTCGTAGTATCATTCTGGTTACTTAAAAAAGAAAAAAAAGAATTGTACTATGCTGTTGTGTCACGTTTGACACAGTATAGTTATTTGCAACATATTTTGAATTGTTTTGTGACACTGGCCGGAAAGATGTTCATTTTCAGACATTGGTGAAGTACTGGCAAAAGCAACAACAGCCATGCCACCTGTGGGCAATGTGGACATGGACTGATTTTTCTAACATTTACTGCAGTCATGTGTGTGCTGGGACTAGGTCCTTTATGTTATGCTGGGATAACATCACAGGTCAAGCCCCAGACCAACCAATCAGAGCCCAGAAATGCTTCTTGTCATTTTATAATATTTATTTATTTAGTTAATTTATTTATGTTTTAGTTACCCGTTAAGTGCACTAAACAAAGCTTGTCTATTTTCTGGCATGACCTGGGAGGATACAGACAAAACTATAAAATGATACAGCGGTATAACAGTCGGGTGTACAGGGGAACAGAGTTTGAATGAAGCATCAACAGCATGACTAAACAGTACAAGAGTGAAGTGCGCAAGAATGCAAGAATATACAATAACACATAGATATAAACAATGAACATTCATGGAAGTTTAACTATAGGCTAAATACAGAAATAAAATAGTTTACACAATAATACAGCAAACAAGATTTTGACTGCTTGATTTGTATTTTATTGTCACTTTTATATTATATATGTATTTTTATCCTGATCTTCAGCAGCTCACCCTTGAAATGGGCATGTGATACCCAAGGGCTTGCCTGATACACCAATACATTTGAAATAATAGGACAGTGTTCTTTGCATAAAAATAGACTTTGGAAAAGGTACAGACATTTGGTAGGTCATTAACATAACTATGTAAAAGAATGGGTACACTGTCTTTCATTAATGTTCAGAATGCCAAGGTGCCTAATGAGGAGACCTGTGTGGCACTGAAAGCTTTCAGTACATGCTATAATGCCTGTGTTGCACATTTTTGATTGTTTTGCAGGAAGTAATTTATTCTTTTCAGCTCATCACCACAGAGCAGAAGTACAGTCGCATAGTTATAATTCTGTACAGTGTTCACCTGTCCTGCGTGCTTCCCATGGATGAAGAAGGGGTTTCAGGTGCCATGGTCAGTAATGTGGGAAGGCTTTAGGAACACATACATTAATACTGCAAAAAACAACTTTACAGCTTAGTAAAATATTTTAGCATATCACATTTATAGTATTGTTTTAAAGAGCCGGTGTTATCTGTGGAAAGAGACATTGAAAAAATAATTGTACACACTGTTCTGTTTATATTTCAAATCAAGTTTAATTTATTATTTGGCTGGTTAAGCCATTACAATATTCTCAAAACAATACATACATACATACACATACACATACACAGCATACACAATATAAAAACAAAGTATTACAATCAAAATTCTATACTTATAGATTCTATACTTATAGATATTCACTTTCCAATTGACTCATGTTATCAATAGTAAAACATTGCTAATAATAAAATTAATTCCATCCTGAATGGGATATATTTCATCAGCAGTAAAACATTACTAATAATAAAGATGATTCCATCCTAAATGGACTACATTTTATGTTAAACACTTTACTTATGAGATTTTTAGTTTAGTTTATGTTATGATCTAAGAAGTAGCCATAAATGGTCACTATAACTTCTCAAGCCCTTTTCCAACCATCACTATCCTGTATCCCACTGTATTGCCATGCCAAGTCAACCAGGCCAACAACAGGGCAACTTCAGAAGTGTCCCCAGGAATCCAGGTCAGGGCCCCTCCATAATACTCACATCAAGTTACCACACATACACAACTATTCCGATTTTTGTAGTTAAATACTTTGTCAAGTAGATGTTTGCATTTCCAGGAACTCCGCCAGGTCCTAGGTCCTGTTATGTGTCACTAAATCGCTCTATAGGCTTACTCCATTACTGCCTACCTGATTATTGTAGATTCTAGATACCAGTTTTCAAAGATAAGAACTCAAAAACACTCAGTACTAACAAAATGCAGACAACTAAGAAAGGTCCTGTCCCCTTATATGCAGACTTGGTCATTAGGCATTTCTTTATTCCATACTCTCCGTTTTGGTGTATCACTGGGACACAACGTTTTTATCCAGATGTGCTCCACTTAGCCCTTGGTAGCAATTAAAGAACAACCCTGAGATAAACCTGTCTTCCCCAGCCAGCCACCAGATAAACACCACAGATATGTAAATGATTAAAAAATAGCAGTCAAATAAATTAATGAACTTAAAAGAGAATCCAAAATATAACAATCATTGTTATTACATTCAAACATTCAAAGAAGAAAAAGAAAACTTCTGTTGTATTCAGGAGTCCATCGAGCTACAAATATTATAATAGTTTTGAAAACAAAGTCATGTTCCGTGAGTTCGGTTTCTGTGTCTAACCGTATCTTATTCCTTTGCCAAGTCTTATTTATTTATTTATTGAAGGCACACTGAACAACAAATTGCTTGTCTCACTGTGCAACCTAGGGGGTAGGGGAACATAAGGATTGACTACAGAGATTTGATACAATATCACAAAATTTACATTTGAATATATACAACTAAGAAGCATGTGGACTGTAAAGTAGACAATGACTGAATGGAATGCTAGCATTCTTGATCTAAGAAACCCGAGGATAGACGACCGAAACAGCTACTGTAGCACTAAATACACATTTGAATGCAAAACAACTAAAAAGCGTGTAGACTGTGTAGGTAAACAATGACAGACTGGAGTACAAGCAGTGTTGGTCTAAGGCAAGCAGTATGCAGTAACACTGGCAGTACAATTAGCTATGGTAAACAAGTAGTGCAAATAAACTACAAGTGCAATAGAGTTTTAGGGGCAATCAGTATTAGCTCCCTGAACTAGTGGCCTTGATGGAAGAGGGTTGCCTGGATATTGTGGCAGTCACAGAAACATGGTACACAGAGAACCATGACTGGGATGTCAACATACCAGGATGCACAATCTACAGGAGGGACAGGAAGGGTAAAAGAGGAGGAGGAGTAGCTCTCTATGTAAAGGAAGGGATCAAAGCAACAGAACTAAGGAGTAAACAGGGACCAGATGAGACACTCTGGGTCACCCTGGAGATAGGAAATGGCACCACAATCTGCATGGGGGTTGTATACAGACCCCCATCTCAGGGGGAGAAAATGGACAAGGAAATGATAGAAGGCTTCCTTAGAATGGCAGAAAAAGAGGAGGTATTGTTGATGGGGGACCTGAATATGCCAGATGTTAACTGGAGCACCTTTGCTGCAGGCACATCCAAGAGCAGGGTCATTCTTGATGCCCTACAGGGGGCGTGCCTGAGGCAGCTAGTATTGGAACCCACTTGGGAGGGAGCAATCTTAGACCTGGTACTCTCAAATGGGGATGGAGAAAGAATCTCAGATTTAGAAGTGGGTAGCCATCTGGGAACAAGCGACCACCAAACAGTGTGGTTCACGATAAACACAGCCATACAATCAAGCCATACAAAAGCAAGAGTATTGGACTTTAGGAGGGCTGACTTTGGGAAAATGAGAGCATACCTCAGAAAAGCACTAGCAAACAGGCAAGAAGGAGGGGTGGAGTAACAATGGGGAGTAATCAAAACAGCTATCACAGAGGCAACAAGCCTTTGTGTAAAGCAAATCAACAAAACACAACGAAGGAAAAAAATGCTATGGCTCTCAAAAGAGGTGGCATGGAAAGTTAAGGAGAAAAGGATAGCATTCAGGAAATATAAGGAAACACAGAAGGAGCAGGACAGAGAACTTTATCAGTTAAAGCAGAAAGAGGCTGGGAAGACAGTCAGAATAGCAAAGGCCCAAACCAAGGAAAGGATAGCCAGCTCTGTTAAGAAGGGGGATAAGACCTTTTATAGGTACATTAGGGGGCGAAGAAAGACCAAAGGAGGGATACTGAGGCTTAATAAAGGGGAGGGAATGTGGGTAGAGGGTGACAGTGAAAAGCAGGGATACTGAATGAATATTTCTGCTCAGTATTCACAAAGGAAGAGGAGGGGGAGGTACTTAAACCAAATAAGAGAAACACTCTGAAGACGGGGGTCGATACCAGTCCATTTACAGAAGAAAGGGTTCTGAAAGAACTAATAAAATTGAAGGTGGACAAAGCAATGGGGCCTGATGGGATTCACCCAAGAATTGTAAAAGAACTAAGGGTAGAACTAATGACACCGCTGACTACTCTCTTTAACAAATCATGGGAGGATGGGGTGGTACCTGAGGACTGGAGGAGGGTGGATGTGATTCCTCTTCACAAAAGTGGGAGCAGGACAGAGGCAGGAAACTACAGACCAGTTAGTTTGACCTCAGTGGTAGGAAAATGATGGAATCACTTCTGAAGGAAAGAATTGTTGAGTACCTAGAGGCCAGTGGGGCACAGGACCCAAGGCAGCATGGATTCATGATGGGAAGGTCATGTCAGATGAATCTAATAGATTTCTTTGACTGGGTGACCAAAGTAGTAGACCAGGGAGGGGCTGCGGACATGCCGTACCTAGATTTTAGCAAGGCATTTGATACAGTCCCACACAAAAGATTAATACACAAGTTAGCCAGCCTTGAAGTGGGTCCTAAGGTGGTAGCCTGGACAAAAAATTGGCTAGACAACAGGACGCAAAGGGTAGTAGTAAATGGAGTCCACAGTGAAGAAAGGAAGGTTACTAGTGGTGTAACGCAGGGTTCAGTACTGGGACCAGTCCTTTTTAATGTCTCTATAAGTGACATTGCAGAGGAACTTCAAGGAAAAGTATGTCTCTTTGCAGACGACACAAAGATCTGCAACAAGGTTGATACACAAGATGGAGTGGAAAGGATGAGAAGGGACTTGGCAAGGTTGGAGGAATGGTCAAATGTATGGCAGCTCAGATTCAGTGCAAAGAAGTGCAAGGTAATGCACCTGGGAAACAAAACCCAGGGAAGAGTACACAATGGGGGTGAGATACTGACAAGAGTAAAATGAAAGGGACCTGGGGTAATTATATCAGATGACCTAAAGTGGGCAAGCAATGTGAGAAGGCAGTAAGGAAGGCTGGGGGGGATACTGGGATGCATAGGGAGAGGCATCAATAGTAGAAAACAGGAAGTTGTTATTCCTCTGTACAGACAGTTGGCAAGACCCCATCTGGAGTACTGTGTGCAGTTCTGGAGACCCCATCTCTGCAAAGACATAGACAGAGTGGAGGCTGTCCAGAGGAGGGCAACCAAAATGGTGCAGGGTATACACCAGAAGACATACGAAGAAAGACTAAAGGAGCTTAATATGTATACCCTTGAGGAAAGGAGGGAGAGAGGGACATGATAGAAACTTTCAAGTACCTCAAGGGAATCAACAAAGCCCAAGAGGGTGGCATCTTTCAGAAAAAGAGATGTGCAAGAACAAGGGGGCACAATTTGAAGATAGAGGGGGGACGGCTCAGAGATAATGTGAGCAAGTATTTTTTCACAGAGAGGGTTGTGGATGCATGGAACAGCCTCCCTGAGGAGGTCGTGGAGTCAAGAACAATGGGGGAATTCAAGAATGCATGGGACAGACATAAGGCAGTCCTAGTGGGGGGTAGGAGGAAGTAAGCTGTTGGTTAACTAGGATCTGCAGCTTATCTGTTAGGTAGGAAAATGGGCAGACTAGGTGGGCCAAGCGGTCCTTATCTGCCGTCAAATTCTATGTTTCTATAGTGCAGGGTAGTGGAGAGGAGGAGGGAGGAAGGGGGTAGAAAAGAGGGGGAGAAGGGGAGGAGAAGGGAGGTGAGAGGCATGTCATGAATCTAGCCCATGTAGGATGCTGAGAACCCTGCCAGGGGCCGGATCAAGATGAGATAGAGGTGGGGTTGAGTTCAGAGTTGGGAGACGGGGAGGGGGGTTAGAAAGAGGGTGGAAGAAAGGATGGGGAAGGGAGGTGAGAGGCTTATCAAGATCTGACCCCTTCAGGATGCTGAAAACCCTGCCAGGGGTCAGAACAGGCTGAGATAAGGGTGGAGTTTAGTACAAAGTAGTGGAGAGGAGGAAGAAGGTAGAAGAGGAGGAAAGGGTAGTCCAAGATTTAATCCCCTACAGGATGCTGAGATCCCTGCCAGGGGTCGGGAAAGGCAGAGATCGATGTGAGGGGTGAATAAAGGAGGAGAGAGGCCTGCCAAGATCTGATCCCTCCAGGATGCTGAGAACCCTGCCAGATGGTGGAGCAAGGCAAAGGTAGGGGAGGGGATAGCAGGTAATGGTAGAGAGGACAGCGGGGAGGAAGAAAGAAAGGGTTGGTAGGGAGATGTGAGATAAAGGTAATGGAGATTGGATTTGAATAATGGGAGAGTAGGGGTGAATAATTCTGAAGCAGAATTATAGGAGGAAGTTAAGGTGGATTATAGCAGGAACAGCTAGAGGCGAGATAGTTGTGTAGGGCAGATCTGAGGGAGGAGTAGGAGGAATGGCATATTTGTGGAGGGAGGGAGTTCCAGGCTTTAGGGAAGCTATAGGAAAAGGCAGACTGACTGATAAGTGTGGAGCAGTGGGGAACCGCCAGAGTATGAGTATCAGAAGATCTGAGGGAGTGGGGAGGTAAGGGTGGGGCAGAGAGAGAGAAGTGGTGAGGTAAGGAGGGAGTTCACCCAACCAGTATTTGGGAGGTGCATTTGGTGCAATGGGAGAGACACCTGTTAGCAAGCAAGGGAAAGGACAGGGCATAATAGAGCTCACAATCATGGGTCTGGGAAGGAGCATCAGGAGTGAAGTGACAGAAGGAGTTAAAAAGGGTGTCCAATCTGGCCAAGGAGGACTTGGGAGTGGCACCATAAACTACATCGTAGTAGTCAAAAATGGAGAGAATCATCTTCTGGACAAATTCATGCCTGGCCTCAGAAGGGATGCTACTATGGTTCCTATATAAGGCACCATGCTTGGGGCACAGTTTTTTCAGGATGGCATCAACATGACCAGACAAGTTGAGGTGTTGGTCCAGCCAGACCCCATGGTGTCTGAATGAGATGGTGTCCTCTAAGGTTGTCCCATCCAGGGTGTGGAAGGAGGGCAGGCAGAGGAGCCTTGAGAGTCTCAGCCTGGTGCCAAAGGTCATGGAGACTGTCTTCTTGGCATTTAGGAAGAGCTGATGGGAGGCAAACCAGAGCTGAACCTGGTGGAAGTCATGCTGCAAAGTGGTTGCAATATCAGCTGGACATTTGCTGGAGTACATGTGAATGGAGGAAGAGGGGAGTAGACTAAAGGAAGGTGGAGAAAAGAATGGACCAAGCACTGAGCTCTGAAGGACTCCACTGGTGATAGGGAGAGGAGGGGAGATGGAATCCTGGACCATGACAGATTAGGTTCTACCTGTGAGGTAGGCCCTAAACCAGGTCAATGCAGGTGTGGACAGGCCAGTTGTTGTGAGGGAGTCAAGGAGGAGTGCATGGGAGACTGTGTCGAAAGCCTTAGCGAGGTCAACAAAGATGGCTGATGTGATGAGACCATTGTCCATCCCTGTAAGGATGGAGTCAGTGAGCCTGAGTAGGGAGGTGGTAATGGAGTGATTTTTCAGAAAGTCAGATGGGCATGTGGTGAAGAAAGAGGAGTCAGTTAGAAAGGAGGTGAGCTGGGAGAGGACCAAGTGTTCTTGGAGCTTAGCGAGAGTCGGGAGGAGAAAGGGTGAAAATAACCAGGATAAGTAGGGTCACCGCTCTTGGGAAGGGGAGGACCACTGCATGTTTCCAGCATGTAGGGGCGGTTGAGGTCGAGAAAGAGAGGTTGAGGATTACAGATAGAGGCAAGGCTATAGCTGGGGTTGAGAGGTATAAGAGTTTTGGGTCAATGTCATCTGGTGAGGAGCCTTTAGAAGGGTTGAGTGAGAGCAGGGCATCCAGTGTTTCTGCATGGGACACTGCTGAAGAGAAGGGAGGGATGGGGGAGGGGATGAGTGCCTAAGAAGGGGGATGTGGGAGTTGGGGGGGTAGAGGGTAGGAACTTTAGGAGAGCCAAGGCACATGATGTGTAACAGGAGTTAAATTCCTTAGCCACAAGGCAGGGGTCAGATACAAGGGAGTTATTTATATTTAGCACAGGAGGGGGGAGGGATGAGATGGGGTGAGAAGAGAGCTTGAACCACTTTCCAGAATTTGGAGGAGATGCTGATATTAGACAGGAAGGCTGATCTAAAATACTAGGACTTGGCTGGTTTGGTTGCTTTAGTGCATGGGTTTCTTAGCCTGCGGTACATTGTGTAATCAGGGAGCTGGTTAGCCTTGTGCTTCTTCCAGGCTTTGTCACACACCCTGAGGCAGGCCATCATCTCAGGGGTTATCCAGAGAAGATGGTTACCATGAACTCTGGTTCATTTGAAAGGGACACATGTATTCCAGGTTGTTAGGAATTTTTCTTTAAAGTAGGCAAGGGTATAAACAACAGTGGGGGGTGGAGATGAGAGGGGCCCAGTTGGAGAGGTCAAGATCTTGTAGCAGGGGGGTGAGGTCTATGGAGTTGTAGGAATGAATTTGCAAGATTTTACGTGGAGATTTGGGCCTATGGACCTTCCTTACAAGGAAGACAGGGTGATGGTCACTGACAGCATCAGGAAGGATAGCAGGTTTAATTACTCAGTGGGGGTGGGAGGTGAGAGCCCAATCTATTAGGGAGTGGTTTTATCTTTTATGATTCAGGCGAGTTGGTCTTGGATGAGTTGGACAAGATTTAGGGCTGTAATGTCATTTTGAGTCTTAGATATGGAGGGAGTCAGCCAGTTTAAATTGAAATCACCCAGTAAGAATAACTCACCTGTGTGACATAGGTAAGTTAAGGATGTAACCAGTTCAGATGCGACTTTGGGTTGGATACCCAGGCGGCAGTAGATGCCTGCAATAAATATCAGGACGGAAAATGGGAGGGCTATTCTAATGGCAAGGACTTCATAGGTAGCAAGGAGGGAGGCTGCGAAAGTGGTGGCGTATTTTAATGAAGACATGATATACATAGCTATGTCACCACCTCTGGCAGCCCTGTCCTGCCTAGAGAAGGAGTAGCCAGAGATGGAGATAGAGTGATCAGTGAACTTGTTGGTGAGCCAGGTTTCTGTTATAATCATAATATCAGTTGTGAGTAAAACAGACTGTTTGCAAGAGGTCAGTATTTGATATTAGACTGCAGATATTCAAGTGTATAATTTTCAGACCATTCGGAGGGCGGGGGGGGTTTGGGAGATTGGCGCACGAATAGAGGTGAAGGCAGAGGATGAATTCAGGGCATTTGGGCCAGTGTTAGGGTGAATGTTACCTGATGAGAGTAGGAGAAGGACAATAATGAAGTAGTGGAGCTTGGGGCATTTGTGATGGGGAGATGATTTAGAAGGTACTGTGGGGGAGGGTGGACTTGGTGTGACGGAGATTAAAAGGTGAAGGAAAGCAAAGTAGCTAGGTACTGAGATAATAGAAGTCATCAGTTGGTAAGGGAAGTGTTTCCAGAGTACACAGTAAGTTCACAGTTACTCTATAAAGACTGAACAAAATAGTCAAGAGATAGTGTCTGCCTCTGAGTCCAACTATCAATGCGTCTCACTACTTTTCTTCCTTAAATCTGAGATGGGGGTAGATAATTTTTTCATACCTCTCAATCTGTTCCCCTCTAATTACTTTTGTGGCCTTATTACTTCACCACCTGAAAGTTGTTCCACTTACTCAGTCAGAGCTTAATCGGGGCATAAAGTTCAGCTCTTTTCACATCATCATACAGGAAATTTTCAGGCTTCAGACTTAACCTAAATTCCGCTGACACGGGCATCGGCAAATCAGGGATAAAATCACAGGTAAAGCAGAGCCATCCCCTCCTTGCCAGCCTCATGGATTTGCTCCGCTTTGGTGTCTTTAGTTTGAATGCTCTGCCCTCCATGCTCCATCAACACATGGCTCTTATATCTTCCTAGAAGAGTTTATCTACAATACAAAACACAAAACGCTCCTCTGAGTGTAATATTGTCTTTCTTGTAGAATAATATCTAAGCCCCAACCCTGGGAAATGTTGACATACCTTTTCCTTTTTTTAAGCATGCCTTCCAGTACTTATAGTACCGCTAGTTCACTCTTACAGTCAGCGTGGGATTCCTCGAAACACCACCACTCCAGCGACCTCGTTGGTAAACTGTTCCATGGGGTCCCGTATCTTCTCCAACCTTGGGGCACATCTCTGTATAGGTGCAACTTTTAGACAAAGCTAAAACTAAATACTGGCAGACATGACTGGCATTCTGCTGCTCCCAAGCTGACTCAAAACAGACAAATTAGGCTAATGGGCGAAAGACTAAGTGGTGGCTTTGAAATATTAAAAATATAGCGAAACAGCATTTTCAGCCCAAAAAAACTTTAGAAACTTTAAAAACCTCTAAAACACATCTTGTTTTTCTAGGAGCAAGGCTCAAAGCTGCCTGGAGGGGAGCAGCAGTGCGGCCATCTTGCCGCTCCACCCCTCAGCTAATAGGAAATCTGAATGCTTACATTTCATATATTTGCTGCATTTATTTTTCCCTCTTTCTTCATTACAAGGATAATAGCATGACAATAAGATCTTTGTCCCTCAGACCGCCTCTACTCCTGCTGCTTGTACACACAGGATGCCATAAGCCCCTGTTTATGAATTAGAAATGGCTGCCATGGAAATGACTATGATGTCACTACCAGGGGATGAGAACCTTATATGTAGACCAGTAGCAGGAGCACAAATGAAATCCAGCAGAAAGGATCTTATTTTCATACACATTTCTTAATAATAAAGAATGAGATGCAGATACAAAAACAGGAAATATAGGAAATACAACTAAAATTGTTTATAATTTCCTGATATTTCCTAGAGGTTTCCCAAGCTCTGTCAAGCAGCATTGGTTCAGAAGGTGGAACTTTGCTAACTAATTAGCTGTGCTTTTGTTTTACTTGTGAAGAGTTTTATGCTTGCATAGGCATCCACAGGACAAAAGGTGCATGGGCTGCTTTATCTTACAAGGGAGGTCTTGTCTCGTAGTGGCATTTTCATTCCATTGAGATGCTGAGCTACGCTCATGGCTGTAGCAAATGGATGGTATTATTCCCTGACTGTCTTGGCTAAGATGAATTGGAGGCCTTCAGCTACAAGTGTTAGAATATGCAACTGACCTTTAGCTGCATAAATTAAATTTTAGGGTGCCTGGGAGTATACTGCTTCTAAAATGCCAATATATATGCAATTGATTACACACTAAGGTGGCTTAAGTTTAGATAACTGTGGATTTAAGGTGATTTCCTAACAAAGTCAGAAGTCTAATAAATTATAAAAGATTAATTGGACTGACAAAAATTCTGTTTTATTATAGCTTCAGAAAATGGATTAGAGCAACGCAAGAAAGAAACTGGAAGGTCATGCTTTAGGAAATAGTCTGTTTTTTTACATGTTTTTTTTAACCCAGATTAGCCCAGCTAAGAAGCGACATCTAATTTCCATTGGGGTCCTGCTTTCTGTAGCAGAGTGTACTGGAACAAACACACTATTAGCAGCTCCGGAACACTGGGAGATTAAGTGACTCTTCCAAAGTCACACAGTGAGTATTTAATACAATTTAAAATCTGACTGTTGTTCAGAGGGGGAATTTCCCAACAACAAAATAGCTTACTGCTCACGTACAACTTCAGCTAAACATGGACACTTATGAACTAGTACACAGGAGTTAGGGTCCAGACCTGAGTAGCTTACTTTTAATTTCACAGTAACAGTAATTCAGTTGTTGAGTCTCAGAGAACTGAAAATGCAGCTACAGGCAGCACACAAACATGGTGTTCTGATGTCATTTCCGATATGGTATATCTTTGTTACAGTGATCCAATCCTATTATTACAGGGAGACTCACTTACCATCCAACCTAGAGTAGAGTTTACAGGGTCAATGAGCAGTTAAATATTTAGAAGAACTAGCAGGCACAGTACCTGAATGGAATGCAGCATAAGACTGCTGCCTCAGGAAACATCTGAACCCACTTCCACATAGCCTGCATGAAATGGAAAAAGCAGCACACACAGCACTCATTGCTGCCTTCTTGAAATCCATCATCATGGAAGTTTGCAGCATTATTTCGGCCCAGCCCTACAGTTGCTGCATGACAGCATCATAACTTGAGACACTCCGTGATGTCATCAAGACATAGATGGCAGGGATGACAACACTGCCATCTCTATACCCATGAATGGTGTACAGTTGATTAAATAAAGTTGGACATTACTGAAAAGTGCCATCCATGAACCACTGTGAGCAAGAAGACGGGTAATTCAGACTCCGGTCAGCAGGAAATAGCAATATTCTATCAGCAGCAGTCCCGCTATCCCAAAATAAAAACCTCTCACCACTGAGTGTTGTCATATATTCCAGTGATATAATCAGACCACCAGCACTTACAGGCATCACTGGACAAATCTGTTCCAAATGTCGAATTCCTTTGACAGTCCGTTACGTCAGACAGACATCTGGCAGGGATCCTGCAGTGGCATCACTCACTGAAGCTGCACTCTCCAGCACAACCTGTACAGTTTTCTCTCTACAACTCCTTGCCCTCTCCCGCATATCGGCAATTACCTGCCACGTTCCAATGGCAGCAGCATCGGCCACATGGTTGTGACCATGGGGTACATCGATCACATGGTCTGCAACTGTATGTACTCTTGCAGGGCAGCGGTACTTGTGGTAATCACCACAATAACAATAGATTTTCTCTACAACCTCCTTATCCTTCTGATATAAGAAACCCCCATACACCAACATGGGCATACCTCTCTGACTCCTCAGAAACTCAACAGACATGGTTCCGGTATACCCTGCCGCACTATGCCACACCTATTTATAAGTTAAACTGCCAGCTGCCACGTGTTAAAACACACTAATTGCTTGTTGTGATGCAGGGGGGCTGTGCTCTTCAACCCCCCCCCATTTCTAGGATTCTAACTCCACGTCGCCATGGACACTGGGGTAAGTAGCATAATCATTATCGTTGAAATTGTAATGTGCTGACTTTACCAGTCGCTGAATTTTACTGCCACTAATGTGCCGCAGTTGCTGTAATGTACTGTGTGCTGTGATTGTTATCGCTGTAATTGGCTTCGCTATAATGCCGTCACTGATATTGATTCACTGAAGTGATGTGCTACCTAAGCATTCAGAGCTAGCAGCTCATTGCCCCACCAAACCCCAGGTTTGCCTTATAAAGTAACTGGGTCACTGACAAGCTAAATATTTTGTAGGAATGGTAGGTAAATATTTGGAATGCGGCACAAGTGCTTATGTAATGAGGAATTTGGCCATTCACTCTTTCTGTCCCCACTATAGAGACTACTGCTGTTTCTAGCCTCGTATCACAGAGTTCAGTCCTGTAAGCAAAGGACTTCAAAAAGAACCATACTGAAAGCGGGGTAAAACACAAACAGAAAATACAATTTGTTTTCATTAAGAGAGCAGTGATGGCACATTGTAACTGTGAGAGAGAAAGACACCTTCCAGGCCCAACTCACAGCAGAATATTATAACTTATGGCATGGAGGAAAATAAATCCTCCCAGTGGTGGAAACCTCTGTGGATTCAAGGCCTTTAGTTCTCTTCATATCAAGCTATATTATTAATTTATTTTGGTATCTGTCTCTGAATGTGTTTTCCTGTGGTGTAGCAAAACCTGGACAGGAAAGAAATTGTTTTGGCACAAGTCCATCTCAGAAAGCCAAGCAGTATGGTTTATTTACCACCCTCCCTAGGCAACACACATCCTGGTAATTAGGGTGCTGCAAGAAAATGATACTATTTGACTAAAGGTGTCACAGAGATGTAGACTAAGTTGCACAGAAAATAACCCCTCATGAGGCGCCACAGAACCTGGTTATGGGGTCAGGGGAATGCTCATCTTAGTGAATGTTCTACCCTGTTAGGTGCTACAGGGACATGTTCTCCTTTGACTAAAGGTATCATTGAGATGTACCATGGTTCAGACAATTCAGGCAAGCAGTACATATGCTGGTGGCTAAGTCCAGCTCATCCCATCCCAAAAAAGCAGGCAGGTCTTCCCCCCTCACCTGGCATTAGGGAACTCTGTCATGTGGCAGAGGGAACATTCATTCTGGAGAATGTTCCACCACTGGAGGTGCCTCAAGGATGTGATCCTCTTCTAGCTAAAGACAGAGAGTCTGATGACATTATTCCAGCTCAGGTAGACAAAGATGACTACCGCCCTCATGGGACACTACATTACTTGGTCATGTGACCTGGGAAATGTTCACCCCTACGAGTGTCTCACATAGTCTGGTATAGAACCCAGCACAGACAGCCAAGCAAGACTACTACTGTTGCAGGGCATCACAGAAAACTGTTCTGTGGTTGAGGGGCCACCCATCTCAGTGAGTGTTCCACTGTTAGAGGAGTCACAAGAATGTTTTCTCCTTTAACTAAAGACAGGTAGTATGGTGACTTGTGTTGAGTCCAGACAGGTAAACAGAACTACTGCCTTTGCAAGCACAGTGGATCTCTGTCATGTGGTCTAAGAAATGGTCACCTTGTCAAGTATCTTACCCTTAGTGCTTTTGTAGGGACATGTTGCCCCTTGTAACTAAAGGAAGAATTGCAACTAAAGATAGTGAGTCTGGAGATGCTTGTCATGTTCAGATAAACAAGTATCATGTAGTCTGGTGGCTAAGCCCAACCCAGACCAACAAGCGAGATTAGTACTGTTGCAGAGAGCCATGGACCTTAGTCACTTGGCCAAGGAAATGCTGAAGCGGTTCACCAATTAGAGGTGCTGTGGGGCTGTGATCTATTAAACCAAAGGTGCAGTGTCAAGTGACTTCAGTCCAGCCAAAGCACGCAAGCAGCTTGTAGTCTGAGAAATAAATGGAATCCATGTCATGTTATATTTATTTATTTATTGAATACAATCTGAACTAATACCTTATTAATTATAACTAGAGCAATGTAAGCAATTGTCCATTCCAGAATTCCCTGTAAACCAGACCAGGATTTCTAGGAGCTGAAAACCCATCTGAATACAGTTGTGGCTAAGCAAGAAACAGAAAACTGATCAAAATACAAAGCAACATAAATGAAAACAGTTAGTGAAATGGTCAGATAAATAGACATGAACACAGCCAGAGCAGACCCTCTAGGAGCAAACATTAAAGGCTGGAGCACCCAATGTACCAGGAGGAAACTGCAGGATATGGAGACTTGGTCTGTAAGTATGAAGTTTACATTCAAGAGTGAAGTCAGGAGTATGAGGAACAAAGGCTTGTTCCAGACCATGATTTGCAAGTTACTGTATAAGGGAACTCAGGTGATTCCAAGCTTCCAACATGGGCTAGAAGGAAACAAGATGGAGCAGTATTGACCAAGCAGGGACATCAAGGAGCAGAATAAGAGAAAGGAGGATCCCCAAGAAAGGCAAGAGAGAAACTCGTGGGAACATGGCAGAAGCAGAGAGCAAGCGTGGCATGTGAGAATCAGCAGCAGCAGAATCACAGCAAGGAACAATTCAAGTACTATACATGTTGAGATATTCTCCTTTAGTAGCACTTAGAGGCTAGCAATGCTGGCAGTTTGCAGCCCACTCTCTCATGGAACCCCAGGCTTAGCTTTGAATAATGTCTTTGAAAATTCAAGATTTAGGTGCACTGACAAGAATGTACATATGGATGCACTGCATGTGTAGGCCTGAGTTGATATTCTGTACAAATCAACATGCTGACCTTTACACTCCAGTGTCCTCATCTTTCATTAAGCACATTATGTTCTATCAGAATAAAACAAACTTTAAGAATCATAAGTATAGAAAGCTTTAGAGCCTGTTGCTGTCCAGCTGCCTTAAAAAAATATAAAAAATAAAATTAGTGTTGTAGCTTTATAGTTTGTCAGATTAATGTTCAAAACAAAATTATAGCACTAGCACCTTCCAGTCTCTTTGGTTTTGTTGAGGGACAGCTGTGAATATTTTTCTGTTTCCAGTCTCATTTAGGGGGATACAGGAAGTACAAACTGATACTGAACCAGGTTAAACTATTGGTGAATTAATGAATAGAGCTGCAGTCAACCCACAGATGTTATTACTTCAGGGCCCCATCCTTTGGACCACAGGTATGAGGAAAAGTACAGGGGTAACTTAAAGGAGAACTCTGCCGAACCGGTAAGTCATTTTTCCTAATAGAAGTTGTTTTTATGGCTGCATGAGCGGAGCTCTGCAATCGTTTTGGGATCACATCACTGTTGAAAAGAAGGGACTGTGACCAGAACTGGTCCCTGTCTTCTCCTACAGTGATACCGGTCTGCTGTCTACAACGCTGAAGTCGCTGGTAGTCTGTGGTGTCTCCTCCTCCCTTCCCCAGATGGAGTTCCCCTCTGTGGTGCATGCCCCCTTGGTGCACTACTTTTCGCAACTGCGGAAGTGACGGCTCTGACTTAACCTGTGCATGCGGGATAGAGCTAGTTATCTAAATGCTATAGAAGTTATTGGATTCGGTTCTTAAGAAAATAACTATGTGAACTACTATAGTTGAGAAACAAAAGTTTGAAGCTAAAAGTAAATGGACAAATCTTAAAAAAAAAATGCAAGGTGTTACAACTCACAGATTCATACGTCCCTTAACTCTTCCAATGGATGTTGACCTGGAGAGTGGTTATTAGTTAGCATCGCTAAGAATTAGTACTCATACTGTTAAATTGCCTGTTGTATGGCTGCTGCCCTTACCTAAAGCTCAAACAGTGCCCACATTCTGGCAAATTCAGCGTTTTAATATATACAAAAAAATAAAAAATTGGAAATGCTTTGTGATGATGACATCAAATAACTCAACTCGCTCGACTACTCCTAAATGCAGTGGTTTTGCTTCAGTGTTGTTTCATGCAAAAAAGATAAAAAAATTAAAATATTTAGATACTGTAAATCACATAGGCTGAAATAACCCGTTATCATTTAAGTAGCAGTAACAATCTTTATTTTTATACAGGAGATTGGTGGATCTACACATCACTAGGACAAAGTGCTATTTTCAAGATGGTCCTGTTAAAGTAGTTTCAAAATCATCATATGACAATACATATAGTACAATACAATTTACACACTTATACCATATACATTTACTAGTACAAAGAATCAACAAATAATCAACAATACACAACATACTACAATCATAACGTGCATAATCAATGTTTACATACATATCCCCATATTTCAACCTACTGTTAACAAAACTCAATATCCTAATTTATAGTACCCAAAATACATTTATTTAGCCCCATATGTCTAACCGTGACACTTACAGCAGACAGTGAATTCTGATTTTATATCAGTTATGAAGGATTTTACATCTCTATGCATCTTATAAGTCGTAGACTTTATTGAATCCCATAATCCAATAGCAACTTGTGCAAATCTTATATCACTATATTTATTTTTAAATTTGGGACGTGCAAATTCTCTTAAATTTATACCTCGCAAATTTTGATGGTATGCTTTCTTTTCCAATTTATCATAAAGGTAACTTGGTTGCTTTAAATTTAGAACTCGATAAGTCTGTACTGCCCAAACTAGTTTCCTCTTAACATCTTGTGGAAACCACCCAAGTTCCTCATAAATTTCACAACAATGAAAATGAAGATCCTTTCTAAGGATAAATCGGGCCAGTTGATTGTACATTGTATCAATTTTTGTCAACATATTTTTAGTGGCAAAGCCATATGCATGGTTCCCATACTCAAGTACTGGAATAAGAAGTTGATTTACTATAATTTTCTCATATGTTTGTTCATGCAGAAACTTGAGCGTCTAAACGCCCTCAATCTTTTATTTATTTCTGAAATTGTGTCAATTATATGATAATCAGATCTTAGGTTCTGGTCTACCCATACCCCTAAATATTTGTATTCTGGTACTTGAGATAGAACTTTGTTTTTTATAGTTTTTATCTCCACTACATGTTCATTTTTCCCAGATTTTTTACCACTTTTATTGAATAACATAAATTTTGTTTTTTTACTATTTACCACCGGTCCTGAGTTTGTCAACCACGTACATAATTCTCCAAAATCTGCCTGTATTTCTTCTTCCATAATCTGGGAATTTTTTCCACTAGCAATCAACAAGGTGTCATCAGCATATAAATATATATCAGAATATTTCACAGTATCCACCAAATGATTTATGTAAATCAGAAACAGTGTAGGCCCCAAAATGGAGCCTTGGGGCACCCCTTTCAGAACCATAGCTTTATTAGACAAGTAACCATCCACAAACACTTGTTGGGTTCTTCCCTGCAAATAGGATTTAAACTAAGCACTTGATTCATTAGACAATCCCATGTCCGTCATCTGCCCTACCAATGTCTCATGGAACACAGTATCAAAAGCCTTGGATAAATCCAGGAACACCGCACCCACCGACAGGTCATCCTCCATCTTTGAAGCTATAACATCTACCATGTCAGTGAGTGCGGTGCCCATGGAATATCCCTTGCGAAATCCAGACTGATACCTAGTTATTAAGGAATATTTTTCTAGATAATCACTAATTTGGACCTGGACTAAACGTTCAAATATTTTAGAGACCCCAGATAGCAAAGCAATAGGTCTATAATTTGTTGGCTCATAGATGTCTCCCCCACCCTTATAAACTGGAATGATCTTTGCATTTTTCCATTCCTGGGGAAAGATACCATCCATCACGTTCCAATTAAACGGTCTGGTTAGTACTGGAGCAATTACTTGTATAGAGTCTTTAAGTAAATGATTTTCTACTTGGTCTAAACCAAAAGCTTTTCTCCCTTTAAGTTTAACAGTTTAGGACTATTGACAAAATATACAGCAAGATGAGAACATCTTTTTTATGTTTTGTTTTGTTTTTTTGTTCCCATAGCCCACAGTAGTTCCTTGGTATGTGGTACTCAAATTGGCAATCTCAATGCTATTTTTAAAAGTAAAATGAAAAAAGAATACTTTCATAATACCATACCTGGCCACAATTTAATAACACACCTGCCCTATATTTCACTTAAAATAAGCATTTGTCAATGCCTAATGTTGTCTTGCTGGTGTTGGCATTGGTAGTGCAGGAGTTAAAAGAGACGCATAATAGGAATAGCAGTAAAGTATAGAACTGATGTCAATCCCACCACACCCTGCAGTGAGTGACAAGCATTGGGGTGTGCATTTAGGTTGCTGGCCATAACACTTATGCTATTGTATTTCACCTCACCCTACCCTGCAGAGTCTGTACCTTGGGGTCATCTGGCCTTATGCTCACCCCATTTCATAAGGAAGTATGTTGAGATGATTGCAGCATAGGATAATGGGTTGAACTTTGGGGATGAAGAGTCCAAGGCACGCCTTGATGCCTGTCAGTGGCTGCAGGGTGGGGGTAGTGGACCAATGGCGTGAGCAGTACAGCAGACAATCCAAAGACACACCCCGATGCCTGTTAGTCTGTACAGGGTGGGATGTAATGGTTAGAAATCATAGCGCCCTGGGCGTGTGTTGGTATTTGCACTCCAAATTTTAAAACATGTTTTTTTGTGTCCCCACCTTATGAAAGCATTTGGGACCTCTGCTCATGAACAGTGTCCCTGTGATTTTGTTAATCTGTCTTGAACATTGATTTCCCACAGTGATCACACCATTCTGCACCTCATTAAAATGTCAGCTGCACCACTGATGAGGAGGTGTGAAGAGATGGCAATGTTGAAAATCTGAAGTGAAAATATTAAACATTCTCAAAGTTACGAGCATGTGTGAAAACTGTGCATTGCACGCTTGTAACATTGTCATTTAGTGGAATTATTTCATCAAATTTTTAACATAGCCATTTTGGGACCCCTGCTCATGAATAGTGACACTATGATTATCTTAATCTGCCCCAAACATTGATTTCCTACAGAGACTGTGCAGTTATGTGCCAGATGTGTGAAACTACATTTCAGGCAGGATGTGACAAATGACAGCAGTACTGTTCATAAGAAGGTGTGCAAAAATTACAATGTTGAAAATCTGGAGTGAAAATATTGCAAATTCTCGAAGTTACGACTGTGCATGGACACGGCGCACCGCACGCTTGTAACATAGTCATTTTATGGAATTTTTTCATCAAATTTTCAACATAGGCATTTTGGGAGCTCTGCTCATCAACATTGTTACCATGATTTTCTTACTGTGTTCTGAACATTGTTTTCCTACAGCGACTGTGCCACTGCATGCCGGATGTGCGAAAACACAGTTTGGGTAGGATGTGGAAAATGAAAGGTGTACTGTTCATAAGGAGGAGTGAAAAAATGGCAATGGTGAAAATCTGGAGTAAAAATATAAAATACTGTATTATCGAGGTTATGAGCATGCGTGGAAACTGCACAACACACGCTTGTAACACAGTCAATTTATGGATGTTTGTCACCTAATTTTCAACATAGGCATTTTAGGACCTCTGCTCATGAACAGAGTCACTGTAATTTTCTCAATCTGTCCCAAACACTCATTTCCCATAGTGACAGTTTGGCCAGGATGTGAACAATGACAGCTATACTGTTCATAAGGATGTGTGAAAAAATGGCAATGTTGAAAATCTGGAGTGAAAATATTAAGCATTTGTGAAGTTACGAGGGTGAGTGGAAACTGCACAATGCACGCTCATAGCACAGTCATTTAATGAACTTTCGTCACCAAATTTTCAACAAGGCATTTTAGGACCTCTGCTCATGAACAGTGTCCCTATGATTTTCTTAATCTGTCCCGAACCCTGATTTCTCACAGCAACCATGCTATTCTGAGCTGGAAGTGCGCAAACGCATTTCGGATAGAATGTGAAAAATGACAGCTGTACTGTTCATAAGGAGGTGTGGTAAAATGCCAATGTTGTAACTCTGGAGTGAAAATATTACAGATTCACGAGGTTACGAGTGTGCATGGAAACTGTGCAGCGCACACTCGTAAAACAGTAATTTTTTGATTTTTTCACCAAATTTGCAACTTAGACTTTTTGAGAGCCCACCTAATGAACAGTGGCACTGTCATTTCATTAATCGGTCCCAAAAGGTGATTTTGCACAGTGACGGCGAAATCACCTATCGGTACTGAATAATGCCATGACAGTGCCTGAATTCATGAGGAGGGATCCCAACAACCCCATGTTGAAAATTGTGTGGCAAAATTCCCCAAAATGCACGAGATATGCACCAAAGTTAAAAAAAACCTATTTATGCCATTATACAGCTTACCGGCATTTCTTCAGTTCGTGGTCAGCTTTGAAGAGTGCAGACGTGTTCCCGGTCCACCAAAGATTGTCGCACCGGGCTCTGGAGGTAAGTATGGAGTGAGGGTGTGTGTGGGGAGGTGGGGTATGCAGTGGGTGGGTGTGGGTTGAGGGAGGGGGCTGCAGACAGCCAGCTAGAGACCATTTTCTACTTTACAGGGTTACAAAAAAAAATAAATAAACATAGCAGGAAGGTTTTTTTCTTTTAACAGGTACTTTTGGCACCCTGGGGTGGGCTGCCAGCATGCCACCTGCATGTTTTGGGGTGGGGGGACTGGAACCAATGGGGACTAGGCACCCCATCGGCAAAAAAAAGGTGTTTTGGGGAGATGATGCCAAGGGGGATTGGGTACCCCCTCAGCAAACAACTGGCATGGACATGATGCCGATGGGGATTGGGCTCCCCCTTTGGCAAATAAACTCAGGAGGGGGGCATGATGATGCCGACAGGGGGATTGGGCACCCCCGACGTCAGCTTCTGGGGACTGTGCGAGGCTGACGGCACAGCCGCCACCATGCCTGAGTGAAATGTTACACCAGGACAGGCACACCCTGCAATGAGAGGGAGCTCCCTCATTGCAGAAGCTAAAACATTTTAAGTTGGTGGCATGCTTTTGCACTGCTGTCATAGACAGCATGCAATCTAATTCATGCCATGGAGCCCAGCCCCAAAAAGCAGTAGCGCCACTGGCCACAACATGACCGCACCTCCAAAACCTGCTATTCTAAAGTTACCACAACATGATTCTTGTGCATGCACAAGACAACATAAAAATGTTTGTATAGCTCTCTCAGCTGATTCAGAACCTACAGGGATACTCGGCGTCAGTGCAGAGCTGGCATGGGCATCTCCTCTAAAGGGCAGAAATCAATTAACCTGGATATTGATTTCCACTCCTTCTAACTGGTTGCTCCATAAAACTGTCCCTTCTTTTGCTACATTAATAAAGTACAAGAAAACTACACAAAGTTTGTTGATACAGTACCCCATACTCTTGAAGTTAGCAAAAATATAAACAGTGCTTCTATTTGGTTTATAACATCAGCAATCATTAGCACATCCCCGCAACTGCAGCACAGAGTATTAACTTTAGTGGGTGGTTCCTTCAGAAAGATGCGGCCACTAGTTTTATGTTACCAGCCTGACTGATATACATTTACAAGAAAATGCATAAGTTACTTTTATTACAACCCAAGATGACCGCAGCCTAAGATTTTGTCACAAAACACCCGGTTACACCATCAGAACAGTGGGTTGTGCGGAAGTCCTACCATTTGCACGTCCGACAATGTTCTCCAAAAATGTGTTCTGTAGTGCTACCAGCCCCTCCCCCCCGGGCATCCTGTGCTCTAAACAATTTCTTGTCGGGGTTGGTGGCTGGTTTGGTGATGCTAGAATAGTGATTCAAGTCTAGCTGGGTAGGTTTCAGAGGGATGAAGTAGTTCATAGTAACAAGCTGCTTGAGCTGCTGATGCTGAGACAGCTCTGATGATGGTAGGTACAGCATTGAGGAACAGTGTCCACTGAGGGGGTATTTTTCCTGGGATATGTCAACAGATAGGGGGACTGGGAGTATTTTACTGGTATAGGTGGACTGGAATGTGTCTGAAGATGAGTGAGGCAGAAGCAGTGTTTACTGGGGTGGATATCAGGAGAGAAAGATTGGAAAGAGCTAGAGATATTTACTGAAATTAGAGTTGTTGGGAAGTGGAATGGGGTGGTAATTAACTCTGTTAATAAAATATGGAGCACTCAGATATGTGAAACAGTGGGAAACAGGCCTCAACATGTGATACACATAATCAAACATGGAGCTAAATCTTTCACCACTTACACAGAGACATTACAAAGTAAGGGCAGAAAAAAAACAGGAATCTATCCAGTCTGGTCTGGAACCCTGATCAGTAAAAGAGTGGTGTGTTCAGGACAGGTCTGGGTTTGGCATAAAACAATTGATGAAAACAATAGATGTTGCACTTAGAGCATATGTGAAGCAATTAAATGTATTACCTTACAAAGGCAGCAAACATACACATACCCCTTTTCTTGGACTGAACAGGCCTCTACCTGTTGGGTATTTTAATGAGCTCTGTTGGACACCCTCTGACTTCATTATTTTATTTATTTATTTATTAAATTTTGATAACCGGGTATGCCCGCTGGGCCCCAAAGGTCCCTTTTTCATGCTCTAATAAACCCTGCAGGGAAACATAACCCTGTGGGGAATGTCAGGAGATCACCATACCATAACAAAACATACAATACCCCTCTTTCAGATTCTAGGACTAAGAAAGGATGCTATAAAGAAACAGAAGCAATTATAAAAGCAACATAAGGTTCTTGTATTGTCCTACCAGCTTGCCTTATAGGACAGTCGTTATACATTGCATACTAATTATATAACATACTCACTTGGGAATCTGGAGTTTTCAAACACAGCAGTGTCATGCAGGGTCTGCCTGTATTTTCCTCAGAGAGGGGGCATGGGGAAAAGGGTTTTATACCCTGATAACATCTAATCTGGTGATAGATAGCCTGCTCATGTGCGTGTGATTAGCACATTTACTATTACTTCTATTGGTCAATTTGGGGGGCCGCAGAGTATTATCTCAGTTACACTTTTGAATGCTACAATTTGTGACATTTTAGTCATAAGAATACGCTAATGTCAATGACGTGTTCTCATGGATGAAACATTTTGTAAAGTATCATTATGCTCTCTGAAAGGTCCATTTATAAAGTATTGCTGTGGTTGCACATGGCACCTTAGCTGTAGAGGGAACTCCTGGGTACATCAATCATTATATTTCTGACATTATTGCAGCAAAATAGCAGTGCAGTTCTAGCCTAGAATATAATTTGTGGTGTTTTGTCTCTTCCCTATAGGATCATATGCAGTGTGTTGCATAGCTTGGATCTATAATATGTGAAAGTAAAAGAATTACCTAGCCTTATGTGTATGTGTAACCCTATAACTAACTCTATGTAAGTGTGCCTAGCTCAATGTGTGCATTCCTAGTGTTATGTGAAAATAAGTATCCGCCCCCAACAAATGTATAACCCTAGCTGTATTCGGTAAACGGCATGTCTGTGTTACTATCCCACTTATAGCTGTTGGTTATGTGTAAATGTAAATGCCCTCTTACAGATGTGGGTTTGTGTGTGTGTAAGACTATCCCACTTATGGCTGTGGGTTATGCACTTGTGTATCATCTGCATGGCATGAGCATACAGGTAATCTTGACGCACCTTGTGCAGTGATATGTGTGTGTGTGGGTAAGCTTGTTGTTATGACGTACCTTGTGTACGTCATGTGCTTGCAGGTGAGCATATTCTTACATACTTCAGGGGGGTGCTAGAACCTAATTAGAGCTACTCTGAGATTACTCCTTCCTCTGCCCCATCTCTGTCTTGGTCTTCTTCATCCTCCCATGATTAATAATGACTTTGTAACTATCCCAGCTGTTTTAAACCCAGCAATGTTTTTTGCATTGACTACTGTGATGGGTAGGCTATTACACATTTCCACTACTCTAGCTGGAACAAGTACTTCTTAACATCTTTTCTGCACTCAATACTTACTAGTCTTAAATTGTATCCCATAGTGAATGAACTTTTTTCAGTTGGCACAGCTTTGCATGGCCCACCTTGTTGTGCCCCTGCAGGTATTGTATGTCTCTGTCATATCACCCACCCTGCTCAACATGTCCGCTAGGAAGTGTAAATAGAGGCTCTCTACCATGTCCTCATAAGACTTACCCAGCTACCCTGTATCATCTTGATCCTACTGGTAACAGGAACAGCGCGGTAGGGAAAAGTGAGAGGGTGCAGAGCCACGAAAGGATGTATATGAGGTAGTGCACCCTCTCATTCTTCCCAGGTACAGGATAAGAATCCTGCTGGGACAAGGGACTGGCGATTAGCTGACGTAGCTCAATGGATGAGCCACTGGCAGCAAGGGAGGCAGTGTGTCTGTGGATGGGGTTTTGATTCCTGGTCCCAGATGCATGGAATTTTTTTTTTCAATTTTCACACTTTGTGTGAATTTAAGTGTTAATCCCACCTGGAGTTAGTTATTTTAGCTGGGGGGGTTCGGGTGCACAGCCCCCCCCACAAAACAAAGAACTTTGCTGCTGGCAATATATTGCACTATATTGGCAGCATGGTATGTTGTGGGAGCAGCATAATGTCTTGCGACATTATGACCCCATGCCCATCTTAATTGCCATCCTGTGTAGCATCAGCCTGTCCCTGCCCTTTATCAGTTGTGGACACAAGAACAGCACATGATACTTGTGGTGTAGACTCACCACAGACCTGTACAAAAGCATACTTGCCTCCTTTCTGGAACTGGTGAATCCCCAACTAATACACCCCACATTATATTTGCCTTCTATTGTACTGTGCTGCATGGGGAAAGTGGACTTCATTTTTTCAATAATTATTACCACTAAATTCCTTTCTTCCCTAGAATGTTCAACGTTTACCCATCCAGTTCCCTTAGTACCATTGGATTTACTCTGTCTGGGCCTGGTGATTCATGTACCTTCAATACTAGCAGCCCGTCCCTCAATTTATCCTCCTTTATCACTACATCTGTGACCCCCCCCGCTCCTCTTCTCCCTCCTGGAGGCACTGGTCCATCCTTCTCCCTGGTGAAGATGGAACAGAAGTATTCATTTAGTATCTCTGCTTTTGCCCTATTATCCTCCACCCACTCCCCCTCTTTCATAAGCCTGACAATCCTGTCCTTCTTGTCTCTTTTCTCACTTTTATAGTGAAAAAAGGCCTTCTCCCCCCCTTCTTAATTCCTACTGCTATCTGCAGCTCCTTCTGTGTCTTAGCTCACTGGACTTCCTCACTTACCTTACCAGCCAACCTTAGGTAATTTTCCCTGTCCACCCCCTTTCTTGGGCATCCTGAATTTTCAATAGGCTAACCTCTTTTTCTTTACTGCCTGGGCAACTCTAGAACTGAACCATCTGGGCACTTTGGCCCTTGTGTTCTTCTCCCTGAGCCTAATGCACTCCTCTGTGGCAACCAGTATTCCTTCCTTAACGATGAACCACTTTTGGTCCACCCCCATATCTGATCTAATGCCTGCAAGGTGGCTCCTTAGCACTTCTCTCATCTTCCTGAAGTCCACCCTCCTAAAATTTTGGTCTTAGTCTGGATGCGTTCCCTGCCAATGTCCTACTGGAACCACACTGTGCAATAGTCACTTCCACCCAGGAGCTCAGTGACTATTATTTCTGTACATGCTCCCCATTTGTGAGCACCAGATCAAGAACTTCCTCTGCTGTTGTTGATTCTGTGACACCCTGCGTTAGGAACCCATTTTGCCATCCTTCCAGGATCACCTGGCACCTAGCACATGTTATACAGTAGGTGGTACATTCCAGTCCACACTGGGCAGGTTGAAGTCCCCCGCTATTACCACTTCTCCTTTCCATGCAGCTCCCAATATTTGTGAGCTCAGTTGCCTGTTCCTCTCCTCATCCAGGTTGGGTGGTCTAAAAACCACCCCCAACCTCACCTTTCTCCTTCTGTTGGACTGTAACTGAACCCATAATGTCTCAACCATCCCTTACTCTGACTCCTCTCTAGTGCAAGTTATTCCCTCCCTGATGTAAACTGCCACCCCCCCTCTTCCCAACTTCACTGTCCCTCCTGTTTAGTTTGTATCCAGGGATAGCAAGGTCCTAGTCATGGTGTGGTGTTTCCCAAGTCTCGGTTACTGCTACTATGTCCACCCTTCTGTCTGCTAATAGATCCTGCAAAAGTCATCCATCCTGTTTCCAAGGCTCCGCACATTCAGAGACACCACCCTTCACCTAGAATCAGACCTTCCTTCTCTTCCCTCTATTCATCTCTTCATATAATGAACTAGTTGGAGATCGAGGACCAAGATTTAGCGAGTAGATTGCTGGCAGCATGTTACCATCTATAGAAAAGTGATTTGAGAAAGTGTCTCAGTTCAGATGTCACTGCCATCTTGGGTATGGCAGCCTCCAGCAAAGCAAGAGCACCAAGTATTCCTGCAGTTGCTGTCGCCACTCTGAGCAGCTGACTCTGACCAGAGTTTTAGTACTGGTTCCAGTCCTGTTGTTGCTCCTTCTATATAACCCTTTTAGAAACCTGTGAGGGTGTTGCTAACATATCCGCTGGTGGTATCATTTTAGAACTACATGGCGTAGTTTATAGCAAGGAAAAGGTGCACACTGGAAATGGTGGTGCCTCAAGTAGAGCTGCCAGCTCAATTAAACAAAACAAAAAGAAAACTCGGCACTCAAGGTTTAGTTTGATGCAAGGGTACACGGTGCAAAGTTTATTTGGCAAGAGGCCTGACTGAGACCAGTAACCCCTACTGCCTCAGTCCTTCAGCGGGCCTTCCAACGAGGACATTTCTGGAGACTGACACACCAGGTAATTATTTATGCAATTTTCTTTTAATGTGATACACTCTTTTTGTGCAAATTAGTGCATAAAACATTACTGATGAAAAAGAAACAAAACATTCAAGTACAGGCCAATGTTAAACATTCAAGTACAGGCCATTTTGAGCTAGGTGCTTATTACTAAATAAGATCTATATACAGTACTTCTATTTCATAAGTTAATTAATTTCTTATCTTTATAATTGTACCTGTGTTCGTATCAATTTGACCTCTGGAGACAACATTTCTATCACTTAAGAAAAACTCGAACAAATCACTTGAACTTAAAAAAAAGTTTTATATCTTTTTACTTGTATACTGTAAGTTTAGTAAGTAGCTCCATAAGCATCAAAAGCTTAACAGGTTCATCAATTCAAAACACACGGCAGAAGGTCATATATTAGTGCAAAAGTTCAACTGAACCAATTGTGTGAACTGAAGAACTTTTGCAGAACAATACTTTTTACAGGTTGCTTATTATTAGCATAAAGACATAAAAAGGAAGAGAAAGGAAAAAGAAAGAAGTTCAAAGTTGTGGGGGGAGAGGGAGGGAACCAGTGAAAGTGAGGTAGGTTGTTATCAAAGGAGAGAATTATGTAAACAGTTGGATACAAAATAAAAAGTTTAAATAACAAATCAGTGAGTTTCATGATGAGGAGTGAACATAAGTGGCAAATTGTTACAGATTAGATACTTATTCTTGGTTAAAGTCTGCTAGTGTCAAAATAGTGTCAAAATAGCCTTTCCCAAGTCCAGTTAAGTAAAGGACATAATCTGTGCTCCATGGGTTTATACCATCGTAGCTCTTATTTTGCAGTTTCCAGAACCTGGGGTCAGGTGATATTCCTAGGGAGTAAACAAAGGGGAAACATAGTTAATCTACTGTACATTATTACAAGTATGGGGAGACATCAACATCTTCATTTAGACCCAATGGAGTAACTGTATTCAGCATTAGAAACAATGTTGTTTCTTTTTTTGCTTAAACATTTGGTCTATTTCTGCCCCTAGGGTGAGAAAGTGTCTCAGTTTGGCTGTTGCTGCCATCTTGGGTACGGCAGCCTCCAGCGAAGCAAGAGCATGAATATTCCTGCAGTCGCTCTTTCCACTCTGAGCAGCCGGCTCTGACCAGATCTTGTTTAGTACTGGTTCCAGTCCTGTTGTTGCTCCTTCTATATAGCCCTTTTAGAAACCTCTGAGGGTGTTGCTGATGTATCCACTGGTGGTATCATTTTAGAACTACATGGTGTAGTTTATGTCCCTCTTAACCACAGAGTTCTTTATTTGAACAACAGATGTATTGTGACAACAACAGAAGAGTTTAGCAAGGGCATATAAACTTTACATCATACGGTTAAAAATAGTCCATACCACCAGTGTGCATGTAGGGAAAAACCTGTAGGGAAAATGTCTGTATAGTTATATAATAACATAATTTTACTGTAATAAAATTAAAAAAAAGCTTTTACCAGGTAAAATGACTTGCAGGCTCAGCAAAATTCTTCTTTAGACACTTTAACCAAACCCAGTAATGTAACTGCACTGGATTTTGTAGTCAAGCAGTAGGAGTTTATTAAACAAGCTCAAAAATGTCCTCCTTTCTTAGCTGCTGTCATGGGGAGAGAGCAAAGTGCATTACATTTCATTGACATGTACTGTACACAATATGTATTTGCACTGATCCTTTTTACTGTACCATATCCCCATTCCTAGCTCCACAGGAAGATGAATGCTCTTTGAAAGTCCTGGGCAACAGGGACACTCTGTGTTGGCATATAGCTCTGCACATGTGTGACCACAATTGGCATACTTGTACACCAGGCAACTGAAGTATTTCTCCTGAACACTCCCATCCACAGTATCAAACGAATCCCCTAGGGCACCAGCTTCCATCTTGTCTAGATAGATCAGAATTAAAACCTCTGACATACTCTTTAGCTGCAGTTGAATATGAGAGGTTCCATTAGGGTTTCTCAGTGTTTGATTCACAACTCCTTTTCTCTTGTTAGGCGATGCTTCTCGGGCTGACTGGATGGAACTTTGGCCTTTTTCTGCCATCATTCTCTATGTTTCTATGATTCTGTTCTTTCTTTGTAAAGTTTGATCTTTCACTAGCCACAGGGTAAAATGTGTTCTGGTATGGTCTCTACTAGTCCTTATGCAAGAGAATGAGCTTTCTAATTCTGTACCTTAGTCCTCAGGCATTCACACTTTTAATTTTTTTAAGTGCATTTATTCTTTATGTCTAGTTTTTCTACCTCTCAAGCTTTATTGCTGTCCACAGTCTCCTTTGCTGTATTCAGGCAGTGCACTCTTGGACTCCAGGATCAATCATCGTGTGACCTACTGTGCTTAGTCAACCCAGTACTTCAGTACTCTGAGACTCTCTCTCTCTGCTGCACTGCGTAAGAATCTTTATCTCTGTGTCTTGCTTCTTTTGACCCTCTTGAAGATTAACTCTTACAGGTGAATTGTGCCACATCCTCCTGATGCATTGCCACCACTCCAGGCCTAGCAGGTACCCCAGTTCAGAAAATCCAGATACCTGATCCCGGCCTTAAGAATGGAACAAGTTTTCTCAGTGGAACTCTCCTTTTGATCTCTACCCCAGACAAGCACTAACTAGAAACTGCCTACTGCTTTTCTGTTTCTGTTCTCATAGTCTCTCCCCAATTTTCCATGATTGAGTTGAGTTCTGCCACCTCCTGTTATAGGAGCATGTTTAACAGCCACACAACCAGCTGAAAAGATGATGATTGTATAATGATGTATCATGAATAATCATTATCAAATATGTTCAAAGATCATGTTCAAGCTTCAAAAACCATCATTGTGATCATAATTAACAATAATTAAACATGAATGTTAAATTGCTGACAGTCAAAAACCATTATGTTATGGAAATGGTGAAATCTCATATCATCATGATTTTTCATGACTGCCCATAGTCAAGATTACTGTAATAAATGTAAAAAAAAATCATCTTTTTTCTGTACATTTGGAATTTATCCTGTTTGCTATTTAGACATTTTTATAGGAATTATCAGTTACAATGCATTTTCTGTACAGACATACCGCTTTCAGTTACACATACTCCAATACTTCTTACTGGTGTTAAAATGATCAGATTGGTTTATATAGCACCATTCAGTGGTGCCTTTTAAGGTTGTGGTGAATTTCTACAAGTACATGGTTTGTGCTCTAAACCTTTCCTAACAGTTTGAAAACTAATGAAGTGAGCGAAAGTGTGTGTGTGTGGTGGGGGGGGGTAATGTGATGTGATGTAGTGGGAGGCTTAGCTTGGTTGGTAGTAAATGCCAAGTGAAGTGAGCCAAAAGCTATAAATGTCAGACTATTCCAATACACCCACCCAGGTGGTAAGGCAGTTCTTTTTCCATTTGGCTACATGCTGTAATTCTTCACCAAAATGGAGAGGCAGGAGGCACAAGTGGAGAAAAGAAACTAGTTTATTGGCAACTGATTATAGGGTGGGATCACAAGAGAGAGGCAATCGCATATATACACAAGCTACTACTTTACTATAGGCAAGAGAAATAATCAGCTGCAACAGCTAATGCTGTAAGAGCATTTAACAGACCATGGGTCCTCTGCTAAACCCACCTCTCTAGGGTTGCCGGCAATGAATGCAAGATCTGGCTGCAATCTGCTTCTAGACTGCCTGGAAAGAATAGGCGATACAAGCCACTTGGCCACAATCAGCTTCTGGATTGCCAAGTGAAGGGATCAAGAAGAAAAAGAACCAACCGACAGTCCGCTTCTGGACTGCAGCTATACTCTGAACTGAAGAACACACTGGATTGGGAGAATCTGAACCTCTGGACCACTCTTGAACTCCAGGTAAGCACTCCCTCTAGACTGACGACACACACTGGCTGACACTCCCACTGCATCAGGACCTCTGGACCACTCTTGGACTCCAGGCAACCACTCTCTCTCTGGGCGTCGAACTACATCGGTCTTCTGAGTTCCAAGGCCAGACGGGCCAAGGCACTCACCAGAACAATAAAACGTACGCCGAACTGCGACCAACTTGGAGTCCAAAGCCGGACGAGCCGGGACACACTAAAACAATAAACTGAACGTCACTCAGAGAACTGACACTGACAAGTCAAACGGTACTCTGCTGCGAACATGAAAACAAGAAAACGGATGGCAGACCTCTGCACTGGGTCAAGCCATACTGGGAAAACTGTGAGAGGAAAATAACAAATGGGACGATGCAACTTTGCGACGACTACAGCATGGCTCTTCTCGGATTGACTGTTGTCTGCTTCTTGATGCACTGGAGAATGATTCTGGAAAGATGGATGAAGTCTGACAGGGTTACACTGGGGTGAAGTGATTCTGAGGACAGTAGAAGACTGATTCTGATTGTTATTCAGCACTGAAATGCTGACACGCAGCAATGCAAAATAGTTCTCACACTCAATAGTGTTCATGAATGACTAATAACGTATGAAAATGCAAACAGAGTTTCAGTTTGCTGTAGTGGTCAATAACTATACAGTCTCAGTGTGTCCGGGCCACAGTAAAGTAAATATACAGGCAGTTTATCATACAAATCTAACCCTAGCTCTGGTGAACCTATCTCTAATGGGGTTCCTCCTAGCTAAATCGGGTTCTCCTGTTGCTGTGAATACACTACAGAGAGGAATTGGCTATTGGGATGGCTATACCAAAGATGGGTGACCGGGCCACCTTTCACAATGGAGGACCTACGTGGCTAGCTATGCTCCTATTCAATCTGAGGTCGCTCCTATCACTGGGTCCCTCACACAGCTGTAGGCCTATATAACCAGCTACAGGTCCTAGGCCTTGTGGTACCCCTTACTTTATTACTGTTGGGCCTGGTGCATTCATTTAGCTGGGCCTCATGCCCTTAGTACTACTGGGCAGGCTTGCCCTAACTCACTAGGCCTGGGTAGCCTTCACTACTACTGGGCTGGCTTGCCCTAACTCACTAGGCCTGGGTAGCCTTTGCTACTACTGGGCTGGCTTGCCCTAACTCACTAGGCCTGGGAAGCCTTCACTAGTAATAGGCTGGCTTGCCCTAACTCACTAGGCCTGGCACTTACTTACTACTAGGGAATGGTGCCCTCAGTAAAACTGGGCCTGGTGCCCTATTTAATAATGGGCCTGGTGCACTCTCTAATACTGGATCTGCTGCCCTGAAATGGGCCTGGTGCTCTCTCTGGAATGGGCCTGGTGCCCTTTTAATTCTAGGCCAGCTGCCTTCTCTTAAACCTGGGCCTAGTGCCCTACTTCATTCTGGGCCTGTTGCCATCTATTAACTGGGCCTAGTGCCCTCTTAGCTGGGCCTGGTGCCCTCTCTAACACTGGGCCCGATGCCCTCTCTAAAATGGGACTGGTGCCCTTTATAATTCTGCGCTTGCCCAGAAATGGCAGGGCCCCTTTAAATTCATGCAGCTCTCTGACAGCTGTCACTTGTGTGGCAGGTCACCTCCCCTAATCCCGCCCCTTCATTAATATTTACAGGCCTTCTGGACTGGCCTGAATGTGCTGTCCCCTCCCTGTGGGTGTCGCTACACCCACCCCTCCTGCCTATTAATTTGGGTCCTCGGACCCGGTCCTTCCTGCGGCGCTCAGCCGCTTGCCTTCTGCGCTAAGCGGAAATAATACAGAAAATTTATTTTCAGGGCAGTCAGCACATTACTTTGTGTTGCCACCGACTCACCACACCAGCAGGAGTGAGGAGGCAATCGGGAGGCGGGAGACGTGCAGGCAGTGGGAGGGAGTCTCAGCAGGCAGTCGGGAGGACATTAGGAGGCCTCTGGAAGGCTGATGAGGAAAACTGGCGATGCAGCCCTGACTCAGCCTCCAACGGGGGACCAGAATTAATCATAAAATAAATGGGGGAGGGGCCAAAATAAATAAACGAACGGGGCTCACAGCTCATCGACTGCACCAGAGGCACTTTTCTTCTTGTGGTTCCCCAATGGCACCACTGACCACGTCACACTTCTGGGACAGTCTTCAGTTGCAGGAGGCAGAGCAGGAGCACAGCCAAGTTCCTGGGGATGGCTGTCATATCAGGTAAGCCTCTTACCCTTCCCCTTAACTTGCTGTGTCCTCCCTCCTCTACAGTCACCCATGAATCCACTGTAAAAAACTGTTAAAACTTTTCTAAAACCAGAGCTTCTGGTTCCAGAATGGTTATGGTGGAATGCTGTGCATGAACTGTTCAGCACAGCATTCCATCTAAGCCATTGTTGCTGCAGGATTGCATAAAATCTCTTATTTTTATATACAGGGTGCACAGGGCACCTTACAATGCATACTGGGAGAAACTGGGGGCTACTGAGGACTACTGGGGACCTCCTGACTTTGGCGTATTACATATTCAGCCCCGCTAAAAGATACATGTCCCCATGTATCCTCCTAAACATTTGAGAATACACCATACTTTAAAACTTTAAACTTAACTTCTTACCATTTACCATTTCTGCTATTTAGCACTTCTACCATTTTAACATTTCTTAACTGTCAGATAATCTATATTCTAACTTTGTACTCTATTTTTACTTTATTTACAGATGACCCTTATGAGTTTACTGGATTTCTTCTATCCAGCATCTTGGAGGAACACCTTTTGTAGTACGTGTGGAGCTACGTATATAACTTTCTGCAGGCCTGGTAGAACTGGGATTAAACATTGTAATACCTGGTAACCAAGGCCATTCAGTAGGGTCTCCAGGAGCTATCATATCTATGCTTGTGTGCTCCTGCCTCTTCCATCTGGTTGCTTCATCATCTTGATCACTGTTGAAACTAGAAGGTTGAAATGTACAAGGCTTTAAAAGGTTCCAGTGTACAATTTTACTAGCATGTCCTCCTTCTATTCTGACCTCATATACTGGAATTCCTGGATGCGGAATTTCTGTGATCACATACAGAGTGGGTTTCCACCTAGAACCCAAGTATATGGCCTATGGTATGAGTGTTTTTTAGCAGGACTCTGTCTCCTATAGACAAAGGTACAGCATGGGCCTTACGATCATATTGTTTTTTTTTGCTGCTGTTGTACATGTCTCATTTGTGTTGACACAATGTCAGCTGCTTCTTTAAGTTTATGCTGATGTTCTTCTACCCATAATGAGGTTTGTTCCTCAGCTTTTCTATAGGTCGGCTTGACATCAAGAACCATGTCCATCAGCAATCTTCCATGCCGACCGAACATTAAATAGTAGGGTGTGTACCCTGTAGAGCAGTGCACTGTATTGTTATACACATAGCAGAATTCTGGAAGTAATTCAGGCCATTTCGCTTTTTGCTCTTCTGACATTGCTCTTAACATCTCTAGTAATGTGTGGTTTGCTTGTTCACTTAAACCATTTGTTTGTGGATGATATGGGGCGGTTCTCAGCTTTCTGCTGCTGCTGTGCAGAGAACACAGTTCTTTAAATAACAATGACTCAAATGCACCACCTTGGTCAGTCAAAATTTGTGAAGAGTATCCATATGGTCACACAAAATGTCTCCACGGAGTTTCAGCGGTTATCTGAGCTGACAGATTTCTCACAGGTACTGCTACCATGAATTTGGTATAGTGATCAGTAATCATCAGTACGTACTGACATCCACGTCTACTAGGTGCAATTTTCAAATGGTCTAAGGCAACAATTACCAAGGGTTCCTTAGTTACAATTGAGTGTAAGGGCACTTTCTGTCTATCATCTGCCTCTCTTTTAAGGTTACAAGCCGCGCAGTTTTCACACCACTTTCTATTGTCTTCTCTCATACCAATCCAATAAAATCTTTCTCCGATTGTTTTCTCTGTCTTTTGATATCCAAAATGACCTGACCGATTGTGGTAAGCTTCTAATACCGTATCTGCTTCTGCCTGAGAAAAAAGGATCTGTATGATTTCTTCTCTTGTCCTAGGATCTCTGGTTTTCCATATGATTTTCCCTTCTTCCAAGCTGAAGCATTCTCGTTGTCTTAACAGTTTGGTTAACTCTGTAGGCAGTGTCTTTCTTTCTCGGGCTCTTACTGTTCTCCTGGTTCTCAGTATCTCCTTGAGCGTTTGGAACAAAGGATTTTGGTTTTGTAGCTGCATCCACAAACCTGTTCTCTCATCTGCTGCCCTAGTTGTCGAGGTCGTCTCTGTGCTCTGATCCATATTCTGAAAGTACTGACAGCACAATTGTACAATTTTTGCTGGAATACAAATAAAAGGTGGCATTTCTAAATTTTCTCTTTCAGGCTCAACTGTCTCTTCTTCATCGCAAATGGGTAATCTAGACAGAGCATCTGCGTTACCATTTGCCCTTCCTGATTGGTATTTTATGGTGAAGTTAAAATTAGCCAGTCTGGAAGCCCATTGTTACTCTAATGCTTCAAGTTCTGCTGTGTCGAGATGTGCCAAGGGGTTGTTGTCTGTGTACATGGTGAACGAAGTAGCCATGAGGTAATGCCTAAATTTCTCTGTCACAGCCCACATAAGTGCCAAGAATTCCAATTTAAAAGAGCTGTACCTTTCGTCATTTCTCTCTGAACCCCTTAATCATCTGCTTGCATAGGTGATCACCCTTTCTCTTCCTTCTTATACTTGGGACAACACCGCACCTAGGCCTTTGTTACTAGCATCAGTATAAAGGTGAAAAGGTTTCTGGTAGTCTGGGTAAGGGAGCACTGGTATTGTGGTTAGCACTGTCTTCAAATAGTCAAATGCAGTCTGACAATCTGGCATCCAAGTCACTCTATTTTTGTTGATTTTGCTTCCTTTGGAGTGTCGTAGCAGTTCGTGTAAAGGGGCTGCTTGTTTGGAAACATCCTTCACAAACCGGCGATAATAGCCAACAAACCCTAGAAATTGCCTTACATCTTTGATGGTGACTGGACATGACCATTCTTTCACTACTCTAATTTTCTCTGGATCTGGTGCTATCCCTTCTGTGGATACCACATGTCCCAAATAGTTGACTTTCTCTTTCAGGAAATGACACTTTGCAGGTTTAATCTTTAGCCCATATATTTTTAAGTGTTCAAAGACCAGTTCCATATGTTTCAGGAGTTCTTGGTGCGTTTTCGAGTAGACTATGATGTCTAGATAAAGAAGCACCGTGTCGAAATTCTCACTCCCTAAACACTGTTCTACTAAGCGCTGAAATGTTCCTGGCACATTACAAAGTCCAAATGGCATTCAGAAAAACTTGTACAGCCCCATAGGCACCACAAAAGCTGCTTTTTCTTGGTCTTTGGGTGCCATGGGTACTTTCCAAGTCTATGGTTGAGAAGACTGCTGCAGACTTCAGTGTTGTGAGAGCATCTTCAATGCGGGGCAGTGGGTAAGCATCCCTGTGTGTGATCTGACTGAGTTTTCGATAGTCCACACAAAACCATATCTGTCCATCCTTCTTTTGGACTAGAACTATTGGTGCTGCCCATGGACTGTGGCTCTCCTTTATGATATTCGCTTCCAACATTTCCTTTAACAGCTGCTTAGTTGCTTGATACAATGTAGGATTTATGGGTCTAAATCTTTCCCGAATGGGTGGGTGATTTTCTGTGGGAATGTAGTGTCTCACACTCGTGGTGCACCCAAAGTCTAAGTCATGATGAGAAAAGGCATTGGTATGTCTCTTTATTACTTTCCGCAGCTCTGTCTTTTCTTCTTCTGTGGTCCTTGGATTTCCCATATCTATTTGCTGTATCTAATAATCGGAGGTTTCGTCTTTTATGTCACCTTCCTGCGCTGCAATAATGGCACTGGTCACGTGAGGCATTTCCTCCTCTACTTCACCTGGGATCATGACTTCTTTCCATTCTACTTTCATTAGACAACCAATAGCCTGCCGTCAATACACGGTCACTGGCTGGGTGCCATAATTCAGTAGGCGGACAGGGACTTTTCCACCCTTTACCATGACCAAACTCCTAGCCACTACTACTGGATCTTCTTCTTTGACCCACTCTGGTTCAACTAAGGCAGTATAGTCTTTAACTCGCAGTCCCACTTTGGTTCTGCACAACAGTATGGTTTCGACACCCGGTTTCAGTCGGACTGGCCTCTCATCCATTTCTCTGACTTTACCAGTCTCTCCGTTCTTGTTGGCAAATCTTTGATGGCATTGGAGTAACTTGATAGTCTCTTGTAAGGGTTGTCTGTCTTCCCATAACAATGAACTTGTCGGTTCTTTCAACACCTGTTGTAGATCTTCTAGACAAAGTCAAAATAGGTTCATACCTAATATTACAGGCGGGAGATTATTATCATATAAATTGCTTATCAGTATCCCCTGGTTCGGATGTTCGGTCTTTCCTAAAGTAATATTTGCTTCCATATATCCAATGATAGGAATATTGAGACCATTTCCAGCTACTAAACTCATCCAGCTTTTGGGGGGTTGAATTAACTGGTCTTTTGTCCAGTGTTCAAAGAAAGTTTTGCCCTGTAGTGTCATCACCTGTGATCCTGTGTCCAATAACGCCTCTACTTCGTTTCCATTAATCCTTTTAGTGGTGGTTGGACAATTTCCCATGAATCGGGCAGATGTGGAGTTCTTTGATGGACCTATTGAGAGCTGTCCCAAGGCTCAGCCCTCCACCCCGGGGATTCCCTGTTTAAAGCCATGGCAGGTGTATTTGATTCTTGAGTGCATCTCCGTGCAATGTGGCCACTAATCCCACACTTCCAGCATATAGGCCTTCCATTCGCATCAAACTGGTCCGATGGTCTTCTTCCCATATTTCTGGCTGCCGAGGGTCTAGATGAGCATGACTCTGATTCCTTTGCCATCTGATCTCTTATTTCCCACCTTAAGTCTTCTCGGAGATTCTGGATCTCTCGTCTCATCTCCTGCCACATTTTTGTGGGCAACTCTGTCTCTTGAGGCCTCTGTCCTTCTCTGTGCCTCTCTGTATTGGAGGTCCCTGGTGCGCAGCCATTCACATTCTGCTCTGGATTGTACCGGTTGGTAGCAACTGCAGCCTGGCAACATACCGGCTGTCCCATCCAGTAATTGTTCTGCATTTTTTCACAACATTGTAGGACTTCTGATCTGTCACCAGGACGGTCATGGCTCATGAGCTCGATAGCTTCTTCTTTAAAGTTCAAGAATTGCATGTCCGGATTTTGCTTGGATAACAGCCTCAATTCTCAGTGAAGGGTGTCACTCCTTACCCCTTCTATGAATCTTTCCTTTAGTAATTCATCTGGGTCATGAAGGTCATTGGGGTCCAATCTTTCAGTTGCCTTAAGGGCCTCTTGTAAGCTGAGAGCGTACTCTCGTAAAGTTTCACCAGTTCCTTTCATTCTTGAAAATAATTTTATCTTCAGGTCAGACAGTGTACGGGTGTTGAACATCCTTCTTAACCTATTAAAAATTTGTTCTACCTGTGCCTTCTCACGCCCTGGCCATGCACTAACTTCTCGATGAGCTGCACCTGTAAGTTGTCCAATTAACATTTCCACCTGCTGTCGTTCAGGGATTTTGTATAGTCGAAACATGGACATCATCTTACTCCAAAATTCTCCTAAGTTAGTGGTAGATGAATTTGTAGGATCCCCTGAGAACGTTGGCAATCAGGGTGCACTGAAATAATCAGGCATCGTGATCGGGTTCAACCGTGTCCCTTCTCCAGCTCCACCAGATGTTTCTGGCCATCTAGATTCCATTTTCAGTCACTGTATCCAGCTTTGGACTCCAATCAAAGTATCCTGTCTGTGACGTCAAGTGAAGTGAGCTGAAAGTAGGGGGAGGGGTAGTGATGTGATGTGATGTAGTGAGATGCTTAGCTTGGTTGATAGTAAACGCCAAGTGAAGTGAGCCAAAAGCTATAAATGTCAGGCTATTCCAATACACCCACCCAGGTGGTAAGGCAGTTCTTTTTCTATTTGGCTACGTGCTGTAATTCTTCACCAAAATGGAGAGGCAGGAGGCATGAGTGGAGAAAAGGAGCTAGTTTATTGGCAGCTGATTATCGGGTGGGATCACAAGAGAGACAATCACATATATACACAAGCTACTACTTTTCTATAGGCAAGAGGAATAATCAGCTGTAACAGCTACGCTGTAAGAGCATTTCATTTCTATTTTTCTACCTCCCTATAAGAGGGAAAACTCTACAGTATAGAATACCAGAATGGATCAATCGACTGTAACAGCTACGCTGTAAGAACATCTTACTTATCTTCAGATATCTACTTCTAAACCCTGAGGAGCACCTCTCCCTAAAACTTAGATTTTTAAGCTACAACCACTTCTATACTACAAGAAGAGTCTATACAGTCGAAGATTTTCAGTTGGTGCCCCTGACTTTCTCTGTCGGTGACAGAAAATGTGAAACACTCCCCTGGTGGGAAGAACTAGGGATGCAGAGAGAATTTAACAGACCATGGGTTGCTGGCAATGAATACAAGATATGGCTGCAGTCCGCTTCTAGACTGCCTGGAAAGAATAGGTGATCCAAGCCACTTGGCCACAATCCGCTTCTGGATTGCCAAGTGAAAGGATCAAGAAGAAGAAGAAGAGCCAACCGACAGTCCACTTCTGGACTGCAGATATACTCTGAACTGAAGAACACACTGGATTGGGAGAATCTGAACCTCGGGACCACTCTTGAACTCCAGGCAAGCACTCCCTCTGGACTGAAGACACACACTGGCTGACGCTTTCGCTGGATCAGGACCTCTGGACCATTCTTGGACTCCAGGCAACCACTCTCTCTCTGGGTGTTGAGGTGCATCGGTCTTCTGAGTTCCAAGGCCAGACGCGCCAAGGCACTCACCAAAACAATAAAACGTACATCGAACTGCAACCAACTTGGAGTCCATGGACGGACGAGCCGGGACACTCTAAAACAATAAACCAAACGTCACTCAGAGAACTGACACTGACAAATCGAATGATACTGTGCTGCAAACATGAAAACAAGAAAATGGACGGCAGACTTCTGCACTGGGTCAAGCTGTACTGGGAGAACTGTGAGACAAAAATAACAAATGGGACGATGCAACTTTGCGGCGACTGCAGCATGGCTCTTCTCAGATTGACTGTCTGCTTCTGGATGCACTGGAGAATGATTCTGGAAAGATGGGTGAAGTCTGACAGGTTTGCACCGGGGTGAAGTGATTCCGGAGACAGTAGAAGACTGATTCTGATTGTTATTCATCACCGAAATGCTGGCACGCAGCAATGCAAAACAGTTCTCACACTCAATAGTGTTTGTGAATGACTAATAACATATGAAAATGAAAACAGAGTCTCAATTCGCTGTAGTGGTCAATAACTATAAAGTCTCAGTGTCCGGACCACAGTAAATATACAGGCAGTTTATCATACAAATCTAACCCTAGCTCTGGTGAACCTATCTCTAATGGGGTTCCTTCTAGCTAAATCGGGTTCTCCTGTTACTATGGAAACACTACAGAAAGGAACTGGCTCTTGGGAAGGCTATACCAAAGATGAGTGACCAGGCCCCCTTTCACAATGGAGGACCTACGTGGCTAGCTGAGCTCCTATTCTATCTGAGGTCGCTCCTATTGCTGGGCCCCTCACACAGCTGTAGGCCTAAATAACCAACTACAGGTGCTGGGCATTGTGGTACCCCTTACTACATTAATGTTGGGCCTGGTGCAGTCACTTAGCTGTGCCTCGTGCCCTTAGTACTACTGGGCTGGCTTTCCCTAACTCATTAGGCCTGAGTAGCCTTCACTACTACTGGGCTAGCTTGTCCCAACTCACTAGGCCTGGGTAGCCTTCACTACTACTAGGCTGGCTTGCCTTAACTCACTAGGCGTGGCACTTACTTACTACTAGGGCCTGGTGCCCTATTTAATAATGGGCCTGGTGTCCTCTCTAACACTAGGCCTGGTGCTCTGAAATGGGCCTGGTTCCCTCTCTGGAATGGGTCTGGTGCCCTTTTAATTCTAGGCCAGGTACCTTCTCTCAATAAATGAATGGGGCTCACAGCCCATCAACCATACCGGGCACACTTTTCTTCTTGTGGTGCCCCGATGGCACCTCCGACCACATCACACTTCTTCTGGGGCAGTCTTCAGGTGCTGGAGGCAGAGAATGAGCACAGCCAAGTTCCTGGGGATGGCTGTCACATCAGGTAAGCCTCTTACCCTTCCCCTTAAATTGCTGTGTCCTCCCTCCTCTACAGCCATGCAGGAATCCACAGTAAAAACTGTTAAAACTTTTTTTTAAACCAGAGCTTCTGGTTCCAGAATGGTTAGGGTGGAGTGCTGTGCATGAGCTGTTCAGCACAGCATTCCATCCAAGCCATTGTTGCTGCAGGATTGCATAAAATCTCTTATTTTTATATACAGGGTGCACAGGGCACCTTACAATGCACACTGGGAGAAACTGGGGACTACTGGGGACCCCCCTGACTTTGGCACATTACACTAATACCGTCAAGGCAAAATTATTTTAAAAATATGAATTATCATTGTTTTGGTTGATAAACTGTTCTTTTGAAATATGCAAATTAGTTAAGCAAATGTGTGTGCTACACCTAACATTACATGTATTCTTGGTAAATACATTAAAACCTGACCTCACATGATTTACTGTATAATTAGTTTGGTTTTGCTGATATTTGATATTCATATTATTTTCATAACAGTAACACATACAACATTTTGAAATATTGCTCATGTGACTTACAGTTTTATAATACATCACTAATATAATCATCAGTGATTACCAGTGATCATCGCTTGATCATCCACACATCATTAAAAACCACCATGGTGATTTAAGATGATAAAAAGAATCTTTATACTATGTACCTCGGACAACAACCAGTCACAGCAGCAGGCTGGCACCTTGCCTCCATTGTAAATCTTGTGATAATCACTGCAGAAGGTGCTAGACAGCTGCATCTTTTGGAAAAACAATGCAACGTCGAAATTACGGAATTGCGACTGCCATTTTGTTTCCCCGCTAAGCGGAGACCATAAAACAGCAGTTCCGTACATCAGGAAAACAAAACAAAATAAAATCACTGCTTTAATACTGAGTAGCTTATTAAGCATTATACCAAGTACTGTTTTTTTAAAAATAATTAAAAAAAAAAGCAGTACTTGGCATAATCGCAGTGAGCCACTTGGGGGATCTGAGTTATCAGGGGATTTACCTACTGCATCTTGAGTGTCTAGGCTGTATTGAGGATGGGATGGGATGTTCCCAAGACCATGAAAGATGCCATGGGGGTTATTTAAGGAATGTAACCAGATACATTTTTGTGTGGTAACACCAGTATGGTGGGCAATCTGTTTTTCACTTTATGAATTTCACTTTATGGAGTTACCCCATTGGGCAAACCACTCCAGCCAGGGTAAATCCCCCTGATAATCCACACCCCCTTGTGGCTTATTGCTTAAATAATCACCTGTTAGTGGATTTGAAAGTTCATGTTTGATGATTAAATCATGATCTAGATGATAATCTTAGATCATGGTCTCTCTTGATCTCCCTTAATGATCATATGGTAACATGGTTATTTAAGGAAAGTAACCAGATACATTTTTGTATAAAATTCATTGATGATGTTGGTTGTTTTATCTGCTTCATTTCTTAGTAGAACCGAAGTGCTTGCTAATAGTGTATTTATACCCAACCTTGTTTTTGTTTACAAATCCTTGGTCTACTTTAACTGCATACTTCCGGAACATTAGGAACACCCCCACACAGTACAGCCACTCATGATGTAATAGTCATCTCTCCTTCTACTGCATCTTGAGTGTCTAGGTTGTATTGAGGATGGGATATTCCTAAGACCATGAAAGATGCCATGGGGGTTATTTAAGGAATGTAACCAGATACATTTTTGTGTGGTAACACTAGTATGGTGGGCAATCTGTTTTTCACTTTTAAAGAGAAAAAAATAATCTGAATCAAACCGCCAGCTACATCAGCAATGTCTGCAGAATGTGAGCCATCATAAAATGTGTTTATTTTAAACTAGGGCCAGTTTGAGGCCAAAGGGGGTTGACACTGTCCCTTTAATTGTTTTGCTTATTAGCTATAGGAATTTAATGCCCAATTTAACTACACCAGACAGTTTCTTTATAAATATATTATCAGTACATAAATGTTGGCAATGACCTATGCTATATTAAACTGATTTTGACTAGATTTTAAGATAGCTGGTTTCATCCAAAGTACCAATGTACTAAGATCTGAAGAAAGTCACCCCTCAGATTGACCAGTGATGCCTCATCATGTGGTATGATATGTGCATCATTTTATATCTCATGCTCTAAGAAGCCTATCACATATACTTCTAAAACATTAACCAACAATAAGAAAGAGCACAACTGATTCAGCCAATCTTTGCATGAAGGAAGTGAGTAAAACTGTATGTATAATTACACCATCTGCATGTATTTATCTGAAATCGTACTCTGTATATCCCTTTCCCCAGGATGTATAATGAGATGAGCATTAAATTGCTCAGTGTATCTTTCCTGGTGAAACAATTCAATAAATAAATAAAAAAGTAGAAGGAAAAAAGAAGGAAAAAATAGACTATTATGGTTTTCTAGGGAAGTGGCCAAGGTGGTGAGGGGAAAAAGTGTGTCATTCAGGAGGCATGAGAAATGAGGAAATGCAGTGGGAGGAGACAGGGAGGTATTCCAAATAAAACAGGGAAGCAGAAAAGGCAATGAGGGGAGCAAAGGCATAGACAAAAGAGAGGAAAGCCAAAGGGGTAGATAAAAGGGATAAGACTTTCTTCAGCTGCCTAAGTGAGAAGAGTAAAGCAAGGGTAAGGATAGTGAGGATAAGGAAGGCAGCAGGGGGAGACTGTGCAGAGGAGGATAAAGAAAAAGCAGATATCCTGAACAGGTACTTCTGCTCAGTCTTCGCAGTGGAGGGAGGGGAGGATGGACCACCAAGGACCAGTAGGAACAAAGGTGGGGGGTGGTGGATCCAAGTCCATTTTCAGAGGAAAGAGTCCTGAAGGGACTCGCAACTCTGAAAGTAGACAAGACTATGGGATCAGACAGGATGCACCCAAGGGCACTAAAGAAACTCAAGATGGTGCTAGCTGCCCCACTGATGGCCTTATTCAACATCTCACTGGAAACAGCAGTTGTTCTGGAGGACTGGGGAGAACAGACATGGTCCTACTCCATAACAGTAGCAGCAGGGAGGAGGCTAGCAACTATAAGCCAGTCAGCCTTGCATCAGTTGTGGGGAAATTAATGGAAACCATGTTAAAGGAAAGGTTGGCAGAGTATCTTGAATCCACTGGGCTACAAGACCAGCAGCATGGATTCCGGGGGGGAGGCATGCCAGATAAATCTGATTGATTTATTGATTTGTTGAACTTGGTGAGCGGAGAAATAGATCAGAGGAGAGTGGTGGAAATGACCTATCTGGACTTTATCAAGGCCTTCGACACTGTGCTGCACAGGAGACTGATAAAGAAATTGAGCAGCCTAGGACTGGGATCCAAAATGGTGGTTTGGATAAGGAACATGGATAATGGATTGGCAACAGAGTGGTAGTGGTTAACTGCACTCACTCTTAACAAGGGAAGAGTGACCAACAGACTGAAGCAGGGCTCAGTTCTGGGACTGGTCCTCTTCAGTGTCTTCTTGAAGAAGAAGAAGAACTGGAAGGGAAGGAATGTCTGTCTTTTTTTGCAGATGACATAAAAATCTGTAATAGGGTGCACACTCAGGAGAGGGTGGAGAGAATATGTAGGGACCTTGAGAAACTTGAGGAGTGGCCAAGACCATGGCAGGATTCGGTGCTAAAAAATGCAAAATCATGCACCTACGGCATAGGAACCCAAGAGCTGAGTATAGGATTGGGTGGGGGGGGTACTGGCAGTCAGTAAGCAGGAAAGAGGCCTTGGAGTTATCATATGTGATGATCTCAAAGTGGCAAGGCAGTGTGATACAGCAGTGGGTAGGGCCAGTGGGATACTGGGATGAAAAGGGAGAGGTATCTCCAGCAGGAGGGGGGAGGTGGTGTTGCCACTGTATTGCTCGCTTGTTGGACCCCATCTGGAGTATTGTTTCCAGTTCTGGAGGCAGCACCTCAGGAAGGACATAGAAAGGATGGAGGCAGTGCAGAGGAGGGCAGCTAAAATGGTGCAGAAGTTGCATTCAAAGCTCTACAAAGAGAGATTGAGGGATCTCATCATGTACACCCTACAAGAGAGGAGAGTGAGAGGGGATATCATAGAAACCTACTTGTACCTCATGCAGGTGAACAGAGGGTAGTCTCTTTCAAATGATAAAGAGTACCAAGACCAGAGGGCACATGATGAAGCTGGAGGTGGGTGGAGTTTAAGAGGGATGTGAGGAAGTACTACTTCACTGAAAAGTGGTAGATACCTGGAACAGACTTCCAGTGGAAGTGATGGAGGCAGAAAAGTAGGGGTCTTCAAGCATGCATAGGTTAGACATAGGCATAGGGGAATATTAGTAAATTGGAGGAGGGAGGGTCACTGGAGACCAGTTAGTGTCTACGGAGACAGACTAGGCAGTGACCATCTGGACAGATGGGGTGGGCCAAGCTATCCTTTTCTGCCAACAAATTCCTTGTTTCTGTTTCAATGACTAGAGAAAATTGGTACCCAGCTTGTAACTGGGTCTGGCAGTATAGCCTAGAGGTTGGAATGACAAGCTTTGAATGAGCTTGGTACATCCAGAAGGCCTGGGTTTGATTCCCATAGCCACCACTTGCATACTGTGTGTGTCTGAGCAATAGAAACATGGAAACATAGACTTTGATGGCAGATAAGGGCCGCTTGGTCCACCTAGTCTGCCCATTACCCTACCTACAGGATAAGCTGCAGATCCTATTTATCCAACAACCTATTTCTTCCTACCCCCCACAAAAAATGCCTTATGTCTGTCCCATGTAGTCTTGAATTCTCCCACAGTTTTAGACCCCAAAACCTTCTCAGGAAGTCTGTTCCATGCGTCCACCACCCTCTCTGTAAAAAATACTTCCTCACATTGCCCCTGAGCTGTCCCCCCTCTATCTTCAAATTATGTCCACTTGTTCTTGCACATCTCTTTTTCTGAAAGATGCTACCCTCTTGGACTTTGTTGATTCCACTGAAGTACTTAAAAGTTTCTATCATGTCCCCACCTTCCTCCTTTACTCAAGGGTATACATATTAAGCTCCTTTAGTCTCTCCTCGTATGGCTTCTCTTGCAGACCCTTCACCATTTTAGTAACCTCCTCTGGACTGCCTCCATCCTGTCTATGTCCTTGCGGAGATGGGGTCTCCAGAACTGGATGCAGTACTCCAGATGGGGTCCCACCAACTGTCTGTACAGAGGGATAACAAGTTCCTGTTTTCTGCTGGTGATATCTCTCCCTATACATCCCAGTATCCCCCCAGCCCTCCCTACTGTCTTCTCACATTGCTTGCTAACCTTAAGGTCATCTGATATGATTACCCCATTTCCATTTTTGTTGTTGTTATGACCTCCCCCCCACTCATTGTGTAATCTTCCCCTGAGTTTTTGTTTCCCAGGTGCATTATTTTGCACTTCTTTGCATTGGATCCAAGCTGCCATACTTCTGACCATTCCGCCAACCTTGCCAAGTCCCTTCTCATCCTTTCCATGCCTCCTTGTATATCAACCCTGTTGCAGATCTTTGTGTCATCTGCAAAGATGCATACTTTCCTTCCAGTCCCTCTGCAATGTCACTTATAAAGACATTAAAAAGGACTGGACCCAGTACCGAACCCTGCAGTACCCCACTAGTAACTCCTTTTTTTTCAGAGTGGACTCCATTTACAATTACCTTCTGTGTCCTGTTGTCTAGTGAATGTTTTACCCAGGGTACCACCCTGGGACCCACTCCAAGGCTGGTTAATTTGACTATTGATCTTTTGTGTGGGACTGTGTCAAATGCCTTGCTAAAGTCTAGGTAGGCCATGTCCACAGCCCCTCTGTGGTCTACTACTTTGGTCACCCAGTCAAAGAAATCAATTAGATTCATCTAGCATGACCTTCCTACTGTGAACCCATGCTGCCTTGGGTCCTGTGCCCCACTGACCTTTAGGTACGCAACAGTTCTTTCCTTCAGAAGTGATTCCATCACTTTCCCTACCACACAGGTCAAACTGACAGGTCTGTAGTTTCCTGCCTCTGCCTTGCTCCCACTTTTGTGAAGGGGAATCACATCCACCTTCCTCCAGTCCTCAGGTACCACACCATCCTCCCATGATTTGTTAAAAAGGGTAGTCAGTGGTGTCACTAGTTCTCTCCTTAATTCTCTTAGAATTCTGGGGTGAATTCCATCAGGCCCCATTGCTTTGTTCACCTTCAGTTTTAGGAGTTCTTCCAGAACCCTTTCTTCTCTGAAAGGACTGGAATTGACCCCCCTATCCAGAGTGCTTCTGTTAATTGGATTAGGCACCTCCCCCCTCCTCTTTTGTGAATACTGAGCAAAGTATTCTTTCAGTATCCCTGCTTTTTCACTGTCCCTCTCTGCCCACCCATCCATTCTATTCAGCCTCACTATCACTCCCTTTGTCTTTCTAAGCTTCCTGATATACCTATAAAAGGTTTTATCTCCCTTCTTAACTGAGTTGGCTATGTTTTCCTCAGTTTGGGCCTTTGCTATTCTGACTACCCTCCCTGCTTCCTTCTGCCTTAACTGGTACAGTTCTCTGTCCTGCTCCTTCTGTGTTTCCTTATACTTCCTAAATGCTATCTTTTTCTCTCTAACCTTCACCGCCACCTCTTTTGAGAACCATAGTGGCTTTTTCTTTCATTTTGATTTGTTTATTTGCTTCACACAAAGGCTTATCGCCTCTTTGATTGCAGTTTTGATGTTTCCCCAATTTTACTCCACCCATCCTTCTAGCCTGTTTGCTAGCGCTTTTCTAAAGCACTCTCCCATCTTGCCAAAGTCAGCCCTCCTGAAGTCCAGAACCCTCACTCCTTTTTGTATGGCTTGACTCTGTAGCTCATTTTATCATGAACCACACTGTTTGGTGGTCACTTGTTCCCAGATGGCTACCCACTTCTAGGTCTGAGATCCTCTCACTGTCCCCATTTGAGAGTACGAGGTCTAAGATTGCTCCCTCATGAGTGGGTTCCAAAACTAGCAGTCTGAGGCATGCCACCTGAAGGGCATTGAGAAAGGCCCTGCTTTTGGATGTGGCTGCAGCAAAGGTGCTCCAGTTAACATCTGGCATATTAAGGTCCCCTATCAATAGTATCTTCCCTTTCACCCTCATATCCTTGTCCATTCCCTCCCCACTGACAAGGGGGTCTGTATACAACCCCTGTGTGGATTGTGGTGCCATTTCCAGTCTCTAAGGTGACCCACAGTGCCTCCTCTCCTCCCTGTTTACTCTTTTGTTCAGTTGCTTTTATCCCTTCCCTTACATAGAGAGCTACTCCGCCCCCTCTTCTCCCTCCCTATCTCCTGTAGGTTGTGTACCCTGGTGTAACATCCCAGTCATGGTTCTCTGTATACCATGTTTCTGTGACTGCTACAATATCCAGGCATCCCTATTCCATCAAGGCCACCAGTTCAGAGAGCTTGTTGCCCAGACTACGGGTGTTGGTGCTCATTTCCCTCCATTTCTTGATGGCCTTACCCCTTCTTGCCCCATCTCTATCCTTATTGTGTTTGTCATTTTCTCCAATTACCCCTGCCCTTCTCCCTATTGACATCTCTATTTTGGTGCTTACCTCACTTAGTACCCTGATTTTTTTTTTGAGGGGGCTAGGATTTCCCTGCTCCTCTCCAGTGCTTCCCCCCTTGGCTAGTTTAAATGCTTGCCAATGAAGCATTTAAACCTATCACCTAGGATCCTGGTTCCCCTCCTGGACAGATGCAGACCATCATGCCAGTATAGGCCTGCATCCTTCCAGGTGGACCCCCAGTCCTCAATGAAGCCAAATCCCTGAGCTCTGCACCAGTTTTTCAACCACTTATTGAATCCCATGGTGTGGGGCACCCTAGCCTTACCTGTGCCATAGACAGGCAGCACCTCCGAGAAGGTTACTGTGCATGCTACATGTCTGAGGCCCCTCTCCAACTCCACAAACACTTCCTGCACTGCTCTGATCCCTTTCTTAGCCAGGACCTTTGTCCCTAGGTGGACAATGACATCCAGCTCCCTTCCCTGTGCAGCTGCTTTGGCGATCCTGAGGATTCACTCCCTGTCCTTCCAAGCCATGGCACAAGTTACTTAACCTCTCCACTGCTTCCAGGTTGCCCCTGAAAACAAGTAGTTGTGCCTAGAGAGCCTTACACAGTTACCCAAGAATTAATTTTAAAAAAAGGACGTTCTGATTGTAGTTTCTTTCTTCATTCTTTATCCCTTTAGGTAACTGTCTTACCTCACTCCCTAGGTGACTCTCATCCTTCTACCACAACACATCACTCAGTAGTACAGACAGGACCATCACATTATGTCTGTGGTTGTAATTTTGTCATGGCTATTTCTGGGAAAAATCATACAGCCAATAGTGTGTTACCTGTTGCATCTAGTAGATGTTCTGTTGTTTAAAATTCTTACAAACAGCTGTTTTCTTTCAGTCACTCATATCTCTTTCACCACACAAAAGCACTACTGGTTGCTGTGTCCTTCTTTGTATGCTGCAGATAAGAACAAACTCTGGTCAGATCCACCAGGGTTGCATAATGAAGTTAGTGACGTTGTGTGGAATTGTTAAGGAGGTATGGAGAAACAACACAATGATTTGTAAGTAGTAAGATTTGTTTTAGTTTCTGTTCTAAGGAAGGCATACACATTATTAGAAAAATATATGGAGGTATACGCTGTGCTATAAGGACTTTGCTTTAATTGATTTTCTTTCGCATTTAAAATTTAACTGCAGCTTCAAATGCATTTTTCTCTGGGTAGCCCACTGAGATGGATTACCTAACTCTGCTTGAAAGCACAGTACAGGCACAGGTCATTATTAAGAAAATGAATTATAAAAGTATATATAATATACTGTAAATGTATCAAACAGATACAGTGCACCACAGCAGCTACAGAAACAGAGGGAGAAGAAGTTTAGAACATTAACACGTTTAGCAACATCCTTGCAGAGAGCTTCATGTCTACTTCACAGAATGGATTTATAGGCAAAGCAGTAGAAATGGAAACAGCACTGACTCTTTTTTTTGTTAGTTGTTTAACCAGGACTAACACACTAAGCTTTTTTTACAGGTGCGACCTGGGAGCAACAGGAAGTTAAGTGACTTGCTCAGGGTCACACAGTCTGCAAGTGGGTGGAAGCTGTGGAATTCAAACCCAGGTCTGATCTGCTGGATGTCACCAGATTTGCAGCTCAGAGCCTTAAACCACTGCACTATACTGCCTCCTTACTCTGCAGCAGGCAAACATATGCATTTGGGGCTGTAGTTAAATAAATACAAAAGAAATAGAAAATTGTCACCCTGACAGTATGTGTTCTACTCAATCAGAAATTGGAACAGCACTGGCTTACTCTGCTGCAGACACAAATATGCAAATTAAATAGAAAATCATTCTTGGCACTCCACGGAGAACTTAATTGTCACCCTGACAGTATGTGTTCTGCTATGAAGACTGACCCCACACAGATCAATTGGTGTAAGATGCCTTTTCTGAAGAACAAGTCAGTAATTTTAATGTTTGACATTATGTTGTGCTTACAATCCCCATTGTTCAGTCACAAAAACACAAATTTTATGAGGGGCAGAGGAAAATTCTGAGGAAAAAATAATCAGTGAGATCCCTAACAATCAGGGGCAGCTGACAGGTATGACAGGGCTTGCATTACCTGCTCTGACACAGTCGCCAGACAAACAGGTTCTGAATACGAAACTCAGTTGGCAGCGAGGAAGTGACAGTATGCCTGCAGTCACACACACACACACACACACACACACACACACACACACACACACACACGTTAAGAAAGCAAGGTGTGCTGGTAGCCCTGCAGCAGGTGCCTTCTCCTGCATCTCTAATAAATGCAAGACTGCAGTAAAATGTCCTGTGTTGCCACATGTTTGCATCTTGAAGAGTGTATAGCAACATCACTCAGCTATCCAAGCAACACAGAACCTAATTAAAGTTCACAAAAAAGTATAACTCAACAAAAGAGGCTTAATTTATATGGAGAAAAAGTCTCATACAGTATATACTGTATAAAGAAATACACCAGTATACCTCCCAGTGATGTTCACTTCATAGAAGGATACACTGCGTTCCTGTTAAACTTTCCAGTCCTTGGCGATTAGCATATAGCTGACAAAATACAGTTCTACAAAAAGTCAGGGGACAAAGTATGCAGTTCATTAGTTCCACACCCCACACCCCCATACCTGTGTGTCAGCTGCTTTAGTGACACAATATTTCTGTTAAAGAATGCGTGATAAGGTTTGGAGCTAATGTACATTTTCAGGTTTTTTCCCTTAATACTAAACAGTCTCTTTCAGAGGATGTGGTGCTCTTTTGTAAGGTAACCTCTACCCTGCAGGCATGAGCTCATTTGAATGCATGCTTCAGCTTCACTGATAGTAAAGAGATCTAGGCAAGAGAAAGTGGAGCCTCGGAGCTCCAACTGATGTCTGTGTGGGGAAAAAACTGCACCTGCCTTCAAAAGCAGAGCATACATTACACAGCCAGATGGCCCAAGCTTTCCAGAAAGGATGTTTGTTGATCTTCTCTGTGGTTTCCCAGAGGATATGTGTTTATCCTTTAAGGATCTGTGTTGCTGCCTGCTGCTTGCTGGCTGAGAGCTATCTGCATCTAATACTTCCTGACATATCCAGTTCCAAGATTTTCTCTGTATCTCTCGCTTTCTGTCTCTGTAGGTGTGTGTTTGCGCATTCCTTCTTTAGTAAACTTGAACCGTGCTCTGTTTGTACTAGATTAAAGTCATTTGAGGGCCTTGGAATTAGAGATATGCTTAAACTCGCGCTGAATTGGAAACAACCTCACTGGACATTAGCAGTTACTGGCCATTAATAACAAAACGAGGGCAGGCGCTGTGGGAACTTGGCTTTCTCTTGACAGCCAGCAGAGGAACTATACCCTGGTTTGAATTTTAGAAAAAATGCACACAAATCTTGAAGAAAGCCTCTGGGGGATTTCTTTCGAGCACTATGAGATTTGGCTGAGTGCGATGCTCAGAATAAAGGGGACGGAAACAGAGAGGTGGGGGCAGTACAGTGCACAGTGGGTGGTAGTGGGAGGGTTTCGAGAGCTTGGTGGGGAGGAGCTGCAGTAAAAGAGCATGGGAACCAGAGAGGGGTGTGGTTGTGATTTCGGAGAGAATCCGGGTTTTTTTTTAATTAAGGAAAAAAATGCAAAGTCCTCACTCTATTCGTTAAAGGACTACAGGCTCCGCCCATGCAGCCCTTAAAATAGGCCTATCATGTGCTCCTCTTGTGTCCATTTCCCTCTCTAAGGCTGTGGGGGATTTCTTCAAAGACAGTAGGCAAGTTTTTAAAATTAAATTTGCTAATAACAGATTAGTGTCCATCTCCCACCCAGAACCACCATCGCAGCACCAGGAAATAAACTGGTATTTATATAGATTAACCACAAAGAATAAGAATGGTTGGGTTTGAATGAATTGATGTTGTTGTTCACAGCCAGAAATGTCCATCTAGTGCAATATATTATGTATGTGTCGATTTAGCTATTTCCATTGGGGGGAGTGCCTTATTTCCTGACATTTCAATCCCCCCCACACACACACTTGTTATTGGAGTTTAATAATCTCTAATTTCCAAACTATCACTGTACTTGCACTGTATGGGTGGCGATCACTACATTGATCTCATACTGAACATTTCTCTGGGCCCTGTTTGAGAGCCTGGCATGCGCAGAAGCGTGCTCCTAAAGAATACAGATTTCTTTTATTTTACTCATAAAAGCTGATGCAGATCCTTAGCTAAAATTTATTTTGTGCATTTCCATTCAGTGCCAAATTCCTGAGGAGTAGTGGGGTACTCCTTCCGCTGTACAATAGTCTGGTTAGACCACACCTTGAATACTGCATGCAGTTTTGGCATCCCTACTTAAAGAAGAACATTGTGTTACTGGAGAGGGTACAGAGGAGAGCAACTAGGATGGTACTGGGGCTAGGGGAAATGCCCTGTGAAGAGCGACTGGGGGAGCTCAACCTTTACTTGGAGGAGAGAAGAGACGAGGGGGATGTGATAGAGGTTTTCAAGTATCTCAAGGGGGTCAGTAGGGTAAGCCATGAGGGGGTCCTACAGCTAACGGAACCGGGGGCCAACAGGGGACACCCCATGAAGCTGGATGACAGGAGGTTGAGGGGAGAAACAAGGAGGCGCTACTTCACTGAGAGAGTGATGGAGCCCTGGAATGCGTTGCCCAGAGAGCTGGTGGCTGTTACTACAGTGGAAGAGTTCAAGAAAGGCTGGGATACATGCAGGGGGAGGGTACATCCAGGAGCCCCACTGGGAAATAGGGGTCCTTTTGTGGGTGAGAGGAGGGCTAAAATCGGTCCCCCAGCATCAGCACTGACCATTGAGCAGACTTGATAGACCATAGGGCCTATTCTGCTGGCTTCCTAGTATGTTAGGATAGCTCAGTTCTCCTCTGAATGCAATAGCTTATATCCCCTTCCATTCCACATTGTTCTCCCAGAACACACCTATTATTTTCAAACTTTAAGCCCCCGTCCTCTGTTATTGATTCCTTATTTTTGTTTACCTTTAAAAAGAAGTAACTCGGGAAGAACCAACACAAGCAGCTCACCTGAGGAAGCCGAATTTCCAGCCTGATAACTTTCGAGGCAGCTCCCCCCCCCCCCCAAGCTAGGCACTTGGGACAATCAAGCAACAGAAGCAACACAAGCAGCTCACTTGAGGAAGCCAAATTTCCAGCCTGATAACTTTCGAAGTAAAGAGAGCCTCTTCTCTTCGTCTGGACGCCAGCAGGGGGGTGCTACCTGATGAACACTTATATTTTATGAACTTTGTTCCCTGTTCACCACTGGGTGGGCTTGTTATTTGCTTCTCTTTGTGCTACTAATGCTGAAGTGTAAAGTTAGGGACTCACTGGTTTCCCTAGAGTTGCCTTGCTGATTACACCTTAAAGCCAGATATACCAAGCAGCTAATATAGATCAGACTTGTTTAATATGGTGGTATTGGAGCTAATTGCTGATTACACCTTAAAGCCAGATATACCAAGCAGCTAATATAGAGCAGACTTGTTTAATATGGTGGTATTGGAGCTAATTGTGCTTGTAACTGAAGGTATTAGGATAGTTGGGTCCTAGTGTGACCTCATTTTGCAAAAGCCCTGTTTGCTTAGAGTGGAGCTCCTTTGTGAAAGTCACAACATATTCTCCCGCTGCATAGTAATGAGAGGCTTTGTTTTCTCCACTACATAGGTAGCTCCCCCCCCCCAAGCTAGGCACTCGGGACAATCAAGCAACAGAAGCAACACAAGCAGCTCACCTGAGGAAGCCGATTTTCCAGCCTGATAACTTTCTAGGTAAATAGAGCCTCTTCTCTTTGTCTGGACGCCTGCAGGGGTGTGCTAGCCCGACGGTGCTTCGCGCCGTCTGCCCCACCCGCCCCAACCACCCTCCCACCCAGGGGCGGCTGTCAATTTAAGGATCCACCCCGTGACATCACATCCGGTGACATCACGTCCTGTTGCCCAGAACCTATCTCCCCACTTTCCCATTTGCAGGTTATACCTGCTGGCCACTAGAGGGACCTATGCTCCCTCGCTACTTCCTACTCCTACCTGTACAGCACTACTTCCCTGGGATCTTGCTCACCATAATGTATTGGCCCTGCCTCATGCTCTGCCTGTGCCTATCCCCACTAGCAGTGCACTTACCCACTTACCCATCTGCTACTCCGCACTGTGCCCTGGCACCCCTCCCTCCCCTTGTTCCTGAACCTGCTCTCCTGCCCCTTGGGACCTCTGTGTGTCTCAGTCCTCCCTGCCCTCCCCTAGCTTTCTCGTCACCTCAGGCACATCTGGGTGTCTTTATTCTTGCCTTCCTTCCTGTACCACCCTGCCACCCCCTGCCCCTGGCCTCCCCTCCCCCATGTCAATCGTAGGAAAACCTCTCACCATCTCCCAGCCAGGGTGTTAGTCATGCTACTACTCCTGTCAGGGAACATTCATCCAAACCCTGGCCCAGTTCCCAGGAGCTCCCTGACTCGCACCACAGGCCTGTGCATGGTCTCCATGAATATCTGTAGCCTTCTATAAAAGTTTGACTCACTACAATGCCTGGTCACATCAATTAACCCTGATGTCATCGCTCTGGTTGAGACTTGGCTGTTGAAATCCTCCCCAACTCCCTAGTCTCCCTTCCTGGTTTCACCCTCTTCCGGTCCGACCGTGTTGGGAGACGGGGCCGCGGCTGCGCTATTTATGTCAAGGAATCTCTCCCTGTACTCAGCCCTGCCTGCTCCCATCCTTGACTCCAGGGCCCAAGCACTTACACTGAAACTAACCCCTGACCCTTTAAAGGGACCCCTTTATCTGACTACTGCATCGTGCCCCCCAGGGATAAGCATGAGTCCATTGCCTCTCTTACAGAATACTGCCCTCACTACCTCCTTCCGCTGATCAAATTCTGGTGGGTGACTTAAATGTCAACTGGCTCAGCCCCTCCTGCTCCTCTACCCGAGACTCCTTTTCTGCAATAGACCTAACGCAGCTAGTTACCCACCCTACCAGGACTAACCCCAAGAGAGGCTCCAGTACCCTGTTTGATGTGGTACTCACCAACCGCCCTAATCGGATCCCCAATGTACAAGTCCTCCCAGACTCCGTCAGTAATCACTCCCCCATTCTATTCCACTGGTCATCCTCAGTCCCCAAACCCATAGCACAGTCCACATGCCGGCGGTGTCTAATACCTGGTGGACTGATAAAACTTAAGGAACTTCTGTCCCAAATTGACTGGTCTCCTATACAGGCAACTCCTGACTTTGTCACAGCTCTCTCCTTGTTTACCCAAACTTTTAATAATGCCTGTAATATCTTTGCCCCTATGTTGACCCGCCGTTCTAAAAGGCAGAATGCCCCCTGGGTAACCCCAGCGTTGATCCACCAACTCAAACATAGGGACAACCTATGGCACCATGCCATTGAGACTGGCCGGCCCAATGACAAGCGGTTATATGCTGCCGCCTGAAACAAGTGCACTTGGGCCATCAGAAAGGTCAAGTCTGAGCACTATCGGTCCTCACTCACTGCCTCATGGGGGAACCCCAGAACCTTCTGGGATAACATTAAACAGTTAAATGGGACTGCACCTCCCCACCCACCCAGATCAACATTAATGGTGTGATCTCCTCAGACCCAGCCCTCATAGTCAACCACTCAACACCTCATTCACTGACCTTAGCCCTATCCTCCCTACAACTGTTTTGACCTTCCTCCCCTAGCACCTGCTGAAATCTTTCGCCCTTATTTTCTCCTCCACCGTGTTTCTGCCCAAGAACTTAGGCCGCACCTTGTCACTGCCTCAAGAATAATAGTACAGGCAGTGACACCTGATCCGTGTATCCTACGGCTGGTCTTAGACACAGTCCTTACCCCGATCACATGCCTCATCAACCACTCTCTTTGCCTGGGAAGGTTCCAACTGCCTGGAAAGTTGCCACTGTCACCCCTATCTTTAAAGGTGGTGATAGGACTGTGGCTGGAAACTATCCCCAATCTCCATTCTCTCTCCTCTCTCCAAGGCCTTGGAAAAGTGGTGGCCTCTCAAATCTCTGACTACCTCTCTCACCTACAATGTCTTATGTCCTGAGCAGCATGGCTTCTGGGTAGGCCACAGTACCAGCACAGCCCTCTAGAGTTCTCCAACTTTCTCCACTCCTTAGACACTGGTTCTCTGGCTGGTGCGGTCTTCATTGACCTCTCTAAAGCTTTCGAGCACTGTCTCCCACCCTCCTTCTTGATGCCCTTAGTCTCTCTGGTTTTGCTGCTGGGCCTATCTCCTGGTGCACCAGTTATCTGTCTGACCGCTCACAGCGTGTAAAAATTAATGGGACCTACTCAGACATCTGTCCCATCTTTTCTGGGGTTCCCCAGGGCTCCATTCTGGGCCCCTTACTATTCTCCCTTTACCTTAACACCCTTCCGTGCTCTTGCTCAGGGAACATTCTATTGTATGCTGATGATGCAGTCATCTTTGCCTCAAGTCGTAACCCTATTGCCCTCCAGGACTCGCTGCAGAAGTCCTTCGCTGAAGCCGAGGGCTGGTTCAAAGAACATAGATTGGTGATAAATCTTAAAAAAACAAAAACCATGTTCTTCACTCATCCTCAAAACAAGTCCTGCAACTTCAAACTCCTCATTCACTCTGGGTCCTCTTTTCCACTCGAACAAGTTTGCTCCTATAAATACCTAGGGATCCATTTGACCCTCCATCTCCTTCCATGGACACATAGCTGCCTAGCCACTGCCACTAATATCCGATTGGGCATCTTACATCGGTATAGCACTGCCTCCCCGGAGGCTCTTCGACTTCATGATCACCTCCGCTATCCTGTCCCTAGTGGACTATGGACTACTGGTGTATGGTGCTGCTGATCAGACCGCACTCCATAAAATTCTCTTCTCTGAATAAGGCCTGCAGGTTAATTACTGGGGCACCTAGGCTGACACACACCTGTCTACTGTACGCTAAGCGCTGGTACTTGATCTCACGAGCGCCTCAAATATTTGACCTGTACCCCTTACAAAAAGACCCTCCTTGGGCTATCCCGCCAGGACTGACCACCACCATGCCTGTGTCCCACTAGTTCATACTCGGACCTCTGGGAAAACTTCTCTTGTTATCCCTAGAGCTAGGACCTCTCACGGCCAAAGAGCCTTCAGCTTTAGGGCCCCCTCCTGGTTCAACACACTGTCCCCCTCCATCTCCGAAGCTCCAACTATATCGTGCTTCAAAACTTCCTTACGTAACCACCTTATTAACACCCGATGCTGTAATTGCCATTAGTCAAAGCCGTACTCAATACTTATGACAAAGCTTACTACTAAGCTGCTAAGGACAACATAACTCTGGTATTGTTTGCATCAATCCTACCTGTACCAGCTTGTTTGTATCTATGTCTTAAGTTACTGTTATACTTATGTGTTGTACTGCTATACTGTGTATTTTTGTTTGTCTTACTGTGACAAGGTACCTTTGTAAATGAGCCTATGGCTCAAAGGTTTTCCAAACTGCTGTTTAAATAAAATAAATAAGATTGTCCAGTGTCTCCTTCAGACGGCTGACAATTGCAATGCATGTCCAGGAAGATAAATGTTACTATGTGTTTAATTGCAGATAATCTTGGTGGTCCTCTGGGGTCGTATAACCACATGTGTTGGGAGCCTTTTGTAGCGCCTCAGAAGCTTGCATTTTGTGGGCTGAGATCCACATAAAACCTATGGGAATGTTATGCACATATCATAGCAAGGCGTCTGCATTTCTGCATTTAAGCATAATCATTTTGACCCCCCCAACAAAAACACACACACACACACGACAATCTACCCTTCCAATCCCGGTGGACATTCTGTCAACTCCGATTAGTCGGATCCCTGGTGGTCTTTTTGTTAACTGAAAATAAAATGCATAATTTCCAATTACTTACAAAATAGATGCCAACGTATCTGCATTCAACCTTCAATAATAACACTCTTCTGGATGTGTATAGTCACTGTTTCACTTTTATGTGGGGCCACTGCTGAAGCAAAAGCCATAAAAGGGGGAATGCACAGTGAACACACAACATATGACCGTCTTTTGTGGGTGTATTTACTAAACCCTGTCCATCAGCATTGTACCTAATGATATTATTAGGTTCAAAAAGTGGCAAACAGGTTATTCTCTTCCCACCACCTGACTGTAAGCATCATATGAGCAGCCCGAACAGATGTCCCCATTTAAGCCATTCTTTTCGCACATGTCTACCCATATATTGCCACTGTGGAATCTTGCTTAAAACCTGTCCCATTCCCTCCCATAATGGCCATGTTATTCTGGACCAGTGAGCATGAACAAAATGGGTTTAATATCGCGTGCTTTAGAATAATTCTGCTCGGAGCCCAGGCAAAAAAAGTATTTAAGGATCTTTTCTGCAAATCTGGTATAATTTACAGAGCAACTAAACAATCCAAGGGGTACTGCAAAAGCTCTTTACGATGTTCTAATCACCTGCCAGAGCAATTAGCTGACTATCACGAAGAAATTAGTTCAATGTAGCATAAATAATGTCAATCATTTTGTAAGGAGAATGGAAAGCGAGACCTGGTGTTTCCTTATAAGGAAATAACACCTCATACTGTACAAACCCTACATGAACCCATACTAATTCTATGCAGGCATAGAAATGAATCCAATCATGAATTCTCTGGCTTAGATTCAGCACTTTTCTGCAGTTTACATATGTGGGGTGAAAGTAGGCTTCCCATGCTTTTAGCGATAGATGCCACCCAATCACAGCAATTAACATGTAAATTTCCAATATACAATTTGTTTTCCTCAGCTGATTTTGAGGAGCCGTGTGTATACATTGCTGAAGTTATATTTCAGGCTGCATCCACTTCAGCTATATCGTCTGTTATATCCCCAGTGGGGCAATACATGCAGTCAAGTGCAGAACTGCTGTGTGATATACCTTCACATTTTTTAACTGACTAAACTTGCATATGATTCCATTGTATTGTTTTCCTGCTGGACCTGATTATTTAACCCTTCCTAACTGTTCTGTGCCATTTTAACTTTTGTATATCAGTTAAGAAAGCTGAGAATAGAGAATTTAACAGATAGCTAAGAACCTAGTGTTGTGCTGAAGGGTATGGGCTGTTGGGGGGTGGGGAGGGACCTGGGAGGACAGTAGTCTCTATGCAAGGACAGACTACACTTGAGTGAGGAGGGAAGAAAGTGTTGAAACAGAGGATGGAGGAGTACATAGAGAAGTTGGGAATTTAAACTAGGAGTGGGGGTGGCAGTTGGGAAGAGATATGCAGAGACCACAGGTTGGGAAACCATATGAGCTTACCCCATAACAGTGACAAAGGACAAATGGCAAGTACTGTTGGTGATGCTAGGAAAGGAGGGCAGGATGGGAGGGAAAAGGGTGGAAGGTGGTTACCATAATGCTAGGAGCCTTGGGAGAAAACTGCAGAGTTACAGGTTCTCATGGCAGAGGAGAGGTGGACATTGCAGCCATCACGGAAACATGGGCCGCCTAATACAGTGACTGGGACCTGTCTGTACCAGGGTACAGGTTATTTCGTAGGGACAGGGTGATTGGGAAAGGAGGGGTGGCACTATATGTGAAGGAAGGACTGAAGTGTGTAAGAGAGGAAGGGGAGGAGGGTAGTACAGAGTCACTTTGGATGCAAATCCAGGATTCCAAGAACAGGATTCTTAGAATGGGAGTGGTGTACAGGCCACCATCTCCAGATGGAGGAGTTAGACAGGGAACTAGCGGGACAGATCAGGAGGACCTGCGAGGAGGGTAGTGTAGTGATTGTGGGGGACTTCAACATGCCAGGAGTGGACTGGAGCACCCCAACAACCAGGAACAGAAGGGAGCAGGTACTGCTGGATGCCTTCCAGGACAGCTTCCTGCTGCAAATGGTCAGTGAACCAACCAGGTTAGGGAATACCCTTGACCTTGTGCTGGCAAATGGGGACTTTGTGAGAGAACTTACAGTGGAGGAACCGCTGTCAGGGAGTGACCACCACTCAGTATGGCTCACATTGGATATGGGCAAGGAAGGAGTGGAATTTGGCACAATAGTGCTGGACTTCAGGAGGGTCGACTTTGGGAGGATGGGGGAAGTGGTAAAAGGGTACCTGGCCAGAATTCAATCTAGTATGTACACTAACCAGAGGTGGGAGCTCATAAAGCTGGGGATAGTGGAGGCAACCAAAACCTGCTGCAAAGCCCAGAGCAAGAAGGCTAGGGCTAAGAAACCGATCTGGTTGAGCAAGGAGGTCATGGAAAAGGTAAGGAGGAAAAGAGCTGCCTTTAGGAGGTACAAAGAAAACGGGAGGGGGGGAGGACAGGGAGGTACTTGACAGAATCAAAGGAGGTGACAAAAGGCAGTAAGGGAGCCAAAGCACCTATGGAACTCAGGCTGGCACAAGGCATTAGAAGGGGAGAAGGACTTCTTTAAGTACATCAGGAGAAAAGGAGCTGTAAGGACCACATAGTAAGGATTAGGAAGGAGGGGGTTGGGTGGAAGCAGGGTGCGATAAGGCGGAAGCACTAAATGAGTACTTCTGCTCAGTATTTACTAAGAGAAGAGGGGTGACACCCAAGGTGGGAGAAATGGCAGAAGCAGGGTGGGAAGTGGTGACAGATGGGAAATCATGGAGAGCAGAGTTCGAGAGGGTTTGAAGGCACTGAGGGTGGACAAGGCCAGGCCCAGATGGCATCCACCAGGGTACTGAAGGAGCTGGCAGAGGTCTGCAGGACCTTTGGCAGACTATTTAATGCCTCACTACATTGAGGTGTGTACCTCAGGACTGGAGGATGGCTAAGTGGTGCCCCTCCCAAGAGTGGCCCAAGGATGAACCGGGAAACTACAGACCAGTGAGCCTCACATCCATCGTGGGTAAGCTAATGGAGACCATCCTGAAGGAGAGGCTGGTGGCCCTCCTAGAGGCCAAAGGACTACAGGACAGCAGACAGCATGGCTTCATACGTGGCAGATCCTGCCAAACCAATCTGGTCGAGTTATGTGACTGGGTAACTAGGCAATTGGACAGGGGCCATGCAGTGGATGTCCTGTATCTGGACTTCAGTAAGGCATTCAACTCAGTGCCACATGGAAGGCTGGGAAGGAAGTTAGTAGGCACAGGGGTGGGTGCAAAGCTGGTGAGATGGGTAGGAAACTGGCTGCAGGGAAGGCAACAGAGGGTGGTGGTGGGTGGGCGCTCACACCCAAGGGCAGTGATGAGCGGTGTTCCACAGGGCTCGGTGTTGGGACCAGTGTTGTTTGGGATATTCATTGCAGACATATCATGGGACATCAAGAGCAAGATCAGTCTGTTTGCTGATGATACCAAGGTAGGCGCGGTGGTGGATGACCTAGGGGGATGGCAGGGGTTGCAGGATGATCTGGCAAAGCTTGAAACCTGGTCAGACACCTGGCAACTGGGCTTTAATGGCAAAAAGTGCAAGGTGCTGCATTTTGGGATGAAGAACCCAAGGAGGAGTTACCAGCTAGGGGGAGTGCAGCTAGCCCAGACAGAGGAGGAGAAGGATCTGGGTGTGCTCATTACAGGGTCAATGAACAACATGGCACAATGTAGGAAGGCAGCTGCAAAGGCCAACACAATGCTGGGTTGTATTGCAAGGGGTATATCCTCAAGGAGGGAGGAGGTGATTCTGCCACTGTATAGGTCATTAGTTAGACCACACCTGGAGTACTGCATGCAGTACTGGCGTCCGTATCTGAAGAGGGACATTAAGTTACGAGAGGGGGTGCAGCACAGGCGACAAAGATGATCAAGGGGCTGGGGACTTACCATACGAGAGGAGGTTGAAGGAGTTGAACATGTACTCACTGGAGGAGAGGAGAGGAGAGACAGGGTGACATGATTGAAACCTTTAAATACATGAAAGGAATAAACAAGACAGGTACAGAGGGCTGTTCAAAGTAAGGGAGGGAGGGACACCAGGGGCCATGATATGAGACTGGAGCGAGGAAGGTTCAGGAGGAGATGAGGAGACACTTTTTACAGAGGGTGGTGGCTGGGTGGAATGCGTTACCTGCTGAAGTGCTATGCAGTAGAACAGTGGACTGCTTCAAACGAGGATGGGACAGGACAAGGGGGAGGGTTAATGAAGGGGAAGGGTGGAAGGGAGGGGCAGCTGCAGAATAAGGGGTGCTAGCTGCACATTCGAGCAGACTTGATAGACCTCTAGGCCTTTATCTGCTGGCAAATTTCATATGTTTGTATGTTCGTAATACAATGCAGCTTCTTCCTTTTCATCCAATCGGCTATATACTTAACTGAAGGTCTGAGGCAAAAGGGTGTTCCTCATGTTTTGGATGAGGCCTATTCAGAGAGTGTCCTTATTTCCAATCTCTCTCTAAAAAAAAAAAGCAGTATAAATGTGATCTAAATGCCTTTTCTTTATGTTGCTCACAATTAGTGCTTTATGTGCAGCATTTCTCGACTGGAGGGCTTTGTTTTATGGAATTTGGATGACATCAAAACTTAACTGTCTGGTAAACACAAGTGTTTTCGGTTTAAGTGACCAATACGCAAACGGTGCATCATTTTGTGGAACACCATCTAATGCATAGTCACAAACTTCACTTCCAGTGTTCACACCACTGTACTGAACTTACTATCCCGATTAAGTAAACTACCGCACTGTTGAATGGAACATTGGTGACCTGGATTTAGTAAAGGCAAAGTACAGTGGTGTTAACGCTGATGGTAATGTTCCTTAATACAGGCCACTGTCTTTATACTTGTCATGCATGTTGGGCTTTCCACTCGTAACACACAGGTTGCTATAAGTTATGTGATATAAAGTATTTTCTGAAGACTTCACAACCATGTGTTCATATATATAATAATGCCAATCATTTTTTGTTTACTGTTTATTTATCGATAGTTTGCCCACTGAGCTATGACATCTCATTTTCAGTTGAGTACGGTGCCTCTACCCATTTCTGCAACTTACACTGGAGCACTGGGAGGTTATGTTATTTGCTCAATGTCACATGTGAGTATTTGATCCTAGTGGGGTTTGAACCTGTGATTTTCTGGTTCATAATCCGGTGCTCTAACCAGGAGACCATAGTCTCCAAAACATAACAACTGGACTATCAGATATGGTTAAGTAATGTATAGAAATAAATTAATAATAATGTTTTTTTTTTTTATTCATGCATGCACTTTAATGAAAAAAGTAGCCAAATGTTGCTTATCATTATAACTTACAAATGAAATAAGGTATACCCAGCTGCATTTACTTTTATTTCAAATACAGTCTCACATACTGTATGTGCAGTAGTAATAGAATGGGGTGTTAAGAAAGTTCAGAAATTAGATTCTAATGTTTTAAATTCACTCCAGTAGCATCAATGATTTATACATGGAGATAGGAGATTTTTGTAGGGCTGGCACAGTTTTAATAAGGTTTCTGCAGGAACTCGGAAGATTTTTTTAGATTTTTTTTTTTCATAACTTTTCAGAGGTGAATGATCACGATAATAAGTAATGTTTCTGGTTGTCATTGGATCTGCAGGTATTACTAATTTTGTGTGTTTAACTGCCATGGAGCTAAACACAATTAGGAAGGCAGAACTACATGTACAAATGACGCATAGAAACTATTCAAGATTTAGTTACATTTGTAATTAAAAAGATATTCACAACTGCTGTTTTCTCAATGTCATACTTTAGTGTCTGGAAAATTACAAGTTTGCTTGAAAGAGTGAACTCCAGGTAGCTAAGGCCATGTGTCCAACTATAAGACACGTGGATAAAAGTAAATTTTTGCCATGTAGTTGTGGAAACATCATGATGTAAGTATACTCTGTACTGTCAGAGAGAGAGAGAGACAGAGAGATACAACTTTATTTTGGACAATGCTGATCTAAAAACGTTGTAGGACTTACTTACTTAAATCTTTGATAACCAGATAGGTGCACTGATCTAAGGGACCATTTTCAGGCATGACCCGGGCTTCATTCAGAAATTTTAGGTTTTATACCAGGCTGCAGTGGATATGTTACTGTATGTTTAGTAGTGAAAAGGCATCCGACTTCCCTTTATTGATTTGACTAAGCATGCAGTTTCAGAATTGAAATTTGTATAAAATGGACTATCAGGGAGTATAACAGAAAAACTTTCTAACAAATGGACTGAAAAGCAAAGTGCCTAGTACCCCTTGTGCAAGGTGCAGGGTCTTGAGATCCAGAAATTGTCAGGCATGGAGTACCACCAGCAAGAAAGAAGGAGTCAGCAGGTAGGGGGCTTGTCCCTAGATTGAAGAATGGCTGGATCTCCCTGACAATCTCTGCTGTTTTTCTTTCACATATAGTGATCATAATATGACTTCTGTATTTTGTTACTTTTTTCACGAATACGATCTTGTTTCACATGATATGCATTGTAACAGTGTGCTTATAAATGGTACCGTGATGTTGTTTTGTATCTTGATGAAACTATATTTAATAAAAATTATTAACGAAAAACAAAATGGACCCTCTGGGAAATTGTTTTTGAGCACTATGAGATTTGGCTGAGTGCGATGCTCAGAATAAAGGGGACGGGAAAAGAGGGGTTGGGGCAGTACAGTGCACAGTGGGTGGTAGCAGTAGGGTTTCGAGAGCTTGGTGGGGAGGAGCTGCAGTAAAAGCATGGGCTCCAGAGAGGGGTGGGGTTGTGATGGGCGGAGAGAATCCGGGTTTTTTTTAATTAAGGAAAAAATGTAGAGTCCTTACTCTATTCGTTAAAGAACTGCAAGCTCCGCCCATGCAGCCCTAAAAATGGAACAATAATTGTATTTTAAGATTTTACCTTTTGTGTCACCAAGCTAATCTGCACCAGCCTTCTCATGCTTTCCCATCTCTGCTGCCATATTCTCCATTTACTGCCTGTTGCAGACCTTAACAATGTATGGGGTCAGTCATTCCATGAAGTAAAACATGACAGCTGAAAACTACTGATGTAGAGCACTGTACAATCTCCCAGAACTTTACCATTTATTTAACTTGTTCTCAGATAATAACTACACCTTCTCGACTGACTTTTGTGAAAATGCACCAGGTGAAAAACTGCATTAAATGAGTCTACCTGCAGTACCAGAAGAAGCATATTGCACTTACATGCGGGTGACCCAGGTTCAAAAGTGGAATCGGGATGATTGTGTCAGTGCAGCTGGGGAAATACTGCCCATGGCAGTGTGTTTCAGCTTGGGATGGGAGAGTTGTGCATTCCGCCACTACAGCAACCACGTGTGTTGGGCATTGGAGCCTGCTCTTACATAGTGTGTGTGTGTGTGTGCCCAGCCTGTGGACTTTTGCAGGGCTGCTGGAAGACAGTGGGTGAGGATCATAGGGTGAAAACCATGGTAAAAAACATATTGGCTGTGAGGACGATAGGGCTGGTATGCAGCACTTGGGCAAATGTCTGTTGTTCACTTCCATGACAGATTGTTTTCCAGCAGGAAGGACTCTCTTTTGCTGGGCTCATCACAGAGGAACAGCCATGGAGCCCACTGGAATGGGTAAGTAGATGTTGGGGCTGGGCGGTGGTTGTCAGAAGCCAGATAGGAATCTGAAAGTAAATATCGTAATCAAAATAAACAACATCAACTAAGCCTTTTTTAAAAATAAATGTAGAAAATAAAACACAAGTGGAAATTTCGTTTCTGAAGACAATGGCACTTAGAAATACAATGACTGTTATATGACTACTATAATATCACAGATTTTGAGGCAGTAAACTGGGTACTGTGGTAATGTGCAGGCAATTGATTGAATGGTTATAAAAAAATGAGGCTTTCCTAAAGCGAGGATTTTCCAGGAAGGATTCTTATCAGTCACATATCAGTAAGACATGGCGGGGGAAAATCTTTGAATATAAAACTATCATTCGTTAAGTCCCAAGACTAAACTGTCTTTACACTGAGGGCTCTGTATATATTTGATTAATAAACATTTTAATCCTTTTTTTAAATATTCTCCCCCTGCCTAGCTATAGCACCTGTCAGTTCTTTGGCAGCAGCCCAGCCCTGTCACTCAGCCCAACACCCTACAGATCTCTTAGCTGTTCCTCCGATTTCTTTCTCTGGTAGGACCTTTGGGTGGGGGCAAATCCCTCTCTGGAGCATTCCAAAGTTGAAGTGAGGACCCCTCATGCTGGATGAACAGCAGTTGCAGGATCTGAACGTACCAAACATCACCCTGCTGAGCCAGGGTTTTCTTCTGTTCTCTGCTCCCTGAGATGCCAGCTGTAAATGTATTCCTCCCATGTATGCAATGTGCATGTTTGGGGTGTTGAAGCTGAGCAGCTCCCTGTCTCCTGCCATCCTGACTGACTGGCTCCGATGCTCTTGTGATAGGAGAGGATAGTTGGCCTCCCCGAGGAGACAAGTATCTTATGGGATGCCCAGACATCCCCCAACCAACTGCCTTTCAGTATCACATGCTTGTTGCTGACATCACAAGTGGCGGCTCTGCTTGTGCATCGACAGGCTGGCCTAAACATTTCAATTATTTTATCTCAGTCTTTCTCCCGGGATAGGGCTCTAATGCATCTCCCCACTCCTATGCATGCCCAGACGAAGTAAAGGTTTTGACTTCAAGAAAGTTAATTTGAAGAGTTTCAGCATGTATTTGGTACAAAACACAAACACACATTACATTGTGCTGGGTGAAGTGATTCAAATGGTTTCTGTGCTGCAGAACTTTATAGCATATTCACACTAGGGACTAGGTAATGGTTCTGATTTACTTTGCCCTACTGGGAGCTTGACTGTGGTCTGCTATTCTGTTACTCTTAGGGTGTGCACATAAGCTGCAATGACATTAATCCACACAGGGACTCAGATGCTCATTCCTTCCCTAGATACTGGTTTCTATCTCCCTCTGTGGAGCTTTTGGAGTTTATTTATTTATTGATATTTCGGAATTGCAAACCTTTGAGTCAGAGACTCCTTTACAAAGGCTCCATGTCATAACAATCAAACAGGAGACACAATAAAAAAATGCATTTACATATTCACAGGTGTCATTAAAAACAGTGCAGCAGCAGTTTCAAGTATATATACAGGAGACACAGTACAAAGATGCCAGACCACACAGAGAGACAGGCAATGCAGAACTGAATTGGTATACAAAGGCACTGAAAACACTGAGAGCATGAATCAGTAACATAGATAAACACTAGCTAGGCAAACTTAGGATCTGAGTCCAGGTACCCCTAAGGATTACTTGGAGTGACAGTTGGGAAGGGGAGTTGCATCAATAAACTAGGGAATGCCGTGATGGGGGGAAAAAAGTGCCAGAGGGGAAGACAGGGAGGCAGGAAGCAGGTGGGATAGGGGAGAAGGGAGTCAGGTAGAGGGGAGGAGTTTGGGGGCAGAGAGGTAGGGAGAAGGAACAGCCAAGAGTGCGGTCTTCTCACAGAGGAATAGTGTATAGATAGAGGTAGAGGAGAGGAGTTAGAGAGGGAGGGGGAGAGAGAGAGGGGGGTAAGTAGAGGAAGCAGCCAAAGTGGTCTTGTCATAGTGGTATATCATATAAGGGGAAGAGAGACAGGTTAGTGAGGGGTATGAGGGGAAAGCTAGGAGAAGTCACAACTATGTTTGGCAAGTAGTTGCGTCCAAGGTGCATGTTTGAGAGGGCCCAGTTTTTCTAGAGATGAGACTTCAGTGGGTAGGCCATTTAACCAGAAGGGGCCCTATACATGAACGTCCTCTGCCCCATGGACGTTCTACAGAAAGGTACTAAGAAATTCATTTTAGAGGAGTTTCTGGTAGCCCAAGTGGTTGGGGCAGGTGTTAGGAGATGCAAGGTAGTTGGAGGTGACAGGCCTGAGGATATCTTTTTTACCAAAAAGCAAGTCTGGTAGATAAGCCTTCCCTTGAAATTTAACCAATTTGCTTGTTTGAAAAGGTCACATGAGTGAGTGAAACTATCACCACCGACAACTAAGTGACAGGCTTTGTTCAGTGTGACTTCAGTGCGACTCAATGCAATATCTACTGCAGATCTTTAGATAACTAAGCAAAAGTCTGCTATGGACAAGACTGAACTGGTAACAAACAGGCGGAGGGCGGCTGGCATCATACATTTCCTGTGCCTGTAGAGTAAACCAATCCTGGTGTTTACTGCCTTGCATACCAGGTTGATATGTTCATGATAGGAGAGCGTAGAATCAAGTGTGATGCCAAGGTATTGAAAACTGCACACTTGTTCCAGGGTTTGTTACAGACTATTGAGAATCCAAAGTGGCAGACTTTTGTATTTGTTATGCGTATTGGTAAACAACATAACTGTTTTTTTTATAATTTAAAAGCAGTCTGTGCCATGAAAACCTGGATTCTGACTTGGAAAAGAACCTTTGTAGATTACATTCTAAGTGGGCGGGTTCAGGGTGGCTAGAAAAGATGACTGCATCATATGCATAGATTAACAACTGACCAGAGCAGGCAAGGGGGAGGGTATTGAGGTAGAGACTGAAAAGGAGTGGACCCAGATTTGAGCCTTGGGGAACCCCAGAGCAAACTGGTATACTATTGGAGAGAGTGTTATTTATTTTCACCCGCTGTGATCTCCCAGTCACGTAGTTTGAGAACCAGGAGGTGGCTTCCTGTGAAAGGCCTAAAGATAGGAGTGGGTCAATGAGGAGACCGTGGTTCATGGTGTCAAAGGCTTTAGTTAGGTCTATGTACACAGACCCAACTAAGTGACCATGGTCGAGGGCTTTGTGTATGAAATCCTTAAATTCGTGAAGGGCAGTGGTACTGTGTCCCTTCCGGAACCCATGCTGCTGACAACACTGGAGGCTATGTTTTGTTAGATATTCTGAAAGTTGATCAGAAACAATCCTTTCTAAGGCTTTGGAGATGGGATGGTAGTTGCGATGCGAGGTTCTATCTCCGCTCTTAAGTATTGGTGTAATGGTTGCCATCTTCCACTGTGAGGGGAGTTGACCTAGAGAGAGGAATAGATTAATCATTTTGGTGAGGGGAGAGGGATGACATCCAGAGCCATTTGCAGCAATTTTAGGTCCAGGAGTCATCATTGAATCTGGACTTCCCCAGAACCGGGTTAGATACTTTTTTCTTCTTGTGGGGAGGGTAGGGAGCTCTAGGTATTACTGGAAAAATATGGAGGGAGAACGCCAGATAGATCAGAGAATGTTGTATTAAAAGTATCAGCGATGATCTTTGGGTCCTGGGTAGTAACACCATTGATATTGGCGGGGGAAGGAGGGAGGCATTGGGTTTGCCAGTAAGGTCCTTTATGTTTTCCAGAACTTCCTTCCATTACCCCAGTTGGAAGAGAGGGATATTTGGAAACGGGCTGTCTTGGCACTGTGAATTTCCTGGGTACATTCATGCCTGGCAGCCTTATACCGCTGCCTATCTGCTGGGAGACTAGATGCAAGGGCCTTATGCCAAAGATTATCCCGGGAAGCCATAAGGTCCAGGAGTGAGGGGTTTATCCAGTGGGTATCAGTACCTTTGATAATACGCTTGGTGTATTGGGCAAATATGTCACTGGCAGAATTGAACATGGAAATAAAGAAGGCTAGACCATTGTCAGCACTAGGGAAGCAGTGTCCAGAGGGGACCAGTCACAGTTGAGGAGGAAGTCTCTGAAATACGTCAGCCGACCTTTTTTAAGGGAGCGCTGATATGTGGTTTGTGGAGGGAGTTTAGGGGTGCGGTGTGACCAGCTGCACAGAATTGGAGAGTGGTCACTGAGTGAGTCAGGCAAAACTGTGACATTAGTAAGTCTATCAGGGAAGTTGGTGAGTATGACATCAATCAGGGTGCTGGTACCCATCCTGTAATTAATCCTAGTGGGGGAGGATACAACCTGAAATAGATCTAAGGCTGCAGCAGCGTCCCTGCAGGGGGCAGCAGCAGGGACCGACCAGTTGATATAAAGATCACCCAGGATGATGACCTCCACCTCACCTTATTAGGCAGCTGAGCTACATAGTCTAGAACAGAGTCAAAGCCATGTTTTAAGTTACAAGGGGAATGTAGCGAGACAGTACTGTGAGGGACTTACCCTTATTGCCAAGTGATATTTTGATGGCAAGGGCCCGTGCTTCATTTCCTGAGATTGTGGACAGAAGAGCTTGCCTTGGAGAGAGTCTTGGAGATAGATGGCACATCCTTCTCCTTTTTTCCACATTCTGTCTTGTCTAAAGAGCACGTACCTATTTAGGGTGATGGCAGAATATGGAACATTAGGGGAGAGACAGGTTTCGACCACACCCAGGATGTGAGGTTTGTGCTGTGTAGCCCAAACCTATAGAACATCTAGCTTCAGTACCAGGCTGCAAATATTTACTGATGCTGATATAAGGCCACTTGCATGCCAACTAGAGGGCTTGGGTAGTGTGAGGGGCCCAGGATTAGGGTGCACATTGCCAGAGAGTATCAGAAGCCATAGGGAGAGCCTATAGAGAACTTGTTTGAGCAATTTTGCATTGTGTATCTGCTTCCTGTGGGAGTGCTTGGAAACAGAGGAGGGTATTGGGAGTGAGAGGACATGGGGCATGATGAGAAAGGAAACGAGATTAGGAAGATTGGTAGTGCAACATGTTATGCCACCAAAAGTAGATGCGAGATAAGATGACTTGCCAATAGTGCCACTGGCCAGCACTTGTGAATTATTACCAAGTTTGTAGCCAATATGTAGTGGTGAAGTGGGAGAGGCAATAGAGGGGAGGCTAGTATCAGAAAGAAAATGGAAAGAAGTAGCCTGCTCACAGGTTCCATGACATCAAAATATTTTTTTTTTGGGGGGGGGGGGTGCAGTGAGACTAAAGAGTTCACTGATCAGTTTGGTGGATCAACTAAGTACAATGAAAAGCAGGCTTTTGTAAGCTAGAAATGATAGCACAGTGGTAGGGTAACAGCCTACAGTATAAAAGGTCAAGGGTTTTAAACCTGCGGTAGAAGGAGGAGGAGGAGTAGAGAGTGGGAAAACAAGGCAGTATGAGGGCTTGTGAGAGAGAGAGAGAGGTACTAGTGGATATAGGCAGAGCAGGACAGGAGGGACCCAAAAACATGTAGTGAGAGAGGGAGATAAGGAAGTGTAAGAATGATCTCTAGTGGTCAGATACTATAACCTGCAAATGGGAAAGTGAAGCCTTTATTACAAGTGTTCACAGGAACCACGTGACAAAATAAATCTATTTTAACACCCCCCACAGTACAGGACACAGCCCAGTAAATCTGCTCTCAGTGAGAGCTGCCTGACACTCCGTACCTTGCTGTTCCAGCTGCTGTGTTGCTCTGTGTGCAAGTGGAGCAGTATGGGGGTGGGTTGCTTGTGAAGGAGCCTTGCTGTTGCTACTCCGTGTGCAAGTGGAGCAGTATGGGGGTGGGTTGCTTGTGAAGGAGCCTTGCCGTTGCTACTCCGTGTGCAAGTGGAGCAGTATGAGGGTGGGTTGCTGATGAAGAAGCCTTGCCGTTGCTGCTCTGTCTGCAAGTGGAGCAGTATGGGGGTGGGTTCCTTGTGAAGGAGCCTTGCCATTGCTACTCCATGTGCAAGTGGAGCAGTATGAGGGTGGGTTGCTCGTGAAGAAGCCTTGCCATTGCTGCTCTGTCTGCAAATGGAGCAGTATGGGGGTGGGTTGCTCATGAAGAAGCCTTGCCGTTGCTACTCCGTGTTCAAGTGGAGCAGTATGGGGGTGAGTTGCTTGTGAAGGAGCCTTGTCATTGCTACTCCATGTGCAAGTGGAGCAGTATGGGGGTAGGCTGCTTGTGAAGAAGCCTTGCCATTCCAGCTCCTGTGCTGCTCCATGTGCAAGTGGAGCAGTATGGGGTTGGGTTGCTTGTGAAGGAGCCTTGTCATTGCTACTCCGTGTGCAAGTGGAGCAGTATGGGGGTGGGTTGCTTGTGAAGGAGCCTTGCTGTTGCTACTCCGTGTGCAAGTGGAGCAATATGGGGGTGAGTTGCTTGTGAAGGAGCCTTGTCATTGCTACTCCGTGTGCAAGTGGAGCAGTATGGGGTGGGTTGCTACTAAGGCCTTGTGTTGCTATCCGTGTGCAAGGGAGCAGTATGGGAGTTGGGTTGCTTGTGAAGGAGCCTTGTCGTTTGCTACTCCGTGTGCAAGTGGAGCAGTATGGGGGAGTGCAGGTTGCTTGTGAAGGGCCTTGTCGTTTGCTACTCGGTGTGCAAGTGGAGCAGTATAGGGTAGGCTGCTTGTGAAGAAGCCTTGCCATTCCAGCTCCTGTGCTGCTCCATGTGCAAATGGAGCAGTATGGGGGTGGGTTGCTTGTGAAGGAGCCTTGTCATTGCTACTCCATGTGCAAGTGGAGCAGTATGGGAGTGAGTTGCTTGTGAAGGAGCCTTGCCGTTGCTACTCCGTGTGCAAGTGGAGCAGTGTGGGGGTGGGTTGCTTGTGAAGGCACCTTGCCATTCCAGCTCCTTTGCTGTTCCATGTGCAAGTGGAGCAGTATAGGGGTAGGTTGTTTGTGAATGCACTTTGCCGTTCCAGCTCCTGTGCTGCTCCATGTGCGAATGGAACAGTATGAGGGTGGGTTGCTTGTGTTAAAAATGTTATTTCAAAGGACAGGTTCTCTTTGTGTGTAGGCCATAGCCAACTACTTGAACATCGCTTTCACCGAGACCTCTCTTCAGTACTGGAACTGGTATCCACAATGACACATTCTGTAGCTGGTGTCTCTCTCTTTTGGAGCCTCTGGCAACAGCAGTTGCAGCCGTTGTCATAGTCAGATATTTCCTGACATTTTTGCGATATCTTTAGTGAAATTCCTGCCTGCCTGGAGTACAGCATTAGGGCCAGTGGAGAGAATCTGTTTAGAAATATTGCAAAAAATCTGGAAATATCTGACCATGAATGGCTGCAACTGTAGACCAAGTCATACAAGTGTCTTGGTGAATATAAATAGTACCCTGTGACAGTAAGGAACTATTCTCAGATCTAGTCTTTACAAAAATGTTTGTCTGGCATGATTTTCTTCTTTGATCTTAGACACAAACCATCATGGGAAACAGACAAACTCCCTTCTCCTTCTTTTCAGCCCACTGGGGTGTCAGTGGAGACTGGTGTCTGCAGAAGACACAGAAATATCTTACGTGGGAGCCAGCCCAGTGGTGCTGAGGGTTGAGGTGCTGGGTGCCACACCTCACACTACACCGGCCATCCAGGTTCGGGAATGGACTCAGGCCGGTGGGGGTCATCCGGGAGAGGGAGGATCGAGCGTCCCAACGGATGCTCTCCTCCCTCTGAGGTGGGATACCAGGGGTGCGGCATGCACCCAACATCCTGAGGGAGCCGGTGGGAACGCAGGCTCTTGAGGGCTTGGAGGCTCCATTCAACGGAGTCAGGGAGTGGAGACACTGTTAGGTGCTTGAGAGAGACGTGCGTCAGTACGTCGCCTCTCTGGACGTATGTCCTTGCGCTGGTGTCTCGGGGGCTGGGAATAGGAATGCAGAAAAATGGAAAGAAACCCCTCGGTGGTCCTAGATGATGACCGTTCCGAGCCACCCAGACCACCAGTTCCAAGACAGACCCCGCTGTGCAGAAGGGAGAAAGGAGGAAGAGGCACTCTAGGGACAGATCCCGAGTTCGGGGGGCTAGATTGGAATGAACGGCCGAAAGGAGTGGACTGGATAGGTAGGAGGGGATAAAAAAAGGAAAAAGAAATGTCTGACGTGGGACCTTGAGACTTCTTTCCCAACCTCATACAGTATGTTCTCCCCATGCTATATGATTGCAGTTGTGCTTACTGATACTATAGTCCCCCATGGCTTTTAGGGTCAAGGGATGCTCCCCAGAACAAACACCAGCACAGGACCCCAGACCCTGCTTGGACCTAGAGGGCTCACATGGCAAAGCAGCTATACCAGAAAGCTCACCTTACTGGCCTGCACTCTAGATGGTACTGCAAACTCCGGGTCCTTCATCCACTGTTTTCCCTTGCACTCTTTTTGTATTTCCAGGCTGTACCAAGTAAGAACCAGCCACACCACCACAGGAGAAACTTCAAGGCTGACTCAGTAACCCCAAACTGGAGAGGGGGGTTACATGAAATATAATAAAATGACTTGTTATATGCTAAGACTATATAAAGTCAAACTAAACTCTTGCATTGCTCATAAAAAAACAGTTGGAGGTTGAAAACTGAAACAAAGCCAATTAAGGAGTTAAAGAAAAGCAGCTGGACTTGTTATTAGGTTATCTAACACTCTAGATGAACAGAAAAACATAAAGTGATAGGAAAAAGGAAATTTTTAATAAAAAAGTAAACGATGAGCATTCAGTATCTCTTGGCTGTTCTAGAACATTATCTCTTTTTATCTTAGGGTTCCAGAAATGCTTAGCTTCTAACCTGAGGAATCCCTCACTTAATGTTTATATTTTATACAGACATCTTGACCAAGAGTGATGCCCCAGAGATAGAACCTATGTAAATTTTAGAATTTAGAATGTAGGTACAAACTCTGCATCCACCCTCCACTCTGGCCTTTCCTCAGATCTGTTTCTTCCCCCGAAGAGACAGTGGCATCGAAGTGAACTCCAGTAATGGCCAGTTCTTCAGCTGAGTTTGTTATTTTGTACTTATTTTAAAAGTGTTTCAGTCAGTTTCTCTTGATTGTTCTGTGTTAGTTAGGGTTTTTCCATAAATTACGATTTCTCCAGTTCCCATTTTATTCCCAGGAAATGGGGAGTAACCTTTCTTTCCTAGTAAACCACGCTGTTTGCTAAATTTTGGTTGTTTACTATATTTGGCTACTCAATTTACAGAGAAACAGAGTGCTTTTTTTTTTTTAATGCTCCGACCCCTACAGCCCTCGCAGTCTAGAGGGAACTCCAGCCTCGTCACCCCAGCATATACCAGCCGGCACAATAGTGGCTCCAGGGCTTACCCCCTCGGTGAGGTTGGGGAGGGGGCCCATCCCCCCCCCCGAGACCGGATTGAAACATTTTTCTGTGCTGTTGGCTAGCTGGGTGCAAGGCCTGCGAGCTCCGTTCTTCATCCTCTGAGGGCATTCTTTTTCCTGGTTTCTGTTCCCTGTGGGCGGCGCATGCAATGACACCTGTGACGCTGCCTCACATGCTTCTGTGTGTGACCCCATCTAGCATCTGCGTCGATCCCTGATCCCCATGTGCGGCATTGGTGGTCCTGCCCCCAGCCTCCGCTAGGGGCCAAGCAAGTTCCAACTGCCGGAGTCCCTCCTTCCCGGAGAAGGAGAGCTGTCCAGTGGAAGCTCCTCCCTGCCAACCCCCGACAGCCTGTGCTCGTTCCCAAACATGGGTCACCGGCATGTAGCGAGGTGTGGCGCCCAGTGCCTCAGTCCTCAGTGCCACTGGACCAAGTGCTTTTTACTTTCTGTTTCTGTCTGTGCCCTTTCACCTTAATTAATCGGTTCCTGTTACAGGAGCCACAGTAGACCTTTGGCACAGTTTCTTCAGTAGAGAAGCCATTTTTGTTTACCTGTGGGCTCTTGTACTGCATTGTTTTTTGTGGGGAATCTTTCAATTATTTCAAGGTTCTCTCTAACTGGTATGTCAGAGACCCAGTGGACCATCAAAAAATTGTACAAATTGTTTTGAGCTCCTGGCAAAGGCAGATGGTCATAAGCTCTGTTTAAAGCGTTTAGATCCACAACGTGATTTTATAAATTTTAAGTCATTTCATATTTTTTGTCCAAAAACCTAATTTAAAAGGGTAACATTTTCACAAAGAAGCATGCCTTCTCAATCTGCCTCTGTATCCTCTAAAAATAATAAAAAAGACTCTGAGGGTGGTCCCAACAATGGTGGAAAGCATGCATCTTAAGGGGTAATCTCCTCATGTACAGCAGCAAATAACGTAAAAGGTGACAAGAAAAAGACAAAGACAAAGTTACACAGCCATCAGAAAGGCTTGGTAAAAGCTGGCCCAGTGGTGTGGAGGTCTGAGGAGCTGGACATAGAAGATGATGTTGAAACATAGAAGTTGATGGCAGATAAGGACTGTGTGGTCCCTCCATTTTGCCCATTTCACCTACCTGTTACAAACCACAGATTCTAGTTGATCTGCAGCTCACCCTTTCTTTCCTGTCCCTTGGGTACCCTTATGTCTATTCCATGCATTCTTGAATTCCTTGTTTTTACCCCACCACCTCCTTTGGGAGGCCGTTCCAAGCATTCACCACTCTTTCAGTGAAACAGTACCTCCTAATGTTGCCCTTGAACCTCCCCCAACTAACTTCATTTCAGGCCCTGTTGTTCTTGCACATCTTCTTTTTTGAAAGATGATGCCTTCCTGTACCTTGTTTATACCCCTGAAGTACTTGAACATTTCTATCATGTCCCCCCTCTCTCTCCTCTCCTCCAGGGAATACATATTGAGTTCCCCTAGCCTCTCCTCTTAGGGCTTTTCATGCAGACCCTGCACCACGGTTGTAGCCCTACTCTGGACCACCTCCAGTCTGTCTATGTCCTTCTGGAGATGTGGTCTCCAGAACTGGACACAGTACTCCAGCTGAGGTCGCAACAGCGATCTGTACAGTGGCATAACCACCTCCTTCCTTCTTTCTGCTGGTGATACCTCTCCCTATGCACCCCAGCATCCCACTGGCTTTCCCCACAGCCTTCTCACATTGGTTGCCTTTAGGTCATCAGATACGAGTACCCCCAGGTTCCATTCCTGCTTGGTGGCTGCCAGTACCTCCCCACTCATCTTGTACACCTCCCTTGGATTTCTGCTCCCCAAGTGCATGACTTTGCACTTTTTTGCTTTGAATCTTAGCTACCACACTCCTAACCACTCCTCCAATCTGCTAAGTCTTTTCTCATTTTTCCTATGCCCTCCAGAGTGTCAACCCTGCTGCAGATCTTAGTGTTGTCTGCAAAAATACATACTTTCCCCTCCAGGCCCTCCCAATGTCACTTATGAAGACATTGATAAGGACTGGTCCCAGGGCTGATCCCTGTGGCACCCTGCTGGTCACCTTCCTCGCATCTGACTGAACACTATTCACCAGCATCCTCTGTATCCTGCCCCTCAATCAATTTCTGACCCAGTTTACCACCTTGGGGCCCCTCCCCATGCTGCCTAACTTGTTTTCCAACCTTCTATGTGGGACTGTATCAAAGGCTTTGTTGAAATCTAAGTCAGCCCTTATCCACTGCCCTTCCCTGATCTACCTCCCTGGCCACCCAGTCAACAAAATCTGTTAGATTTGTTTGACATGACCTTCGCACTGTGAATCCAACCATGCAGCCTTGGATCCTGTGCTCTGCTAGATTTAACAAATTACATTATCCTCTCCTCCTTTAGCAGTACCTCCATTAATTTCCACACTACTGAGGTCAGGCTGACTGGTCTGTAGTTGCCTGCCTCTTCTCAGCTCCCACTTTTGTGGAGAAGGGCCAAATTTGTACTCCTCCAGTCTTCTGGGACTGCCCCCCATTTCCAGTGATCTGTTGAATAGGGTGGTCAGCGGGGCCTCCAACACCTCTCTGAGCTCTTTTAAAATTCTGGGGTGAATTCTATCTGGCCCCATTGCCTTATCTATTTTCAGTTTCCCAAGTTCCTTTTGGACACTCTCTGTACCATGAATGGAGTGGTGTCTACGATTTTACCATAGCGCTTCGACAGCGCTAGCACCGATATCCCTTACAGCGACAGCTACCATGCCGACTGTCGGCATTGTAGCCTCTGGGATGTTGGTGCACACAATAGGGGGGCTACACCCCTGAACCCATCCCTGTGGGGGGCTCTGCCCCCACCCCCCCAGTCTCTAGGATTCCAACTCCGAGTTGGAGCTGGACCGGGGGGGGGGGGGACACACAGCAAGGCTGTCCCAGTTACTGCACACACCGTCAGAGTGACAAGCGGGTTTTGCCTGATTCCTGTCACTGTGATGGTCTTCGTGGTGCCAGAGTCACTGCAGTAACAGTATACCAGTGTCTACATCCCTTCCCTGATAGCTTTGTTTTTTGCTGAGTTGTGGACCTTCATCTTCCCCTTCCTTCGTGAAAACTGAACAAAAGTATTGGTTCAGTATTGCTTCATTTTCTATGTCCTCCTCTGCACACTTTGCTCCCTCCTTCTTTATCCTGACAGTCCCACCCCCTGGTCTTCTTCCTTTCGCTGATGTGTCTGAAGAAGGTCATGTCAACTTTCATTATAGCCTGTGTTATATGTTCTTCCATTCTTGCCTTTGCTCTGCTGGCTGCCTTCCCTGCCTCCCTCTGCTTCTCTAGATACTGCTCCCTGTCCTTTTCCATTTGTGTTTCTTTGTATCTCCTGAAGGCCCTTCTTTTTTCTCTCACTTTCCTGACTACTTCTCTCAAGAACCAAAGTGCTTGTTTCTTTCTCTTACTCTTGCTTTGCTATTAAACACAGAGGTTCATTACCTGTGCTATCGCCCCCTTGAGAATAGATCACTTCTTCTCCACTTCCCCCCCATCCTCTTTTGCCAATGCTTCCCTGAGATATTCCACCATTTTGTCAAAGTTGGCCCTTCTGAAATCCAGGACCTTTACTTTTGTGTGGTTAGCCTCTTCTACTGTGGTTTCATTGAATCATACCATTCTGTTGTCACTGGTTCCTATGTGGCTGCCTACCTTAACATCCATGACCCTGTCCCCATTGGTGAGCAGCAGGTCTAGTATAGCCCCCTTGCAGGTGGTTTCAGCTACAAGCTGTCTCAGGCATGCCTCCTGCAGTACGGTCAGGATGTCTCTTCTTTTGGCTGTACTCACAGTCTGGGTGCTCCAATCTACATCTGGCAGATTGAAGTCCCCTAGTAGTAATGGTTCACCTTTGGTTGCCATTCTGTGGATGGTTTCCACTAGTGTTTTGTCTGTCTCTTCCCCCTGCACTGGAGGCCTGTAGATCACTCCTGTTCTAATGCTGCTACCATTTCCTGTCTCTAGGGGTGACACACAGTGTCTCAGCTCCCTCCTGCAGCCCCTGAACCTCAGTTTCTTTGAATTCCTCCTTTACACACATGGCCACCTCTTCTCCCTTTCTTCCTTCCTTCCTTCCTTTGTCTTTCCTGAAAAGTGTGTATCCTGGTATAGCTGTATCCCATTCATGGTTTTCTGTGTAGCAAGTTTCTGTAACAGCCACTGTGTTCAGGTCCGCTACCACCATCAATGCCTTCAGGTCTGGGATTTTGTTTCCCAGGCTGTGGGCATTTGTACATATTGCTCTCCATATTCGGTCACCTCCCTCCTTACACCCCTGTCTCCCTTCCGTCCCCTTTTTGCATTTTATCCTGTTGTTTGTTTTCTCCCGAATGTTGCCTATGTAGGATTTCCACTTTATTGGTGATCCTTCGACCCTAGTATCCTCTTTATGCGGTCTCTTCCTGGAGTGGGTGGGGGCAGTATGATATTCCCTGCTGGCTTCGCCTCCTTCCTCAGCTAATTTAAAATGCAGAGGAAACATTTAAACATTTCACCAATGATCTTGGTGCCCCCTCTGGACGGATGCAGGCCATACAGTTTGTACAGTCCTTCATCCCCCCAGGTGGGGCCCCAGTCCTCAATGAAGCCAAAACCCTCCTGCCACACCAGACCTTCAACCAGTCACTGAATTCCCTGGTGCAGCTGTCCCTACCTTCCCCCCTGCCATAGATAGGCAGTATCTCTGAAAACGCTATGGAGTGTGCTATAGTACTTGCTTAAGGCCCCTTCCCAAGTCCCTAAAGTCCTTCTTTACTGCCCCATGTCCACCACTTTCCTCACTAGGTCATTTGTCCCCATGTGGACAATAACATCCAGTTCCTCCCTCCATGCTACTGCCCTGGTGATCCTTAGGATACCCCCCTCCCGCCGAGCTGTGCCTCTAAGTAGGCATGTTACCTCCCTTTTTGCCCCACTGCCTGTCCCTAGCTCTATTCCTCTCACAATGGAGTCCCCAAAAACAGGATTTGCTTTCTCCTTCTCTGGGGTCTCCTGCTGCCCACCCTTGGGGCTCCATCACAGAGCAGGCATTAGGCCACGTGGGAGGAAGGGGCCATTACTGGAGCCACTGAGTGCATACATGCCTCCACATGTGTATGGACACCTTACCTCCCTCCATGCTGGCAGCCTGGGTTTGGGAATGAGCCTGCATCACCAGGGGTCAGCTGGGGGGAAGGCGAGGAGCTGGATTGAGGTGCCGCAAGGCACCTCTCCTCTACCGGGGAGGGACATGGGCTTCTCCAGCTCTTGGCTACCACCAAGTGGAGTCTAGGTGGCAGTGCCAAGCCAGTCAGGGAGCCAGGCATTAGACTGGGTGAGACAAAGGGGCCATCACTGGTGCCACAGCATGCATTCACGCCTCCATGCACAGCTTGCGTGCCCCAGAACCCCAATAGTAAAAAGCTATATAGAAAAAGAAAGGCTTGGTAAAGATGGTTCAGATATCTGGGTGTCCAAAAAGAGGAACCCTGTATCCAGTGATGGCAAAAATAAAAAGAGCCTTATGGCAGGCACTGGAAATGGTGTCTGATAAAAAGAAATTAAAAGAAAATAATGTCACTGCCACACCTTCTGTACTGAGAAAGGAGCAGACATAGAAACATAGAAACATAGACTTTGACGGCAGATAAGGACCGCTAGGCCCATCTAGTCTGCCCATTTCCCTACCTACAGGATAGGCCGCAGATCCTAGTTAACCAACAGCCTATATCTTCCTGCCCTCCACAAGAATTGCCTTATGTCTGTCCCATGCATTCTTGAATTCCTCCACAGTTTTAGACCCCATAACTTCCTCAGGAAGGCTGTTCCATGCATCCACTACCTCTCTGTGAAATAATACTTCCTCACATTGCCCTGAACCGCCCTCCTTCTATCTTTAAATTGTGTCCCTTGTTCTTGCAAGTCTCTTTTCTGAAAGATGCTACCCTCTTGGACTTTGTTGATTCTTTTGAGGTACTTGAAAGTTTCTATCATGTCCCCCTCTCCCTTCTTTCCTCAGAGTATACATATTGAGCTCCTTTAGTCTCTCCTCATACGGCTTCTCTTGCAGACCCTGCACCATTTAGTTGCCCTCCTCTGGACTGCCTCTATCCTGTCTATGTCCTTGCAGAGATGGGGTCTCCAGAACTGGACACAGTATTCCAGATGGGGTCTCACCAACTGTCTGTACAGAGGATAACAACTTCCTGTTTTCTGCTGCTGATGCCTCTCCTATACATCCCAGTATACCCCGGCCCTCCCTACTGCCTTCTCCACATTGCTTGCTAACCTTAAGGTCATCTGATATGATTACCCCAGGTCCCTTTCCTGTTTTGTTGTTGTTACTACCTCCCACCCATTGTGTATTCTTCCCTGGGTTCTTGTTTCCCAGGTGCATTATTTTGCACTTTTTGCATTGAATCCAGCTGCCATCGTCTGACCATTCCTCCAACCTTGCCAAGTCCTTTTCATCCTTTCCACGCCTCCTTGTGTATCAAACCTGTTGCAGATCTTGTGTCATCTGCAAAAAGGCATACTTTTCCTTCCAGTCCCTCTGCAATGTCACTGATGAAGACATTAAAAAGGACTGGACCCAATACTGAACCCTGCGGTACCCCACTAGTAACCGCCCTTTCTTCAGAGTGGACTCCATTTACAATAACCTTCTGTGTCCTGTTGTCCAGCCAATGTTTTACCCAGGCTACCACCCTGGGACCCACTCCCAGGCTGGTTAATTTGACTAATAATCTTTTGTGTGGGACTGTGTCAAATGCCTTGCTAAAGTCTAGGTAGGCCATGTCCACAGCCCCTCCCTGGTCTACTACTTTGGTCACCCAGTCAAAGAAATCTATTAGATTCATCTGATGGACCTTCCCACTGTGAACCCATGCTGCCTTTGAACTGTGCTCCACTGACCTGTAGAACTCAACTATTCTTTCCTTCAGAAGTGACTCCATCACTTTCCCTACCACAGAGGTCAGACTGACAGGTTTGTAGTTTCTGCCTCTGTCTTGGTCCCACTTTTGTGAAGGGAATCACATCCGCCTTCCTCCAGTCCTCGGTACCACCATCCTCCCATGATTTATTAAAAGAGTAGTCAGTGGTTTCACTAGTTCCTTCCTTAATTCTTTTAGAATTCTGGGGTGAATTCCATCAGGACCCATTGCTTTCTCCACCTTCAGTTTTAGGAGTTCTTGCAGAACCCTTTCTTCTGTGAAAGGACTGGGATCGACCCCCTATCAAGAGTGCTTCTATTAATTGGATTAGGCACTTCCTCCTCTTTGTGAATACTGAGCAGAAATATTCGTTCAGTATTCCTGCTTTTCACTGTCCCCTCTGCCCACCCACCTTCATTCTATTCAGCCTCACTATCCCTCCCTTTGTCTTTCTATGCTCGCTGATGTACCTATAAAGGTTTTATCCCCTTCTTAACTGAGTTGGCTATCTTTTCCTCAGTTTGGGCCTTTGCTATTCTGACTCTCTCCCTGCTTCTTTCTGCCTTAACTGGTACAGCTCTCTGTCCTGCTCCTTCTGTGTTTCCTTATACTTCCGAATGCTATCTTTTTCCTGACTTTCACAGCCACCTCTCTTGAGAACCATAGTGGCTTTTTCTTTTTTTTGATTTGTTTATTTGCTTCACACAAAGGCTTGTTGCCTCTGTGATGGCAGTTTTGATAATTCCCCATTGTTGCTCCACACCTCCTTCTAGCCTGTTTGCTAGTGCTTTTCTGAGGCACTCTCCCATCTTGCCAAAGTCAGCCCTCCTAAAGTCCAGTACCCTCACTTTTGTATGGCTTGACTCTGTAGCTGAGTTTAACGTGAACCACACTGTTTGATGGTCACTTGTCCCCAGATGGCAACCCACTTCTAGATCTGAGATCCTCTCACTGCCCCGTTTGAGAGTACAAGGTCTAAGATTGCTCCCTCATGAGTGGGTTCCAAACTAGCTGTCTAATGCCTGCCACCTGTAGGGCATCAAGAATGGCCCTGCTCTTGGATGGCTGCAGCAAATGTGCTCCAGTTAACATCTGGCATATTCAGGTCTCCCATCAACAGTATCTCCTTTCTCTGCCATTCTAAGAATGCCTTCCATCATATCCTTGTCCATTCCTTCCCCTGACATGGGGTCTGTACCAACCCCTGTGCGGATTGTGGTGCCCTTTCCAGTCTCAAGGTGACCCACAGTGCCTCCTCTCCTCCCTGTTTACTCTTTTGTTCAGTTGCTTTATCCCTTCCTTTACATAGAGAGCTACTCCTCCCCTCTTCTCCCTGCCTGTCTCTCCTGTAGGTTATGTACCCTGGTATGTTAACATCCCAGTCATGGTTCTCTGTGTACCATGTTTCTGTGACTGCTACGATATCCAGGCATCCCTCTTCCATTAAGGCCACCAGCTCAGGGAGCTTGTTGCCCAGACTCACAGGCATTGGTACTCATTACCCTCCATTTCCTGATGGCCTTACCCCTTTGCCCCATCCCTGTCCTTCTTGCCTTTGTCACTTTCTCCATTTACCACTGCCCTTCTCCTATCCACCTCCATGTTGGTGTTTGCCACACTTACTACCGTGATTATTTGGGGGCTAGGATTTTCCTGCTCCTTTCCAGTGCCTCCCCCCTTGGCTAGTTTAAAAGCTTGCCAATGAAGCATTTAAACCTATCACCTAGGATCCTGGTTCCCCTCCTGGACAGATGCAGCCCATCATGCCAGTATAGGCTTGCATCACTCCAGGTGGACCCCCAGTCCCCAATGAAACCAAATCCCTGAGCTCCACACCAGTTTTTCAACCACTGATTGAATCCCATGGTACGGAACACCCTAGCCTCTCCCATGCCATAGATGGGTAGCACCTCCGAGAAGGTTACCGTGGTGCTACTTGACTAAGGCCCGTCCCCAATTCCACAAACTCTTCCTGCACTTCTCTAATCCCTTTCTTAGCCAGGTCATTTGTCCCTAGGTGGACAATGACATCCAGCTCCTCCTGTGCAGCTGCTCCGGCATTCCTGAGGATTCGCTCCCTGTCCCTCCAAGCCATGGCGCCAGGCAGGCACCTTACCTCCCTCTCCCCTTCCTTGCCCAGTTCTACCTTCCTAACAATGGAGTCCCCCACCAGGAGTTGTTTCCTTCTCCTGCAGGGTCCCCTGACACCCTCCTGTGGGTCTCCTTTGTGTAGGTTCCCAGTATCCTCCTTGGTCTCCACTGTAGGTGCTTCCATAGAGGAACCACACTTTGCCAGAATGGCATAGGAATTGTGGAGAGGTACAACTGGAGGGATGTGCCTCTGTTCCACCACCCTCACCCTCCCTGAGCCCACTGTGGTCCAACCGCTCCTCTTTCTTGGCAACCTCTGAGGCAATGGCAGTGGCACTGGTGGTCCCTGGATGGAAGAGGAGGTCCCACAAATCCTGGCCAACTCAGCCTGGAGATGAGCAACCTCCTCCCTCAGCCCAGAGAGGTGCCTGCAGATGGGACAACACCGCATCCTCCAGAACATCTCCCGGAAGACTGCTGCTCCACAGCCACTGCACTGCACCACTCCAATCATGTCTTATTTCTGGCCCCTTAACTGTTTGCAATCCTTACTCTTTCCTCTGTTTTTTTTTCTCTCTCTCCTTACTTTCTGCCTGTGTTCCCTTTAAGCTCCAGACAGATGACACTGAAAAAAAAAATGCAAAAATGCTGTCATCAGAGGACATACTGTATCAAAAATGTGGCAATTATTTTTCCAGGCTACCCAGGCCATGGGAAATTTGAATAAAATACCTGCCCCACCCCCCCAAGATTCAGACTCCAACCTACCTACCTGAAGATTAGGAGGAAGAGGAAGAAGAGTATTATTTGCATATGGAAGAAGGTGACCCTGTGAAGTTAGAGGGCACACCTGAGCAAGATGTTGAGCCTTCTAAAAGGCAAATTAAGGACTACACATCTTTTTCTTCATTTGCTAGACAAATTGTTGATGTCTTCACTACACTAGAAATGGTGGAGGATGAAGAGGATGCCAATTTTATGGATATGCTGGGAGTGGCTGTGAAAGGAAGGATGTTACTTCCAATATATAAACCACTTAAAAAGGCCATAGCAAAAATCATGGCTCCACCCACTTCAACTGCAGCCATCAACCAAAAAATGAGAGAAAATATCAGGTGGACAAGCAGGGAGTGGAATATCTATATGACCATCCTGATTTTCATGGAGTAGTCTACACTGCTGCTTGTGAGAGAGTATACATCACTTTACTGTATCTGTGCAGCCCCCTGAAAAAGACAAAAAAATTAGATACTATGGCAAAAAAGGTTTATATGATGGCTTCCCTGCATATCAACCAGGCAGCTTATTCAGCATATACTGTACAGAACAGTACCAGAAAAAAATTTGGAACACAATTCTGGCACTAGCAGAAAGAGTGGATAGCGAATTGACACAGGACCTGATTGCCCCATCGAGATCAGCCCTGTATGCCACAATATATAATTTCCACACTGCAGTGGACACTAATTACACTGCTGCCAGAGTTTTGGCTCATGTAGTATCATTAAGAAGTTTTTCCTGGGTAAGAACTACAACACATTCCCAGGATGCTCAAAACAAGGCCATGGATTTCTCCTTTGAAGGATATTCATTATTTGGCGACAACACCAAAGCCTATATGAAACAAGCATTTGTCAATGCCAAATATTTGTTTGCTGGCATTAGCAGTGGAAGTGCAGGAGTTAGACAGATGCAGTACAGAAATAACAATGATGTACTGAACTGATGCCAACTCCACCCCCACCATGCAGAGATGGACAGGCATTGGGGCGTGCCTTTGGGTCGTCACCCATAAGGGTCACGACATTTTACCTCACCCTACCCTGCAGACACTGACAAGTGTCTAGGTCTGCCTTGGGGTGTTTGGGCTTTACACTCACCTCATTCCATAAGGAAATATGCTGAAATGGGTGCAGTACAGGAGAATGGTGTAAACTCTGGGGCCAAAGAGTCCAAGGTGCACCTCAATGCCTATCACTGGCTGCAGGGTGGGGGTGGGATGGGGGTGGAATGGCATGAGCATCATTTCTTGTGGGGACTTTTGTACCAGATTTCCAATATAGGCATTTTGGGACCTCCGCTCATGAACAGTGTTACTGTGATTTTCTTAATCTGACCTGAACAATGATTTCCCACAGCGAGTGTGTTATTCTGCGCCAGAAGTGCAAAAACACATTTTGGCCAGGATGTGAAAAATGACAGCTGTAATGTTCATAAGGATGTTTAGAAAAATGCCAGCATTGAAAATCTGGAGTGAAAATAGTACAAATTCATGAAGTTACGAGGGTGCATAGAAACTGCGCAATGCACGCTTGTAATACAGTCATTTTATGGACTTTTGTCACCAAACTTTTAACATAGGCATTTTAGGACCTCTGCTCATGAACAGTGTCACTTTGATTTTCTTAATCTGTCCAGAACACTGATTTCCCACAGTGATCGTGCTATTCTGCACCAGAAATGCGAAAACACATTTCAGCCAGGATGTGAAAAATGACAACTGTACTGTTCATAAGGAGGTGTGAAAAAATGGCAACATTGAAAATCTGGAGTGAAATATTACAAATTCGCGAACTTGCGAGTATGCATAGAAACTATGCAACACATGCTCATAACACAGTCATTTTTGAGAATTTTTTCATCAGATGTGCAACATAGGCTTTTTGAGATTCACCTCATGAACAGTGGCACTGTCATTTAGTTAATTGGTCCCAAAAGGTGATTCCACGTAGTGACTGCAAAATCACCTTTCGGAACAGAATAACCAGATGACAGTGACTGTATTCACTAGATGGGGACCCAAGAACCCCAACTTGAAAATTTAGTGCATAAATTCAAAAATAAATGACCGAGATATGAACCAAAGTTGAAAAAAACTCTGTATATGCTGTTATACAGTTTATCAGCATTTCTTCAGTTCTCAGTCAGCTTTGAAAAGTGCAGACGTGTTCCCAGTCCACTGAAAATTGTCGCTGGGCTCCGAAGGTAAGTATGGGGTGAGGGGAGTGTGGGGAGGTGGGGCGCACAGAGGGTGGGTGCGGGTTGGGGGAGGGGCTTGAGAAACAGCGAGGGACCATTTTCTTTTTTCACAGGTTTATAGAAACATAGAATTTGATGGCAGATAAGGACCACTTGGCCCACCTAGTCTGCCCATTTCTCTACCTGATAGATAAGTTGCAGATTCTAGTTGATCAACAGCTTTTTCCTCCTACCCCCCACTAGAATTGCCTTATGTGTGTCCCATGCATTCTTGAATTCTCCCACTGTTCATGACTCCACAACCTCCACAGGAAGGCTGTTCCATGCATCCATAACCCTCTCTGTGAAAAAATACTTTCTAACATTACCTCTGAGCCATCCCCCCTCTATCTTCAAATTGTGCCGCCATGTTCTTGCACATCTCTTCTTCTGAAAGATACTACCCTCTTGTACTTTAATTCCCTTGACATACTTGAATGTTTCTATCATGTCCCCCCTCTTCCTCCTTTCCTCAAGGGTATACATATTAAGCTGCTTTAGTCCCTCCTCGTATGTATTCTGGTGCAGGTCCTGCACCATTTTGGTTGCCCTCCTCTGAAAAGCCTCCACTCTGTCTATGTCTTTGTGGAGATGGGGTCTCTAGAATTGCATGCAGTACTCCAGATGGAGTCTCACTAACTGTCTATATAGAGGGATAACAACTTCCTGTTTTCTACTGTTGATGCCTCTCCCTATGCATCCCAGTATCCCCCCAGCCCTCCTTACTGCCTTTTCACATTACTTGCCCACCTTTAGGCCATCTGATATAATTACTCCTAGGTCTCTTTCGGTTTTTGTTGTTGTTGTTAACTCCCCCCAACCCCCATTGTGTACTCTTTCCCTGGGTTTTTGTTTCCAAGATACATTACCTTGCACTTCTTTGCATTGAATCTGAGCTGCCACATATCCTTTTCATTCTTTCCACCACACCTTGTGTATCAACCCTGTTGCAGATCTTTGTGTCATCTGCAAAGAGACATACTTTTCCTTCCAGGCGCTCTCCAATGTCACTTATAAAGACATTAAAGAGGACCGGTCCCAGTACCAAACCCTGTGGTACCCCACTAGTTACCCTCCTTTCTCACTGTGGACTCTGTTTACTATTACCCTTTGCGTCCTGTTGTCCAGCCAGTTTATTATCCAGGCTACCACCTTGGGACCCACTCCAAGGCTGGCAAACTTGTATATTAATCTTTTGTGTGAGATTGTGTCAAATGCCTTGCTAAAATTTAGGTAGGCAATATCCACAGCCCCTCCCTGGTCTACTACTTTGGTCACCCAGTCAAAGAAATCTATTAGATTCATCTGACATGACCTTCCTGCTGTGAAACCATGCTGCCTTGGGTCCTGTGCCCCACTGACCTCTAGGTAATCAACAATTCTTTTCTTCAGAAGTGATTCCATCATTTTCCCTACCACTGAAGTCAAACTAACCGGTCTGTAGTTTCCTGCCTCTGCCCTGCTCCCACTTTTGTGAAGTGGAATCACATTTGCCCTCTTCTGGTCCTCGGGTACCACCCCATCCTCCCAAGATTTGTTAAAGAGAGTAGTCAGTGGTGTTACTAGTTCTACCCTTAGTTCTTTTAGAATTCTTGGGTGAATCCCATCAGGTCCCATTGCTTTGTCCACCCTCAGTTTCAAGAGTTCTTTCAAAACCCTTTCTTCTGTGAATGGACTGGTATCGACCCCCCTATTCAGATTTCCTCCCTTGTTTGGTTTCAGTACCTCCCTCTCCTCTTCCGTTATGAATGCTGAGCAGAAATATTAATTCAGTATCCAGGCTTTTTCGCTGTCACCCTCTGCCCACATTCCCTTCCCTTTATTAAGTTTCTGTATTCCTCCCTTGGTCTTTCTTCAGTCCCTAATGTACCTATAAAAGGTTTTATGCTCCTTCTTAACAGAGTTGGCTATCTTTTCCTCAGTTTGTGGCTTTGCTATTCTGACTGCCTTCCCTGCCTCCTTCTGCTTTAACTGATAACGTTCTCTGTCCTGCTCCTTCTGTATTTCCTTATATTTCCTGAATTATATCCTTTTCTCCATAACCATCCCTACCACCTCTTTTGAGGACCATAGTGTTTTTTTCCTTCATTTTGTTTTGTTGATTTGCTTCACACAAATGCTTGTTGCCTCTGCAATGGCTGTTTTGAATATTCCCCATTGTTCCTCCACCCCCCCTTCTTGCCCATTTGCTAGTGCTTTTCTGAGGCATGCTGTCATTTTCCCAAAGTCCAGTACTCTTGTTTTTGTATGGCTTGACTCTATGGCTGTGTTTATTGTGAACCACACTGTTTGGTGGTCACTTGTTCCCAGATGGCTGCCCACTTCTAAATCTGAGATCCTTTCTCCTTCCCCATTTGATAGTACCAGGTCTAAGATTGCTCCCTCCTGAGTGGGCTCCAACACAAACTGTCTGAGGCATGCCCCCTGTAGGGCATCAAGAATAACCCTGCTCTTGGATGTGCCTGCAGTAAAGGTACTCCAGTTAACATCTGGCATATTCAGGTCCCCCATTAACAATATCTCCCCTTTTTCTGCCATTTTAAGGATGCCTTCTATCATTTCCTTGTCCATTTCCTCTCCCTGAGATGAGGATCAGTACACAACCCCCATGAGGATTGTGGTGCCAATCCAGGGTGACTCATAGTGACTCATCAATTTCCTGTTTACTCTTTAATTCTGTTGCTTTAATCCCTTCCCTTATATAGAGAGCTACTCCTCCTCCTCTTTTACCATCCCTGTCTCTCCTGTAGACTGTGTATCCTGGTATGTTGACATCCCAGTCATGGTTCTCTGTGTACCATGTTTCAGTGGCTGCCACAATATCCAGGCAACCCTCTTCTATCAAGGCCACTAGTTCAGGGAGCTTGTTGCACAGACTGAGGGCATTGCTACTTATTGTGATGTGGATGGCCAGTTCTGAGTGCGGTATCATTTTTTTAATATAAAATGTATTACTGACTGTCTCTGCTGAGAAATCTGGTACTCTAAGACTGACCCCCCCCCCAAGGTTTCAGCTGACAGATGAAAGCCATGAGAAAATGCTGATACAGCATATGAGATCACACACACTCAGGTTTTAGATACCATGTGTTACATGGAAGGCCTTAATCAAGGAGCTCCTGTTTGCCTGAATTAATTACAACTGTAGTTGCTAAGATGGAAGATCATATCTATTTTATGATGTTGGAGGGAAAACCCAGGTTATTACACAGGAGTGCAAAATCATAAAGATGCTTTCATGTCCTGGAAAGGGGAAGCTTATTATGAGATCAAAGACTGTCATTTGAAGGATATGAGTCATACTGAAGATTTCAGAATGTAATACTTTGAAAAGACATCCTATTTTTGTATAAGATATATATATATATATATATATAATCTGACAGGGAGGAGTTAGGTGACCTCATGCAAAGTAGGTGGGGAAAACCAGTTTTTAAAGATTATTCTGTTTTCCTTCAGAGACATTTTTATCTAGACTCTGACAATGAAACATCTGTGAGCACTTTAAAACAGATATTTAGAAAGGTAGACAAAAATCTAAATATTGTTGTAGGAAATTTTCACTGTTTAAACCTTGTTTGTTTAAAAGATTTGTATGTCTCGTGATATAAGAGTTCTGTATTTTGTGTTTTACACATTTTTATCTATTTTAGTAAAACTCTTTTTAGAGCATAGATGGTCTGTCTTTGATTTCATTTGTAAGAAAAGTATATATATGGTTATAGCAGACACAAGGCATAAGCTGAAGGGTGATACCAAACTGGAAAGTGAAGCGTTTTAAATCTGAGGTCTTTATTAAAGTTTTCAAGGGTTCATCCCTGTATACCTGGTTAGGTGCCCGTAGGCAAAAATATCTGGCCCCCAGAAGACAGAAGTATCTGAACCTGTGCATTGGGTATGCTAGCAAGAGGTTCACAGTTTGAATCCCTCCAAGACTTGAGACCAAAGGTTGATCCGAACTCACAAAACAGACAAAAGAGTTACCTTGTTCTGTTAAACTGTTCACAAGACTGCGCTCTGAGGTTGTCACTCTGAGAGTAGAGGGCCTGACCTGCTGAGTGGGTTTGTGACAGACTGGTTAGCAGCGGTGCCATAATTTTGGTATCACAAGCTTGTATTGTTCTGTGTCAGCTGAGACCATGAGCTCTTTTGCAAAGAAAGAAAAAAGGTAGAGTTTTATTTTAAAAAGAAACAGAACTATATATCACTTGGCTTACAGTCAAGTTCCACCCATTTTTATTTTTTTTTCCCTAAAGTGCAAGTCAGAGTAGCAGTAGTGAGGGAAGAAGAAGAAGATGGCTTCTGATTACAGCAGGCACACTGTAGATTACTTGAAGCAGTTGTGCAGGGATAGAGGAGTCCCATTCGAGGTGACAGCCAAAAAGCAGAAACTCATAGAGGCCTTGATGGTAACAGATACCCAGAGCAGCAAGTCATAGACCATGACAGAAAGGGACCAGACCTCGAGTGTGGCAGGACTAGCGGCCAGTGCTGTGTCCAGATCTGGTGAGGAGGACAGCAGGGCCACTGTCAGTGAAGGGCCACAGCAGCAGGGGAAGGTCACCATTATCCTGAATCCAGAGGTACTCAGGCTGCAAATTGAGTTGTGCAGGATGGAGCTGGAGTTCCAGGAGAAGAGAGAGTGAGAACGCCGTGATGCAGAGAGGGAACAGTGAGAGGCAGAGGGGAAACAGCGAGAGGCAGAGCAACAACAGAGGGAGGTAGACCATAAGAAGCGTGAGTGCCAGCAAGCTGCAGAGGAGAAGAGAGAGGAGTGCCAGTGGCAACATGAACTGGAGAAGCTGTGACTCTGACCAGTGGCACCAGAGCAGGTAAGTGGCTTGGGTTTAACTGGAACTGCAGGACTGCATTGCAAACTGAACTCCAAATTAATAGTGAATTTAAAGAGGGGGATGATATGGATGCCTTTTTAAATTCTTTTGAAAAAGTTTGTATTCAGGCTAAAATTCCTAGACAGTCCTGGAGCTTCCAGCAATCCCTGCTACTTACTGGGAAAGCTCAGGGTGCATTGGGTCAAATGGACAATGAGGACAGCAATGATTACAGCAAGCTAAAAGCTGCACTGTTAAAAAGGTTTGAATTAACTGCTGAATCATGCCGAGCTAAATTCTGTAAGCTCGGGAGAAGCCCTGATATGAGCTGTGAGGAGCTAGCCATGGAACAACGTCAGTTTTTAAAACATTGATGGGAAGGAATTGAAGCAAACTCTGTTGATAAAATTGAAAATGTGATTTTATTAGAACAGTTTTATTGGGCATGCCCAACAGAGCTAAAAACCTGGCTGGAGGACAGAGATTCAAAAACAGTGAAAGAGGCTGCTGAACTCTTGGACCGCTATGCCAAGTGCAGACCTGCTCTGAGAGCAAATGGGGCAGGCTTGACAGTGCAGAAAGGGAAAAGCATGCCTTCAGGGCAGCTAAAACCCTCTCTGCCTCCAGGGAAACCAGTTAGCCCCAGGTTTCAGAGAAAAGATTTCTCTGAGAGAAGAAATGAATGTTGGTTGTGTAAAGAAGTTGGGCATATTGCCCAGCAGTGCCCCAAAAAGGCAAGCAATACACAACAGGGTGCTAGAAAAGAAGTAGGTTGTTTTTGTGTCCCTGGAAGCATGCCAGTGAACATGAGGGAACACATTCACCCAGTCATGATAAATGGTGTGCAGACACAAGGGTTAATGGACACAGGAGCATCCCTGACGTTAGTAAAGGGGGATCTGGTACAGCCTGGTCAGCATATACCCAATAAATATGCCACTGTCCAAGGGTTCACTGGTGAAGAGAAACCATTACCCTTCGCTAGTGTTCTGTTAGACTAGGGTGAAACAGGGGAAACTGTGCAACAGGTGGCTGTAACCAAAACATTAGCAGTGGATGTGATCCTGAGTAACAATCTCCAGCAGGGGATGGTATGTGCAGTTACCTGTAGCCAACTGGCAAGGGAAAATTGCAGTTCCCTGAATCCCACAGAAACCAGTGTGGAAACCACTGAGAGGCTGGTTCCCCAGCCTGTGTCTCCAGATGGGGAGACTGATAAAAAGGGAGTAGAAATTTCCCCAGTAGCCAGTAACCACACAGCTACAGAGGGTACTCCAAAGAGGGAGGGGTGACCCCTTGTCAGGGGGTTGGGATTGACAGTGATCCTGAGGGCCCTGACGCTAGTGCTAGGGACCCTAGTTTAATGACAGAAGGGGACCTGTCCTATGCCTTGGGAATGTGTGATGGGTTTGTAGCTGCCCAGAGGAGTGACTCTAGTTTAGAGAAGCTGAGGGCTTGGGCAGACTCAGACAGCACACAGGGAGGTGACGGCAGACATAAGATTTGTTGGGAAAATTGACTTCTGTATACTCAGGCAGTACAGACAGAGGGAGGGATGCTAGGCAGGTAGCTTGTCATTCCCCAGGGGTATCGTGAGCAGTTGCTCAAAATTGCACATGATATTCCCTTGGCTGGTCATCTGGGAATCAAGTGCACAATGCAGTGGCTAGCCCAGAATTTCTATTGGCCTAACTTCACTCAGCAGGTGAAAGAGTATTGCAGGTCTTGTCACCGGTGCCAAGAAATAGGGAAGGCGGGCAAGAAAACCCAAGCCACCCTGATTCCATTGCCTATAGTGGAGGAGCCATTCCAGAGAGTGGGAATGGATATTGTGGGGCCTTTAAATACCCCCAGCTTCTCAGGGAAGAGATTCATCCTTACTGTGGTGAATTATGCCACCCGGTACCCAGAGGCAGTCGCCCTATCCTCACTGAGGACAGACAAAGTGGCAAATGCCTTACTTGGGATTTTCTCCTATGTTGGGTTTCCAAAGGAGGTAATCACTGATCAAGGGGGTTCCTTCCTGTCAGACCTGATGAAATGTTTATGGGAGAAGTGTGGGGTGGTGCAGAGATGCACGACACCGTATCACCCACAAGCTAATGGACTTGTGGAACAATTCAATGGTACCCTTAAGTCAATGCTCCAGGCATTTGCTGAACAGCATGGGAGGGACTGGGAGAAATACCTTCCCCATCTGTTGTTTGCATACAGGGAGGTGCCCCAAGAGTCGACAGGATTTTCCCCCTTTGAACTCTTATATGGACGCCAAGTACATGGGCCCCTAGACTTGATCTGGGAAGACTGGGACAGCAAGCATACCACCCAGGGAACTCCCATTGTGGATTACGTCCTTGGTTTAGAGAAAGGCTGAAGGAGCTTATGGGGAACAGCACAGAGCAACCTAGCAGCTGCCCAACAGAAATGAAAAGTGTTGTACGACCGCAGAGCCAGAGCTTGTCGTACATAGTGGGTCAGGAAGTCATGGTCCTTATTCCGGTCCGGAAAGACAAGCTGCAAGTTGAGTGGGCAGGACCATACAAAGTGGTTAGGAAGGTAAATGATGTGAACTACATTGTGGAGTTACCTGACAGAAGACTGACAGAAAGGATGTACCATGTCAACATGATGAAGCCATATGCAAATAGGGCTGACATGGTGTTTGCAGTGTGTAGTCATGGGGAGGGGATGGATGAAGAAGACCCTCTTCTGGACTTGCTGGAAGAAAGCAAGTGGGAGTCCTCTGTGGAGGCAGTTAAATTGTCTCCCCAGCTGGCCCCGGACCAGATCCAGAAAGTAAGAAAGGTTTTAGCAGACTTTGCCCTGTTGTTTAGCACCAAGCTTGGACTAACCCCCTTAGCGACACATGATGTGGAGACAGGGACACAGACACCCATACGGTGGACAGCATATCAGGTGTCAGAGGCTGTCCAAAAGGACATTAGGAGGGAAGTGGAGGAGATGCTGGATTTAGGGGTAATCCAGAGATCCCACAGCTCCGGGCCTGACCCATAGTTCTTCTACCTAAGCCAGATGGCTCAACTCATTTCTGTGTGGACTGTCATTTACTGAATACAGTCGTGAAGTCCGATGCCCGCCCGATGCCCTGGATGGACGAACTCCTGGACAAGTTGGGAGGGGCGACCTACCTTATGACCATTGACCTGACAATGGTGTATTGGCAGGTAGAGTTGACAGACTGAGCTAGGGAGAGGTCGATCTTCATCACTCCGATAGGCTTATTTGAGTTTAAAGTAATGCCTCTCGGAAAGAAGAACACCCTGGCCACTTTCCAAAAGTTGGTGAACCAGGTGTTAAATGGTGCTGCGTAGTACCCAGTGGCATACTTAGATGACATTGCCATCTTTAGTAGCAGCTGGGAGGAACACCTATCCCACCTTAGGGAAGTGCTGGGCAGGATAAAGGGGGCCGGGCTCACTGTCAAATTTAGAAGTGCCAGGTGGCCTTGGAGGAAGTGGCATACCTCGGGCATGTGGTAGGCCAGGGACAGCTCCGTCCTAATCAAAGATAGAGGTGATCCAGGAGTGGCCCAGACCAGAAACCCAGAAGCAGGTCAGGAACTTTCTAGGGACAGCAGGGTACTACAGGAAATGTGTACCCAATTACAGTGCCCTGGCTGCTCCCCTATCTGATCTGACAAAGAAAAGGATGCCAAAGAAAATTACCTGGGGCCCAGCCTATGAGGAAGTCTTTACCAGACTAAAGGAGGCACTGTGCAGTGCTCCTGTTTTGACAAGTCCTGACTATAGCAAAATATTATAGATCAGACGCATGCCTCAGACATGGGTATTGGAGCAGTACTGAGTCAGACGTCCAGCCAAGGGACAAATCACCCAGCAGTGTACCTGAGTAGGACGCTACTTCCCAGGGAGCAAGCATACTCCACGGTGGAAAAGGAGTGTCTTGCCATAGTGTGGGCCCTAAACAAATTAGAGCCATACTTGTATGGGCAGCATTTTGTTGTGCAATCTGACCACAACCCCCTGGTTTGGCTGATGCAGATGGGGAAAAACAATAACAGACTGCTAAGATGGAATCTTGCTTTACAAGGCTATATGAGGAGTGAACTGATTTTGGAAGCTCATCCCATGTAGGGGATAGAACCCCCAAATTCAGTCTAGGTGGGGAGGAACAGTGACGTGAACAGTCAGTTCTGAGTGCTGTATCATCTTTTTTTTATATATAAAATGTATTACTGACTATCTCTGTTGAGAAATCTGGTACTCTAAGAGTGACCTCACCCCCCCCCCCCAGGTTTCAGCTGACAGATGAAAGCCATGAGAAAATGCTGGTACAGCATGTGAGATCACACACACCCATGTTTTAGATACTGTGTGTTACATGGAAGGCCTTAATCAAGGATCTCCTGTTTGTCTAATTATAGCTGTAGTTGCTAAGATGGAAGATCTTATCCATTTTATAACATTGGAGGGAAAACACAGGTTATTACACAGGAGTGCAAAATCATAAAGATGCTTTCATGTCCTGGAAGGGGGAAGCTAATTATGAGATCAAAGACTGTCTTTTGAAGGATATGAGTCTTACTGAAGATTTCAGAATTTAATACTTTGAAAAGACATCCTATTTTTGGATAAGATATATATATTTTTATATAATCTGACAGGGAGGAGCTAGGTGACCTCATGCAAAGTAGGTGGGGAAAACCAGTTTTTAAAGATTATTCTGTTTTCCTTCAGAGACACTTTTATCTAGACTCTGACAACGAAACTTCTGTGAGCACTTTAAAACAGATATTTAAAAAGGTAGACAAAAATCTAAATATTGTTGTAGGAAATTTTCACTGTTTAAACCTTGTTCTTTTAAAAGATTTGTATGTCTTGTGATATGAGTTCTGTATTTTGTGTTTTACGTATTTTTATCTATTTTAGTAAAACTCTTTTAGAGCATATTTGATCTGTCTTTGAATTCTTTTCATTTGTAGGAAAAGTATATATATGGTTATGGCAGACATGAGGCATAAGCCGAAGAGTGATACCAAAACTGGAAAAAGAGGCGTTTTAAATCTGAGGTCTTTATTAAAGTTTTCAAGGGTTCATCTCTGCATACTTGGTTTGGTACCCGTAGGCAAAGATATCTGAACCCCCAAAGACAGAAATATCTGAGCCTGTGCATTGGGTACGCTAGCAAGAGGTTCACAGTTTGAATTCCTCCAAGACTTGAGACCAAAGGTTGATCTGAAATCACAAAACAGACAAGAGGGTTACCTTGTTTTGTTAAACTGTTCACAAGATTGCACTCAGAGGTTGGCACTTTGAGAGTAGAGGGCCTGACCTGCTGAGTTGGTCTGTGACACTCATCACCTTCCATTTATTTTTTATGGCCTTACCCCTTTTAGCCCCATCCCTGTCCTTGCAACATTTTTCTGCATTTATCCCTGTCCTGCTTCTTACTGACTTCTCTGCCTTGGTGCTTACCTCTCAAACTAATGTGTTTTGGTGGGGGGAAGCTAGGATTTCCCTGCTCCTTTTCAGTGCCCCCCCCTTGGCTAATTTAAATGCCTGCCAATGAAACATTTAAACCTGTCACCTAGAATTCTGGTCCCTCCCCCGGACTGATGCATACTATTGCGCCAGTATATGCCTGCATCTCTCCAGTCTGCTCCCCAGTCCCCAATGAAGCCAAATTCCTAAGCACCACACCAGTTTTTCAACCATCCCTTGAATCCCATGGTGCGGAATACCCTAGCATCATCCTTGCCATAGACAGGCAGTACCTCCAAGAAGGTTGCCAAACATACTACTTGTCTAAGGCCCCTCTTGCACTCCACAAACTCCTCTTGCACCGCTCTGATCCCATTCACAGCCAGGTCATTTGTCCCTAGGTGGACAATGACATCCAGCTCCCTCCCTTGTGCAGCTGCTCTCACGATCCTGAGGATTCATTTCCTGTCCCTCTGATCTGTGGCACCAGGCAGGTACCTTACCTCCCTATCCCCTTCCTCCCCCACTTCTACCCCCTAACGATCGAGCCCCTCACCAGGAGTTGCTTCTTTCCTCTGTGGGCTCTCGTGCCACCCTCCTGTGGGTCTCCTTTGTGGAGGTTCCCAGCATCCTCCTTGGTCTCCACTTCAAGTGCCTCCATAGAGGAACCACTCTTTGCCAGAACAACATAAGAACTGTAGAGAGATACATCTGGAGTGATGCACCTCTGTTCCACCACCCTCTCCTTCTCTGAGCCCACCTTGGTCCAATCACTCCTTTTTCTTGGCAACCTCTGAGGTAATGGTGGTGGCTGTGGTGGTCCCTGGGTTGGGGAAGAGGTTTCATGAAACCTAGCCAGGTCAGCCTGGAGACAGGCAACCTCCTCCCTCAGACCAGAGAGGTACCTGCAAACAGGGCAGCATCGCAGCCTCCAGAATGTCTCCCGGAACAGTGCTGCCCCACAACCATTGCACTGCACCACTCCATCTTGACTTATTTTGTGTCCCCTCTCCTCTTGCTTTGTATGCTTACTGTCTCCTCCCTCTATGTATTTTTACACTTGCTTTCCTGCTGCCTATGTGCCCTTACAACTCTCGCTCTTTCTGTTCTGGGACAGGAACTTTCTGTAGTCTTCAGTAGTCTCCTCCTTCCATGTTTGGATTCAGACCTCCAGCAGCCAGATGGGGAGAACAAGTTATTTGTTAGGTTCCTTCAAGGTTGATGAAACTAATGTGTCTCAGTGATCCTTCCCTTCCTACTGCCAAACATGAAGTTCCTGTTGTCAGTCAAATCCAGTGGCTATAAAAGTAGAACTGGCTTTGGGTGGGAGGGTGGATGGGTGGGAAGGAAGGCAATTAGTAAAATATCTATAGTTCTTGACTTCTGTTTCTTGCTCTGAAACCAAAGTTCTCTTCTGTCAGAAATAGCAGGAAGCTGTAATTGGTTTATTTTTTTTTTCAATTCAAATTTTATTAATACATTTTCACATTAAGAGGCAGTTAGTATAAAAAGACAAGAATACAGCATCTTATTATGTTATAACTGCCCCCCCCACAGCAGTAACATATCAATATGTCACATAGACTCAAATCCATCATACAGGAATGTGCAAGGCTGTTTGCTCTAAAGCACTGCTAAGTCTGAGCAGCTAAAATTAGAGAATGAAGGGGATCCCATATTTCAGTATAAACAGATAATTTGTTGTGAAGGCCTTTTCCATACGCAGGTTAGCAAGGATTTCATTCACCCATTCCTGTAATGTTGGAGTAGACTTGTCTTTCCAGTGGCATAAAATAAGCTTCTTAACTGCTAGAGCAATCCTAGAAATATGAAACCTTCTCGCTTTAACCCTAATAGAGGACATGTCCCCGAGGAGACAAACGTCAGGCGTGAAGTGCTTCTGCACACCCAATATAGGGTCCAGGGAGGCTTTAACAGAGTCCCACAAAAGGGAGATTCTGGGACAGGACCATAATATGTGAAGGAGTGTTCGCTCCTCCTGAGAATATCTAACACATGTATTTGAGTCCAACAGACCCCCACTTCTTTAACTTAACCGGAGTATAATACATGTTATGCAAGATATGATATTGCATAAGACGCAACTTATCTTGGGAGAGAAATTTATGGGAGGACCTTCACAAGGCCTGCCAATTAGGTGAATATTGAGGAAGTAAGGAACTCCAGAACCTCGTTGGTCCAAAAGTGTCCCCATATTTTTTATGAAACAAAACCTGATATAATTTGGATACAATACCCGAAGATCCAAGTAAAGAAGAAAATTCTGGGTCAGAGCCCCCACTGTCTGATTAGAAGGGTACTACCAATCACTATTGAGAGTAGGTGTCTTATCTGTACTACTTTAAAATGTGAAAATGTCGGGATACTAAATTTCCGAATAAGATCACCTACTGACAGCCATTGCCCCTCCTCATCCACAAAAAAAAGTACTATCCCATCGCCCAATTGGGGCAACCAAGTGCAGGGAATTTGCTGCTTATTCATAGTGAAAGATGGGGGGTTCCAGATGGATTGGGCCAGGTCTAACTGAGGTGTATATCGCAAAAAAGAGCAAAGTTGCGCATATACTTTTAAAGAAGTGGCAACTGTGGGACATTTTTCGGCAACCTGCGCCTGGGACATTTTTACATAAAACAAAGTTAGGGGATCCAGGTTCATAGACCGAATTGAGTCCAATTCTATTCTAAGCCACGTCGACTGCATCTTTTCAGGGTCCGGACTTACCCATCTCAGACATTTTGCCAAATGGCTAGCCCAATAATATATAGCCAAATGGGGAATCCGCAGGCCCCCTTCGAATTTTGGAGCAGCCAACTTATAGTAAGCCAGCCGGGGGTATTTGTCAGACCAGATAAATTTGGTAAAAATACCATGCAATTTCTTAAACCAGGATAACGGGATAAAAGCATTGAGGAGAGATAAAGGGTAGAAAATTCTTGGGAAAATGTTCATCTTGATTATGTTAATCCAGCCCCAAATGAGATAGGGAGCTTAGACCATCTATCAAGGTCCTGAGTTATAAGTTGAGAAAGGGGCTCCAGATTTTCCCTAAACCATACCATGGGATTGCGAGTCAGTTTAATGCCCAAATATTTTAGTGACCTGGGGGACCAACATAAACCTAAGGGGATGATATCAGTCTTGAATGTCTTGTGGTTTAAAGGGAAGAAGGAGGATTTGTTAGCATTTAATTTATAGTTGGATAAAGCACTAAATTTAGCAATTTCACCTAGCAAAACCAGGACGGAAGATACCGGGTGAGATAAATACACAAGGAGATTATCTGCATAAGCAGTGACCTTAACCTCATGACGCCCCACCCAGATACCTTGTATTTCTGTATTATTGAGAATATTTTGAATGAGAGGTTCGAGATACAGGTTAAACAAAAGGGGAGAAAGGGGGCAACACTGTCTGGTACCTTAGTGTAGTGAAAAGGACTTGGAAAATGCACCATTTCCAGAAATCTTTGCTGTAGGAGCTTTGTATAATGCAACGATCCAGGATATAAAGACAGGCGGAAACTGGTCGGCCTCAGGAACTTGGAACAGAAATTTCCAGTTCACATGATCAAATGCCTTCTCGGCATCCAGGGAGACCAACCCAGCTGGGAATGCAGCATTCCTGGAGACCGAGAAGACATGAGAAAGAGTATGTAAATGGTCAGATGACGAACGTCCCTTCATGAATCCAACCTGCGCCATTCCTATTAGATCAGGGAGGACTTCAGTTAACCTGTCGGCCAATAACTTCGAAAGGATTTTAATATCTTGATTTAAAAGAGATATGGGCCAGTAACTTTGAACTAACTCAGGATCCTTATCTGGTTTAGGGAGACGGACAATCAGAGCTTCGAACAGGTAAAGGTGCACCTCTGTCCCAAATAAGATGTACTGAAATAGGCAATAAAGTACTGGCAGTAAGAGATCATGAAAAACTTTGTAAAATAGAGAGGAGAGCCCATCTGGTCCTGGGATCTTGTCAGAGGGTAGCCCCCTGATAGTCTTGAAGGTTTCCTTTTGGGATATGGGAGAAGCCAGAAAACCCTTGTGTTGTTCTGATAGGGAGGGCAAGTGGGAATCTCTCAAGTACTCCTCAAGAATCCCAGGACAAGGAGGATTCTCCATATCCCTGTACAGTTTTTCATAATATAAAGCAAACTCCTGTACTATCTCAGTAGGGGATACTCTTAAAGACCCATCTGCCATAGCCCGAATTGGTGGGATAAATCTTGCTGATTCCTGTTGTTTTAAGCATAATGCAAGCAGGTGCCCTAGTTTCTCTCCCTGATCCGTATAACTGGCTCTGGTTTGGATTATAGCTAGTTCTGCCTTTTCCCTTAATAACTCTAGATATCTATCTCTGACCACCATGAGTCTCTTTTGATCCTCATTAGAGGAGCTTACCAAGAGGTTCGCTTCAAGGGACCAAATTTGGGATAATAATGATAATAGCGCTTCCTCCTGTACCCTTTTCCTTTTGGCTGCTATACTGATAAGAACCCCCCTCATGTATGCTTTAAAGGCCCCCCATAGAATGTCTGACTTTGCACTATCTAATGGGTTAGATGAGAAGAAGAACTCAATTAGCTCTCTTATAAGTTTACAATACTTGGCATCCTTCAGGAGCTGCTCATTGAGCTTCCACCTGGTCTCCCTTTTAAGTGAATTAAGGAATGTCAAGTTACATACCACATGGGAGTGGTCTGAAATAGGGCCTGGTTGGATCAAGGCTGACTTGACCCCAAGCAAGAGAACCTGAGAGATAAATATGTAGTCAATGCGAGACTGCGAGTCGTGCACCCATGAATTGAAAGTGAACTCCTTGGAATCTGGATGCAACACATGCCAGACATCACAGAGCCTGAACTGATCTAACAAATCCTTAAGTACCCTCTGCCCCAGGGACATTCCCCTCAGCCCACTACCTGACCTATCCAAATTAGAATCTATAACCTGGTTGAAATCACCCCCCATAATGATCCTGATGGGAAGCATTGGAAGCATAATAGATATCAGCCTCGTAAAAGACCCTGGGTCATCAGTATGGGGCCCATATATACTACCAAGTAAAAGTGGCACTGACCAAAGAGTGCCTTTGACTAAGACAAATCTGCCCCCCCCAGATCCTTGATAACCTGCGTGGAAATGAAAGGAATGCCTCTGTTAATGATTAACATGACCCCACAACTTTTAGTGGAGCCCTGAGCATCATAGATCTGACCTACCTGTCGTCTCCTTAATTGTAAAGCTTCAGATTCTAGCAAATGAGATTCCTGCAAAAATGTTATCTGAGAACTCAGTAAACTTAAATGTTTGAGCACCTGATATTGTTTAGATTTTTTCCTGATCCCCTTAACATTCCAAGTAGCAAAAGTCACATCATTGGCCATCTAACTAAGATTAACGAGCTTAATAACCTCAGCCCTGTATGAGAATATTGAGAAACATTCGACCAGATTCCCATTGTTACTGCTGTATAGTCCCCCATCCCCCCGTCCCCACCACAATTATCCCTTCCCTCCCCTCAACATCTCCCTACCACTTGACATAAAAACACACCAATTTAATAACACTCACCCCTTGCTGTCACAAGCAATGTTCAGCACAGTACTGGGTTCCTTCCTCACCCCCAGCCTCCTGAGGTAACCCCCGTCACAAACATCACAACAGTCCTCCCATATGATTGGATGGTCTCAAATCCTGAGAAGGAAGAGACAAATTAAAGTGCATTAATAATCCCCAGTGGCTTACAAGGAGCGTTAGGCCATAAACAAAAGCATATCTCACTTGTGAGATCATGAAATAGAGAGATAAGGCACCTAGAAAAGTGTGACCAGGTGTCAAGAGACCCCGAGAAGCAAGAAGGGAAGTGGGTCTCCAGTGCCCCTATAGAGAGGACTCCTGCCTATGATCTACGAGCAAGGAAGAAGGAGGCTACTGAAGAAGATAGGAAGTTGCTGTCCCAGAACAGGAAAGGTGAGAGTTGTAAGGAGAGGAGAGAATAAGCATCCAGAGAAACAGTAGAGAGGACACAAAATAAGACATGATAGGAGTGGTGCAGTGCAATGGCTGTGGGGCGGCAGTGTTCCAGGAGACATTCTGGAGGCTGAAATGTTGCCCTATTTGCAGGCACCTCTCTGGTCTGAGAGAAGAGGTTGCCCGCTCCAGGCTGACCTGGCTAGGATTGAGTGAAACCTCCTCCCCACCCAGGGACCACCAGGCCAATGCCACTACCTCAGAGGTTGCCAAGAAGAGGAGAGGCTGGACCAGGGTGGGCTCAAGGAGGGAGAGGGTGGTGGAACAGAGTTGCATCCCTCCAGCTGTACCTCTCCACAATTCATTCGCTCTTCTGGTGGATAGTGTTTCCTCTATGGAGGCACCTGCAGTGGAGACCAAGGAGGATGCTGGGAACCTTCACAAAGGAGACCCACAGGAGGGTGGCATGGGACCCCACAGGGGAAGGAAACAACTCCTGGTGGGGGACTCAATCATTAGGGGGTAGAAATGGGGGAGGAAGGGGAGAGGGAGGTAAGGTGCCTTCCTGGCGCCACGGCTTGGAGGGACAGGAAGCGAATCCTCAGGATCATGGGAGGAGCTGCATGAGGGAGGGAGCTGGATGTCATTGTCCACCTAGGGACAAATGACCTGGCTAGGAATGGGATCAGAGCAGTGCAAGAGGAGTTTGTAGAGTTGGGAAGGGGCCTTAGACAAGTAGCACATACGGTAACCTTCTCGGAGGTGCTGCCTGTCTATGGCAAGGGAGATGCTAGGGCACTTCTCACCAGGGAATTCAATGAGTGGTTGAAAAACTGGTGTGGAGCTCAGGGTTTTGGCTTCATTGGGGACTGGGGAGCCACCTGGAGGGATGCAGACCTATATTGGTGTGATGGTCTGCATCTGTCCAGAGGGGGAACCAGGATCCTAGGTGAGAGGTTTAAATGCTTCATTGGCAAGCATTTAAACCAGCCAAGGGGAGGCACTGAAAAGAAGCAGGGAAATCCAAGCCTCCCCACAAAACATGGTGATTAGTGAGATAAACACCAAGGTACAGAAGTTATTAGGGAGCAGAACAGATTTAAATGTAAAAAAAGGCAAAGGCAGTAAGGACAGAAATGGAGCTAAAAGGGGTAAGGCTATCAAAAAGTGGAGGGTGATGAGTACCAATGCCCATAGTCTGTGTAACAAGCTCCCTGAACTAGTGGCCTTGATGGAAGAGGGTTGCCTGGATATTGTGGCAGTCACAGAAACATGGTACACAGAGAACCATGACTGGGATGTCAACATACCAGGATGCACAATCTACAGGAGGGACAGGGAGGGTAAAAGAGGAGGAGGAGTAGCTCTCTATGTAAAGGAAGGGATCAAAGCAACAGAACTAAAGAGTAAACAGGGAGCAGATGAGGCACTTTGGGTCACCGTGGAAACAGGAAATGGCACCACAATCCACATGGGGGTTGAATACAGACCCCCATCTCAGGGGGAGGGAATGGACAAGGAAATGATAGAAGGCTTTCTTAGAATGGCAGAAAAAGGGGAGATATTGTTGATGGGGGACCTGAATATGCCAGATGTTAACTGGAGCACCTTTGCTGCAGGCACATCCAAGAGTAGGGTCATTCTTGATGCTCTACAGGGGGCATTCCTCAGACAGCTAGTATTGGAACCCACTGGGGATGGAGCAATCTTAGACCTGGTACTTTCAAATGGGGATGGAGAAAGAATCTCAGATTTAGAAGTGGGTAGCCATCTGGGAACAAGCGACCACCAAATAGTGTGGTTCACGATAAACACAGCCATACAATCAAGCCATACAAAAGCAAGAGTACTAGACTTTAGGAGGGCTGACTTTGGGAAATGAGAGAGTGCCTCAGAAAAGCACTAGCAAACAGGCAAGAAGGAGGGTGGAGGAACAATGGGGAGTGATCAAAACAGCCATCACAGAGGCAACAAGCCTTTGTGTAAAGCAAATCAATAAAACACAATGAAGGAAAAAACCGCTATGGTTCACAAAAGAGGTGGCAGGGAAGGTTAAGGAGAAAAGGACAGCATTCAGGAAATATAAGGTGATACAGAAGGAGCAGGACAGAGAACTTTATCAGTTAAAGCAGAAAGAGGCTGGGAAGGAGTCAGAATAGCAAAGGCCCAAACCGAGGAAAGGATAGCCAATTCTGTTAAGAAGGGGGATAAGACCTTTTATAGGTACATTAGGGAGTGAAGAAAGACCAAAGGAGGGATACTGAAGCTTAATAAAGGGGAGGGAATGTGGGTAGAGGGTGACAGTGAAAAAGCAGGGATACTGAACGAATATTTCTGCTCAGTATTCTCAAAGGAAGAGGAGGGGGAGTTACCTAAACCAAACAAGAGAAACACTCTGAAGACGGGGGTCGATACCAGTCCATTTACAGAAGAAAGGGTTCTGAAAGAACTAATAAAATTGAAGATGGACAAAGCAATGGGGCCTGATGGGATTCACCCAAGAATTCTAAAAGAACTAAGGATAGAACTAGAGACACCACTGACTACTCTCTTTAACAAATCATGGGAGGATGGGGTGGTACCTGAGGACTGGAGGAGGGCAGATGTGATTCCTCTTCACAAAAGTGGGAGCAGGACAGAGGCAGGAAACTACAGACCAGTTAGTTTGACCTCAGTGGTAGGGAAAATGATGGAATCACTTCTGAAGAAAAGAATTAAGTACCTAGAGGCCAGTGGGGCACAGGACCCAAGGCAGCATGGATTCACGATGGGAAGGTCGTGTCGGATGAATCTAATAGATTTCTTTGACTGGGTGACCAAAGTAGTAGACCAGGGAGGGGCTGTGGACATGGCCTACCTAGATTTTAGCAAGGCATTTGATACAGTCCCATGCAAAAGATTAATACACAAGGTAGCCAGCCTTGGAGTGGGTCCCAAGGTGGTAGCCTGGATAAAAATTTGGCTAGACAACAGGACGCAAAGGGTAGTAGTAAATGGAGTACACAGTGAAGAAAGAAGGGTTACCAGCGGGGTACCACAGGGTTCAGTGCTGGGACCGTCCTTTTAATGTCTTTATATGACATTGCAGAGGAATTGAAGGAAAGTATGTCTCTTTGCAGATGACACAAAGATCTGCAACAGGGTTGATACACAAGATGGAGTGGGAAGGATGAGAAGGGACTTGGCAGGTTGGAGGAATGGTCAAATGTGGCTGATGGATTCAATGCAAAGAAGTGCAAGGTAATGCACAGGGAAACAAAAACCAGGGGAGCGTACACAATGGGGGGTGAGATACTGACAACAGTAAAAATAGAAAGGGACCTGGGGGTAAGTATATCAGATGACCTAAAGGTGTGCAAGCAATGTGAGAAGGCAGTAAGGAAGGCTTGGGGGATACTGGGATGCATAGGAAGAGGCATCAGTAGTAGAAAACAGGAAGTTGTTATCCCTCTGTACAGACAGTTGGTGAGACCCCATCTGGAGTGCTGTGTGCAGTTCTGGAGACCCCATCTCCACAAAGACATAGACAGAGTGGAGGCTGTCCAGAGGAGGGCAACCAAAATGGTGCAGGGTCTGCACCAGAAGACATATGAAGAAAGACTAAAGGAGCTTAATATGTATACTCTTGAGGAAAGAAGGGAGAGAGAGGACATGATAGAAACGTTCAAGTACCTCAAGGGAATTAACAAAGTCCAAGAGGGTAGCATCTTCCAGAAAAAGAGATGTGCAAGAACAAGGGGGCACAATTTGAAGATAGAGGGGGGACGGCTCAGGGGTAATGTGAGGAAGTATTTTTTCACTGAGAGGGTTGTGGATGCATGGAACAGCCTCCCTGAGGAGGTCATGGAGTCAAGAACAGTGGGGGACTTCAAGAATGCATGGGACAGGCATAAGGCAGTCCTAGTGGCGGGTAAGAGGAAGTAAGCTGTTGGTTAACTAGGATCTGCAGCTTATCTGTTAGGTAGGAAAATGGGCAGACTAGGTGGGCCAAGCGGTCTTTATCTGCCGTCAAATTCTATGTTTCTATGTTTCTATGTTTCTGCCACATAGCAGACCAGACGAGAAATCGTACCGAGGGGAAAGGAAAACTGCCCTTTCGAACTGAAGTTCAGTGGCCTGCTTAACAAATTGGACCCCAATACCTTGGTACTGGTGCATTAAGTTAGATTTGGCTTCAGACATCGTTATGATGGCACTGTGTCAGCCAAGTGCCCAAAGGGACAAAATCGAGATATACGATGTCCCCAGCCAAAACAGGGAGCACACTCACCAGGCGGTCATCCCTTTGGTTCCCTTATCATTGCCCTGGCTTTTCTGCACGCTGAGCTCCCTCTTGTGGATACTAAACCACCACACTGCATATATGTTTAAGAGTGAGGGGTTAGCCAAACACAGGCCCAAAACTCCGCCATTCTAAATATGAAATGCTACATTAACAACTCAGGGTATTCCTTCCTTCATTTATAGAAGCCTGCTCTTTTGGCAAAATTAAAATGTGAAGAACCCCTCTTCCCTCTGACTAACAAAATGAACTTTTCCACAGAACATTGAACTAGATTACATGCACAGTTCAAACAAACTAAAGCTTGAATGTCCCAAACACTTGACCACTCATCATATAGGTATGTCCTTTGAGATAACCATCATTCCAGACATTTTGAAAATAGTTGAATGACAGTTCCAACATAACAACACGCGACTCCTTTCACAAGAGAAGTAGGCCTTGTCATGGATCCTGAAATAAATCAGGCATGGCGAGCTTCAGGCCAGAGAGAGCAGCTTCAGGATCTTCATAGGTGAGTCAAGAACCATTCACAAACACCTGCAGCCTGGCCGGATACCCCATCCTGAACTTGAACCCTGCAGCAACAATTTTAGACACATTGGGGTGAAATGCTGCATATTTCAGCCTTACTGATCCAGGCAAGTCCTGTGCAATTCTCAACTTGGAATTTTCCCAACACACCTCTTGTACTGCTCTCACTTTTTCCAGAAAGTGTTGCCTTTCTAAAAAATTCAGGAAGCGGCATATAATGGGACAGGGGGCAGCCCCTGGTGGTGGCTTAGGTCGTAATGATCTATGTGCTCACTCTATGGTGTATGCAGGGCCAAAGGGAGAGGGACCAGCAACCCGTTCCACCAGCTTTTGCATGAAAACCACTGCATTCTGTCTCTCTTCCCCTTCAGGTAGCCCTAAGATGACCACATTGTTTCTACGGCTGCGGCCCTCAAGATCTTCTAATTTGGCCTCCACCCGGGTAAGCTTCTGCCTGATTGCCACTAATCAGGGGTCCACCTTGTCTAAACGATGCTCCAGGGTGACTATGCGAGCGGTGTTATCCGAGGCCATCACCGAGACCTCATCCAACTTTTTAGATAGAGCTTTCAGATCAGTTGCCATCTCTTTCACTTCTTCCCGAAAAGGCTTGAACTCTTCCAGGAACCTGTTTAAGGTTAGGGGTTCCTGCTCCGTTGCTTGACTGAGATAATCGGCCTATCGGGCCCACTTGATGCTTGGGATTTCTTTGGGGCCTCTCAGGGGCGTCTGGAGGTGTATGCTTTTGTGGGGCTTTTTTCATATAAGCCTCCATCAGTGCTTGAATCTTGCTCTTCTGGAGGTCTGGAGCTTTAGATAACCGGATCCTTGTAGAACAGTGAGTTTTAAATGAGTTCGGTGTCAGAAAGTACCAATTATAAAATCAGGAGGCTGGAGCAACGCGGAGGAGCTGCTACTCAGCGCTCTGCATCACGTGATCCCCCTAATTGGTTTATTTTTTAAAAAGACAATGCAGGACTTTTGTCATGATGTGGTGGGCTCCCAGTGTGGCACCTGGAAGCTTGGGGAGGAAGTGGAGCCAACGGGGGATTGGGCACCCCTGTTGGCCACACAGTGTGTAGGAGCACATGACAATGCAGGACTTTTGCCTTGCTGGGGTGGGCTCCCAGCTTGGCAGCGTGCAGTTTGTTTTTTGGGGTGGGCTCCCAGTGTGGCAGCATGCAGTTTATTTTTTGGGGTGAGCTCCCAGTGTGGCAGCATGCAGTTTGTTTTTTGGGGAGGCACTGGAGCTGATGGGGATTGGGCACCCTGTCGAACATACAGTGTGCTTGGGGGGATGTGCATGTGCAGAGAAGGATTGGTCACCCCCTCAGCACACAACAAATGTGGGGGTGCATCATACAGATGCAGTGGCATACAGTAAGAGTGCTAAGGGATTGACGTAACAATTTAGAAGTGAGCACAACAGAAAACGGTAATAAATGCAAAAAATTATTTCTTTTATTTATTTATTTTTTTGTTGACCGGGTAAGTGCACTAGACAAATCCTGCCTATTTTCAGGCACAACCCGGGGAAGGGGATACAGATGAATGCCAACTGACCTTGAACCAGATTAAGCTGTTGGTGGTATTTTTTTAGTGAATGAGGGAAATTTGGCCAGGACACCGGGGAGATTCCCCTACTGCTGCTGAGTTTCAGTAGCCTGTGGGGGGACTATGGGTGTTGGTGAGCAGTGACTGAGTTGGCCATGGCTCAGTTGGTGGAGGAGGTGGGAAGGGCGCTGGTAGGCGCTGAGAAGATGGAGCAAAAAGAAAGTTTATTTCAAGACGATCTGCCTAGTTTTCAGGTTGTGAGAGAGTTTTCGGCAGGAGGTATCGGAAGTTACAGCTTTTTCCAACAGCATGGGAGTTCCTTTAAGGCTGCTGATGTGGAGGATCCCTTATCGGCTGGTGAGCAAGTCAAAGAAGCGGCTCCTTTAAACCGGGCAATGAGGCGGCCAATGGGCAACGCTGAAGTGACGGGTTCGTGGGTACAGATAATGGTCATGGAGATGGCGAGGAAAATGTTACAGGTGGAGCAAGAGCTTCTGATTCAACTGGTGGTCGGATGATCAATCCAGAGAAGGAGAGAGCGGGATTTTCAGTAAGCGACCGGCGAGAGGCAGAAGCGAGGGTAATGGCACTCACTGTAGATCTCGCGCCTGTAAGTACTCTGCATAGAATTACTGATTTCCCTACTATACCCATTTCGAAGGATTCAGGCTTTGTTTTCAACCCTAAGGTTGTTCCGGATTCCAAGGCTTCCCCAGTAGTGTATCAAAAAGAAAATGGAGTGCAAGAAGGAGTGACTGAGTTTAGTTTTAAACCCCAACCTGGAAAGATATCGTTTCATGTGCCTTTAACAAAGGATATGGATTTTTCTAAAACTGTCCTTGCTGGGAGTACTGATTTGCTGGCTGAACATGATAAGTCTTGGACTCCACAGGCTGCCTTATCAGCAGCAGGGTGGAAGCAGATGGATCATGGGGTTTGGACACCAGACTCTGCTTGAATGATTCTTGGGTTTGCAGTCAGCTACTCTGAATGGAAACCTGGGGAGGAGACAGGTCTCTTGCTTTTGCTAATAATGTTGCTTTACAGAAGAAGCTTTTCTGAGGTTGTACATCGAAATGATACTGTGCTTGGTGCTAATGCGTGAGGCCTAATCCAGATAATTCTGAGCATGCAGAGGAGTATGGAGCTAAGCCTGCAAAACCCCTATTGTCTAGCTTATTTAGTCAGAGTAAGAGAGAAGCTGCCCCAAGGAGAAATGCTGTAAGAATCAGATATAAAGGGGATTTAAAGGAAAAACCAAATAGGTTTTATGTTGGTCGAACCTTGATTAAAGATTCTTTAAAGTTTTCCCCCAGAGATGTTTTTGCATTTATTAACATTTCGGGGGAGGACAACTATGATATTAGCTTTCGTTCCCCAGCCTTACTTGACCTCTTTTGGGAAAGATATAACCAAGTAAAATTTTCCCCTTTATGGACCCCTTTTTTTGTTATTCCATTGTCCAAACCTTTAATTAAGTTTGTGACAGTAATGTTTAGAATGAGGGGTTCATGTAGAGGATATAAAGTTTGGTTATCCCAGAAATGCGAAGTGTTGAGTGAACCCGATCCAATATTAGATTCAGAACTGTTTTGGACAGGGGGGTGGAAGTTTAAGGTAAAACTGAGACAATCAGTGGCAGGTGTAGAACATATCCCTAACTCATTTTTGTTAGGGAGGGATAGGGGGGTCTGTTTCTATAGTGGACAGCCCAGGGCCTGCTACAGGTGTGGGTCTAGAACACATTTATCTAGTGCTTGTGATCAGCCTAAGTGTGACAATTGTGGTGAAGTAGGCCATGTCACTTTGTTTTGTTCAAATGCTTTGAAATGTGATTTATGTGAAGAACTGAATCATGCTTTTAAAGATTGTCCTAGGCCCAAAATAAACAGTCTTGTGGAGATTCTGATTTGCTGATTCAACAAGCACAAGATGCTGGTGCGTCTCAGCAAAAGGTGACCCCGGTGGTTAAAAACCTGGTTATCCCCCAGAATGTAGTTAAACTGAAGGAAGAAATAGAGGTGGTTGATACTGTGGATCATAATCAGGAAATAGGAAAGGTAGTTCCGAATCTATTTCAGCCTGTATGTTATGCTGAAAATTCGGAGGGAAAGAGTAGGCCAGGTGGTAATGGATTACAACCCCCGGTTGCCTTTATCATTAAGGAGGTCAAGTAGAACATCCAAAAATCTTTTGCCTCTGGAACCCGAAAGTATTGAATCGAAAAATCCTTTTGCTGAATTGTCTTGGGGTGATTCAGAAATGGATATGGGGGATACTGATTCCCAAGTTTCGGTACAGGAGGGAGGGAGAGTACAGAAGGATGATTATAAAGGGAAAAAGAAGAAGAGAAGGAAAAAATGAATGTATAGCAGTGGGTCCGTTTTTCTGTTAGGCTAGGCAGATGGATTTTACATGGGCTACCTTCAATACCCATAGTCTTCTGAAATCTCAGAAAAGACAAAGCGGTTTTCAATTGATATTTGATTTATGAATATCCATTTGTTTTACAAGAAATGTGGATGTTTGCTAGCAATCAAGTTGTTTCTTTTGCTAAAGATTGGCGTGAGGACCTTCTTTTTGGTCCTTTGGGGAGGAGGGCTGATGGGGTGGGTTCTTTCAACTCTTTTAATTTTAAACTACATAAGTTAATTGAGGTCTGTCGGGTAGAATATTAATTATAGAAGGGTGCTGGTTCGAGAGTAGGATTAGATTAATTAATATTTATGGTCCTCAAGCTAAAGCGGGTAGGGTTAAGTGTTTTACTGACATTCGACCTTTTTTTGATTACAACAATCCCTGTTTTCGGGGGGGGGGACTTTAATTGTAATTTAAGGGGGAACAAGGGTGTGGATAGGCAGGTTTCTGGAAAGAAGACTTATTGTGATTCTGTGTGTCTAACTAATATTATAAAAACAGCGGATTTAGTGACTTGTATTAATACTAGGGATTGTAGCTTGACAGGTACCTTTTTTACAAAGGGGAAAAGCTTTATGATTGATTATTTGTTTATTTCCAAAAGAATCCCAATACATAGTCCACAGATTATTCCTATGGAATTCTCTGATCATGCTTTAGTGGTTATTAAGGTTGGTGCACATCAGAGTTTTTTCAAACATAAAACTATGTGGAAATTAAATGCCTCGATTCTACATGAGAAAGTGGTAACCAATTCCATTCGTTGTATTCTAGAAGCTAGGTTGTCAGTTGTCTTTTTGTATCAAGATTTAGGGATATGGTGGCAAAGCGAAGAGCGATTGTATATGTTGGTTTAAAAATATGGGATCCGGAAGAAGAACTCAGTTTTCTTTGAGTATCTTAAACTTAGAAAACAGCTTCAAAAAGTTTTGACATGGGCTAATTCCTCTAGAGGCAATTTTTCTGCTCAAATAGCTGAAATTAAAGGTCAAATGAGGAATCTTCAGTATGATAGATCAAAACGCTTCAAGCTCTAGTCCAGAATCATTTAAAAGTCTGTATTTGGGGACCCATTTGAATTATGTAAAGCGATTAAGGATCAGGGCGTTAAATTCTTATATCAAGGAGACACTAAAGTTTGTTCCACGCGCATTAGGGAGATTATTAGGCAGCATTTTAGGGATTTAGAGCCTAAGGTTGCTCCATCGTCTTTTCAGATTAGCCAGTTTCTAGGCAGAGTTTTAGAGGAAAAACGGGACAATGTAGGCTGGGGTAAATTAGAACAGCCTTTTTCGAAAGCTGAAATCCAGGATGTCATTAATTCTCTAAAACTGAATGTGGCTCCGGGACTTGATGGGTTATCGAATGGTTTTTATAAAGTTTTTCAGGCTGAAATAGTGGAATGTCTTTTTTTGGTGTTTAATTTTTTCCTTACTGAAGGGGTAGTGCTGAATTCCTTTTCGGAAGGACGTCAGACATACATTTTTTAAGCAGGCGATAGAGGGGATTTCAAAATTGGGGCCTTTAACTCTGTTAAACTCAGATTACAAAATTTTGGCTACTTTGATAAATAATAGACTTAAAGGGGTAGTAGAGGTTGTTCCTGCCTATTCAGCATTGTGGATTCCGAACAGAAGAATTCATTCAGTTTTATGTTTGATCAGAGATATTATTGAACAAGTCAAGATTGAGGGACAATCAGGGTGATTGTGTCATTAGACTTGGAGAAAGCATTTGATAGGGTGGATCAGGGATTTTATTTGCCACTCTGGATTGGTTTGGTATTCCTCAGAATATTATAACACTAATCACGAGGTTTATATAACAATGCAATAGTTTTCCCGGTTTTAAATGGAGGTTTGGGGAGGTTTTTACATTAAATGTGGAGTTCGGCAGGGGTGTCCATTAAGCCCCTCTTTTGTATAATTTTCAGTTAGAACCCTTGATAAGGGCGGTCTGCGCCCCCTTGTGGCAGGGGATAGTGGTGCCAGGGCATCAAGTCCCTGTATCATCCAGGCATACGCAGATGATATTTGCCTTTTTTTCCAACCATATTGAATTCTCAGCTTTTACTCAATCTTTCTGCCTATGCAAGTGTAGCCAATGCTAAACTGAACGTTCATAAATCCAAAGGGTTATTGTTAGGTAACTATCAGAGAGAATTGTTTTCTTTAAGTCTGTAGAGTTTTCACTAAAACCTTTAAAATTTTAGGGTGGAGTTTACAAATCAGAATTGTCCATTGGTCAATTGGTCAGGGTTCTAGACTCAATAGCACAGAAAGTGTTCATTTGGAAAAGTTTAAGTTTTCTAAAATGAAATGAATTCAGATTCTAAGCAATTTATTTTACCAAGATTACAGTATATGGCGGTAATTTTCCGTTGCCTGTGCAGTTCGAAACAAAACTATATAGTATCTGTTTTCAGTTACTATGGGAAATAGATTGAACCGTAAGAGAGGCTGTACTTATTTAGAAAGAAAACAAGGGGTTTAGGGATGGTGGACCCAGTTGTGTTTTGTTTTACCCTATTCTTTTCCTTTTCTTTAAAAAGGGCTTGGGTTTTCTACAGAGTTAGATAGTTTAGCCTTTAAGAATCTGTTTCAGTCATATCTCAGTATGTGGAGGCCTCAGGCACCTAAATGGTCTTTGAGATTGAGAGTACGGTGTAATTTTAAACCAAGCCCAAAAATTATATAAGTGGAAAGTTTCAAAAGATTTGATATTAAGATGTTCGTTTAAGGGTCTGTATAACGAAATTATGGTACAATTTTTCATTTAGAGCCAAACTTAAAAATTGCTCAAGTGATAACACAAGAAATGTGTTAGAACAACTGATAATAATAGACTTCCCTATATGTGGGAAAATTTATGGCTCATAATGTATGGGAAATTGAATGTGAGGGTACGACCAACATAAAGCAATTGAGGAAAGATTTTGTCCCTATCCAGACTGCATTAATTTAGAGAGACGATGGAGCACTTTTTTCTGCAATGCTCTTTTCCCACTAAATTATGGTGTTTTTAGCTCAGGTTTGGGATTTTCTTGGTTGGCAAAGATTAATTATGATATCTTGGTGATTGGAACTTTCCCCTCATCTGAGTAGATTTGAGAAAAACACTTACGTTTATTCTTGGCTAGTCTGCGTTTTGTTTATGGCAAACTAGATGCCAATGGGTGTTATATCAAACGTCCCTCTTTGGAGGGTTTAGAATTTATGTTACTAATGTACTGAACAAAATTTATACAGAAGAATGTCAATTATATAATTCTGGTAAATACGATTCTGGTGGAGGGGATTTCTGCACTTTATTAAATATAAATGAAAAAAAAAATACTAATATATATATAGAGTGGGATGTACGTAGTTTTGAGAGTGTTTTTTTTTAAGGGGTGGGAACTGGTGTACATAATTATGTATGCAGTCTTTTATGGTTTGCTTTTTCTTTTCACTAATTTTCTTGTTTCTTTTGACAACCCGTCTTTTTGTGCTTGATTTGTTAATCTGTGGAGATTGGGAATATGCAAGTATGGGGTATGTTGTAAGTTGTTTTGTTCTTATGTCTTTTCCTACTTTTTCAGGATTGTTGAAGTTTGCTGTTTCTTTTCATATGTTACTGTGTATTTTCTGAATGTGTTTATTCTAATAAAGTTACCCCTACTCTTTTCGATAAGTGCCATGGGATCTTTAACATCCACCTGAACTACCACCAATCCAGGCAGATGGGACCTCAGTTTAACGTCTCATCCGAAAGATGGCACCTCAGAAGTGCAGCACCCCTCTCATGCTGCACTACAGTGTCAGTACTGGGATATTAACCCAAGTGCCAGATGTGGGAACTGAACCCACAGCCCTCTGATCTCTCGGCCTCAGAGGCGAGTGTGCTACCTACTGAGCCACTGCCACTGATTTTAGCATCAGGAAATGTCCAGGACCCCTCCGCTTCAGCACTATGCCTTCAAGGGGGGTGACTGATTTCACAGACGTCTCTGTATATATACTCTGTGATGATGTCATAACTAAGCGACACTAAATTCAAAATCCACACACATCTAATTAAATAGAAAAATACAGAGTGATGTAAACACATTCTCTCTATATAACTAGATTACGGTGTCTTATAGCAAGACTTCATACTACAATATTCAACAAACGTTTTTATTTATATTTCATTTGGAGTATTTATGTCTAAATGACCTATTATCTATTTCAATGTCCTTGCTGCCTTAAGTGTTGCAGTGATATACCCATGAATGAAGCATTAAATTAGCTTACTCTGGTTGTGGCACATACTGATTTTGTAGAAAATTAAAATGAAATATAAATAAAAATGTTCACCGAATAAACAGTAGATATTGGGATATAAAGAATTGGTAGCTGCATCACTTAGCTGGCCTTATGACTATAATACATTTGTGAAAATACTGACAAATGTCTTTTGTATATATTTTTTGTATATTCACTTATATTTTTGTATTTTTTTCTACGACTTCACCATAGAATAGAATATTATAGTAGAAGTCTTGCTATAAGACGTTGTAATTTTGCTATATATAGAGAATTTGTTTACATCACTCTGTAGTTTTGTATTTAATTAGATGTGTGTGAATTTTGAATTTAGTGTCGCTTAGTTATGACATCATCACAGAGTATATATATTGAGATGTCTATGAAATCAGTCATACCCCCCTTGAAGGCGTAGTGCCGAAGTGCAGGGGTCCTTGACATTTCCTGATACTAAAATAAATAATTTTTTACATTTATTACCATTTTCTAGTGTGCTGACTTCTAAATTGTTGGTTCTTCTTGAGGTTTGTACCTTCTGTTTTGAGTACCCGCTCGCTAGTCTTGTGCTGTCCTGCTTTTTGTTTTCTAAGGTGGTGACGTGTAGGCAATTTGCATACTGCTGATGGCTGGGCAGTATGCAAATTGTCTACATGTTACCACTGCTGATTGTAGCGGTCATTTGCTTTCAACTTTATGCGCCACTGCATCTAAACTGCTGTCATAGACAGTCATTGGTCTTGATGGGGCCGTGCCAGCAAAAAGGAGCAGGGCACTGGAAAAGGGGTGCCACACCTATGAAAACTCGTATGGTGGCACTATGTTTCTTGCAAAAAAGCGTACAAGCAAACATAAAAAGTAGATGAATGCAAAACCACTTTCAAAAGTAACATGGAGATGGAAAAGGCCTCTTCCTTCTACAGGTCATACAGAAGGAGAGGCAGAGGCATGGGATACTTCCCAAAAGCCTATGTCTCTTGTGCTGTCTATGAGTACCAATCCCAAAGAGGTTACTTTAGGGGAAGAGGAAAAAGTGTTTTCAGGCAAAGTGCTGTAGCTCCAGCACCAAAGCCCCAGCCTAAACAAAAACCCTAACAATTTTGCACAGATTGCCCCACCATTGCCAGTGGGAGGGAGACTGGCACACTACTACTTTCATGAATGGGTAAACATTACCACAGATAAGTGGGTGCTGGAAGTAGTAACCTGAGGGTTGTGCCTGCAGTACAGTTACTATCCAAACCTGCAGAAACAGATGTTTTCCAGCTCACTCTCCCACAGAAAAAAGTCTGCCGGAACCGGAAGTAATAAAAACTGTTAATATCAACAGCTGTAGAAAAAGCACCTGCCTCCCAGTGGGGCAGGGTCCTGCTCTCAAGATACATCCTGACCCACTAGTAAAATGGGGAGTGGCAACCATTTTAGACCTCAGGTTTCTGAACAAACATTTAAAAAAACGAAAAACTCAAGATGGTCACACTAAGGACAGCAATACCATCTTTGCAAAAATGTCATTGGCTGGGATCCCTGGGTCTGAAAGATGCCTGTTTTCATATCACAGTCAGTCTAACAGAAAATACTTCAGATTCAAGCTGGGAGACTGCTAATACCAGTTCACAGTTCTCCCATCTGGCCTCACCTTAGCTGCAAGGGTTTTCACAAAGTGTCTGGCTGTGGTGGCAGCACATCTGAGAAAACAAGGTGTGGTGGTTTTTCCCTACCTGGACCTGGGATTCTTGATAAGCCTACAGAAGTCCCAGTTAAAACGTGTTCAAATATTGGACTTCATATGAGCAGAGCTAAACACCCAGCAGGGGAAAGTTTTCCTCCTGTGGGCCAGAGAAACAGCTTTGATAGCGATAACAGTCTTTCACAGCAGGTCAACCAAGACCTGCAAAGACTTACTGCAGTTACTAGGTCACATGGCCACATCCACAGCTGTGGTTCCATGGACCAGGTTCCAGATGTGAGATACCCAGTACCACTGAAGGGGCTGGTTCCAATGATAGGATATACCCTCAAAGCTAGTGCCAGTGACAAAAGCATTAGTGGAATCTTTAGAATGGTGCAAGGCAGAAGGTAACCCCAGAGAGGGCATTCCCTTCCTTCAGCAATCACCGACAAATATCTTTACTGTGGATGCCTCACTGCTAGAGTAAGGCACCCACCTACAGGACATCACTGTGAGTGGCATATTGAGCCCACAGAAATCACTAAAACACATAAACCTCCTAGAGCTCAGAGCAGTATTGCTAGCAATGCAGTCTTTCTCCTCCAAGCTACAGGGTCAGACTGTCCATATCAGGACAGACAGCACCACAACAATGCACTGCATAAACAAGCAGGGAGGAACAAGATCCTTAAAACTGTGTACAGAGGCAGTGAGTTTCTGGGACCTGGCTTAGAAGCAAACACATTTGCTGTGCATCTGCCAGATAAAGACAGTGTCCTAGCAGATTCCCCAAGTAGAATCACCCAGGAAAATCATGAATGGACATAAAACCAGTAGGTACTGACTACAGTGTTCAGAAGGTAGGGCAGTCCTAATTTGGTTCTGTTTTCATCTTGTGAGAACTATCAGCTCCCACAGTTTGTTTGTGGACCAGCAGCTTGAAGAACAGTCCCAGAGGACACCCTGGCACTGGACTGGACAGGGAAGATCTTCTTTGAGGATATCTCTTTCATCAGGTCACACCTATGGAACTTATAGCTGCCAGGCACTAGGACCACACAGAAACTTTTTTGCAAGCAGTCCACCAGGGGCCACCCACAATGACATCAGATGCTGTCTGCTATATAAATGTGGATGACCCCTTCCCTTTTCAGTTCCTTTCCCACTGTCGACCATACTCTTGTACAACTCACAGAGATACTGCTGCGATTGCCGCTGTTTTCTTTATTTTCTTCTTAGTAATCACTTTTATAAGTGACTTTTTGATGGTGTGTATGTCATCAAAGGATCCATCAAAAATGTTCAGATATTGTGAATGCGGTGAGAAGATTTACATCAGCATATCACATGATGTCTGTGTCTGCTGCCTAAGCCCGGGACCATAACATGCAAGCTTGCCTGATTTCTAAGGGGTTCAGCCTACAACAAGTGTGGGTTAAAATCACCCCGAAGGAAGGTAAAAAGCTCAAGCAAAAATGTTCTGCTGCATTGCCAGCCCATTCCTCTGGGTTAAGGCCTTCTAAATCCCAGGACAAGTCCTCCAGGTCCCATAAGCACAAACACTGAGAGAAGGACAAGGAGAAAGAAAAGTCCTTCCCAGTACACTCCATCTCCCCTTCACACAGTGGGTGTGATCTCTTCAATGCTATCACCTGCCTCAGCAGCGATGCTGCTCACCTCCCCGACTGTCAAGCTAACTCCCAGGTCAGAGCATGGCGTAGGGGCTACCAGGCCTAGTATGGCTGATATGTTGCCGTTGATGTCAGGGACTCTGCCTACCTTGTCAACCTCCTCCGGCACACCCGTCGACTACATAGGCTCTGACATCCAGGCAGTGCTAGCGTCATTTACTGGCATGCTACAACACCTCCTGCCCCCTCCTCCAATGGAGGGAGGTCTGTCAATGGGGCCTGTACCTCAAAACCCTTGACGATGCATACTACAGCTGGCCTTATGCCACCTCCTCGAGCACTGGTGAAGTCACCAGTGCACTGTCTTGTGCCTGTCGACCAGGGCGACGATGACACTGAACATGATCGTGATCAAATGATACAGGATGAAGAGGAGGATGTGGAGGATTATGTAGAAAGTTGGATTATGTAGAAAGTCCCTATGATAGAGGCACTAGTTCTACTATATCCATGGCCAGTGAGAATTCGGTGGTCTACAACCCAAGGTCCCCTTCAGAGGGTCCCCCTTTCATTACCATGATGTAGAAGTTGCAGGCTGCCATGGGTTTTGAGTTGGAGGAACAGAATATCACCAAGAAAAACCTCATAGATTTCTTGGCGCTACCTGATGCCCCTCCTATTGCAATACCACCCATTCTCCCTGCCCTAGAGGATACCACCTTTGCTGCCTGACATAGACCGAATGTTATTCCTGCCATACCAAGAAAGGCAGAAAAAATGTATTTGGCACCCTCAGGGCACCCATTCTTTTCTAACCAGCCAGAAACAGACTCTGAAGTCATCAATGCTGCCCATGATAGGTCAAAGGCACCAAAACACCTCAGCTCCCTTGCTCCAGATAAGGAATCTAAAAGGTTGGATATCATGGGCAAAATGACTTTTGCCTCAGCCTCTCTGGGCCTTAGAATTGCCAACTATCAGGCCTATATGATTAAGTATCAAGATGCACTCTGGGAAATGCCAAGGCAGCTGCACAGGCCTTACCAGAGGGTACTCCCAAATAGGAGCTGTTAAAAGCTGTTTCTGCTGGGGCTGATGTGGTAAAACATCTGCTCCGTATTGCCTATGATGTTTCTGATGCCTCAGATAGGGCTGCTGCTTTAGGAATTTGTTTAAGGAATCATGCCCTGCTTAGGGTGGCAGGGTTTGTGAATGATGTACAACAGTCCATTCTCTATGCCCCTTTTGATACAAATTGTTTGGCTCGGATGTCTGGGATATCCTCTCCAATCTTCGTGCCTCATGCAGAACCCTAAAGTCAGTACATTCCTTTTAGCATACTCAACCCAGGAGTAGGCAGAGGGTCCATTTTTGTCTGGCTGGTGCTAGGCACTGTTCTGCCATCAGATAGCAGAGAAAGGGTAAGGAAGTAGGAGCCTTACCCACCCCAGGTGCCACTCCAGGTGCCCATTCAAAAGCCCTTAGAGGTGGTGGTGTGACAGGAGCCACCACAACTGGCTCTGCATGACTTGTTGTACACTCCCCCTCAACCACCATTACCTCCAGGGGTGGTTGTAGGGGGTGTGTCTTTCCCTCCACCTCAATCAGTGGAAGGAGATGACATCAGATGTCTGGGTCCTGGAAGTCATTGCAGAAGGTCATGCTCTGGAACTTCTAGACACACTTACAGATTGTCCACCAGTGCCATCCTTTTATCCTTCAGACCATGTTCCTCTGCTCAAGGAGGTAACTCAGACTTTGCTTCAACAGAAAGCCATAGAACATGTGCCATTAGAACAAAGAAACATAGGGCTCTACTCCCAGTACTTCCTAGTCCCAAAGTGGACAGGAGACCTGCAGCCTATTCTAGATTTCAGGGATCTGAATTGTTTGTAGATTACAAAAAGTTCAGAATGGTCATCCTGCAAGGTCTGCTTCTGCTACTGCAAGCAGGGGACTGGATTTGTTCCCTCAACATGAAGGATACTTCCCTTCATATCAACATTTGCAAGCCTCACAGGAAGTATTTGAGGTTCCTGTTTCAAGGGGAACACTACCAATTCAGAGTATTGCCCTTTGGCTTCTCCTATGTGCCACGGGTCTTTACCAAATACTTGGCAGTGGTGGCACCAGTCCTTCGTAGGGAAGGCCTCTATGCCTTCCCTTACCTAGACTATTGGCTATTGAAATGCCACTCCAAGGAACAGCTCCTGTACACCATAGCTTGAACAAGGGTTGATGTTTGATGCCCTGGGGGTTACTGTTAATGTACCCAACTCTGAAGAAAAACTAGGTTCTTTCCACATATTTGCTAATGTTGTCTGAAACTGGGACATATAAGAACATGTAATAAAAGATGCTCTAATGTCTCTAGTTGATAAACACAAGTAGCTTTACTGCACATTCTGTCTTGCAACTGTTGGTTTTTGATTAGCCTTTGTAAGTAAGTAAGTAAAAGTAAAAATTTATTTTTACAAATAGCATTTTGTATTCAATTTCCCATGGCAGCACAGCCAGTGTACATCCCACACATGAGATGATTCTTGTGTCTGTGAGAAAGTGTTGCAATGAAGTTAAAAGGGAAGGGGGACATAAGGGAAAAGTGATGGGGTCTGTAAAACAGGTTTCCAAAATATGAGTGTATAAGGTCTTCTTGTGCCAAGTGACACCTTGTCAGCACCTAGAGTACATCGGTTTACAACCTTTGAGCCAGAGGCTTATTTCCAAAGGTACCTCGTCACATTGAGGACAGACAGAAACAAATTTAGGTTACAGCATAAAAGTCTACTGACTTAAAGTTACACAGAATGGTTTCATACATTTATACAATTTAGGAGCAATTACAATGATACAGCTGAGCACATGCTGGTAATAACAGAGGCAATAGGCAATGGGGGAGAAGTGGGGGGTGAAGTGGAGTGCAATCCAGTGGGCGTTGTCAAGTGTGGAGAGATCGAGGCCACATTTAGAGACAGGAGCAGCTGCGAGTGTTAAACAATTGGCTCCGAAGGGCAGTTTTGAAGTTAGAGATTGTGGGGGCATTGGAGATGGGAGCAGGGAGAGAGTTAAACCAGGATGGAGCTCTGTAGCAGAAGGACCTCTGACCATGGGTGGTCCTGGATCTGGGGACCAGTAGAGTGGCCTTGTTGGAGGTTTGGGTTGCGATAGTGGGCTGGGCGTGGCGGATGGAGGCTGTCACCCTGGGAGGGGATAGACTGAGTAGAGTTTTTTTTGTGAGGAGGCGGGTTTGATAATGTAGCCATTCATCTAAGTTAAGCAGTTTTGCCTCGTCATACAGTTGACAAGTATGTATGAGCCTGGGGGCACCAGTAATCAGCCTGCAGGCCTTATTTAGGGTGAGGTGAATTTTGTTGAGGGCGGTAGTGTCAGCAGCACCATAGACTGGCAGGCCATAGCTGACAAGGGACAGTACTGAAGACGTAACTGCAAGTCGGAGAGCATCAGGGGTGGGGCAGTTTTTATAGCGGTAGAGGATGCCAAGCCATGTATTAGTGGCAGATGCAAGGGCATCAGTGTGGGTGTGGTAGGTGAGGACTGAATTGAAAGTAACCCCAAGGTATTTGTAGGAGCAGACTTGTTCAAGCGGTTGTTTGGCACTAGGGAGGATAGGGAGTGGGAAGTTGCAGGCTTTGTTTTGGAGGTGGGCAAAAAGCATTTTTTTTTTTTTTTGAGATTAATGACGAGTCTGTGCTCTTTAAACCAGGCTTCGGCATCATTGTAGGATTGTTGCAGGGTGTCCTGGAGGGAGATGGGATTGCAGTGGGTGGCAAAAATGAAAGCATCATCTGCATACATAAGAATTTTGCCAGAGCATGTGCTGGGCAGGGTGTTTAGATAGAGTGAGAAGAGTAGGGGGCCCAGGATGGAGCCCTGGGGTACCCTGAGCGGATGGGACGAGTTTCGGAGAGTGTCCTATTGATCTTTACACATTGGGAGCGAGTGGATAGATAGTTTGTGCACTAGGTGAGAGGGCCAGCAGAGAAACCAGTGTGGCAGAGTCTTGGAGTACATAGGAGCAGTCTTTAGATACAGGTCAAGGTTCAGCCTTCCTGCCTCTGGATAGGGCCGGATGTCTGATTGCACAGGCCCAACTGGTAGACAACAACTGGTATGTCTCAAGCCAGGATATTCATGCAGCTCTTGGACCTCATGGCAGCAGCCATCATCACAGTACCACTGGCCAGACTGCATATGAAGATCCCTCAATGGACCCTAAGAGTCCAGTGGGACCAGCTCACAGATGATCTAGAACAAAGGGTTCTAGTAACCTCTACTGTACCCAGAGTGCTTGAATGGTGGATGGAACCCAGCAACCTACTAAAGGGGGTTCATTTCCTGATCTCCTCTCCTCTTCAGATTCTAACAACGGATGCCTTGGGGATGGGCTGTGGGGCACACTCAAGGCCCATCAGATGCAGGGGACATGGACCACAGTCGACAGCACGCTACACGTAAATGTTCTAGAGATGCAGACTGTCGTGTATGGACTACAAGCCTTCCAGCCTCATCTCTCCCTGGGTCCTCTGCTAGTGTAGTTGGACAACATTAGTGTGATGCACTACATCAACAAGCAAGTGGGCACTCACTCTTAACCCCTGTGCAGGGAAGTGATGAGAGTCTGGTACTGGGCTCTAAAACATGGTCTGGAATTGTCCACAGTACATGTTCTAGGTGTCCCAAATGTCTTGCAGATGGGCTAAGCAGGTCCCAGTCCAGAATGCATGAGTGGGAACTTCTGACCTCAGTAGTAGAAGACCTGTTTGAAAGGTGGGGTCATCCAGAGTTGAACCTTTTTGCATCTCCACATGATGCAAAACTGCTGCTTTTCTGTTTACTTGCTTCAGGGCCTGTAGTTTTCTGGCAAGACGTGTTGCCCCTCTCTTGGAAGGGGAGGTTAATATATGCCTTCCCTTCCTTCCTTCCTTCTGCTCCTGAGGGTGCTAATCAAGCTTCAGATTGAGGGGATAACTCTGATCCTCATTGCTCCCGTGGCCTTGACAGACTGGTTCCCCCAACTGTAGCAGCTGGCAGTGGAACCACCAGTACCTCTGCCCATGTGCAAGGGCCTACTGTCACAGGAACAGGGAACTCTGATTCTGGACCTCAGATTGCTTCATCTTCACACATGGCTCCTGAAAACAGCCATTGCCAGGTTTGGAGTTTCCCAAAAGGTGGTTGATGTCCTGCTGGGTGCCAGAAAGCCTTCCACCAGATCCACCTATTCCATGAAGTGGAAATGGTTTGCTTTGTGGGTCACTTCTAATCACTTAGACCCATTTACCTGTCCAGTTATTCAGGTTCTAAAGTACCTTCTATCCTTGTCAGATGCAGACTTGCAGTATTCCTCCATCGGAGTGCACTTGGCTACCATTTCAGCTTTCCATGTGCCTATAGATATGGTTGCTTAGCTGGAGGTGCCCGTATGTTCTTGAGGGGCATTCTACATTTGAAACCTCCTCTCTACAATCCTATTCTGGCTTGGTACCTGCATTTTGTATTGGAGAAGCTTACTTTGGCTCTCTGTGAGCCAGCCACAACTTGTGGCTTACACATTCTTGCTTGGAAAGCATTATTTTTAGATGCTGTCACTTCTGCTCAAAGAATTTCAGAACTACGGGCTCTAATGTGTGAGTCTCATTTGATTTTTCACAAAGACAGGGTGTTTTTGCATACTAATCCTAAGTTTATACCAAAGGTGATGTCTGAGTTTACTTTAAATCAAATCATCCACCTGCCAGTTTATTTTCCTGAGCATACCAATCCAGGGGAAGCATTGCTCCATACTCTAAATGTATGTAGAAAACTCAGATACTATATACACCATATGAGGATTTAAGGAAGTCATTGTAGCTTTTTTTTTTGTTTGCCCCGGGAAAGAGGGCACTCCAGTTTCTAAACAGTGTTTATCCAAATAGCTAACAAACTGTATTACTGTTACAGAAAGTACAGTAACGAACTTCCAGGGGTGGTTTGTGGTCATTCCACAGAGGCATGGCCACCTCAGGTGCCTGTTTCAAAAAATGTGTCTGCCGCAGAGATCTGTGCAGCTGCCAACTGGAATACTGTCCACGCTTCCGCTAAACATTACAGTCTGGACACTGCATCTCAAAAAAGGGCTGGCTTTGGCCTAACTGTGCTTCAAGGCCTCCTATCTTAGGCCTGTAAGCTCCAACCACTCAGACTGTTCACTGCCAATACTGCTTGGTACTCATTCCATAGGCATGGTCTGATAGAAATATCCTTGAAGAAGATAGAACAGTTATGTACTTACTGTAATGCTATGCCCCTATGGGGTTGTGATCCTCTGGATAGTCTGTCTTCTTCTCCATGAGGTTCCATCTGTTTTTCTCTGTCTCACCTGGTTAGCAGAGCCTAGGTTCCCTCCTGGTTCCCTTGATGGAGGTCTTCCGAGCATGTTCTTCCATAGGGAACTGAGGAGGGAAAGGGCTGACCATGTTTATATGGCAGCCAACGTCTGAAGTTATCATGGGTAGTCCCTGGTGGACTGCTTACAAAAAGTTTCTGTGTGATCCTAGTGTCTGGGGGCTATAAGTTCCATAGGTGTGCTAGATATTTTATTTTAGTCTTTGGTAACTGGGTAAGGCCCACTAGGCACAAGTGCCTATTTTCAGGGGTGACCTGGGAGCACTGGGCAGTTAAGTGACTTGCTCAGAGTCACACCATATGTAAGTGGATGTTGTGAGAATCAAAAAGCTCATTCACAGCTTGTTACTCTAACCTCTAGGCTATACTGCCAGCCAGATAGATAGATAGATACATACATACATACATAAAACTTTATTTTTCAACAGGATGAAACTTTTAGGACCATAGACCCTGTTTAACAAAGTTGTCCTGAACTTTGAAAAGTTACCAACGAATACAAAGTATCACAATCATTATTCAAACAGTATGTATAAATAGCTATGGTTTCCTAAACAGCATGATATTACCAGAGCACCAATACAAAAACTCACAATAGGTAGTTAAGCAAGGAGAGTGTCTAAAACACATTCATGCAAAACAAGGTGATGAAAGAGATTCTCTCAAAGACCTACTGTTATGGTAAGTACTTAACTGTTCTTTCCTGTATGCCTTCCCACCACTTCCTCTCATTCAGAAGTACTCTTGAAAGTCAGAAGGGCACCTGCAACAATGATCATGATAGCCCCAGAATGGGCCAGACAGGACTGGTATGTGGTGCTCCTGGCCCTGTTTGGCGAGAATCCAGCCAGCCTGCCACTCAGTCACAATCTGTTGACTTTGTCACAGGGCAGAATAACTTTCCCAAATCTGAGGACCCTGCATCTGAAGATATGGTTCCTGAGTTAGAATTTTCTGGATTGGACCTTTCGCGAGAACTCCTGAAGATGCTTAAGGTTTCAAGCAAACACGCTACCAGGAAAGCTTATTCCTCTGTATGGAAAAGGTTTCTTACTGGTGTGCCTCCAGAAAAATAAACTCAAGGAGGCAGTGTTGCTTGTAATTTTGCAATACCTGGTATATTTACAGTCATTAGGCCTATGGCTTTCGACTTTAAAGGCGCACGTAGTATCAGTATCAGCATACAAATCAGCTGGCAAGGAAAAGTCTTTGGCCTTACATCCCATTTTCAAAAGTTTTTGTTCTTTATTTCTTTATGCTCCCCCATGCCTCTCGATCGGCCACTCCTTTGGGCTGCCTAGGGACCTCCCCCTGTCACCCATCATCCTTTTCCACCATCATTACTGTCATACATATGTCATGTCCTGAGCAGCCCAATGTACCGTTTCATCAGGGGGCCCCCAGAGCCTATGGGAGGAGAGACTGGGATTCACACTAGATCAGGCACATGGCAGGGGATCAGTCAAAAGGAACTCACCTTGGCTTCGTGGTGCGAGGGACCTGGTGACCATCATCTGGTCAGCCGAGTGGGAACCTTTTCTATTTTCTCCTGCGACCTGCCCACCTCCCTGTTGCAGCTGTATGCATATGGTGTCCTGGTAGTATGCACTGCAGTGCATGGTCACCCATGCCACAAATGCATCACCACTATGGGCCACCAGAAGCTGCTATTGAAGTGGTACAAGCTTGCACTCTCCCCCCAGAGAGGGTCCAATGAATGCTCTTAGCCCTCCCCTCTGGCCTCCACTTCTGCTCTTCTGGGCTCGGGCATGAACCTGGGTCAACAGCACACCCAGCAAGCCCCAATTGCTCGGTGCCACAGGGCCAGCCAAAATTTGTTTTTAAAGGCCTGAACCATTTGTACCCACCAGTGAGGGACCTTGTTCCACCGTGGGACCTCAATACATGCCTTGCCCTGTTTAATGAGGATCCTTTTGAGCCTATAGAAACTGCTGATTTGAAGTAAGTAATATTCCTAGTTGCAGTAACCTCTGCTGGGAGGGTAAGTGAACTGAAAGCCCTCTGCACAGAGCCAAATTGCATAGTTCCCCACGGGGATAAAGTAGTACTTCGAACCAACAGAAAATTCCTTCCCAAAGTGGTATCCAAATTCCACCTCAACCAGTCAGTGACCCTCCCTGTACTCTATCCAGAGAATTAGAAGATCATAGGATGTTACAAGTTAAGGGGACCATAGGTCCATAAGAAACTCACCACCTTTATATAGGTGGAAGAAATGCACAATTATCTGTTAAATATCTTATTTTGTCCCAAAAAACAATCAAGCTTGTTTTTAAAGATTAACATGCTTTCACTGTTGACAACACCAAATGGTAATGCATTCCAGACTGGAATAATTCTCTGGCTATACCAGTTACTACATCTGTTTGTCCTATTAATATTCCCTTTTAGTTTTAGATTATGGGATCTTGAGGCAAAGGTACTGGTGTATCTTACCAATCCTAGAGTTTCCATTAGGTTGTCATATTTAATAGCTTTATAAGTAAAGCAGAGATCTCCCAAATTTGTCTATATTGTAATGAATATAATCCCAATTGTTCAAGTCTTTGGCCATAACTTAAATTTTGCACAGTGTTAATTTGTTTTGTGATTCTTCTGTGTACCCCCTCCACTATTTTTTTACATCTTATTGTTGTAGGTGCACATAATGGAACACAATAATCAAGATGCGGACATACCAACGTTGAGTAGAGAGGAATTATAACATTTGGGTCTCTACTTTTAATATTTTTTTTAGGATGCAGTTGATAATACCCTGGCATTTTTTAACAACTATTTTATTTTGCATCTCAAAGGTTAATTTATTGTTTAGTACCACTCCGAGGTCTTTTTTATTATTTGTTTCTTGCAGTTGTATATTGTTTATTTTATAAATATTTTTGGTATTATTGTGTCCTAGGTGCATAACCTTACATTTGTTAATATAAAAGCTCATTTTGTTATGTGCCCACTGTACAAGACGATTTAGGTTATTTTGCAAGTCTACAGCAGACTGCATATTATTCACTATGCAGCCTAGTTTACAATCGTCCGCATACTTGACCAACCAGGTCTCACCTGTAGTTTGCATGGATGAGATCAAGATCTTAAATAGTGTTGGTCCTAGAACCGAACCCTGGGGTACACCACTCATGACAGGTCCCCATTTGGAGAGATGTTCTCTTAAGGCCACTCTCTGTCTCCAGTTTGTAAGCCATGAGGCAATCCAATTCACCATATTATTTTGAAATTTAAGTTTAATAAGTTGCTCAATCAAAACTTTATGTGAAACTGTATCAAATGCCTTTGAATAATCAAGCTATTTGACATCCACGGGCAAACTTCGTTAAGGACTGCACTCATAGATTCAGAGAAGTGAATCAGATTTATTAAACGAGATCTATCGGGTTGGAAACCATGCTGATTGACATCTGTTAAGTTTTTCTGAAGGATATGTAATTCTATTTGTTTCTGTATAAGTCTTTTCTAACATTTTACAAATAACAGATATAAGGCTTATGGTCCTGTAGTTGATAACATCTTTCTTCTTGCCAGTTTTGTAAATCGGGGTTACTATAGCATCATTCCAATTTGAAATGTTTTTTTCCTCTTGCAAAGAGGTATTAAAAAGAATGGTAAAGGGACCCTTTAATTCAAGAGGTAACTCCTTTATCAGTTTGGGGTGTATCCCATCAGGACCTGGTGAGTCATTACCTTTTAGATAATGAAATGCTTCCGTTGTCTCAGTTTCAGTAACATATATCCATTGTAGACTACTGAAAACTGGTAGAATAGGTAATGTTTCTTTAGGATTGAATATATTAATAAATTGTTTATTGAATTGAATTGCCATTGCAGTTTCTTCACTGATTATTTCTGCATCAATTTTAACGGCCCAATTTTAGCTTTATTGCCTCGCAATGAGCCCACATAGTTATAAAAACTTTTTTATTGTCTCTAGACTTTGTAGCCAATTGCAATTCTATATTTTGTTTAGTTTTCCTTATGAAATTTATGATTAATTTGCACTTTTTAAATAAATTCCAATTTATTTCAGATGATTGCCTTTTATAGTTCATATAGCATTTCTTTTTCCGATTGATGGCTCTGTTAAGTTTCCTGTTCCACCTTGCAGGTACCCTATGTAAGTTTTTATATTTTGTTCTGGAGGGTACCCATTTATTTATGCAGAACTGCAATTTGTTCCATATTAAGTTTCACACTGAAGTCAAGTTCTTATTACTCAGTTCTTTTTCCCAGTCCCAGCTAGCAAGGAAATGCCTCATTTTACTGTAGTCGGCTTTATTAAAATATTTTAATAAGGTAACCTCTCTGGCTTCCTGAATTGATGTAGTAATGCTGAACTTGACCATATTATGGTCACTAGTTCCTAATGGCTCTAAGACATATGGAGTAGTAATATCCTCTTCAACGTTTAAGACCAGATCTAATAAATTATTTCCTCTACTATTTTCCAAAACTACCTGTTCCAGGTTCTGATTAATTGTGAAGTCAAGGAATTTATTCTTCACTGACTCAACTGCATTTAGTGTGGACCAGTTAATATTGGGGATATTAAAGTCTCCCATCAAGATGTTATTGGATGGTACTTCCGTGTTTTCTAAAATAGACAAAAACATTTTATTTTCATTCTAGTCCAGGTGAGGAAACGTTGCATAGCTTGGATCTAAAGCAAATCCTGACTATCTACATGGACCAGGCAAAAGATGTCAGGTCTCATAGCACACAGATTTTTTTGTTACTTGTGATGAGGTTGACAAAGGCAAATTAGCTACAGAGAGAACTGTCTCTCACTGGGTAGTCTCTTGCATTCAGTTCTGCTATGAAAAAGTTGGGAAAATACCACCAAGAGGCTTAAGGGCACACTCCACAAGGGGTACCTCTACCTCTGTGGCATCCTCAAGGGGCATCCCATTTTTAGACATTTTGCAAAGCAGCTAACTGGAAAGCAGTGCACACCTTCACAAAACACTACTGGTTGGACAGACAATCCAGAAGAGATGCCAGCTTTGGAACTGCTGTCTTGCAGAAGCTTTTTTCTAACTAGATTCTGGACCCAGCCTCCCAAGGTACTGCTACTGAGTCTGCATACAGTATAAACATTGAGAGATGGATTCCTGAAGTTAGAAGAAAATGTTACTCACCATTGTAATTCTATTTCTTCTTCAGGGATCCCTCATTATGTTTACACTCCCTACCCTGCCTCCCCTTCCAGAACCTGAAATAGGTTCACACAAGAATCAGTTATTTTTTTAATTGTGGTTGTTTAGGGATGACTATTGCAGTTCCTACAATTGTAAGTTTGTTGTTATGGTTTATATGACAACATTTTTCTTACGTCTGCTTTCAAATCGTCTGCTGTTAAAATTTCACAAAACATTTTTCAAAATGTTTTTGGTATCCTTTTAGCTAGTTTCGCTAGCTGCTGCTCCACTTTGGCTTGGAAACAGATCCGAGCAATGGCCAGAGTGGAGGGCAGATGCAGAGTTTGAACATATATTCCAAATTGTAAAATTTGCATAGGCTCTATCCCCGAGACACCACTCTTGGCCAAGATGACTGCATAAAGTGTAAGCATAGTGCGGGATCTCTAAAGAAGAAACAAGTATTTTTGTCTTCCCAAAGAAGACATAATGAGGCACTGTTGATTAGCCAAGACACATTAAATACTTACCATGAATAAGGGGGCTAGGTTAAGGCTGAGCAGCCCAACCACCCCTTTTTACATATACCTCAGTTGCCCTGTTAAACATGCTTTACCATACTTCAGCTTCTATTTTATATTCTGTTGTTTGTTGCATTGATAAAAAAAAAAAAAAAAAAAAAGAATTTTATACTTCCTTTAAATGTCCTGGGTTGGAGAGTCATTATTTTGCTATGGAGGCATAGTAACGCAAATACTTCAGAATGATTTGTTTTGGTCTTCTTAGCATTCCATTTAGGCTGTGTACCTGGTTTAGGTTCCATTTTACAGATTAACAAGGTATGCATAAGCACTATTTTACTTACAGACAGAAATACTACAGAGACATCACAGGTGGCTGTGAAAGAGCACTGTGTGATGTATTTTTGTTATGTATTGCATTGTAAGCATTCCAGTTAAGCAAGTGTAGTTGCAGATGCCTTGAATTAGTAGTGCCTTTATTTTTGAAAACCAAATATATGACATTTCCAATCTAGTCCACTTTGTTTGTAGAGCACCTTCCTCAAGAATGACTTTACAAGAATACAATTAACACGCAGCAGTACTGATGACATACATGCAACACATTAAACAAATTCAATGTAGAAACAGCACAGTGAAAAATAAAATGCAAAAGTAAGGCGACAAACATATGAGGATACAGCATCAGTGATTTGAAATAAATTATATATTCAAGAATGCTCATTCAAAAAAGTATATCTTTAACTGTGAATTACATTGGGATAATGCAGTACTCCAACTTGCCAAAGGTGGCAGATCATTACACCAGATTGGAGCGCTAACTAACAAAGCCTGTCACCAGCCATTTTCAGGTAGAATTCAGGAATTGATAAAAGAACAGCATACTTTAATATTAGTATTCTGGTGGAAGAGCATTCTGAACTCAGATACTAGATTTAAAACCATATCAGCAACACCTCGAAGTCACACCTATAATGTATAGAAAGCTAATGCAATTTCAAAGTACAGTCAAACCCACATAAATGCATACCTGATGAGTAAATAGTCTCCTTAAATATATGGTTTGCCTATGCCCAATTATTTTCTGTTTAGCAGTATTAAAAATTTTTTTAAAGCAACAGTATTTGTTAGCCGGCAAAAAAAAAAAAATCATCATATAGTTTTTTTGGCAAAAATGTGTTTCTGACATCCTAGGATTCATTCTCAGTGTATTTTTAGTTTCTCAGACTATTATTAAAATAGCTTTTAGAACTAATTTTGTAATTAATGACTCACGCAAATAAAGAAGTCTGCCACTCACAATTTTAAAAAATCTGTTCCACTGAGGCTACCTTTTGAATGTACTCGCTAGGCTCATACAGTAGAGGTATTAGAATGGTGGTACCACATATATTCAATGGTAAACAGCAAAACACTGTACCAAAATATTTATATTTTTCACAGTGGGCATGGCGCAGGAGTGGAAACATTTTATTTTTTAAACTTCAAAATCCTGTATCTTGGTTCAGGAATGAAAAAAAAGAAAAAAAAATGTGCATTTAGATATTTTTGCCAGACAGACATTATTGTTTAAAAAATAGCATGGTTACTAACAACTACTGCTGTTTCAAGTATATAATTACATCCAATTAAATGCATACTTTTGGGGCAATTTACAAGCTTTGCTATCTCCTGATTTATTTAATATCTGCCAAAATTTCTATGAGATAATTTTCTTCATTGCCCCACACTGACAATCATTCTTGCTTAATTACTTGTTAATTGCTTTGACCCTGTAGTCCAAAGTTATTTGCATGGTGACAGCAGTGTTCATGCTGAGATAAGCAACATTGAAATTGCTTAGTCACTACTTCAGATCCTTGAGTTCTTTTTAAAGATTAAAGTTTTTTTTTGTGTAATAAAGTTAATTTTTAAACATTCCTCGATAAAAAGACACAGTCTTTAATAAAACAAGCATTTGTTTATGCCAAATGTTTGCTTGCTAGCATTAGCAGTGGAATTGCAGGAGTTAGACAGATGCAGTGTAGGAATGGCATTGAAGTATTGAACTGATGCCAACTCCACCCTCACCCTGCAGAGATGGACAGGCATTGGGGTGTGCCTTTGGGTCGTCACCCATGACGTCACGACATTTCACCTCACCCTACCCTTCTGACACTGACAAGTGTCGAGGTGTGCCTTGGGGTGTTTGGGCTTTACATTCACTTCATTCCATAAGGAAATACACTGAAATGGGTGCAGTATAGGAGAATGGGGTGAACTCTGAGGGCAAAAGGTCCAAGACACACCTCTATGCTTGTCACTAGCTGCAGGGTGGGGGTGGGGGTGGAATGACATGAGCATCACTGTCGATAATCCCAAGTCACACCCCTGATGCCTGTCAGTCCCTACAGGGTAGGTCATTATGGTCGAAAAAAACCCTAACGCTTGGGCGTTTCTTGGTATTTTTACCTCCCAAGTTTTCCACATAGGCTATTTGTGACCCCACCACATGAACAGTGACACTATCAGTTTGTTAGATGACTGGTAATTTTGAACAGTGACTGCGCCATTTGGTGCCACAGGGGCGAAAACACATTTCAAACAGGATGTGAAAAGTGACAGGTGTACTGTTCATGAGGAGGTGTAAAAATGGCATTGTTGAAAATCTGGAGTGAAAATATAAAAAAACTGGTGTAGTCACGAGCATGCGTAGAAACTGCGCAATGTACACCAGTAATGTAATTAGTTTGGGGATTTTTTACAGCAGATTTTCAAAATAAGCATTTTGGGACCTCCGCTCATGAACAGTGTCACTGTGATTTTCTTAATCTGTCTCAAACACTAATTTCCCACAGTGATTGTACTATTCTGCACTGGAAGTGCAAGAACACATTTTGGCCAAGGTGTGAAAAATGGCAGCTGTACTGTTCATAAGGAGGTGTGAAAAAATGTCAGTGTTGAAAATCTGGACTGAAAATATTACAAATTCGTGAACTTACGAGGGTGCATGGAAATTGCACAATGCACGCTCATAACACAGTCATTTTATGGACTTTTGTCACCAAATTTTCAGCATAGCCATTTTAGCACCTCTGTTCATGCACAGTGTCACTGTGACTTTCTTAATGTGTCCCAAACATTGATTTCACACACCGACCATGCCAATGTGTGTTACATGTGCAAAAACACATTTTGGGTGAGATGTGAAAAATGACAGCTGTACTGTTCATAAGGAGGTGTGGTAAAATGGCAATGTTGAAAATCTGGAGTGAAAATATAAAAAATTCTCAAAGTTACGAGTGTACGTAGGAACTACACAATGCACGTTCGTAAAACAGTCATTCTGGGGAATTTTTTTCACCAAATTTTCAACATGGTTTTAGACCCAATTATGAACTCAGTCACTGTCATTTGTTATTCGGGTCCTGAAAGGTGGTTCCATGCATTGACCGTGAAATCACCTTTTGGGACAGAATAACAAGATCACAGTGACTGAGTTGATGAGGTGGGGTCCCAAGAACCCTATGTTGAAAATTTGGTGAAAAAATTCCCCAAAATGGCCAAAATATGCACCAAAGTTGGAAAAAACCCATTTATGCCATTATACAGCTTACCGACATTTCTTTGGTTCACGGTTGGTTTTGAAGAGTGCAGATGTGTTCCTGGTCCACCGAAGATCATCGCACCAGCATCCAGAAGTAAGTATGGTGTGAGGTGAGGGTGTGGGGAGTGGAGTATGCAGAGGGTGGGCGAGATTGAGGAGGGAAGAGTCAATGAGGGACCATTTTTGGTGTTTTTTTTTTTTTTGAGGCGACACAGGAACTTTTGCCATGCTGGGGTGGGCTCCCAGTGTGGCAGCTGGTAGTTTGTTTGGGGGGGGGTAGTGGAGCCGACAGGGGATTGGGCACCCCTGTTGGCTATACAGACTTTTGCCATGCTGGGGTGGGCTCCCAGCGTGGAACCTGGAAGTATGTTATGGGGGGCAGCGGAGCCGATGGGGGATTGGGCACCCCTGTTGCCATGCCATGTGCGGGGGTTGGGGGATCACATGAGCACGCTGGGTGGGCTCAAAGTGTGCTACTTGGGTGTTTGTTTGGGGGAGGATCCAAGAAAAAATGGCGCTGTCTATGACAGTTGTTCAGATGCAGTACTGAGGTGTAGGCACTTTGCATAATGCCGATGGCAGTATGCAAATTGCTTACACGTTACCCCCGCTTATTGTAGTGGTCTTTTGCTTTGTCCTGTACACCACTGCATCTGAACTGCTGTCATAGACAGCTTGGACATTTATTGGTGGGGTGAGGCCATGCCTGTAAGAAGGAGCAGGGCATTGGAAGTAGGGTGGCACACCTACAAAAATTTGTGTGGTGGCACTATGTTTCTTGCATATGCGTGCAAGCAAACATAAAAACTATGTGCCCTCATCCAGTAAACCACTTAACAAACTTCCTAATTATGTACTGTACTACTGCACAATAAACTGAGAACTCTGTAACAACCCCTACTTGGTATAATGGGAAACATACAGGATCGCATATATGCATAGCATGCTTAAATGCAGATTTTGCAGTAGCAAACAAGGTTTGCATTTAAAAGGGCTGCACTGTATGAGCAAAAGGCATTCTCTTACAGTTGAGGCAGCATATTCAAAAAGTTTGCATAACAGGAACAGAGTTTATGCTGCAAAAGCAGTGATGTTAGCACTTGGATGGTAGCTTGTAGTCCAATTCCTATACAGGAATTTTGTTGTTTGCATTGAAGAAAGTTTGTGCAGCAGTGAAAAGGTAGGGTCAGAGTACATGCAAATGAAAGGAAGAGACGTGCATATTACATGGCACAATGATGCTGTATGTAGTCACATATAAGCCTAGTTTATGAAGCTAATCATAGGCCATTAAGACAAGGGATTTAACTGTCTGTGAGATCGATCTGTCTGCAAGGTTTACAATGATTAACCACTTTTACAACTGTGTAGCTTAATGTTTTTGTGTCCGGTCACTAGCCGCAGAGATTCTATGCCTGATGTTGGTCACAAAGATTTTTCCTTCTAATTTTGGCAAGAAAAAAATTGTCAGTAATTTGCTAAAACTGTCAAGGTAAAGGGGATCGACTTGAATGTGAGATCAACTTATAGGTGACTTCAGGGAATTCCCACTCCACATCCAGCTCTCACCTCTCACTCACTGACTCCATCTTGTCTGGTATGGACCAGGGCCAGTTCACTTCTGCCATCTATGTTGATTTGGCCAAAGCTTTCATTTATTTAATTTATTTAATCTTGCTTTTTTCCATTCATTGAGATTGATCAGTTCTGTATGCTATTTCTGAATTTTGAATTATTATTGGTTTTAATAGTTTTATTTATTTCTTGTAAAGCACTTTGATATTTCTGAATTGTGCTTAATAAGTAAAGATGATGATGATGATGACTTTTATTATTATTTAAGCTAAGTGACAACCATAACATGAGGGGGCACAGTCTTAAGCTGGAGGGTGGGAGGTTTAGGAGGGCGGTCAGGAAGCACTTCTTCACAGAAAGGGTGGTAGACACTTGGAATGCGCTGCCAGAAGAGGTCACCTCATTGAAGACAGTAGGCAGCTTTAAGAGAGGGTGGGATATGCATAGGGGAAGGTAAGGATCAAGTGTAGGAAGGATGGGAGGAGTGGGGAGGGAGGGCAGAGACATTAGCTCAAGCTGTGGACCCTGCAATATGAACAGGCTTGATGGACCAAATGGCCTTCTTCTGCTTGCTTCTTCGTATGTTAGTACGTATGTTCACATTATTCAACATTGTATCCTACCTCCTTCTCCTGGACAAGTCTAAGGCAGCAGGGCTGTCTACCTCTTCAATCAGCTGGTACTGATCCTACCTTGAGAACAGGTTGAGAGTTGTCTGTATAGGAAACATCCTATCCCCTTCACTCCCCATTCCCCAAGGATCTATCCTGGGCTCCATACAGCATATTTCTGAATGGTCTTCCTACTGCCTGTTCTTTTGTGTCCATTCACGTGCATGCAGATGACACCGAGCTGTTTGCCTCTGGCTCTTCTGCTGCTGACCTTGCTGTCTGACTCCACTGGGGTTTTGACAGTGCCCAGTGCTGGTTCCAGTCTAAATAACTGTCTATCAATGCCAATAAAATTGCCTCCATGACCTTTGGCTGCTATCAGAGGCTCGACAGGCTCTCACTCCTCCCCTGCTTCAGTTCCCCTGATGCTTCTGCGATTGAGGAGCTCTCCTCCTTTAAATACCTTGGATTTGGTTGGACCATCCTCTTGGCACACATAGATGCCATCCACCACAAACTCCCCACAAACTTGGTGCACACCACAGAAGCACAGTCAGTATCCTGCTTCCCACCGACTGAGAGCTAATTATGAAGATGATCCTCCCAATCTTTGACCATGGTAACCTTGTTAACAGAGCAGCTCCCAAGTCCACCCTTGCCAGACTGAAACCCCCTGTTTCTCCCATTCTGCCATTTTGTCTTGGACTGCCCTCCTGGTACTCACCACTGATCCTTTTACTCCTTCTTTTCCCTCCCTTCCCTGGATGGATGGCAGATGCCTCACCCACTGTGTGTCCTTCATCTTTAAATTCTGGTTTTGCTGTCTCCCTCCCATGTCTTCTGCCCTCCTCTCTTCCCCTCTTTCTATCCTCTCTGAAACATTGCTTCATATTCCCTTTTCCTACAGAAAAATTGCTGCAGGCCAAGCTGCCTTCTCGTATAATTTCCCCCAGCTCTGGTCCTCTTTTCCCCTGTCTGTCTGCTCAGCCTCTTCCTTCTTCTCCCTCAAGTCCCTTCTTTGCTACTTTACTACCCCCTGCTGCAACTACATCTGACCCCTGAACTTAGCATCCCCTTCCCCCCTCCCTGTTTGTTGGGTGCACTTCCGCAGCTCAGAGCAATTTTCTGTCCACCCTAGGCCCTCAATCTGTGTGTCATAATCTGCTCATAATGGGGCCCTATGCACTAACAGAATTGTTGCCTATGCACTGCATATCCGAGGTGCATAGGCAACCTCACGGGTGAATGCTGCACAGCAGGGTTCCTGCAAACCTCCAGTGGCATTCACCATGGGTGCGTAAGTGCAGCACAAGGCACTTATGAATCCACCTTCTAAGCCCCTCAGTGATATCCGCACTGGGGATGTATCGGGGGCATGCCCACACTACACGGTATTCACAGAGCCATGTAGTGCCAGGCAGAGGGGCGCCTGGTATGGCTGCCCTAACTTGGTGTATTCCGGTGTGCACCCCTATGAATGACAGTCACCAGGTGTGGTGGAAAAGGGAGCCATACCACTGCCCACTAGGCTGTAGGGGAGGGCTGGGGTAGTGGGTCCTGCGCCCTCTTCAACGGTGCAAGCGATCCACTCAGGAACCTAGTACAGGCATCTGATGGGATGCCCACCTGGGTCTTTGGCTCCACCTCCGACTGCCTGAGAGACCATACGCGCCATGGGGGCATGGCCACAGACATGCACCCTGTGGGTGCTAGTGGTAGTGCATACCACTTACCCCGCACCTGTCTGGGGCTGCGTAGGTACACGGGTGGGGTACGCACCTCAGGTGCGTATCACCCACCCTTTAGTGCACCATGTGTTTTACATCTGCAAATTAATTGCACCTGTACCTTTGGTACTGTGCATACATTGATTACTCTTTGCACAGTCTAGGTAGTATTAGTCTGCTCCTGATTTAAGGTTTTCACTCAGTATTGTATTGTATGTTATTGCATTGTGTTGCACTTGTGCCTTACTGAATTGTCCTTGCCCCTTTTATTTTGGATTGCACTGTTCTACCTTCCTGAACATTATGACTGTTGAGAACTGTAATGTGTTTGATTTTCTCTTGCACCTTTAGTATTGTTTATCCCCCCAACTAGGATGTATCTGGAAATGAGCTGTTATCTGCTCAGTATGTCCTTCTTGGTAAAACTTTTGAAATATACTATATATATATATATATAAATGGCATTTTGGAAAACACAGTTCCTTTATCAACCTGTAGTGGCTGTGTTCACGTCAGAACCATTAACGCCCATCAGTGTAAGGTTCCGCAGCATCTCTTGCATTTACACTGCCTACTCTGCTTGGCATTTAGCAAGTCATGGATGCTAAAAAATGGAAAGACAGAGGGTCATCGTCCTCAAGTGAGGTTTCCTTTATCCGATGTGGGCCGCTAAATAAATGGTTTAAAGTTGGTTCACTGAGCCCGGTTATGGAGGGAGCACAGGCAATGGTAACGTCTGGGTCTGTGCATACCCCGCCGTCGGCTACAGCAATACATCAAGAGCTGAACCTGCCAGAGAAGGACCTGTTTAAAGTGTCGAAGAAGACAAATCTACCCTACTCACCTTCCATGGATACTAATGCATTTATTGCAGGTAATCCAGGTATAGACTTTAACAGTCAAAAGCAAGAGCAAGATCGACTATCGAAGCGTATATTTATTTATTTATTTATTTATTTATTATTTATTGAAAAAAGTACCTAAGGAGAGTAAATAAGGTAAGCCAAGATAGGATCTTTCAACTAAAGGAGGGTGGAATCACCAGAGGACACAGTTGGAAGATTGAGGGTGGTAGGATTAGGGGGGAAAGGAGAAATAGGTAGTTCACCGAGAGAGTGGTGGAACCGTGGAATGTGCTGCCCGGGGAGCTGGCTCAGGCATCTACAATGGAGGGATTCAAGAGAGGTTGGGACAGGTATAGGCAAGGGGTGAAGCAGAGGCTGGTTTACCGGGGGAGGGGCAGGACTGGGTGATGGAGTAACAGTGGAAGGAGACAGATAGAGGGCTATGGTGCAAATCAGGGTGCTGAAGCATGAGCAGACTTGATAGATTAATAGGCCTACTCTGCTGGCTTCTAGTATGTTAGTATGTTACAGAAATCTAAGATTTCTAGGTATACCTAATACCTGGGATCGAGAATTTCCTGGAATGAGAGAAATGGTCAGAGAAATCCTGATTCAAATATTTCAGTTACTGGAAGATATGCCCCCCCCCCCCATTATAGCAACGGCCTATAGAATAACATCAAGAAGGAATCCAAATGACACTAAGGCTCAAATACTGGTACAGTTTGCTTTTGATACTGACTGAGGCTCTATCTTGAAACTGGCTAGAATAAGGAAGTCACTCAAACATAGAGGTATTAGATACTCAGTATTCCTGGATTTTGCACATGAGAGACAGCAGCGGAGGCGCCATTTTCTTAACTTGAAACCATATGTTTTAAATCTTGGGTCAACCTTTTCTCTCCAGGCTCCAGCTAAACTTAAAATCATCTATAAGGGCAAAATATATGTTTTCTTTGATCCTGATTATTTTATTTTTAAGATCTAAGCAGGAGGATAAACCGCAACAAGATATAATGCATGATTTAGAATTAGATCAGGAATCAGGCTTAGAGTCTGATTCTGAACTTGTCGCTGCAGTGACAGAAGTAGAAAATACATTATTGGAATTTTGAGAATAAAATGCTCTGAGGTTGGAATTGTGTTTAAAGTTTATGGTTTGCAATTATTGTACATATCTATTATGTGTGGCTCAGTTTAGTTAATTGGTTGATTTATTAATTGTCAAATTATTGATTAATTGATTAAATTAATGTCGTAATGCTATAAATTAATGTTGTAATGCTATAATGCCATAATGTCATAATACCACAAGAAGAGGATTTATAGACAAGGCAGGGCTACTCTATGTTATTTTTGTCATTTGTTATTTGGTACTTTTTTTTTTTTCGATTACTCTGCATCTAATTTTGCTTTTATAAAATATGATAGCAGATCTGGCTTGAGTAGTTTAGAAAAAGCTACATGCTGAAATCCAACATATAAGTAAGTAGCCACATGTTTTGTTTTGTCGCTGATTTTTCTTTTGTTTTGAAATTCCTTTGTCCTGATGGAATTAATATAAATAATACAGAAATAATAAAAAAAATTATTATATGATAAAAAATAAATAAATCAGTAAAGAACACACTTAATGTTGATGGAGAGTAGAGTGCATTGATCTGAAACCTGTGCAGTCTGTGGCCTCAGTATGATGGCATACTGATGTAGTGGAATTTGAACAGATGTGGACACATTACAAATGTTACACTGGCCTTCCTAAACACAGCAATACATTTATTTCACTGTGGCCAAAGCTGTGCTGCATCCTCACATCTCGCTCTTCTCACATGTGAACCTGGATTGTTGTCTTATATTATGCAGTCCACAGCTTCCAACAACTATGAGGAATAATGTCCCTCAATAATATGTAGATGGTAGGTAAGGAGATGTTAGGGCCTTACACTATCTTCTTTGAGGATATCTGCATTCATTGAGCCACACCTTTGGAACATAAACACCATCTGCATCAGGACCACTTTGAAACTTTTGCCTACTTGCCACCATTGATGACATGCATAATCACTGCCTACCTATACAGCTTGGGTAGTCCCATACTTCTCAGTTCTTTCTGTTTCACAGTCAACTCAGTGATAGACTGATGGAGCACTCTTCATATCCTGTAGCTTGTAACCACATCCATTTTGCTACTTTATCTCTTGTTGTTGCTGTTACTTTCAGCAGTGTTGAGGCCTTTTGTTTTCAGTTCCCTACTGTATGGAGGGGGGCTGCCAGACTTCTTTGTATGTTACTGCTGGGCCATTGCTGTTTCCCCTCCTGTCAATGCAGGTACTCCCATGGCTGTTGTTCTCACCGCAGTAGTTTTTGGTTTCCCACCTCATAGTTGTTTGTCTCCCATCCATGGCTAATATTTGTCTCCCTCCCTTGCTGACTGCTGGTCTCCCTCCTATGGTTGCTGTTGTTCTCCCACTCTTGGGTCCTCCATTGTTGGGCTGTCCTGCTGTCCTGCCTTTGTTGATGGTCTTCTGGCTCCCTTCTGGTGGATCCCATTGCTGTTAATGAGAAAAGTGAATTCAACTTTTCTGTCAGTCTCTGTCACCATTCCAACAGTCTTCTGGGAAACCAACGTCAGGTTCTGGCATCTCAGCTTGGTCCTTAGTTACCTCAGGACCCATGGCTCCTTTGAGCTCTGTTGCCTGGCTCTGCCTTGTCAATATTCTTGCTATTTGGGTCATCACTGCTGTTTACAACATCTCCAGTTCTGCTGGTCGCCACCTGGCTCACCCTCAACAGCATTCCTGGACTGTGTGCAGTCATCTGTTTTTTAAAGTGGCTGCTTCATAGCTCCGTTGTTGGGTTCTCCATCATCGGTTTCTTTGTTCATTGCTTGGCTTTACCTCTTTGACAGATGTGCTGATTGGCTGGCTCTGTTTTTTCTACACAGCGCCTGTTGCCATTTATTATTGCCATCTTGGGAGTCATCATTTCTGCTGGTCATCATGTGACTTTGCTTCGTCAACGTTCCTGCTTTATGGGTAGTCCTAGGTCTTGTACAGCAGCTGTTTCCCATTTGTTTCACTGGGTTCCTTGTCTGCCTTTGCATTGTCTTGTTAGTGTTCATGTTGTCTGACTGGGCTTCTGCTTGCTATATGGGGCTGATTCCCGTTTGTCACAATTTTCAGCAGCATCGCCAGTGTTGGTCATTGCATTAGCAATGATACCTAACAGGGTGGGCAGTACTGGGTTATATTGGACTGCCCTTGGGTGAAATGAGTCCCATGGCTGAAGGCGGAGGGATTTATAGCCCCTGGAAGGTCAGGTATGGCTCAATACCGCCCATTCTGGAGGGTATTATTGCACTTAGAAATGGGTTATATCTGACATTTTGTAAGACTTAAAACATAAAAAAATGGGTAGAAATTAACTGAATTTTTTTTTAGTAAAGTAGTCCCTCTACTGGTATATCTGCCAGTAGAGGACACTACAGGTGTAGTTCTTAGATGCATTTATCTTTAACCTGTATCCCCCTTCCTCACTTGTTCAAGCATTATCCCCCCACAGACACACACACACACACACACACACACTCGCCAGTGCTCTATTTTTGTTAGTGTTGTTAGCCACTGTCAGGATCAAGTTATAGTACAGTGTGTTGAGCAGAGAAACTGCAATCAGGAATGGTGCTAGAGTTGATGGAGTCCCGCACATTAGCTCTGCTATCGATAAGGTTTTTTTTTGTTTACTTTTAATGTGTGCCATCAGGAGAGAGGCTGATGATCAGCAGGATGAGAGGAGACAACTTGCCGTCTGGCTCTTAAGGCAGTAGCAGCAGATATACTGTAACTGTAATGTGGGTTGAGCTATATCAGGGACAGGAGTCGGTGGTTGTAAACTTAGATGTGTGTCTCTTCAGCACTAATGAAAAAACACAGCAATCTCAGCATGTTTATTGACAAAAATGAAATAATGCATTGAGTGATAGTGTTGAGATAACTTTAAAAAAATGCTGTTATCGTTTTATTTTGCAAGTTCTTCAGACTATAGTCGGGTTGAAGTTTTGTTAGGAAGGTACTTGTTTGCTCAGTAAGTGAACAGGAAAAATGGCTGCTGTTAAGTTTTGTAACAATCTGTGAAGCACAATGAGTTTTGTAAAAATGGCAGACTGGCGCAGGGACTACTTATTCACTGGTCTCTGTTGCCTGCATACTCATCCAGGTAGAGTGTGCTGTCAGCCAATCACGGTCCAGGGTTTCTAAAACCCATTTTCTAAGTGGCTTTGTCGCATCAGTACTCTTATTTTCTGTGTTTCCTTCTGTCTTTTCAGTGGCTCTGTTGGATCTTCATCACTGTATTTACCATTGATGTCTGTGTTGGTTGTCACCTGGCTTTGCCATATCATAATTCAGCTGCTTTCCCTGCCTCTCTTATTTATCAGTCTGTCTGTAGTGTGTTGCAGCCTTATATAGTATTTGGCACCTGTTGTGCAGGTTGACAGCTATTGCCCTATTAATGTCTTTCTTTAGGTAGCTTTGTTTTGCCTTTTGGTCTACGTTCCCATTATCATTTGGCACAGATGTCTTTTTCCTCTCTGGCCTCAGGGTCTCCCTCTGGTTTTATGCCATCAAAGCTCCTGCACTTTGACCTCTAGCCTTGATTCTCTGTGTTGCCACAGTGTTTCTGGCCTTACAGCTATTGGTTTGTTGTCACCATTTTTGGAATTGATGGCTGTTACATGTCTCCCATCATGGGTTTTTGGCATTGCCTTGCCCTAGCATGGGTGTCAACTGCTTTCCAGATCAGTGCTTCCACTGCTTACTGACGTGGCTTTTGGCATGGTGGCCTGTTGTATTGGGGTCTCATCAGCTCCTTGACTTGGGCCTCCCTTCAGCATGTTGTTATGGTACAGCTTGGGAATCATTCTACAGATGTGGCTAAATAGAGCGAGATATCCTTAAAGTTAGATTGTGGAATTTATGGACAGGTTGATGCGATTTAAGTGCTAAACAACTGCCTCTTTGAGATCAAAGACTGGATGAGCTCAAGTTGGCTGAGACTGAATCCGGATAAGACTGAGGTGTTGGTTGTGGACCCGGGTCACCCAGGGGATGGTTTGGGGGCTGGGAATGTGTCGGGCCTAAGGCTTGATGATTTTCAGCTCACTACCTCAGATTGGGTGCATAACCTGGGTGTTATTGTTGATGATGGCTTGACCCTGAAATCTCAGGTGTCAGCTGTGCTTAAACCCTCATTTTACCATCTGAGGAATACTGCCCAGATGAAACACCTGCTACCACCAGACTACCTTTCAACACTGGTCCATGCCTTCATTACCACCCATCTTGACTACTGCAATGCCCTCTACCTAGGGCTGTCTGGGGTTGATATCTGTCGCTTGCAGTTAGTGCAGAATGCTGCGGCCAGGCTGTTGACTGGTACTTCAAGGACCAGCCACATTATGCCTGTGCTGCATGGACTGCACTGGCTGCCAGTTCAGTGGCGGATCACTTATAAGGTAGGCTAGCTTGCCTTTAAAGCCCTATACGAACAGGGATCCATCTACCTGAAAGATCTCCTGACTTCCTACTCCCCCAGTCATCCTCTCCAATCCACCGATGAGGGATTGCTAGAGATTCCCAGGGTTCATTTTAAAAACTTCTGGTGCCCGTGCTTTTTCATTTGTAGCACAAACCCTGGGGAATTCTCTACCTCATCGGTTAAGAGAATGCCTGACCGTCAGTAGTTTTAAATCTATGTTAAAAACATATTTATTTTCATTAGCCTTCCCAGATTGTTCTTAAGTAATTTATATTGTTATTTTATCTTGTTTATTATATCTATATTTTAAAGTGTACAGTGCCTTGATATTTGAAAGGTGCTCTATAAATAAAGCTTTGATTGATCGATTGATTCATTGATTGGAATTACTTACCATAACAGAAGATCTTTGAAGAATCTTCTCCACTGAGCCATGACTCAGCCTCCCGCTTTCCCCCTTCCATCTGGGTGGCATCGTTTGACTGGGAAACATTTCTGTTTTATTGATTTGAGCTTTGTTTTATGCCATTTACTAGGCTTATTGTATTACTGTCACACATTGCTATAGCTGTCGTTAATCCCTTGTCAGCAGGGTGGAGGTTGCCACTCTTCCTGCTGGTTTAGCTTGACATATATGTCTCCAGTGGGCAGAAAGAACTAAGGAGTATGGGGTACCCAATACCCATGCCATGTAGTCACAGACAATGCTCTTCCCAGCTAGTCGGAAGTTTCTAAGTGGTCCTATGTCAGCGGCTTCTGTTTTCTACAGGTGTGGATCAATTGTGGAGATCCTTTCAAAGATCTACTGTATTGGTAAGTAACTGCTCTTTGAGAAGGGTCATTAGTATTTGTTGTACTAATACTGCTGTTGTGTAGTGCAGTGCCTTGCAAACAGGCCAGCTTACTGCACTTTCTGAGTTTGGTCATAGCTGCGGGTTGCACTTCCACATGGTTAATGCTTTATGCTGCTCTCATGGGGGGGAGGTATATTGGATACCTGATAGCACTTGGAATACTAGTTGCAGGCCTCTTCTAATACTGTGTACCCTTTGGGGTCTCTCACAAACATTTGCACATACTAACAGATCTTAATGCCTCAGTTTGCTCAAATTTCAAATATGGGGCCCTATTACTCAAAACCTTGCTGCCACATTTAAAGTCAGTTGTAGCTTTGCATATGCATGATTGGGAAAACCAGACAAAATGACTTTATAGTAATCAATTCTGGAAACAACTCATTAACAGGTACTTTTAGCAGCATCCAGAAATGTTTTAAGCTTAGCAATACTCGTTGGGCCAAAAAATGCACATTTGTGTACATAACATATACTGTGTATGCATCACAAAATAAATGGCAATCCGGAGTCACTCCTCTAAGTTTTCTACAGATTGTTTTACTATAAGCTCATTATCACAATCCCAACATTAGTACACTGTTACCTATCATTTTCTTTTTTGGGAAGAAAACCCTTGTTTTCCAAAACCATGATTTTCAGTCTTTCCAGAATTTAAATGCAAAAAACATAGAATCGGTTAGCAGAATAAGGTAAGGGTAAGGGGAAATTGTTTAACCAGGAAAGGCACAATAAGCCAGATCTTGTTTCCAGGTGTGACCTGAGAGCACAAGGAAGTAAAGTGACTTGCTTAGGGTCACACAGTATGCATGAAGGGGCTGGTGGGATTCAAACCCAGGTCTCCAGGTTTGCAGCTCAGTGCCCTTAACCACTACGTTATACTGCCTCCTCAAAGGAGCACAAAAGGACCGCTTGGTGCACCCAGTTTGCCGAGATGGTCCCTGCCTACTCTATCTCCACAGACCCTAACTGGTCTCCATTGATTCTCCCTCGTCCCTGCCTATTTTATTCCCCTACATCTATTCCATGGATGCTTTAAGCCTCTTACTGTTTTCTCCTCCACCACTTCTATTAGCAGTTTGTTCCAAGTGTCCACCACTTGTTCTTTGAAGTAGTACTTCCTCATGTTCTTCTTAAATTCCCCCCCCCCCAGCTTCACTGCATGTCCTCTGGTCCTGATGTTCTTTCTCATGTGAAAGTGACTCCCTTCCTGCACTCTGTTTACCCCATGAGCTACTTGTAGGTCTTTATCATGTCTCCTCTTTTTCTCCTGTCTTGCAAGGTGAATATGTTAAGATTCCTCAGTCCCTCTTTATAGGACTTTTAATGCAACCCCTGCAACCCCTGCACCATTTTCAATAACTGGCTCTCCCCGGAGGCCATGGTCTTTAAAGATCCTCTCACATCTACTCTCCTCTCGCAGCTGGTTACCTCTCTGACTAGAGTCAACTACTCCACTGGTACCAGCACCTTACTTGACTGGGTACTGTCTAACCACCCCAGTCATGTATCTCAGATCACTATCCTCACTGATGCTCTTAGTGACCACTCTCCCATCAAATTCATATGGTCCAATAATTACACCAAGCCCCAGTGAGAATAATTACCAACAGGGTCCTCTTGAGGGGCCATCTAGAAGCATTTAAGGTGGAACTCCGACACCATGACTGGTCCTTGGTCTATAATTCACACAATGTTGATGCCGCCCTAGATTACTTCATTCGCCACTTTAATGAAATTTGTGATTGGCATGCCCCTTTGAAAACTAGGAAAGTCAAGGGCCACTGCAACCCCTGGTTCTCCCCTGGCCTACTCGACTTGCTGAACTCAAGGGACTGCCTTTGACAGAGGGCGTGCGCTTCTAGCAATCAGATAGACCTGCAAAACTACAAGAAAGCATGTAATGACTGCACTCGGGCTATAAGGGCTGCTAAAAAAACAATACTATAAGGAAGCCTTCACCAAAACCTGGCGTGACGGCAGAAAGTTTTGGTCCAACTTAAAGGGACTAATTGGTAAAGATAGCAGAACCGACCCCACTATGCTGAACATAGATGGCACTCCCACTCAAGATCCTAGAACAATCGCCAACTCTTTTAACAGTGCCTTCTTGGACCTGATTTGGGTGCTCCCCCCTGACTTCTTCAACCCACCCAGCTCCCCTGCTGCTCGAATAAATAGTTCCTCTACACCCTCCCACCCACCTTTCTATTTCAAAACAATCACAACCAGGGAAGCTCATAAAAACCTCCTAAAGGTCCTGGGCAAAACTCGATACAGCCATGACACACTGGATCTGAAATTCGTAGCATTGTCCTTGGACGAAATTCTTACCCCGCTGACACACATACTCAATTTCTCTCTCAGGTACTCTCAGTTCCCAGCTAAGTGGAAGTCTGTGATAATCGCCCCAGTCTTCAAGAGTGGAGACCGGTCACTTACTGGGAATTATTGCCCAATCTCTATCTTACCGCCACTCTCTAAGGCACTTGAGAGAATAGTAGCAGACCAGCTAGGTGATTCTCTTGAAAAGCACCATCTACTATGTCCTGAGCAACATGGCTTTAGAAAGCACCACAGCACCACAGCTGCGCTGCTTGAACTCTCAGGCTTTGTAAACCACTCCCTTGACCGAGACAACCTAGTTGGTGCAGCCTTTATTGACCTATCGAAAGCATTTGACACTGTCAGCCATGCTCTCCTGATCAAACAGCTTGGACTCTCTGGTCTCTCCTCTGACACGGTATCTTGGTTTTCCAGTTACTTGACAGAGAGGTCTCAACAGGTCAAGAATACCAATTCCTTATCTGATAGCCGACAAGTCTGTTCAGGTGTACCTTAAGAGTATATTCTGGGTCCACTCTTGTTCAGCCTCTTTCTTAACGGACTCCCCTCTGCCTGCAACTGTCACCTTCTCCTCTTTGTAGACAATGCCGTACTATTTACCAGTGACTCTAACCCCGTCGTTCTTGAAATCAAACTCCAGGCCAACTTTTCAGCACCAGAAAGATGGTTTAAAGAGCAGAAACTGGTAATGAACTACACAAATACTAAACCTATGTTGTTCTCCTCAGCCAGAAATCGGAACAGAGCCCACCCTCTTCTGATCATCAACATGGATGGTACTCTCCTGAAACTCGTAAAGAGTTTCAAATACCTGGGGATCATGCTGGACAGCACTATGACTTTCGACCGCCACATTGACAGAGTCACTAAGGCTATAAATACACGCCTTGGACTGCTGCACATGCACAAACATAGCCTCACCCCGAGGCCCTTAAACTAGCAGTGCAAAGCTCTCTTGTGACCCTAATTGACAATGGGCTGGTAATATATGGGTTGGCCACCGAAACTGCCCTACAACATATTAAAGTTGCTTTAAACAAAGCCTGTCGGCTTACCACCGGAGCTGCACGCATGACACACACATGTGACTTGTATGCCCAGGCTAACTGGCTGCAGTTCTCTGATAGACTTTGCTACCAGTCCTGCTTACAAGTGAAAAAAGCTAGTCTAGGGCTGGTTCCAGCAGGGGTTCAAAATCTTCTGTCCCCCAATACCAACCTTCGCAATACATGAAGTGTGGATTGTCGCCTATTTAAAATTTACCACCATCACACCTCCATGGGCCAAAGGTCCTTTGCTTTTCATGCCCCAGGGTGGCTAAACTCCCTACCGTCGGACATCTCTTCACTAAGCTCAGTTGGTCCCTTTAAAAGACTGCTCCAGCAGCAGCTACTCGAGAATGCCAGCTGTACCTGCTTCCAATAATGTCTTCCCCATGACCTCCTGACCTCTGATTACCTTACTCAAACCCACCCCGCAGTGCATTCCTTTGTGGCTTCTACCCCATATTATCTCACCTCTGCCCTCAGTTTCCCTGCTCACTCCATCACCCCCACCACCGTCCTACCCCCCCCTACCACTCCTCCCTATCCTCATCCACTTCCTGCCCACCCTCACCCTCCCTCCCTCTTGCTTTCTTAACCCTTTCTCCCATGTTATCTTCCTCTCTCCCTCACTCCTTCCTCTTTACACTCAGCTGTCATGTCTTCTCCCTAGTTCCTGCCTCTTTCATCCCTTCTCCTACTCACTCCCCCTCTCTCCACTTCCCTCTCCCCAACTCCTCTCTCTGTCTCCCTATAACCCTGCTCAATTCCTGACTTCTATTCTTGACTCTGGTTGCCTACATAACCCCTGTACAAATGCCTACCTACTGTAACTTAACAGACTCAGGCTATCATGATCAGCCTATGACCTTGTATATGCTATGCTTGCTCTCCTCTGACACTGAAGCATAATTGTGTAGTAGTTACTTATGTTTTACGTTCTAGCTTGTCTAGATGCGGAAACTATTTAATGAGCTTGTGCTCAAAGTTATTATCCAAGATCTCAATAAATAAATAAATAAAACATTTTTAGTTGCCCTCCTCTGAACTGCCTCTACCCTGTCCATTTCCTTTCTGAGTATGGCCTCCAGAACTGGACACAGTACTCCAGATGTAGTCTCACAAGTGAGCAATACAGTGGCAACACCACCCCCATCTCCTGCTGGAGATACCTCTCCCTGTTCATCCCAACATCTCACTGTCCTACCTACTGCTTTGTCGCAGTGTCCTGCTACTTTGAGGTCATTGGATATGATAACCCCTTTGTCCCTTTCCTGCTTAGTGACTGTCAGTACCTCCCCATCCCCTCCTGTACTCACCTCCTGGGTTCCAGTGCCCTAAGTGCATGATTTTGCATTTTTTGGCATTGAGCCCCAACTGCCATGCTCTTGACCACTCCTCAAATTTCTCAAGGTCCCTATACATTCTCTCCACCCACTCCTGAGTGTCCACCCTATTACAGATTTTGGTATCATCCACAAAAAGGCATACCTTCTTTTCCAGTTCTTCTGCAATGTCACTTATGAAGACATTGATGAGGACCAGTCCCAGTACTGAGCCCTACAGCATCCCGTTAGTCACTTTCCCTGCATTAGAGTGAGTGCTGTTAACCACCGCCCTCTGCTGCTTAACCATTAACCAGTTCTTTACTCAATTCACTACTTCGGGTCTCACCCCTAGGCTGCTCAATTTTGTTACTAGTCTCCTGTGTTGCACAGTGTTGTAGGCCTTGCTAAAGTCCAGATAGGCCATGTCAAGTGTGCTCCCCTGGTCTACAATAATTACCTGGTCACCTAGTCAATCAGAATTGTCTGGCATGACCTCCCCTCATTAATCCATGCTGCCTTTGTCCTTGTATCCCACTGGATTCAAGATACTCTACCAACCTTCCTTTAACAACGTTTTCAGTAATTTCTCCTCCCCTGAGACTGACTGGCCTGTAGTTACTAGCCTCCTCCCTACTGCTGCTTTTGTGGAGAGGCCTGGTCCCTAGTGAGCCCTGCAGCACCCCATTGTTCATTCTGTACTCATTAGAGTGAATGCCATTAACCAACATCCTCTGCCGCCTATCCATTAACCAGTTCCTTACCCAGTTCACCACTTTGGATCCCACCCCAGGCTACTCAATTTCTTTATCAGTCTCCTGTGTAGCACAGTGTTGTAGGCCTTGCTAACTTTCATATATGCCATGTCCACCGCTCTGCCCTGGTCTACAGTATTTCTCTGGTCACCTAATCAAAGAAGTCAATCAGATTTGTCTGGCATGCCCCCCCCCAAATGAATCCATGCTGCCTTTGGTCTTGTAGGTCATTGGATTGAAGATACTCTACCAGTCTTTCCTTTAACAAAGTTTACTTTAAAATCCCCACCACTGAGACTGACCGGTCTGTAGTTGTTAGCCTCATCCCTACTGCTGCTGTTATGGAGAGATGGAGAGGGACCACGTCTGCTGTCCTGCAGGCCTCCAGAACCATGCCTGGTTCCACTGAGCTGTTGAATAAGGCCATCAGTGGGGCAGCTAGCACCATCTTGAGTTTCTTTAGTACCCTTGAGTGTATTCTGTCTGGTCCCATAGTCTTATCCACTTTTCAGAGCTGCAACTCTTTTCAGGACTCTTTCCTCTGAAAATGGACTTGTGAAGACTGAGTAAAAGTCCCTTTTCAGGATGTCTTCTTTTTTCTTGATCCTGTTCTGTACAGTCTTTCCCCTGCCACCCTCCTTATTCTCACTGTCCCTCCCGTTGCTTTCCTATTCTCACTTATGTACCTGAAAAAAGTCTTGTTCTCTTTAGATATGCCTTTGGCTATCCTTTCCTTTTTCTGTGCCCCCCCACACTGCCTTTCCTGCTTCCCTCTGTTTTACTTGGTGTATCTCCCTGTCTTCCTCTCTCTGCATTTTCTTATACCTCCTGAAAGCCACCCTTCTTTCCGTCACCACCTTGACCACTTCCCTATAGAACCATAACAGTTTATTTTTCCTTCTACCTTTATATACTTCCTTCACACAGAGGTTGGTTGGTTGGTTGCCTTAAATATGCCTTCTTATTTTTCCTCACTGTACCTCTACTTCTCCTTGTAGTCCCCCCTCAAGGCAGTTACTGAGGCAGTCTCCCATTGCAGTAAAGTCTGCCACCCTCCTAAAGTCCAGGACCCTCTTCCTTGTGTGGTTTGCCTCTTTTCCCATCTTAATGTTAAACCACACTGTACAGTTATCACCAGTACTTAGAGGACTGCCCACTGTGACATCTGCAGTGCTGTCACTGTTTGTAGGCACCATCCTTCCTGGGTTCCTTGACTAGCTGCCTGAGCAGAGCCCCCTGCAGGGAGTCAAGGCCAAAGCTGCAGTTGGAAAGCTCCAGTCCACATCCGGCAGATTGAAATCCCCAACTGACAGTACATCCCCGTTACTTACCATCCTGATGATGGCTCCTCAAGTGCCTTAACCAACACCTTTCCCTGTGCTGGAGGTCTGCATACCACCCCTGTACAAATAGCAGTCCCAGTAACTGTCTCCAGGAGGAACCACAGCATCTCCGGGCCTTCTTTTTCTTACAGATGCCCCGTACTTCTATGGCTTTGATTCCCTCCCTAAAACATATAGTATAATCTTCTGTCCCCTTCTGTCTTCCCTGTCTCTCCTGAAGAGAGACTAGCCCAGCATGGCTATGTCCCTTTAGCAGCTGTCAATACACCACGACTCTGTTATGGCCACTAAATCTAGGCTAGCCTCCGCCATGATGGTCTCCAGATCAATAATTTTATTTCCCAGACTCCATGCATTGGCGTACATAGCTGTCTGTAATTTACTCCCTTCCTGCCTGCTTCCCCCACCTGTATTGTTTCCTGAAGCTCCACCTGACCCATCGATTCCCTTGGTACTGTCTCCATTATCTGTCACCTTTGCTCTTCTTCTTGCTTTCTTGATTTATATCACCTTTTCCTTTGTCTTGTTTCTGCCTCTGTCTTCTTGCATCCCTGGCCGGGGGGGGGGGGGCTACCTCCTTAGGCTTTCCCTCCCTGCTGCTTCATCAACTAGGGATAGTTGTTCCCTCCCTTTGTATTGCAGCACCCTCTCCTAGCTAGCTTAAATTCTCATCCAAGTAGTATTTAAGCCTCCCACTAAGGACTCTGGTCCCTCTTGTAGAAAAATGCAAGTCATCTCCCACACAAAGGCACATATCCTCCTAGGTTGACCCCCAGTCCCCAGTGTTGCTGAAGCCATTGTCCATGCACCATGCTTTCAACCAATTGTTAAAAGCCCTGGTGCAGAATGTATAATTAGCTGAAATATTTTATTAAATTTGATGTAGTATTTTGCTACTTTCTGCTCAAGGTTCTATTGAAAAAAAGTATTGTTGGCCTAGCTATTACTTGGTGTTTTAAAGGCAGAAGTAGGCACCAGGCCCATCGAGACTGCTTTCCCCACACTTGGGGGGGGGGGGAGGAGGGATGTTATCTATCCTTATTAAAGAGGAACCTGTCTAGTTCTTTTTTAAATTTTGTGAAGTCTTTTATGTCAACTATATGCGGAGGGAGGGTGTTCCACATTTTACATGCTCTTATGGTAAAATAACATTTCCTTTTATTTGTAAATGCCCAACGTATATGTAGTTGTTTACTGTGGCACCTGAGGTTTGTTGGTTTAGAAGCCATGATCAGATTGCACTCTTTACTTAAGTCCTTATCGTGAAGCAAGTTAAAATCATTAAAATGTGTCCTCTATCCCCGCGTAGTTGTAGGTCATGTAAATGTAACTCCTGGAGTCTATCAGCATGGGGAGGGTTCCTACTTATGTAACCAGCTTGGTTGCCCTTCTCTGGATACCATCCAATACAATAATGTCATTGAGCTAGATATGGAAATTTAGATAAAACTTTCGGATAACATAGCCAGTAAGCAAAACATAATTTTTTTTTTTTTTACTTTCTGTTGTTGTCTCCATTTTCACCTCGCCAGCTGCCAGGACCTCCTTCCACCTGTCCAAGCCCTCCACCCACTATGTAATGTCCCAGATGATCCAGCCCAACACCAGACTTTGCTTGACAACCAACTGGGTACCCTGACTGTAACCCACGGCTTATTCCCCATCGGTGGGACACCCCGGTCAACCCTCAAACTGGGGGGAACATACTTCACTCAACAGTCGGGGCCAGTGGGGTGGAGCCAGCGAGGTATGGGAGGAGTCAAGGACACCCTGTTGTGGTGTGGGGGGCAGGGTGGCATCATCTGCCTGGAGCTGCTGGGGATTTTATTCCCTTTTCCTCCCCTCACCCCAGGCCATGATCCTGAGAGGTGACCTTGGCAAGATGCCTATCGGGGCTGTCAGAAGGGCAGTTTATCTCTGCCCCACCTTTGGTGCTCCCCTGCTAGCCCCACTCTGAGTATGTGATGCCTCCACTTCAACTACCAGACGAGAGGGTATGTGCCGATGTAAGACCACCCCAAAGGGACCACTTGTTCCTTCCTGCATGACAACCCCCTTCCCCCTGGGTCACCAGGGGCGGTTGTGCAGCAGAAGGAGGTGCCCTCCCTCTCTGAGGTAGGAGGCATCCGATGGATGCCTGAGCCCCTCCTCACCTCCTGGCACCAGACATTCTGGGCTCAGGACATGAACCTGGATCATCTGGATGGCAAGTGGTAACTTTACCGCTGCACTATCCAGGTGACCACAAAACATAAATGTTAAATAATGTTAACCCAGTTGGCTAACGCTAGTACTACCACCCAGCATGCCAGCAACCTGGAATTAGGAATAATCTTGGGTTACCACTTGGGGGCCAGACCGGGGGTGAGAGAGGATGAGTATCCAATGTGCATCTTTGGAGGCAGGATGGCCCTCCCTCTCCTGACCCTGCTGCAGAGGGTGATCGATAGGAGTTTTGGCTGACCGGTAAGTCCTGGTAGGTGGCAGATGGTGGAAGTGGCAGGGACAGGGTCGAGGGGAAGCCTGCCTGCCTCAGCCACAGGCAGAAACTACCTTGATTGAAAACAAATTGGCCTGGATGGCTCAGTGGTGCACAACTTCACAGTTCTCTTATCCAAACCCTATGCGAGGATGCTTTTTCATATCAAAGAACACCCCTTGGAGGGCTTATTAACTTAAATGCATTCTTCTAACTGAATGACCCAACCCTAATAATGGAAATGGGATACCATGCATCTGTCTTAAGAATAAAACAAGCATTAAGGAGCATTTGATTAACATAAGAGTTCTTCTGAGTAATTAAAACAAAAAAATATATAATCTTTAAAACAGTGAGTAAATACCATCCTTTTGTTTCACTGATCAAACACATTAGGAAAAAAAAAAAGAAAAAAGAGTATTGTTTTCTGGTTACACTGTTTCTGATGCAGAAGATTTTTAGTTTTGTTAATTAAAGGAAAACGTCCACAGTTTGAAATGGCAAGCATAATTACAAAAGGGCCAAGAGCACTTAGTTTCCTGGGAATTTGAGGCTATCAGATGCTGCCTCACAGGTAGCATAATAAAATCAACTGTATTTGTATATATTGAACAGGGGTTGTGTAGTTGGAAGGCTATCTTATTCTCTTCGGTGTAACATTATGTTAACTTCCTCTGGGTTTCCTTGAGGAGAGAAGCATAGTAACACATACTGTATCTCTGGCCTTTCTCCATCAGACACCAGGATTCAGATCTAAGCTCAGCTGCAGCCTCTTCAAAATCCATGCTTAGACACAATTGAAAATCTTGGTCTTTGCCTAAAGGAGTCCAAAGAGATTGGTATTCCCTCCTGGTCAGGTTTGAGATATGCTAGCAGAGTACTGTACTTTAAAGACATGTATCTTTCAGTGTAGTATTTAGCCTTAAGGCAAACAAGGAACACAAGTCTCACTGTGTTAAAGTCTATGCACTGAATTTTTTACACAGGTTTACAAAGCCTTTTTCCTAGATTACTCTTGGGTTGAATCTCATGTTTGCTATATAGAAACCCATGCAGTCTGTTATCTTTCAAAACACAATTCATTTTACTGTTAGTTCAGATTCTGAATGTGGAAAATATAAAATGTGTTAAACTTAGTTTGTTAACTTATAAACCTAATCTCAGGAAGTTGTGTGGTCTACTGGCCAGAGCACAGTTCAGAAGTCAGGAGACCCAGAGTCAAATCCCACTAGGGCTGCCAACTATGCGATCCTCGGCAAGTCACTTAGCCACTAAGTGCTTCAGCCAACCCTGATGTAACAGTTTTTAGCAAGAGTCACTATGGCAGCAGCTGAGGTTGGGGCAGTTGAGGTCTGATGGAACACATTGGGTAATGCTGCCGTGCCAAAGATGGCAGCATGGAGTTTTCCACACATGCACCATGACTTGCACATGCACAGTGAACTCTGGTGGCACGGCAGCACAGTTTGCCATAGTCAAGGTGGCCGCCAGATTTCTCTACACATGTGCATTGACTCGCGCATGCACACTGGGCTCTAGTGACCATATTGGAAACTGCAGACTGTGCCGCCATGTTGGCAAAGTTCCTTCACATGTGCAAGTCATCATGCATGTGTGGAAAACTCCATGCCGCTATTTTGAATATGGTGGACAGTGCCGCGCGCTGCCGATACCGATGGACAAAATAATGCAGTGAATGCACAGTGATTGCCATTTACTGCCACTATTTAAAAAGTAAGTTCGGTATCCGGTGGGCTCCCTTTTCTCTAAAGAGATTGCAAGATATCTGCAGGACTATGCCCACTGCGGTTGTAAAAATGGTGAAAAGCAGAATCCCACTGAAAATGAGACATTGCATCTCCACTGGGTTACCTTTGGTAAATTGTTAAAAAAAAGTCTCATTTCTTTTCATAGTTGATTTCTTATTTAGTACACATATAATTTGCTAAATAAAATCCAATGAAGCAAAAGCCTATAGTTTTCTAAATAATTTATATAATGCATCAAACTATGAATGTACTTATTCTGTGAAATATACGCATGTCATAAAACAATGTGAAACTGTACCCAAATTGTAATTGTTTTAACAAAAGTGTTACTATAAATTACAACCTATAGTACAAGGTCTGCCCAGTAGGTCAGTGGTAGCATGAGACACTCCCAATGTAGGTGTGTAAGCCTGGGTTGTCAGCCATACTGCCATGGTCAAGGAGTGCTGCTGATAGCAGCACTTCTACAACTAGAGAAAGTAGTGCCACATTTTTGTGGGCAGAGCGACACCCAGAGTGGGGCCATTCAAAGTTGAATTTTCCTGCAGGAGGAAGCTGTGTGCTCTATGAGTAAAGCTACCAACCATCCCAGTTTTCCAGGGACAGTCCCGTTTTTAGGCTGCATGTCTTGGTGTCCCCACAGTTTAGTTAAAATTACAGAAATTACCCATTTTTTAAAATTTGTACCAGTTTTGTCCCGGGGTCGGATGACTTGGGCCATGTGCTGCCACTGCTGACATGTCTAACTATGCTGCTCAGCTCAGTGCTGCTACCTATGCTGCTGACAGCTGACTGGAACCACCTGTACCTTTAAATGCCAAATGCCCAATGTGCGAGTCTGCTAGTCTAGACGTCTCCACCCCTGCTGCTGCTGCGTCTGTCTGGTAGGTCAATCTGTGACTGGAGGATGAACGGAGACACAGTGTGTGACTGTCAGCCACTCAGCAGCAGGAGAGGGTAATAGTAAAGGAGGAGCAGAGACACTGCAGCATTCACTGAATGGACTGCTTGAGCACAGGGGCGGGTTCTAATCAAAGTTCTCCCGCCTGACCCCCGGCCCTTCCTGACTTACTTCCTCCTTCCTCCTTCTGCTGCCTGCAGCCTGTGTTTGCTGCTCTCTCAGCTCACTCACCCGCCGAACTTCCATCTTCCGACCATGGATAGTTGCAGTCCGCTTGGCTGCGCAGTCTGCCTTTTTGACTGGAGTGGCGGGGCGAGTGACAGACGGCGGGGGTCTCTGCTGCTGCTGCATTGATCTACCTGTCTTCCACTACTAGGCAGTCCTGGGTCAGATTTGTCACCAGCCAGGGGTCATTGTCGGGAATAAACTGAGAAGAGCTGGAGGAGGAGGCCACCGCCAGACTGGAGATGCGGGGACATCAGCCAATCAGCTGCATCTGCAGCTACACTACCGTGCTGCTGCCTAGATCACCAGGGTCACAGGCCGAGTCGTCAGGGTCCGGGTGGGGGGTGAGAACACTGAGAAGAGCTGGAACCTGGAGGAGGAGGCCAGACAGACTGGAGATGGGGACATCACAGCTGCATCTGAGCGCGAGTTGAGTGGAGATTGGAGTTGGGCTCGGTCTCAGAGGTGAGTGTTGATGATGATCAAAAAGTCAAAGATTCAGTTCACAATCAAAAAGTCTGACCGATTGTTTTTTCTGATGCAGACTGTATAATTTATTTTATTTTCACAGTGCTTGCTTGTGCGACTTGTTGTGAGTGAGGGGGGGGTCACTTGATTCACACCATCCGGACCTGGCATCCAACCATTCAAGGCAATACAGTCTTTGCGATGCTGCGCCTGTTGTTTTTTTTTGTTTGTGTTGGGGTTTGTTTGGTAGGTTGTTGGGCTGGAAGGTCCAGAAAAATCTTTTGAAGTCTGTGGGAGTCTGGGAGTGTCAGATGGAACTGTGGAACAACTTGTTTGTAACTATGGTGTACTATGGGCCGTGGTGTGTTCAGATTTGATTTGGAGAAGCCAGGAAGAATCATCTTTATTCCATTTTGTCATGCACTGTCTGTACTGTCAACAGCACCACCATGGCATTTTCTCCCTATTCCTTGGCTTTCCAATCCCAGCCCAGCCATATGTTGTCTTGAGCAGCTGAGCTCAATGATGATGATAGGTTGGAAAGGATGCATACAAACCTGCTCCCATTCATTTTTGTGGCACAGACTACTCTGTCTCCCCTTCCTCCAACCTGCTTGACCTGACATCCTGACACCTGCTGCCTGAGCTCAGCAACTTCCTGCTGCCTGCTGCAGCTGTTCTCCCGCATTCTTAGTAGCTCACACTGGTGAATGCAGTCTTCTCTGGCCTGCTGCTTGCTTGCCTGGGCTTGGCTTGCTGCTAAGGCAAGGTGAAAGGTCAGGTCAGTCAGTGTGATTGTACTGAGGTTGTACTCAGGTAACTTGAGGAGGACCTTTTAGAAGTCAAGTGCAGTAGAAAGCAAGATTCTCAAGAACAGTTGTACAGTGTACAGGACAAATAGGGAAGGAAGAGAAAGAGAGACACTAGGCTCTGCAACCCAAGACCAGAGTAGTCTGGACTCTGGAGAGGAGGAGGGAGGTCAGAACTAGAAGACTTGCTTGCTCTGCTTATCAATTGTTATTGTATGGAAAAGAATATCAGAGAGACTAAGGCACTGGCTAGAAAGATTCTTCTTACTAGACAGAGAAAGTAGAAAAGTGGGACACCACCAGCCTCTGCAGCCTGAAGTGTAAGAAGAGAGAGTCTAGAGAGAAGGAAGAGACCAATGTTAAGATAAAGTGTAAGTCAGATCTGACTTGAAACAAGAAAGAAAGAAAGAAAGAAAGAAAAGAAATGAAAATGGGCAAAAGGAAGACTATTTTCAATGAAGACTTGCAAAAAGAATATCCATTTCTTCAGAAAATGTCAGACAGATGTATTCTGCAAGCAGTGCTACTCACAGTTCTCCATCAGTCATGGGGGGAAAACGGACATAACCTGTCACCTTAAAACATCTTAGCATCAAAAGGCTGTCGTAGCACACAGTTCCAGCTTTTCATTAACCAGGTTTTTTAAAACTGAACATGCCAGTGACAGTGACCTTGTCCTAGCAGCAAAGGAGGGCACTTGGGCCTACCGTTGTGTTGCGCATTCACAAAGCTTCAAATCGATGGATTGCACCACAAAGTTGGTGAAGAAGATGTTTGAACCTAAGTTTAGTTCTGCCTGTACTAAAACCGAAACAACTGTGACTGGTGTACTGGCTCCTTTTTCTGAGGAAGAAACCAGAGCTGAGTTGACAGAGGCAACATTCCTGAGTGCTGCCATGGACACATCTAACCACAAACACATCAAGATGGTTCCAGTTGGGGTGCGATACTTCAGTCCTGTGAGTGGCATTCAAACTAAGTTACTGGAGTTCAAAGATCTGCCAGAGGAAACAGCAGAAACACTGGTGGATTTCCTCATCACAGCACTAAGAAAGGAAAACATTGAGAAGAAGTGCATAGCCTTCTGTGTAGATAACACCAACACAAACTTTGGAGGGGCCACCCAAGGTGGAAAAGGCAATGTTTGGTACAAGATAAAAGCGATCACAGGACGAGAGATTCACGGCATTGGTTGCACTGCTCATATAGTGCACAATGCCATACAAATTGCTGCTGACATGTTTCCCATTAACGTGAAAAGCATGGTGGTGAACATTTACAAGTATTTTTGCATATACACTGTCAGAGTGCAAGAATTTAAGGAGTTTTGTAACTTCATAGAAGTTTGCTATAAGGATGTCCTGGGACATAGCAACACTCTTTGGTTATCATTGCTTCCGGCTGTTGAACGCATCCTGCAAATTTACGAGGGGTTGAAGTTCTACTTCATGTCACAAGAAAAGTGCCCAACAACCATGCAGAAGTTCTTTGAGGAGCCAGTTTCTGAACTTTGGCTGTGGTTTCTGCATGGTCAGCTGACACTGTTCAATTTGGTTACCAAGAAATTGGAACAACAAAACTACACAGCCATCGAGGCAGCTGAAGAACTGCTAACTCTCAAAAAGAACTGCAAGAACGAAGACAAGAGCACTTTATTGTGCTAAAAGCGAAGGGAATGTTGAGGAAGTTATCTGACAAAGGCACCATGAACACCACAGAATTCCTCAACAATGTGGATGTTTTTTATGAGACCTATGTGAGGTATTTGGAGAAATGGGACTCACTGAAGCAGCACGGAATTTTCTCCTGGGTCCTCTTGAAGCACAATCCAGACTGGGCATCTGTGGAGGACTGCATCCCCCTTGTCACGTCACAAACAAACCTGCCTCTTGATGATGGTGCTTTGTTTGATGAAGTGTCATGTGTGAAGTCCTACGCCAATACCACTAAAGTCTTTGAGTGGAACAGCAGCAACACTGAGCCGTCATCGAGATGGTTGGAGATCTTCGAGCACTTCAGAACAAAAGAAATCTCATATAAAAACATTTTACCTGTAGTTGAGTTTGCATTATGTTTACCTGGAACCAACGCTCCGGTAGAGAGGGTGTTCTGTCTTGCCAACAAGTTGTGGACAGAGGACAAGACAAATCTCAAAGTGTTGACACTTAAAGCAGTGTTGATGCTTAAAGTGAATTTCAAAGACTCCTGTTCCAGATTCTTTGACAAACTACTTCACAGGAAGACTATCCAACATAAAATACATGCTTCTCAAGAATATCCTTTCAAAGAAACTTCTTCAGCTAGTACAACTGAAAGTGAGGAACCCATACCATCGACATCTCAGACTCAGTGACATGTTTATTGCTCTGTTTCAGTCTGTAAATATGCTTGCATTTTGCTCAGTCTGTCATGAAAGGACAGGACAATCCATGTGTTTATCATTTGACCTATTCCTTCGTTTTGGATGGATTTTTCTTGTTGGTGTTGGAGCGCAGTTACAAAAGAACTGAAACCTTCACGTTCACCAGTGGACTTTTTCCTGTTGGTGTTCTGGCACAGTTAGAAAATAATTTAAATCATTGTGTTCTGCATTTACCAGTGGACTTTTTCCTATTGGTATTGGATAGTGTAGTTACACGTTGCACCAAAAGAAGTGAACCTGTTGGTGCTGGATAGAAAACAAAATAAATCTTTATGTTTACAGTAAGTCACTATGTCGTGTCTAAATGTTTATAAACACACATACACACAAACATTTATTTATTTATTTACTTCCAAATGGCATGTCCCGTTTTAAGCTTCAGAAAGTTGATAGCCTTATCTATGAGGCTGACAGAAGCTCCAGTATTCACCGATGAAAGCTGGATTGAGTGAGGACCGTGACAAAATGGGGCAGGAAAATCCCATCAGAGACTGAATGATATGCCAGTACTCTCAGGCTTTGAACCACTGAATGGTAGGACATCAGACTTTCTCATGGAGAAGTATTACAGCTGAAACCTCTAGGGGTGATACTAGTAGTGGGGTTTCCCACTATCTGCTGTTCAATGTATACTAACAATAACATTTTATTACATACAGATGATGGAATTATGTGTATTATTTGGGATCAGAAAGCCAGGAGAAAAATGTAAATAAAATCTTTCTGACCATAAGAAACTATATCGGGACAATTCCTGTTTGAGTAATGCTGAGTCTTCTCTTAGAAACATAGAGACATAGATTTTGTTGGTAGCAAAAGACCTTTAGGCCCATTCAGTCTGCCCCAGTCCCAGAATATTTCATCACCATTGTGAACTTTGATCATGTTTCTGCTGTCTTGGATAATGTTTCACTGACTCTGTATGCAGATGATGCTGTAGTGTATACTTATGGAAAAACTTTTAGTGATTTGAATGTAACTTTGACAGGGACAATGGGTAATCTTCAAAACTGATTGATTCGCAATAAGCTGGTGTTCAATACAATAAAAACCAAAATGATGGTATTCAGTACACCTTCTAAATTGAAATCTCTTGGCTCCAGCCTTCAGGTCAAAGCATTAGATGGTTCTACCTTTGAAAACGTGAACACATTTAGATACCTGGGCCTCACTCTAGATCCTGTGTTAAACTTTGATGCTCACTTGAATTATGTACTACTGCGACATAGTCTACGGTGCTGCTCCCAAATCTTCCCTGACCAAGCTGGACACTCTTTTTGACTCCTTCTGCCACTTTGTTATCGACTCCCCTTCCCACCACTGTGAACTCTATCGCTCTCTAACCTTCTTCCACTATCTTACAGATGCATCTCTCACTGTGCCAAACTAACCTCCAAATTCTGGTTCGGGGGGCTCCCCTCCTATCTTTCATCCTCTCTACCCACTCCACCTCCCCCCACCCACTCTCTCAGATCAAATGACGCCCGAACCTTGACGGTCCCTCGCTGCTCCACCCTCATCGGTCAGACTGGTTCCGCCCATCGTTTCCCTAAAATCTGGAATTCCCTCACTCCTGAAATACGACACTACTCCTCCAACTACTCCCTTACCACTGCCCTACACAATTACCTTTCCCTCAGCTGTTACTGCTTTAACCCACCTTAATACCTGTCCCCAGTTTCTGCCTTCCTACCATGACCCCCCCCCCAGCAGGGTTCTCAATATCCTGAAGGGGGAAATCAGGAAATGGCTACCCCTTCTCCTCATATTCAGTTTTTGCCTCTGCCTCCCTCTCTTCTTTAACTGCCCTTCTGGGTCACCAGTGTACACAACCTAACCCCATCCTTTTTACTCCAACTGTACTTGCGTACTGCCTCAAGCCTGCTTCTGGCACATTCATGTACTATAAATGGTTCTATAGGTTTTGTACGTTCAAATGTTCTTTTGTATGATTTTATTTATTTATTTATTGGAAGTATCAGTTTAACAACCTTTGAGCTAGAGGCTCGTTCACAAAGGTACCTCATCACATAGAGGACAGAAAAGAAAAAAAAAGATACAGTTACAGGTGATTAGCTGTCATGTGTGGATTACAGGCATTGTTTACATTACAAATATTATTTACAGATAATACATATAAGTTTTGATATAGATATTTATATAAGTACATGAACAAGCAACATTCTTTCTATGAGAATGGACATGTATTGTAATTTACCCAATGTTCCTTTACTGTTTATTGTACAATACCTTGTGTTCCAACTGTTGTACAATCTTACAATGTTGTATTGTTTGTACTACCCACATACTATTGTAACTGATCATCATTCACAGCCCTATGTGACCCCTCCCACCAGGTTGCACCGTGAGACTAGCAACTTGTTGTTCAGTGTGCCCTCCTGGTGAAACATTTCAATAAATAAATAAATAAATGTAACATCTAAAATACATGGAAAATTGGGAATGCTATATAGAATCAGATTATTTTTGATAGATGAGACTAGCATTGCTATAGTCAATAAGTGTTTACTTCGTGTCTTAATGTATGCTTCCCTGGTCACAGATAATGTTTTGACTAACTTTCTATCTAAAAAGTCAGTTTTGTTACAAAAATTAGGTAAATTGGCTTAGGCTTCCCCTAGTCACGCCCATCACTGTTTAATTCTTGATGACATGGGATGATTATCACTTAACTTAAATTATATTTTTGCCCTGGCAAAATTTGTACATAGAGGCTTGGATATTCAGACCGCACCAGGCTGTGGCACAAGCCTGGGCAAAGAGCAACTTGGCTGTGCAGGGACGTTGACAGGGTGATATTCAATGGAGATGTGCCATGGCATGGCATCACTGAATATTGCACCCTGGCCACCCGCATTCCACATGGCGCAGTGGCACTGTGCCAGTGCAAGTGGCCAGAGTGGAGCAGGGGGATGCGCTAGCGCAAGTTCCATTGTGTTAGGCTCAATAACCATGATAGTCAAAAGTGCACATGCAAATGGGGCCATAATGCATGCAAGGTGCAAATGGGGCCATTTCGTATCGTGCTGACTACATTTGCGTACGGAAATCGCCGATCGGCGATTGCGCCTGGCACCCGCCAGGCTGCAGCTGTCGGGGACCAACGCCCCCTGTACATCGTGGAAATGTGACCCACTGCCCGATTGCAGGCATATGTAGAATATATTAAACGTCCAACATCCCTGGTGGTCCAGTGGACCGCTCACATCCTGATCGCGGCCATGTGTAGAACATAATAATCGTCCGATATTCCTGGTGGTCTAGTGGACCACTTGTAGCCTAGTCGCGGGCATATGTAGAACATATTAGCGTCCAATATCCTGGTGGTCCAGTGGACTGCTCGCAGCCTGATTGCGGGTGTCAGTGAAAATAATGGCACTCAAACATCCCTGTGTACAATTTCGGTGCACCTCGCACCTCACGTGCCACTGAGCCCCTCCCTCTCCCCCATTATCGCGTCGGCGGCGGCAGCCCTCCCGCATGCCACCCTGCCGCCTGCTCACCGACACCATATGGTAGGGTTGTATGCCCTGTCTCAGCGTGAGCCAATGGGCATGCAGTCCCAAGACAGACAGACAGTCCAGACATGTGAATGGATCCTTTCACATATCTGGGACTGTGTAGTATGGTACAGGCTGCATGCCTATTGGGCTCCCACTGTGGACCACTGCATGGCAGCCCTACTGTATGGTGTCAGTCGGTGGGTGGGGTGGCAAGTGGTGGGAGGCTGCCGCCCGCTGACCGGGAGGGAGCGCGGTGGGGCTCAGTGGGCAGGTGGGGAGGGGGTACTGCTAGTCCACCAGGGTTGTTTTGGGTGGCATTATTTTCTACTGACGCCTACGATCTGGCTGCGAGTGGTCCACTGGACCACCAGGATATTGGACTCATTATTCTTCTTACATATGCCCGTGATTGGCTGTGAGTGGTCCACTGGACCACCAGGAATTTAGGTCTATTATTTAGTATACGTGTGCCCGAAGGTATGGAGGGGCGCATCAGAAGGTCAACAGCTGCCGTGTTGCGCACTGCAATATGGCAGCTCACCTGTGAATGGCCAGCTGTTGCTCCTTTTTTTGGCTCATCTGTGTACAGCATAAGTAGGGTTGTGCATGCATGGGCTCAGCACATTCCGGGCTGAATATCGGGATGTCACGGAGTATGCATGGCACACCCCCACCTACACCACATACATTACTGGTGCGCTCCAGCACATTGGGATTTGTGCCAGGCTCAATTCCATTGCATGTCGTGCGGGCGCATCAGTGGGGCTGCAGAGCAACAGTAAGCTGTGTCATGTGCAACCCTTCTGAATATCCGGGCCAGAGTGTCTAAAACTGGTACCCCAATTGGTCTGTGGGGACACTTACAAGCGTTTTGATCAGAGCTGATCTTCCAGATCCAGGGGAGATGATGCTACACTGAGGCTCCCTTTAAGAAGAACTAAATGCGGGCAGAGGGCTTTTTCCTTTATTGGTCCTAGAACCTGGAGTAGCGTACCTGTTATTAGGAATTTGTCAACCTCTGGGTTCTTCTCAAACACTTTGTACTCTCGCAGAATATATGTGCTTTGACTGATTTTTTTATGAAATTGGAATAATGTACCTGCTACTCTCATGAATTTGTTTATCTTATGGGTCATTCTCAATCACTTTGCACTTGTACTTGAAATATTCTATCAGTGTGTATGTTTTAATAGGTTTTTATATATAATGTAGAAAAAAATATTTAATTTTTTCTTATTTTGTCTTTCATAGTGTCTGTATCTGTATATGTTTGATTTGTGTGGGTCGCGCCTGTAAAAGTATTTTATTTCCAGTTGTGCTAACCTGTTAAACAAACAACAACAACAACAACAACAACAACATTGACCCTAATTGGTCATTGGTGTCGCTCCCTCTCTCATTCCCCTACCTAATATTCCCCTGTGCCTATCCTATGCATGCTCGAAGCTCCCCACAGTCCTTTCCCCAACTACCTCTTCTGGCAGGCTGTTCCAGTCATCCACCACCATTTCTGTGAAAAAGTATTTCCGCACATCTCTCTTAAACTTCCCCTCTCTTAGTTACATTGAATGCTCCCTTGTTCTAGTGCCATCCTTTCTCTGAAATAGACTCTCTACTTGCACCTTGTTCGCTCCTGTGAGGTACTTGTAGGTTTCACGCATGTCCCTTCTTGCTCTCTTCTCTTCCAGGGAGTACATGTTGAGTTCCTGCAGCCTTTCCTTGTATGGCTTTTCATTCAACCCCTTCACCATTTTGGTTGCCTCCTCTGTACCGCTTCCATTCATTTAATGTCCCTGCAGAGGCGTGTCTTCTAGAAATGGACACGGTACTCCAGTTGAGGCCTCACTAGTGAGTGATACAATGGCAGTACAACCTCCCTCCTCCTGCTAGAAATTCCTCTCTCACTGCACCCCAGCATCCTGCTAACCCTTCCCACCGCTTTGTCACACTGCCCAGCTGCTCCTGAAATCATCAGATATGATGACCTCTAGGTCTTTTTCTTGCTTGGTAATTGTAAGTTCCATTCCCCCATCATATGCATAGCCCTGGGTTCTGCAGCTCTAAGTGCATAATCTTGCACTCTTTGGCACCGAAACCCAGCTGCCACCCCAAGACCATTCTTCTAGTTGCATTCTCTCCACACCTTCCTGGGTGTCAACCCTGTTGCAGATTTTTGTATCACCCACAGACAGACACACCTTACCCTCAAGCTTCTCTGCAATGTTACTTATGAAGACACTGGAGGACTGGTCCCAGCACTGAATCCTGTGGTACCTCACTAGTCACTTTCCTATCGCCTGAGTGGCTGCCGTTTAATACCACCCTTTGGCTCCTATCTCTTAACCAGTTTGACTCTTACAGGACTCCTGTGAGTATTTTGGAAGCTTGGTCCACCCAGGAAAATGCATCTGTTGAAAATATGTATGTATATGTATATATATATTTATATATATATATATATATATATATATATATATATATGCACACATACTCCAGCAGCAGTTATGTGGAGCTTAGAATGCCAGTTGTGTGTTAGCCATTGTTGGTGTCAAATGGAAGAGTGATAGGAGGGTACAGGTGTGCCTCTGGAGCACACTTGCCTCAGGTTGCTTGCTAGGCCACATCAGAGTTAAGGGCCACTCACAGCAGCAGCTGTCTATGGATCCAGTGCATGAGAACAACAGAGCTCATTGTACAGTCACCTGGAAGACTTCAGAGATGGGTACCAAAACAGTCATGATAGCTCCATAGGTTTCAGAGTCAGGAGACATTTAATGTAGCTCACCATTAGTTCTGGAGTAAGTGTAAGGGAGACATCTGGATGGTGTGGGTACACTAAGGGATGCCACTCAAGAGATGTCCCTGGTGATCTTGTGGCACACAGAGGGTCCCACTGAAGAAACGTCTCTATCCTTTTTGGGGCGATCATGGTACTGTTCCTAACAGATGCTGCCAGCTGTGCTGAAGATAGTGAGAAACCTAGTGGAAGGGCTGATGCTGCAGACCCAGGTAGGAGATGTGGTCACGGTTTGAAAGGGGGAATACCATGTTGGGATGAACATCAGAGATGCCCACACAGCCAGATGGATTGGGGTGATAGCTGACTGCTGCCAGTAGTAGGCTGGAGAACACATTGTTGTGTAGTGCCCAACATGCTGTCTGGGGAGAGATGGAGGTGGTTGATGTGAGGTAGTACTCCAAAAACCATGTACATAAACTGAAGTGAGGTGCCACATCTCAAGCCCAAAAAACTAAATCAGAAAACAACAGAATGGTGCACACTCAAAATAAAATGCTGCAAGTATGTTTTTTTAATGTACCATGCAATCCATCATAGCCAACATCCTGGCACTTTGTGGTGCTCTGCCACTTTGTCAGCGGAGATGTGACCAAGGACAAAATAAAAATCATTTAAAAAACCCTTTTCAATCCCACGATGACCAAGGTGCAAGAAAGGTTTTAAGTTGAAACAAGTCAGTTATTACAGACTGAAAATAAACTGAAATGTCTACTCAAAGCAGCAGTGCAATGAACAAATGTTTTTCCAAAGAGCTAGTTTCAGCTACCGTTAATAAAAAACACTTGCATACCTGTCCAGTCTCATTTTCTAGGTAGCTCGTATTCATGAGTTTTTAGTATTTTCTTGATCCTAACCCTTGCCAGGTCTACAGTGCTCTTTCAGAGTCAAATGTAGCAGCCCTCTTTTTTCCTGAGAAAAACTATATAAAAACATTTATAAAATACTCAGATTTTAGTGACACTAGAACATGTTCTCATCAAATAGAACTGGAAGATGCATATAATCTCTTATAGTTAAAAAAGGTATGGCAGCCCCCAGTTTCTTTGCATGCTGCTTTACAGCCATAATGGTACAGATAATAGGAGGGCTTTAAGCCCGAGTTCGATGGGCGGAGCAACAACGCCACTCCTCCATCGGGCTTAAAAGTCACTCATCCTGGGCCCCTCCAGGATTCATTTTTCATTGCAGCCAGAGGCGCTGCTCTTCTCCTCCTCCTCTCTGGACTCATGCTATGTTTTCCCTTGTCTCTGCTGCATCTGGCTGCTTGTTCGTTCATCTCCACCTGCCTAGCTCATTTCCCCTTGCCTGCTCTCCCTCACGCAGCTTATGCTGCTTCGGTCTGTTAGCCCCTCTCTGTTGATGCTTTTGAGCACTCCTCACCCTCTGCTCACCCGATGCCCTCCTCCAGATGTCTTTCCCCTCTCCTGCTGCTGCTCATCAGCTTTGTCCCCCTTTTCATCGACCCTGCTTGGTGCAATCCCTGGGCTCTGTCCATCGGCTGCACTCACCCACTGACAGACAGCGAGTTGGAGACTGGGACTGCCTCTGTTTTACCTCTCCTCCTGCATTTTTTTCTCACTCACTACCTGGGGGACTTTTTTCTGGGCTTCAGACATGTCCTTCCTGCTCTCTGGTATGCCGCTTTGGCAGCCAGCTCTTCCCATTCTGACTCTGCATCGAACTGTTCCTTGCAGCTCATGCCTGGCTAGAAAGGAGGCCAGGGACTGGGGAACGGAGTCTCCCTCACTCAGTGTGCACTGCTTTGCTAGCTGATACTGGGTATCTGGAGCCAGGCAGCAGCGTCGAGGCCGCCAAAGTGGTGATGTAATGTCCTTGTCATTGTTGTGCGGTTTCCTTGGAGTACCGTTTTTTTTTTTTTCCTTTCCTTTCAGGGAGCAACCTAAGGGACACACTATAGTTTCTTTGCCTGGTCTGTTGTTAGGGGGATCTTCTGATCTGCTCCTGTTCAGCCTGTGCATTTTGTGTATGTGAGACTGTGTACTGTTTCCAGCTGGATGAGTCTTCAGTTACCTGTGCTGATAGCCTTCATTTGGCTGCCTCTGGCTGCCTCCCTCTGGCTTGTGCTTGATATTTCTTTTGGGCATCTCCCTCATTGACCTGTCTCTAGCTGACTTGTTCCAGTTCATTTCACCCTCTCAGCTCCACGATGCCTTGCACCGACCTGCTCATCTATTCCATCGCTCAGTCAGTCTGCCTCGCCTGACCAATCAGTATACCTCAGCAGACTCCATCTGGCCTGCACTTGATATTCCTTTTGGGCATACCTTTCCTTCATCATATGCTCTCGCTGACTCCATCCGGCCTCATCTAACTAACCCTACTGCAGTTCTCATCCTGCACCAGCTGAGTCCTATGCTACCCCATTGACCTCCCTACTGTCCTTCGTCCTTTCATACCTCGCTTTCCTGTACCAGCCTTCATGGCTTCAATCCATCATTGTACCTTATCCATTCCTATTTTACCTTCCTCGGCCAAGTGCCTGTTCTCGTCCCAGCCATCATGGATTCTCTCCACTCATGGCTTCACTCCTCATCGTACATCATCCGATTTTGCTCCTCTCGATCGCTCAGGACCTTGATCGCTCATCCTGAGTGTGCCCTCTGGTTCGCATACCCTCTGATTCCAGACAAGCCATCTTGGCCTTGGAAGTCTACCTCCTTTTGAGGAGCCTCATTTCTTGCATCGCTGTCTCAAGCATACTACCTTCATACAAGTTCATTTTCAAGTTCATTCTCATCTCCTCTTATTCACATTCCGTACCGGCCATCAAGGATTCCTTCCAATAGAGGCCTGCAATCAATATTTCTTTTGGGTGTACCCATCATGACTCACCGACCTGCAGCCATCCTGCCACATGTATCAGGTTCATAACTCCAGACATCATTCACTCATCCTTACGAACATACGAAATTTGCCAGCAGATAAAGGCCTAGAGATCTATCAAGTCTGCTCGAATGTGCAGCTAGCACCCCTTATTCTGCAGCTGCCCCTACCTTCCACCCTTCCCCTACATTGACCCTCCCCCTTGTCCTGTCCCATCCACTTTTGAAGCAGTCCACTGTTCTATTGGATACCACTTCTGCAGGTAACGCATTCCACCCAGCTACTACCCTTTCTGTAAAAAAAAGTGTCTCCTCATCTCCATCCTGAACCTTCCTCCCTCCAGTCTCATATCATGGCCCCTAGTGTCCCTCCCCTCACCTCCCTTACTTTGAACAGTCCCTTTGTAACCATCTTGTTTATTCCTTTCATGTACTTAAAGGTTTCAATCATGTCCCCCCTGTCCCTCCTCTCCTCCAGCGAGTACACGTTCAATTCCCTCAGCCTCCTCTCATATGATAAGTCCCCCAGCCCCTTGATCATCTTTGTTGCCCTGTGCTGCACCCCCTCCAGTAACTTAATGTCCCTCTTCAGATACGGGTGCCAGTACTGCACGCAGTATTCCAGATGCGGTCTAACCAATGACCTATACAGTGGCAGAATCACCTCCTTCCTCCTCGAGGATATACCCCTTGCAATGCAAATCAGCATTTTGTTGGCCTTTGCAGCTGCATTCTTACATTGTGCCGAGTTGTTTATTGACCCGTAATGAGCACC